>CM039086.1:49954882-51447382 GCA_022113865.1 Chimonanthus praecox | reverse complement strand
TCTAACGAACCGTCTTCGAGCCATTTTAAGTTCAACAGGTTTAAACCGATTTCAACCAGTTTCAACCGCTATCAAAGCCGGTCAAGTAGTGAAATTATACCAGTGCAGGTCAAAATGTGAATGGGGTTTTAGTATGGACAAAGTTATGATACTTCTCGCAATTGTCCAAAAAGTACTAAAGCCAGAATTCCTTACATCACAACCCTTGCATACCAAATTCTCTTCCATCGATGGAGACACATTAACTGAGTCCTCTTTGCTCAAATAGACGTAAACAATGTGGTATATCATTCCTGAGATTGGACTGAACCAATTTCTTTATTTTTGCTACTAACTCTAACAAATATACGCTGCATAAAATATTAAATAATCGTTTAAGGATGTAATTTCAAAGGCTAAACTAAATAGACCATCCAAGTAGCATTTCTAAAAACACAACAATTTTTTTTTTAACATGTGTGGCATGCATCATACATAAGCAATTACGATTTTTGAAAATACAGAAATTAGATATGCAATAAAGTTTATGGATTTTAAAATTTGGATGATTTATGAATTTTAGAACCATGGATTTTTCTTTTACGTTTTTGGTAAATCTTAATGATTTATTTAGTTTAAATTTTTTTATGGACATTAAATTTTACGGATTATGAATTATCAATTTATGAATGTTGTCAGAACCGGACCGTCTAACGAACCGTTTTCGAGCCATTTTATGTTCAACCGGTTTGAACCGGTTTCAATCGGGTTCAACAGCAATCAAAGTCGGTCAAGTAGTGAAATTATTCCAGTGCAGGTCCAGAAGCCCATGGGGGTTTCAATGTGGACGAAGTTATGATACTTCTCGCAATTGTCGCAAAAGTATTGAAGCTAGAGTTCCTTACATCACAACCCTTGCATATCCAATTCTCTTCAATCGATGGAAACCCATTAACTTATTCCTTTTTACTCCAATAGACATAAACAATGTGGTATATTATCCCTGAGGTTGGACTAAACCAATTTGTCTCTTTCTGCTACTAACTCCAACAAATATACGCTGCATAAAATATAAAATATCCGTCCAAGGATTTAATTTCAACTACTAAACTAAACAGACCATCCAAGTGCCAATTCTAAAAACACAATAAGAAAATTTATTACATGTGTTGCATGCATCATATATAAGCAACTGCGATTTTTACAAATATACAAATTAGATATGTAATAAAGTTTATGGATTTTAAAATTTAGATGATTTATGGATTTTAGAATCATAGATTTTTCTCTTATGTTTTTGGCAAATCTTAATGATTTATTGAGTTTAAATTTTTTATGGACATTAAATTTTATTAATTATGAATTATCAATCTATAAATGTTATCAGAACCGGACCATCTGACAAAACGTCTTCGAGTCGTTTTATGTTCAACCAGTTTAAACTGGGTTCAACCTCAATCAAAGCCGGTCAAGTAGTGAAATTATACAAGTGCAGGTCTAGATGCCCATGGGGGTTTCAGTGTGGATAAAGTTATGATACTGCTTACAAAGACACTAAGGTTGACTTAAGTTGATGGATAATTATGGAGAGAGCCTTTTATAGGCAGAAGGAGGACCCTTAAGGCATTTAGAACTTTCCATTCATACTTCCCATCAAAAAAGGAAACTAACCCCCTTTAAAACTCTCTTCAAATAATCCTTCCTTATTTAAACACAGTTTTCCTGATTTAATATCCTCTATGTGGAGCCCCAAATTTAATGTGGGTCATGTTTAGTTTTACATTCTCCCACTTGGCCCACATTTATACTTCATGGGATTTAAAACAGGTATATCATAAGGTGTATACGTAAACTGTATTTAACAACATAATACGGTCAACATCATAATACTAATAGTAAACAAACTATAAGTGCGAACAATGGCAGTTGCATATCATCTTATCCCGACATGATCTCTTCCATTACTACAACACAAGTGACCTACCTATTATAGCCCTTATATGAGAGATTATTCATAATGGTCCACATAAGTGTCATAACAAATGACTATTCCTGTTAGTGTCAAACTAGACACACATAATGTATATACATAACAATAATAAATAGGAACAATAACCAGAAACGCATATATGAGTACTCAAATGTCAAATAGTACACATTTATTTATAATGCAGTCCAAAATACATAATTACATCATAATAGATTACGTTCAAGATCCATTCTATTGGCATGTTCCTTAAAGGTCTTTATAGGTGATCCCTTCGTCAACGGATTTGCCACCATAAGTAAAGTACTAATGTGTTCAATAGACACCGTCTGTTTCTCAACTTCTTCTTTCACGACAAAGTACTTCAATTCCATGTGTTTCGATCCATTTGAATACTTGTCGTTCTTAGAGAAGAATACTGCTACAGAATTATCACAGTAAATTCTCAGCTGCTTGATAATGCGGTCGACAATTTCAAGTCCTGAGATAAAGTTCTACAGCCACATTTCTTGAACAGTGGCCTTATAACACGTCACAAATTCTGTTTCCATGATTGATGTTGCAGTGATAGATTGTTTCGCACTTTTCCATGATATTGCTCCGCCAGCCATAAGGAACAAATAACCAAACATTGACTTTCCGTTATTGATGCAACCACCAAAATCTGAATTTAAGTAGCCAATGATCTCGAGATTATCGGACCTTTTAAACGTAAGCATGAACTCTTTAGTACCCTGTAAATACCTCATTACTTTCTTTGCAGCTTTTCAGTGATCCATTCCAGGGTTGCTTTGGTATCTCCCCAGCATACTAATAGCAAAACTAATATCAGGTCTGGTACAGGTCTGGGCATACATCAGGCTACCTACAGCTGAGGCATAAGGAATTCACTCCATTTGTTTCTTTTCAACTTCATTATGTGGACATTGATTTAAGCTAAATTTATCTCCCTTCTGAATAGGGGCATCTTGATAGGAACAATTTTGCATATCGAATCTCTCAATATTCTTTTTATGTAGCCTTTCCGAGACAACCCTAATACACCATGTGTTCTGCCACGGAATATCTCTATTCCAATCAAGTATGTTGCCTCTCCCATATCTTTCATTTCAAAATTATTGGAGAGATACTTCTTGGTTTCAAACATCATACCAAAATCATTAGAAACAAGCAAAATATTATCAACATATAATATCAGAAGGATAAACTTACTCCCACTGACCTTCATGTATATATACCGATCCGCGGTGTTTTCTTTAAAACGAAGGAGGTAATGGTATCATTGACCTTAAGGTACCATTGCTTGAAGGCTTACTTAAGGCCATAAATTGATTTCTTTAATTTGCATGCTATATGTTCCTTACCCTCTATGGAGAATCCTTTAGGTTGTTCCATATACACTTCTTCATCTAACCTACCATTCAAAAATGCGGTTTTAACATTCATTTGGTGCAGCTCCAAATCATAATGAGCCACCAAACCCATAATGATTCTGAAAGAGTCCTTTCTGGATACAGGAGAGAAGGTCTCTTTATAATCAATGACATCTTTCTGAGTAAACCCTTTGGCCACAAGTCTTACTTTATATCGTTCGATATTGCCCTTAGAGTCTCATTTGGTCTTAAAGACCCACTTACATCCAACTTTCTTGCATCCTTGAGGCAATTCTACTATATCCCAGACTTCATTTTGGGCCATAGACTTTAGTTCATCTTTCATAGTTTCTAACCACTTACTAGAATCATCACATTCTATGGCTTCTTCATAAGTGACCAGATCCTTAATGGCCCGTAGATCATATTCTGATTCTTATAGATATACCACATAGTCATCCGAAATAACAGGTCTCCTTTGTCTTTCAGACCTTCTTAATGTTATTTCTTATGGTTGTTCCACAATCGGTTCATTATTGGTAATGGTTTCGTCATTGAGTGATTCATCATTCAGGTGTTGTTCATCAGGTTGTTCAGTAACATTAGGGACAACAATTCTGAAGTTAGGGGTATAAGGACTTGTACCCTTACTTCTTACATATCGACTTTTCTCATTATATCACTCCCACTAACCTCACCATTTTCAATAAATCTAACATTACCGGTCTCCACATTTCTTATACTATGGTTCAAACAATAGAACCTGTACCCTTTGGACTTCTCAGGGTAACCTATGAAGTAACCACTGATTGTCCGTTCATCAAGTTTTCTTTCATGTGGATTATAAATTCTTGCTTCTGCAGGATAACCCCATACATGCATGTGTCTCAAACTAGGTTTCATTCCTCTCCACAGTTCAAAAGGAGTCTTAGGAACTGACTTACTAAGAACCCGATTAAACAAGTACATTGCGGTTCTTAATGCATACATCCACAACATAATGGGTACAGTGCTATTACATAACGTACACCTAACCATGTCTATAAGTATGCGATTACGCCTTTCAGCAACACCATTCTGCTGAGGCTTACCGGGCATCGTATATTGTGCAATTATACCACGACTTTCAAGTAGTCTAGCAAAAGGCCCCGGGTGTTGACCCGTTTCATTATACTTACCATAATATTCACCACCTCTATCTGACCTTATGACTTTCACCTTTCTATCTAGTTGTCTTTCAACTTCAGTGATAAATATCTCCATGTTGTTAAGTGCTTGAGATTTATCATGCAACATATAAATATAACCATAACGCAAAAAATCATTAATAAAGGTGATAAAATAGGTCTCTCCATCAAAAGATGGAACATCAAATGGGCCACAAATATCAGTATGGATCAACTCAAGTAGCCCTTTAGATCTTGTGGCTCATTTCTTAGTGTGTTTGGTCTGCTTTCCCGTAATGTATTCCACACACACACCTAAATCAGTAAAATCAAGATTCGGGAGAATCCCATCTTTTACCAATCTTTGAATTATTTCGCAGGATATATGTCCCAAACGTTTATGCCACAAAATAGAGGAATTTTCTTTAATGAATCCACATTTAATACAAACATTATAATGCAGGGTTATGACAGAATTAACAAAGGAATCACCAAGCTTTAAATAGTAAAAGCTATCAATCAATAATCCAGACCCAATAAAAGAAGGATCTTTAAACAAACTGAAGGCATTATATCCAAATTTGCAATATTAACTATTAACATCAAGTTTGAAAATTAAAATAAGGTTTCTTACAACAGAAGGAACATAAAGACAATCAAATAAATCTAAGTGATGGCCAGTATCGAGGAAAAGACGATAAGTCCCGATGTCTTCAACTGGCACCTTTGTCGGTTTCCCATGTAAATGAATGCTTTATTTGAATCGATGGTTTAGGTCATAAGATATCCCTAAATCGTATTAGAAACATGAGTTGTAGCCTTAGAATTAAGCCATCAAGTGTTAGAGGAAAATTCAGTGAGATTAGATTCGAAACATAAAGAAAATGGAATAGTTACCTTTCTTTTCGAACCGCGATCTCCTTTTATCGAAATCTTTATGGAAATGCCCTTATTTTTTTACAGACGTGGCACCTCACATTACCTGTCCCCTGACTTTGAGTCCCTGAAGACGTATTGGGCTCAAATATATTCTTTCCAGCTTTTTTAAATTTCTTGGGCACCTCACATTACCTGTCCCATCTGCTAAAGTCTTGTAATACCCCGATTTTTCAATTTATTATTTTATATGAAAGTTATCCAATTTAGTTGATGAATATGAGATATGGATCTTATTGGATAAGAAATTGGGCCATGACCCAATTAAGACCCGATTGATGTGAGAATTGGTTTCAATAAATTAAATGGGGCTGAAATTAAATAAGTATGCAATCCAAAATTATGCATGGCCGAATTTCAAAATCTATGTTTGTTGTGCAAATTTTAAATTTATAACTCGCAAGCGCACGAACCATTTAGATAGTATAGCGATTAAGTGCGAGGTCGAACCCATCGGAACTTAGGAAAATATATCAATAAAAATACACTATTGAATTACGTATTTTAAGAACTTTAAGAAATATGGAGAAAAATCATAAATATGGAATAGTTTATCTAATCTTTGAGTTTTAATCTTAATTTAGAAACATTCTATATTTAAACATAGAATCTAACAATTTAACTAATTTTAATTAAGATGGTGGCATTAATATAAAAATATAAACAATCTCAATCTAATTTAAAATACAAAATTAAGATGCAATTAAATTATTTCTAACCTATTTCATTAATTTCAAGGATTTGAGTTTTTATAAACAAAAGAAAACATAAATAACATCTAAACTACCTCTGTACATATTTACAGTGGAACTGGCTCAAAGAATCAAGGAGGCATTATCATCCAAATTTTAATATTAAAATAACGGCCTAAAACATGGAGCTAACGTAAAATTTCAATCTTATTCAAGTTTTTCATCAAATTAGTTCCCTAATTAATCTGAACCTTAGATCTAGATTAATCATGCAATTCTCCGATCTAAATATTTCATGTCCAAAGAACCTTAGACCTAGAATAGTAATGTTAATCAAAGATCTAACTATTTCATATGTCCAAATTAACTACCAAGGGAGGAGTCAAGAATTAAAATGATTCAAACCATCATAATAAAAATCAAAATTTGGAAAACCATAATTCTAATAATCTCACCTTCTTTTATTAATTAAAACATGGAATTAAAAATTACAAATCAATGAAATTTTGGAATAAAGACATAAGAAAAATACAATGGAATCAAAATCCACCAACCTTAGAACCCAATGTGGATTGAAAATCACACAGTCTTTCTCCTCCTCTTCTTCCTCTCCTCTCCTTTTCTTAAATGCCCTTGCCAAATTCTCAATGGGAGAGGGCTAGTATTTATAAATGAAAGGAGGTGGAATGAATGGATTGGATTCAAAGATTTAAATAAAGCAAGGGACACATGGAGGGCGGATTTGATTTGTGCTAAATATGGAATGACTTAAAAGAGGCAAGGAGCTAAATTTGTATAAGGAAAGTGGGTGTAGAATCCCATTTTTTACACATACACCATATTGCAGCTCAGTTTTGACCCTTTTAACTTCCGAATCAGGAAAAGTCATAAACTATAAAGTTGTAGCCCTTGAAGTCTTCTTTCCAACGCAAAAAGAATTAAAGAAATCGGATATCGGAATAGAAATTTATGACCAAAATACCAAACATTTATCAAACTTTCCTTATTTTTCTCCCTTCCTTATTTTCTCTCATTCCTTAATCCACTTGTCAAATTCGAAAATCCTCTTATATTGACTTCTAAATTTCGAATTTTCTCTTGAAATAATGAAAATAGTATTCACACATGTGGATTTCTTCATGGGCTTTTCTTAATGGGCTCAATAATTGGGCTTGAGGTCCAAAATAACTCATAATGGGCCTAGGCTTTATATTTAAGCATTTTCCTTTCATCCTCACTTTTAAACCTGCAAAACACAAAATTATACTAATTAGATAAAATTAAATAAAATGAGATACTAACAATAATAAATTTAGGAATAAAATATGTAATTATTTTGCACTCATCAATTTTTATGCGCATGAGATAATTTTAAATAGGGTATGCAAATAATCTTAAACTAATTAAAAAGGAGGGTACACGACATTGCTATATGTATTTTAGTATTGGCCGATTGGAAGGTCTTAAATTAAGAAAGGGAAAGTCACCCATGGCTAATTAAAAGGGAAAGTCGGCCATGACTAACTAATTAAAAAGGGAAAGTCGGCCATGGCTAATTAAAGAGGGAAGGTCGGCCATGGTTAAATAAGGAAGGTTTGATATATATTCAGTATTTTGGTTATAAATTTCCACTCCAGTGTCCGATTGCTTTGATTCTTTCTGCGTTGGAAAGAAGACGTCAAGGGCTACAACTTTGTAGTTTACCATTTTTTCTGATTCGGAAGTTAACAAGGTCAAAATTGAGCTATAATATGGTATATGTGTAAAAATGGGGAACACAAGGGGCGCACAGCTAAGGGTTGCTTATCTTGAGAAAACTTTCTAATGTGGGATTAAGAAAGGCTATAAAAGGAGAGATCAAGAGGCATACACGGTTTTGACATCCTTTATTGTTGAGTTTATTCCTCTCTCTCCCTCTCTCAATTCATCATTCTCTTCCACACGGCAAGAGCAAGGAGAAAGGAGAGGAAGATTGGAAGAGAAAGATCAAGCAAGGAGAGAACAAGAAATCAATCGGAAAGGGGTTAGTATCTTAATGGTATAGTTTTATTTTTGAAACAAAAAGAACCATAGGGTTCCGCCATGGTGTTTGGCCGAACCCCATGGAAGGAGATTGGAGATGATTTAATGGTTTAAATGGAGAGAAAGAACCATAGGGTTAGGTCATAGTGCATGGCCGAACCCCATGGAAAGATTTTATTTAATTGATGGGTTTTAAAATTGAAAACCATCGAGAGTTTTGATTTATTCATTGGGTTTATGATCTCAGATTTTTAAACTATAGAAACCTTTGATGGTTGTCGGTTTTAGATTCAAGAAATTAATGAAAGAACATGGAATAAGGGTCGGCCATCGCATGGCCGAACCATGACTGTTTTATGGCTAATTAATTGGATCAATATTAATGAAAAGAATGGGATGAGGTTCGGCCATGGTATATGGCCGAACCCCACCAAATATTTTAATGGAGTTGGGTATGTAGTATTGAATGTTTTAATGGAATTAAATCAATGGTCAAAGATTGTGAACCATAGGGTTAGGCCATGGTATATGGCCGAACCCCATGGAGTTGATTTACCCATTTGGAAAATAGATGTAAGATGATGGACTTGGATCTACAAGGGTGAGGTTCGGCCATGGTGCATGGCCGAAGCCCACTAGAGTTATTTTTGGAAATCTTATTATTTATGGAAGGTATATACTAAGTTGGAAAGGTTCCAAATATGGAAAGTATTGCTAAATTTAGAAAGCTTCCATGTATGGAAGGGGTGGCTAAATTGGAAAGCATCCCATTATGGAAGTGTTGCTAAATTTGGGAAGCAATCTAAAAATGGAAGGAGGGTTGATTAATTAAGAAAACAATCTATTTATGGAAAGGAGGTTCCTTATCAAGAAAGTTTCTATTCTTGGAGTTGGATATTAAAATTAGAAAATATCTAATTAAGACCATGAAGATTTATTATGGAAACTATCCAAGAATGGAAGGTGGAGATTAATCAAATGAATGGATTGGTTATCATGAGTGAGGATGGACCATAGGTATAGCCGAACCCCACTAGGGTTTAATTTTGGGAAACCTTTTTAATTATGGAATATGATATCTAAGTATGGAACTTATATTTGGAAAGCATATAATTATGGAAAAGTGGAGTTAATTTAGAAACTATACACCATAGGGTATGGCCAAGGTGTATGGCCGAACCCCATGGTCCAAATTAAGGGATTAAATGATATTTTAATTCATGGTTAAGGGCTGATTTACGAATCAGATTATGTACCTAAGTTATGAGTTATGTTATGTGTATTTTTAAAATAAAATAAAGGATACAATGTATGTTATGGATAGATGGTGAAAGGAATGGCAAAAACGTAATTACACACCAAAGTGGAGAACCATGGATTCAACCATGATGTATGGCCGAACCCCATGAGTTGTGTTTGATGGACTTGTTGATTAATGAAATTTATAGGGTCTAATTATGGAAGATTTAAAGGAAAGAGGAAACCAATGGCATTTTTGTAAATATGAGAGAATATTGGACATTGGGTTCGGCCATGGAGTATGACCGAACCCCATGAATTATTTTATGGGATTATGTGCTTTGGAAGTATGAATGATTATTCGAGATCTAAGCAATAAAGAAGTCTATGGTTAGGCTCAATGGCATTATTGTAATTATGGAAAAAAAGGTAGACCATGGGTTTCGGCCATGGTGTATGGCCGAACCCCATGGGGTTTTGTTTATAGACTTAGAACCTTTTAATTAGGTGAGACTTGGTGTTGATTTATCATTATATTATAAGGTAACGGGATCTCGTAAGCGGTGCGCGATCGGTAATCGAATCTTGGACGGGAACGCAAGGACTTGTGAACGGTCTTTGGTAGGATTCCACCTCTTTGAAACCATGGTCTATGTACACCTGCTTTGTCCTATGTTTTGATGAAATTATGTTTCAAAGGATATGATTTCTACGAATTTTAAATGCCATGTTTATTTGTATAAAATAACATGTGTTGATTATGTTTCAAAGGTGATTTATAATGCTATGTTTATTTGTATAAAATAGCATGTGTTGATTATGTTTCAAAAGTGATTTTAATAATGCTATGTTTATGTTATAAAATAGCATGTGTTTCATTGGCATCTCATACATGGCATGGGGTGAAGGATTTGGTAACCGGAGGGTCCACACTCCGTCGAGGCGTCCGAACAACCTATGTGGTTTACCTTGATGTGCATTATCCATCAAGAGGGAACCGGAGGGTCCACACTCCGTCGGGGCGTCCGAACAACCTATGTGGTATACCTTGATGTGCATTATCCATCAAGAGGGAACCGGAGGGTCCACACTCGATCGGGGCGTCCAAACAACATATGTGGTATACCTGATGTACATTATCCATCAAGAAGGAATTGGAGGGTCCACACTCCGTCGGGGCGTCCGAAAGACCTATGTGGTGAGATTTATATGTACTTGTGATGGGTGAGACTCATTGCATTTGACATTATGACATGACATGGATTACATGGTTTATGACATGTTTTATATGGTTTTATGACAACGTTTATATGGCTTTTTGGCACTATGATAATAGTATATGTTTTGTACTAACCATGTGTTAACCCTAACTGGAATTCCTACTAGGCGCCTTGTACTAACGCCCTACTTCTACTCTTTAGTGGATGATGCAGGAAATGATGAAAACGGTGAACGCAGAAAGGGACAAGCATAGGAGCTTAGACGCTTTTAGTTTTATATTTTGTTTAAGATACTCAGAGATTTGTATTTAGAGTATCCAGATTTTGGAATGTAATAACTTAGATGAATTTGCTATGGTTGGATATTTTATTTGATAATGGTTAATGTGATTATTTGACTATGTACTTTGCTATCAATGGAGAGAACTTGATTCTAATCTTATTCCGCATGTTATGATGTATTCCGCATGTGTATTGTATTGCTATGTGTGAACTGTTTTCTTGACTTGGTCCATGCACACATAGGGTTGGCCAGTTAAGGGTCGGACTTCGAAAGTTCGGACTTAGCTCGAGTCGTGATGTCCCGCGCTCTATCACTCTACTCTGTTATAAAAAAAAAAAAATAGACTCTGAATTTACGGGAAGAAGCGAGTGAAAAAAGGCGGGTCGTTAATGAGTACACTTGACAGTTTATTTACTTGCCATTTATCTTTCATAGTATTGTCAATTTATTTGAAATGGCCTATACTGAGGAGGCAGAGAATTCAGAATAAATTGGAAAATAAAATTATCATCAACACTTATCTCTATATTCTTCAGTTGAGCAACAATATTTGTCATCTCCGTTATGTGCTCATACATGCCATGGCTTCCATCGGTCAGCCTGACCATAAGTGTCACTGCTAAGGACTTGTCTCCTGTTTTGAATTTATTTTCAATATTTTGGAGGTATTCCTTAGCACATTCGGTTTTGGGTAGCGAAGTCTTGATATTATTTGTTATCGTCATGCGTATGAACATAAGGCTGAGTCTATTTGACCTGATCCATGTTTCGTAAGACTTTTTCTCAGAAGTCGTACTTGTGCTTTTATGCTTATTTACATTACACTATGGGTTAAACTTAATTGAAACACACAAACAGTCAACATTAGTAAACAATATTACCGGATCTATCTTTGGGTAATCTTATAGTATATTATTTCATTATGGTGATTCCCAGTCACCGATAGAACTGACCAACAAAATACAAGTGATCAAATACCGCCGCCACTTTTGGGTGTCCGGACAAATACCAACCACAATTACCCACCAATTATCCTATCCCAATCCGTTAACCACTCGGAACGGTGCACCTTTGGGCCAACCTAATATCTTTGTGATTAGGGATCACAATTAGCAAAATCATTATTATCCAACACTCAGGAAGAGTATTGGACCACAGTTTTATGACCTGATGTCCAAATACATTCCGATTGGGCCACTTTGGTGACTAACCAAATTGTATCATAATATGGTATTAGGTCAAGAATAATGGTTTTGCTCATTATTGGTTTCCCAAAAAATAAGACGAAAACCTCTGGATTTTAAGTCCATAAGGTCATAATCTTAAAATCCATAAAATTTTAAGCTTCATAATTTTAAAAACCATAATCTATACAATTTTAAATCCGTAATTTTAAAATCTATAAAGTTTAAACCTATAAAGGGTCGTCTTCTTCCTAAAGATCCGAAAATTTTATTTATTTATTTCAAGCAATAATTGATCCTATGAATGAGGCTCTTGATGCCACATGTAATACTTCATTATAATATCAGAGTTTATTGATTGAGAATCAATCGTACATTCATTCATCATTAAACTTAATGTTTGACATACCCGAACAACATAATCATAAGATCTTAATCGATTAATGCTTGAAACACTAACCAATCTTAATGCGGAAATCATTAACGTAATAATTATAAGACATACCTGGATCCATTGATGAAGAAGAGTGAGATCTGATCTTCCCTTTAATATGTCAATATTTCCTGAAGTCCAAAAACATGAGAAAACACCCACCTTGGAGTTTCTGCCTCTTGCCTCCTTAATGCCCTCTCCTAATTTCGTGAATAATATTTTTAGACACTAGGTTTGGCTTAAGTTGATAGATAATTATCGAGAGAGACCCTTTTATAGGCATAGTGAGGACCCCTAAGGCAATTAGAACTTTCCATTCCTATTTCCCCTCAAAATAGGAAATTACCTCCTTTAGAACTCTCCTAAAATAGACATTCCTTATTTAAACACACTTTCCTTAATTTAATATCCTCTATGTGAAGCCCTAAATTTAATGTGGGTCATGTTTAGTTTTACAAGCCGGTCAAGTAGTGAAATTATACCAGTGCAGGTCTAGACGCCCATGGGGGTTTCAGTGTGGACAAAGTTATGATACTTCTCGCAATTGTCCAGAAAGTACTTAAGCTAGAGTTCCTTGCATCACAACCCTTGCATATCCAATTCCCTTCCATCGATGGAGACCTATTAACAGAGTCCTCTTCGCTCCAATAGACATAAACAATATGGTATATCATCTCTGAGATTGGACTGAACCAATTTTTCTCTTTCTGGTACTAACTCCAACAAATATACGCTGCATAAAATACAAAATATCCGTCTAAAGATTTAATTTTAAATACTGAACTAAATAGACCACCCAAGTGCCCATTCTAAAAACAGAACAAGAAAATTTATAACATATGTTGCATGCATCATATATAAGTAACTGCGATTTTTACTAATACAAAAATTAGATATGCAATAAAGTTTATGGATTTTAAAATTTCGATGATTTATGGATTTTTCTCTTATGTTTTTTGGCAAATCTTAATAATTTATTGAGTTAAAAATTTTTTATGGACATTAAATTTTATGAACTATGAATTATCAATTTATCAATGTTATCAGAACTGGACCGTCTAACGAACAGTTTTAGAGCCATTTTATGTTCAACCGGTTTGTACCGGTTTCAACCGAGTTTAACAGCAATCAAAGTCGGTCAAGTAGTGAAATTATACCAGTGCAGGTCCAGATGCCCATGGGGGTTTCAGTGAGGACAAATTTATGACACTTTTCGCAATTATCGTAAAAAGTACTGAAGCCAAAGTTCCTTACATCACAACCCTCAAATCTCCAATTCTCTTCCATCGATGGAGACCTATTAACTGAGTCCTCTTTGCTCCAATAGACGTAAACAATGTACTATATCATCCCTGAGATTGGACTGAACCAATTTAGGTCTTTCTGCTACTAACTCAAACAAATATACGCTGCAATAAGTATAAAATATCCGTTTAAGGATTTAATTTCAAATATTGAACTAAAGAGACCATCCAACTGCCGATTCTAAAAACACAAGAAGAAAATTTATAACATGTATTCCATGCATCATATATAAGCAACTGCGATTTTTACAAATACACAAATTAGATATGTAATAAAGTTTATGGATTTTAAACTTTGGATGATTTATGGATTTTAGAATAATGGATTTTTCTCTTATGTTTTTGGCAAATCTAAATGATTTATTGAGTTTAAAATTTTTTATGGGTATTAAATTTTATGGATTATGAATTATGAATTTATCAATGTTATTAGAACCGGACCATCTAACGAATCATCTTCGAGCCATTTTATGTTCAACCGGGTTAAACCGCAATCAAAACCGGTCAAGTAGTGAAATTATACCAGTGCAGGTCCAAACACCCATGGGGGTTTAAGTGTGGATAGAGTTATGATACTTCTCGCAATTGTCGCAGAAAGTATTGAAGCCAAAGTTCCTTTCATCACAACCCTTGCATATTCAATTCTCTTCCATCGATGGAGACCCATTAATTGAGTCTATTCGCTCCAATAGACGTAAACAATGTGGTATATCATCCCTGAGATTGGACTGAACCAATTCGTCTCTTTCTGTTAATAACTCCAACAAATATACGCTGTATAAAATATAAAATATCCGTCCAAGGATTTAATTTCAAATACTTAACAAAACAGACCATCCAAGTGTCCATTCTAAAAACACAAAAGAAAATTTATAACATGTGTTGAATGTATCATATATAAGCAACTACGATTTTTACAAATACACAAATTAGATATATAATAAAGTTTATTGATTTTAAAATTGGATGATTTATGGATTTTAGAATCATTGATTTTTCTCTTATGTTTTTGCAAATCTTAATGATTTATTGAGTTTAAAATTTTTTATGGAAATTAAATTTTATTGATTATGAATTATCAATTTATCAATCTTATCAGAACCAGACAGTCTAACAAACTGTCTACAAGCCATTTTATGTTCAACAGGTTTAAACCGGGTTCAACCTCAATCAAAGTCGGTCAAGTATTGAAATTATACCAATGCAGATCCAGACGCCAATGGAGGTTTCAGTTCTGAGTCTCACTAACTGAGTCCTATTTGCTCCAATAGAAGTAAACAATGTGGTATATCATTCCTGAGATTGGACTGAACCAATTTGTCTCTTTCTGCTAATACAACAAATATATATTGCATAAAATATAAAATATCCGTCTAATGATTTAATTTCAAATACTGAACTAAACAGACCATCTAACTGCCTATTCTAAAAATTGAATAAGAAAATTTATAGCATGTGTTGCATGTATCATATATAAGCAACTGCGATTTTTAAAAATACGCAAATTAGATATGTAATAAAGTTTATGGATTTTATAATTTGGATGATTTATGGATTTTAGAATCATGGATTTTTCTCTTATGTTTTTGGCAAATCTTAATGATTTATTGAGTTTAAAATTTTTATGGACATTAAATTTTATGTATTATGGATTATCAATTTATCAATGTTATCAGAACCGGACCGTCTAACGAACTGTCTTCGAGCCCTTTTATGTTCAACAGGTTCAAACCGATTTCAACTGGGTTCAACCGCAATCAAAGCCGGTCAAGTAGTGAAATTATACTAGTGTAGGTCCAGACGTCCATGGGGGTTTCAGTGTGGATAAGGTTATGATACTTCTAGCAATTGTCGCAGAAAGTACTGAAGCCAGAATTCTTTTAATCACAACCTTTACATACCCAATTTTCTTCCATCAATGGAGACCCATTAAATGAGTCCTCTTTGCTCCAATAGATGTAAACAATGTGGTATATCATACCTGAGATTGGACTGAACCAATTTTTCTCTTTCTGCTACTAACTCCAACAAATATACGCTAAATAAAATATAAAACATCTGTCCAAGGATTTAATTTCAAATAATGAATTAAACAGACCATCCAAGTGCCCATTCTATAAACAAAACAAGAAAATTTATAACATGTGTTGCATGCATCATATATAAGCAACGACGATTTTTACAAATACACAAATTAGATATGCAATAAAGTATATAGATTTTAAAATTTGGATGATTTATGGATTTTAGAATCATGGATTTTCCTCTTATGTTTTTGGCAAATCTTAATGATTTATTGAGTTCAAATTTTTTTATGGAAATTAAATTTTATGGAGTATGAATTATCAATTTATCAATGTTATCAGAACCGGACCTTCTAACAAACCGTCTACGAGCCACTTTATGTTCAACTGGTTTAAAACGGGTTCGACCGCAATCAAAGACGGTCAAGTAGTGAAATTATACTAGTGCAGGTCCAGACGCCCATGGGGGTTTCAGTGTGGATAAAGTTATGATACTTCTAGCAATTGACGAAGAAAGTACTGAAGCCAGAGTTCTTTTCATCACAACCCTTACATACCCAATTCTCTTCCATCGATGGAGACCCATTAATTGAGTCCTATTTGCTCCAATAGACGGAAACAATATGGTATATCATCCCTGAGATTGGACTGAACCAATTTGTCTCTTTCTGCTACTAACTCCAACAAATATACGCTGCATAAAATATAAAACATCCGTCCAAGGATTTAATTTCAAATAATGAACTAAACAGACCATCCAAATGCCCATTCTAAAAAGAAAACAAAAAAATTTATAACATGTGTTGCATGCATCATATATAAGCAACTGCAATTTTTACTAATAAACAAATTAGATATGTAATAAGGTTTATGGATTTTAAAATTTCAATGATTTATGGATTTTAGAATTATGGATTTTTATCTTATGTTTTTGGCAAATCTTAATGATTTATTGACTTTAAATTTTTTTATGTAAATTAAATTTTATGGATTATGAATTATCAATTTATGAATATTGTCAGAACTGGACCGTCTAACGAACCATCTTCGAGCCATTTTATGTTAAATCGGTTTAAACCGGTTTCAACCGGGTTTAACCGCAATCAAAGCCGATTAAGTAGTGAAATTATACCAGTGCAGGTCCAGACGCCCGTTGGGGTTTCAGTATAGACAGTTATGATACTTCTAGCAATTGTCGCAGAAAGTACTGACGCCAAAGTTCCTAGCATTACAACCCTTGCATTTCCAATTCTCTTCAATCGATGGAGACTCATTAACTGAGTCCTCTTTGCTCCAATAGACGTAAGCAATGTTGTATATCATCCGTGAGATTGGATTGAACCAATTTGTCTCTTTCTACTACTAACTCCAACAAATATACGTTGTATAATGTATAAAATATCTCTCTAAGGATTTAATTTCAAATATTGAACTAAACTTACCATCCAAGTGCCAATTCTAGAAACACAATAAGAAAATTTATAACATGTGTTGCATGCATCATATATAAGCAACTGCGATTTTTACAAATACACTAATTAGATATGCAATAAAGTTTTTGGATTTTAAAATTTGGATGATTTATGGATTTTAGAATCATAGATTTTTCTCTTATGTTTTTGGTAAATCTTAATGATTTATTGAGTTTAAATTTTTTTATGTACATTAAATTTTATGAATTATGAATTATGAATTATATTTGTTATCAGAACCGAACCGTCTAACGAACCGTCTTTGAACCATTTTATTTTCAATCGGTTTAAACTGGTTTCAACTTGGTTCAATGTCAATCAAAGCCGGTCAAGTAGTGAAATTATACCAGTGCTGGTCTAGACGTCAATGGGGGTTCAGTGTGGACAAAGTTATGACACTTCTCGCAATTGTCGCAGAAGGTACTGAAGCCAGAGTTCCTTGCATCACAACCCTTTCATATCCAATTCTCTTCTATCGATGGAGACCCATTAACTGATTCCTTTTTGCTCCAATAGACGTAAACAATGTGGTATATCATCCCTGAGATTGGACTGAACCAATTTGTCTCTTTTTGTTACTAGTTCAAATAAATATACGCTGCATAAAATATAAAATATCCGTCTAAGGATTTAATTTCAAATACTGAACTAAACAGACCATCCAACTTCCCATTCTAAAAACACAAGAAGAAAATTTATAATATGTGTTGTATGCATCATATATAAGCAAATGCGATTTTTACTAATACAGAAATTAAATATGCAAATAAAAATTATGGATTTTAAAATTTAGATGATTTACTGATTTTAGAATCATGGATTTTTCTCTTATGTTTTTGGCAAATCTTAATGATTTATTGAGTTTAAAATTTTTTATGGACATTAAATTTTATGGATTATGAATTATCAATTTATCAATGTTATCAAAACGGACCGTCTAACGAACCATCTTCGAGCCATTTTATGTTCAACCGCAATCAAAGCCGGTCAAGTAGTGAAATTATACCAATGCAGGTCCAGACGCCCATGGGGGTTTCAGTGTGGATAAAGTTATGTTAATTCTCGCAATTGTCGTAGAAGATATTGAAGCCAGAGTTCCTTTCATCACAACCCTTGCATACCCAATTCTCTTCCATCGATGGAGACCCATTAACTGAGTCCTTTTTGCTCCAATAGACGTAAACAATGTGGTATATCATCCCTGATATTGGACTAAACCAATTTGTCTCTTTCTGCTACTAACTCCAACAAATTACGCTGCATAAAATATAAAATATTATAAATAACATTCAAACTCTGAGTAATGTATCAAAACGGGTAAAGATATTGGATATAAATGATAAGAAACCTTTATATTTCAAATATATCCATTTTTAAATATTAATTTTTGATATTTTGAAGGGGAAATTAAAAAAAAAGTAGAAAAGAAAAAAATTAAAAATTTGTGAGCCGCGGTTTTAGGTTCACGGTTTTATCCTCAAAACCGCATAAAACTGCAGCTCTGACCGGTTTTATGCTGTTTTGACCAAAATGATTTTTAACCTCTGGCCAAACTGCGGCCATGGCGGTTCCATTCTAATCGCCGGTTCGACGATGGTTTTGTCCGGTTTTGATAACATTGAGTTTTACACATGGCAATGTCATCATTTTATTTGAAATAATTTGAATACAAAATGCTTTGGTTGTGAAAATTTTATTCTTTTCCCACTTTTTGAAAGCCATTTAAGCTTTATATTTTTTTTTAAGAAAATAACAAGGATCTTATGATTTACAATTTCAAATTTTGGATCTGCTTGCAAAGATAATTGGGTGAATTGAATTGTTATAATTTTTAAAATTCTTGAATATAAAGTATAATAAACTGAATGTTGTTATTATTGCATGCATTCAGTTGCATATGTGATAGTAATGCTTTATGTTTAATGTATTTTGTCAATTTGAAGTTTGCAATCTATTGACAATTGGTTGGATCTATAAGTTGTAGCAAGGAAAATTTTGCTTCAACACACAAGTGCAATCAGTGCGGGCAACCTAAGGAGGAGGGATCAACAATATAAGGCCAAATATAAGGCCAGATAATAAGTTGCATCCAGAATCTTTATTGAGTAAACATCTTTTGAAAGTTCATATATTTTGATTGTTGAAATATAATTACATGAGTCGTATCTCTTATCAAACATTTTGAGAAAGTAATAAAATTTAATCCAGAATAGTTTTGATATGAAACTTGATGAAAAATGAACTTAAATGCAGCTAAGTTTATGGGGGAGATGAGTCGAAGAAGATAAAGAAAATAGCTTGGAGAATAGGGGAGATGACTTTAAGGAAGCTAGGTAAATTAGCTTGACTCATGGAAGAAATCAGCTAAGCTGAAACTTAGCTTGTGTAAAGGCAAATAAACTTTGATGCACAAGAAGTGTGCATTGAACCGTGGGGGAGAACCATGAGTTGGAGAATAACTTATTTAATCACTAAATGCAAGAAGCAAGGGAGCAGAACTTATTTAAGTTTCCTTTCAAGCTTGTATCAACCTTCCTCCCTACACTATCATGACCAGTGACAGGTGCTAATTAGCACATATTTTGTGTTATCCCAAACTCCAAGGGTGTGTACAATGTCTTAGCCCAATCCCATCTCCTTAACATGCCAATGCAAAATCAACTCATCACAATCTGCATGTTAGTCTATTTAACAAAATCTATGTTAATAATAGACATGAGATAGAAGGCATTCCATTAAATTAGCATACACACTAAATCAAATCATATCGTTTCATTGATAAACAAAATGTGCATTCAGTACATATGGTTTTGGAGGGGGCATCATGGATGCTTAGATAAAATATCAACAATATAGTTTTTTCAAAAAATAAAACTTAGAGCATGAAAAACTATCTTAAGTTGAGCCATATTGAGGAGGTGATGCTGGAGGGGAAGGAGATAGACATCGAGAGAGAAGATGATGCAAGGCAACATAGTCGTCATGAGCTCTCTGAGCTAAGCACGACTATCTAGTGTGTCCAACTGCTCCTCTATTTGAGACACACGTGCATCGGTTTTGCAGACAAATCGAGTCAGGGGTTGCGACACAGGTGGTTTTCCTTCACCACATTTTTGTTCTGCAGCAGGGTTACTGAAGGAGTGAGTATTACCAGACTCAGAGCAATCAGTATCTTCGACATTTACCCCTTCTTCCTCATTAGAATTGTCCCCAACAGAAATCACTTCTGCTTCAGTTCTTAGGTTTTGTCCAGATTGAGACTTGAGATGATACCGACTGCTGGATCCAGTCTAAGGGGCAGAGATTTTTCTGTGAGGGGTACTCTTAGGAGCAGAGCTTGATTCAGAAGCACCCTGCACGAACCTAGGTAATGTCCTGAGGAAATGGGAACTGGACTCAGTGATTTTTCCGGTGGTCGATGACTGAGATTTAGCAGTCACCCTTTTTTACATGGTTGCTTGGGAAGAGATGATGAAGGCTTATCCGACCACTAAATCTCACGACACCGTGACCCCCTTGCTTCTTGAAGTGTGAGAAACAAAAACCCTATGGTTTTCCGTTCAGATTTCGCTCTGGGAGATCTTATCGACTGATATAGGGCACGGGAGAGAAAAGGGAAATCACCAGAGCTCAGTGGGAGAAGAGACGGCGATTTTGAAATAATATGTCGTTTTTGCAGAAGGGACCTTTTAACTTAATCTTTCTGACTTAGCAACGGGTTGTGACCAATGACCGGTCTGTATCGACATGTCGATAAATATCGACCTGTAGCCCTTTTCGATTTTTCCCCCTTTCAGACAGTGTTCTGATTTCCAACAGTACTGACATGTCTGTTCTTCCGACTAGTCTATCATTCGACCTGGGTTTTTAAAATTTGAGGATGACTAGGTGTGTGTGTGTGTGCTCGCTTGCGATGTTCATAGTTAATCAAGCTTAGCTTATACACCTTTCAATACCAGTGTAGATACATACTTTCACACATGTTTTGTGCCATTAGACGATTCATCACATCCTTCTGATGGTAAGCACAAAACATGGATTACGGATCTCTTTTCCTGGATCCAAACCAATCCAAGTACCTTGGGCACATTTAATTTACCAATCCAAACATATTGCCCAAGTGTGTGATGTCATGAGATGCTTCATCTCCAGGTTTTAGCAAAGATAAGGTGTCTATGAACATAATGCATTCCACATCATGTATAACATAACGAATATTGGAATGAGATACTTAAGCACACAAATCATACATTCATTTCACATTTTGAATACATTAATCATGCATATGGAAATGAAGTATGATGCTACCCACACAACTCTCATGCCTGTTATCTTGTTATTACCCAAAACATGATAAACATTTTTACCATTCTTTCAAGCATACTCAATGAGGTTCATTCCTTGGAAAGAGATTGTACATAAATGGATTACAGATAAGCACATTTGATCATTTTGATCAATACTTTTGGTAAATCATACCAAACCAAAAATCCATTTAAAGACATAGAGCATGTTTCTTTCCACAAGGGATAACTTGGAATGAAACGACACTGTGTATGTGCACAACCTACATTCATTCCCAAAAGATGCACAAATCACATGGCATATGAAATGGAATGAGACAAATATAATCTACTACTAAGTGCAAACCTACATTTACATACAAATATCCTACACTAAATCAATCCAACAATCAGACAAGTACATGGATTGAAGGTAAGATATGCATGTGATTCCACAACATGTTTCAAATGTGACACCAACAGTGGTATCCCTTCACACATTTGAACATAACATTGTGAGACTTGGAATCTAAGTCCACAATTCAGTGATGGCCTCTTGTCAAATCTGGTTTTAATCTTGGGTGCCTTCCCATTTGACTTTGTGAATCAAAACTCCAGATTTTGTACCTTTATGTTAACCTTACTTAGGAAGCAAACATTATTGGTACATGGCCTCATAGGATACTTGGAGGTTGCCATCCTCACCAAGTTTCTTTAATCCATCCTCTTCTTCTCTTAGAGGATTCAACTTGGACTATTTGAATGGATGAACTTAGGCTGTAATAACCCAGTCCCGAACAGAGGGTTTGGGTAAATGGGTAGAATTAAAGTGTTAGCGGATTAAGGTGATGATGTATGTGTTCGTTTGTTTTAATTCTCCAAAAATTATTTTGTAAATACACCGGGACTTAGAATGTAATTAATTATCTCCCCAATTTACACACCTTCTCCTCAAATAGATTATACCATTTAACTTTTCTCTTTGATTTATAAACTTTAAATTAAAGAGAGAAAAATTTAATCATGAATTTATCAAAATTAGAAGGATAATATTAACTTCCCTAATTTCAAAAATACAATGAGAATCTAACTAAGAACCAATTAAACAAATTAGTCACAGGACAAGATGGTTTGAGTATTTAAATAAATTAGAATCATATTGGAAAAGATAAATTTACCCAATGAAATTACCTATACCCATTACATGGTTTTACCTTTAATTTTTTTTTTTTTATGAAAATGCCTGTAGTACCCTTGCATTGTACGAATTCTACAACACCAAATTCGAAGACATGTAGCTATCTAGTAATCCCATTCTCACTATAGGTTTTGCCAAATAGAAGATTTCTATCTTTGCAACTCTAAGTGGGACCTACGCTTGAAACCCATCTCCTAATCCCACTTTCGTTAGACCTCACCGATCCATATTTTCTATAACTGATGGCAACCGAGAAAACCCTAACAAATTCCCACCGTCTTCCCTTACCTCAAATTTCCATTGTCTTTTCCTACTCTGGAAGCCGAATATGAGGTTGCACATGTAGAGAAATAGAGTATAGAAACAAAGAAAAAGATCACGGTGTTCTACAAGGTAAGGCCAAATATATATACTATCCATCTATTCTCTTTTCATGTTTCGCAATAGATACATTGACACATGCTGAGTTTGAAAACCATATCTATTTCTTTTATATTATTTGATAACCCAAATCTTTACTTTATTATAGCACTAATATTATTGGCACCCAAACCGTACTACAACTCTTCTATATTGGGGGATTTAATGTGTACCTTTATTGATATCATGAATTACATGATGGAGGTGGCATTAGCCGACCACATATTTTGATAAAAACATTGAATCTAAGCCTCCTTTCCCCTAGCGGAGCATACTGTATGTGACTATGTTCTATGCTTTTCTTTCACTCTTTCCATGACCTTATTATTTTCATCACTAATATAATTTTCATTAAGCATGATTTTCAATGATTTTCACTCCATTCATTCAACGGTTGTCTTTGTAATTGTTATCATTCCATTAAGTTAAATTATTTAATATGTTAAAGCTATAACTCTAGTTATCTATTTACTTATTTTATTTTGAGTAAAATTATTAGTAACCTAAAAGAGCAGTTACTTATTGCATGGACCCAAATCTTATTCTTAACCTTGGACCATAGAACAACTGTAGATCAAAGTTGGGGCAGCCACATATCTTATATGTATTTAATGTAAATTGCGAAAGAGACTTAATAATCACCATATTAATAATGTTTGGAAAACTCTAAATAATCTATTTGCAGTACTTAAAGTGGAATTTGATTTGGTGTTTTTATGCAACCTATCTATTGCTTGGATGCTAGGAGACCGCGAAGATCTCAACTTTGAGGTAGGAATTACTTTGTTGTTACTTCCATAGCTTGTATTGGGTGTTATCGGTATTTTTATATCTTGATTTATTTATGATTGACATCTATTTTAAAGGCATATTGTTATGTGTTATTATTATTATGACGTGATGATGATTTATTTGATATATCTGGTATGATTATGTGATAGGGTTATTATGGCAATGAAGCTGGTGTTATCTGGTATGATTATGAAACAACACTGATGTATGCTACTAGTGTTTGATTAAAGTGCATAGTCATTTCATCACTAGTCCAAGTTGTTTGGTCTTTGGGTTGAATGGTTATGGAAGTTGAAGGTTTATCAAATATCTCTTCCATAGGCATAGACCACTCTCTATTCACCTATTTCCAAACATATTTATCGATGAAAACAATTAAACATTTTTCATCACAAATGGAGGTTAGGAAATGTTATGGTTTTCTCTCATAACCATTGTTCTAGCACAGATCAACTCGGATGGTTAGATCCTTATAAAGATCACGAGGCTCTGATACGAAATGAAAGTCCTTCCTTTGGGAGCTAGAACACAATTTGACCCTAGAGGAAGGGAAGAGGAAAGGGGGGGGAGGGGGGGGGGGGGGGGGTGTAAAAGGTCAATCCCAATTTTCATGGTGTTTACAAATTTATTGATTGTTTAAAGTTTACGTGCAGCGGAATGACAATGTCAATCAAGAGATTTGTTTAGTGTGATAACTTGTTTTCAATTACTTAAGTGATCACACTAAGTTTATAACCCTTTACATATTGCTTGATTATCGATGCTAGTGCACAATGTGTAAATGAAGATAATCAAATGCAAAGTGATGTGTGTTGAGAAGAGTACTTAAATACTAAATGCAAACACACAAAGATCAAACACCATAAGACCACTTTTAAATAGTGGTTCGGTTAACCAACCTACATCCACTGTTAGGACTAACTCAACCTTGAACTATCCCCAAATCCACTAAGTGGGGACTTATACCCTCACAATTAGAGTAGGAATTTCACCTCACTCAATCGACTAAGAATTTCACCACCACATGTACAATAGGAATTCGACCTATTCATTTGGTTGGGAATTCCACCCACCACTGTGCCAGAGACGACGCTCTAGATTTTTTATAGTGGTTTTGGAGCCAAGCCTCCTTAATTCACTTTCACGGGACAAAGGTTTTAAATAAAATTAAAACAAAGAAGCACTTTCCTTTGAAACTCTTCTCGTTGATGTGTACTTCTTCAAGATCCACCCAATGTGTGTTGACGCTCCGCCTTGTAGCCGTCGTAAAGCAATCACAATTTCAGGGTGACTAGGAAACTAGTTCTACCAAATCTTTCTGTTAGTGCCTAGGGTCCCTAAGTTTGTCAATTCCATGACTCGGGAAGAAGCACTTACGAGAAGCTTCAAGACTCAAGATGATCAAGAATGAAGATCACGCTCCACCAGATTGAAGCTCATCGTTATGGCAATCACAAAATAAGTTTTTGGCCATAAATGACTATAGGTCGTACACACACCTTAGAGAGGACCATTCCTAGGCTTAGTTGAATAAATGATAAAATCATTAAAAGCCTAAAGAAAAAGCTGGACTGTGAATTGGAATCCAACTTAGAAATATGTACTTAGTTTCACTGATAGCTCGACCAGTCAGTATCACCAACCCCTCGGTGGAACATGATCAACCAATCGTTGTCAAAGAATGGTCTGCCAGATTGATAGAAATTCTGAAACATTGAACTGTCATTCTGGAAAAGACTCTGACCGAGAGTCTCATATGCACCAACCCCTCGGTGATGAACTTAAACGACCCCTCATGGTCGACGACTCATCGGTAAAGAACTTCTGAGTTCTGGACTGTGAACTCAAGTGGGCTCTCAAAGGAACATACATCTCGGTATATCACGACGGATCGAGAGTACTAGGACCGACCCCTCGGTAAAGCGCGACAATTCGTTTTGGGTAAGACATGTTTTTAGATTTGAAACTACTGTTATCATGGTGTTGCCCCAGATCGAGACACTCGTATGGATCGACCTCTCGGTGCCATGACTTTCTACCCATCGGCAACACCGACCTGTCGACCGAGAAGTAATTATACCATTGGGAGTGCATTTAATGCGCAACAGTCGAGTGGTTGAATGGTAATAAATATGAACACCGACCAATCGGTGCCACCGGCCTGTCGGTACTGGACAGTCTAAAAAACTGTTAAAACTCCTCTATAAATATAAGTGTTGTATGATCGTTTTATCATCTTCCTTGAACTGAGAAGAGTCAAACAGTCTAAGGAACGATCAACACTCTTGTACTGAGAATCATAAACAACCAATCTATTGATTGAGTTTGAAAGTGAGAAAGAGAGGAGGCAAGAGAAGACTTAAACTAGGAAAAGTTGGTAAAACTAGTTTCCTTGTCACCCTGTGATTGTGATTATTTTACGACGGCTATAAGGAGGAGCGTCGGCACACATTGGGTGGGATCTTTAAGAAGCATACGTCAGCGAAAAAGAACTTCAAAGGCAAGTGCTTCTTGGTTTTAAATTTGTTTTTAAAACCTTTATCTCGAAAGTAGAATAAGGAGGATTGTCTCCAGAACCACTATAAAAAACTCTAGAGTGTTGTCTGTAATACAATGGGGGGTGGAATTCTCAGCTGATTGAGTGAGCTGGAATTCATACTCTAATTATGATGGTGTAAGTCCCCACTTAGTGAATTTGGAGATAGCTCAAGGTTGAGCGAGTCTTAACAGTAGATTTAGGTTGGCGAACCGAACCACTATGTATCTTGTGTCCTTATGTTTATGGTGTTAAAGCTATTTTCTTGTATTAATTGTTTAATCACATTTGCTAACGCACACTCACTTGATTGTTATATCTGTTGCTCTTAAACAAATCAATCAAATAATCTTAAAAAGGACCAACGATTTTAGATTGACCTATTCATCCCCACCTCTAGGGTCAATCATGTTGTTCTAGCTCCCAAGGGAACTTTCAGTTGGTATCAGAACCTAGTGCTCCTTACAAGGATTTAACCATCTGAGTAGATCAAAGCTAGAACTCCATGTAAGACAGTCATGCAACCTCCTTATCTCGATGGAACAATCTATGCCTTATGGAAGGCTAAAATGAAAAGTTTCTTTGTTTTCATGGATTCATTGGTATGGGATATTGTAAAAATTGGATGGCAAGAATCCACGGAAGAAAATATGATAGCAACCACATCAACCGTGTTGGTGACGCCCAAACCTTATACCTCTTGGTCCTTATTGAGAAAGTTGCTCAGACAACTGATGGGAAAGCCATGAATGCCCCTAACTGTGCAATATTTGATAGTGAGTATAGGCGGATTATGACCTGTAAACTGCAAAGAAGGCATGAGAAGTTCTTAAAAGAACTTATGAAGGCATCTCAATAGTTAAGAGGTCTAAACTTTAGATCCTCCAAAATCAATTTGATACTCTTAAAATGAGGGTGGATGAAGTCTTCATGGATTTCTATTCCAAGATAAGTGACATTGTGAATGAAATGTTCGCTCTAGGGGAAGGGATACCCGAGGACAAGGTATGTACCAAAATTGTCAGGAATCTTGCTGGAAGATTCAAATGCTAGGTCATACCTATGGAGGACAACAAAGATATGTCCTTAATGAATATTGATGATTAGGTTGACTCATTACAAACCTATGAACTACATTTTAAACAACCAAAGAATAAATCTATTGCCATGAAATCTTCCCTAAAACAAAAGAAAACGAAATAAAATTCATCGGAAGATGAATTCTCAAGTGATGAAATGGAAATGTTTGCCAAAAAGATTTATAAAAACTTTATTAAAAGAAATAACTTGAGAAGAATGGGAAAGGGTGAATCAAGTAAAATATACCCTACAAGGCAAGATGAGATTAGAGGGAAAGGGAGAGAGAGAAAGAGAATGCCAAGGAGAATACCTGTTTCAATTGTGGGGGGAGAGGTCACTTCATGAATAAATGTCTCTCAGATAAAATAAAGAAGGATATGAATGTGGGTGTGACCCATGTGGAAACCTCTGAATCAGAGAGTGATTCAGATGAGAGACCCAACGAAAAGTTGATGTATTAAGAGGTTACATAGCCTCGATCATATGTGATCAAGAAAATCCCACAATTGTAACGGAGGATAAGAGTGAAGAAGATGAAAATCTTTAAGCCCCCTACAGTGCCTTGTTCCTTGAGAGGTTGGGTAAAAACTCAAAAAGGTTAAAAATGAAAAACTAAACCTCTTTAGTCAAATGGAAGAGTTAAAAACTAAAAAATCTCTTTTATTCTCTAAGCTTGAACTCTCAGATGTTGAAAACACTTAGCTTAAATAGGATAATAAAAGACTTAAAGAAGAAATAATTATCCACTGTAAGGATGTTGAAAATGTATGGCATCACAACAATTTTCTTGAAGAAGATGTCAAAAAACTATCTTTGAAAGTTAGGAAATTAAAATTTTATAAAGAAAAATTCCAAGATAAGTTTACCCATAGAGAAGAAAGACTTAAAAGACTCCTAGGGGCAAGTAAACAACAGGGTGATAGATCTGGTCTTGGTGCCTCAGCCACCATAGACCCTATACATCAGGGAGTGTTTAGAAATACAAGTATCTCTCGCCTTTTAACGGGTAAGTGCAATTTCTACCACAAAGATGGGCATTTCAAAAGAAATTGCTATAATTTGAAGGGATACTTGGAAAGGAAAGCACAAAGGTACAATCAAGTAAAACCTATGCCTAAAAGACATCCACCAATACCTAACCTTAAAATAAATCAAAGGAAGGTGGACGAAAGACACAACTCTTTGTTAAGACAGGTGAATCATGTCTTAAAAGAGTTGATGGATCCCAAGGTTGGTCATCAAAGGTACAATGGTAGGGGTGTGTATGCAACACCAAATGCCACAATCCTTGTACCTAAGAGATAGACCACTAATCATGTTTTGTTTTGGTTTAAGATTCACTTACATATCGTAGATCACTACAAATGGACTCGCAAGAGACCATGTGAGTTCACATAGCAGAAAAGTATTGTGACATGAAGAGAGGAAAAATTAGCTAACCACAAGTCTAGAATGTACTCTTCCTGGCTATAGTACAAATTCTGCTTGGAAAGTCATACATTCCATTCAAAGCATTTTGAATTGTATGTGTTTTGGAATGTGATTTTTTTATTGTGTACATGTTTAATGATTTGATGTATTATGTTTGGCATATCTATGTATTAGAATAAATCTATGTATGGTGTGCTTATAATAAGATTTCATCAAGTTGTAAATCAAAGATGATTGCTCTGCAATCTGAACCTCTCGGTATAAACGACATGTCAGTAAATAGACTGGTCGGTGTGACAGACATGTTGATACTGTGCTAAATCTAGCACTGTAGAAAGGGGTGAAAACTATCGAAAAAATACGACCTGTAGATGGAATCGACATGTCGGTGAAACAGAAAGTTTGAATTAAAAAGGGACCCATTCTGTGGAAATGATAATTCATTCGAAATTGTCATCTCCCCTCTCGCGAAGGTCTGGTGGTCCCTTCTTCTCCTCCCGTACTCTAGACCAGTCGATAGAACCTCTCGGAGTGACTCCATGCCGGAAACGACAAGGCTTTTACTCTTTGCGTTCCTAGAAGCCAGAAAATCACCGTTTTTATGATTCTCCTAAATCAGGTTAAGCTCAGTCTTCAGCTAATCCACTTTCGAACTACTGGTTGAGGATCTCCTCTAGGAAAAATCATGCGTAGAAAGATGGCAGCTCAAACACGTCCTAAGCCCTCTGTAGAACGAGGATATACCAGCTGTGGCAGTCGATGGGCCAAACGAACCAAAAGGTCAACCTCTCGGTCTTGCCCTGGGTCGAGCTCTGAAAATCCTGCATATGTTCAAGATCAACAGGAAATCCAACCAAGTGTGGAAGAGGATCCCCTCGTTGACAAAAGGTGTCATCCTCGTCGAAGAACAATGTAGAGAAGATACAGTAGAGGAGAATGGCCCTAGATCTAATAATGAAGACCATGTCATTATCTCTGATAACAACAGTGAGGAGGAAAGTCTCGGTTCAGAAGATTTTTGGAGAGACTCTGAGGAAGAAGAAGAATACGAATACCCCTCTCAAGAAAATTTCAATCTGGGCAGAAGGGTCTTCAGACTAGAAATGAGAATGGGCTATCTTGAAAGAAGTCCAGATAGTATTAAGTTGACTGTCCAGGATCTAGTCTCTGCTGTCTCCCTTTCTGACAGAGTTCCAGATTCTTCGTCTCCTTCTCCTCCAGTACCTCCTCAAGATGGCCCTATTTAGGATAGTTTTTCATGTTCTTTGTCTTTGAAATACTATATGTTTTGATATTTTGTTTAAGCATCAATGACGCCCCTTCTCAAAACCATATGTACTCAATGCACATTTTGTTTATCAATGAAATGATATGGTTTGATTTAGTATGATGTGTGTACTACTGTGTTTGTATGCCTTCTATCACTAAATCTATGTTTAACATGGTTTTATTCAATAGACTAACATGCAAATTTGAATGAGTTTGTTTTGTATTGTCATGTTAGGGAGATAGGGCTCGAGCTGTGATGCTACACACATCCTTGAAGAATGGGGGAGCACAAAATATGTGTTGTTTAGCACCTGTCACTGCTCATGACAAAGTAGGGAGGAAGGCTGACGCAATCTTGAAAGAAAGCTTGATGAAAAATGAACTTAGAGGCAGCTAAGTTTGTGGGAGATGTGAATTGAAAAAGCTAGAGAAGGTAACCCTTAAGAATGGAGGAGAAGACTCCAACAATGGAAGCTAAGACCCCAAAAGGAGAACACCTTTAAGACAACACAAATCATAAAGGGAAAGAAGAAGAAAAACGGTAATGCATTAAAAATTTGCATTGTACTGAAGGGAAGATCAATGGTTGAATGTGTAAGTAAAACACATTGATAAATGGATAGAAAGGGTTTAGATATGAACTCATGGAAACACTAAATGCAAGAATCATGGGGGAGTGCTTGAAATCATATCTTTGTTTGTCTACTAAACCTTTCTCACAAAATGGGGGAGAAATTAGTTGAAGCTATAAACACTAATCATGGGAGAGTGTATGGTGAAGTCGAAGTGCTTGGACATCTAGAAAAAGAACCTCTATAGAGAGAGACCCATAAAGGGGAGAAATATGAAGAAGCAGCCAATTGACTGGGAAGTGTTGGTGGCTAGAATATCATTGGTTTATGGGGGAGAATGAATGCTAATCTAGTTTAGTCCATAGATGCATATTTATGTTTTGGACTAACTCCTCTAATGATTTTTCAAGTGTTGCTTGCTTATGTGCTTAAACAAGAAAACATGATTTAAAGCAAGTTAAACAAGAATATGTGAAGATCATAGTCTTGTTTTTCCATTTGAATATGTATATATAATTGATGTAATATTTTATTCAAATGTGATTTAATAATGGTGGGCTTGTTACTGAGTTAGCTTCTAGGTTTTGTCATGAAATTGACAAAGGGGGAGATTGTTAATGCCTAAGGTCCCTACGTTTGTCAATTCCATGACTCGGGAAGAAGCACTTGCTAGAATCTTCAAGACTCAAGATGATCAAGAATTAAGATCACGCTCCACTAGATTGAAGCTCATTGTTATGGCAATCACAAAATAAGTTTTTGGCTATATATGACTTTAGGTGATATCCACACTTTAGAGAGAACCATTCCTAGGCTTAGTTGAATAAATGATAAAATCATTAAAAGCCTAGAGAGGAAGCTGGACAGTGAATTCAAATCCAACTTGGAAATATGTATTTGGCTTCATTTTCAGTTCGACCAGTCACTCTCATCGACCCCTCTTGGAGACAAGATCGACCCATCGTGGTCAAAGACTGGTTGGCCAGATTGATAGAAATTCTGGAACATTGAACTGTCATTCTAGGAAAGGCTCTGACTGAGAGTCTCGTATGCACCGACCCCTCAGTGATGAATTTAAACGACCCCTCGTGGTCGATGACTCATTGGTAAAGGAATTGTGAGTTCTGGATTGTGAACTCAAGTGAGCTCTCGAAGAAACAAACTTCTCGATATATCAAGACCGATCGAGAGTACCAGGACCGACCCTTCGGTAAAAGGGCAACAGGTCATTCTGGGTAAGACAGGTTTCTAGATTTGAAATTACTGTCAGTATGGTGTTGCCCCAGATCGAGACACTCGTATGGACAAACCTCCAGTGCCATGACTGTCAACCCATCAGCGACACCGACCTATCGATCGAGAAGTAATTATACCGTTGAGAGTGCATTTAATGCGCACCGGTCGCGTGGTTGAGCTGTAATAAATATGAACATCGACCCATCGGTGCCACCGACCTGTCGATACTAGATAGTCTAAAAAACTATTAAAATTGCTCTATAAATATGAGTGTTGTGCGATCATTTTATCATCTTCCTTGAACTGAGAAGAGTCATACAATCTAAGAAACGATCAACACTTTTGTATTGAGAATCATAAACAACCAATCTATTGATTGGGTTTGAAAGTGAGAAAGAGATGAGGAAATAAAAAACTTAAACTAGGAAACCTTTAGTAAAACCAATTTCCTTGTCACCTTGAGATTGTGATTGTTTTACGACGGTTAAAAGGAGGAGTGTCAGCACACATTGGGTGGAGTCTTCAAGAAGTACACATCAATGAGAAAGAGCTTCAAAGGCAAGTGCTTATTGGTTCTAATTTTGTTTTTAAAACCTTTGTCCCGAAAGTGGAATAAGGATGATTTGTTCCGAAACCACTTTAAAAAACTCTAAAGCGTCTTCTCTGGCACAGTCGTGGGTGGAATTTCCAGTCGATTGAGTGAGGTGTAATTCATAGTCTAACTGTGAGGGTGTAAGTCTCTACTTAGTGAATTTGGGGATAGCTCAAGGTTGAGTGAGTCCTAACAGTGGATGTAGGTTGGCGAATCAAACCACTATATATTTTGTGTCCTTATGTTTATGGTGTTAGAGCTATTTTCTTGTGTTGATTGCTTAATCACATTTGCTAACACACACTCACTTGATTGTTATATCCGTTGCGCTTAAATTAAACAATCAAGTAATCTTAAAAAGGACCAACGATTTTAGATTGACCTATTCCCCCCCCCTCTAGGGTCAATCGTGTTGTACTAGCTCCCAATGGAACTTTCATTTTCTTAGTTTATTATCGTTTCCCCTCTCTCTTTCTCACAAACTAAATCTATATGATTGGTTGTATTAGATTCCCCAAGTGTAGGCACAAGAGAGAGTGATTCTTTTGTTGGCCTATGTTTAAGCTCACTGATAATGATGAGGGTCCAACCGATTTGCCAAAGGATACCAATTGGTTGCACAAAGATTGGTATTTATAGACAAGGCAACCGGTTTCTGCAACAGTCATGTACCGACAGATCGGGCGCACCGAGGGGTCGGTGACTAAAAATATTACCGTTCAACAATCGACCGTTGAGCATTAAATGCACTCCCAACGGTATAATTCTTTCCCGGTCGACAGGTCGGTGTCGCCAATGAGTCAACAGTCATGGCACCTATAGATCGGTCCATACGAGAGGTTCGGTCTGGGGCAACACCATGCTGATAGAGTTTCAAGACAGAAACTAGTCATACCCGGACCGACTTGTCGTCCTTTACTGAGGGGTCGGTCCTAGTACTCTCGATCATTCTTGAACAACCAATATGTCTATTTTCTCAAGAGTCCACCTGAGTTCTAGGTTCTAGAACTCACAAGTCTTCATCGAAGAGTCGTTCACCACGATGGGTCGTTTTAGCCTTTCACCGAGGGCTTAGTGCATACAAGACGCTCGATCAGAGGCACACCAAGAATGACAATTCTATAGTCCAAAACCTCTGTCAAACTGGCCGATCAATCTTTGACCACGATGGGTCGATCCTGTCTCCACCGATGGGTCAATGAGAATGACTGGTGGAGCTGACAGTGAAACCAAATATATATTTTCAAGTTGGGTTCCAATTCATTGTCAAGGTTCCTCTCTACTTTTAATGATTCTACCATTTGTTTAACTAAGCCTATGAATGGTCCTCTTAAGGTGTGGATACCACGTAAAGTCATTTATGACCAAATATCTGTTTTGTGATTGACATAACGATGAGCTTCAATTCAGTGGAGCATGATCTTCAATCTTGATCATCTTGAGTCTTCAAGCTTCTACCAAGTGCTTCTTCCCGAGTCATGGAATTGACAAACTTAGGAACTCGGTAAGCCGGGGCACTAACACAATCAATCTGTCACAGTCATCCATTCCCTTCATCAAAGGTATGAACTATGACTCTTGGAGCAAAAAAGATGCAAACTCTATTCAAATCACAAGATCTTTGGGAATTGGTGGAGAAAGGCTATGATGAAGTTGAGTTCTTCACTAGAAGTTTGAAGGATCATGCCAAAAAAATACAACAAAGCTCTTTTCGTCATCCAACAAGTTGTGGATGAACCCATTTTTTCCACAAATTGCAGCTACCTCAAGATCAAAAGAAGCTTGGGATACACTACAGAAGGCTTACAAAGGCAGTGCCAAGGTATTGACGGTCAAACTTCAACCCTTCGTAGAAAATTTGAAACTCTCTACATGAAGGATGGTGATAGCATGCATGACTACTTTTCTAGTTTGCTAGAAATTGTAAATCAGATGACAATGTATAGAGAAAAATTATCTGATCAAAGAATTGTTGAAAAAATTCTTAGAAGTTTGCACATAAAATATGATCATGTTGTGATTGCTATTGAGGAGTCAAAAGATTTGACCACTCTTTCAGTTGATGAATTGCTTGGATCTCTTCAATCACATGAAGAAAGATTGAATAGATCTCATGAGAATTTTGTTGAAAATGCATTTTATACTGAATTGAATTTCTCCAAAAGAGATTCAAGTAATAGAAATTCAGCCAACAACGGGAGTGGAGGCCATTCTTCTAGAGAAAGAAAAGGTGGAGGCTGATTTGGTGGGTATAACCAACGTAAGGGCAAAAGCAACAACCATCATAATGGTGATTGCAATGAGGAAGGAGAAAGGAAAAAGTCCCAATGTTATTATTGTAAAAAGTTTGGCCATATTAAGAAATATTGTCGGCTAAAAGAAAAACAAGCCAAATTTGTTGAAGAAAAAGGAAAGGAAAAGAAAGATAAAGGAGAACAATGAACATTTATTTTTTACATGCTACTCTGTTAATGAACGTTCTATATATGTGTGGTACATAGATAGCGGATGTAGCAATCACATGACATGGGATATTGAAGCCTTCATCAATTTGGAGCAATCCGTGACCAGAAAAGTGAAAATGGGAGATGGAAATGTACGTGATGCACAAAGCAAAGGTATTATAAAAACAAATGCTTGTGGAATTAGCACCATAAAGAATGCTTTATATGTGCCTAATTTGGACAAAAGTTTGCTTAGTGCTGGACAATTTATGATAGATGGGTACTCTCTTGTATTTGAGGACTCTAAGTGTTTGGTGTTTAATGATAAAACTAAGAAAGATTTATTGGCTGAAATTCCCATGGCCAAAAGCAAGATTTTTTCCTCTTAGTCTTGATCATGGTGAGAAACATGCATTGAAAGTGTCTTTAATGGATGATAATTGGCTATGGCATCATAGATTTGGCCATTTGAGTTTGAAGAGCTTATCATTTTTGTCAAAAAATAATATGGTCAATGGTTTACCTTCCATTAAATCAGATGACAACATATGTGAAAGTTGCATAAAAGAAAAACATCACAAAGATCCATTTTCAAAAAAATGTGCACGAAGGGCCTCAAAATCAATTGGGTTGGTACATGTTGATTTGTGTGGTCCAATGCAAACCCTGTCATTCAACAACAATAAATATCTTCTTGTGTTTGTGGATGATTTCAGTAAGATGACTTTGGTATATTTTGTTAAAGAGAAATCATATGCGCTACATATTTTTCAAAAATTCAAAGCATATGTTGATAATCAAAGTGGGTATGCATTGAAAACACTACGTACCAATAGTGGTGGATAATTTACATCAAAAGAATTTACTGACTTTTGTGAAAAAGAAGGTATTTGCAGGCAATTGACAACAAACTACACACCTCAACAAAATAGGGTAGCAGAGAGGAATAATATAAGTTTAGTGGAAATGGCCAAAAGTATGCTTAAGGCCAAAAAATTGGCAAATTCTTTTTGGGCTTAAGCGGTGCATACTGCAGCATACATTCTCAATCGAAGTCCCAATTCATATGTGCAAGGTATGACCCCTTTTGAAGCTTGGAGTGGATAGAAGCCTAAGGTAAATCATATGAAGGTATTTGGCTCAATTGCTTAAGTCCCTGTTTCATCTCAAAGAAGGCAAAAATTAGATGACAATAGTTTGAAATGCATATTTGTGGAGTATAGTGTTGAATCTAAAGCCTATCGTTTGTATGACCCCCTTGCTAAAAACTCATTGTTAACAGTGATCTAATTTTTTATTAGAAAGATGAATGGAAATGGGATGAAATGCAACCCACACCTTTGGTTTTAGAAGAAGAGAGTCGAATGGTTGAGAATGGAAAGCAAAATGTGTTAAGTTCTTCCTCACCAAGGATTCCTTTAGCATCTACAAGATCATCTTCTCCAAGTTCTTCATCTTCTTCTAGGACTCCACCAAAGAAGATGAGGTCCTTGAGAGAAATATATGAAATGTGTCAATTCACTCAAATTGAAGAACCAACCAAATTTGAAGAAGCCATGTTGCATGAGGAGTGGTGTGAGATGCCATGGGTGATGATATTAAAGCTTTGGAAAGAAATGAGACATGGGAACTTGTTAATTTGCCAAAAGATAAGGATGTAATTGGTTTGAAATGGATTTACAAGGTGAAATACAAATCTGATGGCTCAATTCAGAAGCTTAAGGCAAGGTTAGTTGCCAAGGGGTACATGCAACAAGAAGGTACTGATTTCTTTGAAACTTATGCTCCCGTTGCACGTTTTGATACAATTCGAGTCATTTTAGCTATAATTGCTTATCATAAATGGAATGTTTTTCAATTTGATGTACAATCAACTTTTTTGAATGGTTTTTGTTTGGATGAAGAAGTGTATGTGCAGCAACCATAGGGTTACAAAATTCAAGGTGAAGAGGAGAAGGTGTACCAGTTGAAAAAGGCTCTATATGGCTTGAAAAAAGCTCCAAAAGCTTGGTATGATAGAATTGATGGACATTTTTTACATAATGGGTTCAAAAGAAGTGTGAGTGATGCCACTTTATATGCCAAATCAAGAGGTACAAATGACCTATTGGTTTTTGTTTATATGTTGATGATCTAATCTACACTGGTAATAATGTTGCATTGTTCGAAGAATTTAAGGATTGTATGATCCATGAATTTGAGATGACAGACTTGGGTCAAATGAACTATTTTCTTGGGTTGGAAGTGAAACAATGTGATGAAGGAATTTTCCTTTCACAAGAAAAGTATGTGGTGGACCTTCTCAATAAATTTAGCATGAAGGATTGCAACCCAGTAAAGACTCCTACGGTCACAAATCAAAAGTTTAGTAAGGATGATGGAGAAGAATATGTTGATCATCATGTTTATAGAAGCTTGATTGGTAGCTTGTTGTATCTTACAAACACACAGACCGATATTATACAAGCTACAAGAATATTGTCAAGATACATGCGCAGTCCAAGCATTATGGGGCTACCGAAAGAGTGTTGAGATACTTGAGGGGACAATTGCCTATGGCTTTTAGTATTATGTTAAACACTAATGTTTTCAAATTGTGTGGTTTCTGTGATAGTGATTAGGCAGGTTTACATGATGATCGAAGAAGCACTATAGGATACACATTCAATCTTGGATCAGGTGCTATCTCATGGTCTTCAAAAAAGCAACAATCATTTGCTTTATCATCAGCGGAGGCTGAATATGATGCAGCTACAACAGCAGTGTGTCAAGTTGTTTGGACAAGGAGAATCATGGCCGATATGATGCAAAATCAAGATGAGGCAACCACCATCTATTGTGACAATCGATCCACAATTGCTTTGACAAGAAATTCAATGAATCTGAACCGCACAAGGCACATAGAGACTCGGTATCACTTCATCCATGACTTGGTGGAAAATGAAAGCATTGATATGGCACACATCAGCACCAATGATCAAGTAGTTGATATTTTCACAAAGTCATTGCCACTAGACACGTTCATCTACTTCAGAGATTTGCTTGGAGTGCCTAAATTTATGCATTAATGGGGAGTGTTGAAATTAATGCATAAAATTAATGGGGAGATTTTCAATGCTCTGTATTGTTGACCTCTTGATCTTTTTAAGTTAAAAAAATTTATTATATAAAATAATTTATTTTATTATATATAATTAAATATTACTTATAATAATACGTTAAATATCAAGAAGACTCATTTAAATTTTTTGGTTTAGGCCTCAATTTATGTCTAGACGCAAGAACCGATCTATAGCCTGAAAGTCGACAAAATAAAAGAGAAAAGGGAAGGAAATCCAACAAAAGAAGAAAATACAAAGGGTCGATTGAGGTGGTTTTCAAAAGCCAAAACACCTTCTAAATTCTCAAAATTTCATTGGTTCCCAAATTTCCTAAGTTGAAAATTTATTAAGGAAATGATTGATGCAAACGATGGAGCTTTGTTTCTTTCATTGTTATTTTATTTCAAAATAATTCCATAAGATTGTGTGGAACGGTGATTTGCTTTAGGATTAGAAATTGCCTTGTTTATTTTATAACTAGTTTTAACCACTTATGGCTGAACATGGCATTGGTGTAGTTTATTTAAGGGCAGCTTGTGTATTGTATTTGACATTGAGAATTTTATTTGAAATATTGAAGCTTATGTTTTGTTTGGACGTCTCTATTTTTGTGAGTCTAATTCCCTTTTAAATTTAATTTGTTTATGTGTTGAATTATATTTAATTTCACATTCAAGTTACTTCATTGGATGGTTCTTAATTTTGATTTGAATTTGTGTTAGAATTAAGATTTATTTTAAGTGTTGGTTTGATATTTTTCATGATGAATTTATTTATTCATATCTTGCATTTTCCCAATTACTTAATTAAATTTATTTCTACAATCAAATTGATTTAAGAAGGTTCAATGTTTTCAAATTGGATCTATGCCGGATTTAAATTCTTGTATACTTTTCGATTAAATTCAAGTATCTTGAAAAACAATTCCACGTTCGATTTGAATTCGATTGAACACCTAATTTCTTTGGTGAGGTTGATTCCGCCAACAATCACATTGAAATTTGTACCGTCTTTCTTTTTCCTTGAGTGATCGAGTGAACTGAGAGAAGGTCCCTTTAGGGTTTCATCTTGTAATCCTTGATTCGAGTTGAAAAACTCGGATCTAAAATCTATCCATTCAAAAGAATCCAAAAAAATTACGAATTGCAGATTGGCCTGCATCATTTGGTAATCATAGCCTAGATCTTATACCGACCTATCGGTTAGGGACCATAATTGTTCAAGTTGAGTACTCTACTTCTTGAGACGGGTTTCATCAGACTTCGACGTTCATTAGAGTTGCAAAGAGTGGATGACACTGTGGGCACTTCAACTTCATTTTACTTTGAAAGACATGTAGATCATGACTCCGTTGTTGAGAACCAGGGTGCAACTATGAAGTATTGATATCTCCAACAGAAGATGAGCAGTCAGATGCTTTGACACCGAGATATGATAATTATGGAAATATTGATGTGTTTTCATCATCAGCACATGTGGATGATATTTCAGTTGATGCACAGTTGGAGGATAGACAGTTGAACGGATGGTTGAGGAGACAATTTATGAATCTCTAGTTCAACATTCAATGGAGACTTCACATCAAAACGAAACGATGGAGATGTTTGATCCATCACACACAAACATGGTTCAATCCATTGAACTGATAAAAAAAATTCTTCAATCAATTTTGTGTTTTGCAGAAAAAGATTAAGATCCACTAAAGGGATTCGTGATCCAATCAGAAATGGTGAATAAATATACAAACCATCTCTCCAGCACCAATCGAAGCGACAAATAAGAAGTTGGAGGGCAAAGGCGCGGCTTGACATTTCCCTCAAAACTCAACTAAACTTTAGGACGAGTTTTTTCCAAGCAGGAAAGACTGATGCAAGCATGGGATCCAACAAATTCGATCTAGACCTAATCGAGACTCAATTGGGCAAAATTGATGAATCAACGCTTCGAACCCACGTTCGAACCGATGGGAGAAAAAGAGGGGCCACTTTAAGTACTACCCACATTGACCCCACCGAAGTGCCAACTGGGCAAAAGAACACACTAAGAAGGACGTGGCCAGTCTCAAGCCAAAAATGAAGAGTGGGTGCTGCAAACCCAACAACTGATCCATAGCCTGAAAACCAGCAAAACAAAAGAGAAAAGGGAAGGAAATCGAAACAGCAAATCCAGCAAGGAGTTGCTGGTGTTGTGGCTTTGTGGCACGCCCTGAGAAAAGAAGAAAATACAGAGGGTCGATTGAGGTGGTTTCCAAAAGGATAAAATGAATGACCTAGGCTACTTCATGTCATCTACAATAGTGTTGATTAAGGTTCCGTGGGGTAGAAATTGAAAATTTTCATACTTATACTCAGTCTTGATCTTTTGAATAGATCCATCAGTAATTGAAAAGGTGAAACCATTCATTGTGATATTCAATGTTGTTAAAATTAAGTCGATCATAAAGTTGCCATATATCAGGAATTCCAAATCACATATTATGATTTACAGAATTGTATGATTTATAAGTATTTTCTTTATATCGAATTTGATGAAATGCAATAAGCTTGGAACCAATTCGAAGAGGTTCCCGCCTCCTACTTATATTTCCTAATTCTTTGCTTAATTCCATAATAAAAGTTGAGTATAAATCTATTAGTCGTTCTATATATGGACAGCAAATTAGTCCCCACAATTGCCCAACTCCTTCCTACATTTCAGTGACTGAATTTATTCAAACTTTATTACTTGGACTCACTATAACCTTGACTCTGGATCGGTAACAGTAATTGTAACATAAAGAAATGTAAATCGTAAGATATCAATTGGTAAAAAATAGAAGAGTTGCTTTCCTGTGATGTCCATTGTTACAAATATAGTTCTCGAGATACTAACGACAAGTGTTAATAACGGAATATTTTCAAATTCTCGGGTTTTTAATAGAAATTTAACTGGAAAATCTCGCAGAAAATATAAATATTTAAAAAATAATGAAAATAAATATAATAAATAAAACAATATGATTTCCAATTGTTAATAATTACTAGTTATTAATTTCCGAAGTATAGAACATCTATACTTAGTTTTTATAACTGTAGAGTAGTCTTTTCTAAATATAGATTTATGAGTGGTTGATTATGTATTACCAATTTACGATAGATTGAATCTTGTAAATTCATTTTAGCTTCCAAATCCATTCTAATTTAACAATGTAATTAACTATTGTATATCTTATTTTTTAAAGCCAAAGCAAGAAAGCTAATTGCATAATAAGATTGACATTCTAAGTTTTTAACTCTAAAATGATTTTTTTAATGATGATGATATTTTTTTTAATTGAGTATAGAGATTTTATTTTTAATTAATAATAATTAGATAAAATTTGAGCTATAATTAATTATTTTATAATGATATAATAAAATATAAAAAAAGAGAGTTTTTAATAATGATGATGACAATAGCAAAAATATTAGATGATAAATATAATTTCAAATTATTACAATAAGGTAAATAAAAAAATGTTAATGTAATTTTTACTTTCAATATAAGTATTTTTATTTTATTATTTTCACCAAAAAATATTTTTTTAGCAAAACGTTAATACTATTATAGAACTCACGTGAGCACAAACCCTAAAAAGGGTGTTCATGGGTATTCAGTTTGGTATCTTTTAATAAACCATAATCTTCATCCCATTTCCCTCTCTCTAGCAGCCGCCCTCTTTTGATACCAAAGAAACCAAACTTAGGGCTGCGTTTGGATGGGGGTAAGAGGGGGTAACGGGGTAACGAGGGGGTGAGGGTAAAACTTTGAAAATTTACCTTTCTCAGCCCATTTTTTAATACCCCTTTGGAGGTTGGGCTATTCAGAATACCCTACCCCTCAATACTCCTTCCCTTCCTCTCTTTATCAATTATAGATTATAAAATTAAAATCTTTCAAAAAAATATATTATTTAATTAAAAAATAATATATTTCAAGTAATTAGCAATTTAATTCTATTTGAAATTTATTTTAAAAATGTGTCAAAATTTTCAACATGATGCATTTGGGTGAGGGGTAAATTTTATGAGGGTTACCCTTGAGTAGGGGTAACTGTAAGTAGGTGTAAACTGACATATTAACAATTTTATGAGAATTAATATTTTTTATTAAATCTATCTAATATAAATAAAAAAAAAATTATGAAACATAATTGTCAAAATATCATATTTTTACGTGGTGATTCTGTCGAAATTTCGATAAGGGCTCGAAACTCCGAAAGAGTTTGAGGTTCATGATAATCTCTTTCGGAATAATTAGCAATTTATTCTTTTGAAAGTTTATTTTAAAAATGTCTCAACATTTTCAACATGATGCATTTGGATGAGGGATAAATTTTACGGCGGTTACCCTTGAGTAGGGGTAATTGTAAGCAGGGGCAATATAACATATTAACAATTTTATAAGAATTAATAATTTTTATTAAATTCATATAATATAAAAATAAAAATAAAATTTTATGAACCATAATTGTCAAAATGTCCTATTTAAGGAGTGATTCTGTCCAAATTTTGATAGGGTCTCGAAACTCCGAAAGAGTTTGAGGTTCATGGTAATCTCTTTTAGAGTAATTAGCAATTTCTTATGTTGGAATTTTATTTTCAACGTGATGCATTTAGATGAAGGTAAATTTTACGGGGGTTACCCAAGGTTACCTTTGAGTAGGGGTAACTGTAAGAAAGGATAACCTGACATATTAACAATTTTATGAGAATTAATATTTTTATTTAATTCATATAATATAAAAAATTAAAATTATAAATTTTTTGAAGAGATATGTTGATATTTTTTATTCATTGGTTTTAAAATAATAATATCAAAAAAAATCTTTATTTTTTTTTTAATGTTAGAATGCAAGTGTTCATTTTAAATTATAATTATGAAAAATAATTTATAAAAAATGGATAATATTATTATAAGTTATATTATTAGGATTTACTTCATGAATATTATTTAATAATTATGTTTTATAAAAAATTTCAAAAAATATTAATATATTAGGTTACGTTTACTTGTAGTTATCAAATAAGATTTTTTACCCTTAAGGTAAGCTTTTACTTTATGACTGCAATTATCAAACAAGATAAGGGCAATCCCAGTTCAAAGGTCACCCCCCAGGGTAACCCCTCTAAAATTTACGCCTCATCCAAATGTAGTCCTAATCTTCTTCTCCTTTCCCTCTCTGGCCACCGCCCTCTTTGTTTTTTATTTCTTCTACCACGATGGAGTTTAGGAATGCACAGTAAATATTATGAATGAGCAGAGCCAAGAAGAAATCAAAATTCTAATTTAGAGAAAAGAAGAGGATCTGTTGAGTATCCAAAATCCAGAAGACAAGAATGGGCAGAACTAGAACACACAATGCATTCGTCAATTGAACAGGTACTCCCAGCAGGCCAGCAGTGGATTCGACGATTGGAAAGTGGGAGAAAAAAAATTTAAAGGTAAAAATGCATTTTTAACATGATTTTATCATTTATCGCATTAAAAACATGTTTTTAACGTTAAATTCCCGTTAAAAATGGAATCGATGTTAAAATCATATTTTTAATACGATAACGTTATTTTGTTGGTATTTTCATTTTTACAATGGCGATGACTACGAAGATCGTCTAGGTTTTTATCAGAAATAACATAAAAATATCTAAAACAAGTAATTCAAGAATTTTCTTTTAATACTAAGTGGATGTTTATAACTTTTACTTTAGAACCCAAATATCAAAGTTCCAACTTTCAAAATATAATACTAATATATGTCAAGATATTCAAGCTTTAAAATCTATCAGAAATAAAAGTTTCATATTTTCTTATTTCAATTACCTTTATAGTTCAATCATGCGTATAAAACGTGGCTCTTAAACCGACACAAATCGAGCAACATTCGAATCATGTTTTATATTTTTATTCATACATGTTATTCACTTGAGAGGTTCAACTTTAGCTTGCTTCACTTCTATATCTGAAATCAGCATTGAGAGCAATTTTCACTTGGAGTCCGATTCTGTATAAGAAAATTGAAGAAGGGAAAAAGATTTACATTGAATACACTTGTTTGCTTCTAACTACTTAATTTTAGTGATTAAAATAGAAAAAATATCGATAAAAAATTAAAGAATGACTAGTTATTTCGACAGCTTAAAATTCATGAAATGCTTAAAAAATAGTATCATGTTAATCTCTAGTTAGTGTTACAGAAAATCCTTATTCAATATCTAGTCAACTAAAATACATAAATGCAATTTAGTCAATAACAATATTTATGTTTGAGTTACGGTACGTATGTATTGTCACAATCCAAATTCGACATGCCACAATATTGTCCGCTTTGGACCCATACCGACCTATATGGTTTTGCATTGGACTCAGGCTCTACTCTTGGCCCAAAACACGTTGTGCTAGGTCGGGTGGGCGCCCTCATATCAACCTCCTTCAAAACTAGCTCCTGGGTAATGTGGGACTTTTTCCACATCCACACGCCCGACCAGCTATATGCCATCAGTCGATCTGATGGTGCTCTGTCGATTAGACCAACAGAGCTCTATTTTTGTGCCTGGGCATCACAATCAACTCTACTTTGGCCCACACCTCCTCGACTCGGCTACAAACACAAGAGAGACCCATATAGGAAGAGGGTTTGAACCTTTTACTCTGATACTATTTTTTCACAACTCAAACTCGACTGACACAATATTGTCCACTTTAGGCCTACACAGGCCCGCACGACTTTGTATTGAGCCCAAGCTCACCTCCTGGCCCAAAATGCATTCTGTTGGGTTGGGGGTCAGACTGATAGAGCTTTACTTCTGGGCTTGGGCATCACAAGTATCATTTGACAAAATGAAATAAATGGTTTATCTCTCTAAGTAATGAGATAATTCATTCATCAATTGTAAGACCAACAGTTACCTAACGCACAGTTTAGCACAATGACCAAACATAATACAGACCCGCAAAATGTGAATCAATCGACTACAAAACCAAGCCGACAACTAAAACCATCAGTGATTAGGCCACATCTTGAAAATAACAAGAAACAGCAACTGCTCTAGAGACGGCGTAACCAGTTTGTATTAAACATAAAAATTCCAATATGTGAAACACTAGTAGAGTTTGAAGAAGCAAAATATGGTAGTAAATCAATAAACTACCTGAGCTGATAATTTTAGATAATGAAATTAAAATATTTAATAGAAAATAGCATCGTTCTCATCCAAGGACATTCTCATTTCCAATGCTACTCAAGCTATGTTGATAAATGATCCTAATGTCGTCGGTCCATGGGAAAATTGGGACTGCCCTGTGAGGCTCCACAAGTACAGTTCCTGCCTTCCTAAACCCCCTGAGATCTCCCAATTGAAGCAGATATGTAACACCTCGGATTTTCAAGTTATATATATACATATATATATATGTGTATATATGGAAATTGTCTATTTAATTTGTGAATTAATGGATATGGACCTTAGATGTGTAAGGTGTTGGGTCAATTGTCCAATTAAGACCCAACGAATTGTGGATATGGTTCAATTGAAATAAATGGGTAAGATTTATTTAATTGGGTCAAATACCCATTGGGATCCAATGGGTCATAGTTGACTTGGCCGACCACCATATGAATTCAAATGTGATTAAGGTGTGGCTGAATTAAAGTGGATTAAGTTCAATTGAGTTAATGAATGAGTACGAGTTTTGAGTTTAAAAGAATTAAAAATAATTGAGTTATGGTGAGTTGGATGGGAAGTTAATGGGACTACCATCTTAAGTGAGTGGAGTGGGAAGATGAAGAGTTTTGTTGTTTCAAAAGACACCTTCAAGGGTTACACGTTGGAATGGTGGGAGTTTCATCTCATGGGATGAAACTCCAAAAGAAGCTTTAATGAGGGAGGTGAAGAGCCATGGTGGTTACAAAGGGTTATCACCAAAGGACACCACCCTTGGCCGACCCTCATTAATCAAGAAAAGGAAGTTGGAGGGTTTTTGATGTTGCACAACACATACCCATGCATACATGTTGGAACATGGAAGCCCAAGGGGCATATGGTTGGGAGTTTCATCTCATGGGATGAAATCCCCAAAGAAAGTATCAATGGAGAGGTGAAGAGTCATGGGAGTTACAAAAGGGGTATCAACCAAAGGATACCACCCTTGGCTGAACTACATTGGGCAGCAAAGAGAATTATTTGCTTTATCTCACTCTCTCCCTCTCTCACTCGAGGCCGACCACTCTCAAGACAAAGGACTTAGAGTATTTTTTATCCCAAGCTTCTCTCTCTTTCAAACCTACCCTCTTGGCCGAACCACTCCTAGAGATTTTATCAAGATCGATCTCGGCCAAGGATCAAGAAGGAAGGAAGAAGAGGCTAAGGAAGGAAAAGATTGGAGGAACAAGAAGGAGCGAAGGAAACCAGAGGAGTCGCGGAATTGGTAAGTACTTGATGAGATTTTTAATAAGTAAGAAAAGAATGGTCAAGGATCATGGTTCGGCCCTTGCATGGCCGAACCCTAATTGTTGTGTATATATGGAAAATATCTCATGCATGCCTAAGATAAGGTATTATGATCAAAGATCATGGGCTGGCCTTGCATGGCCAAACCCTAAGGTTGATATGCATGGACCATTAAGGACAAAAGAAGGGTTAGATGAGGTTCGGCCATGATGTATGGTCGAACCCCATCAAAGGATTATAATCTTGGATGCATGATTTTTAAATAAAAATGATGAACCATAGGGTTCGGTCATGGTGTATGGCCGAACTCCATGGAAGGTTATTAATAATTTTAAAAGGTTTTATATGGATTTATGTTGGTGACTTTAAAGGGTTCTAAAGGAGGGAAACAATGGAGTAATGTTAATCATTTTAAATGGGTCTAAATGATGTAAAGGGTGGAGAACCATGGACCATGGGTTCGGCCATGGTGTATGGCCGAATCCATGGAAGAAATATTGATGGATTTTGGGGTTTTAAATGAAGGACCTTTCATGGAAAGTGTATGATTAACACCACCCCCCCCCCCCCCCCCCCCCCCCCTTGGAGGGACTTTGGTTATGGATTTAATGTTGTAAGTGATTTAAGAAAAGAGGATGAAAATGACATCATGGGTTCGGCCATGTTGTATGGCCGAACCCCATGAACCATTTTAATGGGTCATTTTGTAGTATGTCATGATTTGATGAATCATTTATGGAACTAGGTTTATGGATCGGATATGGACCTAAGTATGGATAAATATGTGATTACTTATGGAAGGAAATAATGGCTAAATGGTGAAATTAAAGGACCATGGGTTCGGCCATAGTGTATGGCCGAACCCCATGGATCATGTTTTTGGTTCTAGACATGCATAAATGGCCTAAGTGAATGATTGAATCATAGAAAATGTTTTATGGATTTAGGGCTTCCATTAATATAAAACTAATGGAATGATTTTGGGACTTAAGTCTTGTATATGTAAGCTAAGTGAGTAGCCATGGAAAGATTAATGGCAAAGAGTAAATATGGGTGAAAATGATGGATCATGGGTTCGGCCATGGTGTATGGCTGAACCCCATGGGGAATGTCTTTGTGGACTTAGGTGGTTATTAATGTTAAATGATTAATCTATAAGTGATTTGATTAATGAAACAAAGATGGCATGGTCTTGGACTTAATTTAAAAGATCAAAGGATTAAAACAAGAAGGGCACAAAACCAAGGGAGTGAGGTTCGGCCATGTTGTATGGCCGAACCCCACAAAGGTGTATTTTGTGGACTTAGGGTTTTTAAAATGATTTACTTGGATGTGATTGGTTAAATCAAAAGAGGGACCAAATTCAAGTAGATGAGGTTCGGCCATATTGTATGGCCGAACCCCACAAAGATGTGTTTATGGACTTAGACATGATTGGAAATCAAATGTAACATGGGTTTGATTAATTGATATGTAATAAGGTAACGGGACCTCACAAGCAGTGTACGATCGATGATCTGTTTCCAGACAAAAACGCAAGGACATGTTAGTTGATCATTGGTAGGATTCTACCTCTTTGAAAGCATGGGACATGTAATATGATTTTAGTTCATGATTTTTATGAGTTATTTTGTATCAAATGTTACGTTTCAAATATGGATTTTTAATGCTATGGTTTGTATTATTTCATAGCATGTTGGCATTTGCATCTCATGCATGGCATGGGAGGGATAATATGTAACCGGATACCACACTCCGTCGGGGCGTCCGTAAGGTAACTGTGGGGGTACCTTGATGTGCATTATCCATCAAGAGGTAACCGAAGACCCACGCTCCGTCGGGGCGTCCGTAAGTCGTGAGGGGTACCTTGATGTGCATTATCCCATCAAGAGGTAACCGAAAACCACACTCCGTCGGGGCGTCCGTAAGACAACTGTGGGGATACCTTGATGAGGAGTTTTCCATCAAGAGGATACTATGTTTTGTGAGGATACCTTGATGAGGAGCTTTCCATCAAGAGGATGTTTTGTGATTATGTTATGGCTGATGGGTGGGACTCATGGCATATGGCACACATGACATGGCATTATATCAGCATGATTATCATCTCTATTATGATGCAATATTTTTGGTTTTTATCTGTATGATTGGATCTCTATTATCATACACTGTTTTGGATACAATGCTTTACAAATACGGTATGATATATTATATCTGGATTTTTGGTACTGACCCATGTGTTTGACCCTAATTGGAATACCTACTGGGCACATTGTCTAACGCCCTACTTCTACCCTAGTTGATGCCACAGGGAATGGACTGAACAAGGACGTGATAGGAGCCAAGCTTAGGAGCTTGGATGATTAAGTTTCATTTTGTTTAAGTTACTCATGGATAATGTGATTTGAGTAACTACCAGTCGGGAATGTAATAACTTAGATTATTTGCTATGGTTTGAATGTTAACTTAAAATAATTATTGTTAAGTGTTGAACTACTTTGTTATTTAAAATGGAATAGAATTGTTATTCTATTATAATTCTGCATCTATGATTATTCCGCATGTTAACTTGAGTACGTGTGAACAGTTTTAGTGGACTTGATCCACGCACACGTATGGTTGGCCAGTTAAGGGTCAGGCTTTGGAATCTCGGACTTAGCTCGCGCCGTGGCGTCCCGCTCTCTCTCACTCTTCTATTTAAAAAAAAAAAACTCTGATTTCGAAAAGCTAGTGAAAAAGGGCGAGGCATTACAAGATACTCCGCCTCCTTTCTGAGTCATAGAAACATGTTTTGTTTGTTGGAGGTGGCTGCTTGAGTTCCAACTCAAAGCTGCAGCGAATCATCAAGCTGTCTGGAGTCCCCGTCGCTAGAGGCTTCTCAAAGGCTTTAGACCAACTTCTGCGAATCGTATTTCAATTTCACCTTGAAGCATTCTAACCACATCGGACATTGCAAGTCTAAAAGTAGGAGATGGATTGGTGCATAGGAGAGCCAAATTCAGTATCCTCATTGCCTCTTCTTCAAAGTAGTCTGGCCCAAGATTTGAGTCAACAAGTGGCGGTCGTAATTCAATTTCACCTTGAAGCATTCTAACCACATCAAACATTGCAGGTCTAAGAGCAGGAGATGGATTGGTGCATAGGAGAGCCAAATTCAGCATCCTCATCGCCTCTTCTTCAGAGTAGTCTGGCCCAAGAACAATTATTGCACATTCTTTTTTCCATATTGTGTTTAAAAACTACAAACTACATATGTTCTTGGTAATATTACACTCAAAAATAAATAAAATGCAGAAAACAAGAACAGTTATTGCACATTCTTTTTTCCATGTTGTGTTTAGAAACTACAAACTACATATGTTCTTGGTAATATTACACTAAAAAATAAATAAAATGCAGAAAACGTAGGAAAGCTTGTAGATATCAATACAATCATAAATATCTTCTTCCATCTGCAGAATCACAATCCCGAATAAATATTGTAAGCAATCAACTTAAAAATTAAAGGCTACAAGCACTTATAACAATTAAGAATTCTTGAAAATAGTATCATATTACAGAGGTCCATTTGATTGTATTGATAATTGCAAAAAATAAAAAAATAAAAAGGGTACAACTTTCAAACATGGACAAAAACAAATAACCAGACACTTCAAAAGATAGCTGGTTCCAACATACCCACCAAAAGGATTGAGTCAGTATACACTACAGTAGCAACAATAAAAGGGGTAAATTTACTACAAGGAGAAAATAGGGTTGGCATCAGTATTGGAAATCTACAAGTGGTCTTAAATGCTTTCCATGTGATGTGCTTTCATTTGTTTTTTCTTTACAATCTGGACTCTCTTTTTCTTCAGTGAGGATGCAATCTCGTAACGATCCGATTTTTCAAACAATAATTTAATCTACGGTATCTATATATAACCATTTTCGCACTTGGACGACCAGTTGGAAAGATCCGGGAGGTTGTCAAAAGTGAGATTGTGAGAATAATAGAGTAGAAGGGTTGAATTTCCGAGGGTGAGGTGTCAAAAGTCACACAATGTTGGAACTCTAATAGGTGACTATCGGAGGCTATTAGAACTCCAACTAGAGAGCAACATTTTGGGAACTTTTTGGAGATCTCTTTCGGAAGTCCGACTTGTTCCAGCAATATTGGAGTTCCGATATTTAAGCATCGGAGTTCCAATATCACGGAAATGAGAAGGGGGATTTAAGCACCTATGTTGATCAGAGAGGCCATTTCCTCTCTGATTTCTCTTTGGGTTTCAACCAGAGGACATCCTCCAGCCCCTCCGACCACTCCAACCCTTGTGCATGTAGTGACCCGACCCTTAGTGTTGATATTTCGGCCTAGGCCATATCTGACTCATATTGGCTAATATTTTAGATACATCAACAAAATATTAACCGAAATTTGCGACACTGGTAAATGCCATATAAAGCTCTCAATAGACAACTTCCGCAAACAGACTTTGACTAGGTATGGCAATGGATCACTTACATCACTTTCTTTCTTGGCATTGATCAATTTGAAGAGCTCAAGTCTCTACCAAAGGGGGTGTTGTTGCAGAATCACATAGCTCTACAAGCCCTCGAAATTAGCCAGTGTCCAAAGCTGAAGAAATATTAATTTGATGAGCTTCTAGGTATAAAATGTTCAAAATAAAGGTCTAATTCTTGTACTATGGGTCCAAGCCCATTTGCACACGATCGGGTTAGCGGATCTCATTTTGTTAGGCACAAAAAATACATACTAAGCGAGAATTCAAATTTTGAATATGTTGTGTGAGGAAATCATTGACCAAGTCAAAGGAAAACAACAGGATTATGTAGCACATGAAACATGGGAAGCAACATAGAAGGCAAGATGATTGTGGCGCCATCATAGAGAGAAATTTTGCCATGACTTCTCCAATTACTTTCAAAATAACATAAATTTGGGCGTTGTTGAAAAGGTAATCTAATAACCTATCCAATTGATTCAAATGCATGTAATTTAGACATCACATTGGACTTAAAATAAGACAATTGATATAATTATGGGAAAAAAGGCCTAAACTATTGTAAATGTAAAAATAAAAATAGTACCACCCGCATCAATAGAATTGATTGGGCCTTAGCACATACTATGTGTACATGTTACTAGCTACAATAAGGAGCAGACAAGAAGAAAGAATAAAAAATCGATGAAATTATATAAATCCAAGACATGTTACTAGCTACAATCTATGTTCAATTAAACTAGAAAACTGATAAGCAGAATGATGAACATATAATTTCATTCTTGGAACAACAATAATAAACAACTTTGAAAAGTGGTAGCTAACAGAGACATACATCAATGATCAAACATCACTAGGAGAGATGGTAGAAAATACCTTATCCACTAGTGTGAAAGAAGAGGTCGCCACTAGCATGACCTCCAATCCACCTCCCATACATCAAAGACTCAGGAAAAAAGGAATATGCATAACCACATTCGACAGTAACTATTGGAATGTGCGAGTCACCATAACAATTAAGTAAGTGAGGATTGTTCTTGATTTTCAATTCACAAAGTGATGCGAGATTTGGAACCCACTTAGGTAAAGAAGTCAAGCTTTCACATTCTTCAATGCACAAGCTTTCTAGTTTTGTGAGATGCTGCTGCAGCCCTTCTGGAAAAAAATCCATCTTTGGCAGTGACCTGATAGTAAACTTGTATCGTTATTGCAAAAATGTAAACAAAGGAGATGCTAACATACATCTTTAGCCACCATTTACATTACAGATGCTAGAGAGAGAGAGAGCGCGCACACATCTATTGTATGTTAGAAGGATGTGAAAATGCTTGAGAAATAGGACCTTTATTGGAAGTCAAATAGAAACTTTAGATGTTTAGGAAAAAAAAGCAGCAGTGATCTTACCTCATCACATTTCCGATACTACTCAAGCCATAGTGACGAACTATCTTAATATTTTCGCTCATCAAATACTTTACACCATCTCTAGAGTTCGTGCCTTCAGTGTAATAATTAAGATCTGCAGTAAAAAATTACAAATATGAAATTGTAGCCATGATGTTGATTAAAGACAGGAATCAGAGCCAATGTTAGATCCATTCATCAAATTTAATCCATTTACCCATTTATCCCTTTTGAAAATCTACCAAAAAAAATGAAAAAACAGCAAGACTAGAGCTTTATCTTATCAATTTTCAACTCAATGATTAAGATTTTTCTGGTAAATACATCAACAAGATTTAGTCCATGTTGGCCAAGGTGGCAATACATGTTGGGGTATTGGCCAACACAAACCCATTTAAAACATTGTGGTTGCATCTTGTGCCGACCAACGGAATTGGGTCTTATGCAACACATTCCTGCTATGTGTTTGCCACAATACTTAAAAAGCTGACATTTAGACACAAAATAATAGTGGTAAAAGCCGTCAGATCCAACTCTATGTGCATCAATTTGTTCTACGATTTTCTTTCGAACACCTAATTGATATAAGGTAATGACATTTTTCATAAAAAAAAAATGTGGCTTAAATTTGGAAAAAAGAGATGCATAAAGCCATGAACTCAGTAGCAACAGGCAGCTGAGGACAGAAGAGGCGAGGGACTAGGGTTTCAAAAGAGGAAAGAATGAATGAGGTGTTTCCCTCAAAGATCCAGATGAAGAAATCGGTGAAAACATAAAATAGATTGATGATCTGTGAAATCATAAGTAGTGCTCAATTTTTTTAAAGATTAAATCAATTTGACCTCCCAATTTGAGATTAAGACCTAAATTCCTTCGGTCATTTATTTAATTTATTATGGGCATAACAGAAGGCCAATCAGATATTTCATGAAGACAAATCAGAAAAAGGAATAAAAACACTCACGATGGGGATGGAGGTTTTGCAAATTCTGTAGCAAGATACAAGACATTGGCACGAAGCAGAGGATTCGCAGCCTACACAAGTATGATCCTATTGTAATTTGGCCATCACTTCAAAATTCAAATAAAGGAAGAAAAGCTCCAACAGCGTGATTTGAAGGGTGTGGAAAAGCTCCTTGATTTATATAGACGAGGGAGGGACTCCAACTGCGTCTCTCCACAGTTTTGTGAATGAATAAATGCAAAGCAGTAAATGTCAGATTCACACGTAAGATTATAATGTTAAGATTAAGTAATCAAATTTAAATTTTTAGACTGAAATTTGATTCACCACATACTTTGTCAAGTAACTTTTAATTTCACTAATTAATTTTATATTATATCTCAAGTTGAAATTGATCTGATTTATATATGGAAAATGGAATTGAGTTTACTCTAATTGATTTCAAGAATCTAATTATTAGTTAGCATTGTGGCTATTAATGAGTCATTACATTCCTGAGTTATCGGCTAGTAAAAGCCCGAACTCAACCATCCAATATTTTTTTCTTTAAGCTTACATATTTTATACAATTTTTCTATTTTTAGATATAATATAAAACATCTCCATCATATTATCCAAATTCACCCAATTTAATTGTAAAGTTCTATTTTCTATTTTTAGTCAAATTTTATACAAATTTTCTCTATTATTAAATAATAATATGATAAAGTAAGATTACATCTTTTCAACCCACCAAATTTTACTTTAAAATGCTTTTCTTATTTTTTCTTACTATTTAATGAATTTTGCTTATATTTTGTCTGTCCATATAAAAACAATTGATAAAGATCTATTTGAGTGAACCTATTCTTTATATGTACATACATAAGCAAAGAGATAAAAGTGTTTAAACTAAAATATTTAACAGACTTTATTTTTTAAGCTAATCATATTTCATTTTTCTAAAATTATTATTTTAATGTCTACATAGGTGTAATTCAACTGATTGCTTCCTGCTTTAGGAAGCGGGAGGTTGCGAGTGTTGTGCAAATTTTAAATTTATAACTCGCAAGTGCACGAACCATTAGATAGTATAGCGATTAAGTGCGAAGTCGAACCCATCGGAACTTAGGAAATATATCCATAAAAATACACCATTGAATTACGTATTTTAAGAACTTTGAGAAATATAGAAATAAATCATAAATATGGAGTTATTTCTCTAATCTATGAGTTTTAATCTTAATTTAGAAACATTCTACATTTAAATATAGAATCTAACAATTTAACTAATTTTAATTAAGATGGTGGCATTAATATAAAAATATAAACAATCTTAATCTAATTTAAAATACAAAATTAAAATGCAATTAAATTATTTCCAACCTAGTTCATCAATTTCACGAGTTTTTGGCTTTATAAAAAATAAAATTAAAGACACCTAAATTACATCTATACATATTTACAGTGGAACTGGCTCAAAGAATCAAGGAGGCATTATTTTCCATATTTTAAAAATAAAACAAAGGCCTAGAATACGGAGCTCACGTAAATCACCAATCATGCATTCAAATTTTTCATCGATAAATATTCTAACAATTAAATCCATGGATTTCATTAAATTAAAAATCTCAAATTAAACTTTAGAATGAATAGAATTTAAACTTTATCTTCAAATCTAAAATATTTCATCGCACTCTTAAAGTAAGAGCCTTAGATCGAAAAAGGAAGTATATTCAATCTAAATTTTCATTACATTTAATTTGAAATAATTAAAATAAATCCACACATAAACTTAATTAAAGAATACAAATAAAATCAAATAATCATCATACATAAATTGAATAATTGGAAAACTATAGATTCAATCTTTCATCACACCTCAATTTTATTAATAAAACATGAAATTGAATTACAAACCAATGGAATTTAAAAGAATAAAATACAAGAAAAATAGCTAGGAAAATTAAACAAAATACCAACCTAAAAACCCTGTAGAACCGAATTTTCCAAAGCCTCTTCTTATCCTTCCTTCACTTTTTCCTTCTCTCCTTCCTCTCCTCTCCTTTTCTTCAATGTCCAAGTTCAGTTTTTTCAATGGGAGATGGCTAGTATTTATAGATGAAAGGAGGTAGAATGAATGGATTGGATTTAAAGATTTAAATAAAGCAAGGGACACATGTAGGGCGGATATGATTTGTGCTAAATATGGAATGACTTAAAGGAGGCAAGGAGCTAAATTCGTATAAGGAAAGTGGGTGCAGAATCCAATTCTTTACACATATATCATCTTGTAGCTCTATTTTCACCTTGATAACATCCGAATCAGGAAAAGTCGTAAACTAATCGGAGTGGAAATTTATGACTAAAATACCAAACATGTGTCAAACCTTCTTTATTTTTCTCCCTTTCTTATTTTCTTTCTCTTCCCTTAATCTACTTGCTAAATTCGAAAATCCTCTTATATTACTTCTAAATTTCGAATTTCCTCTTGAGATAATGAATATAGTATTCATACATGTGGATTTCTTCATGGGTTTTTCTTAATAGGTTTGAGGTCCCAAAGTAACTCCCAATGGGTCAAGGCTTTGCATTTAAGAATGTTTTATGTCATCCTCACTTTTAAACCTACAAAACACAAAATTATACTAAGTAAATAAAATTAAATCAAATGAGATACTAACAATTATAAATTTAGGAATAAAATATATAATTATTTTGCACTCATCAAATACCCCCAAACTTACATTTTGCTAGTCCTCGAGCAAAACAAAAACTAAAAACTCTAAAAACAAAAATAAAAATCCTAAACTAAACCGCTTTTGCTGGCACTCTCGATTGCATTTAGCGTATGCAACAAGCCTTTAAATCCCTAGCTCACCACTAGTGGACGAGCTATAGTCTCGTGAGGGCTTTCAGTGATGATACCCACAAACATCAAATTTCAGCAAAAATATCCAAATTAAAATTTAAACATCATACAACTCCAAAATTATTTTACAAAACTTATACTCGGAGTGTAGTGTGTGATAGCCAAATATTAACATAACCTTCTTTTTCAAAATACGCACAAGTTGGGCAACCACCAGCTGAAAATACGCTTCGACTCGAAATCTCACCAGATATATCTCAGAAAGACTTTCACATAGAGATTGGGTTAATTTTCTCTCAATAGTATATGTGAGTGGAATAATTTCTCAAATACAAATATCTCACATATATATCATCAAAGAACAATTAAAAACAAAGAATAATATAGATCTCATGAAAGGATGCCATTTTCTTGAGAATGTTGAAATAATACACCATCATTCTTCTTTATCTATTCTCCACTTAAAACACCATATTAACTCAGAATCAATACGACTTCCGAATAGGACAAAACGTGGTTTAGGTCCGGGTCATATCAAAGAAGGATAAAAAGACTCTAAAATTAATATTTTGAATAGAAAAGGTTAGAGGTCTTCAAAATTTTATAATGGGATATTACCTCCTCTATTTTTTTTTTCACTCGGAATCTTCAAAGCATTTCTTTTCTTTTCAAATTCAATTTTTTTTTCACTTTTTTTTTTTTTTTTGTTCCACATCCTTCATTTATGATGTATGGATATTCCCTTTCTTTTCTTTTTTTTTCATTTCCTTTTGACGTTTTTTTTTTTTCCCTTTTTTCAACTGCCATAATTTTTTTAGAGTACCATCCTAATAACAATCATCTCTAACCTTTACCTGGGTCCTTAGAATAGGTCACAGATTTTTCAATTTATGCTCAAACTCCTCAACTGGAGTTGGGTATGGATAACATGGTTAATCAATAAAAATATGATAAATTTACATTCAAAGCTCAAAAGTGGGAACTAACATGATAATATGACGAAAATAGGTAGGCTTCAAAGGCTCAAACAATCCAAAACAATGGCCTATATCACTTCCTAAGCTTCATATGACTATTTTATTAGCTTCAAATAAATTTAGAAAAACTCTGGTTTAATAATCTAAAATTTGATTTCATTCTCAGTATATGACCAAAAACAAAGAAATAATGAGATCTAACAAAACACAATACACACATCAAAGAAAATAAGAATTTACTTATAACCCTCAAAAAAATAGAATGGCTCAAAAGCTCACTGGGTCACAAGTCTCCACTGGTATTCCTCCAGTGATCACTTAACTCATGAATATTTTTCTTTTTCAGGCTAACATTAATATGGCTAGTGTAAAAGTTTTCCAAACATAAATTTCACAAAATTCAAATGGAAAAACATGATATAAAAATTTTAATCCACACATTAATGCTAAAAAATCAATTTTTTTTCAAATTTTTCAAAATTTTTTTTTAACGCAAAACACACAAAACTAACACAGTGTTGTAACCCCTCAATACCCCCAAACTTAAATTGAACATTGTCCTCAATGTTCCCTAATCTACAGTGGCCAGTTGCAAATTAGAAGAAAATATCAGAAACGAACAATTAAAAATTCAGAAAAATACCTGAGAGGGCTCTCTTTATCCAAAACCTACAAAAACAAACAGATAACAAAAACACAAACACACAACAAAGACTCTATACGGACACAAAAACACAAAAACTGAGCCAACAAAAGTAAAAACCTAAACTAGTCCAACATCAACACAAACACATACTGACTCACAGATAAACTCAACATAGAATGACGGGTGGAGGGATGGATGGATGGATAAGGGTGGGCGGATCATCCTACTCAGTCCTGGTAGACAGGATCATCCAGTGGGATCTGAACTTCTTCCTCTGGTTTGTGAAACTCTAAGAATGGTTTAAGACGCTGACCATTAACTTTTCAAACATGGCCATTCTTAGGATGCTTAATCTGCACTGCCCCATGCGGAAAAACAGCATGAACAAGATATGGACCTGTCCACTTTGACCTTAGTTTACCGGGAAACAGATGCAATCGAGAATTATACAGCAAGACCTTTTGACCAACTGTGAAAGTTTTTCTCAGAATATTCTTATCATGTAACAACTTCATCCGGTCTTTGTACTTTCTCGCAGTGTCATAGGCATCTCTCCTAATTTCATCCAGTTCAGACAACTGGAGTTTTCTATGCTGCCCAGCCTGGTCTAGAGCAAAATTCATATGCTTAATAGCCCAATATGCTCTATGCTCTAACTCAACTGGTAAATGACAGGCTTTCCCATACACTATCCTGTAAGGTGACATTCCAATGGGCGTTTTGAATACAGTACGATATGCCCAAAGTGCATCAGTAAGTCGCAAAGACCAGTCTTTCCTGGATGGATTAACTGTTTTCTCCAGAATACGTTTTATCTCTCGATTTGAAATTTCCACTTGCCCACTTGTTTGCAGATGATAAAGAGTAGCAACCTTATGCATCACCCCATATGATTTCATCAATGTTTCAAACTGGAGATTACAGAAGTGCTTACCCCCATCACTGATGATGGTTTGTGGTATTCCAAATCTAGAGAAAACATTTTCTTTTATGAAACGGAGGACAATTTTATGATCATTGGTTTTACAAGCCACCGCTTCAACCCACTTACTGACATAGTCTACCCCTACCAAAATGTAAAGATTACCAAAGGAATTTGGAAACGGTCCCATGAAATCAATGCCCCAAACATCAAAAAGCTCAACAGGTAAAATTGGGTTCAAAGGCATCATATTCCGACGAGACAGACTACCTAACCGTTGACATCTTTCACATGACACACAGTAGGTATGGGTATCTTTGAACATGGAAGGCCAGTAAAAACCACACTGTAAGATCTTCGCAGTGGTCTTGTTCGAACTGAAATGACCTCCACAAGCCTAATCATGACAAAATTTAACGACACTGAGTTGATCGGACTCTGGGACACAACGACGAATTATTTGGTCCAAACAGTATTTGAACAAGTATGGATCATCCCAGATAAGGTATTTGACTTCTGCCAGGAATTTTGACTTATCTTGCTTAGTCCAATGCTCGGGCATCAAACCAGTGACAAGATAATTCACAATATCTGCAAACCAAGGTAATTGAGAAACTGACATGAGTTGTTCATCAGGAAAGGATTCAGTAATAGGTGGTCATCAGAAAATTCAGTTATCAATCTAGACAAATGGTTTGCTACCACATTCTCGGAACCTTTCTTGTCCCGGATTTCAATATCGAATTCTTGAAGCAAAAGAACCCATCTAATCAAGCGAGACTTAGCATCTTTCTTAGATAAAAGATACTTGAGAGCAGCATGATCAGAGTAGATGATGACCTTCGAATCCACAAGGTAAGATCGAAATTTGTCTAATGCAAAAACGATAGATAACAATTCCTTTTCCGTTGTGGAATAGTGCAATTGAGCATCGTTCAACGTTTTGCTTGCATAATGGATAACATGAGGTAACTTATTGACCCTTTGACCTAAAACAACTCCTACTACATAGTCAGAAGCATCACACATTATCTCAAAAGGAACAGACCAATCAGGGGGTCGAATTATCGGAGCAGAGGTCAATGCAGTTTTCAATTTTTCAAAGGCGTGGACGCACTCATCATCAAAATCGAAACTTGAATCCTTAGTCAGGAGTCTACAGAGAGGTCTGGAAATTTAGTGAAATCTTTGATAAATCTCCTGTAGAAACCAGCATGACCTAGGAATGATCTGATCTCTTTAACAGTTTGGGGTCGTGGAAGACGAGAGATCAAATCGACCTTAGCTTTATCAACTTCTATTCCTTTGTAAAAAATAGATATTTCTAAAAATAATTATTATTTTCAAAAATAAATAATTCAATGGCGATTAGTTTTAAGTTCCCCGGCAACGGTGCTAAAAACTTGTTATGCAAATTTTAAATTTATAACTCGTAAGCGCACGAACCATTAGATAGTATAGCGATTAAGTGCGAGGTCGAACCCATCGGAACTTAGAAAAATATATCCATAAAAATACACCATTGAATTACGTATTTTAAGAACTTTGAGAAATATGGAAATAAATCATAAATATAGAGTTATTTCTCTAATCTATGAGTTTTAATCTTAATTTAGAAACATTCTACATTTAAACATAGAATCTAACAATTTAACTAATTTTAATTAAGATGGTGGCATTAATATAAAAATATAAACAATCTTAATCTAATTTAAAATACAAAATTAAAATGCAATTAAATTATTTCTAACCTAATTCATCAATTTCACGAGTTTTTGGCTTTATAAACAAAAATAAAATTAAAGACACCTAAATTACATCTGCACATATTTACAGTGGAACTGGCTTAAAGAATCAAGGAGGCATTATTTTTCATATTTTAAAAATAAAACAAAAGCCTAGAATACGGAGCTCACGCAAATCACCAATCATGCATTCAAATTTTTCATCGATAAATATTCTAACAATTAAATCCATGGATTTCATTAAATTAAAAATCTCAAATTAAACCTTAGAATGAATAGAATTTAAACTTTATCTTCAAATCTAAAATATTTCATCGCACTCTTAAAATAAGAGCCTTAGATCGAAGAAGGAAGTCTATTCAATATAAATTTTCATCACATTTAATTTGAAATAATTAAAATAAATTCACACATAAACTTAATTAAAGAATACAAATAAAATCAAATAATCATCATACATAAATTGAATAATTGGAACACCATAGACTAAATCTTTCATCACACCTCAATTTTATTAATAAAACATGAAATTGAATTACAAACCAATGGAATTTAAAAGAATAAAATACAAGAAAAATAGCTAGGAAAATTAAACAAAATACCAACCTAAAATCCCTTTAGAACCGAATTTTCCAAAGCCTCTTTTTATCCTTCCTTCACTTTTTCCTTCTCTCCTTCCTCTCCTCTCTTTTCTTCAATGTCCAAGTTCAGTTTTCTCAATGGGAGAGGGCTAGTATTTATAGATGAAAGGAGGTAGAATGAATGGATTGAATTTAAAGATTTAAATAAAGCAAGGGACACATGTATGGCGGATATGATTTGTGCTAAATATGGAATGACTTAAAGGAGGCAAGGAGCTAAATTCTTATAAGGAAAGTGGGTGCAGAATCCCGTTCTTTACACATATACCATCTTGCAGCTCAGTTTTCACCTTGATAACGTCCGAATCAGGAAAAGTAGTAAACTAAAAAGTTGTAGCCCTTGAAGTCTTATTTCCAACGCAAAAAGAATCAAAGCAATCGGACATCAGAGTAGAAATTTATAAATAAAATACCGAACATGTATCAAACCTTCCTTATTTTTCTCCCTTTCTTATTTTCTTTCTCTTCCCTTAATCTACTTGCCAAATTCGAAAATCCTCTTATATTATTTCTAAATTTTGAATTTTCTCTTGAGATAATGAATATAGTATTCACATATGTGGGTTTCTTCATGGGCTTTTCTTAATAGGTTTGAGGCTCCAAAGTAACTCCCAATGGGTCAAGGCTTTGCATTTAAGCATGTTTTATGTCATCCTCACTTTTAAACCTACAAAACACAAAATTATACTAATTAGATAAAATTAAATCAAATGAGATACTAACAATTATAAATTTAGGAATAAAATATATAATTATTTTACACTCATCAGCGAGTTTGAGCCCCTCCCATGGCTTAATCTTAGTGTGCTTAGGGGTAATGGGCTCATCCGTAGAGATTTATACTGGTTATCCTGCGATTTCCCATATAAAATTAAAAAAAAAATTATTATTATTATTTAATGTTTGTATTTACACCAAATTGATTTCTAAAAGTACACTGATTTTAAAAAATTTCTTTCAAATTTCAATTACTAACTCAGTCACTCCACGTCACTTTTCCACTTCTGCATTTTGATTCTTTTTTCTTTCCTCTTTTCCAAGGCTTCTACTCTCCACTCACTAGTGGATGAAGAAAAGGAAGTTTTTGCTGCAAATGTTGAAGAAATAAAAAAGTGATCAGATTGTCAAAAGGGAAAAGAGATGTGACTGAATTAATGTTGCATAATAAGTGATCAGATTCTTTTGATGGGTTCAACTCTCAGTAAAATATATGCACATGCACTTGGGTGAAAAAAAGAAAAAGAATTATTAGTGTTAGATTCTAGTCTTCGTAATTTTATCTGGTGTATTTTATGGACAGTGAATTTATGCTTCTAACAGGTAAATTCAAAATGAAGGAAATTTTTTTGTTGGCATTTTTACCATTGGGTGAAAAAAAGTCAGTCTAGCATTTTTAAGGTATTTTTTTTTTATAGTGAAATCGCGTGAGAATAGATTCACACTTGAGTTAAATTTTTTATATAAAATAAATGGTTTTGAGTTACCCTGATATGGTGCACATTTTATAACTCATAATGGACTCTACCTTTCAGTCTTTCAAATTGGACATATGTGCTTTCATGCGGTCAAAGTAAATTTTTAAAATATTGATAAATATCTTCTTTTACATATTATAAATCATATTTATTTAATATAAAAATATATTATATTTTCTAAAAACATATGATATTTTTTATTACACTCCAATTTCTGTGATATATTTATTTATTCATCGCTATGTAAGAAATGAAAATTGAAAAGACACAACAGTGTCCATCCATTATTATTGAAATTTTAGTGCTATTATCTTCAATCCAATTTTTACTTTTCACCTTTTGACTAAATTTTTTATCACTACAAAATTATCAATATGCTCAAAATATGTGCTCACTCAAAATGCATCTTTGGAATTTACCAAAATGTTTTGATTTTGGTTGTGGGCAGAAGTGAAGTGTTGTAAAAATGTAAATATCCCATACAACTTTGAAACTAATAAACAAAAGAAAGAAAAGGCGTGAATGTGTGATAAGAGTCTATGAAGTGTGAAGTATGTCAAAGAAAATGTGTGAAGTATGATTTAGAAAATACCATTTTCCGTTAATATTGAGATTTTTATACTTCTCCTGTTATTACCGTCAAAATCTGATTAGAATTGCAATAATATCATGAAAATCTGTTAATATTGTGACATTAACTACAATTTTTAATTTTTTATATTATAACCATTGGTAATTTGATATTTAAAAATGAATTTGCATCGCATTAGATAACATTTTATGATTCAAGAAATATTCGATAATAAATTATATTTTGTTTTATGAAATGATTATCAAAGTAATTTATTTCTTATGTTATGCTTTAATCTAGGGGTTGAAAAAATGGACTCGACCTATATATCGGCCGATACGATATATTGACTGATATTTCGTTATCAACCGATATATCGGCCAATAGTTTTCTTTCTCCTTAATTTTTTTACAAAAACGACCGATATTATGATATCGGCTGATATGATGCTGTCCCTTCTTTAACCAACTTAAACTGGCTTGAATAATATCATCTTATTCTCTGTGATGAATGTTTAATATTAAACAAAGGAATGCCATGGTCACCATTAAACTATTTATTTATAAATAAAAAATTGATATTTAAATAATAGAATAATTTCAATTTTGTTTTCTCAAGTTCATATATATATATATATATATATACACGTTTGAACAATCACTAACATGGTACGCTTCATAGTATTTCATGCACACCTAGACTAAGAGTCACAAATGAACTCGTTTTGATCTATTAGAAAGGTTTGTCATTTGTGACTAATGAAAAATTAATTTAACCGAATTAATCAGATCAAAATTTTTAAGTAATCTAAAATTTGATTACTTTGAATTTTTTTTATACCTAAACTTTAAAGTTTTTAAAAATAAAGCAACTTTGGCAAATGGGTTGGTTGAGGAATGGGAATGGAAACTAAATTGTATGGAAATGGAAATGGAACCCCACTCTTTATCTTGTTTTTGTCATCTGTTTTTTACAACCAGGTCCAGTTAAAAGCAAGAGAGAGTCTCTCCCTTTCTATGGTAGGGACCGCATTTTTTATTTTTGGTTAATTTCTCTTGCTCCTTTTAGCTGGTGGTCCAATCACGCTTTCTCCGGAGCAAGCGGTTGTTCCTCCCCCTCTATTCTCCTTCTATAATATTAATATGAATAACTCATCATGTATTATTGTCTTCACAGTATAAAATCTTAAAAAATTAGGTGAATTGATTTGAATTGACTAATTTTGAAAATACTTATGAGTCAAATATGTTAAAAATTTGTACTATTTTTTTTCAAATTAAATTAAAAGTTTATTCATACTTTCAAATTAATTTTAGTCATAGTTGTCTTGGAACTATAATCATCCTCATGAAGGTAAGGGGTGAAAATATGTTCCTCGTGATATATCGGCCGATATTTGGATATCGGCGATATCTGAATATCAGCCAATATATCGCCGATTTTTTCGCTCTCATGTCAATTTTTTTTTTCAAAAATTTATAGAAAATAAAGAAAATTATAGGCTTCATGGATCTGTAATTTTTCATTAAATATCGGTCATTTATATGTTCAGATATAGTTTTTTGAAATTAAAAAAATCAAAATATCAACTAATATCGTAAGGGTGATTTATTTTCTATTCTTTTTCAACAAAAAAGGTAATTTTTTTTGGAAATATCAGGCGGTTTTATTTTCTTAAAATTAAAAAAATGATTTTAGATAAATTAATCTTAATATAGTCACTCTATCTCTATTCTGTCTAAATATGACTCTTTATAATACTATAGTAATCTCTAAATATCATTCTGTAGAAATTTATAATAAAATTTAGAAGTATTCTTTTTCTCATTGAATCATCCGTACCCCATTATTAAATTGGCTCATTAAATATATTTAATTAGCGTCAAATTGTATGTCTCTTTTATTTAAATTGAAGTACATTCATAAAAATATGTAATATATTACTCCCTCTCTCCCATTTTAATTGTCTTATTTGAAATATTTGTATTTTTTAAGGAACTCTCTATTTAAGGCTAGCACTCTATTTGATCTCATCAATTTTCAACACTCTTTATACTATTCCAATATAAATGAGACAACTATTTTGGAAAAATTTCAAAATCTATATAGGACGACTAATTTGGAACAGAGGGAGTATATTTTAAAGAGAGTCATATAGAAATGGGTAAAAATGTCAAAACAAAGAAAATCACCCATAGAATTTTTGTCTAGTTCATATGTTTTGGGTGACATATGGGCAGAATGAGTGGAGTTCTACTTTCATTTTATTATTATAAATTTGTGATTTTGACTTTAAATCTTTGATTAAAAAAACTGCTGATTCTTCGTCATCGATCTAGTGAAGTTAGATGATTAAAAAACCAAACAAGAAATATGGAGGAAAAAAGGAAAAAGTCTCATCCCACTTTCTTTAAATTAAAAAAATAAATATAGGCTGATATAAAGGTCGAGATATCGATGATATAAAAATGTATCGGTTGATATTTCGATCTGAGACCATGAGAATGATGACATGTGATCATTTTCTTCTTATTATTATTATAATCACCAATGTGCTGCATATTTTATTATTGTCTACAATTAGGTGTATGGTCCACCGTTTGAAATGTTGGTCTATTCACCGAAAACTCTCATTTTAAATAATGCTTCATAAAAAAATTACTTTAAATATATCTATCAAATCATATTTTAAAGGATGCAAAGTTGAAATTACGAAAAATAATTTAAAATAATCAAGTTTTAAAGGACTACAGCCTCGCAAGAAAGTTCCTAACCTAGCAATCAAATTTTTAATAATTAAAAGTATATGTTAAAATGATGATATGGAATTATTCTCATTATCATTATCTATATATTTCATTTAAAATATAAAACTTATTTCAAACTTTTATAAACACAGATGTCATTTCCAAGTTTTTTTTTTAATGATGGTTAGTATATTCACTCAAAACGATAAGGCAAGCCCAAAAATAAACAGAAAAATAAAAGAGAAACTCATAGTCCGAACCAGGCAGATAGAGATAAAAGAATCAAAGAGGCTAGAAAAGCAGTAGAGGGCCATTAGGCAAAAACCAAAAGAAACCCAGGCCCAACACAAAAAACAGGGCCAAGAGCCCAAACAGGTAGCTGCTCAATAAGGTTAACATTGAAATGAATCTTGGCAAGGAAACCACGGATAGCGTCAGCATGGGCCTGAGGCTCCAGGATGGAAAACCTTTAGCTATCAATGTGTGGATACTGTCAGCACAAAGAATAAGATATCTAGGAGGTTACCATTGGAGTTGCTCATCAACCGGACCCTTGCTACATGATATATAAATCTCTCTCTATACTTTCTGTGTCAAGGTGCACGTTCTCTATACTTGGTTTGTGGTGAAAAGTGAAGTGCATTAAATTTGTAAATATACCATACAATTTTTGAAACTAATAAACAAAAGAAAGAAAAGGTGTGATAGAGTGTGAAGCCAAGGGCCTCACTAAAGGCAAGTCATCTTAAAAATTTCATGTAAAAAGTCCATTTTACCCTTCACTCTTTCGTATCCCTTTAAAAAATGAACGTCAAGCGGTGTACCTCTGCGGTGCACCTATCATGCTGCAATTCTTCAAGGAAAGGGAAATCTGCACATTGTTGGCAGCAAACGAGCGTCTTGAACAGAGCCCATAGGCATGAGGAAACCTAGGGCGCCTCTTCTGGAAGTCTCTCTCATTTATCTTCTGCACATCTCAGATTGCAAGAGTCCAAACTCAAACAGAGAAGGACTCTCGAGTCCCACACTCTCACATCTACCTAGAAGATGAAATCGTGTAAAAGAGTTTTAGCGTGTAGAACCCATCCATTTCAGCATGATCAGTGCATCCATTTTACCTTACCTTCCCACATCCACACCCACACATTCTTCCCTGCCTTTTTTCCTGTTATATTTTACGCTATTGATCCGATCGTTCATAACATCGGCTGTAGTAATTTTGGCACATTGGTCAAACAAAAATTGTTGGAAAATCAAATCAAACCATGGGCATAAATGAATAAGATTGTAGAATATACTAAATAGAATATTATTTTACTTCTTAAACCCAGTAAAAGGGAAAAATAATTAAAAAAAAAAACCTAAGAAAAATGTATATCATGTGCTGATGTGCACATGGATAAAATGGATGCACCCATCATGCTGAACTAGATGGGTTCTACACGCTAAAACTCTTTCACACGATTTCATCATCTGGGTAGATGTGAGAGTGTGGGACTCGAGAATTCGGACTCTTGCAATCTGAGATGTGCAGAGATAAACGAGAGAGACTTCCAGATGAGGCGGCTTGGATCTCCTCATTCGTGTGGGCTCTGTGCAAGATGCTTGTTTACTGCCAGTAATGTGCAGATTTCCTTGTCCTTGAGAAATTTCAGCGTGATCGGTGCACTGCTCAGAATTATCGGTGCACTGCATAGGTGCACCACTTGACGTTCATTTTTTAAAGGGATATGGAAGGGTGAAGGGTAAAATGGATTTTTCATATGAAATTTTCAAAACCCATGTCTCCTAATAAAAAAGTCTAGTGTTAAAGTGATTGGCATTTAGTGGGGCCCTTGGCTTCACACTCTATGACATTCACACCTTTTCTTTCTTTTGTTTACCGGTTCCAAAAATTGTATGGTATATTTACATTTTTAATGCCCTTCACTTTTTACCACAAACTAGGTATATAGAACGTGCACCCAAATCAGAATCCTCAACCATGAACCCCAAGGTCATAACCACAGTAACCACATGACCACACCCCTCAGCAAAAATGTGGGCGAGCAGACAATCAACCCACCTGGTACCCAGGGCGACTTAGTACATACTCGACGTACTCTACGACCACCCTATCTCTAGGGCCACCTCCACAAAGACCCACACACGCCACAGACCGGTACTTCAGCACGGGACAACCTCCACTAATGTCCGTAGGTATGGGAGAAGAAATGGAAGCAGATTGGGAATGTAAGGAATGCCATAAAAGGACCTACGGCTTTAGTTCTGTCTGCGACAAATTCCAGAAAGCTCACCATTTGTTAACACCAAAACTCCTCCCGATTTTAAATGGCTCCCTCACATCGGCAACTAGATCTGCACTGGTTCTATCTCTAAACCTCTAACTCACTCACTTCTGATTGAAAATTTTCTTCTTCTAAATATAACCGGTGTAGATGCATGATGAGTTTTTTGTGTTCCTTTTTATTTTGAGATGAGCGGGTTGGTGTGCGTATACTTGGTTGCCATGTTCTCACTCGTTGCACAATTAGTTGGATATGCGTTGCAAATGGATCTATAGGTAAGGTGGAAGAAATATTTGTGTGGGAGTGAGATGAGGAGAGGGAGAGACTAGGTGCAAGAAAAATGAGTCGAGAGAGAGTACAAAGGGTAGGTAAGTTGTCAAGCTTTTCTCATCTCGCATCTACACTTCTAGCCATTTTGATGTGACCAAAAAAAGTAGTATGCTTATCGAATGGTTGGAATTAGTTGTCACTATTTGAAAATTAGTTCGCTTTATAAAATAATTAAGTTTATTCAAAATTAATTATAATTTTTCTATTTCTACTATAATAATAATAAATTATTTCTGCTATAGTTGTAATGTCAAAAAATTTGCTCTCATGAAAACAAGTTGAAATCTAATAATTTTTTTCTTTTTTTATGAAAAATAGATTTTAGATTCAAAATTAGTAAAATTTTATTTGATAATCTAATACTTGAAATTACTTCATCATCTTATATTTTTTTTCTTTCTTTTTTTTTCTAAATTTTTTTATTTCAATTTATTAATTAAACTTTAGTTAATAATTTAATATTATTTATAGTATAATATTAATACCCGAATTTAATTAAATTTGACCACAATTGAACTTTTTTAATCTGATCTTCGCGTTCCGATTTTGAAAACATTGATGTAAATAGCTTGAGAGAGTGTGGTTAAGGCCTTTTTCTAAATTTTGATTTGATCGATAGTAAATGTCAGCTTGCCCTTCTCAATTTTCAAATAAGCCATGTTTACACGAGGAAGTCCACGATTTGGATGGACGGTCTAGATCATGTGTTACCATATAAGTGCATCCCAATCAAATTAGGTCCTGAAGGTCCAAATGGTGTGTTCATGTAGGGGTACTTTAGTTTATAGTTTTATACTCCATCAACAGTATTTACTAAAGGTAATTTACTAGTTGTAATTTACTAAAGGTAATTTAGTAGAGATAATTAACCAGAGGTAAATTACTAGACGTAATTTCTAGAGGGAATTTACTAAACGTAATTTTTTCCAAAAATATCAAGAAAATACCATTTCCTATTAATATTAAAACTTTTCTACCACTAAAATTTGATAGTATTGTAATAAGATCATGACAATCCGTTGTTAACGAAATTTTTAAAAAATAAATAAATTATAATCTTCAGTTTGATATTTAAAAATGAATTAACGTGATATTAGATAACATTTTATGATTTAAGAAATATTAGATAATAAATTATATTTTATTTTATCAGATAATTTTCAAAGTAATTATTTTTTATGATATATTTATATAATCCTAAATTATTAATAATTATTCTAATTTTAACATTTACCTATCGAATTATATTCATTACTTTTTTTAATTATTATATTTTTTTAATATTCCTTTGATAATATTTTAAAACAAACTCTAAAATTTATCAATAGTCGGTAATTATAGGATAATAAATGTTGGAACCAGGTCTAGATATTTGACCCCGGGCCACCTCAATCCAAAATTGATGGTAATCTCTAAGTCTCACTTTAATGAAATAGAAATCTGATAAAAGCCGTCTTGGCTCCTGTCTTTATCTCTGTGATCCTATCAATCACGGATGTGTTATTAATTTATTATCAGTCTTTTAAAACCCAAACTGACTCAATCACAGGCCGGGTTCTATGGAAACCCTTCTCGCAAATAAAACCGCAAAAACCTTGACCGACTTTAATATATAAAAAATATTTTATAGGATTGCAAATCACCCAAATGAGAGAGAAAATCAAAAACAAAAAGCAAAAAGTAAAAAGCAGAATAAAATCTTCACCTTTTCCAACTTTGGAGCAATATGTCTAAGTAGTAATAGATGGCTGGCTAACCAATCTCCACTATAATCACTTCTACTTTTTTTAGTCTTTCAACCAAAAACTCTCTTATTAAGTCATAACAAAAGCCTATAAAGGCAGCAATTCAATGCTTGCTTGAAAACAAAAAAAACAAGTAACAGATATTCGAAAGAAGTAAAGGAAGAGAACTGGCAATGAGAAAGATGCATTTGTGGATGGTGAGCTTGTTCCTTGTAAGCTTTTTACTTCTCAACAATGAATCTTGCATTGTGGAAGCAGCATGGCTAAAGATGAACCTTGCACCCCCCCTTTCCAATAGTAAAGGGAATCTTGACAATCGCGTCAATAAATATACTCGTGGTTGCTGTCCAATATTTCGTTGTCGCGATGGTTCGAATGACTATACTCGCGGATGACTACACTAATCATCTATGAAACTCTTATTTATTATCATGCCTCTTCGTTATGATTGTTAGATCAGTGGCTCGATTCAACCATGCACTGAGTTTTTCTTTTGGAAAAGAAGTGACTCGCCGACTATACCACATACGGTAATTGCTAAACATAGGCTTCTAATTTAGTAGTTGCTTAAAGAGAGGAATAACAATTACCATCTAATGTAAGACAACAATTACTTTGTATGGAACACAGCTACAAGAGGTTATAAATAGAGCTAACGTGAGGCCTGCCATACAGATAGAAGGTTGCCGACTGCAAACATCTATATATACTGACGTGTTTGAGGCAGCAACACACACAAACAAGAGGAGAAAGGGCTCCGCACTAAATGTATTAATCATAGGCGAGGAAGGTTGGTTTACTACTATCTTAGTATCTATTACAAACAAGGAAGAAGACAACAAGTTGACTGTCAACGTGTACACTGCAGCATGCTAAGACTCAGATCAGAGCATGGTTGTTATAAGAGGAAGCAGTAACCTTCTGCAGATTGCCATTACATACAATTTGAGAGCTTCTATGTAGAGTGGAGGTAATCATCGCCACAACACCCTGTTCGCCAAAGAGATAGAAAGAGAGAGGTCGAGCTTTCTGTATAACAATATACTATCCCGTTCTAAGGGGTTTCTTTCAGAGAAACATATACAACCTGAGTGGAAGTGCAAGTCAAGAGTTGGGTGTGATCAGTTAGTGTGAAGGATTGGATCACCCATCCTTATTGCAACCAGAGAAAGGTTTGAAGTTTAAAAGATAGTGTAAGAGACTCGGGATTGGGTATTTATTGATCTCTCTTGTAATAAGTGTTATTTCTCTTCTCTTAAAAAAATTATTCACCCTCCATGGGGGGAGGCCAAGGGTGGGCCGAACCACGTAAAAATATTGGTGTTTGTTTATGCTTGATTTTATTCCGTTTATTGGGTGTGTTATTTGTTAATAAACCTAACAAGTGGTATCAGTAGCTTTTGTTGAAGACTAGGGAATTGTGGGAGATCGGAATACAACACAATGGCAATGAAAGGAGTGTAGAGTACAAGTTCGAGGTGGAGCCTTTTGTCGGGAAAAACAACTTCAGGCGGAGTTCAGTGCAGGATATTCTTTTACATCAAGGGCTACATAAAACACTAAAAGATAGGGAGAAGGCAAGTTCTTTGGATGAAAAAAGGAAGGACACACAAAAGAAGATTGTTAGATGATGCATGGAATGATCTATAGATGAAGGCAGTGGCAACCATACGGATGTGTCTTGCACCGAAGGTAAAATATCTTGTTTTTTATGAAACTTTTGCAACAGAGTTATGGGAGAAATTGGAGACTATGTACATGGCACTCACAAACAAGTTGGTTCTTAGAAAACAATTGTACCAGTTGCGGATGGAAGAGGGAACAAACATCCTAGATCATCTACATGCATTCAACAAAATAATCACTCAACTAGCGAGCGTTGATGTGAGATTCAAGGAGGTCGACAAGATCGTTATATTATTGGCTTCTCTTACCCCTCCTTTAATACATTGGTGACCACTCTACTGCTTAGTAGAGAGACCGTGACATTTGACGAGACTACCGCGACATTGCTGCAGACAGAGACCATCAGGCAGTTGATAAATACATCTAATGCAGATAGATTGGTGGTGGCTAAGGTGGATAAGCAGCGCGGAAGAGGAGTCGGGAGAGACTTTAATACAAAAGGTGGTTGAGGTCAAAATCAAGGAGTTCGGGTAAATTCAAGTGCTACTATTGTGAGAAGGAAGGACACGAGATAAGGGACTGCAACCTACTGAAACGTGATTGGGAGGCCAGATCACAAAATTTAGATCAATCAAGTGACGCACATGGTGCATAGCAGAGGGGTTTGTTGAAGTGTGTACAGTCACAAAAGGAACAAAAAATCTAAATAATAATTGGATTTTAGATTCTGGGTGTACCTATCATATGTGTCCTATGAGGGAACGGTTTGATACATACAAACCATGCAATGGAGCAGTTGTCCAAATGAGTAATGAGGAAACTAGCAAAATTATTGGAGTCGTGACTATTAAAATCAAAATGTTTGATGGTATGGTAAAGACTCTTGAGACAGTGCGTCATATTCCGGATATAAAAATGAATTTAATTTCATTAGGTATTCTTGAATCTGAGGAATTCACCTTCAAAGCTAAGGATGAGGCTCTTAGAGTGGTTAAAAGAGACATGATAGTTATGAAGGGAAAGAGGCAAGGAAGTCTGTATACACTGTTAAGGAGTACAATAATTGACAGACGGCAGGGACCTCCTAATTGGGCTGCCGCTAGAAGGAGAAGAAACCGCAAGACTCCATTGAGGGTTGGCTCAAAAGGTAAGGTTACTTTTGTACTAGATGGTTGTAGTTTTTTGCCTCGATTCCATGATGCAGGTGAAAACACGAGTGGAGAGGCGAAAGCGTCGACGTGCCACACAGAGAAAAGTGCGACGGGCCCAACAAAGCGATGGGTAGCCATCAAGTTCAAGCGAGGCTTGGACTTAGCAAATTCTTCTAATTGAAGAAATATGTGGAGCATCCCAGAGAGTGGGGATGCACATCTCAAACAGAGATGCAGAGGATTGCAGCTGCAGGTGGAGCGGTCGAATGTAGAGGAGGACCATGGTGTCTCAGTCCGGAGGATGGTGAATTCAAGCCAAGGTGGAGATTGTAGATCGGTGGATCGATTCAACCATGCACCGAGTTTTTCTCTCAGAAAAGAAGTGACTGGTCACCTGTATCACATACGGTAATTGTTGAACATAGGCTTCTAATTTAGGAGTTGTTTAAAGAGAGGAATATCAATTACCATCTAATGTAAGACGACAACTGCTTTGTCTGGAACACGGCTACAAGAGGATATAAATAGAGCCAACGTGAGGTCTGCCATACAGAGAGAAGGCTGCCAACTGTAAACATCTATATATACTGGCGTGTTTAAGGCAGCAACACACACAAACAAGAGGAGAAATGACTCAACACTGACTGTATCAATCAGAGGCAAGGAAGGTTGATTTACTGTTGTCTTAGTGTCTATTACAGACAAGGAAGAAGACAACAAGTTGACTGTCAACGTGTACACTGCAACATGCTAAGACTTAGATCAGAGCTCGGTTGTTATAAGAGGAAGTAGTGACCTTTTGCAGATTGCCATTACATACAATCTGAGAGATTGTATGTAGAGTGGAGGTAATCAATGCCACAACACATTGTTCGCCAAACAAATAGAAAGCGAGAGGTCGAGCTTTCTGTATAACAATATACTATCTGTTATGAGGGGTTTCTTTCAGAGAAACATATACAACCTGAGTGGAAGTGCAAGTCAAGAGTTGGGTGTGATCTGTTAGTGTGAAGGATCGGATTACACATCCTTATTGCAACGAAAGAAAGGTTCGAAGTTTAACAAATAGTGTAAGAGACTCAAAATTGGGTATTTACTGATCTCTCTCGTAATAAGTGTTATTTCTTTTCTCTTAAAAAAATTATTCACGCTTTCTGGGCGTAGGCCAAGGGTGGGCCGAACGACGTAAAAATATTGGTGTTTGCATGTGCTTGATTTTATTCCGTGTATTGGGTGTGTTTATTTAATAATAAACCTAACAATGATGTACTTCAAATATTGATGTTTTATTCACTTGTGTTAAGTGTGTATCATATATGTATTTTGTTAAAAAGATAAGTAATGTTTTTCTCTGTCTACCTCTATCTCGATGTTCAAGTGGCAAACATGTTTGGTTTTATAAGATAAAAGTAATACGAGTCATCAACATCATTCTCTTAATCAATGCATTTTTTTAAAGAATAATTTCAAACATCAATTTCTAAGACCAACAATTATCCAACTCAAAGTTTAGCACAATAACGAAACATACTACCTAGACCCACAAAATGTGAAACAATCGACTGTGAAACCAATCCTACAACTAAACCCATCAGTGGTTAGTGCAACATCTTAAAAATAACAAGCAATAGCAACTGCTCTAGAGTAGACGCAACCAATATGTATTAAACATAAAAATTCACCAATCATGTGAAACACTACAAGAGTTTAAAGAAGTAAAATATGGTACTAAATCAATAAACTACCTGAGCTGATATTTTTAGAAAGGAATTAAAATATTTAACAGAAAATAGCATTGTTTTGTATGTTGGAGGTGTCTGCTTGAGTTCCAACTCAAAGCTGCAGTGAATCATCGAGCTGTCTGGAGTCCCTGTCGCTAGAGGCTTCTCAAAGGCTTTAGACCAACTTCTATTAATCGTATTTCAATTTCACCTTGAAGCATTCTAACCGCAACGGACATTGCAGGTCTAAGAGCAGGAGATGGATTGGTTCATAGGAGAGCCAAATTCAGCATCCTCATCGCCTCTTCTTCAGAGTAGTCTGGCCCAAGAATAGTTATTGCACATTCTTTTTCCCATGTTGTCTTTAGAAACTACAAACGACATATGTTCTTGGTAATATTACACTCAAAAATAAATAAAATGCAGAAAACGTAGGAAAGCTTGTAGATATCAATACAATCATAAATATATTCTTCCATCTGCAGAATCACAATCTCGAATAAATATTGTAAGCAATCAACTTAAAAATTAAAGGCTACAAGCACTTATAACGGTTAAGAATTCTTGAAAATAGTATCATATTATAGAGGTCCATTTGAAACATGGACAAAAACAAATAACCAGACACTTCAAAAGATAGCTGGTTCCAACATACCTATCAAAAGGATTGAGTCAGTATACACTACAGTAGCAACTATAAAAGGCGTAATTTACTACAAGGAGAAAATAGGGCTGGCATCAGTATTGGAAATCTGCAAGTGGTCTTAAATGCTTTCCATGTGATGTGCTTTCATTTTTTTTTTCTTTACAATCTGGACTCTCTTTTGCTTCAGTGGGGATACAATCTCGTAATGACCCAATTTTTCAAACAGTAATTTAATCCACTATATCTATATATAACCGTTGTTGCACTCGGACGAGTGCTTGGAAAGGCCAGGGAGGTTGTCAAATTGTGAGAATAATAGCGTAGAAGGGCTGAATTTTCTAGGGAGAGGTGTCAGAAGTCTGACAATGCCGACACTCTATCAGGTGACTATCTGAGGCTATTAGAACTCGAACTAAAGCAACATCTTGGGGACTTTTTGGAGATCTCTTCCGGAAGTCTGACTTGTTCCAGCAATATTGGAGTTCCGATATTTAAGCATCAGGATTCCGATATCACGGAAATAAGAAGGGTACTTAAGCACCTACGTTGATCAGAGAGGTCATTTCCTCTCTGATTTCTCTCCGGGTTTCAACCAGAGGACATCCTCCAGCCCTTCCCACCCCTCCAACCCCTGTGCATGTAGTGACCCGACCCTTAGTGCTGATATTTTGGCCTAGGCCATATCTGACTCATATCGGCTAATATTTTAGATACATCAACAAAATATTAACCAAAATTTGCGACACTGGTAAATGCCAAACCTGACATATATTGGTTAATATTTTGTTGTTTCCTTAAGGTCAGTAGTAATCAGCCATATAAAGCTCTCTATAGACAACTCCGCAAACAGACTTTGACTAAGCATGGCAATGGATCACTTACATCACTCTCTTTTCTTGGCATTGATCAATTTGAAGAGTTCAAGTCTCTACCAAAAGGAGTGTTGTTGAAGAATCACACAGCTCTACAGGCCCTCGAAATTAGTCAGTGTACAAAGCTGAAGAAATATTAAATTGATGAGCTTCTGGACTTAAAATGTTCAAAATAAAGGTCTAATTCTTGTACTATGGGTCCAAGCGTATTTGCACACAATTGGGTTAGCGGATCTCACCTTATTAGGCAGATAAGATACATACTATGAGGGAATTCAAATTTTGAATATGTTGTGTGAGGAAATCATTGACCAAGTCAAAGGAAAACAACAAGATTATGTAGCACATGAAACATGGGATGCAACTTAGAAGTCAAGATGATTGTGGCGCCATCATAGAGAGAAATTTTGCCATGACTTCTCCAATTACTTACAAAATAACATAAATTTGGGCGTTGTTGAAAAGGTAGTCTAATAACCTATCCAATTGATTCAAATGCATGTAATTTAGACATCACATTGGACTTAAAATAAGACCATTGTTATAATTATGTGAAAAAGGTCCTAAAAATGTAAAAATAAAAATAGTACCACCCGCATCAATGGAATTGATTGGACCTTAGCACATACTATGAGTACATGTTACTAGCTAGAATAAGGAGCAAACAAAGAAGAAAGAATAAAAAATCGATGAAATTATATAAATCCAAGACAGGTTACTAGCTGCAATCTATGTTCAATTAAACTAGTAAACTAATAAGCAGAATGATGAACATATAATTTCATTCTTGCAAAAACAATAATAAACAACTTTGAAAAATGGTAGCTAACAGAGACATACAACAATGATCAAACATCACTAGGAGAGATGGTAGAAAATTCCTTATTTACGTCCACTAGTGTGAAAGAAGAGGTCGTCACTAGCATGACCTCCAATCCACCTCCCATACATCAAAGATTCAGGAAGAAAAGAATATGCATAACTACATTCGACATTAACAATTGGAATGTATGAGTCACCATAACGATTAACTAAGTGAGGACAACTCTTGATTGTCAATTCTCGAAGTGATGGAAGATTTCCAACCCACTCAGGTAAAGAAGTCAAGCTTTCTCATTCTTCAATGCACAAGCTTTCTAGTTTTGTGAGATGCTGCTGCAGCCCTTCTGGAAACGAAACCAACTTTGCCAGTGACCTGATAGTAAACTTGTTGAGTGACGTGAGGTATTCCAAGCCTTGAGGGAGAGATGTTAGATTATCACATTTCTCAATCTGAAGTCTCGAAAGAGAGGTCAAATAGAAACTTTAGATGTTTAGGAAAAAAAGTATCAGTGATCTTACCTCATCACATTTCCGATACTACTCAAGCCATGTTGACGAATTATCTTAATATCTTCGCTCATCAAATACTTTACACCATCTGTAGAGTCCGTGGCTTCAGTGTAACAATTAAGATCTGTAGTAAAAGTTTACAAATATGAAATTGTAGTCATGATGTTGATTAAAGAAAGGAATCAGAGCCGATGTTAGATCCATTCATCAAATTAACCCATTTACCACTTTTGAAAATCTCCAAAAAAAAAAATGAAAAAACAGCAAGACTAGAGCTTTATCTTATCAATTTTCCAATCAATGATTAAGATTTTTATGGAGAATACACCAACAAGATTTAGTCCATGTTGGCCAAGGTGACAATACATGTTGGGGTATTGGCCAACACAAACCCATGTAAAATATTGTTGCTGCATCTTGTGCCGACCAACACAATTGGGTCTTATGCAAGAAATTCCTGCTATGTGCATCAATTTGTTCTAGGATTTTCTTTAGAACACCTAATTGATACAAAGTAATGACATTTTTCATAAAAAAAATATGGCTGAAATTTGGAAAAAGAGATGTATAAAAAGAGGAGATGACACAAGGGAAGAATTCCACTGATGGAAAAGCCTTGAAATCAGTAGCAACAGGCAGCTGAGGACAGAAGAGGTGATGGACTAGGGTTTCAAAAGAGGGAAGAATGAATGAGAAAGAGGAACGAAGAAATCGGTGAAAACATGAAATAGATTGATGATCGTAGAAATCATAAGTAGTGCTCAATTTTTTTAAAGATTAAATTCATTAAGTCATGTGCATATCAGATATGACCTGATACATAGAGAACAACCACCTAATCGATTTCATATTAATAAAAAGATCTATAAAATATTTCATGAATAGACAGAGAAAGTAAACACTCATGTCATGATATAGGTTAAGTGAAATCCATATTAATTTCTTTATCAATAGAAGGCCCATCAGATATTTCATGAAGACAAATCAGAAAAAAGGAATAAAAACACTCACGATGGAGATGGAGATGGAGATGGAGGTTCTGCAAATTCTGTAGCAAGATACAAGACATTGGCACGAAGCGGAGGTTGGAAGAATTCAAATTCCAGAAGAGAATAGCTCCTTAATTTATAGGAGAGGGAGGGACTCCAACTGCGTCTCACCACAGTTGGTGAATGAATAAAATGCAAAGCATTAAATGGCAGATTCACACGTAGGATTATAATGTTAAGATTACGTAATCAAATTTAATTTTTTAGAACTGAAATTTGATTCACACACATACTTTACTTTATCAAGTAACTTTTATTTTCACTAATTAATTTTATACTATATCTCTAGTTGCAATTCATCTTATTTAAATATGGAAAATGGAATTGAGTTTACTCTAATTGATTTCAAGAATGTAATTATTACTCAGCATTGTGACTAGTAATCATTGTCACAATTATCGGTGATATTTTCAAATTTACTATATTTTTATCGACAAAATACCATTACCGCGTTAAAAATGTATTTTTATCGGCACGATGATAAATTCCTTATTACCATTTTTATTTTATTGATATTTTTATTTATTCTATTTTTATTATTTTTAAATATTATAATTTCCGTGAGATTTTTCCGTTAAATTTCCAATAAAAATCTGAGAATTTGAAAATATCTCAATATTACCAATCGCTGTTAATATCCCGAGTATGGTATTTGTGACAATGCTAGTAATCAGTCATTACATTCAAGGGTTATTGGCTAAGAAAACTTTAACCATGGTTAAAGTTGGAACTTGGGACTTGTACATGTCTTTAAAACGGAAATAAAAACCGTGGTTAGCAACTGTCATTGGACATTATGTCACCTAATGTTGAAACTTGTCACTTGCACTTACGAGTATGATCTGATTTAGATTAAAAAGAAAAATAGATTTTAGTCATATATATTTTAAAAAATAAATTAATTTGAATTTGATTTAACTCTAATCAAAGACACTTTTTATGTACTCTATTTTTCACATTAATTTTTGCCGATGCACCTCTCCAAGTCCAAACTCTTGGCCCATTATCTCTATTTCCTGTGGACCAATTACTCCAAATTAAAAGAAACTCATCTTATCTACATTTATTTAGACTCATAGCAACCTCCACTCAGTGTGTCAAAAAAAAAATTAACAAAAATAAGAAAATTTTGATTTCTAAAAGTACATTGATTTTAAAAAAAATCTTTCAAATTCCAATTACTCATCAATGTTCCAAAAAAAGAAAAAAAATCCAATTACTGACTCAGTCACTCCACGTCACTTTTCCACTTCTGCATTTTGATTCTTTTTTTCTTTCCTCTTTCTCAAGGCTTCTATGAAAAGGAAGTTTTTCCTGCAAATGTTGAAGAAATAAAAAAGTGATCCGATTCTCAAAAGGGGATATAAGTGATCAGATTCCTTTTGATGGGTTCAACTCTCGTAAAATATATGCACATGCATTTGGGGTGAAAAAAGGAATTTTTTTTACTGTATAGATAGAGGTGTAAGGTTCAAGCCTTCATGAGTTTACCTGGTGTGTCTTAATAACAATTAATACCACTGCCAAAATCTGATAGTATTGCAATATTATCATGAAAATCCGTTAATATTATGAGTTTATGACATTAACTACAATTTTTAATTTTTTCAATTATAATCATTGGTAATTTGGTATTTAAAAATGAATTTACGTGCATTAGATAACATTTTATGATTCAAGAAATATTAGATAATAAATTATATTTTATTTTATAAGATGATTCTCAAAGTAACTTATTTCTTATGTTTTGCTTTAACCAACTTAAAATGGCTTGAATAATATCATCTTATTCTCTGTGATGAATATTTAATATTAAACAAAGGAATGGTCATGGTCACCATTAAACTGTTTATTTTATTAATAAACAATTGATATTTAAATAAGGGTGCCCATCCTAAAACGGACATTATCTTTTAGGAGGCACGGGTTTTAGTGATCTTCCTATTTTGCCCCTCATCTATCCGCAGAAATCAGTTCTCTTATCGGTGCACCAGACAGGTGCACCGACCGGATCATTTGAAAATCGGTGCACCGATTTCTTGAGAGTCCAAATCGGTGCACCGTCTGGATCATTTTTCACATAAATCGGTTCACTCATCGGTGATGATTTTTGCGGATGGGGTAAAGAGGAAAATCCGAAAAACCCGTGTCTACTAAAAGAGTATGCCTGTGTTAGGATGGGCACCCTTAAATAATAGAATAAATTTCAATTATTGGTTTATCAAGTTCTCTTCTTAAAGTTGGTCCCTACCCTATTCTTTTAACAATCACTATACTAAGGTTCATGCCTTCATAGTATTGTCATGCATACCTAGACAAAGAGTCACCAACGAAGTCGTTTTGATCTATGAGAAAGGTTTGTGACTAATGAAAAATTAATTTAATCGAATTAATCAGATCAAAATTTCTTAGCACTTTAAAATTTGATTACTTTAAAAAAATTTATACTTAAACTTTAAAGTTTTAACAATAAAGTATTTTTTTTTATAATTTATGTACAAGAAATCATGAAAAACCCCGTGTAAAATGCCTACGAGTGGTAAACACTACCCTTAAATCACAACAATTTTGGGAAATGGGTTTGGTTTTACGTTCCTTTCAATGGCAGGCTGGTAGAGTGTGTCCCCATTCGATTCATTTCTGCCTATTAACTGATGGTCACTACAATGAAATGGAAATGGAAATAGAATTGGGGACCCTCAGTCTTTATCTTCAGTCAGCTTAATAGAAACTAATGGAATGGAACTGGAAATGGGTTTATTTTTGTGATCACGTCTTTTACAACCAAGTCCAGTTAAAAGCAAGAGCGGGTCTCTCTTTTTTTTATGGCAGGGACCACATCTGCTTCTTTCTTTTTTAATTTCTCTTGCCCCTTTGAGTCGGTGGTCCAATCATCTTTTGTCCGGAGTCAGTGGTTGCTCCTGACCCTCTATCCTCCTTCTATAGTAATAATATGAATAATTCATCATGTATTATTGGCTTATTGCCTTCATAGTTTTAAAAGTTTAAAAAGATTACATGAATTGATTTGAGTTGACTAAATTTGAAAATGATTTTGAGTCAAATAGGTTAAAAGTACTAATTTTTTTAAATATTAAATTAAAAATTCATTCATATTTTCAAATTAATAAGAATTCCAGTTTAGTCATGGTTGTCTTGGAACTATAATCATCCTCGTGAAGGTAACCATGACCAGGGACGATATATCAGTCGATATTTGGATATCGGCGATATCTAAATATCAACTTATATTTTCACTCACATGCTGATTTTTTTAAAAAAAAATTACAGAAAACGAAGAAAATGATGGGCTTCATGACTATGTAATTTTTTCATTAAATATCGATCATTTACATGTTCAAAAATAAAAAAATTGAAATATCAGTCTATAGTGGAAGGGTGACTTTATTTTCTATTCTTTTAAAAATAAATAGGTGAATCTTTTTTGGAAATAGTGGGTTGTTTTATTTTGCTTAAAATTAAAAAATTATTTTAGATAAATTTAATCTTAACATAGTCACTCTATCTCTATGCTCTCTAAATATCACTCTTTATGTAGCAATCTCTAAATATCATGCTTTAGAAACTTATAATCAAATTTAGAAGTATTCATTTCTCATTGAATCATCCGTCCCCCATTATTTAATTGGTTCACTAAATATATTTAATTAGTGTGAAATTGTATGTGTCCTTTATTTATATTGAAATACATTCATAAAAATATGTAATATATTAATATATTATATTTTAATCACTGTCCTATAGAATTGTGTAAAAATGTCAAAAGAAAGAAATCACCCACAGAATTTTGTATGAGTTCATATGTTTTGGGTGACATACTTGCAGAATGAGTGGAGTTCTACTTTCATTTTGTTATCATAAATTTGTGATATTGACTTTAAATCTTTGATTAAAAGAATACTAATTCTTCATTATTGATCTAGTGAAGTTTGATGATTAAATAAATAACATGAAAAATATGGAGAAAAAAAAGGAAAAAGTCTCATCCCACATTTTTTTCAATTAAAAAAAAATTAAATATTGGACATATTGGTGATATATAAATTGTACGACCGATACAATATATATCGACTGACATTTCAACTTGAGACATGAGAATGATGACATGTGATCACTTTCTTCTTCTTATTATTATTATAATCACCTATGTGCGTATTGTTAGGGTATGGCTCGATTTGAGGAAACTCAGATTTGGAATCCTACAAAAATAGATGTTTCTATTTTTGTGGGTTAATCTCCTACTTTTTCTCTGATTGTATTTCTATTTTATGTTCAGGATACTTCTATTTTCGTTTGGGAAAACCTCTATCAAAGAGAGGGACTCTTTTGGGTTGGTTTGTGTGGCCATTTTGGGCACCACCGAGAGTTATGATTTGTGGGAGAGAAGAGAAAATCGTGAGAGGAAGATTTGGGAATGGGATTTGTATTTTGTAAACACCTTTGATATTAGTGAAATCGTTTGTGTATTGCCTGTGGAAATCTTCTCTTTTTTGGTTTGTGGTTGTGTTTGATTTCGTTTTTAGCTTCTGCTATGTTGTGTTGATTTGGGATTAAAAATCCCAACAAGTGGTATCAGAGCATTTGGTGTTTAGTTAGTTGAAATAGAAGTTTCTATTTCAAGTTTAGGAAACTTCCTAATCCTTCTCCTACTTCTTCTCTATATACTATTTTCGTTTGGGAAAACCTCTATAAAATAGAGAGGGACTTTCATATGTTTGCGCCCTTTTGGGCACCGGGTTCATCTTTGTGAGAGAAAATCCATGAGAGGAGAGGGATTTGGGAAGAGAGCTGTATTTGTAACCTTTGATTTAGTGAAATTCATTTTTGTGTTGCCCGTGGATGTAGGTTTAGGCCGAACCACGTTAAATCTTGTGTTCTTATGCGATTCATGTGTTTGTTTTCGATTTGCTTCCACTCTGTGTGTGTGTGTTTGATTGGGGATTTAATCCCTACAAGTGGCATCAAGAGCTTAGGTTGTTCAATTTGGGCTTTGTGAGTTCTGATTTGGCCGTTACGATTACGGTTCAATTTTGAATCGGAAAGAAGTAGAAGCAGAGGAAGAAATATGAACTCAATTTGAGATTTTACCTAGTGTTGTTGCGTCTCCCATCTTTCCGTTGTTCCTGTTGAGCTAGATCTCTCTTGTCATTGCAGTTGGAGCAAAGAAAGATTGGTACCATCATTACCTCTGCCTACTGTTGTGTTTTGAAGAAGAAGAAAATAACTCTCTGCTGCTCACGTGTTTGAGCAGAGAGTTAAGTGGGGACTGTCTGGAAAAGAAGAAAAGGTAGGGATCGTGTGTTTTGAAGCAAAATAGAGAAAGGTACTTTGCTTGAGCCTGTTTCGTCCACTTCTCTATTTTGTCTTTTTCTTGGAATTGGTTTGGTGGTCTGAAGGACCACGTTTACTGTGCTCCTTCGAGACTACACTTTCGAGTGATTCTTCAAGACTACTACACTTTGCTTCTGGTGATCCTCTAGACCACAGATTTTGGTGCTCCACGCCGATCACAAATTAAGGTACACCTTCGTCAAAAAAATTTGAAAATTTGAAATTTTTGGAATTCATTTGTAGTGCTTTTGTTAAGGTGTTTTGGGTAGTTTTTGAAGTTGTTTTGTCATTTAGAGGTTATTTTTGGAAGAAATTATGTATGAATTTGGGTCATCGTCAAAGACCACTGATCTATGCTAAGGCCCATGGCTCCGAATACAAAATTTGAAATTGAAAAATGTAATGGGACAAATAACTTCGGAATGTGGCAATGTGAAGTTAAGGATTTGTTGTTTTCGTAGGATTTAGATATTGCCTTGAAAGTTAAACCTACATATTTGAATGCTAATGAATCGGAGAGAATCAATGTATGACTTGTGGTACCATACGACTTTGTCTTGCTAGAGATAAAAAATATTTTGTTATGAAGGAAACCTCCGCAGAGGAATTGTGGCTGAAACTGGAAGACAAATATATGACTAAGAGCATTGAAAATCGTCTCTATTTGAAGGAAAATCTCTTCCGGATACAATATAAATCAGGTACTTCTATGATGAGCATTTAAATGAATATAATAAGATTCTGGCTGATTTGCAAAATTTAGATGTTGAAATCTTAGATGAAGACAAAATAGTGATATTGTTGAGTTCATTGCGTGATAGTTATGAGCATTTGACTACCACCTTATGGTATGCCAAAAAAGAGATTATTTATGAAGATGTATCAAATGCACTGATGAATAATGAAATTCGTTTGAAGGATAAACAGGACAATAACAACTTCATGTCAGAAGGTTTGGTAGTGACAGAAAAATGGAAATCTGTAACGTTTCGTCTCGCTACGGGCGCATCATCTCCGAAATATCTCAAAACAACACAAAGAACGGATATCGGGTAATTTTTTTTTTTTTTAAAATAGGGTAACTATCTCCCACTTAACAAACCAGAAGTCCATAATGGTAAGAGACATAACAAACAACCATAGACTGATCAAATATAGTCGTACTGTCATCCGAAATAAACATCATACAAAGAATTCATACCAAAGAAGGTCTTTTAAACTAAATATAAGCATTATCATAGAATCTCTAACTAGTACTACTCCTCCCTGGGCATCTACTCAAGGGACCAGTTTGATCCTCCACAATCAGAGTACTTGAAAGGTAAGAGGTGAGCTAACCAGCCCAATGAAGAGATAATGCATATCACGTGTCAGCAACATAAATATATATCATATGCATGAATGCAAGAATATCATAATAACCGGGGTTCTCATATGTATGAGATCCAACTACACCACCAACCAAAAATCCACAGACCAAATCTGAGGCATCATATCGGTAGCCCACATTGGGTCATCCAACAAACTCTGGTCTTCCTATCAATGCAAATGGGAGACCACACAATACACAATCGCCTCAACCGCCAGAATGCAACGGGGACATCCCCTATAGGGGTCTCAACTGTCGGAGCATAACGGGGAAGTCAATCTCAAGGGAAGGTACCTCAACCACTGGAACACAATGGGAAACCCACATCCCCTATGGGGGTCTCGACCGCCGGACCGTAAAGGGGAAGTCCTCCCAACAACCAAACTCATCTTATCATCATGAATGTATACAGATAAACAAATCCTCCCATGCATGCACATGGTATCATGATCATGTATGACAACACAAACACGTTCTAACATGACACCAATATTAACAACATGCCTCATCATGAGGTCAATGACACATAATAGTGCTTAAACATATACCTCTATATCCAACATGCGATTATATTTGCACCTTATGCTTAAACACGCAATACATCACAACATCTTCCAATATCGTGTCCAACATCTATCTAGCACTTGTCTCATTCATCATAATATCATATATGTGTTATGATTAAACACAAATTGTTTTCAACAATTTCCAAGCATCAATAACCATTCATTCAATTAAAATATTCCATTAATAGCATATAATTGACATGGGTGAGCTCGAACGGATCCCTTGCCACATATTCATTTCAATGGTTCCCTTGCCGAGTGGTTTAATAAATGAAGGGTCTCATTCAGGTCACTCGATGTCCAAAGTTATAGGTTAAGAATGCGAATGCATGCTAAAATAATGATAAGTCCCCTCACATGTGTAGGTGCTTTTGAAATCCTAGCAATAAAACAGGCTGCATGGTTGAAGGAAGTGAAGAACGAGCTACCGAGTCTGAGAAGTTGGGGCGGATCTACAAAAACTGGGATGGTCCCCCGTTAACTGGGTCGATTCGATAAATCTAGTAGAAAACGAGCTAGAAACGATCCAAAATGGGCTCGAAAAGCTCTAGAAGGGATTCCAAAACAAACCAGAACCAACCCAAATCTGGCCCTGAAACGGGCCCAAAATGGACCTATGTCGGCCTAGAAACGGACCTGTGTCGGGCTGGGCTACTGGACTGGGCCTTGGTTGCACTGGGTTGGGCCTAGAGTTGGGCCAACAGCAAGTTGGGTCAGACTGTTGGGCTGAAACTATAGTTGGGCCGAGTTGGCCAGAGAGATGGCCTGGGTACGAGCTGGACCCCAACGAACTGGGCCTGATTTGCTGGGTTTGGCATATAAATCATAGACTCAGTTCGACTGAGTCAGATGAGTTGCTCAACTCGACTTGACTCCGTTGGTTCAAGAGATTAGGGTTTCAAGAAACATAAATGGAGAGGAAGAAAAGAAGAAGAAGGGAACCAAGGGTGGTGGCGGCGGCTGCTGAGATTTGGGGTTTGGGATGGGTGCTGAGGGAGGGAAATAGAGAATGAACTAAGATAAGAGAGAGGAGAGTGAGAGGAGAAAGAAAAGAGGGGAAAGAGAGGAGAGGAGATGAGAGGAAGGAGGCTGAAAGAAGGATAGAGGGAAGGAGGTGGCGACACAAGGGGGGATAGGATAGGGTTTCGAATGGAGTGGGAGAGGAGGAAGGTGAAGAGGCGGTGGCTGGAAAAAGGGGTTAGGGGCTGCGGCGGCCGCGGCTGCAAAGGAGAAGGAGAGTGATCTATTAGGGTTTGGATGCTTGGGTTTTTTACAAGGAGAGAGAAGAGAGGAAAAAAAGGAGTGGGAAGAGAAGGGGTGGCGGCGGCTACACTGGATTTAGGGTTTTTGGGCTTAGGAGGAGAGGGATTGGAGAGAAGAGAAAGGAGAGGATGGAGGCTAGGGTTTTGCAAAAGGGAAGGTAAAGGAGAAATAGAATATTTATATGGGTGACTTAGGGTTAAGGTTTGGATTTGAGTTTTCCATATATATATATATATATATATATATATATATATATATATATATTTAAAAGAGTTTTAATTACAAACAAAAAATAAAATAAAATAAAAATAAAAACCCACAATCTTTTGTATCATTGAATTTATTTTATTTATTAATATTACTATTACTATTATTATTATTATTATTATTATTATTATTATTATTATTATTATTATTATTTTTGAACCTTAAATGCGTTAAATCAAATTTTCAAAAAGAAGAGCCATTGCATTTTCAAGAAAAATAATTGAAGATCTGAAAAAAAATCGAACGTCGAATGTCGGGACAAAAAACGTGTGCTTTCCAAATATTTTTTTTGGACAAAACGTATAATAATTCAGAATTACAAAATTACCCTTTGGGTCAACGTGCTCGAAAACAGGTAAATTGGGGCCCACCTCAAGACCGACACTCTCCCAATGCCACCAAAGTCCCGTAACAGCTCAGAGATCCGAAAAGTCTCCTGAAAAAAATCGAGAAATTTCTGAACGGGTCATTACAAAATCTGGTAAGTCTCGTTCTAAAACGAGAAATTCTCATCGTCTAATAGAAAAAATCTTATAAGGAAGTACAGTTGCAGGTGGAGCAGCCATTGAACAGAGAAGAGACAAATTTGACACAAATGTTCGTTGAATTCAGGGGTCAAATTCAAAGCACAGTTTGGACTTGATCAACATTCGACAGGTTTGAGCACCTTTGGGTGCATGGCACCTTCGAGTGCATGGAGTCTACCTGAGCATTTGGCTGCAGTCGACATCGGTTGATCACTTCTTTTGGCTTAGCACGAGATTTCTTGTCAAGGTGGAGTTATCACAGACGGTCCGTCTACAAATCTCGCCAAGGTGGAGATTATTAGATTTGACTTGATTTGCACAAGAGATTTTCGGATTTAGATCTAGAAATTGCCTTGTGTTTGGGACTTTCCTTCTTTATCTTCTTTCCTCTTTGTTTCTCTTTCTATTTTCATTTTTGGGATTAGGGAAAGTCTATTTGTAGTAAGAAACCTTTCTGTTTGTCTTTATAAAAGCAGAGAGGGTTCCCTTCATGAGGATAGAGAGAGAAATCCGTGAGTGAGAGAAGCTTTGTAAACCTTTGTTTGGACATCTTCAAGTGTATGGTGGGTACGAGTGCATTTGGTGGCAGCATTGGTTCGTTTCGTTCGTTTGTTAGCATGAGATTTCTTGCCAAGGTGAAGTTATCAGAGGTGGTCCGTCTGCAAATCAAGCCAAGGTAGAGATTGTTAGGGTATGGCTCGATTTGAGCAAACCCAGATTTGGAATCCTACAAAAATAGATGTTTCTATTTTTGTGGATTCATCTCTTACTTCTTCTTTGATTGTCTTTCTATTTTTTGTTCAGGATACTTCTATTTTCGTTTGGGAAAAGCTCTATAAAATAGAGGGACTCGTTTGGGTTGGTGTGTGTGGCCCTCTTGGGCACCACCGAGAGTTATGGTTTGTGGGAGGGAAGAGAAAATTGTGAGAGGAAGATTTGGGAATGGGATTTGTATTCTGTAAACACCTTTGATATTAGTAAAATCATTTGTGTTGCTCGTGGATATAGGCTTCGGCCGAACCACGTAAATCTTGTCTCTTTTGGTTTGGGGTTGTGTTTGATTTCGTTTTTAGCTTCTGGTGTGTTGTGTTGTGTTGATTTAGCGATTAAAAATCCCAACACGTATATTTTATTATTATCTACAATTAGGTGTATGGTCCACCGTTTGAAATGTTGGTCGAATCACTGTAAATTCTCTATTAAAATAATGCATCATAAAAAAATTACTTTAAAATGTGTCTATCAAATCATGTTTTAAAGGATGCAAAGTTTAAATTACGAAAAATAATTTAAAATAATTAAATTTTAAGGGACCATCGCCTCACAAGTCAAAAGAAAGTTCCTAACCTAACAAATTTTTAATAACTAAAAGTATATGTTAAAATGATGATATGGAATTATTTTTTTTCACCTAAAGTGGAATGTTTTCTTCTCATCAGAATTCATTTCCTTTGAGTGTAGGGTCCCACATTGGTAGGGCCATTGGAGATTTCCACTCTCATGGTAGGGTCCCACTGTATGTGATAATTGTCCTTGCTATAAATACAATGAAGAAAAAGTTTAAAAAAAAAAATTACAGGAATTAAGAAAGTTCCTAACCTACCATGTATAGGCAGTATAAAGAGAACTTATTATGATTAAATTAATTAAGTCATCTTGTAGAAGTTCACAAAATTTGATCACATTTATTTTTTAGTTTTTAAATTTGTTTATCTGATTTACTTATCAATAGAAAAGTTTTTGTTTGAACATAAGTCAACCAAAATTATTTTTAACAATCAATAAATTTATTTTTATATTTACTTATTTTAATATATTTTTCTTTAAATTTTAACTGAGATTTGAATATTTCTTCAAACTAATTGATTGGTGATTTTTCTAGTATTCACTTTAGATTATCATCATTATTATAAAAGCCAAAATCTCATGTATACAGCGGCTTTATTCATTTAATAGAAGTAATTTTGGTTGGCTATTGTTCAATCAAGGAGATTTCCAATGATAGGTAAATAAGAAACAAAAGTTTACATTCTAAAGAGTAAAAATCTAATCTTCCAAAATTAGATTAAAGATCTTAAATTTGAGGTTCCTAAACGCAGTGTGTGGATTGTTTCATATATCCGTAGAATTAATCTCACCTCTATTGTAGGATTGGGGATACTAATGTTATCAAAAAAAAAAAAGGTGGATAATGTTTATGTAAATTGAAAAAGTGACTTAATTAGTTTGGTCAAGGTAAATTTCAACTAGCCTTGTCTTTAAACTTGGATCTTTTAAAGAAATAACAAGGTGATCAAATTCTGAAGGAAAAAAAATGTGACTTAATAATATAATTAAGTAATTTTTTATGATTCCTAAATCAAATATTACCAATAAGTTATCACTTTTGGTGGGCTCAACCCTTATACAACATATGCACAAATCACAATGGTTCTGTAAGTCAAAATCATTTCTTATGAAGAAAGAAAAAAATAAAAACAGCAGTATGCCTATCGAATCGTTGTAATTAGTTGTCACTATTTCAAAATTAGTTTGGTTTATAAAATAATTAAGTTTATTCAAAATTTATTATAATTTTTTCTATTTCTACTATAATAATAATATATTATTTCTACTATAGTTGTAATGTCAAAAAATTTGCTCCAATAGTCAAAAAAATTATCTATCATGAAAACAAGTTGAAATCTAATAATTTTTTCTATGAAAAATAGATTTTAGATTCAAAATTAGTAAAATTTTATTTGATAATCTAGAACTTGAAATTACTCCATCATCTTATATTTTTTTTCTTTCTGTTTTTACTAAATTCATTAATTAAACTTAGTTAATAATTTAATAATATTTATAGTATACCCAATATTAATACACGAATTTAATTAAATTTGACCCCAATTGAACTTTTTTTAATCCGATCTTCGCGTTCTGATTTTGAAAGCATTGATGTAAATTGGTTGGGAGAGTGTGGTTAAGGCCTTTTGTCCTCAGTAATAAATAGTCGTTTGTGGCACTCTAAATTTCGAATTGACCGACAGTAAATGCCAGCTTGCCTTTCTCAATTTTCAAATAAGCGATGTTTACAAGAGAAAGTCCACGATTTGGATGGACGGTCTAGATCATGTGTTACCATATAAGTGCATCCCCAATCAAGTTAGGTACTAAAGGTCCAAATGGTGTGTTCATCTAGGGAGCACTTTAGTTTGAGAGCACTTACACGCACTCGAAAATCCTACCTCTACACACCCAAAATCAGATTTTCGGGTGAAATTACGATTTTACCCCTGCATTTCCAATCATTCGAATGAATGCCCAAGTGTAATTTCAATTCATTCGAATGAATGGATTAAGCAGTAACATAGAATACTGTTCAGCCCATTCATTCGAATGAATGAGGCTCATTCATTCGAATGAATGTGCCTCATTCTTTCAAATGAACTAATCATTCGAATGAATGAGGCTCATTCATTTGAATGATTTTAAATAATAAAATTTATTTTAAAACTTTAAAGCTATTTTTTGAGCTGTGTGCATTTTTAAAATTTCTCAAATTAAATATTCAGATTAATTACGATAATCTGATAAAAATACTTTAAGACTTTAAGGTCTTTTGAACTCCTAGATATTTAAAATACAGTATTTTACAAATAAGGGTATCCATAGGGTGTGCCGAAAACACATTTGGAAGTGTCAAAAGACCTTGAACTCTTAAAGTATTTTTATCAGATTATTGTAATTAGTCCGGATATTCAATTTGAGAAATTTTAGAAATACACAGTGCTTAAACAATAAGTGTCTATGTTGCCGATGCTATAAAATATTCTTTAAAACACAGACAGTTATTTTTTAAGCACTGTTTATTTCTAAAATTTCTCAAATTGAATATTTGGACTAATTATAATAACCTGATAAAAATACTTTAAGAGTTAAAGGTCTTTTGACAGTTCCAAATGTGTTTTCGGCACACCCTAGAGATACCCTTATTTGTAAAATACTGTGTTTTAAATATTTAAGAGTCTCAAAAGACCTTAAAGTCTTAAAGTATTTTTATCAGATGATCGTAATTAGTCCGGATATTTAATTTGAGAAATTTTGAAAATACACACTGCTCAAAAAATAACTTTAAAGTTTTAAAATAAATTTTATTATTTAAAATCATTCGAATGAATAAGCATCATTCATTCGAATGAATTGAAATTACACTTGGGCATTCATTCAAATGAATGGATTCATTCGAATAATTAGAAACGCGAGGGCAATCGTAATTTCACCCGAAAATCCGATTTCAGGTGTGTAGAGGCAGGATTTCCAAGTGTGTGTAAGTGCTCCCCTTTAGTTTATAGTTTTATACTCCATCAAGAGTATTTACTGAAGGGAATTTACTAGTTGTAATTTGTTAAAGGCAATTTAGGAGAGATAATTTACCAAAGGTAAATTACTAGACATAATTTTTAGAGGGAATTTATGAAAGGTAATTTTTTTTCCAAAAATATCAAGAAAATACGATTTCCTATTAATATTGAAAATTTTCTACCACTAAAATTTGATAGTATTGTAATAATATCATGACAATCCGTTGTGAACGAATTTTTTTTTAAAAAAGTAAATAAATTATAATCTTCAGTTTGATATTTAAAAATGAATTTATGTGATATTAAATAACATTTTATTTTATCAGTTGTCAAAGTAATTTATTTCTTATGATATATTTATATAATCCTAAATTATTAATAATTACTCTAAGTTTAACATTTACCTATCGAATTATATTCATTATTTTTTAATTATTATATTTTTTAATATTCCTTTGATAATATTTTTACAAAAACTCTAAACTTTATCAATAGTCGGTAATAATACGATAGTAAATGTTGGAACCAGTTGTAGATATTTGACCCCGGGCCACCTCATTTTAAAATTGATGGTAATCTCTAAGTCTCACTTTAACGAAATAGAAATGTAATAAAAGCCGTCTCCGCTCCTATCTTTATGTCTGTGCTCCTGTCAATCACGGACGTGTTATTAATTTATTATCTTAATCTTTTAAAATCAGAACCAACTTAATCACAGGCCGGGTTTTATGAAAACCCTTCTCGCAAATAAAACCGCAAAAACCTTGACCGATTTTAATATATAAAAAATAATTTATAGGATTGCTAATCACCCAAATGAGAGAGAAAATAAAAAACAAAAAGCAAAATTATCTTTTCCAACTTTGGAGCAATATCTTTAAGTACAAATAGATAGCGGGCTAACCAATCTCCACTAAAATTATTTCTACTTTTTTCAGTCTCTCAACCAAAAGCTTTCTTATTAAGTCATAAGAGAAGCCTATAAAGGCAGCAATTCAATACTCGCTTAAAAACAAAAAAGAACAAGTAACAGAGATTCGAAAGAAGTGAAGGAAGAAAAAGATGCATTTGTGGATGGTGAGCTTGTTCCTTATAAGCTTTGTACTTCTCAACAATGAACCTTTCATTGTGGAAGCAGCATGGCTAAAGATAAACCCTGTACCCCCCTCTTTCCAACGGTAAAGGGAATCTTGGCAAGCCCGTCAACAAATATACTTGTGGTTGTTGTCCAATATTTCGTTGTCGCGATGGTTCGAATGAGTATACTCGCAGATGACTACACTAATCATCTATGAAACTCTTGTTTATTATCATGCCTCTTCGTTATGATTGTTAGATCTGTGGCGCGATTCAACCATGCACCGAGTTTCTCTGTCAGAAAAGAAGCGACTCGCTGACTATACCACATACGGTAATTGTTAAACATAGGCTTCTAATTTAGTAGTTCCTTAAAGAGAGGAATAGCAATTACCATTTAATGTAAGACGGCAACTGCTTTGTATGGAACATAGCTACAAGAGGTTATGAATAGAGCCATCGTGAGGCTTGCCATACAGAGAGAAGGTTGCCGACCGCAAACATCTATATATACTGGCGTTTGAGGCAGCAACACACACGAATAAGAGGAGAAAGGGCTCAACACTAACTGTATCAATTAGAGGCGACGAAGGTTGGTTTGCTGCTATCTTAGGGTTTATTACAGACAGCCCTGGCCCTGCCTATAGGAGAAATAGGCTGCTGCCTAGGGCCCCCAAATAGGCAGGGCCCCGAGTCCATTAAGCTCTTCTTAAGGCCATGTTCGAAAAAAGGCCCAAATCCACTTCCCAATCCTTTTCCGCACATCTCACGCTTGCATGCCCGCACGCCCGTACGCCCGCACGCCTCAAATGCGGAATGCCTTCTGTGCCCATTTTCCACTTTCCGCATTCCACATTCTGCACGTGAAAGTGTGAAACCCTCGGACTTCCGCTTTCTGCATGTGAAACTCTAATATGCTGTGCGCATGCCTCCGAATTCTAAAATCTTAAGTGCAGCTGTCATTTCCAAACATCTTCTGCACGAAATCCCCAATTTACCGTTGCCTCTTCTCTTACTTCTCTCTCTCACTACTATCTCTCTCTGACTCGCTCTCTCACTGCTCTCTCTATCTCGCTGACTCACTCTCTCAGACTCTCAATCTGTCATCTCTTTCTCTCTCTCTCGCTCTCCTCTGAAGCTCTAACCTTTCTTTTCGTGCTCTCTCTCGCCGCCAATCTACTCTTAATCATGTAAGTTTTTCTTGAGACAATCATTTAGGAAGAATGGTTTTGTGTTAAAAAGTTGGAAGGACTGAGTTAAATATATTTTTACATAATATTAAAAATTGAAATTGTATAAAGCCATAGTTTATAGAAGTAGTATTTGTCATTAAATAAAGGTGTCACTGATCATATATTCATATACAATCAAACTGTTGATCAAGGGTGGGCCCCATGATCTTACGGTGTTAAATCTTCAATATTTATGTTAATGTTCAAGCCCTTTTTCAAGGCTACTTGTGGGTAGAAAGTCTTGTACCCAACTGAGATTAAATGTTAGATGATAATGATTTTTCACTTCTTCAACAGACGAAAAAAATATGAAATGATATTTTGATCATATAAGCCATCTCCGATGATAAGTAATTTTTATTAAAAATTTAGACTACAGACCAATTTTTTTGAAATGGGCCAAAATAGATTGAAATTTCTAAAATTAGCCTAGTAGTGGTCTGCTACATTAATTTCAAAATTTCCAAAAAATATCTATTTTTCAAGATAGGTTGGCCTAAATACGAAATTTTCAGCCAAAATTTGAATTCCGGCCTTTTTTTTTGTAATTGGGGCAAGGTCTAAAAGCCTAGCCTGCATCAGAACCATGTGGATTTTTTGTTCTGGACCAATCTTAGGCCCACAACAATGGAGCATCGACAAAAGATTGAACTCTATGCAGGCAGTCACACAAACACCAAAAGGGTTAATTGTTGACAAACATAGACAGAGTCTTGTAGGCAAATATTCTATATATTTTTAGAATTTTCTTAAAGAAAAATGCCATTTTTTTTAAATGAAAATAAGTTGACATCTCTCTCTTTTAAAAATTGTTTTATGATGATATTTTGCAGTGCAATTGATTCTGTGACTGTGATTAATCTTGTGTGGGCAGGGCAGTGGGCGTGTGACCATTTCCAACTGGTTTCGGTTTATTTGCAAATTAAATCAGATTTTATTGTTCTTTAATTTTGATTATTTAGCTATTATTTTTTTTTATTGTTTATCACTATTATTAGTTCTACTTGAAAATATCCCGCTAGACATGAAAAAAGAAAAAGACAAAAACAAGTTTAAGAATTGATTCAATCTCAAGAAATATCTCTTAATAAATATTTTAGCAAAAGTAAACAAACAGACAGTTCAATTGAAGATTTGATTAATGACGAACATAATGATAATGATGAAACTATGAATGAACATAATGATATTAACTTGGTGAATAAAGGGCATATAGATGCGAGTGATAATGAAAATAAGAATGAGAATGAAGAAAATGAAAATTTCAATGAACATGTTTCTTTAAACATTTATGATCCCGGTAATTGGAAAAATATTAACCAAAATTTGAGAGATATATTGGTAAAAAGAGGTTCCATAAGAGATGATGATATTAATTTTCCTAAAGATTCAACCAATAGACATTTTTCTATCACACAATATACTCGATATTTACCAAATGGAGAAAAACTTTATAGAATATGGCTAGTGTAGTCAATTGTTTTAGATAAAATATTTTGTTTTTACTGTAAGTTGTTTAATTAAGATGGAATCAAAACTCAATTGGCAAATGAAGGAATTAATAATTGAAAAATCTTAGATATAGACTTAAGAGCCATGAAACTAGTAATGACCATATTACTAACATGAGAGGATGGATGAAATTGAAAATAAGATTGCAAAAAATAAATAAAACAATTGATAAAATTAGGGAAGAAAAAATTAATAAAGATAATGAACATTGGAGACAAGTACTATTAAGAATAATTGGTGTTGTAAAAGCTCTTGGTAAAAACAATTTGGCAATTCGTGGAAACAATGAAAAGATTTATGAAGAAAGTAATGGAATTTTTTTAACTTTTATTGAAATGATCGCCAAATTTGACTCTATAATGCAAGAACACATTCGACGTATTAAAGATAAAGAAATTCATTACCAAAATGAATTAAATACTTTTGTTAGCGGGTGAGATAAAGAGTACAATAATTAAAAGGATCAAATAATCAAAATATTTTTCAAACATACTTGATTGTACTCCAAATATAAGTAATGAAGAACAAATGTCTATCATGGTACGTTGTGTGGATATTTCAACAAGTCCAATAAAAGTAGAAGAGTTTTTCTTAGGTTTTTTAAAGGTGGACGATACATCGGGAGAATGACTTTTTAATGAACTTAAAGATGTTCTAAAAACTCTTAAACTTAATATTGATGATATGAGGGAATAAAGATATGATAATGGTTCTAATATGAAAGGGAAAAATAAAGGAGTACAAAATAAGGTTCTACAAATAAATCCTAGAGCATTTTATACTCCTTGTGGCTGTCATAGTCTTAACTTGGGACTTTGTGATATGGTAAATTCTTGTTCTCAAAGTAAAATATTTTTTGGAATTGTACAACGTATATATATAATGTATTTTCATCTTCTATAAAGCGGTGGGAGATTTTTAAAAGTTATGTTAAAGGTATCATACTTAAGCCATTATCACAAACACGTTGGGAAAGTCACATTGAAAGTATAAAAGCAATTAGATTCCAAGCTCCACAAATTAGAGATGCTTTAATTGACTTAGCGAACACTTATGAAGATCCAAAGACAAAAAGTGATACTGAAGACTTAGCAACATCAAAATTGAAAGTTTTGAATTTTTATTTGGCATGGTTATTTGCTATAATATATTGTTTGCAGTTAATAATACTAGCAAAATTTTATAAGCAAAAGACATGAATATTGAAGGTTCTTTAAATTCTTTAAAAGGCCTCATTTCATTTTTTGAAACTCAAAGAGAAAGTGAATTTGAATTTGCCATAATTGATGCTAAAGAGATTGTTAGAGAAATGGAAATTGAACCTATATTTCATGAAAACCGTATTATTCGTAGAAAAAAATATTTTGATGAGAATGCTAGTGACGAGATAACACAATCACCTGAAAAGTCTTTTAGAGTTAATTACTTATTACGTATAATTGAACAAGCTCTTATGTCACTTAAGAATAGATTTGAACAATTTCAAATATATGAAGATACTTTTGGATTTTTGTTTAATTTGAAAAAGTTAAATTCTTTAGATGATGATAGTTTGAAGAGTTCTTTTAATAAGCTTGAAGATTTTCTAAGAGATGACATGATTTCTGATATTGATGAAAGTTATTTATTTTCAGAATTAAAATTTTGAAAGATGGGATACCAAAAGAAGTAAAAGAATCAATTAAAGTGCTTAATTATATAAAAATAATGAATTATTGTTATCCAAATGCATAAATTGCTTATAGAATAACGTTGATTATATCTATTGTGCAAATTTTAAATTTATAATTACTCGCAAGCGCACGAATCGAATTAGGGTATAAGGTTATGCAAGTGTGAGGTCGAACCCATATGGACTTGATTTAAAATGAATGAGAAAATAAATTAAAAAGCCTAACAATTTAATTTTAACCTAGTTAACACTTTTTTTTGGAGGATGGTTGAATTAAACATGCAAAAATTAATTAAAACAACTAAAAATAGAGTTTGAATTAAGTGGAAAAAATTATTAAGGTATCAGATTCCACAACCATTAAATCCATAATCTTCTAATTATTTATTTATTAATTCTCAATTTTTAGAGATTTAAACATTTAAGTTCATTAATGTGGTGTTCAAAATTCAGATTTTCCTTCGCTTTTAAAGATGTAATTTCTAAGCATTCATTATAGCCTATTTTAATTTAAAAGACAATGGATCAAAGGGGTTAATCTAAGCATCTAATGTATTTAAATTAAAATAAAATAAAACAATGAATCAAAGGGTTTTACTTTTAAATTAATTTAAACGCCAAAGAATGATGAATCAAATATTAACATTAATTACCACATATAAATGATATCAGTGGTGAAAATAATTAGCATCTAATTAATCTAATGAAACACAAATCATAAATAATTGAACACACATATTCAGAAATTAAATAAACAAATAAAATAACAGTATTTTATTAATGGAATTTCATCCTCAACCTTAGTACAAAGAAATTAGCCGGACATTATGAAAGAATTAAAACAAAAGAGATAAAAAAATAAAACCCGAGCCATCATCGGAGCTCCCGATCCTTAGCCATAATCCTTTTGTGGTCTAGCCATTCCTTCTCCACTGTTCGACCCTCCCTCTCTGCTGTTGAGGTGCTCAATTTATAAGAGTTAGAGAGACAAAATAAGGCAAGGCCAGATGGGACCCACTTTTGCAATTATATTCACTCCCACTATTTCTTTGCTTCACATTACACGACAACTTCTACTTCTCTTCCACTTTACTCAACGGCAGCCACCTTCTTCTTCTATTTTAAGAATTTTTTTTCTAATCTTTCTCTTTCCTTTTTTACTCTCTTCCTATTCTTATTTTTGGGGTGCTTCTCTTTCTCTTTCTCAAGTCTTTCTGTTTCTACGAACAACAGCCACCTTCCTCTTTCAGTTTCAGTTGATGTACACAAGACAATCATCTTCTTTCTTTATTTTAAATTTTTTTTTTCTTGTTCAGCTGTACACGATACAACACATCTTGGCCTTTGCAATGCTTATCTCTCATTCTTTCCTTTTTATTTGCTGGTTTTAAATTGTAGATCATTTAGGAAATGTTTCCATGCAATATACCCACCTGACAAGACATAAAAATGCACTTAATTAGATATAATTAATTAATATAATATATTAACAAACATAATTTTAGAATATATAATATATTACAATAATAATATAAAATAAACAAAATTTAAGAACTAACTAATCAAATATTTAAGGGTAAAATTATCATATTTCTGTGCTCGTCAATACCAAATATAGTTGCCTCTGCAGAAAGAAGTTTTTCAAAGTTAAAACTGATAAAATCTTATCTTCGGTCTACAATGTCATAAGAAAGATTAAATGGATTAACTATCTTATCTATTGAAAAAGATATGTTAAAAAAAAATTAAATATAATAATTTAATTAGTAATTTTGCATCTCAAAATTCGAGAAGAATGAATTTTACATAATACTGTGTTATGAATTTGATTATGATATGTTATTTTGGATGTTTTACACTTTACTAAAAAAATATGATTTTATTTTTTGTAAGTGTAAAGGGCCCAATCTTAAGATTTCGCCTATGGCCCCTGAAATCTACGGGCCGGTCCTGATTACAAACAAGGAAGAAGACAACAAGTTGACTGTCAACGTGTACATTGCAGCGTGCTTTCACTCAGATCAAAGCACGGTTGTTATAAGAGAAAGCAGTAACCTTCTGCAGATTGCCATTACATACAATCTGAGAGATTGTATGTAGAGTGGAGGTAATCATCGTCAAAGCACCCTGTTCGCCAACGAGATAGAAAATGAGAGGTCGAGCTTTCTGTACAACAATATACTATCTGTTCTGAGTGGTTCCTTTCAGAGAAACATAAACAACCTGAGTGGACGTGCAAGTCAAGAGTTGGGTGTGATCAGTTAGTGTGAAGGATTGGATCACCCATCCTTATTCCAACCAAAGAAAGGTTTCAAGTTTAACAGATAGTGTAAGAGACTCGGGATTGGGTATTTATTGATCTCTCTTGCAATTATTTTAATTCTCTTTTCTTAATAAAATTATTCACGCTCCATGGACGTAGGCCAAGGGTGGGCCAAACCACGTAAAAATATTGGTGTTTGCTTGTGCTTGATTTTATTCCGTTTATTGGGTGTGTTTATTCTTTTCTATTAATGCGGATGGATTGGTGGTGGCTAAGGTGGATGAGCAATGCGGGAGAGGAGTCGGTAGAGACTCCAAAAACCAAAGGTGGTCGAGGTCGAAATCAAGGAGTGCGGGTAAATTCAAGTGCTACTATTGTGAGAAGGAAAGACACAAGATGAGGGACTGCAACCTACTGAAACGTGATCGGGAGGCCAGATCACAAAATTCAGATCAATCAAGCGATGCACATGGTGCATCAGCAGAGGGTTTGTTGAAGTGTGTATAGTCACAAAAGGTACGGAAAATCTAAATAATAATTGGATTTTAGATTCTGGGTATATCTGTCATATGTGTCCGACAAGGGAATGGTTTGCTACATACAAACCATGCAATGGAGGAGTTGCCTAATTGGGTAATGGGGCAACTAGCAAAATTATTGGAATTGGGACTATTAAAATAAAAATGTTTGATGGTATGGTAAAGACACTTGAGAATGTGTGTCATGTCCTGGATATAAAAATGAATTTAATTTCATTAGGTATTCTTGAATATGAGGGATTCATCTTCAAAGCTAAGGATGGTGTTCTGAGAGTGGTTAAAGGAGCCAAGATAGTTATGAAGGGAAAGAGGCAAGGAAGTCTGCATACACTGTTAGGGAGTACAGTAATTGACAGACAACAAAGACCTCCTAATCAGGCTGCGGGCAGAAGGAGAAGAAACAACAAGACTCTAGTGAGGGCTGGCTCAAAAAGTAAGGTTACTTTTGCACTAGATGGTTGTGGTTTTTTGCCTAGTTTCCATGATGCAGGTGAAAGCATGAGTGGAAAGCCGAAAGCGTCGACGTGCCACAAAGAGAAAAGTGCGACGAGCCAAACAAAACGATGGATATCTATCAAGTTCAAGTGGGGCTTAGACTAGGCAAATTCTTCTAATTGAAGAAACATGTGGCGCATCCCAAAGTGTTGCGATGAGCATCTTACATAGGGATGTAGAGGATTGCAATTGTAGGTGGAGCTATCAGATGCAGTGGAAGATGGTGAATTCTCTCCAAGGTAGAGATTGTTAGATTGGTGGCTCAATTCAACCATGCAACGAGTTTTCCTCTGGGAAAAGAAGTGACTAGCCAACTGTATCACATACGGTAATTGCTAAACACGCTTCTAATTTAGTAGTTCCTTAAAGAGAGGAATAACGATTACCATCTAATGTAAGATGGAAACTTCTTTGTATGGAACACAGCTACAAGAGGTTATAAATAGAGTGAATGTGAGGCCTGCCATACAGAGAGAAGGTTGTCGACTGCAAACATCTATATATATTGGCGTGTTTGAGGCAACGACACACACGAACAAAAGGAGAAAGGGCTCAACACTGACTGTATCAATCAGAGGCGAGGAAGGCTGGTTTACTGCTCTCTTAGTGTCTATTACAGACAAGGAAGAAGATAGCAAGTTGATTGTCAACGTGTACACTGCAGTGTGCTAAGACTCAGATAAGAGCATGGTTGTTATAAGAGGAAGTGGTGTCTTTCTGCAGATTGCCATTACATACAATCTAAGAGTGGAGGTAATCAATGCCACAACACCCTATTCGCCAAAGAGATAGAAGGCAAGAAGTCGAGCTTTCTGTACAGCAATATACTATCCGTTTTGAGCAGTTTCTTTCAGAGAAACATATACCACCTGAGTGGACGTGCAAGTCAAGAGTTGGGTGTGATCAGTTAGTGTGGAGGATCAGATCACACATCCTTATTGCAACCAGAGAAAGGTTCAAAGTTTAATAGATAGTGTAAGAGACTCGGGATTGGGTATTTATTGATCTCTCTTGTAATAAGTGTTATTTCTCTTCTCTTAATAAAATTATTCACGCTCTATGGACGTAGGGCAAGGGCAGGCTGAACCACGTAAAAATATTGGTGTTTGCTTGTACTTGATTTTATTCCGTTTATTGGGTGTGTTTATTTGCTAATAAACCTAACAATGATGTACGTAAAATATTGATGTTTTATTCACTTGTGTTAAGTGTCTATCATATATGTATTTTGTTAAAAAGATAAATATTTTTTTCTCTGTCTACCTCTATCTCAATGTTCAAGTGGCAAACATGATTGGTTTTATAAGATAAAGTAAACGAGGCATCTTAATCAATGCATTTTTTAAAGAATAATTTCAGACATCAATGTCTAAGACCAACAATTATCCAACGCAAACTTTAGCACAATAACGAAACATACTACCTAGACCAACAAAATGTGAAACAATCGACTATGAAACCAATCCTACAACTAAAATCATCAGTGGTTAGTGCAACATCTTAAAAATAACAAGCAATAACAACTGCTCTAGACTAGGCGCAACCAATTTGTATTGAACATAAAAATTTACCAATCATGTGAAACACTACAAGAGTTTAAAAAACAAAATATGGTAGTACATCAATAAACTACCTGAGCTGATATTTTTAGAAAGAGAATTAAAATATTTAATAGAATATAGCATTGTTTTGTAAGTTGGAGGTGGCTGCTTGAATTCCAACTCAAAGCTGCAGCGAATCATCGAGCTGTCTTGAGTCACCGAGGCTTCTCAAAGGAATTAGACCAACTTCTCTGGATCGTCTTTCAATTTCACCATGAAGCATTCTAACGACATAGGACATTGCAGGTCTATGAGCAGGAGATGGATTGGTGCATAGGAGAGCCAAATTCAGCATCTTCATTGCCTCTTCTTCAGAGTAGTCTGGCACAAGATTGGGGTCAATAAGTTCTAATAAATTTCCTTGTTCTTGTAGGACATAGGCCTGCGAATTGAGCTGCACTTAACAAGTGGCGGTCGAAATTCAATTTCACCTTGAAGCATTCTAACCACATCAAACATTGCAAGTCTAAGAGCAGGAGATGGATTGGTGCATAGGAGAGCCAAATTCAGCATCTTCATCGCCTCTTCTTCAGAGTAGTCTGGCCCAAGAACAGTTATTGCACGTTCTTTTTTCCATGTTGTTTTTAGAAACTACGAACTACATATGTTCTTGGTAATTTAATCAGTAATTTAATCTACTATATCTATATATAATCATTGTTGTACTCGTACGACCGCTTGGAAAGGACCCGGAGGTTGTCAAATTGTGAGAGTAATAGAGTAGAAGGGTCGAATTTTCGAGGGAGAGGTGTCAGAAGTCTGACAATGTCGAAACTCTAATAGGTGACTATCAGAGGCTATTAGAACTCAGACTAAAGCAACATCTTGGGGACTTTTTGGAGACCTCTTCCGGAAGTCCGACTTGTTTCAGCAATTTTGGAGTTCCGATATTTAAGTATCGGAGTTCCGATATCACGTAAATGAGAAGGGGTAGGTTTTAACCAGAGGACATCCTCCATCCCTTCCCACCACTCCAACCCCTGTGCATGTAGTGACCCAACCCTTAGTGCTAATATTTTGGCCTAGGCCGTATCTAACTCATATCGGCTAATATTTTAGATACATCAACAAAATATTAAACAAAATTTGCGACACTAGTAAATGCCAACCCTGACATATATTGGTTAATATTTTGTTGTTTTCTTATGGTCAGTAGTAACCAGCCATATAAAGCTCTCTATAGACAACTTCCTCAAACAAACTTTGACTAAGCATGGCAATGGATCACTTACACCACTCTATTTTCTTGGCATTGATCAATTTGAAGAGTCCGAGTCTCTACCAAAGGGGGTGTTGTTGCAGAATCACACAGGCCCTCAAAATTAGCCAGTGTCCAAAGCTGAGTGGAGTTCTACTTTCTTTTTATTATTATAAATTTGTGATTTTGACTTTAAATCTTTGGTTAAAAAAAATATTGATTCTTCGCCATCGATCTAGTGAAGTTAGATGATTAAAAAACAACATAAAAAATATGGAGAAAAAAGGAAAAAGTCTCATCCCACATTTTTTAAATTAAAAAAATAAATATAGACTGACATAACGGTCGAGACATCGGTGATATATAAGCGTATCAGCTGAAATTTCAACCTGAGACCATGAGAGTGATGACATGTGATCACTTTCTTATTATTATTATTATTATAATCACCTATGTGCAACATATTTTATTATTGTCTACAATTAGGTGTATGGTCCACCGTTTGAAATGTTGGTCTATTCACTGAAAGCTCTCATTTTAAATAACGCTTCATAAAAAATTACTTTAAATATATCTATCAAATCATATTTTAAAGGATGCAAAGTTGAAATTACGAAAAATAATTTAAAATAATCAAGGTTTAAAGGACCACAGTCTCGCAAGAAAGTTCCTAACCTAGCAATCAATTTTTTAATAACTAAAAGTATATATTAAAATGATGATATGGAATTATTCTCATTATCATTATTTATATATTTCATTAAACTTATTTCAAACTTTTATAAACGCAGATGTCATTTCCAAGTTTTTTTTTTTGGAATGATGGTTAGTATCAGGGGTCCGAATATGTCGATATCTCGGTCGTATCATATCGGCCAATATCTTGGTTGTATCATCGATCATTTTTGTTAAAAAAGAAAACAGAGAGAAAAAAAATATCAGTCGATATATCATTTTGCTCGATATATCAGTCGAGAACAAGATATCTGTCGATATATCGTATCAACCGATACTGAATTTTAAACCCTTTGTTATTATATTCACTCAAAAGGATGGGGCAAGTCCAAAAATAAATAGGAAAATAGAAGAGAAACTCATAGTCCGGGCCAGACAAATAAAGATAAAAGAGGCTAGAAAGCCAGTAAAGGGCCATTAGGCAAAGACCAAAAGAAACCTAGGCCCAACACGAAAAACAGGGCCAACAGGCCAAACAAGTTAGGAGCATGGGGGACCCTCCACGACCAGGGACATGAGAATATTATGAGCAAGAGGTCTCAGCTTAGCAGGTAGCTGCTCAATAAGGTTAACATTGGAATGTATCTTGGCAAGGAGACCACAGATAGAGTCAGCATGGGCCTGAGGCTCCAAGAAGCCCACTTGTAATGGAGAAGTTTAACAATCTCAAGGTCACTGATAAAGAAATGTTTCAATGAAAAACCTTTTGCCATCAACGTGTAGAAATGTGGATACTATCAGCACAAAGAAGAAGATATCTAGGAGGTTACCATTGGAGTTGCTTATCAATTGGACCCTTGCACATGATATATAAATATTTCTCTCTATACTTTCTGTGTCAAGGTGCACGTTCTCTATACTTGGTTTGTGGTGAAAAGTGAAGTGCATTAAAAATGTAAATATACCATACAAATTTTGAAACTAATAAACAAAAGAAAGAAAAGGTGTGAATGTGTGATAGAGTGTGAAGCCAAGGGCCTCACTAAAGGCCAGTCATCTTAGCACGGGACTTTTTTTTAGGAGACACGGGTCTTGAAAATTTCATGTGAAAGGTCCATTTTACCCTTCACTCTTCCGTATCCTTTTAAAATCGAACGTCAAGCGGTGTACCTATGTGGTGCACCTATAATTCCGAGCGGTGCAATGATCATGCTAAAATTCTGTAAGGAAAGGGAAATCCGCACATTGTTGGCAGCAAACGAGCTTCTTGCATAGAGCCCACGGGAATGAGGAAACCCAGGGTGCCTCTTCTGGAAGTCTCTCTCGTTTATCTTCTGCACATCTCAGATTTCAAGAGTCCAAACTCAAACAGAGAAGGACTCTCGAGTCCGACACTCTCACATCTACCTAGATGATGAAATCGTGTAAAAGAGTTTTAGCGTGTAGAACCCATCCATTTCAGCATGATCGGTGCATCCATTTTACCCTACCTTCCCACATCCACACCCACTCGTTCTTCCCTGCCCTTTTTCCTGTTATATTTTACACTATTGATCCGATCGTTCATAACATCGGCTGTAGTAATTTTGGCACATTGGTCAAACAAAAATTGTTGGAAAATCAAATAAAACCATGGGCATAAATCAATAAGATTGTAGAATATACTAAATAGAATATTATTTTACTTCTTAAACCCAATAAAAGGGAAAAATAATTTAAAAAAAAACCTAAGAAAAATGTATATCATGTGCTGATGTGCACATGGGTAAAATGGATGCACCCATAATGCTGAACTGGATGGGTTTTACACGCTAAAAGTCTTTCACACAATTTCATCATCTGGGTAGATGTGAGAGTGTCGGACTCGAGAGAACGTGCACCTAAATCAGAATCCTCGACCATGAACCCCAAGGTCATAACCATGGTAATTACATGACCACACCCCTCAGCCAAAATGTGGGCGAGCAGACAATCAACCCACCTGGCACCCAGGGCGACTTCATACATACTCGATGTACTCTACGACCACTCTACCTCTAGGGCCACCTCCACAAAGACCCACACACACCACAAACCTGTACTTCAACACGGGGACAACCTCCACTAATGTTCGTAGGTATGGGAGAAGAAATGGAAGCAAATTGGGAATGTAAGGAATGCCATAAAAGGACCTACGACTTTAGTTTGTCTGCAACAAATTCCAGAAAGCTCACCATTTGTCAACACCAAAACTCCTGCCGATTTTAAATGGCACCCTCACATCGGCAACTGGATCTGCACTGGTTCGATCTCTAAACCTATAACTCACTCACTTCTGATTGAAAAATTTCTTTTTTTAAATATAACCGGTGTAGATGCATGATCAGTTTTTTGTGTTCCTTTTTATTTTGAGAAGAGCGGGTTGGTGTGCGTATACTTGGTTGCCATGTTCTCACTCGTTGCACAATTAGTTGGATATGTGTTGCAAATGGATCTATAGGTTAGGTGGAAGAAATATTTGTGTGGGAGTGAGATGAGGAGAGGGAGAGATTAGGCGCAAGAAAAGTGAGTCGTGAGAGAGTACAAAGGGTAGGTAAGATGTCAAGCTTTTCTCATCTCCCATCTACACTGCTAGCCATTTTGAGGTGCCCAAAAACATTAGTATGCCTATCGAATGGTTGGAATTAGTAGTCACTATTTCAAAATTAGTTCTCTTTATAAAATAATTAAGTTTATTAAAAATTTGTTATTAATTTTTCTATTTCTACTATAATAATAATATATTATTTCTACTATAGTTGTAATGTCAAAAAATTTGCTCTCATGAAAACAGGTTGAAATCTAATAATTTCTTTTTATGAAAAATAGATTTTAGATTCAAAATTAGTAAAATTTTATTTGATAATCTAATACTTGAAATTACTTCATCATCTTATATTTTTTTCTTTCTTTCTTTTTACTAAATTTTTTATTTCAATTCATTATAAAACTTTAGTTAATAATTTATTATTATTTATAGTATAATATTAATACACGAATTTAATTAAATTTGATCACAATTAAACCTTTTTAATCCGATCTTCGCATTCCGATTTTGAAAACATTGATGTAAATAGTTTGGGAGAGTGTGGTTAAGGCCTTTCTCCAAATTTCGAATTGACGACAGTAAATGCCAGCTTGCCCTTCTGAATTTTCAAATAAGCCATGTTTAGACGAGAAAGTCCACGATTTGGATGGACGGCCTAGATCATGTGTTATCATATAAGTGCATCCCAATCAAGTTAGGTCCTGAAGGTCCAAATGGTGTGTTCATGTAGGGAGCACTTTAATTTATAGTTTTATACTCCATCAACAGTATTTACTAGTTGTAATTTACTAAAGGTAATTTACTAATTATAATTTACTAAAGGTAATTTAGTAGAGATAATTTACCAGAGGTAAATTACTAGACGTAATTTCTAGAGGGAATTTACTAAACGTAATTTTTTCAAAAAATATCAAGAAAATACCATTTCCTATTAATATTGAAAATTTTCTACCACTAAAATTTGATAGTATTGTAATAAGATCATGACAATCCGTTGTTAACGAAATTTAAAAAAAATAAATAATTATAATCTTCAGTTTGATATTTAAAAATGAATTTACATGATATTAGAAAACATTTTATGATTTAAGAAATATTAGATAATAAAATATATTTTATTTTATCACATAATTGTCAAAGCAATTTATTTCTTATGATATATTAATAAAATCCTAAATTATTAATAATTATTCTAATTTTAACATTTACCTATCGAATTATATTCATTATTTTTTTAATTATTATAATTTTTTATTATTCCTTTGATAATATTTTTACAAAAAATCTAAAATTTATCAATAGTCGGTTAATAAATGTTGGAACCAGGTCTAGAAATTTGACCCCGGGCCACCTCAATCCAAAATTGATGGTAATCTCTATGTCTCACTTTAATGAAATAGAAATCTGATAAAAGCCGTCTTGGCTCCTGTCTTTATCTCTATGATCCTATCAATCACGGACGTGTTATTAATTTATTATCAGCCTGTTAAAACCCAAACCGACTCAATCACAGGCCGGGTTCTATGGAAACCCTTCTCGCAAATAAAACCTCAAAAACCTTGACCGATTTTAATATATAAAAATATTTTATAGGATTGCAAATCACCCCAAATGAGAGACACAAAATCAAAAACAAAAAGCAAAAAGTAAAAAGCAGAATAAAATCTTCACCTTTTCCAACTTTAGAGCAATATGTTTACGTAGAAATAGATGGTTGGCTAACCAATCTCCACTATAATCAGTTCTACTTTTTTTAGTCTTTCAACCAAAAACTCTCTTACTAAGTTATAACAAAAGCCTATAAAGGCAACAATTCAATGCTCGCTTGAAAACAAAAAAGAACAACTAACAGAGATTTGAAAGAAGTAAAGGAAGAGAACTAGCAATGAGAAAGATGCATTTGTGGATGGTGAGCTTGTTCCTTGTAAACATTTTACTTCTCAACAATGAATCTTCCATTTTGGAAGCAGTATGGCTAAAGATAAACCCCGCACCCCCCTTTCCAATGGTAAAGGGAATCTTGACAAGCCCGTCAATAAATATACTCGTGGTTGTTGTCCAATATTTAGTTGTCGCGATGGTTCGAATGACTATACTCGCGGATGACTACACTAATCATCTATGAAACTCTTATTTATTATCATGCCTCTTCGTTATGATTGTTAGATTGGTGGCTCGATTCAACCATGCACCAAGTTTTTCTCTTGGAAAAGAAGTGACTCGCTGACTATACCACATACGGTAATTGCTAAACATAGGCTTCTAATTTAGTAGTTTCTTAAAGAGAGGAATAACAATTACCATCTAATATAAGACGGCAACTTGCTTTGTATGGAACACAACTACAAGAGGTTATAAATAGAGCCAACGTGAGGCCTGCCATACAGATAGAAGGTTACTGACTACAAACATCTATATATACTCGTGTGTTTGAGGCAGCAACACACACGAACAAGTGGAGAAAGGGCTCAGCACTAATTGTATCAATCATAGGCGAGGAAGGTTGGTTTATTGCTATCTTAGTGTCTATTACAGACAAGGAAGAAGACAATAAGTTGACTGTGGACGTGTACACTGCAACGTGCTAAGACTCAGATCAGAGCACGGTTGTTATAAGAGGAAGCAGTAACTTTCTGCAGATTGCCATTACATATAATCTGAGAGACTGGATGTAGAGTGGAGGTAATCATCGCCACAACACCCTGTTCACCAAAGAGATAGAAAGCGAGAGGTCGAGCTTTCGGTATAGCAATATACTATTCTGTTCTGAGGGGTTTTTTTTTAGAGAAACATATACAACCTGAGTGGACGTGCAAGTCAAGAGTTGGGTGTGATCAGTTAGTGTGAAGGATTGGATCACCCATCCTTATTGCAACCAGAGAAATGTTTGAAGTTTAAAAGATAGTGCAAGAGATTCGGGATTGGGTATTTATTGATCTCTCTTGTAATAATTGTTATTTCTCTTCTCTTAATAAAATTATTCACATTCCGTGGGCGTAGGCCAAGGGTGGGCCGAACCATGTAAAAATATTGGTGTTTGTTTGTGCTTGATTTTATTCCGTTTATTAGTGTGTTTATTTGTTAATAAACCTAACAAGTTGTATCAGTAGCTTTGGTTGAAGACTAGGGAATTGTGGGAGATCGGAATACAATACAATGGCAATGAAAGGAGTGTCCAGTACAAAGTTCGAGGTGGAGCCCTTTGTCGGGAAAAACAACTTCAGCCTTTGGCGGAGTTCAGTGCAGGATATTCTTTTACATCAAGGGCTACATAAAACACTAAAAAAGAAGGAGAAGCTAAGTTCTTCTGACGAGAAGAGGAAGGGCACACAAAAGAAGACTATCAGATGATGCATGGAATGATTTACAGATGAAGGCGGTGGCAACCATACGGATGTGTCTTGCACCGGACGTAAAATATCTTATTTTTTATGAAACTTTTGCACCAGAGTTATGGAAGAAATTGGAGACTCTGTCCATGGCACTCACAAACAAGTTGGTCCTTAGAAAACAATTGTACCAGTTACGGATGGAAGAAGGAATAAACATCCTAGATCATCTACATGCATTCAACAAAATAACCACTCAATTAGCGAGCGTCGAGGAGGTCGACAAGACCGTTATATTATTGGCTTCTCTTGGCCCCTCCTTTAATACATTGGTGACCACTCTACTGGTTAGTAGAGAGATCGTGACATTTGAGGAGGCGACTGCGGCATTGCTACACATGGAGACCATCAGGCAGTCGATAAATACATCTAATGCAGATAGATTGGTGGTGGCTAAGGTGGATAAGCAGTGCGGGAGAGGAGTCGGGAGAGACTCCAATACAAAAGGTGGTCGAAGTCAAAATCAAGGAGTGCGGGTAAATTCAAGTGCTACTATTGTGAGAAGGAAGGACACAAGATAAGGGACTACAATCTACTAAAACATGATCGGGAGGCCAGATCACAAAATTCAGATCAATCAAGCGACGCACATGGTGCATTAGCAGAGGGGTTTGTTGAAGTGTACACAGTTACAAAAAGTATAGAAAAGCTAAATAATAATTGGATTTTAGATTCTGGGTGTACCTATCATATGTGTCCGATGAGGGAATGATTTGATACATACAAACCATGCAATGGAGGAATTACCCAAATGGGTAATGGGGCAACTAGCATAACTATTGGAGTCGGGACTATTAAAATCAAAATGTTTGATGGTATGGTAAAGACTCTTGAGAATGTGCATGTAACGCCCCGCCCTTTTTCACTCTATTTTTCCTGTAAATTCAGAGTATATATATATTTGTTTATAACAGAGTAGAGTGATAGAGCGCGGGATGTCACGACGCGAGCTAAGTCCGAACTTCCAAAGTCCGATCCTTAACTGGCCAACCCTATGTGTATATGGACTCAGTCCAATAAAACGGTTCACACATAGCAATATCAAAATGCGGAATAAAAATCATAACCTGCGGAATCATAACATCAAAATGCGGAATCATAATAGAACCAAGTTCTATTCCATTCAGATTGCAAAGTACGTCAAGTCCTTAATCATTATTAAAAACGTCAAAATCATCAAACTAAACATCCGACCATCTAAGTTATTACATTTTGAAATCCAAATACTCAAATACAAGTTTATGAGTAACTTTATTCAAAACATGTAAAACAAGTCTTCTAAGCTCCTATGCCTGGCCCGTCTTAAGTTCATCGTTCCCCTGATTACCTGTATCATCAAATAGGGTAGAAATAGGGCGTTAGAACAAAGTGCCCAGTAGGTATTCCAGTTACGGCTAACACATGGTTAGTACAAAACATATATAATAATATAGTGATGTCAAAACCATATAAAATCCATGCCATGCAATGATGACAAATATGCAATGAATTCCACCCATCACATGTACATAAATGTACCCACCACATAGGTCTTCCGGACGCCCCGGCGGAGTGTGGATCCTCCGGAATCTTCTTGACAGAAATCACATCAAGGTACTGTACATAGGTTTTTCGGACACCCCGACGGAGTGTGACCCCTCCAGTTATTAATCCTCCACCTCATGCCATGCAGGAGATGCCAATGAAACACATGCTATTTTAATAGCATAAACATAGCATTTAAAATCAGATTTTGAAACATAATCAACCCATGCTATTTTAAACAATTCAAACATAGCATTTGAAATTCAAATAAAACATATCATTTGAAACATATTTTCATCAAGTGTACATAAATCCATGGTTTCAAAGAGGTGGAATCCTACCAAAGACCGTTCACGAGTCCTTGCGTCTTTCGTCCAAGATTCGATCACCAATCGCGCACCGCTTGCGAGATCCCATTACCATATAATATAATGATAAATCAACGCCAAGTCCCACTTGATTACAAGGTTCTAAGTCCATAAACAAAACCCCATGGGGTTCGGCCATACACCATGGCCGAACCCATGGCTTACCATTTTTGTCCATAATTACAATAATGCCATTGAGCCTAACCATAGACTTCTTTCTTGCTTAGATTTCAAATAATCATTCATACTTCCAAAGCACATAGTCCATTAATTAAATCATGGGGTTCGGCCATACACCATGGCCGAAACCTGATGTCCAATTTCTCACATATTTACAAAAATGCCATTGGTTCCCTTATTCCTTTAAATCTACAATAACTAGACCCTATAAACTTCCTTAACCAAACATGTCCATCAAACACAACTCATGGAATTCGGCCATACACCTTGGCCGAACCCATGATCCTCCACTTTGGCATGTAATTACCATTTTGCCACTACATTCAACAATAATTCATAACACATGTTTGTATCCTTCCCTTTATTTAAAAATATACAAAACATAACTCATATAATAGGTTCATAAATTCGATTCATCAATCAACCCTTAACCATGAATTAAAATGCCATTTGATCCCTTAATTTGGACCATGGGGCTCGGCCATATACCTTGGCGAACCCTATGGTGTATAGTTTCCAAATAAAACTCCACCTTTCTATAAATGGAAGGTTTCCTTAATTAGACTCCACCTTCTATTATTAGAAGGTTTCCATAATTAAACTTAGTAATTTAACAACCTCCTTCCATAAATAGATTGTTTCCTTAATTAACCAACACCTTTCCATAATTTGAAACTTTCTAAATTTAGCACACACCTTCCATAATTGGATGCTTTCCAATTTTAGTAACCCCTTTCCTTAATTAGAAGTTTTCTAATTTAGCCATTCAAATCCATCTACCTTCCAAAATTACCCCATGGGGTTCAGCCATACACCATGGCCGAACCCTATGGTTCATGATCCTTGACCATTTAGCTTAGATCCATTAAAATCCATCACCAATCCATTAAAATATTTGGTGGGGTTCGGCCATACACCATGGCCGAACCTCACCCCTTCTTTTCATAATTGTGGATCCAATAACTTAGCCATAATAACATCATGGTTCGGCCATGCCATGGCCGACCATCATCCCTATCCATGTCTCCGTTTATCGATCATGAATCTTCCATTTAATCCATTCAAATTCACATAACGTTTACACAAACACTTATTTAACAATCTCCAAGGTTTTTATTCTTAAAAACTAACAAATAATTCAAATGTTTCCATGGGATTCGGCCTGTAAGTGCCCCGGTTCGTCCGAGTCACCCTTATTGTCAATTATATGACTAAGTTGGACTTTCCTTGGATGAATAAGAAGATCTACTATGAAGTTGAAGCGTCTACACCAAATAGAGTATTGGCACACAGGTAAGTGAACCATAGGAGACCTTAGGCTAAGTCAAATACCTAGAAGTCAATTGGAAAATAAAGTAAATAAATGACTTTCAGCCTCGAGGCCTCATGCAATCTGCCGAGGCCTCGCAGCCAGTTGTACAGAGCTGAGAGCACCTGACCCTGTGTCCAGTTGACTCAGTCTCTTACAGTTTTAGAAAATTAAAAACTGTGACTGTTTAATTGAGAGGTAATTATGGTAATTTATTTGAAGTTTATTATGGTAAATAAAATTAACCACATGGGTTGCCACCTCTTTTAAAGTTTGAATTTGAATATCCTTGGGGAGCTGTCCATAACAATTATAGAAAGGCTCCTCCATGACTTGTTATCCACCTTGCAAGATTCTCATCAAATCCTTGATTGATGGCTAAGATAAATGTTGCAAATCATGCACGGTGGACATTAGCTGGCTGCTATCTGGATGGATTTTGTCTAACTGCAGACCTTAAAACTGTTTATAAAATAACAGTAAACTTTTATTCAGAGGACCTAAGATACACAGAAAACACATAGGAACAAGATTACCAGTGAGTGATCATTCGGCCTTCCCTCTGGACACCATTCTTCATCATCCTTCTTAGTGATGTTTGGGTAATCAATATCCCAATCCTGATAAAGAATAAGGTGTTCATATATGACTAAAATCAGTCATACCCAAGTCCTACTACTGTGCCCACAAATACGCTGCTGATGCCGATTTGATGGAAATGAGCACACAGGTTCAGTAAAGAAGAAAGAGCTTAAAGGAAAACGGTTAAACCCCAAGGCAAGTTTTCTTCTTGTTTTATTTTTAAACATTCTAAAATGGATTAGAACAGTGTGTTCGAACTACTCTAAAAAATAGGTGTAGAGGATTAGACCAATTGGGTTGAACCTCTATAAAAAAAAGTAGGTTGTACTATTTGGGTGTGAGACCCTTACATAGTATATTTGGGACGACCCTAAAGTTGGGAAGTCTGACAGTGGATGTAGGTTTGTTGAAACTGAACCACTATAAAATATTTGTGTTATATGTGATTGAATGCATGGTTTGAATATTTTATTTACTTAAAGCATAAATCGTTTGAGAAAATTTTAAAAGGGAATTAAAATTGAAAACCAACCTATTCACCCCCTTCTAAGTCGTGCATTACTCTAGTAACAGCATTTCACGGCCATGCACTATGGCCGTATGGTTCTTTCTCTCCATTTACATCATTAAAACTCATCTCCTATCTTTTTCCATGGGGTTCGGCCAAACATCATGGCCGAACCCTATGGTTCTTTATTTCAAAATAATTTTGTCAAAAGAGAGTACCAACCTTTTCCGATTGATTTCCTTGTTCTTCCAATCCTTCTCTTTCTTCTCCAATATTTTTCCTTCCCTTTGCTGGCCGAGAACACCTCTTGCTAATTGATTTTTCTTCTCCTTTGTGTATGCCGTGAGCAAGACTTGAAAAAGAAAGAGGGAGAGATGAAATTCGGCTATGGTGTGTAAACCAAGCCCCCTTGTCCTTCTCTCCTTTATATAACCATCCCTTAATCCAGCATTAGAAAGTTCTTAAGATTAGCAACCCCTTAGGCCATGCGCCCCTTGCCATTTAGCCATTGCCGACCTCCCTTGCCTTAGATGGCAATTGCCGACCTCCCTTGCTTTATTAAGAACTTTCCCTTAATCCTCTCTCTATTTAAATTAGATAATTTCCTTGGCTACCAATCCGTGAGCATAATATAGATATTAATATCCAAAATTCGGCCATGCTTAATCTATTAATTATTTCATAAATATCTCATCCCTTTTTAAATATTCTAGCATATCATTGTGGATTTAGAATCCCACATATCTCTCATGCGCATAATCTATTGATTTCACATTCAAAATTTGGCCATAAAATCTTTTATTTAAAATTAGATATAATTCATCACTAAATTAATTCAACCCATTTAAATTTTAATAAGACCTATTCCACCATTGGTTGGGTCCTAATTGGGTCATGGCCCAATTCTTTACCCATTTAAGATCAAATCTAAAATTCACAATTGAAAATGGATAAATTTCATAAAAATAATAAATTGAAAGTCCGAGGTGTTACAATACAACCCTCTTTTTAAAATTTTCGTCCCGAAAATCGAGTGAAGTAGGGTTTCAAATATTTACATAAATAGGTCAGGATGAGGTTTCCTCATTTCTTATTCGAGTTCCCATGTAGCTTCCTCAATGCCATGTCGATCCCATACTATCTTGACAAATTGGATCGCTAGGTTCCGTAATACCCTTTGTCCTGTGTCCACCACTCAGACAGGCTTCTCGACGTATGTCACGTCGCTCTGGACCTCTATATCTTGATCGTTCAATGCGTGAGAAGGATCAAGATTATACTTTCTCAACATCGATATATGGAACACATCGTGTAAAGATGCCAACTGTGATGGGAGTGTCAATTGATAAGCCAGATCCCCGATCCGTCTTATAATAGAAAATGGTCCCACATATCTTGGTGATAATTTTCCCTTCTTTCCAAATCTCATGTGTCCCTTTCGTGGCGAGACATTGAAGAACACCATGTCTCCCACTTCAAATTCAAGGAACCTCCTTCTCCTTTCAGCATAGCTCTTTTGACGACTCTGCGCAGTCAATAGGTGCTGCCGTATCAACTGTATCTGCGCTGTAGTCTCTGTAACTAACTCAGGTCCAATCAGTACAAGCTCACCGGCCTCTGTCCAGCACACTGGTGACCTACATGGTCTAGCATATAATGCCTCAAATGGAGCCATCTGGAGGCTTGCCTGGTAACTGTTGTTGTATGAGAATTCTACCAGCGGCAAGTGATCCTCCCATTCACCCTTGAAATCTAGCATACATGATCTCAGCATGTCCTCCAATGTCTGTATTGTCTTTTTAGACTGTCCATCAGTCTGTGTATGGAATGTTGTACTAATCAACAAATCTGTTCCCATGGCTGTCTACATGCTCTGCCATACTCTGCCGGTGAATCGACCATCTCTGTCGGACACAATAGTCCGAGGAATACCATACAATCTGATGATATCCTTTATATACCGCCGACCCAAAGTCTCAGATGAGTCTGTCATCTTAATAGGAATGAAATGTACAGACTTGGTTAGTCGGTCTACCACGACCCATATCTAATCGTTGCCCTTTGAAGACCTTGGCAACCCTGTCACAAAATCCATAGAAATGTGTTCCCATTTCCATTCCGGCACTGGTAAGGGTTTGAGCAACCCTGGTGGCTTCTGATGTTCCGTCTTAACCTGTTGACAAGTTAAGCAATGTGCCACAAATTCTGCCACATCTGTTTTGAGCCCGTGCCACCAATAATGTCTCTTCAGGTCGTGATACATCTTGGTACTGCCCGGATGAATAGAGTTTGGTTTGATATGCCTCAACCAATAACTCTTTTCTGCAGCTTTTAGGTACATAAATCCTTCATCGGAATAGAAGACCCTGTCCCAGTCGTAACTCCCATTCCGGTATGACTTCACCAGTAGACATCTTAGCCCAAATCTCTTGCACCTCCGGGTCTGTCCGCTGTTCCTGTTCAATCTTCGTAACCATGTTGGACCGTATGATCAAATTGTATATAGTCCCATGGTTAGTGAGGTAAAGTTTAAACTCTCGAATGGTGTTCAACATCTCCCATCCCGTCCTGTCTAGACATGCCACTGATGCATGTGATAAGCGGCTGAGGGCATCTCCCACCTTGTTCGCCTTGCTAGGGTGATAACGAAGTACGAACTCATAATCCTCCAGATATTCCATCCATCTGCGCTGCCTTAAATTGAGCTCTTTCTGATCAAACAAATATTTCAAGCTCCTATGATCTGAAAACACTTCAAATTTCTCACCATAAAGATAATGTCTCCAGCTTTTGAGAGCGAAGGCCACTGCGGCTAGTTCCAGATTGTGTGTAGGATAAAGAAATTCATGAATTTTCAACTATCTTGAGCCATAAGCCACCACACGATTACTTTGACTGATTGTACACCCCCAGTCCTCTCCTAAAGCATCACAATATACCTCGTAACACTTGCTACTTACTGGCAAAACGAGAATAGGAGCAGTGGTAAGTCTCTTCTTCAGCTATTCAAACCTTTGATTGCACAAATTTGAGCATACATATTTGACTCCTTTCTGAGTGAGTCGAGTCAGTGGAGATGCAATTTTAGAGAAATCCATGATAAATTTCCTGTAATAACCCGCCAATCCCAAGAAACTACGAATCTTGGTTACATTCTTTGGCGCTTTCCAATCTCTTACTGCCGCTATCTTAGCCAGGTCCACAGCTATGCCTTCTTCTAATATAACATGTTCCAAAAAGTTGACCTCAGATAGCCAAAATTCACATATTCCTTAGAGTGTCCAGAACTATTCTTAGATGTTCAGCATGTTCCTTCTGAGTTTTGGAGTAAATCAAAATATCATCAATGAATGCAATAACAAATTGGTATAAATAGGGACGGAAGATCCTGTTCATAAGATCCATGAACACAGCCGGTGCATTGGTGAGTCCAAACGGCATGACTACAAATTCATATAGCCCATACCGTGTTCTGAAGGCTGTCTGCTCTATGTCCTCCTCCCTAACCCGGATTTGGTGATATCCGGACATTAAATCAATCTTAGAAAAATGACTGGAACCTTTAAGTTGATCAAATAAGTCATCGATCCTGGGTAGAGGGTATTTATTTCTGACCGTCAGCTGGTTCAATTTCGATAATCCACACACATATGGAGTGAACCATCCTTTTTCTTTACAAATAAAACTGGAGCTCCCTAAGTCGATGTACTGTTCCGAATGCACCCCAATCTGAGCAGTTCATCAATCTGCTTCTTTAACTTGGACATCTCTGCTTGTGCCATCCGGTAATGTGGTAATGACACTGGTGCAGTGTTAGGACACAACTTGATTTCAAAATTGATCTCCCTCATGGGAGGTAAACCAGGGAGTTCCTTTGGAAATACGTCCGCATAGTCCTTTACTATTTCCAGAAGTTCAACCACCGGTGTCTTGTTGATTTTGATAATGTTCAATACTAGATGATTCAACCCTTCATGCAGTTTACTTTACTTGTCAGTACGCACCGCATGTTGTTTTTCCTCGGGCGACCAAAATGTCACCCTGCGACGATAACAATCAATGTTGGCCTTAAAGCTAGCCAACCAATCCATGCCGAAAGTAATATCATATTCTGACATATCAAGCACAAAATAATTAAACTCAAATCTGAGTCCAGCAAGTTCCATATTCACTGCTGTGCATATAAGTCCCAATGATGTGTCTCCGACGGGGGATACAATAGTGAATGATGTGGACAGTTTTTGTACCAATGTACCAATAGCAATTACAAATGCAGCAAATATGAAAGAGTGTGATGCTCCCGAATCAAATAATGCAAAGGCGTAGGAACTACTGACTACTGCCATACCTTGAATCACTGAATGATCCTCTGCTGCTGGTGGTGCTAAGGTGAATACCCGTCTAGATCCTGTAGGTGGCCGCCCCGCCTAATTAACTCTCCTGCCTCCACGTGAATTTGCTGGCCCAACTGGTGGACGAGATGAGCCTCTAGAATATGAAGGTTTGTTGAGTTGTGGACATTCCCTCTTAAAATGACCAGGCTGATCACAGTGAAAGTAATTGCTCCCTCCTCTGGGAGCCTGAGTGACTGATGCGGATGGGGAGGGATGATTGGGTCGAAAGCCCCCTGTTGACCCAGTAAATGGTGAGGGTCTACTAGGGTTAAGTTGGAACCTCTTGTTGGGCTGGAATGGACCCCTCCCACTCTGAGCTCGGCGATTGTCAAACCGCGTCAACTCAGCCAATTCCTGCTCTGCTATAGTGGCCTTGCTGACCACTTCTGCCAATGTGGGTGCCTTGAATATAGTTACCTTGGCCCTTATGCTAGGCCGAAGGCCCCACTCAAACTTTCGTGCCCTTCGATGCTCAGTATCCACCATATAGAATGCATACACAAATAAACTGAGAAACTCTTGGTGGTATTCTGCCACCGTCATGGTACCCTATACCAAAGATAGGAAAGCCTATATTTGACGCTCCTTCTCCTCCTCAGGGAAATAATGTTCCAGGAAGGTAGCTGAGAACTGATCCCAAGTCATGGCAGTCCTTTCTCCTTCTGGAAGAAGTGCCCGCTGCTTCTCTATCACCTCCTACCATTTACCAGCATCATCAATCAATTGTGATGTGGCCAGTAAAATCTTTTGAGCATGACTCATGATATTCAATAGAGTCAGAATCTGAGAAATCTTCTTTAGCCAGTTTTCTGCTCCGACAGCCCCTTTTTCTCCCTTAAAGTAAGGAGGGCGTTGTTGATGGAAGTCCCTGACCATACTCCTGTCATTGGTCCCGTTGGCGGTTCCATTCTCATTCATATGTTGTTGGAGCACTGAAGTAACCACCTCTTGAACCAGATTCTACAATTCAGGAGGTACCACTAGTATGTTTACACTATTTTCTTCCTTCTCGTGGTGAGAGTGATGTTCTTCCTCATGATGAGAATGTTGTTCCTCCTCATGATGAGAATGTCGTTCCTCCTCTTCACCCCCTTTTTTTTTTGTCGGGTATTTTTCGTTGACTTTCCCTTTGGAGCCATTTTTCCCTAAGCCATTGAAAACATCAAGACTTAGTTTCCATAAGCAAAATTTGTATTTCCTACCTGTCGGGGAAAATTTCCAAATAAGCATTCTTGATTTTTGCTTTATTTTCTGGGGAAATACATCCTATGTTGCTATGTTCAATAATCAAATTATTTTGACTGTACTTCCTTTGCTATCATCCGCCTGAGTCTAACGAAATAAATTAATGCATGGAGACCGGATTAATCTACCCCGAGAGATTCAAGTTTCGGGTTCTCTCTGATACCAATTGTAACGCCCTGCCCTTTTTCACTCGCTTTTTCCCGTAAATTCAGAGTATATATATATATTTTTTATAACAGAGTAGAGTAATAGAGCGCGGGACGTTACGACGCGTGCTAAGTTCGAACTTCCAAAGTCCGACCCTTAACTGGCCAACCCTATGTGGTGGGTACATTTATGTACATGTGATGGGTGAGACTCATTGCATATTTGTCATCATTGCGTGGCATGGATTTTACCTGGATTTATATATTATGTTATAATATATGTTTGTACTAACCATGTGTTAGCCGTAACTGGAATACCTACTGGGCGCGTTGTTCTAACGCCCTACTTCTACCCTAGTTGATGATACAGGTAATCAGGGGAACGATGAACGTAAGACGGATCAAGCATAGGAGCTTGGAAGACTTATCTTACATGTTTTGAATAAAGTTACTCATGAACTTGTATTTGAGTATTTGGATTTCGGAATGTAATAACTTAGATGGTTGGATGATTTATTTGATAATTATGACGTTTTAATATTGATTAAGGACTTGACGTACTTTGCTATCTGATTGGAATAGAACTTGGTTCTATTATGTTTCTGCATTTTTGATGTTATGATTCCGCAGGTTATGATATTTATTCCGCATCTTGATATTGCTATGTGTGAACAGTTTTATTGGACTGAGTCCATACATACATAGGGTTGGCCAGTTAAGGGTCGGACTTTGGAAGTTCGGACTTAGCTCGCGTCGTGAGGTCCCGTGCTCTATCACTCTACTCTGTTATAAAAAATAAATAAATTATACTCTGAATTTACGGGAAAAAAACTAGTGAAAAAGGGCGGGGCATTATAGTGCATCATGTCCCTGATATAAAAATGAATTTAATATCATTAGGTATTCTTGAATCTGAGGGATTCACCTTCAAAGCTAAGGATGGGGCTCTTAGAGTTGTGAAAAGAGTCATGATAGTTATGAAGGGAAAGAGGCAAGGAAGTCTGTATACATTGTTAGGGAGTACAATACTTGACAGACAGCAAGGACCTCCTAATTGGGCTGCTACCAGAAGGAGAAGAAACTGCATGACTCCAATAAGGGCTGGCTCAAAAAGTAAGGTTACTTTTGTACCAGATAGTTGTAGTTTTTTGCCTCCTTTCCATGATGCAGGTGAAAGCACGAGTGGAGAGGCGAAAGCGTCGACGTGCCACACAGAGAAAAGTACGACGGGCCCAACAAAGAGATGGATAGCCGTCAAGTTCAAGCGGGGCTTGGACTTAGCAAATTCTTCTAATTAAAGAAACATGTGGAGCATCCCAGAGCGTGGGGATGCACATCTCACACAGAGATGCAGAGGATTGCAGCTGCAGGTGGAGCTGTCGGATGTAGTGGAGGACGGTGTCTCAGTCCGGAGGATGGTGAATTCTCACCATGGTGGAGATTGTAGATCGGAGGATCGATTCAACCATGCACCAAGTTTTTCTCTCAGAAAAGAAATGACTAGCCGACTGTATCACATACGGTAATTGTTGAACATAGGCTTCTAATTTAGGAGTTGCTTAAAGAGAGGAATATCAATTACCATCTAATGTAAGACGACAACTGCTTTGTATGGAATACAGTTACAATAGGTTATAAATAGAGCCAACGTGAGGCCTACCATACAGAGAGAAGGCTGCCAACTGCAAACATCTATATATACTGGCTTGTTTGAGGCAGCAACACACACGAACAAGGGGAGAAATGGCTCAACACTGACTGTACCAATCACAGGCAAGGAAGGTTGGTTTACTGTTGTCTTAGTGTCTATTACAGACAAGGAAGAAGACAACAAGTTGACTGTCAACGTGTACACTGCAGCATGCTAAGACTTAGATCAGAGCCTGGTTGTTATAAGAGGAAGTAGTGACCTTCTGCAGATTGCCATTACATACAATCTGAGAGATTGTATCTAAAGTGGAGGTAATCAACGCCACAGTACCTTGGTCGCCAAAGAGATAGAAAGCGAGAGGTCAAGCTTTCTGTACAACAATATACTATCTGTTCTGAGGGGTTACTTTAAGAGAAACATATACAACCTGATTAGACGTGCAAGTCAAGAGTTGGGTGTGATCTGTTAGTGTGAAGGATCGGATCACACATCCTTATTGCAACCAAAGAAATGTTCGAAGTTTAACAGATAGTGTAAGAGACTCGGGATTGGGTGTTTATTGATCTCTCTTGTAATAAGTGTTATTTCTCTTCTCTTAATAAAATTATTCACGCTCCGTGGACGTAGGGCAAGGGTGGACCGAACCACATAAAAAGAATGGTGTTTGCTTGTGCTTGATTTTATTCCGTTTAATGGGTGTGTTTATTTGCTAATGAACCTAACAATGATCTATGTCAGATATTGATGTTTTATTAACTTCTGTTAAGTGTCTATCATATATGTATTTTGTTAAAAAGATTAAAAAAAGAAAAAAATTATGTCTACCTCCATCTCGATGTTCAAGTGGCAAACATTGTTAGTTTTATAAGATAAAGTAATATGAGACATAAACATCATTCTCTTAATCAATGCATTTTTTTAAAGAATAATTTCAGACATCAATGTCTAAGACCAACAATTACCCAACGCAAAGTTTAGCACAATAACGAAACATACTACCTAGACCCACAAAATGTGAAACAATCGACTATGAAACCAATCCTACAACTAAAACCATCAGTGGTTAGTGCAACATCTTAAAAATAAAAAGCAATAGCAACCGCTCTAGAGTAGACGCAACCAATATGTATTAAACATAAAAATTCACCAATCATGTGAAACACTACAAGAGTTTAAAGAAGTAAAATATGGTACTAAATCAATAAACTACCTGAGCTGGTATATTTAGAAAGGGAATTAAAATATTTAATAGAAAATAGCATTGTTTTGTATGTTGGAGGTGGCTGGTTGAGTTCCAACTCTAAGCTGCAGCGAATCATCGAGCTGTCTGGAGTACCCGTCACAAGAGGCTTCTCAAAGGCTTTAGACCAACTTTTGTGAATCGCATTTCAATTTCACCTTGAAGCATTCTAACCACAACGGACATTGCAGGTCTAAGGGCAGGAGATGGATTGGTGCATAAGAGAGACAAATTCAGCATCCTCATCGCCTCTCCTTCAGAGTAGTCTGGCCCAATAACAGTTATTGCACATTTTTTTTTTCCATGTTGTGTTTAGAAACTACAAACTACATATGTTCTTGGTAGTATTACACTCAAAAATAAATAAAATGCAAAAAACGTAGGAAAGCTTGTAGATATCAATACAATCATAAATATATTCTTCCATCTACAGAATCACAATCCCGAATAAATATTGTAAGCAATCAACTTAAAACTTAAAGGCTACAAGCATTTATGACAGTTAAAAATTCTTGAAAATGGTATCATATTATAGAGGTCCATTTGATTATATTGATAATTGCAAAGAATTAAAAATTAAAAAGGGTACAACTTTCAAACATGGACAAAAACAAATAACCAGACACTTCAAAAGATAGCTGGTTCCAACAAACCTAACAAAAGGATTGAGTCAGTATAGACTACAGTAGCAACCATAAAAAGGGGTAATTTACTACAAGGACAAAATAGGGCTGGCATCAGTATTGGAAATTTGCAAGTGGTCTTAAATGCTTTCAATGTGATGTGCTTTCATTTTTCATTTTTTTTCTTTACAATCTAGACTCTCTTTTGCTTCAGTGGGGATGCAATCTCGTAACGACCCGATTTTTCAAACAGTAATTTAATCTACTATATCTATATATAACCGTTCTTGCACTCAGACGACCGCTTGGAAGGGCCTGGGAGGTTGTCAAATTGCGAGAATAATAGAGTAGAAGGATCGAATTTTCGAGGGAGAGGTGTCAGAAGTCTGACAATGTCGAAACTCTAACAGGTGACTATCGGAGGCTATTAGAACTCGGACTAAAGCAACATCTTGGGGACTTTTTGGTGATCTTTTCCGGAAGTACGACTTGTTCTAACAATATTGGAGTTCCGATATTTAAACATTGGAGTTCCGATATCACGAAAATGAGAAGGGGTATTTAACACCTACGTTGTTCAGAGAGGTCATTTCCTCTCTGACTTCTCTCCGGGCTTCAACCAGAGGACATCCTCCAACCCTTCCCACCACTCCAACCCCTGTGCATGTAGTGACCCGACCCTTAGTGCTGATATTTTGGCCTAGGCCATATCTAACTCATATCGGCTAATATTTTAGATACATCAACAAAATATTAACCGAAATTTGCAACGCTGGTAAATGCCAAACTTGACATATATTGGTTAATATTTTGTTGCTTCCTTAAGGTCAGTAGTAATCAACCATTTAAAGCTCTCTATAGACAACGTCCGCAAACAGACTTTGACTAAGCATGGCAATGGATCACTTACATCACTATCTTTTCTTGGCATTGACCAATTTGAAGAGTTCGAGTCTCTACCAAAGGGAGTGTTGTTGCAGAATCACACAGCTCTATAGGCCCTCGAAACTAGCCAGTGTCCAAAGCTCAAGAAATATTAATTTGATGAGCTTCTGGGCTTAAAATGTTCAAAATAAAGGTTTGATTCTTGTACTATGGGTCCAAGCGCATTTGCACACAATTGGGTTAGTGGATCTCACTTTATTAGGCAAATAAGATACATACTATGAGGGAATTCAAATTTTGAATATGTTGTGTGAGGAAATCATTGACCAAGTCAAAGGAAAACAACAAGATTATGTAGCACATGAAACATGGGATGCAACTTAGAAGGCAAGATGATTGTGGCGCCATCATAGAGAATTTTTTTGCCGTGACTTCTCCAATTACTTAGAAAATAACATAAATTTGGACGTTGTTGAAAGGGTAGTAATAACCTATCCAATTGATTCAAATGCATGTAATTTAGACATCACATTGGACTTAAAATAAGACCATTGTTATAATTATGGGAAAAGTTCCTAAACTATTGTAAATGTAAAAATAAAAATAGTACCACCCGCATCAATAGAATTGATTGGACCTTAGCACATACTATGAGCACATGTTACTAGCTACAATAAGGAGCAAACAAAGAAGAAAGAATAAAAAATCGATGAAATTATATAAATCTAAGACAGGTTACTAGCTGCAATCTATGTTCAATTAAACTAGTAAACTAATAAGCAGAATGATGAACATTTAATTTCATTCATGGAACAACAATAATAAACAACTTTGAAAAGTGGTAGCTAAGAGAAACATACAACAATAATCAAAAATCACTAGGAGAGGTGGTAGAAAATTCCTTATTTACGTCTACTAGTGTGAAAGAAGAGGTTGCCACTAGCATGACCACCAATCGACCTCCCATACATCAAAGATTCAGGAAGAAAAGAATATGCATAACCACATTCGACATTAACAATTGGAATGTGCAAGTCACCATAACGATTAACTAAGTGAGGACAGTTCTTGATTGTCAATTCTCGAAGTGATGCAAGATTTCCAACCCACTCAGGTAAAGAAGTCAAGCTTTCTCATTCTTCAATGCACAAGCATTCTAGTTTTTGTGAGATGCTGCTGCAGCCCTTCTGGAAAAGAAACCAACTTTGCCAGTGACCTGATAGTAAACTTGTTGAGTGACGTGAGGTATTGCAAGCCTTGAGAGAGAGATGTTAGATTATCACATTTCTCAATCTGAAGTCTCGAAAGAGAGGTCAAACCTTGCAGCTCCTCACTTGGAAATGAAGTAAGACTGTGGCATCCATGAATCTGTAAAAATTCAAGAGAGATGAGATTTTACAATTCTGCTAGCAAACTTGCAAGGTCACTGTAATTATTAATCAACAGTGATTTCAATGTTGTAAGACTCCCAGTTGCATTGATAGAGTCTTCAGCTTTGGACACTGGCCAATTTCGAGGGCCTATAGAGCTGTGTGATTCTGCAACATCTGTAACGCTCTGACCCGGAAGTGGGCCCGGAACGCTACTATTTTGTTTTTTTTTTTGTAAAAAGGTAACCTCAATAACTTCTAACTGGGCTGGATCAAAAGTTAGGCCCAGAAATAGATGTCACACACGCTCTCAACATGTGGAATCAAACATGTACCATATATCTACCCAAGTACAAGCATATATCATACAAACAAATATTTCCATAAATAAAAAATCATTTATTCTCATCAGAGTAACTACGGAACATAGTGGTTCATATAAGTTTAACACAATAAGTACCACATGAGGTACTTTACAAAACATATGGTTCAAATGAACCAAAAGTCAACAAAGAGAAATTCCCGTCTGTGGGAATCCCAAGAAACCGCAACAGCTTATTTATCCTAAGCTTGATATGGAGGTTACATCTTCTAAATGTGAGTTGTGTGAGCTAACTAGTCCAGTGAAAGAACATAACAATGCAGTGTAATGAATAACAGGTTAGCCAAAAATCCATATTATCAATAATAGTTTTATCCTGAAAAAATCTCAACATAATTCTATAACTGCTGACATCCACCGTAACGCCTAGACACTACATTGACTATAAGTATTAAGTCCCGACACGGTCAAAATACAAATCTTGCAAGTACATCTCCGACACACCTGGGCCAACAACTGACACACCTAGGCCAGTAGACTCAAACCGACACACTTGGGCCAACAACTGACACACCTAGGCCAGTAGACTCAAACCGACACACCCGACACCGGTAATCGAAACACCTGGGCCGATAATAGCTCAGTAATAAGGGTACGTGGATGCAATATCAATATCATCATAGCTCATAAATATTTCATCATTATAATCACAATATACAATAAACATCATTAGTATCAATAAGCATTTTTCACAATAGTGCATCATGTCTAGGCATATAAGTTGGTTCATTAAGTCTGATCCTTAAAACCACTCATTACACTAGATCCTCTTAACCTAATTTACTCCTACTGCAATGTTAATTCTCCTCACCGAAAATGTGTGGGGTATCGAAGTATTTGTCAAACGTGCAAAAAGATATACAATCAATAATTAGTTGATATACATAGATATAAAGCAATACATACTCATACTATTTTCAAATCTTTCTATCCTATTTTCCGGAAAAACTCCAGGAGAAATGGATCTGAGTCTCCTATTTGGTTACTAAGCATTTTAAGTTACAATACTCAGCAATATATAATAGGGTGCTCAGGCCACTTATCATATTGTCTTCTGGAAATGACCATGTAGACGTATTGAGTTAGGCCTAGAGATATAAGATGCTCAGGGCACTACTCTTATAGCAAGTTAGGCCTAGAGGTCACTCAGTGCCCGAACCCTTCTTTTCTGCTAAGCGGTATAGATAATCGCTCAGCTACTGATAGCTATCGGGCTAAGCCAACCACAGATAGAGAGTGTCGACCTAGAAGTGAATACATAATAATACCAAGAAAAAAGGGGCTAGTATCACTTTTAATTATCAAAATAGGTATAAACATCACATTAAAACCCAAGATGTAAATCGTGAAATCTTAATTTAGACTAAGTTTCCAAAATCAGAACTGGGCTCTTCGGAACATGCCTCGGAACCAGGTACTGTGGCTTCGGACCTTCCTAGCCACTGCCTAAACATGGGTTCTGTCCTTCGGAACTTCCAAGGCTCAGGTCTCGGAACTTCTGAGGGTGCTTTCGAACAGGAAAACAGCAATAATGGAAAACTAGTGGGTATGTGTGTCTCGGAACCTGTCGAGGGAAGCTCGGAACTTCCGAACAGTTCAGATCTTCCTAACAGTTTCGGAACATCCCGGTCAACAGAAGCAGAAAGAACATTTGGCCTCTGGTCACTTCGGAACCCCGAACCGAAGTTCGGAACTTCCGAAGTGTTGTCTTCGGATCTTCCGAAGCCTAACTTTCGGAAGTTCCGAGAGTCGTCTTCTTCCTCTATCACCAGAGACAGAGCAGAGATGGGAAACGACCATGTGAAATACGAATCTAGAAACAATGGGTTTTCTGGGTTCATTTTCCACACCTAACAGGTCAGATGGACTCCTAAGTGAGTCCTCTTAATAAAGAAAAAACAATTAAAACATTTTTACTTATTTATAACATCCGATTTTAACAAGAAAACCAACGTAACACAAGAAATTTCAAGTTTTCCACTAAACTTAAAACTCATTTTTAATACTCAAAACTTAATTACATTCACTTTTGTTTGATTCTAAATTAGTTAGAATTTGAAAACAAACACAGTGGCTACCTTCGCTTTCGCTCTTGGGTCGAAATCCAGTAACCTAAAAAATCTTCCACTTCAAAGCTTACGATAAAAATTTGAAAACAGATATGGAGGTTGGTTTGTTTTCACAGTGGGTTAATCCAGGTGGGAAAGGTAACTGGTTTTATAACCATTGCTAGGTAGGGTAGTAGACCCTCCAGCAAGGTCAGGTGAAGGACACCTCACCTACAAGCCACGGGAGTCTGCATGAGTCGACCCCAGCTTCCGGCCATGTAGAGGTCGTAATGATTTGGAAATTTTGCAAATAAGTCCTTTAGAAGATTTTGCAAATAAGTCATTTTTCATCTTATTTAATTTTTAACTAATTACATGATTTATTAATCTTAATTAAATTAATCCAAGTTAACAAAACTGTTGGGTTTTATAAACTCTATTTATCATAAATTTTTGGAGATTTATATTTTATCAAAATCCATAGATTTAAACAAAATTCACATTTTGACATTATTTACTTATTGTAACTTGTATTTATTAAAAGGGTTTAAAACCTTTATTTTCAAAATTTGAAAGCATAAATCAGTGAGTTATAATAAAGTCTAAAATCAAACATTTTTCTTAAAATTTTCTCATTTCTAAAATTGTTTGAAAATATTTATTTCTTCATTTTCAGGATCTTTTCGGGTAGTTTTAAATAACATTTTCTGAAAATAATAATATAAGATACTTACAAATTAGAATCCTTAATTAAGGAAATCAATATTACTCAACAATAATCAAATAATTACATAAATAGTAAAAATAACATTGATAAATGGTAAATTACCATTTTGCCCTTCCAACTAGATGAGTTGGATCATCGAGCTTTTAGGTTCTAATTGGACCAAACCTGGGCTTTTTGTAAAGCCCTAACTGTAATCTTCATGATTAACGGGTTAAAACATGATTAATCATATTAATTTAGCCTAATTCGAGTCAGGGTATTACAGTCTACCCCCTTTAAAGAAATTTCGTCTCGAAAATTAAAATAAATCTCGTACCTTTTTATCCCGTAAATAGACTAGGGTACATTTTCGCATTGTCATCTCCTGTTCCCACGTCACATGTTGTACGTCAAGATGTTGCCACATCACTTGCACTAGTGGAATAGACTTTCTTCTAAGTTCTTGAATCCAAGATCCTTGTATCTCTACTGGTACTTCATCAAACGTTAGATCTTCTGAGACTTCAATGTCCTCATAGCTTATCACATGCGATGGATCAAGCTCGTACATTTTCAACATAGATACATGAAATGTATTATGTACTCTTTCCATAGTTTGAGGTATATCTAGTTGATAAGCTACTTCCCCTACTCTCTTCAAAATTTCAAATGGTCCAACATATTGGGATGATAGTTTTCTCTTGCACCCAAACCGTTGTACTCCATGACGTGGTGCCACGCGTAAGAATACTCGGTCACCAACGCAAATTCCAAAGGTCTCCGCATTTTATCAGCATATTTCTTTTGTGTACTTTGGGCAGTTTTTAGATGTTGTCTTACTACTTCGACTTGTTCAAACGTCTCACGTACTAGATCTGGTCCTAAAAGTGCATTGTCCCCAACTTCGGCACAACATAGAGGTGACCTGCAAGGTCTACCATACAGGACTTCATAGGGCACCATTTTTATACTATAATGATAATTGTTATTGTATACAAATTCAATCAATGCCAAGTGGTCTTCCCATCTTCCCTGCATATCCATAACACATGCTCTTAGCATATCTTCCAACGTTTGAATGGTTCTTTTTTATTGAACATCCGTCTGAGGGTGAAAGGCAGTGCTGAAGCATAACTTAGTCCCCAATTCATCCTGCAATCCTTGCCAAAATCTTGACATGAATCTAGAGTCTCTATCAGATACAATTGACATAGGTACTTCGTGCAGTCTAACTAGCTCTTTTATATACAATCTACTCAGGGTAGTCAAAGAATCATTCTTTTTAATAGGCAGAAAATGGGTTGATTTTGTTAATCGATCGACTATTACCCAAATAGTGTCGTTCTTCTTGGAAGACTTTGGGAATCCAGTCACAAAGTCCATTGTAATGTGCTCCCATTTCCATTTAGCTACTTCAAGAGATTGTGTCTTTCCACTAGTCGTTGATGTTCTACTTTAACTTGTTGACAAGTCAGACATTTGGATACGAAATCTGCTACCTCTCGTTTCATACATTTCCACTAGAATAGTCGTCGCAAGTCGTGATAATCTTTGTACCACCAGGGTGTACTACAAAATGAGAACAATGAAAATGATCAAGTACCTTTCTTCGTCTGATTTTGGTATGAAAAGCTTTTCCCGGATGGTAGGAGAGACTGAAATCGTAATCTCCCACACATTCCATCCATCTCCGCGGTCTCATATTTAGGTCCTTCTGACTAAATATATATTTGAGACTATGGTAATAAGAAAATACATTAAATTTCTCACCATACAAGTAATGTCTCCACAATTTCAACGAGAAGACAATAGCTGCTAGTCCCAAATCATGAGTTGGATAATTTTGCTGATGTCCCTTTAGTTATCTGTAACCATATGCTACTACTTTTCCTTCCTGCATTAAAACACATCCCAAACCAAATTTAGATGCATCGCAATATACATCGTAACCTTGTCCTTGTTTGGGTATTATCAGCACCGGAGAAGTGGTCAGTTTCTCTTTCAACTCCTGAAATGCCTTTTCACAAGCATCGCTCCATTCAAACTTGACATTCTTCCTTGTCAATCGGGTCATTGGTACTGCAATCTAGGAAAAGTGTGGGATAAACTTTCTATAATAACCAGCCAAAAAGCTTCGAATTTCGAACACATTCTTGGGATTTTCCCAATTTTTTTACTGTTTCTACTTTTGCTGGATCTACCAAGATTCCTTCTGTAGACACTACGTGTCCAAGGAATTGAACTTGAGTTAACCAAAACTCACATTTACTCAGCTTAGAGTACAACTTGTGATCTCTAAGGGTCTGAAGAATAATGCATAGGTGACGCTCATGCTCCTCCTTAGATGATGAAAAGATTAAAATATCGTATATAAAGACTATCACAAATTCTTTTAGATACGGCCAGAAAACATGATTCATCTAGTCCATAAACATGGCGGGTGCATTAGTCAACCCGAAAGGCATTACCACAAACTCGTATAAACCATACTGCGTTCTGAAAGCAGTTTTAGGAATATCCTCTTCTCGAATTCGTAAATGATGATATCCTGACCTCAGATCGATTTTGGAAAAATATTTTGATCCTCTTAATAGATCAAAAAGATCATTTATTCTTGGTAAAAGATACTTATTCTTTATAGTTATCTGCTTGAGTCGTCGACAATCTATACACATTCTCATCGATCCATCTTTCTTTTTTACGAAGAGAACAGGTACGCCCCAAGGCAAATTGCTCTGATGAATGAAACCGATTTTAAGAAACTCGTCTACCTGCGTAGCTATCTCTTTCTGTTCAGCTGGTGCCATCCGGTAAGGTGCCATAGAAATAGGAGATATTCCTAGCTGTAGATCAATGATAAACTCATCTCTTAGAGTAGAGGTAGCCCAGCTAATTGGTCAGGAAACACATCCATAAACTCAGACACCACCCGAGGAGCAATAGACTCTACATCACCTACATCTTCCCATCCCATGCTAGCCACCACACTACCAGGATACGCCCTAAGGCCATAAAAGTTGGCTCTCATCTTTTCATAGGGTATTAGCTTCTCCATAAACCTTTCATTAATTGCAGAGGCCCCAAAAATTCTCCTTTAAGAACAGTCAATCAAAATTTTATAAATTGACAACCAATCCATGCCAAGGATGATGTCAAAGTCCGTCATTTCTAATAATAGAAAGTCATAGGACAAATCTACACAGCAAATTCTTAAAATGCATGACTTGCATTTTTTGTTTACCCAAGCTCTTTTCCCCAAGGGTGACACTACCATCAACGGATTAGTTACTTCTACCGGTTACAAATCCAATTTATCACAACAAGATTTAGAAATAAAGGAATGCGAAGGTCCGGTGTCAAAAAGTACTCATGCCAAATAACTAAAAATGGTAAGTGTACCTTCCATCACCGTATTCTCCATCAGCTCTTCCTTCTGAGTTCCAATCGTGTAGACTCTCCCCTGAATGGTCTGAGGATGCCTTTGTCCTCTCCCCTGTCCGTTCCGTAGTGGTCCATTCTTAGGTGCCACCGAGCTTCTAGAGGTTTGTTGAGAACCTCTGCCAAAAGATGACTGTGTAACAGAGCGATGGCCCCGTGCTTTGTGAAGGTACGACTCTGCCAAGATAGGGGCAATCCCTAAGCAAGTGTCACTTCTATTTGCAGTGGTAGCACGATTTTTCCTCTCCTGTTGGGCAAGTTCTATCTGTATGCCCAGGTTGATTGCAGAAATAACACACTAGCTGTCATGTGTCAGGCTGACTTGATTGCCCCATAGCAGGTTGGCTTTTCTTAAAGAATGGTCACTTCTTGTTGAATTTGGCCTTCTTATGGAGGAAGGTTTATGGAAACTTTCGGTATTCCTATTGGTGGAATCTACAGCTTCCACCTTCGAAGCCCGTTTAATAATCTCCTCCAAAGTATTGAAGGTTAGCTCAGCCACTTGTCGTTGAAGGAAAGGTCGAAGTCCATTTTCAAAGTGTTGAATAATCTTCTTCATTCGCCGCTATCCAAGGTACAAATTGCATTAGATCGATAAATCTTATGGCATACTGTGCTACTGTGTTAGAACCCTGTTGGATGTTGAGAAATTCTCTTTTCGTTGCTTCCTGGACTGTTTTAGGGAAATAACGGGCAAGGAAAGCCGCTGAAAACTCTTCCAAGTCATAGCTTTGTGATTACGAACCAGACTTTTTACCTCCCACTATTCGTAGGTATTCCCCTCCAATTGATAAGTTGCCAATGTTACTCGCAGATCATCAGCAATGGCTAAGGTATTGAGGATCCGACCGATTTGGGTGATCCAGATCCTTACCGCACTTGGGTCCTCGATTCCCGAGAAACTTGTCGGGTTCAATCTCTTGAATTCCTTTAGAGCCAAAGTTGCTCTCTCTTCCTGGGTCCTAACAGGAGGGCGTTGCATATTTTTGGCAATCATTTGGAATGCCTCCATTGCTGCGCGTATGGTTTCGTTGGGCACATCACGGGGTAGAGGACCTATCCTCCTTCCTGTTATTTGCATTTGTAAATATTACTGATAAATAGAGGTGATCAAGACAGATCATAAAAGTTGCACAAATCATTAACAAACTTCATAATTTTATTTATATATATAGGTTGGTGGGGTTAGAAAAACCTTTCACACAACACACACATATATATACATACTCCCAAAAACTCTTACAAACGTTTCCCCCCTTTTTTCAACCCTTCTCCTACAACCTCCCGTCTATTTCTCTGTAGAGGATCCTGCATCATCATTAAAGTTGAAAATAAAGTTGTCGGGACATGCCGCCAACATATGTCCTAACACTCCACAGGTTAGGCAAGACACAATCCCTGGTCCTCTGATGTAAGGACAATTAGTCATTTTTCTCCCATGTCCACAGTATCCACAAACAAGGTACACTACATTGATGGGATAAGGGCAGTAGGTGTAATAATGCCATTCTTGGTTGCATAGCTCTCAGACATAGACTATCATGTCCTCCGCTGTTGGGGTAGCTGGTGTATACTTGGGCGAGCCTATTTCCCCTACAGGCTCCTCTACGGCTGGAACAACTCCAACATTCTCATTGGGTATACTGGAGTTGTTGGTAGACGAATCCAATACTACTGGGCAGCTAGGGGTCCCTTTGTCCCAAATCTCGGTGTATTCCACGTTACTTGACATATCTGTATCATAAAATAGAAAATGTCAATAACAATAATTCTAATACAATAATAGGTTCTAACGATGAATAACCCATCATAGTCCTAGAGTTTGAGCCAATGCCCTGATACCAAGCTGTAACGCCCCGGCCCGGAAGTGGGCCCAGAACGCTACTAAATTTTTTTTTTTGTAAAGGGTAAACTCAATAACTTCTAACTGGGCTAGATCAAAAGTTAGGCCTATAAATAGATGTCACACATGCTCTCAACATGTGGACTCAAATATGTATCATATATCTACCCAAGTACAAGCATATATCATACAAACAAATATTTTTATAAATAGAAAATCATTTATTCTCATCAGAGTAACTACGGAACATAGTGGTTCATACAATTTTAACATAATAAGTACCACATGAGGTTCTTTACAAAACATATGGTTCAAATGAACCAAAAGTCAACAAAGAGAAATTCCCGTCGTGTGAATCCCAAGAAACTACAACAACTTATCTATCCTAAGCTTGATATGGAGGTTCCTCCTCCTCCCTCAGGTACATCTCCTGAAATGTGAGTTGTGTGAGCTAACTAGCCTAGTGAAATAACATAACAATGCAATGTAATGAATAACAGGTTAGCCAAAAATCCATATTTTCAACATAATAGTTTTATCCTGACAAAATCTCAACATAATTCCATAACTACTGACATCCACCGTAACTCCTAGACACTACACTGACTATAAGTATTAAGTCCCGACACTGTCAAAATACAAATCTTTTAAGTACATCTCCGACACACCTGGGCCGGTACTGACACACTTGGGCCAGTAGATGCAAACCGACACGCCTGAGGCCGGTAATCGACACCTGCGCAGATAATAGTTCGGTAGTAAGGGTACGTGGAAGTAGTATTAATATCATCATAGCTTATAAGTATTTTATCATTATAATCACAATGTACTATAAACATTGTTAGTATCAATAAGCACTTTTCACAATAGTGCATCATGTCTAGGCATATAAGTGGGTTCATTAAGTCTAATCCTTGAAATTATTCATTACACTAGATCCTCTTAACCTGATTTACTCCTACTGCAATGTTAAGTCTCCTCACCGAAAATGTGTGGGGTATCGAAGTATTTGTCAAAAATACAAACAGATATACAATCAATAATTAGTCGATATACATAGATACAAAGCAATACATACTCATAGTATTTTCAAATCTTTCTATCCTATTTTTCGGAAAAACTCCAGGAGAAATGGATCTGAGTCTCCTATTTGGTTACTAACCATTTTAAGTTAAAATAATCAGCAATATATATTAGGGTGTTCAGGCCACTTCTTATATTGTCTACTGGAAATGACCATGTAAACGTATTGAGTTAGGCTTAGAGATGTAAGATACTCAAGCCACTACTCTTATAGCGAGTTAGGCTTAGAGGTCGCTCAGTGCCCAAACCTTTATTTTCTACCGAGCGGCGAAGATAATCGCTCAGTTACTGATAGCTATCGGGCTAAGTCAGCCACAGATAGAGGAATATCGGCCTGGAAGTGAATACATAATATGTAACGCCCCGCCCTTTTTCACTCACTTTCCGAAAATCAGAGTCTATTTTTTTTTAAGAGTGATAGAGAGCAGGACGTCACGACGCGAGCTAAGTCCGAACTTCTAAAGTCCGACCCTTAACTGGCCAACCCTATGTTTGCATGGACTAAGTCCATGAAAACGGTTCACACATAACAATATAAACATGAGGATTAAAAACATAATATGCGGAATTATAATAAAACCTAGTTCTATTCCATTTCAAATAGCAAAGTACGTCAAGTCCTTAATCATAATTAATATAACATAATTATCCAAATAAACATCCAACCATAGCAAATCATCTAAGTTATTACATGTCCGAAGTCTAACTACTCAAATTACAAATCCATAAGTAACTTAATAAAATATAATCCAATCACATATCCAAGCTCCTATGCTTGACCCTTTTCTCGTTCATCGTTCCCCTCGTTTCCTATATCATCCACTAGGGTAGAAGTAGGGCGTTAGAACGACGCGCCCAGTAAGTATTCCAATTAGGGCTAATATATGATTAGTACACAACATATATAATAATATCATAATGTCAAAAACCATATAAACGATGCCATGTCATGATATCAAATGCAATGAGTCTCACCCATCACAAGTATATAAAAGTACCCCCACATAGGTCTTTCGGACACCCTGACGGAGTGTGGCCCCTCTGGTTTTTTCTTGATGGAAAAGCACATCAAGGTATCCCACATAGGTTTTTCGGACGTCCCGAGGGAGTGTGGCCCCTCCGGTTACAAATCCTTCACCCGATGCCATGCATGAGATGCCAATGAAACACATGTTATTTTATATAATAAAACTAGCATTGAAACTCACATTTGAAACATATCCATTACAACATAGATTCATCAAAATAAGATAAAACATTGTACATAAAACACATGGTTTCAAAGAGGTGGAATCCTACCAAAGACCACTATTTGTCCTTGTACTTTCGTCTGGTAATTGCTCACGATCGTACACACCTTGTGAGGTAACCCGTTACCTTATAATACATCAATTGATTAAAACCATGTTCCATTTGATTTCCTATTATGTTTAAGTCCATAAACCATTCCTCATGGAGTTCGGCCATACACCATGGCTGAACTCATGATCTTTCATTTTTATTTATATTTACAACAATGCCATTCATACCAATTTTTTTCATTAATCTAATAATAAACAAATTAATCATCTAAAATACATCAAACCTTAAGTTCAGCAAACATTCCCCATGGGGTTCGGCCATACACCATGGCCGAACCCATGGTCCATTGATTTCACTTAATTACATCCTTGCCATTATTCTATCCTTGGCTATTTACCTTGTTTATTTTCATAAGGCTTATGTTCCAAAAGTGATCCATACATAGTTCTTTAATCCAAACACATAATCTATCAAATAGTTCATGGGGTTCGGCCATACACCATGGCCGAATCCTATGTCCATCATTTTCTCCAATTTACAACATTGCCATTACCTCCATCAACTTATGTTTGGGTTCCAAAACATAGGTTCATTCATTTATTTACTACCCCAAGTCCAAGAGTGATCCATACATAATTCATTCACCATTTACATGACTTATAATCTTAGGTCCATAAACATGGGTCCATAAATTTAGACATTATATACATGGATCCTCCAATGATCCACAACCATAAAACCATTAACAAAACCCTCCATAAACGATCCATGGAATTGATTCATGGGATTCGGCCATACACCATGGTCGAACCCATGAAGTCTAAATTCCAATTATAGCAATTCCCATTCTTGAATCCATAAATCAAGGTTCTTTCCTTTTTTAATCCAAAAGTCCATAATTAGAAACTTTCTAATTTAATAACCATCCTCCATGGGGTTCGGCTATACACCATGGCTGAACCCTATGGTTCATAATCTTCTCTTTAAAATTATTAATCCTTGATCTTCCATGATTTAAATACATCCAACCAATTCTATATTTCTCCATGTAAAACCTTTTAAAATATGAATAATCTTCTATGGAGTTCATCCTTCAAAAACCCATAATCATTACCAACACACCTCCATGGGGTTCGGCCATGCAACATGGCCGAACCCAATGGTTCTTTAATTTCTTTAAAATCATACAACTAAGATTACGTCATTTGATGGTTCTCATTCATACATTCATCCAGACCTTTTAAAAACCATTATAAATTATTAACCATCTTCCATTTAATCCTTTCAAAAGCATTGATATTCTTTCCATGGTTTCCATCCTTAAATCCATAAATTAAACCATGTCTTTCCATGGGGTTCGGCCATGGTGGTCCATCCTTTCCATTAAATTACCATAATCGTTTCCTCAATTTTCTTCCATGGGGTTCGACCATACACCATGGCCGAACCTTATGGTTCCTTTCTTTAAACAAAATCATCGAAACTATTTACCGGTTCCGCGACTCCTCCGATTTTCCTTCGCTTGTTCTTGCTCTTCCAATCTTCTTCTTCCTTAGCCTCTTTCAACTTCTTCTTGATCTTTCCCACTTGCTGGGTGCCTTCTCTTCCTTTGAATAATGCCGAGAACACCTACTTGATTTTGTGTATTGCCGTGCGGCCATGTGTTGCCTCTCTTTTATAAACTTCCACTTGGTCCTAACTTAGAAGATACCAAGACACTTTAATTTAGCCATTGCCTAATGCCGTGCGCCCCTTGCTGAAGTAGCCATTGTCGTGCGCCCTTGTGTCTTTCTTCCAATCGGTTCTATGTTTAGAAGGTGTCATGCCCCCGTTGTGTCTTAATTAGAAGGTGCCATGCCCCCCTTTGTATCTCAATTAGAAGTTTTTGACCCTTCCATTTAGTAGTTGCCTAATGCCGTTTTTATCCAAGGGAAAGGACACCATTGAGCGCATCACATAGATATGAAAATCCCACACACGGCTAAGACATCTTCTATATTCAGTAATTCTTAATATCACTCTTAATCAAGGGAAAGGACCCCTTTTTAGATGATCTTATGCGCATCCCATGGATGTGCAAATCCCACACACGCGGCCATACTATCTATATCCCATTCCCAAAATCTTTCCATGTTCCCTTTATGCACATAATAAATTAATTATAGACATAACACATTACTAATTTAATTCAGCCCATTTAATTTAAATTGGACCTTGTACCATAACCGTTGGGTCCTAATTGGGCAATGACCTAACACTTTACCCATATAAGGTCTATATCTAATAATTCACAAATTAAATGGGTAATTTTCATATATATTAATAACTTGAAAATCCGGGGTGTTACAATACAACCTCTTTTTAAAATTTTCGTCCCAAAAATCCAGTGAAGTAGGGTTTCAAACATTTATACTCATTTCCTATTCGAGTTCCCAAGTGGCTTCCTCAATGCCATGTCAATCCCATACCACCTTGACAAACTGGATCGCTCGGTTCCGTAATACCCTTTGTTCTGTCTCCACCACTCGGACAGGCTTTTCGATGTATGTCACGTCGCTTTGGACCTCTATATCTTATATGTTTAGTACATGAGAGGGATCAGGATTCTACTTCATCAACATCAATATATGGAACACATCGTGTAAAGATACCAACTGTGAAGGGAGTGTCAATTGATAAGCCACGTCCCCCATTCTTCTTATAATTGAAAATGGTCCCACATATCTTGGCGACAATTTCCCCTTTCTTTCCAAATCTCATGTGTCCCTTTCGTGGCGAGACTTTCAAGAACACCATGTCCCCCACTTCAAATTCAAGGAACCTCCTCCTCTTTTCAGCATAGCTCTTCTGACGACTTTGCGCAGTCAATAGGTGCTGCCGTATCAATTGTATCTGCGCTATAGTCTCTACAACCAACTGAGGTCCAATCAGTGCAGGCTCACCGGCCTATGTCCATCACACATGTGATCTACATGGTCTACCATATAATGCCTCAAATGGAGCCATCTGGAGGCTTGCCTGGTAACTGTTATTGTATGAGAATTCTACCAACGGCAAGTGATCCTCCAATCCACCCTTGAAATCTAGCATGCATGCTCTCAGCATATTCTTCAATGTTTGTATTGTCCTCTCCGACTGTCCATCAGTCTGTGGATGGAATGTTGTACTAGTCAGTAGATCTGTTCCCATGGCTGACTGCATGCTCTGCCATACTCTGCCGGTGAATCAACCATCTCTATCGGACACAATAGTCCGAGGAATACCATGCAATCTGATGATATCCTTGATATACCGCCGACCCAAAGTCTCAGATGAGTTTGTCATCTTAATGGGAAGAAAATGTGCAGACTTGGTCAGTCGGTCTACCACGACCCATATCACATCGTTGCCCTTTGATGACCTTGGCAACCTTGTCCCAAAATCTATGGAGATGTGCTCCCATTTCTATCCCGGCACTGGTAAGGGTTTGAGTAACCCTAATGGCTTCTGATGTTCGGTCTTAACCTGCTGACACGTTAAACAATGAGCCACAAATTCTGCCACATCTCTTTTAGTCCGTGCCACCACTAATGTCTCTTCAGGTCATGATACATCTTGGTTCTGCTCGGGTGAATAGAGAGTTTAGTCTGATGTGACTCAATCAGTAACTCTTTTCTATAGCTCTTAGGTATATATATCCTTCATCGGAATACAAGACCCTGTCCTGGTCGTAACTCCCATTCGGGTATGACTTCACCTGTAGACATCTTGGCCCATATCTCCTCCACTTCCGGGTCTATACGATTTTCCTGTTCAATCTTAGTAACCATGTTGGACCGTATGATCAAATTGTACATACTCCCATGGTTTTTGATATATAAATTGAACTCTCGTATTGTATTCAACATCTCCCATTCTGTCCTGATCAAACATGTCATTGATGCATGTGATATGCAGCTGAGGGCATCTACCACCTTGTTGCCTTGCCAGGGTGATAACGAAGTGCGAACTCATAATCCTGCAGATATTCCATCCATCTGCGCTGCCTCAGGTTGTGCTCTTTCTGATCAAACAAGTACTTCAAGCTCTTATGATCTGAAAGCACTTCAAATTTCTTGCCATATAGATAATGTCTCCAGCTTTTGAGAGCTAAGACCACTGCGGTTGTTCAAGATCATACTTAGGATAGAGGTGTTCATGTATTTTCAATTGTCTTGAACCATAAGCCACCACACGATGACTTTGACTGAGTGAATACCCCAGTCCCTCTCCTGAAGCATCGCAATATACCTCATAACCCTTCCCTCTTTCCGGCAAAATTAAGATATGAGCAGTTGTAAGTCTCTTCTTCAATTCTTCAAATCTCTGATTGCACAGATCTGACCACTCATATTTGACTCCTTTTTTAGTGAGTCGAGTAAGTGGAGATGTAATTTTTGAGAAGTCCGTGATAAACTTCCGACAGTAGCCAGCAATCCCAAAAAGCTATGGATCTCAGTCATATTTTTCGGTGCTTTCCAATCTCTTAGCTCCGCGACCTTGCCCTGATCCACAGCTATACCTTCTGCTGATATTACATGTCCCAAGAAGTTAACCTTGGGTAGCCAAAATTCACATTTGCTGGCTTTGGCATATAACCTGTTCTTCCTCAAAGTGTTCAGAACTATCCTCAGGTGCTCAGCATGTTCTTCCTGAGTTTTGGAATAAATCAAAATGTCATCAATAAATACAATGACAAATTTGTAACGCCCCGCCCTTTTCGAGATTCAGAGTCTATTTTTTTTTAAATAATAATATAATAACACAGGAAGAGGGCGAACGACGTCACGACGCGAGTTAAGTTCGGACTTCCAAAGTCCGACCCTTAACTGGACACCCATGTGTGCATGGGCTAAACCCATGAAAAGAATCCACACATGGAACTACTCAAGTCATGTGGAATAATCTAGACCAATTGCGGAAATAAACTGGATAGATAGCAAGTACAAGTCTCCCATTAAAACTAGTTAAACCAAATATCCACTATCAAACTATAAACAAACCATAGCAAAGTTACTAGCTATTACATGTCCATAAATTGTAATTCAAATGACAGTGAAATATAAATCCATTCCAACACTCAAGCGCTTAATCTTGGCTCCCCTCCTGGTCCTCGACCTTCTCTTTCCATCCTTTATATACAAATTAGGCTCTACTCTTTAACCATGATAACCGCATGGTTCAACCATCCAATGGCCAACCCAAAACAGTAACCTTATCTCCATTTAAATCACATAAAAACCCCATAATATTGTATGGTTTTTATCTCTAAAAAACCATCACAAATTACCATATAATTATCATATCATTTCATGGGGTTCGGCCAGGGGCGTTACCAAATCGGTCCAAAAAAGGACGGAAGATCCTGTTCATTAAATCCATGAACACAGCCGGTGCATTGGTGAGTCCAAACGGCATGACTACAAATTCATAGAGTCCATACCGCATTTTGAAGGCTGTCTTTTCTATGTCCTCCTCCTTAACCCGGATTTGATGGTATCCGGACATCAGGTCAATCTTAGAGAAATGATTGAAACCTCTAAGTGAATAAATAAATCATCGATCCTGGGTAGAGGGTACTTGTTTCTGACCGACAGCTGGTTCCGTTTTCGATAATCCACACACATACGGAGTGAACTATCCTTTTTCTTCACAAATAAAATCGGAGCTCCCCAAGCCGATGTACTGTTTCGAATGCAACCCAGTCTGAGAAGTTCATCAATTTGCCATCCAGTAGTGTGGTAATGACACTGGTGCATTGCAAGGGTACAACTTGATTTCAAAATTAATCTCCCTCATGGGAGGCAAGCTAGGGAGTTCCTCTGGGAATACATGTGCATAGTCCTTTACTATTTCAGAAGTTCAGCCACCAGTGCCTTGTTGATTTGGATACTGTTCAATACCAGATGAGTCAACCCTTCATGCAGTCCGCTTTTTTTGTCAGTACGCACCACATGTTGTTTTCCCTCGGGTGACCAAAATATCACCCTGTGGCGATAGCAAACAATGTTGGCCTGAAAGCTAGCCAACCAGTCCATGTCGAAGATAATATCGTACTCTGTCATATCGAGTACCAAATAGTTGAACTCAAATCTGAGTCCAGCAAGTTCAGTATTCACTGCTGTGCATATAAGCCCCGATGATGTGTCTCCGACGGGGATACAATGTTGAGTGATGTGGACAGTTTTTGTATTAAAGTTCCAGTTGTAGATATGAATGCAGCAGATATGAAAGAGTGGGATGCTCCATAATCAAATAAAGTAAAGGCGTAGGAACTACTGACTACCGCCATACCTTGATCACAGAGTGATCCTCTGCTGCTGGAGGAGCTAAAGTAAATAACAGTCCACATCCTGTAGGCGCCCGTCCCACCTGATTAAATGTCCTGCCTCCTCGTGAATTAGCTGGCCTAGCTGGTGGGCTAGATGAGCCTCTGGAATAAAAGGGTTTGTTGAGTTGTGGGCATTCCCTCTTAAAATGGTCTGACTGATCACAATGGAAGCAGTTGTTCACCCCTCTGGGAGCCTGAGTGACTGATACAGATGGGGAGGGATGATTAGGACGAAAGCCCCCTGTTGACCCAGTGGATGGTGAGGGTCTGCTAAAGGTCGATCAGAACCTCTTATTGGGCTGAAACGTACCCCTCCCACTCTGAGCTCGGCGGTTGTCAAAACGCACCAACTCAGCCATCTCTTGTTCTGCTATAGTGGCCATGCTGACCACCTCTGCCAATGTAGCTGCCTTGAATATGGTTACATTTGCCCTAATGCTTGGCCGAAGGCCCCGCTCAAACTTGCGCGCCCTTCGATACTCTGTATCCATCATATAGAATGCATAACAAGAGAATCTAAGGAACTCCTGGTGGTATTCTGCTACCGTCATGGTACCTTGTACCAAAGATAGAAATGCTTGACTTTGACGCTCATTCTCCTTCTAAGGAAAATAATGGTCCAAGAAGGTAGCTGAGAACTAATCCCAAGTCATTGCAGTCCTTTCTCCTTCTGGAAGAAGTGCTCGCTGCTTCTCTATCACCTCCCACCATTTATCGCATCATCGATCAGTTGTGACATGGCCAGTAAAATCTTGTCAGCATGACTCGAAATCTTGAGTAGGGTCAGGATCTGAGTGATCTTTTTCAGCCAATTTTCCGCTCCGACAGCCCCTTCTTTCCCTTTGAAATAAGGAGGGCATTGTTCATGGAAGTCCCTAACCATGCTCCTGTCATTGGTCTCAGTGGTGGTTCCATTCCCGTTCAAGTACTGTTGAAGCACCGAAGTGGCCACTGCTTTAACCAAGCTTTGTAGTTTAGGAGGCACCACCGGTATATTCACACTGCTTTGTTCCTCCTCTTCTTGGTGGGATGGTTGTTCTTCTTCCTTATGTCTAAATTGTCGTTCATCCTCTTCATGTTGAGATTTTTCTATCTCCTTTTCATGCTGAGAGGTTTCTACCTCATTTTCTTTCCCTTTCTGGTTTTGTCGAGTATTTCTCTTTGGAGGCATCTTTCCCTAACCCATTGAAAAACATCATGACTTAGTTTTCATCGTAAAGTTTGTATTCTCTACTTTTGGGGAATTTCCAAATAAGCACTCTTGATTTTTCTTTGTTTTTGGGGAAATATACCCTATTTTGCTATGTTGGATAAATCCAATTATTTTAATTGTACTTCCTCTGCTATCATCCATTGGGTCTAACGAAGTAAATTAATGCACGAGGGCCGGATTAATTTACTCTGAAAGATTCAATCTTTCTAGTTCGCTCTGATACCAACTGTAACGCCCCGCCCTTTTTCACTCGATTAGCTTGCCGAAAATCAGAGTATTTTTTCTTTTTTAAACAAAGAGTGATAGAGAGTGAGACGTCACAACTCGAGCTAAGTCCGAACTTCTAAAGTCCGACCCTTAACTGGCCAACCCTATGTGTGCATGGACTAAGTCCGTGAAAACGGTTCACACATAACAATATAAACATGCGGAATTTAAATCATGATATGCAGAATTATAATAGAACCTACTTCTATTCCATTTCAGATAGCAAAGTACATCAAGTCCTTAATCATAATTAACATGACATAACTATCCAAATAAAAATCCAACCATAACAAATCATCTAAGTTATTACATGTCCGAAGTTTAACTACTCAAATTACAAATCCATAAGTAACTTAATAAAATATAATCCAATCACATATCCAAGCTCCTATGCTTGACCCTTTTTGCGTTCATCGTTCCCCTCGTTTCCTTTATCATCCACTAGGATAGAAGTAGGGAGTTAGAACAACGCGCCCAGTAGGTATTCCAATTAGAGCTAATACATGGTTAGTACACAACATATATAATAATATCATAATGTCAAAAACCATATAAACCATGCCATGTCATGATGTCAAATGCAATGAGTCCCACCCATTACAAGCACATATAAGTACCCCCACATAGGTCTTTCGGACGCCTCGACGGAGTGTGGCCCCTCCAATTTCTTCTTGATGGAAAAGCACATCAAGGTATCCCACATAGGTTTTTCGGACGCACCGACGGAGTGTGGCCCCTCCGGTTATAAATCCTTCACCCCCATGCCATGCATGAGATGCTAATGAAACACATGTTATATTTTATATCATAAAACTAGCATTGAAACTCACATTGTACATAAAACCCATGGTTTCAAAGAGGTGGAATCTTACCAAAGACCACTACGTGTCCTTGCGCTTTCGTTCGGTAATCGCTCACGATCGTACACACCTTGTGAGGTCCCGTTACCTTATAATACATCAATCGATTAAAACCATGTTCCATTTGATTTCCTATTATGTTTAAGTCCATAAACCATTCCTCATGAGGTTCTGTAACACCTCGGATTTTCAATTTATTATTTTGTATAAAAATTATCCATTTAATTGGTGAATATGAGATATGGATCTTATATGGATAAAGAGTTGGGCCATGACCCAATTAGGACCCAACGGTTTTGGAATTGGTCTCAATATAAATTAAGTGGGTTGAATTAATTTAGTAATGCATTATGTTCAAAATTAATTAAAAGATTATGCATGGCCGTGTATGGGATAAGATTGGCCGAATGTGAGATTTATTTACTTATGTGATGCACATAAGAGCAATTCTAAAAAGGAGTTCTTTCTTGGATTGGAATAATAGTAGGGTAATTTCTAAATTAAAATGGGCACATGTTATATTTTATTTAGAACTCTCCAAAGAGAGAAATACAAGGGGCGTACGGCATAGGGGTTTGTTTAGCTATTGCACCTTCCAAATATGGGAAGGTCTGCCATTACAATTTAGATACAAGGAAGGGGCGCACGGCCTAAGGGGAAGAGTAGCTATCTTAAGCACTTCCTAAATATGGACCAAAGAAAGATTATAAAAGGAGAGAGGACTAGGGGCGCATGGTTTACACACACCATAGCCGAATTTTATCCCTTCCTTTCTCTCTTAATCTCTCATTCACGGCAAGAACAAGAGGAAGAAAAGGCAGCAACAAGAAGGTGATCATGCTTGAGAAAGATCAAGAGCAAGGAGAAGAAGAAAGGAGAAGGATTGGAAGAACAAGAAATCAGAAAAATGTTAGTATCTTATTTGATAAATTTATTTGGAACCAAAAAAACCATAGGGTTCGGCCATGGTGTTTGGCCGAACCCCATGGAGGAAGATTGGAGATGGGTTTAATGATTTGAATGGAAAAAAAAACCATAGGGTTCAGCCATAATGCATGGCCGAACCCCATGGAAAGTTATGGTTTATTTTGTTGGGTTATGAAAATTGAAAACCATGGAAAGTGATGGTCTAATTATGGGTTTATGTTCTTAGATTTTAGATCATGGAAACCTTGGACGGTTAGGTGTTTTGGATTTAAAAGAGGGAATATGGAACCATAGGGTTCGGCCATAGTGCATGGCCGAACCCCATGGAAGGTGTTTGGTTAATTGTTAAATAAGTATTTGGTGTTAATGATATGTGATTTTGAGGGGATTAAATGGAAGATCCATGATTGTTAATTTTAAAGAGAGGATCTTGAACCATAGGGTTCGGCCATGGTGTATGGCCGAGCCCCATGGAGTTGTGTAGGTATTATTGATAAATTTTAATGAACTAAATTAATGGTCAAGATCATGAACCATAGCGTTCGGCTATGGTGCATGGCCGAACCCCATGGGGTTGTTTTGGAATGGTAGATGGATTTTGGTTGCTAATTTGGAAGGCATCCAAATATGGAAAGATGATTTTTAAATTAGGAAACTATTTAACTTTTGGAAGGGGTTGCTAAATTTGGAAAGCTTCCAATTATAGAAGGATTTTGCTAAATTTGGAAAGCTTCCAACTATGGAAGGAGTTTGCTAAATTTGGAAAGCTTCCAATCATGGAAAGAGATTGTTAAAATTAGAATTGTTTCTTTAGGTGAGGTTCGGCCATGGTGTATGGCCGAACCCCACTAAAGTTCATTTATGGAAGTTTGTTTAATTATGGAAAGTGAAAACTAAATTAGAAAGGTCTTATTAAGAACCTTCTAATTAGGGAATTTTAAATTGGAAACCTTCTATTTATGGAAGGAGGTTGATAAATTTAGAAAGTTTTATTTAAGGAAAGAATCTTGAATCTTGGATTCAAGAATGGAATTGCTATAAATAGAAAGTCACACATCATAGGGTTCGGCCATGGTGTTTGGCCAAAACCCCATGAACCAAGTTTATGAGCTAATATGGTTGGAAAAGCATGAAAGAGTTTGGTTAATTTTAAGGAGTGGCAAAGTTGTAAATAAAGGCTAAATTGGAGGATCATGGTTCGACCATGATGTATGGCCGAGCCCCATGAGCTCTTGTATGGCAATATGGTAATTATATGAGAATTAATGGACCTATGTTTTGGAACCTAAGACTTAGGTGATGAGAGTAATGGCAATTTCGTAAATAAGTGTGAAAATGGTAAGCCATGGGTTCGGCCATGGTGTATGGCCGAACCCCATGGGGATTGGTTTATGGACTTAAAAGTTGTAAATCGAGTGAGACTTGGTTTTGATTTATTATTATATTATAAGGTAACGGGATCTCACACTCCGTTTACGATCGTGACCGGTTACCGGACGAAAGACGCAAGCACACATTAGCGTTCTTTGGTACGATTCCACCTCTTTCAAACCATGGGTTTATGTACACTTGTTTTATCTTATGTTTGATGAAATTTATGTTTCAAAGGATGCAATGTTTATTTGCTTAAATAGCATGTGATGGATATTTTACAAAAGATGATTTTCAATGCTATGTTTATGTTATAAAATAACATGTGTTTCATTGGCATCTCATGCATGGCATGGGGTGGAGGATTTGTAACCGGAGGGGTCACACTCCGTCGGGGCGTCCGAAAAACCTATGTACGGTACCTTGATGTGATTTTCCATCAGGAACAATCAGGAGGGTCCACACTCCGCCGGAGCGTCCGGAAGACCTATGTGGTGGGTACATTTATGTACATGTGATGGGTGGGACTCATTGCATTTGTCATCATTGCATGGCATGGATTTTATATGGTTTTGACATCACTATATTATTATATATGTTTGTACTAACCATATGTTAGCCGTAACTGGAATACCTACTGGGCGCGTTGTTCTAACGCCCTACTTCTACCCTAGTTGATGATACAGGAAATCAAGGGAACGATGAACGCAAGACGGGCCAGGCATAGGAGCTTAGAAGACTTATTTTATATGTTTTGAATAAAATTACTCATGAACTTGTATTTGAGTATCTAGATTACAGAATGTAATAACTTAGATGGTTGGATGATTTATTGGATAATTATGATGTTTTAATTATGGATAAGGACTTGACGTACTTTGCTATATGAATGGAATAGAACTTGGTTCTATTATGATTCCGCAATTTTGATGTTATGATTCCGCAGGTTATGATTTTTATTCCGCAAGTTGATATTGCTATGTGTGAACCATTTTCGTGGACTTGGTCCATACACACATAGGGTTGGCCAGTTAAGGGTCGGACTTTGGAAGTTCGAACTTAGCTCGCGTCGTGACGTCCCGCGCTCTATCACTCTACTATGTTATAAAAAAAAAATAGACTCTGAATTACGGGAAGAAGCGAGTGAAAAAGGGCGAGGCGTTACAGGTTCGGCCATACACCATGGCCGAACCCATGATCTTTCATTTTTACTTATATTTACAACAATGCCATTCATACCACTTTTATTCATTAATCTAATGATAAACAAATTAATCATCTAAGATACATCAAACCTTAAGTTCAGCAAACATTCCCCATGGCGTTCGGCCATACACCATGGCCGAACCCATAGTCCATTGATTTCACTTAATTATATCCTTGCCATTATTCTATCCATGGCCATTTACCTTGCTTATTTTCATAAGGCTTATGTTCCAAAAACGATCCATACATAGTTCTTTAATCCAAACACATAATCTATCAAATAGTTCATGGGGTTCGTCCATACACCATGGCCGAATCCTATGTCCATCATTTTCTCCAATTTACAACATTGCCATTACCTCCATCAACTTATGTTTGGGTTCCAAAACATAGGTTCATTCATTTATTTACTACCTCAAGTCCAAGAGTGATCCATACATAATTCATTCACCATTTACATGACTTATAATCTTAGGTCCATAAACATAGGTCCATAAATTTAGACATTATATACATGGATCCTCCAATGATCCACAACCATAAAACCATTAACAAAACCTCCATAAATGATCCATGGAATTGATTCATGGGATTCGGCCATACACCATGGTCAAACCCATGAAGTCTAAATTCCAATTATAGCAATTCCCATTCTTGAATCCATAAATCAAGGTTCTTTCCTTTTTTAATCCAAAAGTCCATAATTAGAAACTTTCTAATTTAATAACCATCCTCCATGGGGTTCGGCCATACACCATGGCTGAACCCTATGGTTCATAATCTTCTCTTTAAAATTATTAATCCTTGATCTTCCATGATTTAAATACATCCAACCAATTCTATATTTCTCCATGTAAAACCTTTTAAAATATGAATAATCTTCCATGGAGTTCATCCTTCAAAAACCCATAATCATTACCAACACACCTCCATGGGGTTCGGCCATGCAACATGGCCGAACCCAATGGTTCTTTAATTTCTTTAAAATCATACAACTAAGATTACATCATTTGATGGTTCTCATTCATACATTCATCTAGACCTTTTAAAAACCATTCTAAATTATTAACCATCTTCCATTTAATCCTTTCAAAAGCATTGATATTCGTTCTATGGTTTCCATCCTTATATCCATAAATTAAACCATGTTTTTCCATGGGGTTCGGCCATGCACCATGGCCGAACCCTATGGTCCATCCTTTCCATTAAATTACCATAATCGTTCCCTCAATTTTCTTCCATAGGGTTCGGCCATACACCATGGCCGAACCCTATGGTTCCTTTCTTTAAATAAAATCATCGAAACTACTTATCGGTTCCGCGACTCCTCCGGTTTTCCTTCGCTTGTTCTTACTCTTCCAATCTTCTTCTTCCTTAGCCTCTGTCCACTTCTTCTTGATCTTTCCCACTTGCTGGGTGCCTTCTCTTCCATTGAATAATGCCGAGAACACCTACTTGATTTTGTGTATTGCCGTACGGCCTTGTGTTGCCTCTATTTTATAAACTTCCACTTGGTCCTAACTTAGAAGATACCAAGACCCTTTAATTTAGCCATTGCCTAATGCCATGCGCCCCTTGCTGAAATAGCCATTACCGTACGCCCTTGTGTCTTTCTTCCAATCGGTTCCTAAGTTTAGAAGGTGCCATGCGCCCCTTTGTGTCTTAATTAGAAGGTGCCATGCACCCCTTTGTATCTTAATTAGAAGTTGTCGACTCTTCCATTTAGTAGTTGCCTAATGCCATTTTTATCCAAGGGAAAGGACACCATTGAGCGCATCACATAGATATGAAAATCCCACACATGGCTAAGACATCTTCTATATTTAGCAATTCCTTAATATCACTTTTAATCAAGGGAAATGACCCCTTTTTAGATGATCTTATGCGCATCCCATGGATGTAAAAATCCCACACACATGGCCATGCTATCTATATCCCATTCCTAAAATCTTTCCATGTTCCCTTTATGCGCATAATAAATTAATTATAGACATAATGCATTACTAATTTAATTCAGCCCCATTTAATTTAAATTGGACCTTGTACCATAACCGTTGGGTCCTAATTGGTCAATGACCCAACACTTTACCCATATAAGGTCCATATCTAATAATTCACAAATTAAATAGGTAATTTTCATATAAATTAATAACTTGAAAATTCGGGGTGTTATAGGCGTTGCAGATGTTCAAGAAGATATTAGGATTCGATCATAATCGACAAGTTTTTTTGACCGATAGAGATTTGGCGTTGAAGAATGTCATTGATTCAAAGTTCCCTAATGTTGTACATATCTTGTGTATTTGGCACATCAAAAAGAATATTTTTGCTCATTGTAAGCCTCTTTTCAATAAAGTGGAAGAATGGAATGCATTTTTTACCTAATGGAATGACTTGGTCGAGTCTCTATCTGAAGTTGCATTTAATGAAGCATTTGAGGCATTCAAACAAGGTTTTCGAGATTATTCGGATGCAGTGAATTATATAAGAAGGACATGGATCCCGCATAAGAAACAATTCGTCAAGGCATGGATCGGTTGGAATTTACATTTTCAAAATGTAGCAACTTTAAGGGTCGAAGGTGCACATTCAGTGTTAAAACAATATATTGCTAACTCCACTAGCGATCTATATGTTGTCCGAAGGAAGATATCCCATGCCATTAAAAATCAGTTTCAAGACTTCAAGATTCAAACGGAGGATGAAAAAATTCGGTTTGCTCTTATTGTTTTGATTCCTTTCTTTGAAGAAGTGAACGGCAGGGTATGACAATTTGCATTGTCTGAGGTTTACAAGCAATATGTTATGCTCATAAACAGGTCATGTTTACCCAATTGTACACATGAGTTTACAGCTTCCATGGGCTTACCTTGTGCTCACATAATGCAATTGATGAACAAGTTACATTTGGATCAGATCCATCCACAATGGAGAATCGATTTGATTTCATTTGACGACGTGAACATTGAAATGAATCGACCTGGGGATGAATTAGATGTACACTGGGAAGGTATTAAGAAAAAATATGGAAACATGTCTACATTTGATCAAGAGGAGCTCCGAGATCATATCCAAGATCTTGCCAGTGATAAGATGCATATCAGCCAACCTATTATGCAGTACAGTAGAGGACGTCATCCAGGTTCAAAGAATTCAAAGGGTCAAACATCTATAAAATGAGATCATTCTGCATTTGAGATTGTAGAGAATCAATTTAATGGAAGAAGATTGGGTTATGCAAAAATATTGGTCATACGAAGAGAACATGTCCAAATAGAAGTGCTGCACATGCATCCTGCAGTGTAGATTTAAATGCTTTACCTCAACCTCATGATTATTATCCTGAGTCGCAAGCAACGAGTTTGTCTCAATTATCCCAAGTAAGTTTCTTTTACATAAGATACATATTTACATTTTCATTCATATAGAATAAGGTCAAAAATACTAACACGTACTCCTTTTTCCACAGCCGACTGGTTCTTATGACTTCTATGACGATTCGACATATACCTCTAGTGATCTTAGAGATCCTAGCGAATTAAAGCATTAGTGGTATCAGTGATGGGTGTCTATCATTTTTTCATGTGTTCAGTTGCAAAAATGTATTTCATTTACAAAAAGGGTCCCATGTTCATTCACTTGTTTACAAACAAACCATTCACCATGTTCATTCAAATAGACGAAATATTTCATAAAAAGAAACCATTCACTATGTTCATTCGAGATTGACAAAAGATGTCATAAAAAGAAAACATTCACCATATTCATTCAAAATTTACAACATTTACATATGAATATCAAAATTTGAAAATTACAAAAATTTCAAATATAACTGCTATTCGGAGGCAGGAGCTGGGGCAGATGTAGAAGCTGGGGCAGATGCAGTATCAGGAGGTGCTGGTGCCGATGAAGGAGGTGCTGGTACAGATGAAGGAGGTGCTGGTGCAGTACCAAGAGACTTAGGTCGGTCCAACGGACGACGCCCAGTCACACTCTGCGTGGGGCCAGTTGAATGCACCTGACGAGGCTGAATGGAGCCAGACGGAAGAGGCTGAATGTGGCCAGACAGAAGAGGCTGAACGGGGCCAGTCGGACGAGGCTAAGTGTTGTCAGCCGGGCGAGCGTCACTCGTGTCAGTGGACGAAGAGGCAATCCCCCATGATCGACTTATCATCTTCTCACTTAAGAAACATCTGACATTCTCGGATGACGATTCGCGTCCAAGATGTGTTCTTATTCCTTGATTTTGCAATAAAAAGAACAGAGTTTCTCATTACATCTATCACTTGATTTTCCAAAGTGTTCAGCCTTCTCATCGTCATTCCAACCAACTCACCATTTTTCTTATCAATTTTAGCATTCACCCTCCCTTCCATCTCAGCTAATTTATCGTCAACCATTCCTTCAAGCCTTCCAATCAGTCTTCCTTCCATTTTAGCCAATTTTTCATCAACCATTCCTTGGCCTTCCCATCAGCCTTCCTTCAATCTCAGTAAATTTCACATCAATTTTTTCATTCAGCTTTTCTATATTGTTAAGAATTAGTATAGTACTGACTCCTGTATCATGTGCCTCTGCCCTCCCAATATCATGTGCCTCTGCCTCCTAAACTTCAGGTGCCTCAGTCCCCCCAATTTCAGGTCTGTCACCCTCTTCCTCAGGTGCCTCAACCTCAATGGGAGCATGTTTTACTTTGGGAACCCAACGTGCATTGTCGAGTTTGAATCCCATCTTGCCCAAAGTAGACGCATTGAATATATCGATTTTCTTCAAAGCTATTTTCTCTTTGGGGAAGCGTGATTCCTTTTTGTCGAAACAAGTAATACAGAAATAGACCATATGGAAGGCTACATTTTCTAATCTTACTACAAGCAACCATGTGTTTTATGATGATGAAGGAGATATCAATTTGCTTGCCATTCAAAATGCACCATATGAGGAAACTATCAAAATACGACCCCTGATTACTAAGCCATTTTCTAGGTAAAATATTCTTCCTAATAATGTAATATACAATTCGGGCTTCTAGGGTTAGATCCATCAGCGCGGGCTTATCTCCTTCGGCACTATCATTCCGCCCACACATTTGGGTCATGGCCTCTGATGGAACGAATCCACCAACATCGGTGGGCCATGAATTTGATTCATATTTCGAAATTGTGGCAATGGGAAACTGAAACATTCTGTCCAGTGCCAAAGTTGAAATCTCAATTTTTATCCCCCTAACTTTGGATTTTATGGAATGTCTCGCCCGGTCTTCCGACATGTTTGCATAAAATTCCTACACCAATTTTGGATAAAAATCATCTCTTATTCCCAAAAATTATCCCCATCCAAGTCTCTCAATATATTCATGGATTCTTAATTCAAATGCTGTAAAAAAGCTAAGGTCAATGATTTTACCATAAATCATCGACCGAGAGTACAAATCCTCTAAGTAGAATGTGGCCGCTTCCAAAGAGTTGAAGTGGTTCGGGTCGAAGGTCTCCGTCTCCATAGGTGTCTCCGTCAATCTCGTTCTTTTCCCTCTCGATGAAGCTAAAACCTTGGTCTTTCTCCCTCTCGATGTAGACCCTTTGGATGCCATGTGGAAGGAGGGTTGTAAAGGAGAATCGATTGGAGAAGAAGAAATCGGAGAAGATGAATAGAAAGGGTATCCGAAGAGGCAAAATCGATCGGTTGGAAGAGGGGAGAGAGAAGATCGATCGATTTGGAGAATCGTACGGTTGATTTGGTGAAGAGGAAAAGGTCGATCGATCGATTGGAGAAGAAGAAGACAAAGGGTCTTCGGTTTCAAGGGTTTCAATTGCATGGAAAGGGGAAAAGATCAATCGGTTTTATATATAAGTTTATGATCGATCGCACCATTTCTGTGATCGTGCGATCGATTTTGCTCTAAACAAACAACCGATCTCATGATTTCTGTGATCGTGCAATCGATCAAGCCCGAAACAAACAATCGATCGATCAATCACATAGAATCGTGCGATCGATCTTGATAGGAGATGTCGACTGTCAAACTGTCGACTTCTCAGTTAAAATCGATCGCACGATTCTATGTGATCGTGCGATCGATCTTTGAATGGGTTACAATCGATCGATCGATCACATAGAATCGTGCGATCGATCTTGATAGGAGAGGTCGACTGTCAAACTGTAGACCTCTTAGTTAAAATCAATCGTACGATTCTATGTGATCGTGCGATCAATCTTTGAATGGGTTACAATAGATCGATCGATTCGAAAATGAACTGTCTGATCGATCGATTGATCGTATACACCTCAAATCGATCGATCGAAGGGAAAATGGGTTGCAGAATCGATCGGTTGATTTCGAGCTGAAGGGCAGAATCATAATTTCCACTCAAAATCTGAAAATCGGTGTCTACTGACAGAATTTCGCGGTGTCTAAATGCCGAGCCATTTATCAATAGTCGGTAATAATAGGATAATAAATGTTGGAACCAGGTCTAGATATTTGACCCCGGACCACCTCAATCCAAAATTGACGGTAATCTCTAAGTCTCACTTTAATGAAATAGAAATCTGATAAAAGTCATCTTGGCTCCTCTCTTTATCTCGTTGATCCTGTCAATCACGGGCGTGTTATTAATTTATTATCAGTCTTTTAAAACCCAAACTGACTCAATCACATGCCGAGTTCTATGAAAACCCTTCTCGCAAATAAAACCGCAAAAATGTTGACCGATTTTAATATATAAAAAATATTTTATAGGATTGCAAATCACCCAAAAGAGAGAGAGAAAATTAAAAACAAAAAGCAAAAAATAAAAAGCAGAATAAAATTTTCACCTTTTACAACTTTGGAGCAATATGTTTAAGTAGAAATAGATGGCTTGCTAACCAATCTCCACTATAATCACTTCTACTATTTTTTTATCTTTCAACCAAAAACTCTCTTATTAAGTCATAACAAAAGCCTATAAAGCCAGCAATTCAATGCTTGCTTGAAAACAAAAAAGAACAAGTAACGGAGATTCGAAAGAAGTAAAGGAAGAGAACTCGCGATGAGAAAGATGCATTTGTCGATGGTGAGCTTGTTCATTGTAAGTTTTTTACTTCTCAACAATGAATCTTGCATTGTGGAAGTAGCATGGCTAAAGATAAACCATGCACCCCCCCTTTCCAACGGTAAAGCGAATCTTGACAAACCCGTCAATAAATATACTCGTTGTTGTTGTCCAATATTTCGTTGTCACGATTGTTCGAATGACTATACTCCCGGATGACTACACTAATCATCTATGAAGCTCTTATTTATTATCATGCCTCTTCGTTATGATTGTTAGATCGGTGGCTCGATTCAACCATGCACCTAGTTTTTCTCTTGGAAAAGAAGTGACTCGCCGACTATACCACATACGGTAACTGCTAAACATAGGGTTCTAATTTAGTAGTTGCTTAAAAAGAGGAATCACAATTACTATCTAATGTAAGACGGCAACTCATTTGTATGGAACATAGCTACAAGAGGTTATAAATAGAGCCAATGAGGCCTGCCATATAGATTGAAGGTTGCCGACTGCAAACATCTTTATATACTAGCGTGTTTGAGGTAGCAACACATACGAACAAGAGGAGAAAGGGCTCAGGACTAACTGTATCAATCATAGGCGAGGAAGGTTGGTTTACTGCTATCTTAGTATCTATTACAGACAAGGAAGAAGACAACAAGTTGACTGTCAACACGTACACTGCAGCGTGCTAAGACTCAAATCAGAGCACGGTTGTTATACGAGGAAACAGTAACCTTCTGCAAATTGCCATTACATACAATCTCAGAGCTTGTATGTAGAATTGGAGGTAATCATTGCCACAACACCCTGTTCACCAAAGAGATAGAAAGCTAGAGGTCGAGCTTTCTGTATAGCAATATATTATCCCGTTCTGAGGGGTTTCTTTCAGAGAAACATATACAACCTGAGTGGACGTGCAAGTCAAGAGTTGGGTGTGATCAGTTAGTATGAAGGACTGGATCACCCATCCTTATTGCAACGAGAGAAAGGTTTGAAGTTTAAAAGATAGTGTAAGAGATTTGGGATTGGATATCTATTGATCTCTCTTGTAATAAGTGTTATTTCTGTTCTCTTAATAAAATTATCAGGCTCTGTGGACGTAGACCAAGGGTGGGCCGATCCACATAAAAATATTAGTGTTTGTTTGTGCTTGATTTTATTCCATTTATTGGGTGTGTTTATTTGTTAATAAATCTCACAAGTGGTATCAGTAGCTTTGGTTGAAGACTAGGGAATTTTGGGAGATCGGAATACAACACAATGGCAATGAAAGGAGTGTCGACTACAAAGTTCAAGGTGGAGCCCTTTGTCAGGAAAAACAACTTCAGCCTTTGGCGGAGTTTAGTGCAGGATATTCTTTTACATCAAGGGCTATATAAAACACTGAAAGAGAGGGAGAAGCCAAGTTCTTCCGACGAGAAACGGAAGGACACAAAGGAAGACTGTCAGATGATGCATGGAATGATTTACAGATGAAGGCGATGGCAACAATACAGATGTGTCTTGCACCGGAGGTAAAATATCTTGTTTTTTATGAAACTTTTGCAACAAAGTTATGGAAGAAATTGGAGACTTTGTACATGGCACTCACAAACAAGTTGGTCCTTAGAAAACAATTGTACCAGTTGCGGATGGAAGAAGGAACAAACATCCTAGATCATCTACATGCATTCAACAAAATAATCACTCAATTGGCGGGCGTTGATGTGAGATTCGAGGAGGTCGACAAGACCGTTATATTATAGGCTTCTCTTCCCCCCTCCTTTAATACATTGATGGCCACTCTACTGGTTAATAAAGAAGCCGTGACATTTGACGAGGCTACCGCAGCATTGCTGCAGACGGAGACCATCAAGCAGTCAATAAATACATCTAATGCAGATAGATTGGCGGTGGCTACTGTGGATAAGCAAAGCGGGAGAGGAGTCGGGAGAGACTCCAATACAAAATGTGGTTGAGGTCAAAACCAAGGAGTGCGGGTAAATTCTAGTGGTACTATTGTGAGAAGGAAGGACCCAAGATAAGGGACTGCAACTTACTGAAACGTGATCGGGAGGCCAGATCAAAAAATTTAGATCAATCAAGTGACGCACATGGTGCATCAGCAGAGGGGTTTGTTGAAGTGTGTATAGTCACAAAAGGTACAAAAAATCTAAATAATAATTGGATTTTAGATTCTGGGTGTGATACATACAAACCATGCAATGGAGCAATTGCCCAAATGGATAATGAGACAACTAGCAAAATTATTGGAGTCGGGGCTATTAAAATCAAAATGTTTGATGGCATGGTAAAGACTCTTGAGAATGTGCGTCATGTCTCAGATATAAAAATGAATTTAATTTCATTAGGTATTCTTGAATCTGAGGGATTCACTTTCAAAGCTAAGGATGAGGCTCTTAGAGTGGTTTAAAGAGCCATGATAGTTATGAAGGGAAAGAGGCAAGGAAGTCTGTATACACTGTTGGGGGTACAATAATTGATAGACGGCAAGGACGTCCTAATTGGGCTGCCGCCAGAAGGAGAAGAAACTGCAAGACTCCAGTGAGGGCTGGCTCAAAAAGTAAGGTTACTTTTGTACTAGATGGTTGTAGTTGTTACCCTCGTTTCCATGATGCAGGTGAAAGTATGAGTGGAGTGGAGAAAGCGTCGACGTGCCACACAGAGAAAAGTATGACGGGCCCAACAACACGATGCATAGCCGTCAAGTTCAAATAGGGTTGGACTTAGCAAATTCTTCTAATTGAAGAAACAGGTGGAGCATCCCAGAGCGTGGGGATGCACATCTCACACAGGGATGTGCATCTCACACAGAGATGCAGAGGATTGCAGCTGCAGGTGGAGCTGTCGGATGTAGTGGAGGACAGTGTCTCAGTCCGAAGGATGGTGAATTCTCTCCAAGGTGGAGATTGTAGATCGGTGGATCGATTCAACCATGCACTCAGTTTTTCTCTAAAAAAAGAAGTGACTGGCCGACTATATCACATACAGTAATTGCTGAGCATAGGCTTCTAATTTAGGAGTTGCTTAAAGAGAGTAATATCAATTACCATCTAAAGTAAGACGATAACTGCTTTGTATGGAACACGGCTACAAGAGGTTATAAATAGAGCCAACGTGAGGCTTGCCATACAGAGAGAAGGCTGCCAACTGCAAACATCTATATATACTAGCGTGTTTGAGGTAGCAACACACATGAACAAGAGGAGAAATGGCTCAACATTGACTGTATCAATCAGAGGCAATGAAGGTTGGTTTACTGTTGTCTTAGTGTCTATTACAAACAAAGAAGAAGACAACAAGTTGACTTTCAACGTGTACACTACAACATGCTATGACTTAGATCAGAGCCCGGTTGTTATAAGAGGAAGTAGTGACCTTCTGCAGATTGCCATTACATACAATCTGAGAGTGGAGGTAATCAACGCCACAACACCTTGTTCACCAAAGAGATAGAAAACGAGAGGTCGAGCTTTCTGTGCAACAATATGCTATCTGTTATGAGGGGTTTCTTTCAGAGAAACATATATAACCTGAGTAGACGTGCAAGTCAAGGGTTGGGTGTGATCTGTTAGTGTGAAGGCTCGGACCACACATCCTTCTTGCAACCAAAGAAAGGTTCGAAGTTTAATAGATAGTGTAAGAGACACGGGATTGGGTATTTATTGATCTCTCTTGTAATAAGTGTTATTTCTCTTCTCTTAATAAAATTATTCACGCTCCGTGGACGTAGGCCAAGGGTGGACCGAACCACATAAAAATATTGGTGTTTGCTTGTGCTTGATTTTATTCCGTTTAATGGGTGTGTTTATTTGCTAATGAACCTAACAATGATCTATGTCAAATATTGATGTTTTATTAACTTGTGTTAAGTGTCTATCATATATGTATTTTGTTAAAAAGATAAATAATTTTTTTTTTGTCTACCTCCATCTCGATGTTCAAGTGGCAAACATGGTTGGTTTTATAAGATAAAGTAATACGAGGCATCAACATCATTCTCTTAATCAATGCATTTTTCTAAAGAATAATTTCAGACATCAATGTCTAAGACCAACAATTACCCAACGCAAAGTTTAGCACAATAACAAAACATACTACCTAGACCCACAAAATGTGAAACAATCGACAAAGAAACCAATCCTACAACTAAAACCATCAGTGGTTAGTGCAACATCTTAAAAATAACAAGCAATAGCAACTGCTCTAGAGTAGATGCAACCAATATGTATTAAACATAAAAATTCACCAATCATGTGAAACACGACAATAGTTTAAAGAAGTAAAATATGGTACTAATAAGTGCAAAATTATTACATATTTTACTCAAAATTTTATATTTGTTAGTATCTCATATTAATTAATTTTATCTACTTAATGTGTTTTATGTGTTTTAGGTCAGGACACTTTCTAGACCCAAAGTTGGCTTTATTAGGTGGAATTGAAGAGTTTTCTCAGCTTGAACTGGTGCTCGGGTTGATGGAGAGAAGATAAGCTTTGCAAAGATCAGCAAGAAACCCAACCAATGAAGCAAAGGCAGCCAAGAGCTTCTTTTAAGTCAGATTGAAGCCTAAGAACAGCCATTAGAACACCACTGTGAGCAACATTTCTTAACAAACAAAGAGAGAAGCCAAGCCTGGCCAAGTAGTGAGAAGCATAGCTTAGCACAAACAGTACAAGAAAAATAATACAGCAACCCATTCTGTTATTAAACATGTAAAGAACAAGGGAAGGATGAAAAGAAAGAGAGCCAGCGATTTAGCCAACTAAAAGAATAAAAAAAAATTAGAGTAAAAATAGAAGAAGAAGGTGTTGGCTAATTCGGTGGCTACAAGAAAGAAATGAACAGAAAGCTAGAGAAAGAATAGAAGGTCAACTAAAAATAGAAAGAAAGCTGGGACGATGGAATCAGACATAGAAGGATATGCAACTAAATGAAAAGAGAAAAAAACAAATTGGAAGTTGTTGTTCTAAGCTAGGATCGACTGAAGAGAAAACTTCTAGAGGGATAGTATCGTGGCTGTCCTTGGGAAAAAAAAGTAGAAAAAGAAAGGAAAAAAGAAGGGTCGCTGACGCTGAGAAAAGAAATCCATACAGAGGAAGTTGCCATGTATCCAATAGAAGAGAAATAGGAGTCGGCCAGCACAACATGCCATCGGCTGATTGAATGGGCCCCATGGCTTACTTATTTTCTCTCTCCCAAAAGATTATCAATTGAGCACGCATCCATTGAGATGAAGGGAACTGAATTCGACACAACTATAAGGCCCGGCTGAGAGAGGTTTTATTTTTCTCTCTCTTTTATTTCAATTTCATAATGTCTGGCTAATTTCTTGTACTGAGGTTGACGAAGAAACCCCATTAATGAAATAATATTCTTTTAATTGTTTATTTAATTTCTGAATATGTGTATTCAATTATTTATGATTTGTGCTTCATTAGATTAATTAGATGTTAATTATTTTCACCGCTAATATCATGTATTTGTGGTAGTAAATATTAATATTTGATTCATCATTGCTTGTTGTTTAAATTAATTTAAAAGGAAAACCCTTTGATTCATTGTTTTCTTTTATTTTAATTTAAATACATTGGATGCTTGGATTAATCCCTTTGATCCATTGTCTTTTAAATTAAAATAGGATACGTTCAATGCTTAGAAATTACATCTTTAAAAGCGAAGGAAAATTTGAATTTTGAACACCATATTAATGAACTTAAATGTTTAAATCTTTAAAACTGGGAATTAATAAATAAATAATTGGAATATTATGGATTTAATGGTGGTGGAATCCGATACCTTTATAATTTTTCTCACTTGATTTAATCTCTGTTTTTAGTTGTTTTAATTAATTTTGCAATTTCAATTCAATCATTCTCTTGAAAATTGTTAACTAGGTTAATGTTAAAATATTAGGGCTTTTAATTTGATTTTACGTTCATTCTAAATCAAGTCTCTATGGGTTCGACATCGCACTTGCACATCTCTATACTCCCATTCGATTCGTACGCTTACAAGTAATTATAAATTTAAAATTTGCACAACAAGTTTTTGGGGCCGTTGCCGGGGACTTGAGATTGAAACGGAAAAATAAAATTTAAAATTCTATTAGTTTAATCTTTCCACTAGTTGTAGATTTAGGAATTTTGCATCTAGATCTAGGTTTCTTGCATATTTTTATGTGATTTGTGTCTTCACCTAGGTTTTGTTTGCTGATTTTTGCAGGGTTTTGAATTACACGCTAAAAAAGAAAATTGCAAAAGCAACTACAGGCCAAGGTAAGTGTCTAAACCATTTTCTTTATTTATTTTTTTAATTTTCATGTATTCATATCTATTTTGTTAGGTTGTCTTGCATTTATTTTGCATAAAAGAAATTGCATATTTAATTTGCTCATGCATTTAGGGTGTTAGTTCATGCATTAGATTAAAATTGTTTGATTATTCTTTGCATATTTGCTTGAATCTTGAATTGGCAACTTAGCCCCGCACTCATAAAAAAAAAAAAAATCCAAAAAGATTTGTAAAATTGGTTCATATATTACTCAATTAAAATCAATTTAAAACCATTGTTTAGGGTTGTTCATGCTCAATAGGACCATCTTTAATTCACTTATTTTTAAGTCACTGGTGAATAGTTTTGCTTTAAGCACGGTGTCTAGGTTAGTTTTGTCTCCAAGGTGTAAACAGCTGAAAGGATATGTGGAAGCTTGAGTAGACTGCCATTGTGCTCCTCCACTTACCTGGAAACTTACCTGGCCGTGCTTGTGGTTAAACTCTACTCGAAGGCTTAAATTTTATGGAAAGGAGATTAGGAGCAGTCTAGAGTCTAGGATTTGTGTGTCAATATAGTTTTAGGGCATATTTTGTGTGGATTTATTTGAGCGTGTTTGTTCGTGTTTGTGTGTGAATAGATGGGCTCGTGACTCCAGCAATCGTTTGGTTCGAGTTACACTCTTCGTCATACCACCGTTGTTGCGTCTGGAGCTTAGTCAGGGCCAATCATAGATATAGACAGTTCATCGTCATCACCACCGTCATCACCACCACCATCACCCAACATGGCTAGAGAACAGGAGAAAACTCTTTGAGATTATTTTCATCAGTCATAGCCAACACACCCTCCAGCATAGTCATCCCAGCCACCATTGCCACATATGAGCTAAAACCAGGCCTCTTACATTTCCTCCCTGCTTTCTATGGCCTTGATCGTTAGGATCCTTACTTACACGTTAAGGATTTTTTAGAGATTTGCGCCACTATCAAACTTCAAAATGTCATTGATGAATCTATTAAACTTAGCCTCTTTCTTTTTTCTCTCAAAGAAAAAACGAAATCATGGCTGAACTCCCTCCCCTCAAATTCCATCAACAGGTCGTATCAGTTGGTAAATAAATTCTTGAATAATTTTTTCTCGATATCTACAACGAACACTCTCAAAACAGAAATTTTAAATTTTATTCAGAAAGAGGGTGAACAATTCTCGGAGTCATGGGAAAAATTCAATGATCTATTGAGTAATTGTCCCCATCATGGTTTTGAAACTTGGAGACTCATTCAATTTTTCTATGACAGCTTAACCACATTTAGCCGCACTTTGGTCGAATCTATGAAGAATGGGGCATTTTTGGAACAAAGTCAAAATGAATGATGGAATTTCTTGGAAAACTTGGCGGAGAATTCTCAGCGATGTGATTTCTCTAAAAAGGAGAGTTCAGGACAAACCTCCAACAGAGGAGGTTTGTACGAAGCCAATAATGATTTTGAGGTTAAGGTCGCAATTGCAAATCTGACTAAAAAAGTAGAGGCCTTGGCAATGACTCAGACGGTGAGTCTGTCAATGGGTGCGCAATTTGAGGTATGTGCCTTGTGTACTAACCCAGGACACACAACGCAAACTTGTCCTTCCCTAAACGTAAATCCGGAGTGCCTAGCCAAATAGGCTAACGCACTAAATAATTTTGGAAAGCAACAGGGGAGTCCATTCTCTGCTTCCTATAACCCCAATTGCCAGAATCACCCCAATTTCTCGCGGAGTCAGAACCAGCTCATGAATCAGGGACCTCATCAGTTTCAACCACCTGGTCCAGCCATGTCACTCACATGGTCAACCATTCCATCCACCCCAAAACCAACCATTCCATCCACCCCAGAGTCAAGCCTATCAACCTGGTCCACAACATCATAAACCGTCTCTAGAGGATACACTGCAACAATTCATGCAGTCCACTCAGCAAGCCTTGCAGTCAAATTCTCAAGCTATACTAAAGCTTGAAACACAGATAGGGCAACTTACAAGTGTTATCGGAGAGAGGGAAAATGACAAATTCCCCAGTCAACCCACTCCCAATCCTAAGGGTCAATTCGAAGTGGGACCTTCAACTACTTCCACTGTGCATCATGCAGATGTTAAATCTATCATCACTCTTAGGTCAGGGAAGACAGTTGATAATCAGGTTAGGATGCCAGAAGAAAGACAACAGGTTAACCAAAGTCATGATCAATCTGACCCATCAAAGGGCACTGATTGCTGCCTGAGAAAGAACCCGAAGAGTCAGTCACGACTGATTTTGTCCCAAAAGCTCCTTACCCACAGAGATTTATTCCAATTAAGAAAGGTACACCACATAGTGTCGTGTTAGAGGTGTTCAAGCAAGTCCACATAAATATCCCTCTCCTCGACGCTATTAAACGAATACCTTCTTATACAAAATTCTTGAAAGATCTCTGCATGTTATAGAGAAAGACGAATATTCCAAAGGGAACATTTTTGGTTGAACATGTGAGCTCTTTTATTCAACATAAAACTCCTGTCAAGTACAAGGATCCTGGAAGTCCTACTATTTCTTGTGTCATTGGTGACCATTCGATCGATCGAGCCTTACTTGATTTAGGAGTGAGCTTTAATTTGTTGTTGTACTCTATGTACGAACAATTGGGGCTAGGAGAACTGAAACCCACACATGAAACACTTCAATTGGCCGACAAGTCAGTCAAAATTCCAAGAGGTGTAGTAGAAGATGTTCTCATCAAGGTTGACAAGTTTTATTTTTCAGTGGACTTTATAGTCCTTGATACACAACCTGTGATGAACACCAATAGGTAAATTCCAGTAATTTTGGGTCAACCCTTCTTTGCCACCTCCAATGCAATCATCAATTGTAGGAATGGAGTGCTCAAACTGTCGTTTGGTAACATGACTTTAGAGCTCAACGTGTTTAGTTGTGGCCACCAGTCTTTAGATACTGATGACCTATATGAGGTAAACATGATTGAGAGTACAGTCCATGAGTCCTTTCTGAACTTTACATGCGATGACCCATTTGAGGAATGCTTGTGAAATTTTAACCCTAATTTCAATGAAAAAAGGGTCAAAGAAGTGAATGCTCTACTGATAATCACCTCATTTTTGGAGACCGGTAAATGGAAGGAAAAATTTGAGTCTCTCTCCATCAGTGTTGAAAAGCCACTAGTATTGGACCAGGGTTGATTAGTAGGTTTCTCAATAGAGTCCGAGTGAGTCTGTCTGTGTCCATATGTCCATTTAGTCCAGTCCGTCTAGGTTAGGTTTTTTTAATTTTGTGTGACTCTCTGAGTTTATGTGTCGATGTTTGTTAGTGTTTAGTTTAGGTTTTCATTTTTGTTGAGTCAGTTGTGTGTCTTTGTGATTAGTCTAGTATTTTTGTTTGTGTTTTTGTTGTCTATTTATTTTTTTAGGCTTTGAATAAAGCGAGTCATCTCAGGTACTTTTGAATTCAAGTTGTTCTATTCTGATATATTCTTCTAATTTGCTGATGCACAGGTAGATTAGGGAACATTGAGGACAATGTTCAATTTAAGTTTGGGGGTATTGAGGGGTTACACTGTGTCAGTTTTGAGTCGATTTTGAAAAAAAAAAAAATCAGCATTAATGTGGTTGAAAATTTGTATATCATGTTTTTCCAATTGACTTTTATGAAATTTATACTTGGAAACTTTTACACTAGCCATATTAATGTTAGCCTGAAAAAAAAAAAAAGGAGTATTTATGAGTTAAGTGATCACTGGAGGAATACTAGTGGCGACTTGTGACCCAATGAGCTTTTGAGCCAGTCAATTTTTCTGAAGGTTATAAGTAATTCTTTATTTTCGTTGATGGGCGTTGATAAGCAGTGAAAAATAATAATTTTACCCTTTAATATTTGATTAGTTAGTTCTTAAATTTTGTTTATTTTATATTATTATTGTAACACCTCGGATTTTTCAGATCATTATTTTATATGACACTTACTCTTTTAAATTGTGAAGTTTAGAATTAAACCTTATTTGGATCAAGAATTGGGCCATGACCCAATTAGGACCCAACCAATGTTGGAATTGGTTTTATTAAATGCAAATGGGTTGAATTAATTTAGTGATGAATTATATATAATTTTAAACCAAAGATATTATGGCCGAGTAGTGGATTTGAAATATCCAAGTAGATGTTAAAAAAATCAAATAAAGATTATCTTGGCCGAATTTTAGATAATGATTTACATATTATGCACATGAGAGATATGTGGGATTTTTAAATCCACAATGATATGTTAGATATTTAAAAAGGGATGAAATATCTGTGAATTAAATTAAAAGATTATTTGGATTATGATTAGGGTTATGCGCATAGTACTTGCTAATAAGAATTAAAGGAAGTCTTAATAAGGCAAGGGAAAGTCGGATATGGCTAATTAAAGAGGGAAAGTTGGCCATGGTTAAATAAGGAAGGTTTGATATATGTCCAGTGTTTTAGTTATAACTTTTTACTCTGATATCTGATTGCTTTGGTTCCTTTTCGTTAGAAAGAAGATTTCAAGAGCTATAACTTTGTAGTTTACCACTTTTTCTGATTCGGAAGTTAACAAGATTAAAACTGAGCTACAATATAATATACGTGTAAAAAAAAATGGGAAGCACAATAGGGCAAGATTCTATTAAGAACATTCTAATATGGGATTAAGGAGAGCTTAATAAAAGGAGAGATCCATAGGGGTGCACGGTTTTTACAACCCCATTACCAAGTTATATTCCTCTCTCTCTCCCTCTCTCAAGTCCTCTCTTACACGGCAAGAGCAAGAGAAGAAAGGGCAGCAACTAGAAGGAGTTCTTGTTTGGAGAAAATCAAAGAGAAAGGAAGAGAAAGATTAGAAGAGCAAGGAAGAGGTTAGTATCTAAGTATTAATGTTATAATTTTATTTATGAAATCTAAAGAACCATAGGGTTCGGCCATGGTGGATGGCCGAACCCCATGGAAAGAGATGATTAGTTATTGAGAAAATTAGAGATGGGTTAATGGTTTAAAAGGAGAAGAAAGAACCATAGGATTCGGCCATAGTACATGGCCGAACCCCATGGAAAGAGATGATTAGTTATTGGGTTTTAAAGATTGGAAACCATGGAGAGTGTTGAGTTATTAATTGGGTTTATGTTCCTAGATCTTAAATCATAGAAACCTTTGGTGATTATATGTTTTAGATTCAAGAAAATCAATGAAAGAATATGGAATATGGGTCGGCCATGGCATGGCCGAACCATGGCTAATTGAGTGGATCTAAAATAATAAAAAGGAGGAATGAGACTCGGCCATGGTGTATGGCCGAACCCCACCAAATATTTTATGGATTGATGATTAATTTTGGATTAGATCTAAACCAAGGGCCAAGATCATGAACCATAGGGTTCGGCCATGGTGCTTGGCCGAACCCCATGGGTTAAAATTGGTAAGTAGATGTAAAAGATGGACCTAGATTTAAAAGGGTGAGGTTCGACCATAGTGCATGGCCGAACGCCACTAGAGTTATTTTTGGAAACCTTATTATGGAAAGTATTGCTAAATTTGGGAAGCAATCCACATATGGAAAGAGTTGTTAATTATGGAAAAACAATCTAATTTTGGAAGGTGTTTCCAAATATGGAAAGGAGGTTACTTATTAAGGAAAGTTTCCATTCTTGGAAGTGGATATTAAAATTAGAAAGTATCTACTTAAAGACCATAAAACTTATTTATGGAAACCATACCAATAATGGAAGGTAAGGCTTGATTATGGAACCTAATTTAAATGAAGGGATTGGTTGCCATGAGTTCGTTTTTGGAAACCTTGTGAATTTTGGAATATGATATTCAATCATAGAAAGGTTGTTGTTTAATTAAGAAACCTTCTAAATGTGGACCTTAGGTTAAAAATGGAAGGTAGAATTATTTTTAGAAAACTTTCCATTTATGGAAGGAAGTTTATATTTTGGGTAAGTTAAATAGGGAAACCTTCTAATGATAGTAGGAGAGATTAATAAAGGGAAGTTCTATTCTTGGAAGGTGAAATCTAAATTTGGAGACCTTCCAATTATAGAAAGGTGGAGATTAATTGGAGATTATACACCATAGGGTTCGGCCATGGTGTATGGCCGAACCACATGCTCTAACTTAAGGGATTAAAGGTATTTTTAATTCATGGTTTAAGGGCTGATTTATGAATCAGATTATGAACCTACATTATGAGTTAGGATATGTGTAGTTTTAAAATAAAATAAAGGATACAATGTATGATATGAATTGATGGAGAAAGGGATGGCAAAAATGTAATTAAAATACCAAAGTAGAAGAACCATGGGTTCGGCCATGATGTATGGCCGAACCCCATGAGATATGTTTGATGAACTTATTTGATTAAGGGAAATTTTAAGGTCTAATTATGGAAGATTTAAAGGAAGAAGGAAACCAATGGCATTTTGGTAAATATGAGATAATGTTGGACATTGGGTTCGGCCATGGTGTATGGCCGAACCCCATGAATTATTTTAAGGGATTATGTGCTTTGGAAGCATGAATGGATGACTTGGAACCTAAGCAAAGAAAAGGGACTAGGATTGTCAACAGTGACATTTTTGTAAATATGTATAAAAAATGGTAAACCATGGGTTCGGCCATGGTGTATGGCCGAACCCCATGGGGTTTTGTTTATGGACTTAGAACCTTGTAATTAGGTGAGACTTAGTATTAATTTATTATTATATTATAAGGTAACGGGATCCCACAAGCGGTGAGCGATCGATGATCGAATCTTGGACAGAAACGCAAGGACTTGTGAACTGTTTTAGGTAGGATTCCACCTCTTTGAAACCATGGGTTTATGTATATTGTTTTTATCTTGATTTAATGATTTTATATTGCAAAGATTATGTTTCAAATGGTGATTTTATATGCTATGTTTATTTGATAAAATAACATGTGTTTTAAATATGAGCTTTTAAATGCTATGATTTTGTATAATTGTATAGCATGTGGTATTTGCATCTCATGCATGGCATGGAAGGGATGACAAGTAACCGAGGACCCACACTCCGTCAGGGCATCCGTAAAACACTCGTGGGGGGATACCTTGATGTGATTTCCATCAAGAGGATACTATGTATAATACCTTGATGATGAGAATCCCATCAAGAGGAATATTATATATGAAGACCCTGGTGATGAGCATTCCATCAGGAGATACCTTGATGATGAGAATCCCATCAAGAGGATACTATATAGCCGGAGATCCACCACTCCGTCGGGGCGACCGTAAAACAAACATGGGGGATACCTTGATTTGATTTCCATCAAGTAGATTCCGGAGATCCACCACTCCGTCGGGGTGTCTGTAAAATAATCGTGGAGAATACCTTGATGAGGAGAATTCCATCAAAAGGACTTATGCATACATGTGATGGGTGGGACTCATTGCATATGATAGCATGGCATGGCATTAAATTGGCATGATTATGATCTTTATTATCATGCAAGGTTTTTCTGGCTTTTATCTGTATGATTGGATCTTTATTATCAGACACTAGTTTGGATACAATGTTTCGAAAGTATGGAATGATTTATTATATCTGGTTTTGATATATATATATTGTATCTGGATTTTTGGTACTAACCCATGTGTTAACCCTAACTGGAATTCCTACTGGGCGCGTTGTACTAACGCCCTACTTCTACCCTTTAGTGGATGATGCAGGAAACGAGGAAAACGTTAAACGCAGAAAGGGATAAGGATAGGAGCTTGGAATACTTTTAGTTTTATATTTTGTTTAAGATACTCAGAGATTTGTATTTGGAGTATCCAAATTTCGGAATGTAATAACTTAGATGAATTGCTATGGTTGGATGTTTTATTTGGATAATGATTAAGTGATTTATTGACTAAGTACTTTGCTATCAATGGAATAGAACTTGGTTCTATTATGATTCCGCAAATTGATGTTATGATTCCGCAGGTTGTGATTTTTATTCCGCATATTGATATCGCTATGTGTGAACCATTTTAGTGGACTGATCCATGCACACATAGGGTTGGCCAGTTAAGCGTCGGACTTTGGAAGTTCGGACTTAGCTCGCGTCATAACGTCCAGCGCTCTATCACTCTACTCTGTTTTTAAAAAAAAAAATAGACTCTGAATTTACGGGAAGAAGCGAGTGAAAAAGGGCGGGGCGTTACAATTATTGTAATATATTATATATTCTAAAACTATATTTGTTAATATATTATATTAATTAATTTTATCTAATTAAGTGTATTTTAATGTCTTGTTAGGCTGGTGAATTGTTGAGCATGCATTGAGTCCCATTCAAAGTCTAAGTGATGACTAACTCCGCGTGAGAAGAGGATTGTCCCAAGATGAGAGGAAGAAAGTTGCAAAAAGAAATGAAAAGGCAACAGGAGTTTTCGTCAGTGAGCATTAAAGAAGAAAGAGATGCAGCAGGTCAGCTGGTCCATTTGGTCCATTTGCTGTAAAAAGGACATCCAATCCGGGCAGCAAACCAGCAAGATACAAATTGAAGCAGAGCATTGAAGAAGAAAGAAGATGAAGGACTGCAAGAATCAGCAATAAACTTAAAAGAAAATACATCAGATTTTGCAAAGACAGCAGCCAGCGTGGAAGGAGGAGCTGTTGTCCCATCTGTGTACCGTCCCTTGCAAAGAGATAAATCAAGAAGCAACTAAAACAAGAAAAAAAAAAACAGAGCAGCTGTAGTTGAGGGAAAGAATCCTGCAGAAAGAGAAACAACATATCAGCCAATGAATTAATAATAAGGTTAGGAAAAATCAAAATGGAAATAAGAGGAGGATGGGTGGTGGATATCTTATGTCTTTGCCAGATTTAACTGCAAGCAAACAGAGGGACGGTGGCTGATTATTTCCAAAGGTAAAGAAAAAGAAAAGAAAATGATTGTTGTATATGCATTGTTACAATCCATTGATCTGAGAGAGAGTCATGGCTTCACTGTTTAAGAAAAGCAATGAAAGAAATAGAAGAGCAGAGAATGGAAAGAGAGAAGATTAGAAAGGAAGCTTGGGACTATGGAAGAGTTATCATCTGGATGAAAAGTGGAAAGCAAGCCAATTGTGCAAATCCTTTTGTCTTGACCGTGTTGACAGAGAAAAGAAAGCAGGGGATGGGTTTCTAAAAATCTGTCTGTCGATCCTGGAGATTTAAAATTGGATGAGTGGGTCCCATGGCTTGCTTAACTTAGCTATTCCCAACACTATAAATATAAGGGTCCTCCACAAGAGAAATTCGAACCTGGTTAAGAAGAATTAACGCTGTGCATTGGAAAGGAAGATAAGAAAGAAATCAGACACGGCAAGGGTCTTAGGTTGGTTTTATTTTTATTTTTATTTTTTTCTTGCATTGTGTTCTTGTATTTCTTTTTCTTTAAAATTCCATTGATATGTAATTCTAAATTCATGTTTCATAAATAAAATTGAGGTGTGATGAAATATTTAGTCTATGGTTTTCCAATTATTCAATTGATGTATGGTGATTATTTGATTTTATTTTTATTCTTTAATTAAGTTTATGTGTGGATTTATTTTAATTATTTCAAATTAAATGTGATGAAAATTTAGATTGAATAGACTTCCTTCTTCGATCTAAGGCTCTTATTTTAAGAGTGCGATGAAATATTTTAGATTTGAAGATAAAGTTTAAATTCTATTCATTCTAAGGTTTAATTTGAGATTTTTAATTTAATGAAGTCCATGGATTTAATTTTTAGAATATTTATCGAAGAAAAATTTGAATGCATGATTGATAATTTACGTGAGCTCCGTATTCTAGGCCTTTGTTTTATTTTTAAAATATGGAAAATAAAGCCTCCATAATTCTTTGATCCAGTTCGACTGTAAATATGTACAAAGGTAGTTTAGGTGTTTTCAATTTTATTTTTATTTATAAATTCAAAAACTCTTGAAATTGATGAACTCGGTTGGAAATAATTTAATTGCATCTTAATTTATGTTTTCTAAGTTAAATTGAGATTGTTTATAATTTTTATATTATTTCCACCATCTTAATTAAAATTAGTTAAATTGTTAGATTCTATGTTTAAATCTAGAATGTTTCTAAATTAAGATTAAAACTCATAGATTAGATAAATTATTTCATATTTATGATTGATCTCCATATTTCTCAAAGTTCTTAAAATACTTAATTCAATGGTGTAGTTTTATGGATATATTTTCCTAAGTTCTAATGGATTCGACCTCACACTTAATCACTATACTATCTAATGGTTCGTGCGCTTGCAAGTTATAAATTTAAAATTTGCACAACATGCGTATTATTTCGTTGTTAGATCTTGTTTTGGTCAAATTACTAAGAATGACATAAAAATTGGATTATTACGCCAGAAGTTTTCTGTATTTATTTGAAACTAATGAAATATGCATATGAAGCTTAAGAAGTGATTTAGGCCATTATTTTTGGACCGTTTGAGCCTTTGAAGCCTACCTATATTGGTCATCTTATCATGTTAGTTCCCATTTTTGAGCTTTGAATAAAAATTTAACATATTTTTGTTGATTAGCCATGTTAACCATACCCAACTCCGGTTGTGGAGTTTGAGCATTCACTGAAATATCTGTGACCTATTCTAGAGCTCAGAAAAAGGTTAAAGATGATTGTTATTGGGATGGTACTCTTTGAAAAAATATGTCTCTTGAAAACAAAGAAAAAAAAGATAGCAGAATATGCTGAAAAAAAAACCAAAAAAAAAAGAGAAAGGGAACATTCATACATGAAAAGAAGGATGTGAAAAGAAAAATAGAAAAAATTAAAAAAATTTGAAAAATAGAAAAAAAAATTATGCTGTGGAAGTGCTGAGAGGAATATTAGAGGAAGAATATCTCATTTTTAATTTTAAAGACCTCTACTTTTTCTGTTCAAAGTATTTATTTTTTGAGTCTTTTATCTTTCTTTGATATGACCTGATCCGAAGCCACATTTTGTCCTATTAAGAAGTCCTAATTGATCTTAAGTTAATATGATATTTAAAGTGGAGAATAGATGAAGAGAAATCATGATGTATTATTTCAAACGTTCTCAGGAAAATGACATCCATTCATGAGATCTGTGTTTTCTTTGTTATTAGTTGTTCTTTGATGATAAATATGTGAGATATTTGTATTTGAGAACTTATTCCACTCACATATACTTTTGAGAGAAATTCAACCCAATCTCTGAGTGAAAGTCTTTCTGAGAGATATAACTTTGCTAGATTTGGAGTTGAAGCACATTTTCGGCTGGTGGTGGCAAAACTTGTGCTCATTTTGAAAAAAGAAGGTTATGATAATATTGGTTATCACACACTACACTCTGAGTATAAGTTTTGTAAAAGAATTTTGGAGTTGTAAGATGTTTAAATGTTAATTTGGATATTTTTGTTGAAATTTGATGTTTGAGGGTATCATCACTGGAAGCCCTCATGAGACTATAAGTCATCCATTAGTTGTGAGCTAGGGGTTTAAAGGCTTATTGCATACGCTAAATGCAATCGAGAGTGCCAGCGAAAGTGGTGTAGTTTAGGTTTTTAATTTTCGTTTTGCTCAAGGACTAGCAAAATGTAAGTTTGGGAGTATTTGATAAGTGCAAAATTATTACATATTTTACTCCTAAATTTATATTTGTTAGTATCTCATATTAATTAATTTTATCTAATAATGTGTTTTAGGTTGGGGCACTTTCTAGACCGAAAGTTGGCTTAATTTGTAACGCCCCGTCCCACTACGGGCGCTTTACCTCCGAAAAGTCTCAAAACATAACCAAGGAGCGGATATCGGACATTAGTTTTTTTTGAAACGGGGTAACTACCTCCCATTCAACAATCTAATAAAGGCCAAAGTTGATATAATATTTACAACAAACAACCACTGACCATTTAATATAATTATACAATCATTCAAACGAATATGTAATGAGGAGTCTACACCAGCAAGGATCTCTCAAAATTAAACATGTAAGAATATGGAATGTCTATCACTACTGCTTCTCCCCAGGGTGTCTATTCGAGGGGCCCGCCTAGTCCCTCTGCCGTAGGGGTACCTGAAAGGTAAGGGGTAAGCTACCCAGCCCAGTGAAGAGATAAAACTTATCACAAGTTAGCAATATAAATGGATATTAAAGCAGAATATCATGATAACAAGAATACTCGTATGCATGAAATCCAAATACACTCAACAACCCACATCGGGTCCTCCAACAAACTCCGGTCTCCCTATCAGTACCATCGGGAGACTAAAGAATACACAACTGCATCGCCCACACGAGCTGTGTCGAAAGACCACCTCGACAATGCCCGATGATAAAACACACAACCGCCTCAACCACACGAGCCGTGTTGGAAAATCACCTTGGCTACGCCCGGGGGAGCCAAACTCTAGGGCAGGCACCTCAACCTCCGGAACGCAACGGGGAGACTTGTATCCCCTATGGGGGTCTCGACCGCCGGAGCGTAACGGGGAAGTCCTCCCAACAACCATCATCATCACGTCATCATAAATATATACACACAAAAAAAGTCCTCCATCTCAATACCCAACGGCACACTGTCCGTTGTGGGTTATCTCTCATGCATGATAAACATGTGTAACAATATATGCATATAGTAAAATCCTCTAAACACAAACCCCATATTCATCATGGTCTCATTCACATATTATAAGTAGGCGCTTAACATAAATTCATTCGCATATTATGAGTAGACACATAACTCGTTATCATTAAGTCTCAAGCATTATGTTTGACATCGAACCCATAACTTATAGCTAAATAAACGACATAACCGTGTATAACAATATAGCATGTTCTAACATAACTAACCAAAATCAACATCATGCGTCATCATGCGGTCAAAAGCACATAACGAGTTACTTAAACACACCTCTCTATGCTCGGCCTGATTGCATTTGCATCTTATAATAAACTCTCAAGTATCATCAACATCTTCCAAGTATCATATTCGATATTAATTTATCCAATTAAAGTTTCTCACAATAGTGTATAGAGGACAAGAGTGCACGCGAACAAATCCCTCTCCCAACGGTTCACCCTTACCGAGTGGCTTAATAAATAGAGGGTCCCATTCGAATCACTCAATGTCTGGAAGTACATATTTGATATATGCAATGCATGCTAAAATCGTGATAAGTCCCCTCACCGTGTGTGTGGAGTCGAAAGTCCAAAGCGAGTAAGTGACTTGTTGGGTTTAAGGGAGTTCAATCCGTGGAAACAAGGAAGAACGGACGAGTAATTAAGACAAAACGGTTCAAAAAGAGGCCGAGGTGGATTGGGTCTGCCAGACGTGGGCTGGACTAGGTCTGGACCTGGTTGGGCAGGACCGGGTCTGGGCCTTGTCGGGCCGGACCAAGCCTGGGTCAGGTCGGGTCAGGTCTGGGCCAGTGGGCCAAGCAGCTGGGTCGCCACTCCAGCCCGACTCAGAACAGAAGAAATCCCGACTGAGTCGACTCGGCACTCGGCCGAGCGACTCAGTAACTCGGCTGAGTTGGAGGGAAGGGGGTGAAAACCAGGAAAAATCCAGGAAAAGTGGAAAAGAGGGAAAGAAGGGAAAAACGAGGAAAAGCAGGGAAAAGAAGGAAAGGAAGAAGAAATAAAAAAGATAAATCGAGCAGCAGAGAAAACAGAGAAAGGGAAGGGAAGAATAGGGGAAAATCGGGAGAAATCCCGAAAAAAATCGAAGAAAAGGGAAGAGAAAATAGGAGGAAAAATAAGAGGAAACCGGTTGAGGTAGAGAAGGGGAAGAAGGAGAAAGTAGAGAGAGAGAGAGAGAGAAGGAGAAGGAGGAGAAGCTTACCGGCATCAAAGGAGAAGAAGAAAGGGAGATCGCACGTCGGGAGGGGGAAGAAGAAGGGGGCTGCTGTTTTGGGGAAGTGGCGGCACTGTAGCATGAGAGGCTACAGTGTCGCGGAAGGGGAAGATAAAAGAGTTAGGGTTTAGGGTTTTTGCCCCCTTTATTTTTTAGAAGAGAAATAAAAACTCGAAGAAAGAATTCGAAAGATCTCGGGCGAGAAAACGTGTGACTTTTGAACAAGTTTTCATGACAATTACACAATAATTATAAAATTATCAAAATGCCCTTCGAGTTCCCGAACTCGAAAACAGGTAAACTGGGCCCACCATGGCGCCCACACTCCTCTTCACTGTAACCAAGAAGTGATTTTCAAATAATTTAAATGGCAAAAATAATTAAAATATTAAAATTACCAAAATGCCCTTTGAGCTTTAGAGCTCGAAACCAGGCTAACTGGGGTGCACCACGGAGCCTACACAATCCTCACTGCCACCAAAACACCAAAACAATTTGGAGATTCACAAAACTCTCTAAGACCTCGAAATATCGGGCCGTGTCATTACATAATTAGGCAGAATTGACGAGTTTTCTCAGTTTGAACTATTGTTCGGGTTGATGGAGAGATGATAAGCTTTGCAAACATCAGTAAGAAACCCAACCTATGAAGCAGAGGTAGCCAAGCTTCTTTTAAGTCAGATTGAAGCCTAAGAACAACCATTGGAACACGACTGTGAGCAGTGTTTCTTAACAAACAAAGAGAGAAGCCAAGCTTGGCCAAGTAGTGAAAAGCATAGCATACAGTGGACAGTACAAGAAAAGTAATGCAGCAACCCATTATGTTATTAAACATGTAAAGAACAATGGGAAGGCTGAAAAGAAAGAGAGCCAGCGATTTAGCCAACTAAAAGAATAAAAATAAATTAAAACAACAATAGAAGAAGAAGGTGCTGGCTAATTCGGTGGCTACAAGAGAGAAATGAACAGAAGGCTAGAGAAAGAATAGAAGGTCAACTAAAAATAGAAAGAAAGTTGGGACAGTGGAATCAGACATAGAAGGATATGCGGCTAAATGAAAAGAGAAAAAAACAAATTGGAAGTTGTTGTTCTAAGCTCGGATCGGCTGAAGAGAAAACTTCTAGTGGGATAGTATTGTGGCTGTCCTTGGGAAAGAATAGTAGATAAAGAAAGGAAAAAAAAAGGTGGCTGACACTGAGAAAAGAAATCCATACAGAGGAAGTTGACGTGTATCCAATAGAAGAGAAATAGGAGTCGGCCAGCACAACATGCCATCGACTGATTGAGTGGGCAACATGGCTTACTTATTTTATCTCTCCCAAAAGCTTATAAATTGAGCACCCATCCATTGTGACGAAGGGAACTGAATTCGACACAACCAGAAGGCTTGGGATCTCCGACGATGGCTCGGGTTTTATTTTTCTCTCTCTTTTATTTTAATTTCATAATGTCAGGCTAATTTCTTGTACCGAGGTTGATGAAGGAACCCCGTTAATGAAATAATATTCTTTTATTTGTTTATTTAATTTCTAAATAAGTGTGTTTAATTATTTATGAATTGTGTTTCATTAGATTAATTAGATGTTAATTATTTTCACCACTAATATCATGTATTTGTGGTAGTTAATATTAATATTTGATTCATCATTACTTGGTGTTTAAATTAATTTAAAGGTAAAACCCTTTGATTCATTGTTTTCTTTTATTTTAATTTAAATACATTGGATGCTTAGATTAATCCCTTTGATCCATTGTCTTTTAAATTAAAATAGGATACATTGAATGCTTAAAAATTACATCTTTAAAAGCGAAGGAAAATCTGAATTTTGAACACCATATTAATGAACTTAAATGTTTAAATCTTTAAAACTGGAAATTAATAAATAAATAATTGGAATATTATGGATTTAATGGTGGTGGAATCCGATACCTTTATAATTTCTCTCACTTGATTTAATCTCTGTTTTTAGTTGTTTTAATTAATTTTGCAATTTCAATTCAATCATTCTCCTGAAAAATTGTTAACTAGGTTAATGTTAAAATATTAGGCTTTTTAATTTGTTTTCACGTTCATTCTAAATCAAGTCCCTGTGGGTTCGATATCGCATTTGCATATCTCTATAATCCAATTCGATTCGTGCGCTTACGAGTAATTATAAATTTAAAATTTGCCTAACATATACTAAATCAATAAACTACTTGAGCTGATATTTTTAGAAACGGAATTAAAATATTTAATAGAAAACAGCATTGTTTTGTATGTTGGAGGTGGCTGCTTGAGTTCCAACTCAAAGCTGGAGCAAATCATCGAGCTGTCTGAAGTCCCCTTCGCCAGAGGCTTCTTAAAGGCTTTAGACCAACTTCTGTGAATCGTATTTCAATTTCATCTTGAAGCATTCTAACCACAACGGACATTGCAGGTCTAAGAGCAGGAGATGGATTGGTGCATAGGAGAGCCAGATTCAGCATCCTCATCGCCTCTTCTTCAAAATAGTCTGGCCCAAGAACAGTTATTGCACATTCTTTTTTCCATGTTGTCTTTAGAAACTACAAACTACATGTATTCTTGGTAATATTACAATCAAAAATAAATAAAATGCAGGAAACGTAGGAAAGATTGTAGATATCAATACAATCATAAATATCTTCTTCCATCTGCAAAATCACAATCCCGAATAAATATTGTAAGCGATCAACTTAAAAATTAAAGGCTACAAGCACTTATAACGGTTAAAAATTCTTGAAAATAGTATCATATTATAGAGGTCCATTTGATTATATTGATAATTGCAAAAAATAAAAAATTAAAAAGGGTACAACTTTCAAACATGGACAAAAACAAATAACCAAACACTTCAAAAGATAGCTGGTTCCAAACATACCTACCAAAAGGATTGAGTTAGTATACACTACAGTAGCAACCATAAAAACGGTAATTTACTACAAGGAGAAAATAGGGTTGGCATCAGTATCGGAAATCTACAAGTGGTCTTAAATGCTTTCCATGTGATGTGCTTTCATTTTTCTTTTTCTTTACAATCTGGACTCTCTTTTGCTTCAGTGGGGATGCAATCTCGTAACGACCCACTTTTTCAAACAGTAATTTAATCTACTATATCGATATATAACCGTTGTTGCACTCGGACGAGTGCTTGGAAAGGCCCGGGAGGTTGTCAAATTGTGAGAATAATAAAGTAGAAGGGTCGAATTTTCGAGGGAGAGGTGTCAGAAGTCTGACAATGTCGAAACTGTAATAGGTGACTATCGGAGGCTATTAGAACTCGGACTAAACCAACATCTTGGGGACTTTTTGGAGATCTCTTCCGGAAGTCCGACTTGTTCCAGCAATATTGGAGTTCCGATATTTAAGCATCGGAGTTCTGATATAATGGAAATGAGAAGGGGTATTTAAGCACCTACGTTGATCAGAGAGGTCATTTCCTCTTTGATTTCGCTCCTCGTTTCAACCAGAGGACATCCTCCAGCTCTTCCCACCACTCCAACCGCTGTGCATTTAGTGACCTGACCCTTAGTGCTGATATTTTGGCCTAGGCCATATCTGACTCATATCGGCAAATATTTTAGATACATCAACAAAATATTAACCGAAATTTGCGACACTAGTAAATGTAAACCTGACATATATTGGTTAATATTTTGTTGCTTCCTTAAGGTCAATAGTAATCAACCATATAAAGCTCTCTATAGACAACTTCCGCAAACAGACTTTGATTAAGCATGGCAATGGATCACTTACATCACTCTCTTTTATTGGCATTGATCAATTTGAAGAGTTCGAGTCACTACCAAAAGGAGTGTTGTTGCAGAATCACACAGCTCTAAAGGCCCTCGAAATTAGCCAGTGTCCAAAGCTGAAGAAATATTAATTTGATGAGCATCTAGGCTTAAAATATTCAAAATAAATGTCTAATTCTTGTACTATGGGTCCAAGCGCATTTGCACACAATTGGGTTAGCGGATCTCACCTTATTAGGCAGATAAGATACATACTATGAGGGAATTCAAATTTTGAATATGTTGTGTGAGGAAATCATTGACGAAGTCAAAGGAAAACAACAAGATTATGTAGCACAGATGCAACTTAGAAGGCAAGATGATTGTGGCGCCATCATAGAGAATTTTTTTGCCGTGACTTCTCCAATAACTTAGAAAATAACATAAATTTGGACGTTGTTGAAAAGGTAGTCTAATAACCTATCCAATTGATTCAAATGCATGTAATTTAGACATCACATTGGACTTAAAATAAGACCATTGTTATAATTATGTGAAAAAGGTCCTAAACTATTGTAAATGTAAAAATAAAAATAGTACCACCCGCATCAATAGAATTGATTGGACCTTAGCACATACTATGAGTACATGTTACTAGCTACAATAAGGAGCAAACAAAGAAGAAAGAATAAAAAATCGATGAAATTATATAAATCCAAGACAGGTTACTAGCTGCAATCTATGTTCAATTAAACTAGTAAACTAATAAGCAGAATGATGAACATATAATTTCATTCTTGGAACAACAATAATAAACAACTTTGAAAAGTGGTAGCTAACAGAGACATACAACAATGACCAAACATCACTAGGAGAGATGGTAGAAAATTCCTTATTTACGTCCACTAGTGTGAAAGAAGAGGTCACCACTAGCATGACCTCCAATCCACCTCCCATACATCAAAGATTCAGGAAGAAAAGAATATGCATAACCACATTCGACATTAACAATTGGAATGTACGAGTCAACATAACGATGAACTAAGTGAGGACAGTTCTTGATTGTCAATTCTTGTAGTAATGGAAGATTTCCAACCCACTCAGGTAAAGAAGTCAAGCTTTCTCATTCTTCAATGCACAAGCTTCCTAGTTTTGTGAGATGCTGCTGCAGCCCTTCTGGAAAAGAAACCAACTTTGCCAATGACCTGATAGTAAACTTGTTGAGTGACGTGAGGTATTCCAAGCCTTGAGGGAGAGATGTTAGATTATCACATTTCTCAATATGAAGTCTTGAAAGAGAGGTCAAGCCTCGTAACGTCCCGACCCGAAAGTGGGCCCAGAACGCTACTAAATTTTTTTTTTTTTTTGTAAACTAACCTTAATGACTTTATTTATATACATGGATTGGTGGGGTTAGAAAAACCCTTCATACAACGCACACACTTAAACATAGCCGAAAACCCTTACAAAGTTTTCTCCCATTTTCCCAACCCTTCTCCTACACTTCCCGCCTAATTTTTTGTAGAAGATCCTACATCATTATTAAAGTCAAAAATGAAGCTATCAAGACATGTCGCCGACATATGTCCTAACACTCCACAGGTTAGGCAAGGTACAATCCCCGGTCCTCCGATATAAGGACAATTAGTCATTTCTCTCCCATGTCCACAGTATCCACAACAGGGCATACTACATTAATAGGATTAGGGCAGTAGGCGTAATAATGCCCTTCTTGGTTGCACAGCTCACAGACATATACTAACATGCTCTCAGCAGTTGGGGTAGCCGGTGTTTACTCGGGCGAGCCTATTTCCCTTACAGACTCTTCTACGACTGGAACAACTTCAACATTTTCATTAGGTACAACTTTAACATTCTTATTTGGTACACTAAAGTTGCTAATAATTGAATCCAATACTATCGGACAGCTAGGGGTCCCTTTGTTCCATATCTTGGTGTACTCCACGTTACTTGACATATCTGTTGATGAGTGCAAAATAAATACATATTTTATTCCTAAATTTATTATTGTTACTATCTCATTTTATTTAATTTTATCTAATTAGTATAATTTTGTGTTTTGCAGGTTTAAAAGTGAGGATGACAGAAAAAATGCTTAAATATAAAGTCTGGGCTCATTATGAGTTATTATGGACCTCAAGCCCAATTATTGAGCCCATTAAGAAAAGCCCATGAAGAAATCCACATGTGTGAATACTATTTCCATTATCTCAAGAGGAAATTCGAAATTTACAAGCTAATATAAGAGGATTTTCGAACTTGGGCATTGAAGAAAAGGAGAGGAGAGGAAGAAGAGGAGGAGAAAGACTGTGGGATTTTCAGTCCACATTGGATTCTAAGGTTGGTGGATTTTGATTTCCATTGTATTTTTCTTATGTCTTTATTCCAAAATTTCATTGTATTATAAGTCTTAATTCAAATTTTATTAATAAAGGAGAGGTGGATTTATTTAGAATCATGGTCGTCCAATTATTTAATTTATGTATGATGAGAGTTTGATTTTGTTTTTATTCTTTTTATAATTTTATGATTGAAATTATTTGAAGAGATTCGAGGAGAGTGGATGAAATATTTAGGATAGATAAAACTTATTTTTCTGATTCAAGGCTCTTTTAAAGAGTGGATGAAATATTTGGATTTGGAATTATAAGTTTAAATTTTATCTATACTAAGGCTTGAATTGAATTTTCTTAACATAATGGATTTTATAATTATTATAATAAGAATTTTAATAGATGAAGAATTTGAGTGCATGATTAATAGTTTAAGTGAGCTCCATATTCTAGGCCTTGATATTATTTTTAAAATATAGAACATAAAGCCTCCATAATTCTTTGACCCAGTTCCACTGTAAATATGTACAGAGGTAGTTTAGGTATCTTTAATTTTATTTTTGTTTATAAATCCAAAAACTCGTGAAATTGATGAACTAGGTTGGAAATAATTTAATTGCATCTTAATTTTGTTTTCTAAATTAGATTAAGATTCTTTATATTTTTATATTAATTCCACCATCTTAATTAAAATTAGTTAAATTGTTAGATTTTATTTTTAAATTTAGAATGTTTCTAAATTAAGATTAAAATTCATAGATTAGATTAACAATTCCACGTTCATGATTTATCTCCATATTTCTCAAAGTTCTTAAAATATATAATTCAATAGTGTATTTTCATGGATATATTTTCCTAAGTTCCGATGGGTTCGACCTCGCACTTAATCGCTATACTATCTAATGGTTCGTGCGCTTGCGAGTTATAAATTTAAAATTTGCAAACAAGTTTTTGTTTCCCTTACAGGCTCTTCTACGACTAGAACAACTTCAACATTTTCATTAGGTACAACTTTAACATTCTTATTTAGTACACTAAAGTTGCTAATAATTGAATCCAATACTATCGGACAGCTAGGGGTCCCTTTGTTCCATATCTTGGTGTACTCCACGTTACTTGACATATCTGTATCACAAAATAAAAAAAAATGTCAACAATAACTACAATTCTAATCCAAAATAGGTTCTAACTATGTATAATCCATCACAGTTCTAGAGTTTGAGCCAACGCTCTGATACGAAGCTGTAATGCCCCGACTCGGAAGTGGGCTTGGAACGCTACTAAATTATTTTTTTTTGGGCCTAACATTTGATCCAGCCCAGTTAGAAGTCATTAAAGTTAGTTTACAAAAAAAAAAAAATTGTAGCATTCCGGGCCCACTTCTAGGTCGGGGTATTACAAGCCTTACATCTCCTCACTTGGAAATGAAGTAAGACTGTGGCATCCATGTTCCTGTAAAAATTCAAGAGAGATGAGATTTTGCAATTCCCCTTGCAAACTTGCAAGGTCACTGCAATTATTAATCAACAGTGATTTCAAAGTCGTAAGACTCCCCAGTTGTATTGATAGAATCTTCAGCTTTGGACACTGGCTAATTTCGAGGGCCTATCGAGCTGTGTTATTCTGCAACAACACCCCCCTTTGGTAGAGACTCGAGCTCTTCAAATTGAACAATGCCAAGAAAAGAAAGTGATGTAAGGACCTGTACGTATGACTTGCTGTGAATTGTGGACTGTAATGAAATAATATGCAATCATCCCTTGGAAAATGAATTGCCAAAATTCCAGAGTGTCCAGCCTGGGAAGAAGGAGGGTTTGATCAATCTCAAGCACTTAATTGAAGCCCAAATGAAGATCAGGCCCGGCTCAGATACATGATCAAGCTGGAAGCCCAGCCCAAAAATCTTAAGTACAATTTATGAAACAGTTCAGCTCGCATTTGGGCATAGCAATGCACGGCAAATGTCCAAGCATGGGCTTAATTTTGCCAGGCACATTTGTTTAGATATTAAATATATGTAGAATCATGGACTATCGTTATTGCAACAATGTTAACAAAGGAGATGCTAACATACATCTTTAGCCACCATTTACAATAGAGATGCTAAAGAGAGAGAGAGCGCGCGCTCATCTATTGTATGTTAGAAGGATGTGTAAATGCTTGAGACTAACCTTTGTTGGATGTCAAATAGAAACTTTAGATGTTTAGGAAAACAAGCAGCAGTGATCTTACCTCATCACATTTCCGATATTACTCAAGCCATGGTGACGAATTATCTTAATATCTTCTCTCATCAAATACTTTACACCATCTCTAGAGTCCGTGGCTTCAGTGAAATAATTAAGATCTGTAGTAAAAGTTTACAAATATGAAATTGTAGTCATGATGTTGATTAAAGAAAGGAATCAGAGCCGATGTTAGATCCATTCATCAAATTTAACCCATTTACCCCTTTTGAAAATCAATTTTCCAATCAATGATTAAGATTTTTATGGAAAATACACCAACAAGATTTAGTCCATGTTGGCCAAGGTGACAATACATGTTGGGGTATTGGCCAATACAAACCCATGTAAAATATTGTTGTTGCATCTTGTGCCGACCAACACAATTGGGTCTTATGCAAGAAATTCCTGCTATTTGCATCAATTTGTTCAAGGATTTTCTTTAGAACACCTAATTGATACAAAGTAATGACATTTTTCATAAAAGAAAAATGGCTGAAATTTGGAAAAAGGGATGTATAAAAAAGAGGAGATGACACAAGGGAAGAATTCCACTGATGGAAAAGCCTTGAAATCAGTAGCAACAGACAGCTGAGGACAGAAGAGGTGATGGACTAGGGTTTCAAAAGAGGGAAGAATGAATGAGAAAGAGGAACGAAGAAAGAGGTGAAAACATGAAATAGATTGATGATCGCTGAAATCATAAGTAGTGCTCAATTTTTTTAAAGATTAAATTCATTAAGTTATTTATTATGTGCAAATCAGATACCTGATACATAGAGATCAACCACCTAATCGATTTCATATTAATAAAAAGATCTATAAAATATTTCCTGAATAGACAGAGAAAGTAAACACTCATGTCATGATATAGGTTAAGTGAAATCCATATTAATTTCTTTATCAATAGAAGGCCCATCAGATATTTCATGAAGACAAATCAGAAAAAAGGAATAAAAACACTCACGCTGGAGATGGAGATGGAGATGGAGATGGAGATGGAGGTTCTGCAAATTCTGTAGCAAGATACAAGACATTGGCACGAAGCGGAGGTTGGAAGAATTCAAATTCCAGAAGAGAATAGCTCCTTAATTTATAGGAGAGGGAGGGACTCCAACTGCGTCTCACCACAGTTGGTGAATGAATAAAATGCAAAGCATTAAATGGCAGATTCACACGTAGGATTATAATGTTAAGAGTAAGTAATCAAATTTAATTTTTTAGAACTGAAATTTGATTCACACATACTTTGTCAAGTAACTTTTAATTTCACTAATTAATTTTATATTATATCTCAAGTTGCAATTCATCTTATTTAAATATGGAAAATGGATTTGAGTTTACTCTAATTGATTTCAAGAATGTAATTATTACTTAGCATTGTGACTAGTAATCATTGTCACAAATGTCGGTGGTATTTTTAAATTTACTATATTTTTATCGGCAAAATACTATTACCGCGTTAAAAACGCATTTTTATCGGCATGATGATAAATTCATGATAAATTCCTTATAACCATTTTTATTCTATTGGTATTTTTATTTATTCTATTTTTATTGATTTTAAATATTATAATTTCCGCAAGATTTTTCGGTTAAATTTCCAATAAAAATCTGAGAATTTGAAAATATCTCGATATTATCAATCCTCGTTAATATCTCGAGAACAGTATTTGTGATAATGCTAGTAATCAGACATTACATACCAGGGTTATTGGCTAGTAAAACTTTAATCATGGTTAAAGTTGGAACTTGAGACTTGTACATGTCTTAAAAACTGAAATAAAAACCATGATTAGTGACTGTCATTGGACATTACATCACCTAATGTGGAAATTTGTCACTTGCACTTACGAGTTTGATCTGATCTAGATTAAAAAGAAAAATAGATTTTAGTCATATATATCTTAAAAAAATAAATTAATTTGAATTTGATTTAACTCTAATCAAAAACACTTTTTAAGTACTCTATTTTTCACATTAATTTTTGCCGATGCACCTCTCCAAGTCCAAAAATCTTGGGTCATTATCTCTATTTCCTATGGACCAATTACTCCAAATTAAAAGAAACTCATCTTCTTTTCATTTATTTATACTCATAGCAACCTCCATGGTGTGTCAAAAAAAATTAACAAAAATAAGAAAATTTTGATTTCTAAAAGTACATTGATTTAAAAAAAATTCTTTCAAATTCCAGTTACTCATCAATGTTCAAAAAAAAAAAATCCAATTACTGACTCAGTCACTCCACGTCACTTTTCCACTTCTGCATTTTGATTCTTTTTTTCTTTCTTCCTGCAATGTTGAAGAAATAAAAAAGTGATCCGATTCTCAAAAGGGGAAAAGGATAAGTGATTAGATTCCTTTTGATGGGTTAACTCTCGTAAAATATATGCACATGCATTTGGGGTGAGAAAAGGAATTTTCTTACTGTATATAGTGGATGTCAGGTTTAAGCCCTCGCAGTTTCATTCATTCATTGGTGTGTTAATGACTGTGGTTCAGATTTGGTTTTCCATGGTTTTCCACTGGTAAATTAAAAATAAAAAGGAATTTTTTACTGCAAACGCATTTAGATTCTGGCACTTTTACCATTGGGTGGAAAAAAGTCAGTCTAAGCATTTTTAAGGTATTTTTTTTAATGCTGAAATCGCGTGAGAATAGATTTACACTTGAGTTAAATTTTTTTATATAGAATAAATAGTTTTGAGTTACACTGTTATACTGCACATTTTATAACTCATAATGGACCCCACCATTCAGTCTTCCAAACCATATGTGCTTTCATGTGGTCAAAGTAAAATTTTAAAATATTGATAAATATCTTCTTCTACATATTATATATCATATTTATTTAATTTTATTTAATATAATAATATATTATATTTTCTAAAAACATATGATAGAGTCTCGAATTAGAATTTTTACTTAAAAAACAGACCTTGGAATTTGTATCTAGGCTCATACATCTATTTCTAACAATTTTATATTTGAAAATAAAATATAGTTTAAAAATATTTTTTATATTTGAATAAATCTTATAGTTATAATTCAAATGGGTGCAACTTACAGACACCCGATTTTTCTGCTTCTACACACCCGCTTTTTTATTTTATGGTGAAATTACCATTTTACCCCTACATTTTTCATTCATTCGAATGAACTGTCCGTTCATTTCGGCATTCATTTGAATGAATGCCGCAGTGTAAATTCCATTCATTCGAATGAATAGTATTAGAAATATGCGTCATTTGATCCGTTCATTCCAATTGTAATGAACTTGCTATGCATACTTATTTGAATAATAATTTTTTTTTAAAATTTTAAAGTTATTTTTTAAGCACTATGTATTTTCAAAATTTTTCAAATTGAATATCCAGACTAATTACAATAACCTGATAAAAATACTTTAAGACTTTAAGGTCTTTTGATACTCCCAAATGCTTAAAACACAGTATTTTACAAATAAGGGTATCCCTCGGTTGTGCCGAAAACACATTTGGGAGTGTCAAAAGACCTTGAAATCTTAAAGTATTTTTATCAGGTTATCGTAATTAGTCCGGATATTCAATTTGAAAATTTTTGGAAATACACAGTGCATTAGTTAAATTATAAAATCTCCTTTAAAATTTTAAAGTTATTTTTTAAGCACTGTGTATTTCCAAAATTTCTCAAATTAAATATCTAGACTAATTACGATAATATTATAAAAATACTTTAAGACTTCAAGGTCTTTTGACACTCCCAAATGTGTTTTCCGCACAGCCAATAGATACCCTTATTTGTAAAATACTGTGTTTTAAGCATTTGAGAGGGTCAAAAGACATTGAAGTCTTAAATTATTTTTATCAGGTTATTGTAATTAGTCTAAATATTCAATTTGAAAATTTTTGAAAATACACAGTGCTTAAAAAATAACTTTAAAATTTTAAAAGAAATTTTATTATTTAAATAAGTGTGTATAGTGTAGCAATTTCGTTTCAATTCAAATGAACGATCGGTTCATTCGAATGAAGCCCAGTTTTATTAATATTCATTCGAATGAACCATCCATTCATTCGAATGAATAGGCTGAACAGTAACACGGAACACTGTTCAGCCCATTCATTCGAATGAATGGAGATTAAATTGCGGCATTCATTCGAATGAATGCCGAAATGAACGGGCAGTTCATTCGTATGAATGAAAAATACAAGGGCAAACTGGTAATTTTACCATAAAATCCAAAAACGGGTGTTTAGGGGGAAAAAAATCAAGTGCCTGTGAGTCGCGCCTTCAAATGATATAGGTTTTTGAGGCCAATTCAAAAGACATGTGTCAGTTAATTAAAAGAAAAATTAACTGCAAAGAGGTGCAAATGACTAAGGTTGGATTGAATCCTTTCTCGAACTTATATGTATACCTACACATATTGAAGGGTCTAAGTTTTTTTTATACATCTATCATTATGTAAGAAGTGAAAATTGAAAAGACACAATAGTGTCCTTTCATTATCATTGAAATTTTTAGTGTTATTATTTCAATTCAATATTTACTTTTCACCTTTTGACTAAAACTTTTTATCACTACAAAATTATCAATATGCATAAAATCTATGCTCACTCACCACCGCCAAAATCTGATAGTATTGCAATATTATCATGAAAATCCGTTAATATTATGACATTAACTACAATTTTTAATTTTTTCAATTTTAATCATTGGTAATTTGATATTTAAAAATGAATTTACATGGCATTAGATAACATTTATGATTCAAGAAATATTAGATAATTAATTATATTTTATTTTATAACATGATTGTCAAAGTAACTTATTACTTATGTTATGCTTTAACCAACTTAAAATGGTTTGAATAATATCATCCTATTCTCTGTGATGAATATTTAATATTAAACAAAGGAATGGTCATGGTCACCATTAAACTATTTATTTTATTAATAAATAATTGATATTTAAATAAGAGTGCCCATCCTAACATGGCGTTATCTTTTAGGATGGGCACCCTTAAATAATAGAATAAATTTCAATTATTGTTTTATCAAGTTCTCCTCTTCTTAAAGTTGGTCCCTACCCTATTCTTTTAACAATCACTAACATGGTAAGCTTCATGCCTTCATAGTATATCATGCATACCCAGACAAAGAGTCACCGACGAAGTCGTTTTGATCTATGAGAAAGGTTTGTGACTAATGAAAAATTAATTTAATCGAATTACTTAGATTAAAATTTCTAAGCACTTTAAAATTTGATTACTTTAAACTTTTTTATACTTAAACTTTAAAGTTTTAAAAATAAAGTAATTTCTTTTTTTAATTTACGTATAAGAAATCATGAAAAATCCCGTAAACACTACCCTTAAATCACAACAATTTTGGGAAATGGGTTTGGTTTTACGTTCCTTTCAATGGCAGGCTGGTAGAGTGTCCCCATTCGATTCATTTCTGCCTATTAGCTGATGGTCACTACAATGAAATGGAAATGGAAATAGAATTAGGGACCCTCAGTCTTTATCTTCAGTCAGCTTAATAGAAACTAATGGAATGGAAATGGAAATGGGTTTATTTTTGTGATCTGGTTTTTACAGCCAAGTCCAGTAAAAAGCAAGAGAGGGTCTCTCTTTTTGTATGGCAGGGACCACATCTGCTTCTTTCTTCTTCTTTTTTTTTTTAATTTCTCTTGCCCCTTTGAGCCGGTGGTCCAATCATGTTTTGTCCGGAATCAGGGGTTGCTCCTGACCCTCTATCCTCCTTCTATAGTAATGATATGAATAATTCATCATGTATTATTGACTTATTGTCTTCATAGTTTAAAAAGTTAAAAAAAATTAAATGAATTGATTTGAGTTGACTAAATTTGAAAATGATTTTGAGTCAAATAGGTTAAAAGAATTACTAATTTTTTTCAAAATTAAATTAAAAATTCATTCATATTTTCAAATTAATAAGAATTCCAGTTTACTCATGGCTGTCTTCGAACTATAATCATCCTCATGAAAATAACCATGACCAGGGACGATATATCAGTCGATATTTGGATATCGGCGATATCTGAATATCAACTGATATTTTCACTCTCATGCTGATTTTTTTTAAAAAAAATTATAGAAAATGAGGAAAATTATGGGCTTCATGAATATGTAATTTTTTTTTATTAAATATCGATCATTTACATGTTCAGAAATAAAAAAATCGAAATATGTATATTGGAAGGGTGACTTTATTTTCTATTCTTTTAAAAAAAATAGGTGAATCTTTTTTGGAAATAGTTGGTTGTTTTATTTTGCTTAAAATTAAAAAATAATTTTAGATAAATTTAATCTTAACATAGTCACTCTATCTCTATACTCTCTAAATATCACTCTTTATGTAGCAATCTCTAAATATCATGCTTTAGAAACTTATAATCAAATTTAGAAGTATTCATTTCTCATTGAATCATCGGTCCCCCATTATTTAATTGGTTCACTAAATATATTTAATTAGTGTGAAATTGTATGTATCCTTTTATTTATATTGAAGTACATTCATAAAAATATGTAATATATTATATTTTAATCACTGTCCTATAGAAATAGGTAAAAATGTCAAAAGAAAGAAATCACCCACAGAATTTTGTATGACTTCATATGTTTTGGGTCACATACTTGCAGAATGAGTGGAGTTCTACTTTCATTTTGTTATTATAAATTTGTGATATTGACTTTAAATCTTTGATTAAAAGAATACTAATTCTTCATTATCGATGTAGTGAAGTTTGATGATTAAACAAACAACATGAAAAATATGGAGAAAAAAAAGGAAAAAGTCTCATCCCACATTTTTTTCAATTAAAAAAATTAAATATTGGAGATATTGGTGATGTATAAATTGTACGACCGATACGATATATATCAGCTGACATTTCAACTTGAGACATGAGAATGATGACTGTGATCACTTTCTTCTTCTTATTATTATTATAATCACCTATGTGCGTATTGTTAGGGTATGGCTCGATTTGAGCAAACTTAGATTTGGAATCCTACAAAAATAGATGCTTCTATTTTTGTGGATTCATCACCTACTTCTTCTCTCATTGTATTTCTATTTTATGTTTAGGATACTTCTATTTTCGTTTGGGAAAACCTCTATCAAATAGAGGGACTCGTTTGGGTAGGTCTGTGTGGCCCTTTTGGGCATCACCTAGAGTTATAATTTGTGGGAGAGAAGAGAAAATCGTGAGAGGAAGATTTGGGAATGGGATTTGTATTTTGTAAACACCTTTGATATTAGTGAAATCGTTTGTGTATTGCCTGTGGAAATCTTGTCTCTTTTGGTTTGTGGTTGTGTTTGATTTTGTTTTTAGCTTCTGCTATGTTGTGTTGATTTGGGGATTAAAAATCCCAACAAGTGGTATCAAAGCATTTGATGTTTAGTTGAAATAGAAGTTTCTATTTCAAGATTAGGAAACTTCCTAATCCTTCTCCTACTTCTTCTCTATATACTATTTTCATTTGGGAAAACCTCTATAAAATAGAGAGGGACTTTCGTATGTCTACGCCCTTTTGGGCACCGGGTTCGTCTTTGTGAGAGAAAATCCATGAGAGGAGAGGGATTTGGGAAGAGAGTTGTATTTGTAACCTTTGATTTAGTGAAATTTATTTGTGTGTTGCCCGTGGATGTAGGCTTAGGCCGAACCACATTAAATCTTGTGTTCTTATGCGATTCGTGTGTTTGTTTTTTATTTGCTTCTGCTGTGTGTGTGTTTGATTGGGGATTTAATCCCTACAAGTGGTATCAAGAGCTTAGGTTGTTCAATTTGGGCTTTGTGAGTTCTGAGTTGGGCATTTCGATTGGGGTTCGATTTTGAATCGGAAAGAAGTAGAAGTAGAGGACGAAATATGAACTCAATTTGAGTTTTTACCTAGTGTTGCTGCATCTCCCATCTTTCTATTGTTGCAGTCAGAGCAAAGAAAGATTGGTAACCATCACTACCTCCGCCTACTGTTGTGTTTTGAAGAAGAAGAAATAACTCTTTGCTGCTCATGTGTTTGAGCAGAGTTAAGTGGGGACTATTTGGAAAAGAAGAGAGGTAGGGATCGTGTGTTTTGAAGCAAAATAGAGAAAGGTACTTTGCTTTAGCCTGTTTCGTCAACTTCTCTATTTTGTCTTTTTCTTGGAATTGGTTTGGTGGTCTGAAGGACCACATTTATTGTGCTCCTTCGAGACTACCCTTTCGGGTGATTCTTCAAGACTACTACACTTTGCTTCTGGTGATCCTCTAGACCACACATTTGGTGCTCCACACGGATCACAAATTCAGGTACACCTTTGTGAAAAAAATTTGAAAAATTTGAAATTTTTGGAATTCGTTGTAGTGCTTTTGTTGAGGTGTTTTGGGTAGTTTTTGAAGTTGTTTTGTCGTTTAGAGGTTATTTTGGAAGAAATTATGTATGAATCTAGGTCATCGTCAAAGACCACTGATCCTGTGCCAAGGCCCATGGCTCCGAATACAAAATTTGAAATTGAAAAATTTAATGGGACAAATAACTTCGGAATGTGGCAATGCAAAGTTAAGGATTTGTTGTTTTCATAGGATTTAGATATTGCCTTGAAAGATAAACCTGCAGATTTGAATGCTAATGAATCGGAGAGAATCAATGTATGGCTTGTGGTACCATACGGCTTTGTCTTGATAGAGATAAAAAATACTTTGTTATGAAGGAAACCTCCACAAAGAAATTGTGGCAGAAACTAGAAGACAAATATATGACTAAGAGCATTGAAAATAGTCTCTATTTGAAGAAAAACCTCTTCCGGTTACACTATAAGTCAGGTACTTCTATGATGAGTATTTAAATGAATATAATAAGATTCTGGCTAATTTGCAAAATTTAGATGTTGAAATCTCAGATTAAGATAAAGCAGTGATATTGTTGAGTTCATTGCCTGATAGTTATGAGCATTTGACTACCACCTTATGGTATGCCAAAAAAGAGATTATTTATGAAGATGTATCAAATGCACTGATGAATAATGAAATTCGTTTGAAGGATAAACAGGACAATAACAACTCCATGTCAGAAGGTTTGGTAGTGACAGGAAAATGGAAATCTGTAACGCCCCGTCTCGCTACGAGCATGTTATCTCTGAAATATCTCAAATCAACACAAAGAACGGATATCGAATAATTTTTTTTTTTTCAATAGGGTAACTATCTCCGACTTAACAAACCACAAGTCCATAATGGTAAGAGACATGACAAACAGCCACAGACTGATCAAATATAATCGTATTGTCATCCGAAATAAACATCATACAGAGAATTCATACCAAACAAGGTCTTTCAAACTAAATATAAGCATGATCATAGAATCACTAACTAGTACTACTCCTCCCTGGGAGTCTGCTCAAGGGACCCGCCTGTTCCTCCGCAATCGAATACTTGAAAGGTAAAAGGTGAGCTAACCAGCCCAGTGAAGAGATAATGCATATCACATGTCAGCAACATAAATAAATATCACATGCATGAATGCAAGAATATCATAATAACCGGGGTTCTCATATATATGAGATCCAACTACACCATCAACCAAAATTCCACCGACCAAATCCGAGACATCATCTCTGTAGCCCACATCTGGTCATCCAACAAACTCTAGTCTCCCTATCAATGCAAATGGGAGACCACACAATAAACAACTGCCTCAACTGCCGGAATGCAATAGGGACATCCCTTACCGGGGTCTCAACCGCCGGAGCACAACGGGGAAGCCAATCTCAAGGGCAGGCACCTCAACCGCTGGAACGCAACGGGAAGTCCTCCCAACAACCAAACTCATCTCATCATCATAAATGTATACACATAAACAAATCCTTCCATGCATGCACATGGTATCATGATCATGTATGACAACACAAACACGTTCTAACATGACACCAATATCAACGACATGCCTCATCATGTGGCAACTACACATAACAGTGCTTAAACACATACCTCTATATCCATCATGCGATTATATTTGCACCTTATGCGTAGACACGCAATACATCACATCTTCCAAATGTCATGTTCAACATCTATCTAGCACTTGTCTCATTCATCATAATATCATATATGTGTTATGATTAAACACAAACATGTTTTCAACAATTTCCAAGCATCAATAACCATTCATTCAATTAAAATTTTCCATTAATCGTATATAATTGACATGGGTGAGCCCGAACGGATCCCTTGCCACATATTCATTTCAATGGTTCCCTCATCGAGTGGTTTAATAAATGAAGGGTCTCATTCAAGTCACTCGATGTCCAAAGTTATAGGTTAAGAATACGAATGCATTCTAAAATAGTGATAAGTCCCCTCACATGTGTACGTGCTTTTGAAATCCAAGTGATAAAATAGGTTGTAGGGTTGAAGGAAGTGATGCACGAGCTACCGGGCCTGAGAAGCTGGGGCGGATCTACAAAAACTGGGATGGTCCCGCAAAACTGGGTCGATCCGATAAATATGGTAGAAAACAAGCTAGAAACGATCCAAAATGGGCTCGAAAATCTCTAGAAGGGGTTCCAAAACAAACCAGAAGCAGCCCAAATCTGGGCCTAAAATGGGTCTAGGTCGACCTAGAAACTGGCCTGTGTCGGGCCTGAAAGTGGATCGGGCTGGGTATTGGTTGCACTGGGTTGGGCTTAGAGTTGGGCCAACATCAGGTTGGGTCAGACTGTTGGGCTGAAACTGGAGTTGGGCCGAGCTGGCCAAAGAGACGGGCCGGGTACGAGCTAGACCACAACGAACTGGGCCTGATTTGTTGGGTTTGGCATATGAATCACAGACTCAGTCCAACCGACTCAGATGAGTTGCTCATTCAACTCGACTCGGTTGGGTTAAGAGATTAGGATTTCAAGAAACATAAATGGAGAGGAAGAAAACAAGAAAAAGGGAACCAAGGGTGGTGGCGGCGGCTGTTGAGATTTGGGGTTTGGGATGGGTGCTGAGGGAGGGAAAGAGAGAATGAACTAAGATAAGAGAGAGGAGAGTGAGAGGAGATGAGAAGAAGGAGGCCGAAAGAAGGATAGAGAGAAGGAGGCAGCGACACAAGGGGGGATAGGATAGGGTTTTGAATGGAGTGGGAGAGGAGGAAGGTGAAGTGGCGGTGGCAGTTGCAAAGGAGAAGGAGAGTGATCCATTAGGGTTTGGATGCTTGGGTTTTTTGCAAGGAGAGAGAAGAGAGGAAAAAAGGGAGTAGAAAGACAAGGGGCGGCGGCGGCTAGACTCGATTTAGGGTTTTTGGGCAGAAGAGGAGAGGGATTGGAGAGAAGAGAAAGGAGAGGATGGAGGGTAGGGTTTTGCAAAAGGGAAGGTAAAGGAGAAAGGGAATATTTATATGGGTGACTTAGGGTTAAGGTTTGGATTTGAGTTTTCTATATAAATATATATATATATATATATATATATATATATATATATATATAAAAGGGTTTTAATTACGAACAAAAAATAAAATAAAATAAAATAAAATAAAAAACCTACAATCTTTTATATCATCAAATTTATTTTATTTATTACTATTACTATTACTACTATTATTATTATTATTATTTTTGAACCTTAAATGCGTTAAATCAAATTTTCAAAAAGAAGAGCCATTGCATTTTCAAGAAAAAGAATTGAAACTCTGGAAAAAAAAAAAATCGAACGTCGAACGTCGGGAAAGAAAAACGTGTGATTTCCAAATATATATTTTTTTGGACAAAAAGTATAATAATTCAGAATTACAAAATTACCCTTCGGGTCTCCGTACTCGAAAACAGGTAAATTGGGGCCCACCTCAGGACCCACACTCTCCCAATGCCACCAAAGTCCCGTAACAGCTCAGAGATGCCAAAGTCTCCTAAAAAAAATCAGGAAATTTCGGAATGGGTCATTACAAAATCTGGTAAGTCTCGTTCTAAAACGAGAATGTAACACCCCACCCTTTTTCACTCGAAATCAGAGTATTTTTTTTTTATATATAATAAACTAAAGTGATAAAGAGCGGAGTGTCACGATGAGAGTTAAGTCCAGACTTCTAAAGTCCGACCCTTAACTGGCCAAACTTATGTGTGCATGGACTAAGTCCATGAGAACGGTTCACACATACATAGTACTTTATAATTCTTGCGGAATATTACTTAATCTAACTGATTGCGGATTATAATAGAAAATAAGTCTACTCCATTTTAGATAGCAAAGTACAAGTCATATATCTAAAATTACCTTAAACTAAACATTCATTCAAACCATTCCAAACCATAGCAAATATTTAACTAAGTTATTACATGCCGACATCTAACTAACAAATTACATGTCCATGTAAACTTAAACAAAATATCCATAAATAAATCCATTCAAATGCCAAGCTCCTATGCTTGGTTTCCTTCGCGATCCTCGACCTTTCCCTTTCTTGTGTCATACACTAAGGATAGAAATAGGGCGTTAGAACAACACGCCCAGTAGGTGATCCGATTAGGGCTACCACAAGGTTAGTATAAAACATGCATATAACATAATAATACATGATCATCAAAATCTTACAAAAACAATGCTATGTATGTATGCAAATGTAATGAGTCCCACCCATCACAAGTATACATGGCCTCCTCTTTATGGGATTCTCATCATCAAGGTACCTCCACATAGGTTGTTCGGATGCCCCGACGGAGTGTGGACCCTCCGGTTTCCTCTTGATGGGATTCTCATCATCAAGGTACCACCACATAGGTTTTTCGTACGCCCCGACGGAGTGTGGACCCTCTGGTTACATAACCATCACCCCATGCCATGCATGAGATTTCAATGAATACATGCCGTTTGTAAATAAATCTTAGCATTCAAATCCTCTTTGAAATATAATAATTTAACACATATCTCATAAAAATCAACATAAAACAGCAAATATAAAGTGTGGTTACAAAGAGGTAGGAAACCTACACAAAAGGTCACTTAAAATGTCCGCTCTTCTTAAACCGTCACCCGTTCGCGATTGCGCACCGTTCAAGAAGTCCCGTTACCTTGTTACATGTCAATAAGTCAAACACATATCTCAATTAGCTTCTAATTAAGTCTAAGACCAAGAACACCATTTTGCAGGGTTCGGCCATACCCTATGGCCGAACCTCACCTACTTGATTTTGGCCCTTTCTTTGGGTTCTTAAGTCTAATCATACATTTCCATTGATCTATCCTTTTATACATTAATCATCTTACCCACATAATAAACTAAGTCCAAACAACACTTGTGGGGTTCGGCCATACACCATGGCCGAACCTCACTTATCTTAATTTTCACCCTTCCTTTTATTTAACACTTAAAATCCACTTACTAATTTTTAAACTCTTAATCCACCAAATCCACCTTAGTGGGGTTCGGCTATACAACATGGCCGAACCTCACCATCATAATTGTGGTCCTTTTTAATGAAGTCCAAAAGCCAATCCATTCATCTAACATTCCCATATTAATTATCCACCATTGTCCATAAAATAAACCATAGTGGGGTTCGGCCATACTCCATGGCCGAACCTCACTCATTTAACTTGGGTCCCCTTTTAATCCTTGATCTATTATTTCCACCCATTAACTATATTAAAACAGTCCATAAAATTCAATAACCAAACAACCTTAAATCCATACATGTTATTTGATGGGTTCGGCCATGGCTCATCTCTTCTTTTGATCCAATCAATCATTAAAATCCTTCTCAAGTACCAACCATCTTCCATCAATTGAACATACTATCCATCATTTTCTCTCCATGGGGCCGAACCCTATGGTTCGGCCATATGCATAGCCGAACCCTATGGTTCCTTAGTTCCATTAAAACTTTTAACAAAACTAAACTCCTACACTTATGATTTCTTTTCTTCAAATCCAATAACATAAATCCAATGTCCTTTCATGCGGTTCGGCCATACAAAGTGGCCGAACCCTATGATCCTTGTTCTTCCCTTTTAAAACATCATTAGCCATGATTTTAACCCTTGATAGGTTCGGCCATACAATGGCCGGATCATGCTTCCTTAACCATTTTATTTAACAAGTGTTTATTGAGCACTTACCAAAATCGCGACTCCTCCGGTTCTTTCACTCCTTCTTGATCCTCTCCTTCCTTAGTCCTTCCTTCTTTCCTTCTTGATCTTTAGCCGAGCCTAACCTTGCTGGAAACCCCTTGGAATAATTCGGCCAAGGTATAGATTTGAGAGAGAAAATGAGAGAGAAACTTGAGATGAAAATACCCAAGTCTTTGTCTTGGGGGTGGTCGACTTTGTGTGAAAATATTTGGAGATGGAACTCTATTTCTTTGGTCTTCTTTCTCCTTGAGTGCTGGCCGGCAAAGAGAGGGTGAAAGAGAGTGGAATGAAACTTCTTTGATTAATCAAATTCAGCCCAAGGGGTGGTGTCTCTTGGTGGCAACACTTGTAACTCCCTTTTGCATTAACCAAAATTCTTTATGCTCACTTGGGGGTTTCATCATTGGAATGAAACTCCCAAGGCTCCAACGGTGTCTCATTGCTTGGCTTGTATAACAGCCACCTCTCTATTAGTGGCCCTTTTGGAGTTTCATGCATGAGAAATAATTCCCATGCATCCAACGTTGTAGCCATTGCTTGGCTTGAGTAACCGCCACCTCTCCATTTTTCTCATCAATGCCCCATGTGGGGGGTTTCATCTTTGAAATGAAACTCTCCATTTCTTTCCCTCCAACGTATGGACCACCTTATTTGAATTTGAAACACCAGCCCTTTAACCTCATACTCTACTCATTTGTAATTTATTTCAAAACACTCACTCACTTATAATTTATTTCAAATCAACTCACTCACTTATAATTTATTTCCAATCAACTCACTCATTTAACTCAACTATTTAATTCCATCTCAAGCTCCAATCAGCCCCAACTTAATCAAGCTTGGACTCACTTGATGGTCAACCAAGTCAAACCCAACCCATTGGGTCCAAATTGGCCATTTTGACCCATTTCACAAACTTTGACCCAATTAGTAATCTTGACCCAATTAAACATACATTACTCATTTATTTTATTTCAAACACAAAACTCATAGCCATTGGGTCTTAATTGAACAATGGGCCCTACAACTTACTCATCTACGGTCATATCCTTTTAATTCATAATTTCAATGGCAATTTCCGTAAATATTGATAAACTGAAAATCTGGGGTATTACAGAGAAAGTCATCATCGTCGGATAGAAAAAATCTTGCAAAGGATGAGTGTGCCTTTTGTCATGAAAAAGGGCATTGGAAAGTTAAGTGTCCAATGTTGAAAAACAAGGACAAGGTGGATTCGAAAGCAAATGTACCACATGCTGAAGATAGTGATGTTGAAGTTTTATTGGTTTGTTCATCATTTGCATCTCATTGTAATGATTGGTTGTTAGATTCGGGATGTACCTATCATGTGTATCCCAATAGGGAGTGGTTCACTAGTTTTAAGGAGTTGGATGGTGGTTGTGTTTTTATGGGTAATAATAGTGCATGTAAAACGAAAGGGATAGGTAATATTCGTTTGAAATTGCATGATGGTTCTGTTAAAATATTGTCTAATGTCAGATATGTGCCAGATTTGAAAAAGAATCTCATCTCTTTGGGTGCATTGGAAGCAAAAGGCTTCACGATTACTATGAAAGGTGGAGTTCTGACAGTTGCTTTAGGTGCATGTGTTGTGATGAAGGCTACTCGATAGAAGAACATGTATTTCTTGCAAGGTAGTACAGATGCAGGTGGACCAACCATTGAACAGAGAAGAGACAAATTTGACACAGATGTTCGTTGCATTCAAGGGTCAAGTTCAAAGCACAGTTTGGACTTGATCAACATTCAACAGGTTTGAGCACCTTCGAGTGCATGGCGCCTACGGGCACATTTGGTTGCAGTCGACATCGGTTGATCGCTTCTTTTGGCTTGGCACGAGATTTCTTATCAAGGTGGAGTTATCACAGGCGGTCCGTCTGCAAATCTCGTCAAGGTGGAGATCGTTAGGATTTGGCTTGATTTGCACAAGAGATTTTCTGATTTAGATCTAGAAATTGCCTTGTGTTTGGAACTTTCCTTCTTTATCTTCTTTCCTCTTTGTTTCTCTTTCTATTTTTGTTTTTGGGATTAGGGAAAGTCTATTTGAAGTAAGAAACCTTTCTGTTTGTCTTTATAAAAGCAGAGAGGGTTCCCTTCGTGAGTATGTCTATTGTGGGTTTGGGATAGAGAGAGAAATTCGTGAGTGAGAGAAGCTTTGTAAACCTTTGTTTGGACATCTTCAGGTGTATGGTGCATACAGGTGCATTTGGTGGCAGCATTGGTTCGTTTCGTTCATTTGTTAGCATGAGATTTCTTGTCAAGGTGAAGTTATCAGAGGTGGTCCGTCTGCAAATCTCGCCAAGGTGGGGATTATTAGGTTATGACTCGATTTGAGCAAACCCAGATTTGGAATCCTACAAAAATATATGTTTCTATTTTTGTGGATTCATCTCCTACTTCTTCTCTGATTGTCTTTCTATTTTTTGTTTAGAATACTTCTATTTTCGTTTGGGAAAACCTTTATAAAATAGAGGGACTCGTTTGGGTTGGTGTGTGTGGCCCTCTTGGGCACCACCGAGAGTTATGGGTTGTGGGAGAGAAGAGAAAATCGTGAGAGGAAGATTTGAGAATGGGATTTGTACTTTGTAAACACCTTTGATATTAGTGAAATCGTTTGTGTTGCCCGTGGATGTAGGCTTCAGCCGGACCACGTAAATCTTGTCTCTTTTGGTTTGTGGTTGTGTTTGATTTTGTTTTTTAGTTTATGTTGTGTTGTGTTGATTTGGGGATTAAAAATCTCAACACGTATTTTATTATTGTCTACAATTATGGTCCACCGTTTGAAATGTCGGTCGATTCAATGTAAACTCTCTATTTAAATAATGCCTCATAAAAATTTACTTTAAATGTGTCTATCAAATCATGTTTTAAAGAATGTAAAGTTTAAATTACAAAAATAATTTAAAATAATTAACATTTAAGGGGCCATCGCCTCACAAGTCACAAGAAAGTTCCTAACCTAACAAATTTTTAATAACTAACAGTATATGTTAAAATGATGATATGGAATTAATTTTTTTCACCTTGAGTGGAATGTTTTCTTCTCATCAGAATTCATTGCCTTTGAGTGTAGGGCCCTACAGGCCATTGGAGATTTCCACTCTCATGGTAGGGTCCTGCAGGCCATTGGAGATTTTCACTCTCATGCTAGGGTCCCACTGGATGTGATAATTGTCCTTGCTATAAATACAACAAAGAAAAAGTTTAAACAAAAAAATTACAGGAATTAAGAAAGTTTCTAACCTACGATGTATAGGCAGTATAAAGAGAACTTATTATGATTAAAATAATTAAGTCATCTTTTAGAAGTTCACAAAATTTGATCACATTTATTTTTAAGGTTTTAACTTTGTTTATCTGATTTACTTATCAATAGAAAAGTTTTTGTTTGAACATAAGTCAACCAAAATTATTTTTAACAATCAACAAATTTATTTTTAAATTTACTTATTTTAATATATTTTTCTTTAAATTTTAACTGAGATTTGAATATTTCTTCAAACTAATTGATTTGTGATTTTTCTATATTCACTTTAGATTATCATCATTATTATAAAAGCCAAAATCTCATGTATACACAGCGGCTTTATTCATGTAATAGAAGTAATTTTGGATGGCTAGTGTTCAATCAAGGAGATTTCCAATGATTGGTAAATAAGAAACAAAAGTTTACACTCCAAAGATTAAAAATCTAATCTTCTAAAATTAGATTAGAGATCTAAAGTTTGAGGTTCATAAACGTGGTGTGCGGATTGTTTCATATATATGTAGAATTAGTCTCACCTTTATTGTAGGATTCAGGATACTCATGTTATAAAAAAAAATATGTAGATAATTTTTATAAAAATTTAAAAAGTGACTTAATTAGTTTGGTCAAATTAAATTTCAACTAGCCTTATATTTAAATTTGGATCTTTTAAAGAAATAAAAAGGTGATCAAATTCTAAAGGAAAAAAAGATGTGACTTAATTAATATAATTAAGTAATTTTTTATGATTCCTAAATCAAATATTACCAATAAGTTATCACTTTTGGTGGGCTCAACCCTCATACAATATATGCACAAATCACAATAGTTCTGTAAGTCAAAATCATTTCTTATGAAGAAAGAAAAAAAATAAAAAATTAAAGTTAAATGCATAATTCCTCTTTGTGTATTAATTCTATGTGACACTAAATAATGTATTTACATTTTAAAAAACATTTTTCTTCTTTAAATCTTCTCAAGTTCAATTATTTAAAGGTAAATGAAGTTTATTAACATCAACAGATCTTTTTGGATTATAAATTAACTCCACCCATTTCTTGAAGGGTATTTATGTATGCTTTCTTGTAAACTCAATACAATTACATATAATAATAACAATAATAAAAGACATTAGCAACTAATATTACCTCATGTTTAGATCTTATCTCAATAAATGTATTGAGGGTGGCACGGATTTTAAAGATCATAGTGTAGCCGAATAAGAGGAGATTGGGGTAATGATTTTCACACCAGTGTGTTTGATAGTTGCACACCTTTATAAAAGGAAATCTCATTATTACCCTCAGTCACTTCACAGCATTAATAATGAGAAAAGAGAAAATTAAGGGTAATAATGAGATTTTCTTTTATGAAGGTGTGCAACTATCAAATACACTGGTGTTAAAATCATTACCCATAAGATTGTCCTATGAAATTATTTATTAATTTTAATTTCTTAAAGCTACGAATCACTTTGCACGCCTTTCACACAATCACGTGTTTCTGCTCGTTATATTAGACTTCAAAATTTAAGAAGTTCTGACTTAGACTCAAACTAAGTGGAGTTTTTAAATTGAGTTAACCCAAAGTCATCTAAACGTTACTAAGTCATTTTACCTTTTGCTGACCACCCACAATGTGAATCATTTTTCATTATAGGCAACCAATTTAGGCAAGCTAAATTGGAAAATTAATCAATCCGTGCAACTAAGTGGACAATGGGTCAATATAAAGTGTACTTTGTGTTGGTTTGTTTCAAACAAAGTGACATCTATAAATATAAGTCCTATCACCGAAACATAACCATTCTAAGGCTTGAGCCTCCAAGAGTTAAATATATCTATATATATATATATATATTAATATATAAATTGAGGTATATATGTATATAACTTGGGCACGTTAAGTTAAGTAAAGCTTGATACTTAACGAGAGGTGAAATATCTATTATGTTCAATGATTCGGTGAGAACAAAATATTCAAACGGGGCAAAAATTCTTAGTACTATAAGAGCTTTGCCCATTTGGAAAGATCATGGACAACGTAAATTGATTATTAAAGGAGATTCAGCAAATGCATTCAAGTGAGCAAAGGGTTTGAGGCACCTCCCCATGGAGAATGTCATGCCCTAACCCAAAACATAGGCACGTGATGCGAAATAGTTTTACTTTTTCAAATATCACACGAGAGAAACACACGTGTACTCACAACTCAATCATCAATATCATAGATGAACTCAAATACCATTAATATCTCAAAGTGAATATAAATTCTCTACTATAAATGTTATCAAACATTCTAAAATTTATTACAACCAAATCCACAATGAATAAAATGGTATAAACAACATCACCAACTCAAATCAAATAAATAAAGCAATTAACTCAATATGTAGGGCGTGTAAAGCAACATGATAAACTAAGCTCCTCCTCGGGGTCCCTTGGACCCAGCCAATATGCAGGGAGTATAAAGTAGCATGATAAACTAAGCTCTTCCTCGGGGTCCCTCGGACTCAGCCGGTGCAAAATTACTTGAAATTAAAAGGACGTGAGTACAAACAATACTTAGTGAGAAATTATGCATGCTACACACTCACACATCCACATAATAATAATGTCTGAAATGGAATATAAATAAGACTATGCTATCATGTCATGTCATCAATCTCATCAATATAAACGTAATCTCCACCCAAAGACACAAATCTCATCAACGTGAACACAATATCCACCCAAGGATACCAATTTCATCCACGTGAAAAATGTCCAGCCAAGGATATCAATCTCATCTACGTGAAGACAATGTCAACCCAAGGACACCTCTACTGAACGGGTTGTCAAACATCATGATCCCTTGATGGACATAGGCCACGGCTTACAAGTGAGAGATCTCCATACAATATAGATAATCTACCTCACCCCGCGTCCCTTCACCACTCTGGTGATTAATTCAGCTCTAAGGTGATCGATATGACTTACCAAGTTTGTACTGCCCAAGTAGGGCTCACAAGTATCTCACCCTACGCAATCTATCTTACTAACTCAGTATCGCCTGCATAGGATCACGAGTACCTAACTCTGCGCAATGCCTTTTACTAAGTTAGTACCGCCTGCATAAGCGCACAAAATAGTGGTGAAGCGACCTACAGTGCGAAGCATGTGAGAAATTATACTCCTCAACGACAACTACAAACAGCCGTGAGAGCGACCTTCAACGCGAAGCATGTGAAGGGCTATACTCCTCGATGACAACTCTATAGGGCCAAGTCTCATAGCCGACGCCACCGTTCCAATAGGGTACCTTGAACTAAAATCATCATCATATCACACCAACCTCCTCTAGGGAGTGGGGACTCATACTAGTGGGGCCCAAGCAAGGGAAAGGTACATCATCAAGTCTTATATACCATTTGGGTCTCACCCCAACGCTAGTAATTCTCTATATCACCATGCACATTAACACAATGTCTCATACTCACATCCTACATAACATCCTAGGCACACATAAGTGAGTAATACCAAATGTAAATATATTCATAATTACATGGGCAACATATATGTCATAATCACATCATAACCATAATTTCACAATGATAGTATGCATGCATTCCATTATGTTTCATACATTCAACATAATTATTACATTGGTTATTCTAGGGACATGGACTACACACCAACCCTGAGATACACAGGTCGGATTTATTTACACATATTCTTAGTCCTTACAATTTATTTAACCCGTCTCATGGTTGTTTAACATCCTAAGTCAAATCACCCCCTTTTCACCGCTTAAACCCAATTAAATTCATAAATAAATCATCTCAACCATTCACAAGAATCTCCAACAATTATCACAAATTTTCTATCATCACAACAAGATAATAGTTATGCTACAATTAACATAATATATAATTAATAACATCTCATGCATAGCATATGGCACATCCATCCTTATTATCATGCATTGAACACATCAATAACACAGTACATTCCTTAAATCAATGAAATAATACATGCATTCAACATACATTCATACAATATGTGTGTAGCAATCCTCACATCAAAATCACGATGTCTCAGGTTGATCTTCGAACCGTACCTCGATAGGTTCAGGGTTTGAAGGCTCTAATCATGCCAAAAGAACATAATATACCATTATTAGTTCATGGATTAGGCCTAAGCATAGTTTAAAAGTAAAATCCTCAAATTTAGACCCAAGATTTACCCCTAATCTCGTTTAATCCCTTCAATCTAAGGGAAATATCCAAATCTCCTCCCATGAATCATCTCCGAAATTAGCATATACCATTTTCCCCAATTTACTTCTCATCTCATGGGCTCAAAACTCAATTTCAATTCAAATCAACTCCCAAAAAAGGTTTCATTACAAAAATCTCCAATTACTTCCATGGATTTATCTCTAAATAAGACCTAAAAGCCATCACATACTCCATTATCAATAGATCCCATTAAGATCTCGTCAAATAAGAAGAAAGGGAAAGAGAATGATCATAGACCTTACCTTTGGAGGAGAAGGGATTGTGTAAAGGGGCGCTCTAAGTGTAGGAAATCTGAATCCAAAGTCTTTAGTGGGTGAAAATGAATAGAGGGAATGTAGAGGAAGCAAGGTTTTGCTGTTACGGAAGAAGGATTGGCTGTTTGGAAGAGGAATGTGATGAAATAAGCCTAGTTTCATGCACACATGAACTTATGTACGGACTTAATATTTTATTATTTTTTTTAGGGGCAAGCCATTACAAAGAATGGTCAATTTGGTAAGGGTGGCCATTTAGACACCGTGTTTTTCTGCTAGGAGACGCCATTTTTTAAAATATGGTGTGAAATTAGCATTCTACCCTTAGGTTTTTGAAAAATCTGAACCCTAGTCTCACCGTCCGAGCGCACATCCTGTTCTTTTGAACGCTGAGACCATCTGAACAATTATTTCAATGGAAACCTCGTTCATTCAGACAGACTTCCTTTGGTTCAAACGCTGAGAGGAAGAGGAGGCGGAGGTGAACTGCAGCAGAGGCATGCATGTTGCAGGCAGCAGTAGCGGGCAACAACAATGGCAGGTAGGGGTGGAGACAGCTAAGGTTATAGGCAGCGAAGGCAAAAAAGTTGGGGCTGCTGGCGGGCACTGGCTGTGCAGCAATGATCCAAACAAATATGGGACGTCCCCAGCATAGAAAGATTCAATTGAAACAGTGCCCACTGTAAATATTACTGAGAAATTGTAAGGTCGAAGGGCGGCCTCAGAAGCACAGGTGGCCGGACAAGAATGTCACAGATCTGTGCCGTGCAAGAAAATGAAACTAGAGATGGTATAGAGCAAATCGATTCGTCTGAGAGAAAGACGAGATCTCCGGCGAGAGAGCACAGAGGAAACACCCAAATCGAAGGCGAAGGGGAGGCGTGGGCAGCAACAACAGATGATTTGGGCGGACACCCTTTTCTTCTATTGCTGCTGCAGAAGACGATTTTTGTGGACTCCCTTCTCTTCTACTGCTGCTGCAAGCGCCTCCCCCTGACGTCGCCTTTAGTTTGGGTATTTCCACCATGACCTCCTCTTCAACTAATTCTTTATCTCTGCCACAGGTCACTCCATCCTGCATCCCTTCCTTCTGCGGACGCCCCATCCCTAGATTCCCTTCTCGTCTGTTGCTGCTGCCCACACCTCCCATTCTCCTTCGATTTGGGCGTTTCCTCTGTGCTCTCTCGCCGCAAATTTGTCTTTATCTCAGACGAATCGATTTGCTCCTCCTCCTCTTCCTCTCACCGTCCGAACCAAAAGAAGCATGTCTTAACGAATAAGGTTTCCGTTGAAATAATCGCTCGGAAGGTCGCGTCCGAACGAACGAGATGTGAGTTTGGAAGATGAGACTAGGTTTCTGATTTTTCAAAAATCGAAGGGCAAATGGGTAATTTTACACCATATTTTGAAAAATGGTGTCTCTTGACACAAATACACGGTGTCTAAATGGCCAATCCTTTGGTAAAGGAGGTTAGAGATTTGGCAGAAGGAATGGATGTATTTTTCGCTAAGAGCAATCGTTCAGCTAATGGAGTGGCAGATTATTTCATCAAATTGGGAGTTGGCAAATTGGGCGTCTTTCTCTTATGACATTCTCTATTGTTTTTGTACATTTGTTTTGATTTCTCATTTTTGTTGTATTTTCTTGTTTTTTTTGTAGTCTAATCCTGTTAGACCATATTCTTTGTACTTGATCCTGTTTTCTGTTTTAATGAATTTTTCATTACTGTTCAAATCAAAAAAAGAAAAAGGTAAAGCTTGATACTAGCCAAATTCAAATTAAAAACAAGTTTTTTTTCGTAGCCTAGAGAGAACCCATCTTTTAAATAAGATGAGTGATTCACATTTCAAGCCAGATGCGTTGGATGAGAAATAATCCATTGTAAATTAGTTCACAAAATTTGATTTAAACTTTCAATCATAACCCTTAGACAAGGAAAAAGCTATGAGATTTTATTTTGCAAATTCAATCAATAATTTAATACAAAAATTGTGATTGAAAGGTAGACTAATTTGTGGTTAACATTAGTAATTAATATGATTGAAAAAATGAGATAACAGAACATATGTATGGCATCAGGAACTTTCGAAAACTCATTATATTATCTCTGAAATCAGATATGTTTTTTACAGATTATGTCAAGCGTTGATTTGTTCTATCGACTAATAAACAGACTCTTAGATCGGCTTGACTCTTAGATTTGTTCCATATAACAAATCTTCTTCATCGCTAATTATAGGTGACGGATGTCGCATCAATTGTTATCGGTTGAGATGATTTGATCCAAACATTTTCTCCGTCTTTCTCTGTTTTTTAGTCACTGGGTTGCAAAAACGTTGCTCTCATTGTGATGGGACAAATGGACACGATCGAGTTGGCAGCTTGGCTCATATAGATGCGCATCACAGGTTATGAAGAGATAAAATTAACCAATTTTATCAAAATCGAATCGGGCCACAGTCGGACCTCCAGTTCGGTTCAGCAGGAAAACCTTCTGCTATGTTGAACCGAAAAAAATCTTTGTGGACCGTGGTTCACCGCATTTGGAAATCCAGTTTCAGAGAAAGATTTTCTCAAACAAAAAAATCGAGAAAGAGAGAGAGAAGAGAAGAAAAAAGAAAAGAAAGAAAATGTATAAATAAGATCGAAGTAGAAAAAAAAAAAAGATAAGAGAGAGAAAAATTCTTACTGCTTTTCTTCTTCTCCTCATCTCACTTTTCCTTGGTTTTCATATTCATCATTGGAAACAAAATAATGGGGACGGTGATTTTGAGCCTTTTGGTGGAGTGATAGTATGAGGCACGACTCACGAAAGAAGGTGATGAGAGGTCATTTATAGAGCTGGTTTCTTTTCTCTAGAGTAAAATATTTTGCTCCCAAGGAGTACTTTTTTTCCTACCCAACCATCTTGATTTAATATTTTTCATGTTAAAGCTTAATATTAACATTATTTTCTAAAGGTAATTATGTAACTGTTGCTAACAATTATAGTTATTATTCTCTTTAAAACATTGTTGTCACGCCCTGACCGAAAACGTAGGCACATGACGCAGATAAATCTTTCTTTTTCAAATATCACACTTGCGAAACACACGTGTGTTCACATCTCATACATAAAACCATAAATAATCTCAAATAGCCATTAATATCTCAAAGGATAATAACTCCTCCACATAAATATCAACATGTCTTCTGAAAATTATTACATACCAGTCTTTAATAAAAGAGAGGGTAAAACTAACAACATATCAACTCAAATCAATTAACTATAATAATCCACTCAAATATGTAGCGCGTCTAAATCAACATAATAACTAAGATCTTTATCGGGGTCCCTCGAACCCATCCGATGCAACGTTACCTGAAATTGTAAGGAAGTAAGTAGAAACAATGCTCAGTGAGGGAATATGCATGCTACACACTCACGCACCCACATAATGATAATAATGTATGAAATGGAATATAGATAATGCCATGCAACACTATTCTGTTGATACATAAATAATATACCTCACCCCGCGTCCCTTCACTACTCTAGTGATTGAGTCTGCTCTAAGGTGATCAATATACGACTTACCAAGTTAATACCACCCTAATAACACCCGTGAGAGCGACTTACAATGCGAAGTATGATAGGAGCTCTAATCCTCGATGACAACCCTACAGGAATAAGTCTCATAGCCGACGCCACCTTTCTAATAGGGTTCCTTAAATCTTAATCATCATCCATGTCACACCAACCTCATATGTGGAGTGGGGACTACCACTAGTGGGGCCTAAACAAGGGAAGTGGACATCATCAAGTCTTATATTATCTTTGGGTCTCATCCACACACTAGTAATTGTCAATATCATCATGTCCATTAACACAATATCTCATACTCACATCCTAAATAACCTCTTGCACACATCAGTGAGTAATACCAAGGGGAAACATATTCATAACTATAAAGACAACATATATGGCATAATCACATCACGACCATAATTCTATACATTTCATACATTTGACATATTCATCACATTGGGTAATTTTAGGGACATGGACTACACACCAACCCTAAGATACACACGTCAGGTTTATTTTCCCATAGTCTTAGTACTTGCAATTCATTCAACCCGTCTCATGGTGGTTTATCCTAAGTCCAAATCACTCCCTTTTTCAAAATATAAACCCAATTAAATTCATCAATAATTTATCCCAACCCTTCACAAGGTTTTCCAACAATTAACATCAATTATCCATTATCAAAATCAGAGAAAAACATGTTACATATCACATAACAGGGAATTCATAATATTTCAAGCATATCATAGGGCACATCAATCCTATATATCATGCATAAATCACACTAATAATACGATACATTCCCTAATTAAATTCATAGCATACAAGCATTCATATATTATGTGTGTAACAATCCTCACCTCGAACGCTACGATGTTCCGAGTTGGTCTTCGGGTCGTACCTCAACAGGTTCGGGATTTGAATGCTCTAATCAAACCAAAAAGAACATAATATACCTCTATTAGTTCATATATTAGGCTGAATAAAAGCTTAAAAGCAAAATCCCCAAATCTAGACCCAAGATTTACCCCTAATTTAGATTAATCCCTTCAATTTTAAGGAAATCTACAAATCTCCTCCCATGAATCATCTCCAGGATTAAGCATACACCCTTTTCTCCAATCTACTTCCCTTTCTATGGGTCCAATATCCAATCTCAAAATAAATCTACACCCAAAACGGAATTCATAACAAAATCCCAAATTTATTTCCATGGAATCCTCTCCGTTTAAGGTTTATTATTCATCAAATACCCCGTTCTCAACAAGTCCCAGAAAAACCTCATCAAATAAGAAGAAATGGAGAGAGAATGATCACAAATCTTACCTTTGGGGAAGAAGGAACTGTGCAAAGGGGCGATCCTTGCGTAGGAAATCTGAATCCAAAGCTTTTGATGGGTGAAAATCAATGGAGGGAAGGTAGAGGATGCTAAGGTTTGTTGTTAGGGAAGAGTGAGAGAGTGCTGGATGGGAAAGAAGATAGAAAATAACATAATTTCGAGCAAAAAGAGGTTTAAATACGAAACTTAAGTTTCATCATCGGTTCGACCGACACACTAGTCACTATTTTTTTTTTAGGAACAGGTCATTACAATCCACCACCCTTAAAAAAATTCATCCTCAAAATTTGAATCACCAAAATAAAACATACCTAAAAGATCAAACAAATGTGGGTACAACTCCTAGATCGCTTACTCGAGCTCCTAAGTGGTATTCTCTGCTCGGCGGTGCTTCCACTCAACCTTGACCAACAGAATAGTCCGCCTACGGAGCTTCTTAAAACAATCCTAGAATTCTTGATGGGACCTTTCTCGAATGTCACATTTCATCGAGCTCTACATCTTTCCAATCGACCACATGAGAAGGATAAGGCTGATACTTCCGGAGCATCGACACGTGAAACACGTTGTTGATTCGGGTGAGTTGTGGCAGCAAAGCTAGCCGATAAGCCACCTCAACTATCTGCTCTAGAATTTGAAAAGGACCAATATATATATGGGACAACTTCCCTTTGCGTCCAAAACGTCTAACTCCATACCGTGGAGACTCCTGGAGAAAAATATGATTGCCTACATCGAACTCCAAGGGTCGTCGCCTACGGTCCGTATAATTTTTCTAGCGGCTTTGTGCTGCTAACATATGTTTTCTGATAACTTCCACCTGGTCTAAAGCCTGTTGTACCATGTTAAGGCCCAATAATTCTTATCTCCCACCTTTGACCAACACAGTGAAGAACGACACAGTCTCCCATACAAAGTCTCATACGGAGCCATCTGTATACTAGATTGGTAGCTATTATTATGAACAAACTCTACCAGGGGTAACTGCTCTTCCCAGTTTCCCCCTAAGTCCATAACACTAGCTTGATACATAACCTCAAGAATCTGGATGGTCCTTTCTAACTGACCATCTGTCTACAGGTGGTATGCTGTACTGAAACACAACTGGGTCCATAACTCTCTCTGTAAACTTTGTCAAAATCTCTATACAAATCTGGGATCTCTGTCTAAGACAATTGAGACTGGCACTCCATGATGAGCAACTATCTCTTTGATGTACAACTTACTCAAAGTCTTCATCGAATCTATCACCTTCATAGGAACGAAATAGGCTAATTTGGTAAGACGATCCACAATCACCTAAATAGAATCTTTGCCTTTAGGTGAACTCAGCAAACTTGTCACATAGTCCATTGTAAAATGCTCCCATTTCCACTGAGACATTGGAAGGCTCTTCATTTCTCCGCCTGGCCTTTGGTGCTCAGTCTTAACTTGTTGACATGTAAGGCAATGGCGTACACACTTAGATACATGTCGTTTCAAACCTTTCTACCGAAACTGCCGTCGAATGTCCTAATACATTTTAGTATGGCCTGGGTGTACTGCAAAATGGGAATGGTGAAACTATCTAAGTACATCATCTCTACACTGATCCGTGGTAGGTTCAAACAATCGTCTTTGAAGAACCAATCCACCGTCTGATCTCATTGACCATCCTTAAAGGCCTTGCCCTTGAATTACCTTCTGTCTCAAATCAGAAGTCAACGGGTCTACTTGTTGTGCTTTTATCACTTTATCCACAAGAATGGGTTGCACAACCAAGTTCGGTACCCAAACTGAACCACTGTGTTCTACCAACTGAAGATTATAATTTGCTGTTGTCTCAAGCATCTGCCACTAACTAATCTCGATACTAGCCACTGTGCCCCGGGATTTTCGGCTCAACGCATCTGCTACAACAATGGCTTTTCTAGGGTGGTATAAGATTTGGAAGTCATAATCCTCTAGACTCCACCCGTCCCCACTGTCTCAAATTTAAGTCTTTCTAAGTAAATAAATATTTGAGACTCTTGTGGTCGGATAACACTTCAAATCTTTCACCGAACAGATAATGCTACCAAACTTTTAATGCATACACTATTGCGGCTAACTCAAAGTCGTGAATAGGATAATTTTGCTCATAGGGCTTTAACTGTCGTGATGCATAAGCTACTACTCGGTCGTCCTGCATCAACACACAGCCTAGACCAATCCGAGAAGCATCAAAATATACAACATAACCCTTACCAGGTTCCGGCACCACCCAAACAGGAGATGAAGTCAATCTATCCTTCAAATCTGTGAAGGCCTTTAGATAAGCATCATCCCAAACAAAAACAACTCCCTTACGAGTTAATTTAGTCATTGGTGTCGCGACATTGGAGAAATCTTTAACAAATCTGCGGTAATAATCCACTATCCCCAAGAAGTTACGGATTTTTGCTACATTCCTCGGTCTTTCCCAATTAATCACTGATTCTATCTTGGCAGGATCCACTGCCACACCATCTACTGAAATCACATGACCAATAAATTGCACCTCTCCCAGCCAAAATTCACATTTGTTGATTTTGCATACAATTTGTGTTCTGATAAAGTCTGTAACACTATGCACATGTGATGCTCATGTTCTGCCTCAGTTGCAGAATAAATCAGAATATCGTCAATAAACACCTCAACAAAGTGGTCCAAATATGGTCGAAATATACTATTCATCAAATTCATAAAGGTGGCTGGCGCATTTGTCATCCCAAAAGGCATCACAACAAACTAAAACTGTCCAAATCGAGTATAAAAGGCGGTCTTCTGAATATCACTCTCCCTCACCCTTAACTGGTGATAACCTAACCGAAGATCTATCTTAGAGAAGTACTTCGCTCCTTTCAGCTTATCGAAGAGGTTGTCGATCTTGGGCAGTGGGTATTTATTCTTAACTCTCACCCTGTTCATAGTGCCATCTTTCTTCTTAACAAGAAAAACCGGTGAGCCCCAAGGAGAAGTACTCAGGCAAATAAAACCAAAAGAATAAAGCTGGTGATCTGAGTCTCTTAACTCTTTCAACTCTGTCGGCGCCATGTGGTATGGTGTAATAGAAATGGGTGAGGTGTCGGGCATCAACTCAATCACAAACTCAACCTCTTGAGGTGGAGGCAACTCTGTAAGTTCCTCAGGAGACACTTACGGAAACTCCTGCACTACCCGAGGCATAAGAGTATCAGTATCCCACACATCCTCCCAATCCAAACTAGTAATCATTCCATATACAACTGCATCACTGCGAAATGCATTAGCAACCGGAGTAAAAATCAGACTCAGTCTACTGGAAAACCCTTCACATATCAATGATCGACCGGTTATTCTTCTTTCAAAACAATCCATAATTACTTGATGAGATGACAACTAGACCATGTCCAAAATTATAACAAAACCAGACATGTCCAATACTAGCAGATCAAACTCAAGATCTAAAGTGCCAATGGTCATAACAAAATTCCTGCACACTCTATTAACCGAAGTTTCTCATCCTAGCAGGGAAGAAACATTTAAAGGTGCACAAACAAATTCAATTTTAAGCCCGAAAAGATGAACAAACCATGATGCAATGAATGAATGTGATGCACCAAAATCAAATAATACATGTGCCCATGAACTATAAAAATGTAAGATACCTTGCATCACTAGAGGATCAACAATATCTCTAATGGCAATGTATAGCATCTTGCTAGAAGTATCATGGTCATGCTGAACTCTTCCTCCGTCTCATCCAGATCTCTGTCTAGAATTACCTGTGAAAGTTGGAGGTGCCTGCTGTTGTGCAACGATGGGTGCTGTCCTCATATTTTGCTGATGGGCCGACTCCCTTTTGGTGCTAGATTTTTTGGGACAACCTCTAGAAATATGTCCTTCCTGATTACAAATGAAGCAAAGCTTTCTATCTGGTCCACCTCACTAATAAAAAGTCTTAGCGGAGTGTCCCCGCTTACTACGAACTTGACATTCCATTGATCGAGTCCCAGTCTTGTCATTTTTTCTAACTGACTTGTTAGAAGATCCACGTGATGGATAAGGACTGCTATTCATTTTATTTTTGTTCTTGTCATTGCGGAATACTCTCTGTCCGCCATCAGAAGCAATATGAATCTACACTGGTCCTACCCTTTTTATAGTAGCCTTAGCTAAAAGGACTCTGTCCACCACTTCTGCAAATGTCTTAAGTCAAAGGAGGGTAATCTGACTCATAATGCTAGGGTGTAAACCCTGTTCAAATCTGCGATTCTTGGCATTATCATCCACAACTATATTTGGCACAAACCGAGCCAACTCATTGAAAGGAGTCAAATACTAGACAACTGTCATGTTGCCTTACACTAATGCCAGGAAATCAGTCAACTTTCTCTATTTGATCACTGTAGGGAAATACTGTGCTAATAACATATCTTTAAATTCTTCCCATGTAACTTGATTGTCTGCTTGAAAAATCTTCATTGCTTTCCACCAGTGGCGTGCTTCGCCACCCAAGTGAGATGTGGCAAGCTTGACGCAAGTGACATCATCCACAATGTCCATGGTGTCAAAGATCATCTCAATGTCCTCCAACCACTCTTCTGCAGCCATAGGATCAGGATCAACCTTGAAAGTGGGAGGGTTTGCTTCTTGAAGTCTGCAAGAGGCACTGAAGTACGATTCTGAGCCGATGAATTTCCTTCTGAATATGCCTGGGTCTCTTTGACCACACTCAGGCTTGGTCCTTCAGCTTTCCTAGGTAAGGCTTCCTGAACTCGACGCTTAACTTCAGCTTGAATGGCTGCCTCTCGAGCAGCAGCATCAGCCTGATTGTGAACACTAGCGTTGTTTTCCTGTTGGTTGTTGCTCTTCCTGGTTTTCGCCATTTCTAGAATAATATCAAAGATATTCAGTACATGCCAAATCACTAAGATACACATAAAATATCACTAACCAACTACACACAACTTAATCGAAAACAACTCAAACCAAAATAACTTCTACTCTAGATGGTTAGCGATCGACTCCCCACGTACAGTCCTAGGGGAAAACGAGTCGAAGCTCTTATACCAACATGAAATGCCCTGACCCAAAACAAGGCACATGACGCGGATAAATCTTTCTTTTTTTAAACATCACCCGTGAGAAACACACTTGTGTTCACATCTCAAACATAAAACCATAAATAATCTCAAATAACCATTAATATCTCAAAGGGTAATAACTCCTCCACATAAATATCAACATGTCTTCTGAAAATTGTTATATACCATTCTTCAATAAATGAAAGGGTAAAACTAACAGCATATCAACTCAAATCAATTAACTATAATAATCAAGTCAAATATGTATGGCTTCTAAATCAACATAATAACTAAGATCTTCCTCGGGATCCCTCGAACCTATCCGGTGCAACATTTCTTGAAATTGCAAAGACGTGAGTAGAAACAATATTGTGAAACACCTACCTACCAATGTGGGAAGAGTCCCACATCGGTGGTGGAGGGGAAAAAGAAGGGGGATTTAAGTGGCCAAGCCCCCCTGACCATGTGAGATGCGTTTTGGGCCGAGCCATGTGGGCCCGGGCCCAAATTGCAAAACCGTACGGGTTTGAGCTGTGTGCGAGGCCCAAAACGGACAATATCTTACTGAGTCAAGTCCTAAGCCCTGTATTCGGGTCGGGTCGTTAAAAATATGGTATCAGAGCCGAGGTTCTACACTCGGACTGTGTGGGCCTATCATCCTTCCCTAGAGTTGTTGAGTTGGACCGGAGCCAAACCGGGGACGGCTCGAGGCTTTAGGGGGGTGATTGTGAAACCCCTACCTGCCAATGTGGGAAGAGTCCCACATCGGTGGTGGAGGGGAAAAATATAGGGGATTTAAGTGGCCAAGCCCCCTTGACCATGTGAGACGCATTTTGGGCCGGGCCATGTAGGCCTGGGCCCAAATGCAAAACCGTGCGGGTTTGAGCTGTGTGCGAGGCCTAAAGCGGACAATATCTTACTGAGTCAAGCCTAAGCCCTGTTTTCAGGTCGGGTCGTTACAAATACTCAGTGAGGAAATATGCATGCTATACACTCACACACCCACATAATGATAATAATGTATGGAATGGAATATAAATCATGCCATGCAACATTGTCCTGCTATCAATCTCATCAATGTGGACACACTGTCCACCCAAGGACACCTCTATGGAAAGGGCTGTCAAAACATCATGATTCTTTGAGGGACATAGGTTACGACTTACAAGTGGGAGATCTTCATAAAACATAGATAATCTACCTCACCTCGTGTCCCTTCACCACTCTGGTGATTAAGTCAGCTCTAAGGTGATCAATATACGACTTACCAAGTTAATACCACCATAGTAGGGATCACAAGTATCTAACCCTGCAAAATACGTTTTACTAAGTTACTACCGCCCAAGCAGGGCTCACAAGTATCAGACCCTGCGTAATACATCACACCAAGTGTACAAAATAGTTATGAGCGCGACCTACAGTGCGAAACATATGTGGGGCTATACTCATCAATGACAACCACAAACATCCGTGAGAGCGACCTACAGCCCGAAGCATGATAAGAGCTATACTCCTCGACAGCAATCCTACAGGACCAAGTCCCATATTTACGCCACCGTTCCAATAGGGTTCCTTAAATCAAATTTATCATCCTGTCACACCAACCTCATATGTGGAGTGGGGACTACCACTTGTGGGGCCCAAACAAGGGAAGTGGACATCATCAAGTCCTATATTATCTTTGAGTCTCATCCCAATACTAGTAATTCTGAATATCATCATATCCATTAACACAATATCACGTACTCACATCCTAGATAACCTCCTACGCACACATCAGTGAGTAATACCAAGGGGAAACATATTCATAGCTATAAGGGCCACATATATGGCATAATAACATCATGACCATAATTTCACAATGATAGCAGCATAACATATTCCATTACGTTTCATACATTTAACATATTCAACACATTAGGTAATTTTAGGGACATGGACAACACACCAACCCTAACATACACACGTCGGGTTTATTTTCACATATTTTTAGTCTTTGCAATTCATATAGTTTGTCTCATGGTGGTTTATCATTCTAAGTCCAAATCACTCCCTTTTTTACAATATAAACCCAATTAAAATTCATCAATAATTTATCCCAACCCTTCACAAGGGTTTTCAACAATTAACATCAATCCATTATCATAATCAGATAATAAACATGCTACATATCACATAACAGGTAATTCATAATATTTCAAGCATATCATAGGGCACATCCATCCTATATATCATGCATAAATCACACTAATAATACGATATTCCCTAACTCAATTCATAGCATACAAGCATTCATATATTATGTGTGTAGCAATCCTCACCTCAAATGCTACGATTTCTGGGTTGGTCTTCTGGTCGTACCTCAACAGGTTTGGGATTCGAAGGCTCTAATCAAATAAAAAAAAGAACATAATATACCACTATTAGTTCATATATTAGGCTAAATAAAAGCTTAAAAGCGAAATCTCCAAATCTAGACTCAAGATTTACCCCTAATTTAGATTAATCCCCTTCAATTTTAAAGAAATCCCCAAATCTCCTCCCATGAATCATCTTCAAGATTAAGCATACACCCTTTTCTCCAATCTACCTCCCTTTATATGGGTCCAATATCCAATATCAAATCAAATCTACACCCAAAACGGAATTCATAACAAAATCTCCAATTTATTTTAATGGATTCCTCTCCCTTTAAGTTTTATTATTCATCAGATACCCCGTTCTCAACACATCCCATCAAAATTTCATCAAATAAGAAGAACAGGAGAGAGAAGGATCACAAATCTTACCTTTAGGGAAAAATAAACCATGCAAAGGGGCACTACTAACGTAGGAAATCTGAATCCAAAGCATTTGATGGGTGAAAATCAATGAAGGGAAGGTAGATGATACTAGAGTTTGTTGTTAGGGAAGAGGGAGAGGTTGGTGGATGGGGAAGAAGATGGAAAATAATATAATTTCGAGCAAAAAGAGATTTAAATACGAAACTTAAGTTCCGTCATCGGTTCGACCGACACACTATTCACTATTCCTTTTGTCTTTTTCTTTTTTACTAAAAAAATAATAAAATAACAATTTATGTGATCAACCACTTAATCTGATTCCCGTGCATTCATTGTGTAACTCATTTGAAAATCTTCTTTTCTGTCCACTCATTTTGTAAGAATGTCACTATATGATTATTATTAAATACATTCAACTATATTAGTAATTAATTTTTCAAAAAAATTATATATATATATATATATATATATATATATGTTCAAATATATCATCAAAAAATTAAAATTACTATTAAATATTATTAATAATTGTTTTATCTTAATTGAAATCTTTGATAAATATTAAAAATAAAAAATAAACTTATTACATAGAAAAACTAAAGAACTAATCAAAGGCTTAGGAAAAAAAGAAATACATAAAATAAGAACATAGAATATATTTTATGAAAAATATATTTTGTATGATTATTTAATAATAATTATAATATAATATTAATGGGCACGGTTTTGACCGAATTTGACTACGGTTGAATCCAATTGAACTTTAGTTAACCCAACCTTCTTCAGAGACGATTCGTTAGATGGTACGGTTCTGAAAGCATTGGAATTAACTAAGGGAGGGTAAAACAGGAACATGGAAAAAGTTGTCTCTTCTCTTTATCAAAAACTACACTATCCAAATCAATTCCCATAAATATAGTACAAAGTTATATGAGAATAAATATTTTTACTGTCAAATAATAAACTATAAAAAATGCATAAAATTAATTGCATCTTGCGTAAAATATTGAATAAGGAACGTTCATAAAGGATTACCAATTGTTATAAATTTAAATTTATTTAAGAAAAAAGGGTTCCATGCACCTGAACCGTCCACATCTATCAAGAGTTCAAGACTTAAAAAAATGGAACCTGAATTTTTGAATTTTGTATAAATTCAATTTAATATTATGAAATATTCTTTTTTTCAACGAGAAGTATCTCTGAAGTATTGTACCTAATAAGAATAATCTCTAGAATCGGCAAGGCCAAGTGGGTTATCTAATATTCTTCTTTGATAACGTATAAAACTCAAATCAAAATTGTTACTGCATAAAAGTTACCAAGGGCTGTACTTTGTCATTATTATACGGAGCCATGTTTTGATGCATTCAAATATGTTTTTACTTTATTTATTGAAATTTTAATATATAAAAAATAATTTAAGATAATTGTCAAATAAACTTTGATTATTCGTTCATCAAAAAATTGTGATTTACTTTTATATTAACAAATAAAATTAAAAAATCATCTTAAAATTAGTTAAAATATAAAAAGAAAATTTAATATTAAGTTTGGTGAGTTTTAAAGATTTGACCGGTCCTTATAATAAGTAATATTTAAAAAATAAAGCATATTTCTTGTAAATGACTGAAAAATAGGAAAATGAATTTTAAAGTTAGATTTGATGAGTTGGAAAAATTGATCTAAAATAGTAGAAAATTCAAACAAAAATATTAAAAATATAAAAAGAGATTATATGATTAAAGCTGGTGAGTTTGAAGGATTTGATCTATTATTTTGACATTAGTATCTAAAAATAGAAAAAAATTATATAAAAAATTGTAAAGTGGAGAAAATGAACAAAATGTATAAAGAAAGCCGTATAACAGTGATATCTAGATGAAAAAGAAGAAGGAGAAAAAAAAACACTCTATCCTCCTAGTATGGAGGATGATCTCTTTTTCCTAGCTTCTCTCAACATTTCTTTACTCTTATTTATTATAAAAGTATTGAAATAACCCCTTGTAACCTCTCTTAGAAATATTATACTTCTTCCGTCTCATTTTAATTGTCTCATTTGAAATATTTGTATTTTTTAATGAACTCTCTATATAAGGCTAGTACTTCATATGATCCCATCCATTTTCAACGAACTTTATACTATTCTAATATAAATGAGACAACTATTTTGGGATAATTCCAAAATACATATAGGACAACTAATTTGGGACAGAGGGATATATAACTCCTCAATCATATTAATTAGGGATTAAACATTTTTAACTGATTTTGAACTATTTTTGAACAATTCTTGTATGACTGAGTCAATACAACTCAAACTCAGTCTCTATATAATTACAGTCTACATGCAATATTTAAAACTTTATTCTTAACCTCAAATATGTCTTCCAACCTTTAACAAGGGACATTCTCATTCAACCAGGCCTTTTAAATCTGCCTTCTAACTCTCTTTGTGGAGATTCCCTCGAGCAATTAAAATAACTAAAATTTCATTGTTGCATTTTGGTATTGTAAGCCACAACGCATCATTGAGATGATTACTATCTTAAAAAGCGAGGCAATTCCTTGATTGAGGTAGTTCCTTTTTTTTTTATATATAATTTACGTGTGAGAACCACAGGATACCCAACGTAAAACCTCCACAGGTGTACCCCTACCCCTAAGGTACACTAAGGTTAGACCATGGGGACTCGAACCTGTGACCTTCCGATTTCTAAAGTAGTTCTTATCATAATCATAATGATCATAATGATAATGATCTATCACAAACATAATGATACTGATCTATTAGAAGTAAAGTTATGTGTTCCACACTTTATTTCCAAATTTCTGACATTATTTACCATGGTGCTCAATTTTAATGAAATATAAGTTGAAATCATTCTACTTATATGATCCATGCTTTGATTATATGTGATGATTTTGACTATTAAAATCGAATCGTTAGAAATATTTTAACTGAAAGTTATTTGTAGTTTATCAAGTGAAGTTTCAATCCAAATAATTTGTTTTTAATGAATTTCAGAAAAAAAAAAAAAAAGAGGAATGGGACCAAGTGCAACCCATGCATTTGATCACACTTGATCTAAGTATACATATGAATTTATTTATTTTTCCTTTAATTCTTCTAACTCTATAAGATTGCTAATCACCCAAATGAGAGAGAGAAAATCAAAAACAAAAAGCAAAAAGCAAAATAAATCGTCATCTTTTCCAACTTTGGAGAAATATGTTTAGGTTTTAATGGGTGGTTGCTTAACCAATTTCCACTGTAGTTACTTCTACGTTTTTTTGTCTTTTAACCAAAGGTTTTCTTATTAAGTATAACAAAAGCCTATAAAGAGAGGAATTCAATGCTAGCTTGAAAACAAAAAAGAACAAGTAACAGAGATTCGAAAGAAGTAAAGGAAGAGAAATGGCAATACAAATATGCATTTGTGGATGGTGAGCTTGTTCCTTGTAGGCTTTGTACTTCTCAACAAGGAATTTTGCATTATAGAAGCAGCATGGCTAAAGATAAACCCTGCACCCCCTTCCAATGGTAAAGGGAATCTTGACAAGCCCGTCAATAAATATATTCGTGGTTACAGTCCAATATTTCGCTGCCGCGATGCTTCGAATGACTACACTCGCAGATGACTACACTAATCATCTATGAAACTCTTGTTTATTATCATGCCTCTTCGTTATGATCTATGTCAAGTATTGATGTTTTATTTACTCATGTTAAGTGTCTTATCATATATGTATTTTTTTTAATGTTAAAAAGATAAATAAATCTTTTTCTCTGTCTACCTCCATCTCGATGTTCAAGTGAAAAATCTGGTTGGTTTTTTAAGATAAAGTAATACGAGGGATCAACATATCATCTTAATCATTACATTTTTTTAAAGAATAATTTCTACCATCAATATCTAAGACCAACAATTATCCATAACACAAAGTTTAGCACAATAACAAAACATACTATATAGATCTACAAAATGTGAAACAATTGACTATGAAACCAATCCTACAAGTAAAACCATCAGTGATTCGTGCAACATCTTAAAAATAACAAGCAATAGCAACTGCTCTAGAGTCAGCACAACCAATTTGTATTAGACATAAAAATTCACCAATCATGTGAAATACTACTAGAGTTTGAAGAAGCAAAATATGGAAGTAAATCAATACACTCCCTGAGCTGATATTTTTAGAAAGGAAATTAAAATATTAAATAGAAAATAGCATTGTTCTCATCCAAGGAGATTCTCATTTCCAATGCTACTCAAGCTATGTTGATAAATAATCCTAATGTCGTCTGTCCACAAGAAAATTGGAACTGCCCTGTGAGGCTCTACATGTGCATTTCCCCCTTCCAAAACCCCCCTAAGATCTCCCAATTGGAGAAGATACTCGCCTCCTTTCTGAGTTCCAACTCTAGATGCAGAAAATCATCGAACTGTCTGGAGTCCCCGTCGCCAGAGACTTCTCAAAGGCTTTAGACCAACTTCTGCGAATCATATTTTAATTTCACCTTGAAGCATTCTAATCACATCAGACATTGCAGGTCCAAAAGCAGGAGATGGATTGGTGCATAGGAGAGCCAAATTGAATACGACCACCACTTGTTAAGAGCAGGGAGCGCCAGGCCCACAATGCATTCTGCTTGAGACCCACCCGCAAGATGCCATTGCAGCGCAAATATTTCTGCCTAATCCAAGAGATCCGGAGGCTATTCTTGTTGGAGACGATTGCCTAGAGCTGCTTCATCAGAAAAACCCCATTAATTGTTTTGATAGAACGAAGGCCCAGCCCACCCTTTCTTTTAGGACACTATCAATCAGATATTAACTCAAAACTCTATTCTAGATTATCATAAATCTTCTAATTCTAATCCTAACAATATTGGAGAGTGAAATGCAGATGGATAATCATAATGTGCATGTGTCTATGCATTGACCATATTCAAATGGAAGACATCAGAATTGGCTCTTCTTCATTGTCTGAAAATACTGAATGTGTTTGTGTATGACCAATCATTGAGGGGCTGACTTAGTTCTGCTCCACTTAGAATCCAATGGACAATGCGTCGATGACGAGTCCATCAATGTATTCTGCATCTGGCTCCTTTGGATGGTGCTTCTCATAGGCTTTAGACCAACTTCTTCGAATCGTATTTCAATTTCACCTTGAAGCATTCTAACCACATCAGACATTGCAGGTCTAAGAGCAGGAGATGGATTGGTGCATAGGAGAGCCAAATGCAGCATCCTCATCGCCTCTTCTTCAGAGTAGTCTGGCCCAAGATTTGGGTCAACAAGTTCTAATAGATTTCCTTGCTCTTGTAGGACGTAGGCCTGCGAATCGAGCTGCACTTAACAAGTGGTCGTTATTTCAATTTCACCTTGAAGCATTCTAACCACATCTGACATTCCATCTGCAGATCCCGAATAAATATTGTAAGCAATCAACTTAAGAATTAAAGGCTACAGGCACTTATAATAGTTAAAAACTCTTAGAAAATAGTATCATATTATAGAGGTCCATTTGATTATATTGATAGTTGAAAAAAAAATTTAAAAATTAAAAAGGTTACAACTTTCAAACATGGACAAAAACCAATAATCAGACACTTCAAAAGATAAATACAACCCAACAGATAATTTATAATAACTTTTGTGTTCCTAATGTCAATCAACAAGGCCATACTTTATCCTATCATCAAGAACACAATTCAAAGGTATGATATCAGTAGCGAGATTTAAATGAATCTTAACTCATTTGACACATGAAATGTTATTAACATGCTATAGTTCTGATATGTGTATGATGAGAGCACATGAAATTAAAAAAAAAATGAATTAAAATTGACTCCAGTAAATTCAGACTAAGCTATCCAAACAGGATTTGAGCAAGCCTTAGTAAAGTTTAGATAATTTTGGCTTAACCCTAATTTGAAAACTCGATTTAGTTGAAGTCTAGGGTTTTTTTTTTCTAAATGGACTCTAAAACATGTGATTGTGTGAAAGACATAAAACGTGATTCATCACTAGAACAAATGAGAAGGGAAAAAAAGAAAAATAAAACATCTTAGCAAATGTGACTCATCAATTGACAATTTAATTTTTAGAATATTGGCGTGGACTCTACTTCAAAATTAGAAAATCTTTACATGTCAATATTATAACTAAATTTATAATTAAAAAATTTGTCAAAAACTTCAATTATTGATTGAAATTTGCAAGTAAACTTCTGAATATAGAGAAGAAAAACACTCATCTAAAAATGTTATAAAAATTTGTTTGAAATATCCTCTCTTTCTCTTTTGACTTCAAGTAAGGGTGAAACTCAGATCAGGTTTTGACCCAACCCGCATGGCCCGACCTGAGAAATCATGCAGGTTGGGTCAATGGGTCAGGTCGGTTTGAGAAGATAAAACCTGCATGGAATTCGGGTCGGGTCGAGTTGAAGAATTTTCAAGTTTACCTGACCTGACCAGATCCAACCTGGCTAAAATGGGTTCAAAATGCAGATTAGGTCAGAATTTGGGTTGAATCGGGTTTGAATTCAGGTCTGGTCGATTGAGAATTTCGGGTAAGTATCTCGGGTCGAGTTCCGTGATATATTGACGTGGATAGGATTGAGTTTTAAGAAACCCGACCCAACCCGATTTCAGCCCTAACTACAAGCCAAAGAAGAGAACATGGTGCAAGAGGCTGGATTAGAAAAAGGTGAGAAAAACAAAGTGTGTTTCATCAAAATATTTGTCTTTTATGGTTCTATTATAAATTGATGTGAGATACTTCACAAATTGTGCACTAATAAAGAATTTTCAAATAAAATTAGTTGGAGCTATTGACTTACATGATTATCGCGACCATCCCTTCCTACCATCTTTTTATAGATATTTTCTTTTTTCAATTTTGAAAGAGGTGTATGTTTCGACAACTCTTTTTCTAATTCTCTTCTAATGGGCACAGTTCCAATCGGACAACCTCCCATCATTAAGACCCAAAGTAGGACTTGCATTTGAAAAGACTATATATTCCACTCCTTTAGGGTCGCATCTGTAGAATTTAATTCCATAGTTAGATGATGTCAATAAAAAAACATTATTGATATAAGTGATTAATACCAGTGACAATACATTGGGGTGCCATTTTTGTAATGGACTCGATTGTTTTACCAACCCTCTTGTAAAAAGGAATACTCAGGAAACTTTAACCTTTTAGCAAACGTGACTCGTCAATTGACAAGTAGACGACTTTCCAAATCTATAGACTAAATTTTTAGTGAGAGAAAGAGTACTAATTTAAAATCAATGGGCTCTACAAAGACTGAAAATTTTCCTTAAATAGTACAGGACAATAACTAGGGCATTTAATTGGGTTTTAAAATATCACTGGCATGGTATGGTCACATGACGTGTATTTAGCTATACTTTGGGCCAAATAATGTAGATTCTTTTTTGCCAGGTGAATAAAATGGCTAGGTTAGATGGACCATGTGGCTTGATTCCAACATACCCACCTACAAGGAGAAAAATTATATGGGTATTTTCCAGACTTGAAGTAATTTGCAATCTTGCCTTGGAAAACGATTTGCCAAAGAGTGTCCAGCCTGAGAAAAAGATGGTTTTGATCAATCTCAAACACTTAATTGAAGCCCAAATGAAGATCAAGCCGGAAGCCCAGCCCAAAATCTAATTATACAATTAATGCAATAGTTCAACTCGCATTTAGGGATACTAAATGTCCAAGCATGAGCTTAATTTTGCAAGGCACGTTTGTTTAGATACTAAATATAGTTAGATTCATGAACTTGTATCGTTGTTGCAACAGTGTTAACTAGGCCTGTAATCGGACCCTGATCCGGCCCGGCCCGACAAGATCCGGCCCGGCCCGACAGGACAATCGGACAGTCCGCGGCCCGGCCCGAAAATACAGGATCCGTTTACTCTTGAGTCCGGCCCGGCCCGATCGGGCTCTCGGACAGTCCGCGGCCCGATAAAGGCCCATTTGTCTATTTAGCCTATCATATGGCCCTAGTGTTACTTGAGTCTACTAAAGCCCAAATTTAAACTTTTTAACCTTAATTTTAAGCCTCTGAATCCAATAAATCAGATTTTATTCTAAGTCTAATTAGAGTTTGAAAATTTGAAAATCAAATTTCATTTAAAATTAAATAAGATATACAACAATCCATTAAACTTGGAATTCTATGGGTGTCCCATGATCCTTACTTACAAGCCAAAACTCAAAGCCATGACAGCCAAGTCCTACAAATCTTCTATGTTGACATTACAAGAATGCTGTAAAATCCATTGAAAACTAAACAATTACACATAAAAAGGGTATTGAACTATAAAAATTTGCAGTAAAACCTCCATGGATAAGAAAAGAATCCCGAAACATATCCAACCTCATCCTGCACCAAACAATCTGCCACTTCATTCCAGTTCTACGCACCTCTCTCTCTCGATAAATTTTCACTCGAGAGAGCTCAAAGAAGCTTTGGACAATCTTACTCCGGCAATGCAAAATAAGCTTCAGAGAAACAAGACTGACAAATCTTAATGACTGAATCATCTAAACCAAAATAAAAGAAACAAGACTGACAAATGGGTCACCATTTTGCTCATGGGCCAGCAATCAGGATCAAGTTTGAAACTAGTTTTTAGACCTGATAATCAACCTTGTACTTTGGAGCACCATTTGATTCATCTCTGGCTGTAGTCTCAACAATGCATCTTCTCTGTTAAAAACAAGAACGGAAATACCAAACCAGAAATACACAAGTGCACCAAAGTTGCTGGATCAGCCCTTGTCAATTGTTCACTTGGTCTTTCTCCTCCATGGAAGGGTACATGAGAAGGATTAACCTTGGGCATCACATCATGGCTACTCAATTTGCACGAGACCACTTCTGATGAATTAAGAAGCTCTGCAATCACCGAGATGTGTTTCTTCCTCCTTTTGATTTTTCCTTGTATACAAGTACTCTTGCTAAGAAAATATATATGTCCACAAATTATACATGGAAAGGTGGTACAATATCCAAATTTTCCGACGTAAGACCATTCCAACTATATGGCAAAAGAAACAACCTCCAGGACAGCTAGTGTCCTAGGACAGATGATCCACATTATGATGGCAAAAGATCATTTGACTAGAGATGATTTCACTGTCATTTTCCTACAAAGATCTTGCCAAACAATCATACAGATTATTGAGCAGGGGGGAGGGGATGTAGAGGGATTTTTGTTACCAAGGTATCAGAGTAATCTCGATCTTTGTCAGACCTCCTTTACTCAAGGAAAAAGCAGCAGCAATCTGAATCTATCCTCGATGTTTTTCATGCATGTAAATTACCGCATCTGCATATTCATTTAAGTGAAGTCAACTTCATGATTTTGAGTTAATTTGAAGAACATTCATAAACTAGAACTGTTGTTCTTGGTGAGAATGACAGAATCACATCAAGAAGCGAAAATAAATGAAATCAACATGGCACTTTCAGTATGGTTAAATTTGAGTGGAACTGAAAGGATCCTATTATCCATCCATTCCGTCTTTAGCTTAGGATGAGACTGGGGACTTGAGAATTCCTTGAAAAAGATCCAGTTCCAGTTGAAATACAAAAGATCATAGAAATTTCTACTAGAGCAAAATGGTGACCCAAAATGCTGCTGTGATAAACCGTTACTACTTCCCACTTGAAAACCTCTCAAGAAGATACCTTTTCAAGCAAAAGGCATTTTCAACCAATCCATCAAAGAGAATCCATTTCAAAATCCTGCAGCCCATAAAATAAGCAAACAATCATGTTAGGGAGGGGTTCAAACATTGGATAATCATTGTTAATATAATAGACTTAAACAAAATCAGAATCAAACATCACAAATATTATTGTTGAGCTGCAAAAGTTGAGGCATCCATGTTGTCCACAACACTACATTAGCAAAAAACATCATGTAAGTCAATTAAAAAAATCATACAAATCAAATGACATTGATTGGTAAAATTTATTTAAAACATAAAGGATTACCACTCATCAGTCCACATAGAACCCAAGTTCATATTACTAGCCCAGCTTCAACCAAGCCCAAACTCTTTCCACCTAACATAAAAATAAGAAATATAGATGCAGTTACACACTTCAATCAAAAAAATGGAAAGCAAGGCAACAAATTTAAATAAGCACTAAAAATACCTTGCATTTGATTCCGCAACCAATCTTGGCCACACAACAACGCTTCAACAGTTCTGGATCCATAGCGCTATTTCAAGAAATCTACCTCCAACACTAAAAGCAGATTCTGACGCAACAGTCGACACTGGAATGGCTAGAATATCACGGGCCATCATTGCAAGAATAGGGTACTTGGGAGCATTGCTTTTCCACCACTGGAGCACATCAAATTCATCAGACTCCGGAAAGACGGGTTCCTCCAAATATAAATCAAGATCTGATTTGCGAACAGAACTTGAACTTTCAGCAAGAAACTTCGAAAATCTTTTCACCCGTTTTGTTCCATGTGACGTCGATGAAGCAATTCCACAAATGGGCGATTGACTTCTTGCACTATGCATTGGCAATTTAGCCTCATACTCTTTATGAAGAGCTTTAATATCACATAGAATCTTAGCCATTTGATCCTCAGCAACATCAGGCCCAAAAAATTTTGGATAAAAGAATTCCATCAACTTCATCTTATATTGAGGATCTAAGAATTGTCAATCGCCAGAGGTACGCTACAAATGTCCCAATACTTCTCAAACTTGCCAAACATCTTATCCACTATAGGGGCAAGTATATCGTCTGCAATGATTGATTGTTCATATAAATGTAACCGAATATCACAAACTTTAGAAAAAAATAAATTTGAGGTAGGATATTTAGAACCAGAAAAAACATTTGTAGCAGTATAAAACGGTTCTAAAAGTTTAAAAATCTTTTCAGCATTCTCCCACTCACTCCAAGATGGTGCTCCCGCTTTCTCTTTATAGTTGGCATCCAAATGTTCCAAACGTTGGAATGCATCTTTGTACTTCAAAGCCACATCTAACATTTTATATGTGGAATTCCACCTTGTGGGGACATCCATGATCAACTTCTTGTTGGAATTTATTCTAGCTTGTCTACACATGTCATTGAAGGTTTTCAACCTTGATTGTGACCCGTTGACGTATTTGACACTTTCGCGAATCTTGTCAACATCCTTATTTATTACCTTCATGCCTTCTTGGACTATTAAATTTAAAACATGTGCACAACAACGCACATGAAATAGCCTACCACCAAGTGTTAAGCTTCCCCCCAACTTCCCAACAAGCTTTGAAACCAAAGAATCATTTACTCTATGGTTATCGACTGTTATTGCGAATATCTTCCGATCGATATTCCAATCTATCATGCTCTTGAACACGGAATTGAATAAGTTTTCTCCATCATGAGGAACAGGTTCTACTTTAAAACGGAGTAATCTCTTTTGCAAATTCCATTCGGTGTCTATGTAGTGTGCTGTTAAACAACTGTAGCCTAGAGTTTGTATTGATGTCCACATATCAGTGGTAAGGCTAATATGACTAGTTAGGGAATCTAACTCCCTATATAACTCACCCTTCATCTTCTCATACAAACCCATACAAATGCCCTTGATGGATTCCTTGAGACAAGCTGAAATTGAGGTTGAAGATTCCTCGAATAACGTATAAACCCTTGATGTTCAACAATTGAAAAGGATACCCATGCAACATTATCATACTCGCAAGATCCTCTATACTACGTTGTTGATCAAATTCTAAATGAGAATCGGCACACTCTGTTTCATTATGGCCACCCAATTGTGTTGGATCATATTTCTTACAAGAAAGTAAGTGGCGTCGCAAGTGGGAAGTTCCACTACTACTCGAACCTGTAAATACTCCCGAACAATGATTACATATTGCAGTCCCAACTCCATTCATCTCTACGTAATGGAAATCATTCCAAACAGTCGACGTCCTTTTCCTATCTTTTTGGGATCTAGAAGAGTTAGATGTTGCATCTATCTCATTCTCCGCAATAAAGTCATTCCTTTCATTAGGATTAGACATTGTACTGCAGAAAAAGTATAATAAATTTTATTTATGTTAAGTTCTAATCATATTTAAGAATACATTTAACCCAATCAAAACATGATGTTTCCATAACAAGGCTATTTCTAAGGAAGATATTTTCCCAAATCACATTTAAGATAGTTTTTTAAAAAATGCTTTAAAGCATCATTCCACTATAATAATTTCAGCTAAACATCAGTTTGAACATATTCACTTTTCTAATGTGAGACATGACATAGAATTCACAACAGTTTATATTGAAAAACACAAACACAGACAATAAAGCATGCCCTTCTATAAATTTTCCTTAGAAAAATACAGTTTGCACTAGTCTCGGAGAAAGTTTTTGGACAAAATATTTTTCAATGAACTACTACCACATATTGTATGGTTGGGGTCCTTGAAGTGTTTTATTCAATCCCCTCATCCTTGACTGACCTGAATATTGCATCTTTGATCCAGATAATGTGTACATCCCATCCCTACATTTTGATGTCATATAATTTTGAAGATGAGAGTGCCAACATTGGCAGTGATCACAACCATCTACGGTTGAGGCCACAACATCTGGGAAAAAAATCATTCCAGACCAACCCTTTAGTCTTTCTCCAAACAGTCAAAGAAATATGGCAATCCTCAAAAACTTCAGAAAAACCATTGAATCAAAGGAAACCAAATCCATGCAAGTGGGGACATCATGAAATTGTACAGCCAAAGAAACTTCTACAATATGAATTGGGGAATCATATGGATTGAACAGCCAAAAAAACTTCTACTTTCTCTTTATTATTTATGTTTTTTGGCATTTATTCTCTAACTATGTTTTGGAAAAATAGAGATATTTCTTTATGAAAACTCTGTTTCTGAATAAAAATTGCTCTTATCCAATAACTGAAAGAAATCCCTGTCATTGTACCATATATACACTCTGGATACCTCTCAGTTCTGTTTAGCTTCATTCACAGTTGTTTTACCTGTTGTGTGTTTGAAGAATAAAGTTTCAGCCCCTGGGTTTAATGGGCTGAATAAAGATGTGAGGAGACTTTAGGTTTGATGTCTCTCTCTCTGGTTTGTGTCATCTGGGTGTCTCGTGTTTGTGTGTTCAACCTTGTTGGCAAGGTGATGAAGAGACCTGGTTTCTCTTCTCTGTTTCTCACATGTAGTCATCTTGCCACTTGCTATCAATAAAATATGTTCGTGGGTTTGTTTACATTTGCAAATTCCTCCTTTTTCCATGATGTTGCAATTATTTTCTTTGAAATTTGAATGGTTTTACAAAGTCAAGAAATTTGATATTTTGGGTCTGAATAATTTCTTTTCTAAAACAAAACAAAAATCAAAATTTTAAAAATATCAACCAAGAATTCAGCTAACTTCAGTTTTACCATAGTAAAAACAGATGTTACACAAGAGAGGCCTAACTGAAAAATATCAAGTGAAATTTCAGATTTTGGGTAATATAGGAAACGAACCTGGGTAACAAGACCTGGTTTTCTTTTTTAGATTAAAACTGATTTTCTAATTTATATATGAAACTGGAAAGAAAACCCAACTTAACTCCGTCTCTCCCTCTTTCTCTCTCACCCATGAAATTAAAAAGAGAAAAAAAAAATTACCTGTGACGGATGCGTAGGGCGGCGACAAGGAGCGACCCAAGCGGCAGCCAAGGGGCAAAGGGCGACGGCGTTGGCCGCTGCAAATCCGAACAGAGAAGAGGGCTGAGGGAGAGGATTGAGAGAACTGAGAGAGAAGGGAAGAGATTGAGTGAGAGAGAGTAAATCCGAGCAAAGCAACGGCGACAGAAGGGAAGAGAGGGAGAAAGCGATCGAGAACGACGGCGAGAGAAAGCGATCGAGAACCCAAGCGGCAATGAAGGGGCGAAGGGCGACGGCGAGAGATGGAGACACGGAAGTGTTGCTTTCGAAGGGGCGGGCAAGGAGAAGGAAGAAAAGAAAACGGCTAGGGTTGATTTAGAAAGGCTTCATTTACGGAAGGAAGGCTTTAGAGCCAAACGTAAGCGGACCGTCCGACGGGCTCGCGGACTGTCCGCGGACCTTCCGCGGCCCGTTCAAAATTAAACGGACTGTCCGAGTCCGAGTCCGTGGACTTTAGGATCCGGCCTGTATGCTTTTTTTCGGGCCGGGCCGGACAGTCCACGGGCCGGATCCAGGTCCGTTTACACCCCTAGTGTTAACAAAAGAGATGCTAACATAAATTTTTTACCACCATTTACATTAGAGATGCTAAAGAGAGAGAGTGCTCATCTATTGTATGTTAAGAAGATGTGTAATAGTTTGAGAAATAGGACCTCTATTGGATGTCAAAGAGAAACTTATAGATATTTAGAAAAAAAAAAACAGTGATCTTACCTCACCACATTTCCGAAACTACTCAAGCCATGGTTACGAGCTATCTTGATATCTTCGCACATCAAATACTTTACACCATCTCTAGAGTTTGTGCCTTCAGTATAATAATTCAGATCTGTAGTAAAAGTTTACAAATATAAAATTGTAGTCATGAATCAGAGCCGATGTTAGATCCATTCATCAAACTTAACCCATTTATCCCTTTTGAAAATCTAAAAGAAATTAGAAAAACAGCATGACTAGAGCTTTATCTTATCAATTTTCACATCAATGATTAAGATATTTCTGGTAAATACACAAACCCATGCAAAACATTGTTGTTGCGTCTTGTGCCGACCAACACAAGATTAAGACCTGAATTCCTTTTTCTGTTGAAATCATAAGTAGTGCTCAATTCTTTCAAAGATTATATCAATTTGACTTCCCAATGTGAGATTAAGACCTAAATTCCTTAGGTCATTTATTTCATTTAGTATGGGCATATCAGATATGACCTGATACATAGAGAACATCCACCTTATCAATTTCATATTAATAAAAGATCTCTAAAATATTTCATGAATAGACAGAGAAAGTAAACACTCATGTCATGATATAGGTTTAGTGAAATCCATATTAATTTCTTTATCAATAGAAGGCCCATCAGATATTTCATGAAGACAAATCAGAAAAAGGAATAAAAACACTCACGATGGAGATGGAGGTTCTGCAAATTCTGTAGCAAGATACAACACATCGGCATGAAGCGGAGGATTCGCAGCCTACATCTGATTTGAAGAAGAAGAAGAAGATATTTCATTAGGTGTGTGACTATGAGTATGGGGTGCTCTCTTTATAGACATTGTCACAAGCAAGAAGACAATGCCTACCCACTCTATCTCGTTATCTTTTCGTCACTCGGTTGTGTTGGGAAAACAACTCATTACAGAGATAGTGTCAATTCTACTAATTCAAACATTAACATAACTGTGTTAAAAATAATTGGAAAATAACTTTAATAAAATACATTTAAATTGATTTAAATATATAAATATTTGAAGTCGTGAATTTTTATATTTCTAACAACAGTAATTAGTGAGATTTACCAAACTTAAATCTATTCCTTTGAGGTCATAATTAAGCTAAATTAGCTTCACGCATCTAATGTTGTGTTTATGTGGCTCTAACGATGAAGACTTAAGTTGATTTTTCCATCTTTCACGATAAAAATCTTATAAAATTGTAAAGTTAATTTATCAACTCAATCTTATCATCTGCATTATTCGTACAAAATTATGGGACTAAATGTATGTTAAGATATATTTAGATTTAGATGATATATTTATTATTTTTTAATTAAATATTAGTAAAGATGTATTTTCCTCTTTTATTTATTCTGCGTGTCATATTTGTATTTCTCTTTTTCTATAAATAAAGTCCAGGATCCAGTATCGTCTAGACCATAAGGCGATCGAGGAGGTCGCCTTAGGCCCCCTGGTAAAAAAGCCACTAGCATTAGGCCTCATAAAAAAAACTCACTCGCGTTAGGGGGGCCACTCGTGCGCTGCGCAGTCCAAACCCTAAAAAATAGCTAACGAAAACAGAAAAAAAAAAGTCTCCATAAAAAGTTCCGCATACCCTATGCGGCTCTCACTGCTATCTCTTCTCTCGCTCTCTGAGATTCTCACGACACTGCTCTCTCTCTCTCTCGATCTCGCTCTCTTGACAGCGATCTCTCTCACTCTCGTCTCTCAATGCTCTCTCTCGATGAACGTTGATCTGCCCGGCTGCTCCTCTACTTAGAGCCTAGGTATTCCTAATTTCATATTTCCATCTTAAGTGAGGGATTAATTGAATTAGTTGGTATAGATTAATAGTATTCTAAAAATTGTTTTGGAAAAACCTGAATTGAAAATTCTATTTTGTGCCTTTACATCAAAACTCAAAAGGACAAAAAATAATTCAGTTTGAAAACTATTTGGGCTGATTTTTTATTTCAGTTTTTCTCATATCTGAAAAAAAAAAAAAAAAAAAAAAGGTGGCGTCAAAACTAGATCTGGAAAATAGATCTAATAGGGGATGCTCTACGCTCTCTGTGGCCTTAGAAACAGAGGCACGAAACCTTGGCACCTTGCTCTATTGCTCCTTGCTGTATGGAGTCTTTGTTTGTCTTTACATTTTGGACATGGTTTTCCTTAACAATGACATTTGTTGTTTTTTGGAGTGATAATAAGAAACACAAGCTTGGTTGCTGCTTCTCGAAGATGAAGCTTGCCTTTATTATTATTTCTTTTTAAGATGATGGTTTTCTTTGAACTTTTAATCTATTAGCATGGTCTAGAGTCACTATCATTACTCTGTCGGAGTCTGTGGCTTTGGGGGCCTTGTGCTTCTTCGTCCATCTCTGTATTATTTCAATTTTATCAGATTTTTTTTGGAAAAAAATAGTCTTTGAGCATATCGTATAACTGTATAAGTGGTTATCTCTGACTCTCTCTCTAATATTCTAAGGAAACATTGACATTTCATTTATTTATTTTATTTTACTGTATTTGGGTTGCTGCATTTTTTTATCAATTTTAAAAATCGGCCAAAATATGTATAAATTGAGTATGTTTCATTCTAGAGTATTTGGATACTCTAGATGACCCTGTCTCATATCTCAGGAATAGAAAAAACTCCATCAAAGAAGGAGAAATAGAAAGAGGAGAGATGGGCAAGGGCGCAGGGCTGATTATACAAAGAGAAAAATAATAGGATAGGAAAGGCAAATGTTTCAAGGATTGTATTTAAATTGTATTTAAATGGTATTAACAGCATTTTTCAGATTGGTTCTTTACTTCTTTATTTGGGTCATGATGATTGATTACTTCTTTGGATAATCAAGTCTTCTATGGACTGGATACTTTTTTCTTTGATCTTCTCCACTTACATTCATGTATTATTGAATCTAAACCCTTATTCTTATTGAATCTAAACATTTTCTTTTTTCATTTGTTTTTTCATGCAGATAAAGCTGTGACTTTTAATTTAAAGATCCTTGGTGAATTGGTAGAATAATATAACTATAAATGTAACAGGTTGGCCCATAAAAGGGGCTTGGGGCTCGGTCTAGCAAGATATTGTCCGCTTTGGGCACACTCACTGTAACACCCCTCCCTCCCGAGGGTAGAATCAGAGTGAAATGAGTAAAGATTTCTAAGCAAGGAGGTGAGTGTCACGACGCGAGTCAAGTCCTAGTCCGAAACTCGACCCTTGACTGACCCAACCTAGCATGTGCATGGATCGTAGTCCATGATAATATTTGCAACATGCTGGAATAAATAGCGGAAAATATAAACATAATTCATGATCATAACATACTCGCATTATTACATCCCCAAATTAAAATCTTCTTTAAACTATACTGACTTCAACTAAATTAAAAATAAAAAATAAAGCTAAACAATCTATGCATTCTCCTAGTGTTTATCTCGCTCATGCCTGACTTCCACTTGCTCCGGCCTCGCTTTCCAATCCTTGATTTGCATTAGCATCTAAAAAAGGGAAATTGTATGGGCTTAGTCAACACCCCCAGTAGGAGTTCCAATCAAAGGAAAATGCACCAAGAAGTGTTATAACAAAATACATATAATTCAAAATTAACATTAGGAAACTCCGATCATAAAAGTTTGAAGTACTAATTTGTGCAAAGAGACCACAACTTGAGACAGAGAAGATGGATGGAATATCTCCAGGATTATGACTTCACCCTTCAACACCATCCGGGCAAGGCAAACAAGGTTGCAGATGCACTTAGTCATAGACCTCGTGGAACCATAGCAAGTATGATTAGGCAAGAGTGGGAGATGCTATCAGCAATTGAAAATTTGAATTTGCATATAAGCAGCAGAGGACGTTTGTACAACTTAATGGTGCACTCTACTATGAAATCAAAGATTGAGCAAGCACAAAAATCGGATTCAGAAGTGACAAAGATATTGGCCAAGCTATCTGCAGGGGAGACAATGCAGGATTGGCAACTGGGGCCTGAACAGGGTCTCATGTTTAGAGACAGAGTCTATGTACCAAAAGATTGCAAAGAAGAAATACTAACAGAAGCCCATAAATCTAAATTCTCAATACACCCCGGAAGTACGAAAATGTACCGAGATCTCAGGAGACAGTACTGGTAGTGTGGACTCAAGAAGGATGTGGCAGATTATGTCTCCAAATGTTTGACATGCCAAAGAGTAAAAGCAGAACATCGGAAACCACCTGGTTTGCTCCAACCCCTTACCATTCCAGAGTGGAAGTGGGAGCACATCACGATGGACTTCGTGACGGGATTGCCTAGATCTCCTAAGGGCAATGATGCAATTTGGGTAATAATTGACCGTCTCACAAAGTCAGCACATTTCATGCCTATCAAAACAAAAGACTCCTCAGAGAAATTGGGTAGACGCTATATAAATGGCATTGTTAGACTGCATGGGATACCCAAGACAATTGTGTCAGATCGTGATGGTAGATTCACAGGAAGAGTATGGCTGAGTTTGCAAAAAGCCTTGGGCACAGATCTACTCTATAGCACAGCATTTCATCCACAGACCGACGGACAGTCCGAAAGGACTATTTAGACGTTGGAGGACATGTTGAGAGCTTACATGCTCGATTTCAAGGGCAATTGGGAAGAACACCTCCCATTGGTAGAATTCTCATATAACAACAGTTATCAAACAAGCCTCTAAATGGCTCCCTTCGAGGCATTTTATGGCAGACCTTGTAAATCTCCAGTTTGTTGGACTGAAGCAGATGAGGCTGCACTCATAGGACCCGACTTGGTTGCGGAGACGACATAACAGATTAAAGTCATTCGGCAGCATTTACTAACCGCCCAAAGCCGACAAAAAAGCTACGCTGATAGAAGAAGAAGACCTTTGGCATTTGAGTTGGGAGATCAGGTATTTTTGAAGATTTCACCGCGTAAAGGCCAATGAGATTTGGGAAGAAAGGAAAATTATCTCCAAGGTTCGTTGGGCCATTCCCAATCCTCAAGAAGATCGGTGAGGTCGCTTGTCGATTAGCCCTTCCCTCACAACTGTCCAGTATGCATGATGTATTTCATGTCTCAATGCTACGGAAGTACAATCCGAACCCGTCACATGTTTTAGACTCGATGGAATTGGATGTTCAAAGTGATGTATCCTAAGTCGAGAGACCAATCAAGATCATAGATTCAGAGCAAAAAGTGCTATGAAACAGGGCAATCCCATTTGTCAAAGTAGTTTGGGAACAACATGGGAATGAAGAGTCTACTTGGGAATTGGAATCGGAAATGAAAAAGTACCATCCAGAGTTGTTTGTGTAATTTTGTTTTGGACCCAAGCTTCGTCTAATTTTCAGGAAGAAAATCCTAAAAGGTGGTAGTACCCAGAGTAGCGAGTCAGTAGGTAGGATTAGTTTAGTAAATTATTATTGTTTATGTAAATTTACTACTTGATTTTAAGTGAATGAAGAATTTAGTTATTAAATTTGAATTTAATCCCAAGGTTAGAATGTTAATTGGAATCATATAATCAGAAATTTATAACTGATGCTTTTAGGTGGACTCCCGATCGTACATTTTCCCTCAAAAAGTATTGGTGTACTGATAAATAAAATTTAATGAAAATTTATAATTAAATTTTCTGTATTTAGAGGGATAATTAAAAGGTAAGAATAAAGGTTACTAAATTTTTATTCCAAAGTTAGTGAGTTAATTAAAATCCCTTCCCATTTAAAATATACTTAATGGGAGTATATTTGTATATTGTGTTAATATAGAAACACCTCAACCCGTGTGGGCCCCATTGAGACCCACACCCGTGTGAATTCCATTTACGGTAAAACACCACTTCCGTTTCCCCACAAATCCCTAACTCTCGAAGGAAAATTCAAAATCCCTTTCACTGCCGCAGTAGAGGGAAAGTTTCCCCCAAATGCAATCTGATTTTTCCTCCTCTTCTCCAAAATGGAAAGGAAACCCTATCTCTTCTTCCCCAATCCTTTCCCTACTTGGATTCTTCCTTTTCACCTAAAATTCCTCTCAAGTCAGCAACAAACCCATTCATGGATTCTATAAATCCACGAGGTGCCTGTCGGTTTTCTCTCTTCATCTTTGCTCTGTGTTTTCCAACTTTCTCCGGCGTCAACAACTTGCAGGCATTGAAGCAACATGCAACCAGTCCCTTTGGTTTTTGTTTCTCACCAATGAACAAGCCTCTCTTCCCATAAGCTTTGATCGAAACTTAAAGCACCATCCGTAAGCCCTTCCTCCACTGTTTTGTTCTTGGAATCTCATTATCTTCCTTATTTTTAATTCCATCAAAAATTGCTGAGTGGAGACTGATTCTAAATCAGCTAGATCATGGAACTGGTTCTCAGTCCAAGAATGTGGTAAACCAAGGCCTGAAGTGGGCATATGAAACCTTATTGTTTGGGTTTACCTTGGGCCAGTTTCTTGAACTAGATTTGAACCTTAGCCACCATTGAGTTAAAGTACAACCTTAATTAGTAATATCAAATCAATTATGGATTTCAAATATACTTCATAGATTAAAGTCATCACAGGTTCAGCCGTTTGTTGTGGAATCTTGCCTCTAGTACTTAACTTATTTTAAGTTTGGTTTGAGGGGTTAAGTACTTAGTAAATCAAATGCACACTGAGCCATTATTATCTTCTTTATACAAAGACAGTTGACCCTCAAATCATCCCAAGCTGGGACTGCTATCAGACTCAAACTATTGTCCTATTCATTTACTATACTATGATAATGAGATTGAAACTGTATAAGTTTTCGTTACCAGTTTTATTTCAGTTTACTACATTAGTATATAAGGTGCCATTTTGAAATGATGAGGGGACTACAGTAGTTGGTTCAGATGATAGTGTTTGGGCTCAAGACCTTCACTTTAAGCCTTCGACTCTAGATTACCTTAACCGGGGCAGCAAGATGTAAACTTTCACTATGAAAATAAAGGTAGTTTAAGGAGATTTAAAAATCAACAGTTTCCTTTTTAATTGCTTAAAACATTTATATTAATTTGTAGCAACTGTACTTTAAAAAAGGCTTGCGTTTAAGGCTTTGGACTCTTGGTAGCATCGTGTACTTCACAAACTTCTAGAACAGAGAGTAAAAACGACACCTTCGATTAAGGTAGGTTTTCCTACATTATTGAAGCACTAAAAGTTGTGACTTAAGTATGATATTTTGTTATTATAAATGTGATGAGTGATTTTTATTCAGATTTATGTGAAAGAGATGATGTTTATTTACTTTTGAAATATTTGAGATATTGTCACGTATATTACATGGAATTTAGCATCATGATACATTCATATACCTCATACATATTGCATGGGATGGGAATTGCATTACCAGAGACAAAGATGAGCTATCCGAACATTCTTTGGACTTGGAAATAAATTGATGAACTTGAATAAATATTTATATTTGGCGACGTCCATTGTTATGAAGGTACAGCATTGAATTGGGCCAGAAAGACTCCTGGGTAAATAGTCTTGAAACCCTGTGCAGAGGGAGGAGACCACACTCCACCGATAGTCTCGGTTGTTAAATTTGTGGATAGGGAACAGCATGTTAGATATGGCTCGAATTAATCTTCATCTAATTAAGGATATTGTTATTTCTTATTTCCTGCATGATAAGGTGGAGGGATATTAGGAGAATAATAAGGACCCTCCAGCCACATTGAGTTGTTTGCATAAATAAGAAATACGTGAGATAATATTGACAATGAGTCACAATACAATAACAAGTGTTGTTGCTGTCAACGTGAAGATACTATTGCTGATACACGGTTGAAAGGAGGAAACTTCAGCAGAGACATGTGATGGAACACGGCAACTTCTACATATATCTTTGGCAGTTGCTAAAGCCAAAGAAACATGTACCGACGTGGATACTATATAAGAGAGTAACGTACACTGCAAAAGGGTGTGTGTGGGATCACACCATCAACGGCAAAGAAGATGTAGCTCGATGGCTGGAAAGGCGTGGGAGCAATAGTGCAGTACCGCTGCAGATCTGGGTTTTCAGATCTGTGAGTGCCAGCCAGCAGAAGTGCAGCTAGAAAGGCAAAGCCCCATCCCTAGAGTAGAAACGCATCATCGGAGACTCTCGCGTTTGAGAAGCGTAGAGGGAGCAACACAGAAGTTGGGTTCACTGTTGTGCAAATTTTAAATTTATAACTCGCAAGCGCACGAACCATTTAAATAGTATAGCGATTAAGTGCGAGGTCGAACCCATCGGAACTTAGGAAAATATATCCATGAAAATTATACCATTGAATTAAGTATTTTTAAGAATTTTAGGAAATATGGAGATAAATCATAAATATGAAATAATTTATCTAATCTATGAGTTTTAATCTTAATTTAGAGACATTCTAGATTTAAATATAGAATCTAACAGTTTAACTAATTCCAATAAAGAGATGGTGACATTAATATAAAAATATAAACAATCTCAATCTAATTTAAAATACAAAATTAAGATGCAATTAAATTATTTCCAATCTAATTCATCAATTTCAAGAGTTTTTGGATTTATAAACAAAAATAAAATTAAAGACATCTAAATTACATCTGTACATATTTACAGTGGGAACTGGCTCAAAGAATCAATGAGGCATTATTTTCCATATTTTAATAATAAAACAAAGGCCTAGAATATGGAGCTCACGTAAATCACCAATCATGCATTCAAATTTTTCATCGATAAATATTCTAACAATTAAATCCATGGATTTCATTAAATTAAAAATCTCAAATTAAACCTTAGAATGAATAGAATTTAAACTTTATCTTCAAATCTAAAATATTTCATCGCACTCTTAAAATAAGAGCCTTAGATCGAAGAAGGAAGTCTATTCAATCTAAATTTTCATCACATTTAATTTGAAATAATTAAAATAAATCCACACATAAACTTAATTAAAGAATAAAAATAAAATCAAATAATCATCATACATAAATTGAATAATTGGAAAACTATACACTAAATATTTCATCACACCTCAATTTTATTTATGAAACATGAATTTAGACTTACATATCAATGGAATTTTAAAGAAAAAGAAATACAATGAAAATCAAAATCCACCAACCTTAGAACCCAATATGGATTGAAAATCCCACAGTCTTTCTCTTTCTCTTTCTCTTCCTCCTCTCCTCTCATTTTCTTCAATGCCCAAGTTCAGTTTTCTCAATGGGAGAGGGCCAGTATTTATAGATGAAAGGAGGTGGAATGAATGGATTGGATTCAAAGATTTAAATAAAGCAAAGGACACATGGAGGGCGGATTTAATTTGTGCTAAATATGGAATGACTTAAAGGAGGCAAAGAGCTAAATTCGTACAAGGAAAGTGGGTATAGAATCCCGTTCTTTACACATGCACCATCTTACAGCTCAGTTTTGACCTTTTTAACGTCCGAATCAGGAAAAGTTGTAAACTACAAAGTTATATCCCTTGAAGTCTTTTTTCCAACGCAAAAAGAATCAAAACAATCGGACATCGGAGTGGAAATTTATAACCAAAATACTGAACATGTGTCAAACCTTCCTTATTTTTCTCACTTTCTTATTTTCTTTCTCTTCTCTTAATCCACTTGCCAAATTCAAAAATCCTCTTATATTAGCTTGTAAATTTCGAATTTTCTCTTGAGATAATAAAAATAGTCTTCACATATGTGGATTTCTTCATAAGCTTTTCTTAATGGGCTTAATAATTGGGCTTGAGGTCCAAAATAACTCATAATGGGCCCAGACTTTATATTTAAGTATTTTTTCTGTCATCCTCACTTTTAAACCTGCAAAACACAAAATTAGACTAATTAATAAAAATTAAATAAAATGAGATACTAACAATTATAAATTTAGGAATAAAATATGTAATTATTTTGCACTCATCATTCACTATTCTAGGTATGAGAAATTCACATCAACTGAGGGGTGACATCGGTGTGTTGTATACATGGGTGTACAAGAGGCTCGGGACTTTGGGTTTGGGCTCATGACTCATGGAAGTCATCATTATTGTACATGTATTTCTTTCTCTTTTATAGTGAATATTCTGTCGCTCCGTGGACGTAGGCCAAGTGGGCCAACCACGTAAAATATTGTGTTGTATTGTGTGTTTATTTCTGTTTGATTTTTCTTGTTTCCTCGCGTAATGCTAACAAGTGGCATCAGTAACTTTGGTTCCTACCAGGGAGGAGGATTGGGTGAATGGAAACAACACCGGACGGTCTACCTGGAAGCAGGTGGAGCAAGCATACGCAACAAGGACGTGAGCAGTGACTCTAAGCATCGTGGACCACAAGGTAATTGGGTTTTTTGCAGGCAGCAAAATAATTTCCTTGGTGGTGTACTTGGACCTTTTTTTCAAGGAAAAGTCAACAACACATGGTGGTCTTGATGCTAGCAAAGCACATACTAATGGGTAACCTGCAAGCAACCAGCAACAACTATGCCCCAATGAAAAGGGGCTAGTCACGGACAACACAAGAACTGGAAGGGGTTCTTGCTGATTGAAGATATAGATGCAGCATAAAGGTCTGTACACGGCAGCAAAGTGTGTTGTTGCCAGTGTGAACAGATGCTGGTCTAAAGGGCATAACAGTGGGTGCTGTTTAAACAATGGATAGCTGGTTGGGTTTTTTTACTGGTGTATTGTGAGAGAGGCAGTATTACAGGGGTACTGCAGACGCAGAGGGTTACAGAGGCAGAGATTCATAGATGCAGTGTGAGGGAACTCTTTGGTAGACAAAAGAGTCGCTGATCAGATTGTGTGGTGGGTTCGCTGCATACAACAAAGGTGCTATTTGTGGAGTAGCTAGATTCAATACAGGGCTGCAATATAGTGCAGCATTAGCTGAATACAAGAGGGCAGCTAGCAACAATACATGAGATGGTCACACGTCGTGTAGCATGTGTGAGATCTCAGCAGAAGACAGCAAAGGAAGTTGCTGATTGTGCATACAGATCTGACGGCCAGTTCTGAAAGGAGTTACTCACAGATAGAAGGTGAGCAAGAGGTTGGGAATTGCAACAAGGTGTTGCACTGGAGTTCTCGGCCCTCGACAAGTTGGTTTACATGTTGATGGGTTGCTTGGGACAGCGAGGAGTTGCTGATGGAGTGAAGGTTCATTGTCACATGTCATCTTAAGAGTTGATGGAATTCTCGCCAAGGTGGAGATTGTTAGATATGGCTCGAATTAATCTTCATCTAATTAGGGATATTGCTATTTCTTATTTCCTGCATGATAAGGTGGAGGGATATTAGGAGAATAATAAGGACCCTCCAGCCACATTGAGTTGTTTGCATAAATAAGAAATACATGAGATAGTATTGACGAGGAGTCACAATACAATAGCAATTGTTGTTGCTGTCAACGTGGAGATACTCTTGTTGATACACGGCTGAAAGGAGGAAACTTCTGTAAAGACATGTGATGGAACACGGCAACTTCTACATATATCTTTGGCAGTTGCTAAAGCCAAAGAAACATGTACCGACGTGGATACTATTCCAAAGAGAATCGTACACGGCAAAAAGGTGTGTGTGGGATCACACCATCAACGGCAGAGAAGATATAGCTCGACGGCCGGAGAGGAGCAATAGTGCAGTACCGCTGCAGATCTGGGTTTTCATATCTGTGAGTGGCAACCAACAGAAGTGCGGTTGGAAAGACAAAGGCCCATTGCCAGAGCAGAAGGACGCATCATCGGAGAAACTCACGTTTGAGAAGCATGTAGGGATGTGCTCGTAGGATGCAGGAAGTGAAGAGGGAGCAACACAGAAGTTGGGTTCACTATTCTGGGTATGAAAGAGATTCACATCAACTGAGAGGTGACGTCGGTGTGTTGTATACATGGGTGTACAAGGGGCTCGGGACTTCGGGTTTGGGCTCATGACTCATGGCAGTCATCATTATTGTACATGTATTTCTTTCTCTTTTATAGTGAATATTCTTCGCTCTGTGGACATAGGCTAGGTGGGCCGAACCATGTAAAATATTGTGTTGTGTTGTGTGTTTATTTCCATTTGATTTTTTTGTTTCCGCGCGTAACGCTAACACAACACCCTCTTGGTTGCCGCTTGGAATGCTGGGATATAATTGGCCAATGATAGTAACCATTGAGAATAAACGATTTACAGTCGATATGTGGGGCATGAAAGGGCATTCATTAGTCATAGCACCCATGACATGACATTGCATCATAAGTACGATTTGAAATATGAGCTTTCTATTATGCAACATATTATGTTATAAAATGTGAGTTTCCTAATGTTAATTTCGAATTATATGTATTTTGCTATAACACTTCTTGGTGCATTTTCCTTTGATCGGAACTCCTACTGGGAGTGTTGACTAAGCCCATAGAATTTCCTTTTTGTAGATGCTAATGCAAATCAAGGACACGAAAGCAAGGCCGAAACAAGTGGAAGTCAGGCGTGAGCGAGATAGACGCTAAGAGAATGCATAAATTGTTTAGCTCTATTTATTTTAATTTAGTTGAAGTCAGTATAGTTTAAAGAAGATTTTAATTTGAGGATGTAATAACTTAGTTACTAATTATTGTTCGGATATTTGTGTTTGGTTTATGGAAAACACTTTATTTTTGCTTAAGATACGAGTATGTTATGTTCATGAATTATGTTTATATTTTCCGTTCTTTATTCTAGCATGTTGTAAATATTATCATGGACTACGATCCATGCACATACTAGGTTGGGCCAGTCAATGGCAAGTTTTCGGACTCGGACTTGACTCGTATCGTGACACTCGCCTCCCTTAGTGGAAATCTTTACTCATTTCATTATGATTCTACACTCCGGAGGGAGAGGTGTTACATACGCACACACGTACATGCGCGCGAGCCCAAACAGTTTTTGGATCGGACCCGGCCCAAGTCGTGGTCCAAAACGAGTATTCCTAGTTTGAGGGAGCAAGGCTACTTATAAATCCCCTCTCAAACTCCTCAACTTCTGATGTAGGACTTTCCACAACTCCCACCCACTGTTGGGCTGTAGGATCCGACCGGTCCACTCTACTGGTCCATCCGACAAGGCCCAGTTTCACTTGAATCAACATCTCTAGGGCCTGGCCTCTGGCTCATGGGTCAGGATATCATAATCCACCCCTTTAAAGCCCAGAGCCACCCTCAGCTCGACCCAATGAACCTAGTGGAAGGAAGTAAGCCCACACAGTCTGAGTTTAGAACCCAGAGCTCTAATACCATTTGTAATAGATCGACTCTTAAAAAGGGCTTGGGGCTCGGCCCAGCAAGATACTGTCCGCTTTGGGCTCACACGCGCACACACTTGCACACGCGCAAGCCCGCACGATTTTTGGATCGGACCCAGCCTAAGTCCGGGTCCAAAACGCGTCTTGCTGGTTTGAGAGAGCAAAGCTACTTATAAAACCCCTCTCAAACTCATCAACTTACGATGTGGGACTTTCCACAACTCCCATCCACTGCTGGGCTGTCGGATCCGACCTGTCCACTTTGTTGGTCCGTCCGACAGGGCCTAGTTTCACTTGAATCAACCTCTCTAGGGCCTGGCCTCTGTCTCATGGATTAGGATATCACAATAAAGGACCTTGCAACCATTCATCAATTATCTTATTTTCACGGTTCCAGGTTCTATTGTTTTTTAACCTTTCAATTTTCGTTCATTTTAATTATTTGTAATCTTAAAGGTTTTCGTCTTATTTATAATGTGTTTTAATCATAAATATGTCTATTAGAAAATATGAATTTGAATTTCAAAAACTTCAAAAAAGGAAAAGAATTGAAAAGCTAGTTCAATCTCAAAGAGGGGCTCTTGATAAATTTATTAGTGGCAATAAACAAATTTAACAAGTAATTTGAATGAAGATTTAACAAATGAACAACCAATTCATTTAATAGATTTAGAACATGATGAACTAACAGTAGCAAAGGATGACAATGAACAGATTCATAATGATACTCAAAAAAAATTAGAAGAATAAAAAATAAGAAAAGAAAATGAAATAACCGATTCTATTTCTACAATTAGTTATGATCCAGGACGATGGGAAACTATAGATACAAAAATAAGAGATTTATTAGTAGAAAGAGGTCCAATTAAAGACAAAAATATAAAATTTCCTATGGATAACAACTCTAGGCATTTCTCTACTAACTATTATATTAGAGTATTATCAAATGGAGAAAAGAAAAATAGAAAATGGCTAGTTCAAAAGAGATGGATTTGGTATTTGTTTTTGTTGCATGTTGTTTAATTCAAAACTTAGTACAAGTGTTTTAATTGCAAATGGAACTTGAGATTGGAACTAATAAATGTGCATATTATGAATATGAAAAGTTGGATTTATTTAGAATCAAGATTGTTAAAAAAAATGAAAATCGAGAAAAATATTCAAGAACAGATTAACAAAGAGAAAGAACATTGGAAAAACGTACTCTTAAGAATTATTGTCGTTGTGGAAACTCTTGCTAAAAATAACATACCATTTCGTGGAAATAATGGCAAGATATATGACGAAAATAATGGGAATTTTCTAACTTTAATTGAAATATTGCAAAATTTGATCTAATAATGCAAGAACATCTTCGTCGCATTAAAAATGGTGAAATGCGTAATCATTATCTTGGACATAATATATAAAATGAATTAATACATATTTTACCATGTGAAATTAAAAGTACTATTATTAAAAAAATTAAAGAGGCAAAATATTATTCAATTATACTTGATTATACTCCGGATGCAAGTCACCAAGAACAAATGATTTTAATATTGCGTTGAGTGAATGTTTCAATAGATCCAATAAAAATTGAAGAATATTTTTTAGAATTTTTAAAAGTAGACGATAAAACTAAAAAATCGCATTTTAATGAACTTTTAAATGTAATAAAAAATTTAGAACTTGATATTAATGATGTAAGAGGACAAGGGTATGATAATGGATCAAATATGAAATGAAAATAACAAGGTGTACCAAAAATACTAGTAGATACAAATCCTAGAGCTTTCTACACACCGTGTGGTTCTCATAATTTAACCTTAGTACTTTGTGATATGGTGAACTCGTGTCCTAAAGCTATATATTTTTTTGGAGTAGTACAACGTATATATACATTATTTTCTTCTTCTACAAAGCGGTGGAAAACTTACAAGATAATGTATCTACTTTAAGTATTGTCATATCGGTTTCAAAAACCAGGTATGTATCGGCCAATATTTCATTCTCTGTTCATAGTAACCTCCTTAGTATGTAAAAAAAAAATTACAAAAATAGGAAATTTGATTAAAACTTTTGAACATTTAAGTTGAATTTTGAGATAATATAATAGTTTTATTATTTTCTAAAAAAATCAAAATATAATGAGATTTTTCATCTCAACCGAGCCTGATAAGGAAATATTCAAATTCTCAATTTAAATTTTGGTAAAAAATTTGATGTTTAATTTAAATTATAACTTATCCTAAACTTTTGCATTGCAAGTGGGCCCATTTGTTATATATACAGTAGAACCTCTATAATGTAATATGGTTGGGACCATGATCCATATATTACATTAGAGAAATTTAATTAGAGGGTCTAGCAAATCCACATTTGTATTCCTTTACAAAAAAACTCCCTAAACTCTCATTCATCATAAAAAGTTTTTTCGGTCGAAATAGTTTTTTCTTCCCCATCAGCCATTGTTGCTTGAAAACCAGACTACTGCTCATAACCACTATTGGATCCTCTCCGTCTACAACCCTCAAGACCAGCAAAAAATCCTACCACTTCAACCAGATCTGGAAACAAATCATCTTAGGGTCGTTTTTCAAAGCGTTTCTTGATAAAGATAGCAAAAAAGAGGATTTACAAAGCAACAACAGATCGGCAGTAACGAAAAAGTAAATAAAAACATCACCAGACCCTTGTAATTTGTGAGGTTCTTAGTCACTTTTGAAGTAATTTTATATTCTCAATGTATGAAATATTACTTTACAAAATAGTTAGGGCAGTATATTTTTTATTCTAAATGTATTGACAGGCCCGGCCCTGCCTATAGGCAAAATAGGCTCGAGCCTAGGGCCTCCAAATATCTATATAACCCATAAAGGGCCTCGGGCCCTAGCCCAATATCCCGTCGAACATCCCGCCCAAATCAATTTCGGTTTCGCGGACCACGCGGAACGCGGTTCCGCGTTTTCAAGTGAGAGCCCGTACCACATTCCCGTCATTTTGAGAGATATTGCTCTAACAGTATTTTATTTGCTTGGATGCTATTAATTGCATCACCAGTTTAGATGGAAGTTCCCTTAATTGATTATAGAAATGTCGAGGAGTTTTTCTTTCTTTTTTCTTTTTTCAAAAAAAGTAATTCAAAAAAATTTTCTTTTTTCTTTATTAAAATTTTCTATCCTATTTTGTTTTCTTTTTTCAAAAAAAGTAATTCAGAAAAATTTTCTTTTTTCTTTTTTCTTTATTAAAATTTTCTATCCTATTTTGTTGTTTGTCGTTCAGTGTGTAGTGTCAGAGGAAATGAGTGGGATGTTTAGAATAGATTTCTATACTTTACCATGTCAAATGTATAATGTGAGGAAGTTTATATAAAAAATAGACAAATACAATAGTTGTGTGGATTGTTCTTTGATTTAATTAAACCATTCAATGGCATATTTTTTATCTCATAATTTACATTTGAATTTATATTTGCAGTGAGCTAGTGAAATTGATTATGCGACTCTGATTAATCTTGTGTGGGTGGAGTGGGGCGGCGGGTGTGTGACCATTTCCAACTGGTTCTAGTTTATTCGTAAAGCAAATCAGGTTTTATTGTTCCTTAATTTTGATTATTTATCTGTTAATTTTTTATTGGTTATCACTATCATTATGTCTACTAGAAAACATCCTTCTGGATATGAAAAAAGAAAAAGACAAAAACAAGTTCAAGAAGAATAAAAGAACTTGAATATAGTAATTTAGTTAGTAATTTTGCCTGTCAAAATCCGAGAAGAATAAATTTTAAATAATACTTTGTTGTAAATTTGATTTTTATATTTTATTTGGATATTTCACACTTTATAAAAAAAATATATAATTTTTTTTTTTAGTTTATATAAGGGCAAAAGGCCTTCTTTTAAGAGTTCGCCTAGGGCCTCTAAAATCTCAAGGCCGGCACTGTGTATTGAGAATTGAGTTAGAGAGATTTATTACATTTGGTATGGGCTCGAGGTCAGAACCAACTGCCGATATTATTTTAGACAAGTTATAACTTTATAGATTAACACATTATATAGGTTTTACTGTAATTAGTTTATGCATGAGTATAAGGTCAAAAATCACTATACGACTTTGATTTGAACAATAATTTTTTTGATAAAAGATGCATTGGTATGCCCCTTTACATTGTCAAAATGGTGGCAAATAATTTTTTCTTTAAGCTCACATATTTTATACGATTCTTTTTTGTTTTTAGATATAATATAAAACATCTCAATCATATTATCCAAATTCACCATATTTAATCGTAAAGTCCCATTTTTTATTTTTAGTTAAATTTTATACAAACTTTCTCTATTATTAGATAGTAATATGATAAAGTTAGATTATATTTTCAACTCACCAAATTTTACTTTAAAATGTTTTTCCTATTTTCACTTACTATTTAATGAATTTTACTCATATTTTGTCTTTCAACATAAAAACAAGTGATAAAGATCTATTTGAGTACTTTTTCTTTATATATGTACATAAGCAAAGAGATAAAAGTGTTTAAACTAATGTCATTCTTCTAAAATTATTATTTAATGTTTGTATTTACACTGAATTGATTTCTAAATGTACACTGCTTTTAAAAAATTTCTTTCAAAGTCCAATTACTCACTCGGTCACTTTTCAACTTCTGCATGTTGGTTCTTTTTTCTTTCCTCTTTTCCAACGCTTCCCGTCTCCACTCACCAGTGGATGAAGAAGAGGAAGTTTTTCCAGAAAATGTTGAAGAAATTAAAAAGTGATTAGATTCTCAAAAGTGAAAAAAGGTGTGACTGAATTAATGTTGTATAATAATTGATCAGATTCCTTTTAATGGGTACAATATATGCAAAAGCACTTGGGGTGAAAAACGTTATATTTTTTTACTGCAAATGCACTTTAGATTCTGGCATTTTGTACCATTGGGCCAAAAAAAGCCACTCAGCATTTAAGGATTTTTTTTCCTGGATACAGTAAAACCTGTGGTAGATTATATTATATTAGAAATATTATTTAATTAGAGATTTTAATAAATTGACGTTAAGTATTCATTTTCAAAAAATCTCTTTAAACTCTCACTCGTTATAAATTTTTTTCCATTGACATCATTTTATCTTCCTTCTCTTTCAGTCTCATTGGCCATTGCTGTTTGAAAGTCTGAGTGCCGTCCATAGCCACCATTGGATTCTCTCTGTATGCAATCCTTAAGACCAACGAAAAATCCTACAACTTCGGCTAGATCGGAAAACAAATAATCTTAAGGTCATTTTCTAGAGTGTTTGTGAGGTCCTTAGTTACTTTTTCAGTAATTTTTCTATTATGAATGTATGGAATATCGTGTGAGAATAGATTCACACTTGAGTTAATTTTTTCTATAAAATAAGGTGCCCTATATAGACACCCAATTTTTCTGCCTCTACAGACCCGATTTAAAAAAAAAAATTCGAGTGAAATTACTATTCTACCCCTCCGTGTTTTGTCATCCGAACGAACTGTCAGTTCATTTTCAGTTCGTTTGGATGAGTGAACTTACATATGTTCATTCGTTCGAATGATCCTAAGTGATCATTCGAACGAATGTGCCTTCTCATTCACTTTCTCAAGCTTGTCATCTTCAGACTTGGGTCTTGTTTTGGTTGCATCTCCATATTCAGCTGCTTTGCTTTGAGATCTGCCAGCAAACATGACATTGCTTCCCTTTTTCAGGACAAAATTCGAAATAGCACACCAAGAACTTGTATCCAAAATTACTTTGAGGAATTGCTGACTGATACTTGGTATCTCCAGAACTAGCCATCCATTGTGTGTCTTGTGCACCACATTTACTCCAGCATTCTTTGACACTTACCATGTCATATTGTTTACTCATCAAGAGAACATATTATTCTTAGGGTATATCCAAACTGATCATTTGAACGAATGAACTTATATATGTTCATTCGTTCGAATTATTGAAACTGATCATTCGAACGAATGAACATATATAAGTTCATTCGTTCGAAGAAACTGAAATTGCACTATTCTATTCGTTCGGATAAATATATTTGTCCAAACGAACTGAAATTATACTTATTTGTTTGTTCGGACGAGTGTATTCATCCGAACGAACTGAAAATGAACTGACAATTCGTTCAGATGATGAAACACGAAGGGGTAGAATAGTAATTTCACTCGATTTTTTGAAATCGAATGTGTAAAGACGGAAAAATCAATATCTACATGGACACCTAAAATAAATGATTTAAAAATTTTCTTTCAAATTCTAATTACTCACTCTTCATCACTTTTCCACTTCTCCATTGTGATTCTTTTTCTTTCCTCTTTCCTAACTTTTCTGGTCTCAACTCACCAGTGGATAAAGAAAAGGAAGTTTTTGCTGCAAATGTTGAAGGAATGAAAAAGTGATCAGATTCTCGAAAGGGTAAAAGGATGTGACTGAATTAATGTTACATGAATAAGTGATCAGATTCCTTTTGATGGGTTTTACTCTCGTACGATATATGCACATGCACTTTTGAGGTGAAAAAAGGAATTTCTTTACTACAAATGCACTTTAGATTCTGGCATGTTTACCGTTGGGTGAAAAAAAGTCATTCTAGCATTTACTAGAGGTTTTTTCTTCTTCTAAGGACTGAAATCGCATGAGAATAGATGCACACTTGAATTAAATTTTTTTATATAAAATAAATGGTTTTGAGTAAAACTGTTATACTGCACATTTTATAACTCATAATGGGCCCCACATTCAGTCTTCCAAATTGGCCATGTGCTTTCTTGCTGTCAAAGTAAGATTTTAAAATATTGATAAATATCTTCTTTTATATATTATAAATCATATCTATTTAATATAAAAATATATTATATTTTCCAAAAACATATGAGGGAGTATGAAAATCAGGAGCAATAATATCAGTTTTGAGGGATATCGACCATATCGGCCAATATTTCAGTTATCGGCTGATATCTCAGCTGATATTATTCTCTCATTTTTTTATTATTAATAAAAATATATAAAATAGATTTTTTCTTAAAAGTCTGAAAAATACAAATAATAGTTGATATCGATTGATATTTGAAATATATATAAGTTTGTGTTTTAATAGTCACTAACATGCTAAGCTTCATAGAATTGCCAAGCATATCTAGACTAAGAGTCATACATGAAGTCGTTTATTAGAAAGGTTTGTGACTAATGAAAAATGAATTTAATTAAATTAATCAAATCAAAACTTATAATCATTCTAAAATTTGTGTTACTTTGAATTCTTTTTATACCTAAACTTTAAAGTTCTTAAAAACAGATCTTGATTAGTTTGATTAAAATAATTTTTGATATGTCACATACAGTACTTAAATAATGATTTTTCAGCAAATACATCAGCATCCTTATTTTTACGAAGCAGCTTTGGCGAATGGGTTTGGTCTTAAGTTGCTTTCAATGCCAGGCTGGTAGAGTGTGTCCCCATTCCATTCAGTTCTGCCTGCGATCAGGTCTTGTAACTGATGCTCACCTCAATGGAATGAAAATGGAAACCAATGGAAATGGAAATAGGATCTAATTAAAAGTAAGAGAGGGTCTCTCTTTCTGTATGGCAGGGACCGCATCGGATTTATTTATTTGTTAATTTCTCTTGACCTTTTTAGCTGGTGGACCAATCACGCTTTTCCAGGTCTGGTATAACGATAATATGAATAATTCATCATGTATTAATATCTTGATAGTTTAAGAACTTAAAAAATTTAGATAAATTGATTTAAGTTGACTAAATTTGAAAATGATTTTGAGTCAAATAGGTTAAAAAAATTTACTAAATCTTTTCAATTACAAATTTATTCATATTTTTAAATTAATAATAATTCCAGTTTAGTCATGGTTGTCTTGGAAGTATAATAATCCTCATGAAAGTAACCACGACCAGGGGTGAAAATATCGTCCGTGGTGATATATCGGCCAATATTTGGATTGCATTTGGATGAGGGGTAATTTTTGCAGGGGTGAATAATCAGGAATGGATAATCAATAATGAATACTCTTTATTTCAAAAGAGTTTTCAAAAGTGAGAGTTGAGAGGTAAACAAGGGTAGAATTGAGATTTTTTTCTCCTTACCCTTTATTTACCAAACAAAAATAATGAGGGGGTAACGTTTCATTCCCCTTACATCTCCCTCATTCAAACGCAGCCTTGAATATCGGCGATATCTGAATATCGGTTTATATATCACCGATATTTTTCACTCTCATGCTGATTTTTTTCAAAAAAAATCATTAAATGAAGAACATTATGGACTTTATGGATATGTAATATTTTCATTAAATATCGGACATTTACATGTTCAAATATTATTTTTTTAAATAAAAAAATTGAAATATTGGCCGATATCGGAAGGGTGATTTTATTTTCTATTCTTTTTCAAAAAAAAGGTGATTTATTTTTGGAAATATCAGGTGGTTTTATTTTTTATTTTAATTAAAAAGTAATTGAAGATAAATTTAATCTTAACATAGTCACTGTAGCTCTGTTCTCTCTAAATATCACTCTTTATAATTTAATAGCAATCTTCAAATATCATGCTTTAGAAATTTATATTCAAATTGGGAAGTATTCTTTTCTCATTGAATCATCCGTCCCCCATTATTAAATTGGTTCACTAAATATATTTAATTACTGTGAAATTGCATGTGTCTTTTATTTAAATTGAAGTACATTCGTAAAAATATGTAATATATTATATTTTAAAAACCGTCATATAAAGATGGGTAAAATGTTGAAACAAAGAAATCAGCCATTGAATTGTTGACGAGTTCATATGTTTTGGTCTATATATGTGCAGAATGAGTGGTGTTCTACTTTCATTTTATTATTATAAATTTGTGATATTGACTTTAAATCTTTGATTAAAAAAAATGCTGATTCTTCGCTATCGATCTAGTGATGTTAGATGATTAAACAAACAACATAAAAAGTATGGAAAAAAAAAGGAAAAAGTCTCATCCCATATTTTATGAAATTAAAAAAAATTAAATATATACCTATATAATAGTTGAGATATCGACGATATATAAATTGTTCGATCGATACGATATGTAATCGACTGATATTTCAACATGAGACCATGAGAATGATGACATGTGATCACTTTCTTATTATTATTATTATTATTATAATCACTTATGTGTTGCATATTGTATTATTGTCTACAATTAAGTGTATGGTCCACCACTCCACCCTTTGAAATTTTGGTCGATTCACTGTAAACTCTCTATTTAAATAACGCCTCATAAAAAATTACGTTAAATGTGTCTATTAAATCATATGTTTTAAAGGATCTAAAGTTTAAATTACAAAAAATATTTTAAAATAATCAAGCTTTAAGGGACGACTGCCTCGCACGAAACTTCCTAACATATCAGCAATCAATTTTTTAATAACTAAAAATATATGTTAAAATGATGATATGGAATTAAATTTTTTTCTCCTATAATCGTTATCATAATCTATATATTTCATTTAAAATATAGGCTTTTTTTTTTTGAAAATACCTGAAAAGAAGATGATTTGGGTAAAGACACCTCCAAATTTAAAAATTTGGTCAGTTACTTCTTCCTTGTTTTTGGCGCCAAAGCGGGTTTTTTTAACCCTGCGCATCTCCATTTTAGGCTCGGCATTTAGACACCTCCAAAATCTGTCAGCATACACCGAATTTCAATTTTTAAGTGGAAATTACATTTTTGCCCTTCCGCGTGGAATCGACCGATTGAACAGACAGTTCATGTTCACTTCGATCGATCGATCCCTTCCACGTAGAATCGTGCGATTGATCTCTCGAACACGAATGATGGAAGATGCCGTAAACATGAATCAATCGCACGGTTCCGAATAAGAACGATGGAAGATGCCGTAAACATGAATCAGTCGCATGATTCCAGCAATTGATTCATGTTTATTTACGCTATAGTAACACATAGAAAATTTCCTTTAAAACTTTAAAGTTATTTTTTAAGCACTGTGTATTTCCAAAATTTCTGAAATTGAATATCCGGACTAATTACGATAACCTGATAAAAATGCTTTAAAACTTTATGGTCTTTTGACACTCTCAAATACTTAAAACAGAGTGTTTTACAAATAATTGTATCCCTCAGCTGTCCCGAAAACACATTTAGGAGTGTCAAAAAACCTTAAAGTCTTAAAGTATTTTTATCAGGTTATCGTAATTAGTCTGAATATTTAATTTGAGAAATTTTGAAAATACACAATGCTTAAAAAATAACGGTCTATGTTGCAGATGCTAGCATAGTGCATTAGTTAAATAATAAAATCTCCTTTAAAACTTTAACGTTATTTTTTAAGCACTGTGTATTTCCAAAAATTTTCAAATTGAATATCTAGACTAGTTACGATAACCTGATAAAAATACTTTAAAACTTCAAGGTCTTTTGACACTCCCAAATATGTTTTCGGCACAGCCGATGGATACCCTTATTTGTAAAACACTCTGTTTTAAATATTTGGGAGTGTCAAAAGACCTTGAAGTCTTAAAGTATTTTTATCAGGTCATCGTAATTAGTTCGGATATTCAATTTGAGAAATTTTGAAAATATACAGTGCTTAAAAAATAACTTTAAAGTTTTAAAGGAAATTTTCTATGCATTACTGTAGCATAAATAAACATGAATCAATCGGTGGAATCGTGCGATTGATTCATGTTTACGGCATCTTCCGTCTTTCGTGTTCGGAATCGTGCGATTGATTCATGTTTATGGCATCTTCCATCGTTCGTGTTCGAGGGATCAATCGCACGATCTCATGGAATCAATCGCACGATTCTACGTGGAAGGGATCGATCGATCGAAGTGAAAATGAACTGTATGTTCAATCGGTCGATTCCACGCGGAAGGGCAAAAACGTAATTTCCACTTAAAAATTGAAATTCAGTGTCTGCTAACGGATTTCGGTGGTGTCTAAATGCCGAGCCCCATTTTATTCTTTAAACCGTTATAAATGGAACGCTCTACTGTGCACGCGCCAAAGTGCTGACACTGGTGGAATGTTTTCACGGACACTCAAAAGTTTTTCTTTTCTTGAAATCCTCATTTTACCCTCTCTTTAATTAGTTCCTCTGACTCATCAATTACCATACTTCCAATGTGTTGATTTTTTAGTTTATTATTTCTGCAGAATAATTATTGGCCCTATTCTATAGGATCATGGTTATTGTTTTTACCTATTCCTTAGGAGAATCCCAGATACTTAGGAGTTGTTAATCATGGGATAGTTGTTGCTATTTTTCTGTAAGTTTGTTTCTGAAGACTGTGTTTAAGTGGGTCTTCAAGTCAATGAATAATTACTTTTAAATTCTACACATCTCTCTCTTTTCTCTGTATAGTCTAGTTTCCAACAGTTGGTACCAGAGCCACTACTGGGTCTGAAGAAAAACAAAAGCTGCAGCTTTTATTCCTTGCCATAGCAAGATACAATGGCATCTGATAGCCATTTTGTGCAGCCTTCAATTCCTCGCTTTAGTGGTCATTATGATCACTGGAGCATGCTGATGGAGAACTTTTTGAGATCTAAGGAGTATTGGACTCTCATTGAACATGGAATTATTGAACCAGCGTGTGAAACAGTTTTGACGGATGCAAAGAAAACGGCGCTAGATGCTCAACGGCTGAAAGACATGAAGGCAAAGAATTATCTAGTTCAAGCAATCGATCGAGGGATCTTAGAGACTATTCTTCACAAGGATACCTCTAAACAAATCTGGGATTCACTCAAAAAGAAATATCAACGAGGGTGAAGCGTCAACAACTTCAAGCTCTGCGCACAGATTTTGAGATTCTTCACATGAATGAAGGAGAGTTAGTTGATGCTTATTTTTCAAGGACACTAGCCATCGCAAATAAGATGCAAATTCACGGGGAACGCATGGTGGTCGTCACAATTGTTGAAAAAATTCTTCCGTCAATGACTCCAAAATTCGACTATGTGGTGTGTTCCATTGAGGAGTCAAACGACATTGATGAACTTTCAATTGATGAACTGCAAAGTTCCCTGTTGGTGCATGAGCAGAAGATTACACGGAGTGTTGCAGTTACAGAGGAGCAGGCTTTGTATGTTTTCACTCGAGATGAATCATCTGCATAGAGAGGTTCTGGTAGAGGTCGTGGTTGTGGAAGAGGAAGAGGACGTGACAACCAGCAAGGAGGTGACACCCAACAAGGATGTAACAACCAGCAGTACTCACTCAATAAACAACCATTTTTTGACAAATTCCACATCCAATGCTTCCGTTGCCACAAATACGGTCACTACAAGTCTGAGTGCACTGAAAAGGAGGAGATGTCAAACTTTGTGGAGACAGGGGAAGAAGAACTGTTGTTAATGGCATACAGTGACAAGGAGAAACCTCAGTCAAATATATGGTATTTAGATTCGGGCTGCAGCACTCACATGTGTGGTAATAAATCTTTATTCTCTAATTTGGATGAAAGCTTCAAAGATAATGTGAAGCTTGACAATAATTCTAACATATCTATTATGGGAAAAGGGAACATCAAAATTGGAATAAGGAATAACATCGTGCAGAAGATATCTAGTGTTTTTTATGTTCCAGATTTGAAGAGTAATCTCATCAGCATGGGGTAGCTGCAAGAAAAGGACTATAGCATCATCTTTCAAGACAAGAGCTGTCAAATTCAACATCCAGAGAAGGGACTGATTGCACAAGCCAACATGACATCAAATCGGTTGTTTCCCCTACAATTTTCGAGCAATGCCCAGACCTACCTATCCACACAAATGGACGATTCAACATGGTTGTGGCATTATCGTTATGGGCATTTGAATTTCAAGGGCTTGAAGACCCTACAACAAAAAACTTGGTGACAGGCCTTCCTCCAATTACTTGTCCATCAAAAATTTGTGAAGAATGTGTTGTTGGTAAGCAACATTGTGAGTCCTTTCCAAGAAGGAATGCATGGAGAGCCAAAGAAGTACTGCAGCTGATCCACTCCGATATATGTGGCCCTATTACTCCAATATCAAATGGAAAAAAGAGGTATTTTATCACATTTATTGATGATTATAGTAGACGAACATGGGTGTATTTCTTGCAGGAGAAGTCTGAAGCTCTTCTTGCATTTAAAAGTTTCAAAGCTATAGTTGAGAAAGAATCTGGGAGAGCCATCAAAATTCTCCGGATAGATCGTGGTGGGGAGTTTAACTCAAATGCCTTCACCAATTTCTGTGCAATGCACGGAATTCGCAGGCAACATACAACAGCATACACACCACAACAAAACGGTGTAGCAGAAAGGAAGAATCGTACAATTCTAAATATGGTGCAAAGCATGTTGGCAAGGAAAGGAATACCCAAATTCTTTTGGTCGGGGGCAGTAAATTGGGTTGTCCACGTACTAAACAAATGTCCTACCTTTGCTGTCAAGAACATGACTCCTGAAGAAGCTTGGACTGGATACAAACCAGCAGTGGATCATTTCAAAATATTTGGGTGCATAACATATGCACATGTCCCAGATGAGAAGAGAAAGAAACTGGATGACAAAACGATGAACTGTATCTTTCTCGGAGTCAGTGAGCAGTCCAAGGGATACAAGTTGTACAATCCCATTACCAATAAGGTAATCATAAGTCGTGATGTCTTATTTGAAGAAGAATAGACTTGTGATTGGAGTGGCTCTAAGCAACAACGAATTTCAACCATTCTGTATGAAGAAGAAGGTGAGAAAGAGACTGATCATCAGCTACCATTACCAGATGGAGGTCCAGCAAATGCTCCAAACACAGAACAATCACCAAATCCATCAAGTCCAAGAGGTCCACGCACAAGGAGAAGACCAGCTTGGATGACAGACTATGTAAGTGGAGATGAATTGTCTGACAATGATGAATATGCAAATATTGCCTTCCTTGCAGATTGTGATCATGTAACATTTGAAGATGCAATTACAGACAGGAAGTGGCAAGAATCCATGAATGCAAAAATTAAGTCCATCAGGAAGCATGACACATGGGAATTAACTGAGCTTCCAGCAGGGCAAAAACTCATTGGCGTCAAATGGGTGTTTAAAACCACGCTCAATCAGAAAGGAGAAATTGACAAGCATAAAGCTCGCCTGGTGGTCAAAGGTTACAAGCAGAAGTTTGGTGTTGATTACAATGAAGTTTTTGCTCCAGTTGCCAGACATGACACCATTCGTCTGGTGGTTTCAATGGCAGCTCAAAATTCTTGGCCCATCTTTCAACTGGACGTGAAATCAACCTTCCTGCATGGTGACTTACAAGAGCAAGTTTACATTGAGCAGCCTCCTGGTTATGTGCAGCAAGGAAGCGAGAAGAAGGTATTAAAGTTAAAGAAGGCACTATACGGGCTAAAACAAGCACCAAGGGCCTGGTACAGTCGCATAGATGCCTATTTTTCAAAAGTATGTTTTGTAAAGTGTCCATATGAACATACTTTTTCATTAGGTCTGGAGCTACGGGAAAATTTCTTTTCGTCTGTCTATATGTAGATGATCTAATCTACACAGGAAATGATGAAGCTATGTTTGCAGAGTTTAAGAAATCAATGATGACAGAATTTGAGATGACTGATCTTGGGATGATGCATTACTTTCTTGGTATTGAAGTAGTGCAATCATCAGCAGGAATTTTTATCACTCAAAAGAAGTATGCGCAAGAAATTCTGGACAGGTTTCAGATGAGGAATTGCAAACATGTGCAAACTCCAACTGATCCAGGATTGGAGCTGATGAAGGATACTGATGGCAAGAAAGTCAACAATACACTATATAAGCAAATTGTGGGAAGCTTAATGTATCTGACGTCAACCATGCCAGACATTATGTATGGAGTCAGTCTCATTAGCAGGTATGGAATGTCCTACAGAACTTCATCTATGTGCTGCTAATAGGATATTTCGTTATCTACAAGGGACAATTGATTAGGGTGTATTTTATAGAAAAGGATCAGGATCAGACCTTATTAGTTTTACCGATAGTGATTATGCATGAGACATTGATGACCGAAGAAGCACATCTGGTCATGTCTTTATGATGAGTTCAGGGGCTGTATCATGGTCATCCAAGAAGCAACAGGTCGTTACTCTATCCACAATTGAGGCAGAGTTTATAGCAGCAGCATCATGTGCATGTCAAGCTGTCTGGCTGAGAAGATTACTTAAGGAATTAAGTTGTGTTCAACAGGGACCAACTAGTATTTTCTGTGATAACATTTCAGCAATTAAAGTTTTCAAGAATCCAGTTCTACATGGAAGAAGCAAACACATCGATGTGAGATTTCATTTTCTTCGTGACCTTGCAAAAGAAGGAACTGTCGAGTTAGCTTACTGTTCTAGTGAAGGTCAAGTTGTAGATATACTAACCAAGCCTCTCAAGGTGACTGCATTTGCGAATCTACGTGAATTATTTGGAGTATGCTCAGAGTCTTTGTTAAACTGATTGTAAGAATACAATTCAGTCTAAGGGAGGGTGTTGAGTTTTTTAGTTTATTATTTCTGCAGAATAATTATTCGCCCTATTCTATAGGATCATGGTTGTTGTTTTTATCTATTCCTTAGGAGAACCCCAGATACTTAGGAGGTGTTAATCATGCGATAGTATGTTGCTATTTTTCTGTAAAGTTTGTTTCTGAAGACTCTATTTAAGTGGGTCTTCAAGTCAATGAATAATTACTTTTCAATTCTACACATCTCTCTCTTTTCTTTGTAAAGTCTAGTTTCCAACACCATGGAAGCCCTTCCCTCGTCTCTCCAATCACATCTTTCTACCAGAATACTCACCTTAAATCTCCATCATGGCAGCGGCATTCCTCTCCTTAAATCTCCATCACGGCATCGGTATTCCTCGCCTCGTCTTCATTGCAGCAATGACAATCCTCATCGGCAATGACAATCCTCGTCTAATCCTTTTAGACTCTATTCTTTGTACTTATTTCTCTTTTCATTTTACTCCTTAAAAGATTATTTTGATTTCTCATTTTTGTTGTATTTTCCTATTTTTTGCAGTCTAATCCTTTTAGACTCTATTCTTATTCCTTGTATTTGCTTCTCTTTTCTGTTTTAATGAAAATTTCACTGTTACTGTTTAAAAAAAAAAAGAGAGTAAAGCTTGATACTAGCCAAATTCAAATTAAAAATAAGTTTTTTGTGGCATAGAGAGAACCCATCTTTTAAATAAGTTGAGTAGTTCACATTTCAAGCCAGATGAGTTGAGTGAAAAATAATCCATTGTAAATTAGTTCACAACATTTGATTTAAACTTTCAATCATAACCTTTAGATAAGGAAAGAGCTATCAGATTTTACTTTTGCAAATTCAATCAATAATTTAATTCAAAAGTTGTGAATGCAAGGTAGACCCATTCACAATGGATAATTTCAAATTCCTTTAGGTTTGCCCTAGTTATGACCATCGTACCACATCAATTACAGCATATCATGCTACGATAAAAGAGTTTTTGAACTAGATCTAGCAAAATTTGATCCAACTTGATTATCCAAACCAACAACAAGCATTTTAAATATAGTATAAGTTTAAAGTTTTGTGACGCAAACTTGAAAAAGACCCAACCGACTATGAACAAGTAATGAATTGAGAGTTGCTAATCCAAACTGAAAATTGACCTAAAATTTGACCCAACTCCATAATCTGAACTGAACTAGAGCAATTTAAATGAATAAAGTTTAAAATTTTGTGACTTGATCCCCAAAATAAACCCAAAGTGACCAACCCGGTTAATAAATAAATAATGGATTGAAGATTGTTGACCCAAACCCGAATAAGACCTTACCCAACCCATTGTGAGGCCTACTTTCTTTAGTAGTATCTTTTACATTTGGCATGTAATGGGTCTATGGGTCACCATATCAAAAGCATATTTTTGAATATTTAAAAACAAAAAATTGAGACTTAATGGTTGTTAGCCATCCGATCAAAATCTGACTGCTGAAAATGGATTGTGGCCCTAAGTTTTTATTTTAGAATACTCTATAATCCTAAATTGAATATGTTGAGGTCCACTAATGCACACAATATATTATATTAAAATCCCAATTAAAACCCTTCTATTCAATCTGATCAAACAATTTCCATTTTAGAGGGATGCTACTTCCCTTGTATAATGTTCAGGTTATGACCAGATGTGCTTCTAATTTGGAATGATTTCTCAATGGCTGAAATGTACTAAATTGATTAAATAGATCATTCGAACGGTCAAATTCGATCCGATGACTAAATTGACAGGTTTATCTGAACTTGCTTGCCTAAATGATTTAGTGGGGAGATGTATAGAATTAGGAAAGCCTTCTTGTATCGTTAAAAGAATTCTTGGGATCAAACTGAAATAATCCTACATAGACGGAAGCATCATTTTCTCAGTCAATTTACTTCCAAGAGGCATACAGTTTTCAGTTTTGGCAATTGTTAGAAGGAAGAAATCTAAGAACTTATATAGAACTTGAGTCACTTCACTTAATAAGTTAGTTTTTTGGACTCGATACCTAGTCTTAATTAGTGTATCAGAGTTGACTCAGGGACTGTCCTAGTCAGACGGAATGGCTCACGACGGCCGACCATGTTTTATCTGTCGGAGAGTCTCTTTCAAAGGGTGATTGTTGGGCAGCGAACAAGTCTCATATTGGATGTGAAGCGGGAGATCTAGAGACTTATATGAGACTTTAGTGATTCTACCTATCATACCAGTTTTTGGATGGGATACCCAATCCTAACAACAATGACTTCGTGAAGAAATGGATTTCGGGTTATCTTGGCCAAATCCTGAATGCGGGCCGCAATTTGAATCTTTGCTTGGGTAAACCCAATGCGCTCTGTAATTGCCAATCTGATTTGACTTATGGAGTACTTGTTTTCTACTTTCATTTGTCTTCACTGGAAATAATCTGCTCTTAAACAGTTTTACCCCTTAATGCACACAGAAACTTTTGTGTTTGCTGAGATAATATGTAATCTCAAGGAAAAAAAAAACAAATCTCATAAATGATCTTAACGAAAAGGAGGAAATCAAGGAAATTCCTGTAAAAAGAAAATTCAGCGAGTAATCTGTATGGTGTGTGAAATCATCCATCGAAGTTGTCTTTAGAGTGAGGTAACAATATTTGGATAATCTGTAAGGTGTGTGTAATTACATTATCATTCTATATTTTCTAATGAACTATTAAAAACCAATAGTTTTAATAATCAATATTTCTAGACAACTTGAGTGGCACTTTAACTTTCCCAATTCATTCTATTCTCATATGAGTAATGTAATTATGTATCTCCTTGGCCACTTCAAAAATTATTTTCTTTGAGCATTCTCTCCAAACAACATTCTCTTGAATTTTTTTGCACCCACGATAGTTGCAAAACTACAATCCGTGTTTTTTTCTTGATTGATTATCAATGACACAAGCAGAATTACTTTTGAGAAGAATCAAATTTTTTAAAACTAAAGTGTACAGGTCTCTGAAAGTACTTGACTAATATTTGAGACATATGCAAACCTTTCTATCAACAAATACTAAATAACACAATAAGGAATAATATTTTTGTGCTGAGAATAATTTGAATCCAAAATCTCTTACATCTCATATGGATTTTTTACTGCCATACCAACCCTCAAGAGTTATAAGAATCTAAATTGTAGATAGAAAACAAGAGATAGTGATTTTTACACTATGAGTTTTTCTCATGGTGTACCAATATTAATAGGAAATTCTAATTTTACTCTTACTTTTAGAGAAAATGAAAAAGAAAAAAGAAAAAGACAAAATTAAAATTCTCTTTTTAATGTTGGTGCACCATAAAAAAAAAAAAAAAGCTCATAATACAAAAATCACTATCCAAAAGGTCATGCATTAAAGACACATCAATAAAATCAATTTCTCCGTACCCAGAAAAAATCCAGCTCTAAGGCAAACGAACGCCATAACTTTATATTTAAGATCCTCATTTTTGACACCTGCATGTAGACCAAAAGAATCTTTTAGTGGCTCTTGCCTCTTGCTTTTTCTGAAGAGTTCAAACTTTTGGATTAGCTTCCTCTATATATAATGGACTGCCACTAACTCAGATTTTATAAATTGATCTTCTTCTTCTTGCTCTCTAAGTGTAGAGAGAGAGAAACAAAGAATGTCTCTCCAGAAGATCATTCCTGCAAGTGGAGTTGCAAGGAGGGAAGGGGTTCGCTTGCTTGCCGTTTTCGGCCTCAGCCGTGGCAATGGTTCGAGCTCGGGCTCACCTTAGGGTCTAATGTGTCTGGGTCACTGAGTGATCATGGAAATGTGTCTGATTCTTTTTCGTCTGGGACTGTATCTGGGTCTGGTTCTACTCCTGGGTCTGATGTTGGTTCTTGTCCTACAGGGTCAGGGTCCGAGTCTGGGTCTGGGACCGGGTCTGCATCTAGCTAGTAACTAGTAAGGAATGGTGTACCTTTTCACTTACACTATTATTATTTTCTAGTAAAATGTCACTTACAATATTATTCTATATTTTTTAATTCACTATTAAAACAAATAGTTCAAACAATCAATATTTATATGGGTGCCCATATCGACACCGACGTTTCTGCTAGCAGACACCGAAATTCGGATTTTAGGTGAAAATTACCATTCTGCCCTTATAGGCAGAATTGACATCGATCAATTGAAGCACAATCGATCGATTCCCTTTTGCTACTTTTGCGAACGAGTGAAAGAAAGCAGCGTAACAAATCGATCGCACGATAAAGCGATCGATCTGTTTATTATGCTACAGTAATTATATTATTTAAATAATAAAATTTCCTTTAAAACTTTAAAGTTATTTTTTAAGTACTGTGTATTTTCAAAATTTCTCAAATTGAATAACTGACTAATTACGATAACTTGAAAAAAATACTTTAAGACTTAAAGGTCTTTTGACACTCCTAAATATTTAAAACATAGTATTTTACAAATAAGGGTATCCCTAGGGTGTGCCAAAACCACATTTAGAAGTGCCAAAAGACCTTTAAGTCTTAAAGTATTTTTATCAAGTTATCGTAATTAGTCCGGATATTTAATTTGAGAAATTTTGAAAATATACAGTGCTTAAAAAATAAAGTTAAAACTTTAAAGTTATTTTTTAGGCACTGTGTATTTTCAAAATTTCTCAAATTGAATACCCGAACTAATTACGATAAGCTGATAAAAATAGTTTAAGACTTCAAGTCTTTTGACACTCCTAAATATTTAAAACACAGTATTTTACAAACAAAGGTATCCCTAGGGTGTGCCGAAAACACATTTAGGAGTGTCAAAAGACCTTAAAGTCTTAAAGTATTTTTATCAGGTTATCAGGTTATCGTAATTAGTCCGGATATTCAATTTGAGAAATTTTGAAAATACACAGTGCCTAAAAAATAACTTTAAAGTTTTAAAGGAAAGATAAAACTTTAACGTTATTTTTTAAGCACTATGTATTTTCAAAATTTCTCAAATTAAATATCCGGACTAATTACGGTAACATGATAAAAATACTTTAAGATTTAAAGGTCTTTTGATATCTCTAAATGTATTTTTGGCACACCCTAGAGATACTCTTATTTGTAAAATACTGTGTTTTAAATATTTAGGAGTGTCAAAAGACCTTGAAGTCTTAAAGTATTTTTATCAGGTTATCATAATTAGTACAGATATTCAATTTGAGAAATTTTAAAAATACACAGTGCTTAAAAAATAACTTTAAAATTTTAAAGAAAATTTTATTATTTAAATAATATAATTACTGTAGCATAATAAACAGATCAAGTGCTCGCTTTATCGTGCGATCGATTTGTTACGCTGCTTTCTTTTGCTCGTTCGCAAAAGGGAATCAATTGATTGATCAGCTCGTGCTTCAATCGATCAATTCCTTCATGTCAATTCTGCGTGCAAGGGAAGAATGGTAATTTTCACCTAAAATCCGAATTTCGGTGTACAAGGGCAGAATGGTAATTTTCACCTAAAATCTGAATTTCGATGTCTACTGACGGAAAACGTCGGTGTCTTTACGGGCATCCTATTTATATATATACACAAACTTACAAACTATAAATTATCAAATTGTGACACTTTAGTCATCCCAATTCATTCCATTCGTATATGAATAATGTAATTATGCATCTCTTTGGCCACTTTTAAAATTATTTTCTTAAGGATCTCACTTCTAATATTATTTTCTTTGAGTATCTCTCTCTCGAAATTTTTTGCACCCAAGAAAATTGAAAAATTACAATCAAGTGTTTCTTTCATGATTAATTACAATCAAGTGTTTCTTTCATGATTGGTTATCAATGACATAAGCAGAATTACTATTGAGAAGAATCTAGAATGAAAATAGAAAACAAGAGGCTACACATTAAAACCCCGTGGGTAAAATTGATAACTACCGTTCCGCAGGACACATGTAAGCTAGAAGCCTAGAAGTTCTCCCTACTTGGAAAAACAACCCCACAACTTTATATCTAAGATCCTAATTTTGACACCTATAGATAGATCAAAGCATGTTTTAGTGGCTCTTCTAGATTTGCTTCCTCTATATAATGGACTGCCACTAACTCAGATTTTATCATTAATCTTCGTAATCTTGCTCTTAATTGTAGAGAGAGAAACAAAGAATGTCTCTCAAGACGCTCATTCCTGTAAGTGGAGTTGCTAGGAGGGAAGGGGTTCACTTGCTTCCCGTTTTTTGCCTTAGCCATGGCATGGGTTCGGGCTATGGGTCAGGCTCTGGTTTTGGGTCTGGGTCTGGATATGTGTCTGGGTCTGGATCCCCTCCTTCTTCTCTGTCGGGGTCCAGCTCAAGCAGTAAATGTTAAATAAGGAAAGAGAGGTCGAGTGGGAGTGAGACTCTAGTTCAAATAGGACTCTTGCACATCAGTTGTAATTTGTAAGAAATGAAAAAGAATAATAAGAAACTCTCTCTCTTTCCGGTGGTTTTTTTTATTTTGGATTTTCCACGTAAACCTTTTTCTCCGTATGTTATAAATCAGTATTTTTCTACATGTTATTAGCCTAATCAAAGATCCTATTTCTGATCGACCGAACGATGGTGTACAGACCCGTCGCGCAGAAACACATCTACTATTCAGATCTGAAGCAATCCCAAACCGGGTGTACAGATCCGTCACGCAGAAACACATCTACTCTTCAGATCTGAAGCAATCCCAAACCGACCTGCTGCTTTCTCGATTGCACCAAATCTCCGATCTGCTGCAGATTCACAGAGAGCCTTGTGCACAACATAGACAGCGGTTCCTGTGCCGTTTGGATCTCTTTCTCCGGGCGCATCTCAGGTGGCTCTCGCATCTCACGGGTCTCTGCTTTGCTGATTGACGTGTGCCGGCTGTTTTTTGGCCTCAACCCGCAACTCCTCTCTCCAGATCTGGGGGTTCTTCATCCCTGCAGCAGCCGCCGCCTTTGCAACCGGCTTCAGATCTTGGTTCCACTCTGGTTACATTGGAGCCTCTTTGCTACCGCCATTCTCCGTCCCATTCTCAGATCCGTTCATCTCCACCACTAGTAGCACCACTACCTACAGTCGGGCTTTCAGATCTGGTCTTTGTTCGATTTTTTTGCCACAATTGTCTTCTCTAGGGGCCCCTGTCTTGCGTGAATCAGATCTCAACACCGAGAGGATTGTTCAAATCCATTTTTCAAAAGGGTTCTGTTGCTGCTACCGCCAGCCCCTTTTTCTTTCTTTGGGGCACCTACTGCCTCTCGTCTTCGCCGTTGGCCGTCCATGCACCACTAATTTTTTTGCCATCGCCTCTGCTGAGGGTTCTTCTCCAACGATGCAGCCTCTTTCAAGTTTGTTTCTAGATCTTTCTCTTGTGTTTGGTGGTCTTCCAACTATCATCTACGGGCAAACCTTCACTCTAGAAAGGGGGTTCCTCTTTCCTCTATTGCCACCGCTTCCTGTTGTCGCCTTCTTCGCAATCCGGTCCTGTAGCACAATTGATCGTGTCCAGATCTGACCGTTTCACATTTGTTTCCTCGACAGGGGGAAACGAGTTTCGCTGCTGCTCACCGTCACCGCTGGCTTTCATCTCTGCCAGATTCTAGTGGTTCTTACTCCGATCACAGGGACCACAGCTGAAAAAATTTTGCTGCGATAGCCTTCTGCCTACCTCTTTCTTATGATTGCGCAGATTTAATGGGTGAGTCTGATTGCAATCCCAGTTTCAAGCTATCATCCGTTCTGTTGAATGAACATAACTATGTTCTCTGGTCACAAACGGTTACCTTATCACTAGGTAGCAAGAAAAAACTGGGCTTTATTAATGGCAAGAGTGTCTGGCCTCAAACTGCTTCTGCATCCAAAACTCCAGATACAACTAATGTTGGCCCTTCAGATACCGCCTATGATGATTGGCTTTCCAGTGATCAGCTTGTCCGTTGGTGGCTCCTTAATTCTATGGAATTGCTGACATTTTTACCTTCTCCACCTCTGCGAAGGTATTATGGGACTCTGTTACAGGCATGAGTGGATATACAAATAATATTGCTCGTGTGTTTCAGATTAAAAATGAGACAACACTACAAGGTGAACGGAAGTTTTGTGACCTTGTTGGACATATGAAGAGGCTCTGGGATGAATTAAATATGTATCGGCCAAATACTACTGATGCACAGACTCTCTTACAATGAGCCAAAGAAGACCAAGTTTTTTCCTTACTTAGTGCTTTGTGGCCAGAATATGAACATCTGAGGAGCATTATTCTTATGACTGATCAACTTCCTTCTTTAATCAATGTATGTGCACTCATTCAACGTGAAGAAACTCGAAAAAAAACTATGCATTCTGCTCTTCCGTCTTCCTATGCGACAGTTGAATCGAGTTCTCTAATGACTCAAAAGAATGACCACAGACACACCTCTGAGATTGAGAAGACAAAAGTTCTTGTTCGCAATAAAGGACGATGGGATACTTCTCGTTGTGAACATTGTGGAAGAACTGGGCACTCCAAGGATCACTGTTGGTCTTTATATCCTCATCTCAAGCCTAAATTTGGTCCAAAAAAGAGAGACCAGGCAGCTATCGCCGACACTTCAACCACTCTGGATCAGTTGAGTCAGATTTTTCAAGATCTTCGTAAGTTCATACCTCCTCCAGGTCCGCTTGCTTCATCTCAAATTGCAGGTACTCTTCATGCTTTATTGCTTCACACTCTGATGGTCATTCTTGGATTATTGATTCTTGAACCACTGACCATATGGCTAATTCCCCTTCTTCGGTGTTTAATTTTTCCAATTAGTCATGTAAACATGATGTTTCCCTAGCCAATGAAACTACGGTTCCCGTGGTAAAAAGTGGTAAAATCGATTTTTTTTTTCTAAAAGTTTTCCATCCATTGCTCTGGTTGTTCCTTCTTTTCCAACTCAACTCTTACCTGTTGAAAAACTTACTAATTCTTTGAACTGTGATGTTATTTTTTCTCACAACTCTGTTGTCTTTCAAGATCGAACGTCAAAGATGACTATTAGTGAATGAACTTATACCAATGGGCTATACATGGTACAGTCCCCAAATAAAGCCTGCCATACCAAAGAGTTAGTAGGGAGTCGCATACTGCACCAACAACTTGGCCATCCTTCTAGTCATATTTTATCATGTCTTTTTCCTCCTGTTTCTGTTTAGTCTAGTGTCTGTGATGTTTGTCAATGTTCTGAACAAACTTGATACCTTTCATTTCTTCTATGTCTAAGTCCATTGAATGTTTTGAACTGATCCATTCTGATTTGTGGACTGCTCCAATTACTTCTTATGATGGTTTTAAATATTTTATATTGTTCATTGATGACTACACTCGTTTTACTTGGCTATATTACTCAAATCCAAATCTGATGTGTTATTTGCTTTCAAAGATTTCCACCATATGGTCAGTACCAATTTCATTCCAAGATTAAAGTTCTGCACTCTGACAATGGTACCGAATAGGTCAATGCCCTTTTCACTGAATATATTCATGACAACGGCATCATTCATCAAACTAGTTGCGTGGGTACACCAAAATAGAATGACGTGAGAGAAAGGAAAAATCGTCATATCTTAGAGACTACTTGAGCTCTTATGTTTCAAATGCATATTATAAAGAAGTATTGGTCGCATGGCGTCCTCACTGCCATCTACTTGATTAATCGACTTCCTAGTCGTATTCTTCAGTTTAAATCACCATTGGAAGTATTGCAGAAAAGTCAGTGTTAGTGTCCCGGCTTGCCGAGTCACCTATTTGTCAATTTCATGATTTAGGTGAAGCATTGTCTCGGAAGTTTGAAGCAATGATCGAGACTCAAGTGATAAAGATTGAATCAAGAACTCAAGCATTGGAGGATCGAGTACGGATTCATCATCACTATGTATGGCAATCACAAAGGTAATTTGGCTATAGATGACTTTAGGAAGAACTCAACACCTTACGATGACCATGTCTAGGGTAAGTTGAATATGTTGGTAATGGACATAAACTAGCCTAGAGGTTGCTTGACAGTGAATTGGAACCCAACTTGGAAATATGTATTAAGTTTCACTGTCAGCTCAACAAATCGTTCTCACCGACCCCTCGGTGGAGACAAGATCGACCCATTGTGGTCAAAGACTGGTCGGCCAGATTGACAAAAGTTCCGAACATAGAACTGTCATTTTGGGTATATCTCTGATCGAGAGTCTCGTATGCACCAACTCCTCGGCGAAAGGCTGAAACGACCCCTCGTGGTCAACGACTCTTCGATAAAGACTTATGAGTTCTGGAACTTAGAACTCAGGTGGGCTCTTGAGAAAACAGACATATCGGCAATTCATGACAGATTGAGAGTACACAGACCTACCCATCTGTAAAGGGCGATAGGTCGGTCTGGGTAAGACTAGTTTGTGGACTTGAAACTCTGTCAGCATCGTGTTGCCCTAGATCGAGCCTCTCGTATGGACCGACCTCTCAATGCCATGATTGTCAACCCATCAGTGACCCCGAGATGTCGACCGGGAAAGAATTATATAGTTAGGACTGCATTAATGCACAACGGTCGAGTTGTTGAATGGTAACATTTCTAGTCACCAACCCCTCGGTGCGCTCGACCTGTCAGTACATTACCATTGCTCCCACTTGTTGTCTTCTCTATATAAACAAATCTTTATGCAACAAGTTGAGATTCTTTGCTAAATCAATTGGACCCTTATCATTATCAGTGAGCTTAAAAAATGGCCAACAAAAGGATCACTCTCTCTTCATGCGCTACACTTGGTGAATCAAATATCCAATCTTCTTGATTGTGATTAACAAAAAGAGGAAGATATCTAGATCTAGGAATCCATAAGCACATCTAAATCCTAGAGACCTCCCATAGATTGTGATTGAGCATACACAAGGCACATCTTCGACATCGTCGACATCACATTGGGAGAGCATCCTCAAGAAGCATACATCCACAAGTGAGCTAATACAAAGGCAAGTGATTCTTAGTGATTTTATTTTATAAATCATCTTGTGAAGTGGACTAAGGCAAGGAAGCCGAAACCACTATAAAAAAATAGAGGGTGTTGGTCGAACCTTTCAAAATCTAGGACAAGTGGATTAAGGGGGATTGGCTCCGAAACCACTATAAAAAACTCCAGAGCGGTCTCTGGCAAAGTGGTGGGTGGAATTCCGAGACGATTGAGTGAGATGGAATTCTTACTCTATTTGTGAGGGTGTAAATCTCCACATAGTGAATTCAAGATAACCCAAGGTTGGGTGAGTCCTTAGAGTGGATGTAGGTTGTTTAGCCGAACCACTATAAATTGGTCTTTTGGGTTTTGATCTTTACTTGTGTGATTGTTCTCATAATTGTGCACACTTTTGATCACACAACTCATCTCTCTTGATTAACATTATTAATCCGCTCCAAATTTGTTAATTAATCAAGAAATTTTTTAAGACCATAAAAATTGGAGATTGTCCTATTCAACCCCCCCTTCCCTCCTTCCCTTCCCTTCTAGGGGACAATCTTGGTCCTTGTTCTAGTACCAAAAGGTAACTTTCAATTGGTATCAGAGCCTGAGTGCTCTTCATAAAGAATTTAGCCATCCGAGTTGATCCTTGCTAGAACACCTTCATGGGTACTTCAAAATTTGCTCACTATTCTCTATTGTTTATTTACTCTTATTTGAAAACAAAATTAGAGAAAAGACTTGCATCCCATGATGAAGATGATTGGACATCTATCTAAGATGAGTCTATTGAAAAATCTTGCACACCTTTGGATAGTTCAATGGAAGGATCCACCTCTCATAATAAATTGGAGAATCATGGGAGAGGTGAAAATTTGAAATGTGTTTTTGCCTCTATTGTACCCAACCAAGAGGGATCCTCAAGTGAAGATGAGGATAATGTTGAGGATCTTGATGAAGATGATGATGACCTTCAAAAATCCTATAGTGCCCTATACTTTGAGAGTTTAAAATTGGCAAAGGATCTTGAAAAGGTAAAAATTGAGAATGCCAAATTCTCTAGTCGACTTCAATGTGTTAATATGGAAATGATCTTCTTTCATCAAATTTGAAAAATGCAAATGATGAAATTGTGAATTTGAGAGAAAATCAAAATTTGCTTCAAGAAAAACTAAAAGCTTTTGAAAATGAAAACTTGAAGCTCAAGGAAGTTGGAAAATGTCTTGGAGATAAGAATGTTAAGAAATCTAAAGATATGGTTACCCAAAGAAATAAAAAATTGGAAGAATCCATTTTGGGTAAGCCTCATAATGAATGTCATGGTTTTGGTCATTCTCAATCAAACCTTAAAAGACCCATGAACCAATCCATACTAGGAAGAAGCCACACCACACACACTTCTATAGTAAAATATTTCTATTGTGGTTTAATCGGGCATTTCAAACATGAGTGCAAGATAAGGAGAATGCAAGTTAAATCAAAAGTGGTTGATGATCTTCCTCAAGGAGCAAGGAAGAGAAAAAATGAGGTGATTTGAAATTCACACTATGCAAAGAAGAAAATGAGGTGATGGAGTCTAGGGGGCTTCAGACTGTGACTGAGGTAGGATTGTTCGAGGGTCCAATGTTGTTAAGAGAAGACTGTAATGTGGGTCTACCTCCTGGGTCCGTAGGAGACTCGTGTTTAGAGAATGAGGTCACTGTATGTGGGTCTCGCTTGTGACTATATAGTAGGGAGATAAACTCATTGGAAGTCTACCAAGTGAGTCCACCCGGCTAACTTTGTAGATGGCCGATGGAATTCCATGAGAGGTTGATGGGCTTGGTGTGTTTGAGTTGTCCTTTAGGTCTATTTTGGGCTTAGGACTGCGGGGAGTGACTATGGGCTGAGCCAGTGGTTGTACGTCTGGCTCTAGGATTCCCGCGGGTCCAATGTTATGGCTAGAGGTAGTTGTGGATTTGCTAAGGGCTTGTTTAGGTCAGACTGGTAGGGTTGACCGTTAAGACTCAGGTGGACCAGGCATACTGTCTAATTTCGATGTATGAGTGAGTTGGGAGCTTGGCTCCTTGAACAGAGCGTGAGTGTTTCTTAACTCTTGACCCACGTATTGCATGTTTCCAGTGTTCCCCTCTATTTTTCTACCTTGGCGGCGTTTGGATGAGGGGTAAATTTTAAAGGGTTACCCCTGAGTAGGGGTCACCCTTGAGTAGGGGTCACCCTTGAATAGTGGTTACCCTTATCTTGTTTGGTAATTGCAGTGATAAAGTAAGAACTGATCCTAAGGGTAAAAAATCTTGTTTGGTAACAATAAGCAGGGGTAACCTGATATATTAACAATTTCAATAGAATTAATATTTTTTTTATTAAATTCAATATAATAAAAAATAATAAATTTTTTTTATAAACCATAAAAATTAAATAATATTCATCAATTAAAAAATAGTTTAAATACTTTTGCTCCATAGGTGCAAAGAGGGGGGTAAAAAGGGGTAATGTATTAACAACTTTATTAGAACAGACAATTTTATTAAATTCATATAATATAAAAAATAATAAAACATAATTATTAAATAATATTCATCAAATAAAAACTATTTTAAAAATAGTTTTGCTCCACAGGTGCAAAGAGGTGTAAATAAGGGTAAAGAGGGTTTAGAGGGATAAAGAAGGGTAATAGGTGCAAAGAGGGCTAAATGGGGTAAAGAGGGGTAAAGAAGGGTAATAGATGCAAAGAGGGGTAAAGAAGGGTAAAGAAGGGTAAAGAGGTTTTAGAGAGGGTAAAGAATGGTAACAGGTGCAAAGAGGGGTAAAGAAGGGTAATAGGTGTAAAGAGGGTAAATGGGGTAAAGAGGGGTAAAGAAAGGTAATAGATGCAAAGAGGGGTAAAAAAGGGTAAAAAGGGTTTAGAGCGGTAAAGAAGGGTAACATGTGCAAAGAGGGGTAAAGAAATGTAAAGAGGGGTAAATAAGGGTAATAGGTGTAAAGAGGGATAAAAGGGGTAAAGAGGGGTAAAAGGGGTTTAGAGGGGTAAAGAAGGGTAACTAGTGCAAAGAGGGGTAAATGGGGGTAAAGAAGACAGTGAAATTCTTCAAGATTAATAAAAGACAGAGAAATTCTTCTCTACATCTTCTCCTCTTTTTATTTTTCCTTTTCTCATTATTAAAATTCTATATGGTATCAGCTAGAACAAATTTCTAGACGCTTTAGGAGGTTTTTCTTATTCCGTTTTACTGTTCCTCGCCGAAGTTACTGTTCATCCTCAGCCTCTGGCCTCTTCTCCGACTCTCTAAGGATTTCTGTTCCGGGTTCTCCTTCCTATCTTTCTTCTTCTGCAGATCTGACAATTTTTCTATCTTCCTGCTACTTTGTGTTTTCTACGTTCTTTGCAGCTTTGCGTTCTCGGCCTTCGATCCGTTGACCTGAAAAGATTTTGCCAGTGAGACCCCACCATACTCCTTCCATTTTTTATGGCCTATCCATCTGTACCATTGGAACTTTGATCTGATTCCTGTGGGCCATCAGATCTATTGTTTTTTGGAATGCTGCCTAGGATGCAAAATCTCAGATTTTGTTGGTTTTTGGGCCAAAATCTAACTAGCATTTTGCCTGGTTTTGCTTGGAACCAGGTCTTTGATATTGGCCCCTACCTTTGGATCAAATTGCACCTTCCAAGATTTTTCTCTCTTCTCATTTTTTTTTTAAAAATCTCGGTATTTTTTTTTTGAAAAAAATCATTTAAAAAAATAAAAAAGGCTATTTTTAAAAAAAAATTAAAAAATATAAATATCGGCTGGGCCCACGCCGATATTTATTTTTTCTTTTAAATATAAAATAAAAATCGGTCGAGCTTTTCTCTCTCTGGCCGATACTATATGTATCGGCCGAGATATATCGGCGTTCAAAAATCCAATACATCTCGACTGATACGCACTGTATCGGTCGAATTTTTGACCCCTTACTCAGGCCCACTGGAATTGTATTTGAGAGCTTGGGCCTTAGTTGGACTGACCTTGCACATTGGCCTGGTCCAATGATATAACGCGCATGGACTTGTATGTGGCCTGGCCCATTGAAGCTTTGTGGAGCACAACCTGGCCCATTTGAACTAAGTCTTGGCCCAATGACTTGAAATTCAGGCTTTGGCACTGAGATTGCAGCTTTTAACATCTAGAATTAAATAATTATTCAGCCACTTTTAAATCTAAAAATTATTAATTAATCTTAGACTTTCATAACTGGATCCAAATTAATTAATTTACATGAAAATCCTAAAAAGTGAAATAAAATTATTATAATAATTCTAGGTCTTCTCTTTAAAGCTCTAAACTTGCAATTATCCGCTGAATTAGCTTGGTTTTCCTGAACTTTCTATTTTTATCTACAAAACTAGAAAATGACATTAAATGCACCAATATACACAGAATTGAGAGCTAAAAGGTCCAATAATAAGGGGTAAAAATGTAAGATTTCAGTGCTCAACAGATTCCTCAATCGAACAAACAACGCAATTAAATTTTGCCATCATCGAACAAAGAATCTTCTCAATTATAGTGACGTCCTTGAGTTGTTCGCCATGTATACGCATCTTATTTGGGATTTCCATCATCCTTGAGAAGTACTCCGAAACCAACTCTCCCGTCTTCATGTGTAAAGTCTCAAAATCGGCACGAAGTGCTTGAAGCTGTGCTCGTTTTGCCCTTGTTGTCCCCTGATACTTCATCTTCATGGAGTCCCAAATCTGCTTGGAGGTTTCTTTACAAAGAATGGTTTCCAAGATTGAGTGATCAATAGCTTCGAAGAGATAATTCTTTGCTTTGAGATCTTTCAACTTCAGCCCTTCAAGCTCTGTTTTCTGCGCATCTGTCAACACAATGCTTGTTGCTAGTTCTGTTACTCCAGAAACAACAACATTCCAGTACTCCTTTGATCTCAAGAAGTTCTCCACCAGCATACTCCAATGATCATAATGACCATCAAAGCGTGGAATTGCAAGTTGAATGAAATTTTGAAAAGCTATCTTATATTGCTACTGCAATGCAAAATGAAGAGAAAAAGTTGTTGCTATGTACTCTCACTCTGCTCTCTAACCTAGTTTTGTTACCACTGTTAACTTTTACTCACACGCTTAATTCATTCATCAGCAAAAAACTATATATATGCAATACATGAATGACTCTTAACATAAAAATATAAACGTGAAAAAAACTAATTAATTGACCACTCAGCCACTTAGCCCACATACATCAACAATAAACTAAATGCCTAAAGACTATGACAACCCATGTGTTTTATTCAACAGCAGTGACGAGAACAGATGATAAAAAATGCCAAATTGGAAGTAGACAGAGACAACTTTGCATGTACAGAACTCAATGAGGCTACAAACATGCCTTTTTTTTAATACCCAGCAAGAGAGATCAAATCTCACAACTCTCTCCAACGACAATGGGTGAAAATGAAGGCAGTAGGGGCTGGTGGTAGCAAAGGGCGGAGACAGTTGCAAATAGTCTAGAATGCACACAATTAGACAAACGTCAGGACTATTGCAGTTGGCAAAGAAGAGCTAAGCAAGATCAGTGTTGTGATGGGGGACAATTACAAGATAGGTCCAAACCAAGTGGTGAAAAGATATCATAGTGTTTCCAACAGATCTCGGGTTGAAACAAAGAGACGACAGCGAAACTGGTGGATAGTAGGTGGCTCGTGTATCAAACAGGAGGAGGTCAAAGGATAAAGGAGATGGACATTGCTGAGTGAACGAGAGGATCTACAAAACTTCTGGGTACTGCAGATCGGGGCGAACAAGATCTGGTCAGGGCAGCGATGGAAGGAACAAAAGATGGGTTGATCGATATCGAACAAATCAGATCTGGCTATGGGTGCTGCTTGGTTCGAATCTGGTTGAGAAAGCCAGATCTGGATGCTATGCAAACAAAGGTGGTGGTTGGTACACAGTGATGGCGATGGACGTTGGCGAACTGAGAAGATTGTAGAGATTTCTTAGCAACGAAGACGTGCACAAGGATCTGGTGCAAGGGTGCAGTGCGGTGGGCTGTTCGTCAAGGCAGCATGTTCGGGTTTAGATCTGGTGAGACAGGGCAAGAGGAAGGAATGTAAACAGATCTAGGCCAGATCTGAGTGAGAACAGAGACTAATGGCAAAGAAGGGACACAGAATGGTCAAATCTGGAGACTAATGGCAAAGGCGATGAACAGAGAACAAAGCAGCAGATCTAGGCTAGGGAGACAGAAGAAGACAATTACAAATAATAGAGCCCGATAAGCAAAACGAAGCAGAAGCAAGGGCAGCAGATAGCGGGGAAAGCAAGCAAACAGATTTGGGTTCTTGGATCAGGGGAAAAAGGTGTTGTAAATCTAGACGAGACCACATTCAAATAGTCATAGGCTGGCAAACACAACTCACAAAAAAAAAAAGACGAGGAGCAAGAAAACAGTAAGAGGAGGATCAACTAAACAAAAAAGGAAGAACACAATCTTCTCTTACATGTCCCCTCCCTCTACCAACGAGATTCCTCGGGCAATGGGAGAAGAGAGGAACTCTTGATTGGTGGTTTTCTCTCTAGTCAAGAATGTGGTTTGGCTGATACCATGTTAGAAAGGAATAATCTATATTTCATTAAGACCTATTACACATACATATATAGCATTAGCCGACCCCAGGCCAAATCTAAACCAAATATATCTCTTAATAAGAGATAAACTAAATCCTAATTCTAATTACATTCAACACACAAGAGGATTAAGATCAAAGATGAGGTTGAAGGAATTCTAGAAGCATATTTGCAGTGGATGAGCCATGTTCTTGATGTGACACCTAGAAATTTTAGAAATTATTAGAATTGAATTTGTATTAATTAATTAAGATTAATGTGAATTAATCAATTAATTAAGAGAGAAGTGGTGAATTTAATGGAGAAATTAAGAGGAATTAAATTATGAAATTAATTTAATCGAAATCGGTGATGTGGCATCACGCCACATAGCAGGGACTCAGATGGCATACAATAATGGCTTAAAGGTAAAAAGGGAAATGAGAAAAGCTACCATTGTATTTGACTAAGTCACACGAACCACTTCCACCGCACGCATAATGTTATCCCATTTGTTCCGTGCGTACGACACTTCCACATCGTGGGCACGACAATTCCTACTTCCCTCTATTCCATGCGCACGGAAGTGCTCCCTCTCACTATTCCATTCACACAGCAATACCCCATTCTTCATCTTCCCCACTGAGAATTCTATCTCCCTACCGTGGAAGCTAAGAATGAAAGGAAAAGAAGGAAAGCGAAGAAGGAAAGAGGAAGAGGATTACGGAAAGCATCGTTTAAGGTTGGTTCGATTTCTTAATTGAATAATTAGATTTAAATTAAAGATTAGGGTGATTTAGAATCAACCCTGGACGAATTCGGATTAATGGGATGAAAATAGAATCCGATTCGGGAATTGTCGGGTATTCTCCCCAATTCAGGAATCGGGTTGAAATCTGTGAAAATGCATGTTAAATTATGAACATTAATCCCTAAGAACGTGAGTACTCACGTAGGGAATAAATTCAATGTGTTAGATTTAAAGAATGGGTCAAATACCCTACCCTTATGTGAATCCCGAGTTTAGAGAATTCAGTTCGTACTCTGTAGTTTCTACAGAGTGGCTGTCTGAAGAAGACAGGCTTCGGAACCTGTCTTGGAACATCTGAGGGAACAATGATCTTCCGAGAACCCTCAGAAGATAGTAAGTCTTGGAACCTGGCTCGGACATTCTGAGGCCATGTTCTGAAGAAACGATAAAGTCAGAGAACACTTAAACAGAACTTGTGAAATTGGTTAAGTCTATGTGAGAACCGAAGACTCGGAACCTGGCTTAGAAGTACCGAGGCCAAGTTCCGAGCATGGTAACATGAACAAAATCAGTGACTCTTTCGGAAGTACCGAGAGAGGATTTGTAGTTCCGAACTCTTAGAACCTAGTTCGGAAGTACCAAGGCCAAGTTCTGAGCACTGAAACACAGTATTGGAAATTATAGTCTCTCGGAAGTACCGAGAGAGGATTTGAAGCCTTGAACCCTCGGAACTTGATTCGGAAGTATCGAAGGCAAGTTTCGAGCATAACAATGTATGAATGAAGTCGGTAACTCTCTTGGAAGTACCGAGAGAGGTTTAGTAGTTCTGAAGTCTCGGAACATGGCTCCGAAGTACTGAGGCCAAGTTCCGAGCAATGAGATACATAAATAAAATCTATAAGCCTCGAAAGTACCGAGGGAATAGTTGTAGGTCTGAAGTCTCGGAAAATGGCTCGAAAGTACCAAGGCCAAGTTCCGAGCACTGTGTTGTTTAAACCGAAACCAGTAAGTCTCTCAGAGGTACCGAGAGAGGACCTAAAGTGCCAAACCCTCGGAACTTGATTCGGAAGTACCAAAGGCAAGTTCTGAGCAGACCAGTGAACAAGTGTACTTCGGAATGATTCAAAGGAGACTCTGATGATCCGAAGCTTTGGAACAACCTCGGAAGTTCTGAACTGATGAATAAAGTTCTTAGACCACAGTGTTGGTTTGGACAAGAACTTAGATTTAAGGAGACACACTAAATGGAAGATTAACGAAATGAATAAACTATGATATTAAAAAACATGAACACGAACTGATTGTACGGTTTGTTTTGATTGATGACACAACCAAAGGATCGGAGAATGATCTAGGAGTTGTACGTACCCCGTAATCACTCCTTTGCGGAATCTTATTTATCAAGTAGGTTTTCCTACTTTCTTGAAGTATCACATGATTATTATGTATGTGGAGTTAGTATTTAATTTTAATGCATGTTTTATATGATTTATCGATGCATAGACATGAAGAGCATGCATCTTATGTGGGATGGAAATAATTGAGTTAAAGGTTAGGGAATGTTAAATTCTAACCTGAAATATTTGAAATACAACAACTATTCTGTATGGCCTCGTCCATGGGTTACGAAAATATGGCATATCTAATTGGGTAGAAAGCTCTAGGGTCAGTAGAAGTTCTGAAACCTGCGCAGGAGTATGGGTGTGTAATACTCCTCCGGTAATTCCAATTAAATGTTAGTATTGGGTAATAGCTCCCAGCTGGTGCCCCAGGAAAGCTACGGACATAATGGCCAATGTATATAACAGTTTGAATGGAGAGTATGATAGAGAGAAATGCATGGGCATGAGAGGGGGTTTGCATCAATTTATGAACCATGGCATTTGCATCACATTGATTTGATGAGTTATTGAAAGTATTATGATTATGATTTAATTTATGAAATGATTATAAAGTTGTTTTAAATGCTTTACAAATATGAGATATGAACTCATTTTGAAATATGAGATGGGGATGATTTTCAATTGAATTATATGTTATGAATATCTTATACATGTTTTCCCCCGATTTTATATATATCGCATGTTGGTACCCACTTCGATGGGAATTCCTATTAGGCGTTGACTAAGCCCACAATACTCTCTTCTTTTAGAAACTAATACAGGAAGGGAGAAAGGTGATGAAGCTGGACCAAGCAACAGTCAGGCATAGACGAGGATGGAGACGAGACGGAGGATTGCGTGGAGTCTTGTCATTTTAAATCATTAGAGAATAAACCATTACGTAGGATTGAGTTATTTGAGATATTGTATTGAACCTTTTATTTGAGAAATAAATTTCAGTGGGATAATGATATTGCTTTGCTTTGGATTAATGATGGTTATATCTTGTTTTATCAAGTGAATGTATATAATTCTGCAAATGTAAGTTAGTGTGTTGCCAATTATACATGGATTCTATCCATGTGCACACACTAGTTGGGCCAGTCGAGGGTCGAATCTTGGGATTCTGGCTTGAATTGTATCGTGGCGCTCTCCCTTCTCATACCGTTATTAATTATTATTAATTAATCACTCTGATAAATAAGTGGAGAGGGAGGGGTGCTTCACTTGATTTCTTAGTCCAGAAGCTACTCGACCACTTGCTTCACTGCTGGAGATCCTCCATCATTTTGTAAAAGGTAAGTTTCAAGTGTATGTGGTGATATTCATCTTGTAAATCATGTAATCATTAGTAAAATACCAAAACCTTTGGGGGATAATTTCTTGCCAGCCTGATTACTGTTTTATACAATTTTCTCTGCAAGCTCCTTAGTTTGTTTTCTAGGAAAATGAATCTAATAAATATGCAGTCTCCTCTTTCATCTGCACGAATCGTAGCAGCGCTGCCCTCCTCAAGTCGGCTGAGTGGCGTATGTCGCTTGGCGATGATGGGAACTGGCCCTCTGAGTCTGACCCACGTTGACGTGACTGAGAGCAAACCTGATCTGTAATATCGCATAGGATCCGAGTAAGGCCACCCACCCATCTATTTGGAATGATAGGTGCACAGCATAGGTGCACTACTCAGTTCACTTCACAGGTGCATCACTCTGGTGTTTCTTTTTTTAAAGGGGATACAGAAGAGTGAAGGGTAAAATAGACTTTTTACATAAATTTTTTAAATCCGTGTCTCCTAACAAAAAAGTCCCGTATTAGAATGGTTGTCCCATTACAAATTGACAAGACTAAAGCAGTGCATAGAACACTCACATTAACAAATAGATCTCAATTAAACAAAATCAAGCTACCTTATTGATAAAAGGAAAAGAAAGGAACTCAAGAAAAATCAAATCTTAAACATGTCAATCAAACTCTTAACTCAATCTCAAAAATTATAATTAATACTAGCATGTTCATCTCATAGAAAAGATCCTGCTCTTCAATACCTAGAGAGAGAAAAAAAAGAAAATGCCAACAACAGAAATAGAAGAATATTAATGTTTTAACTAGGCCTGTAATCGGACTCTGATCCAGCCCGGCCCGATAGGATCCGGCCCGACCCGGAAGGAAAATCAGACTGTCCGCGGCCCGGCTCAAAAATACATGGTCCGATTAGTCTTGAGCCCAGCCCGGCTATATCGGGCTTACGGACAGTCCGCGGCCCGATAAGAGCCCGTTTATTCGTTTCAGGCCATCATACTTCAAGGCCATTTTTTTTTTTTAACTTCAATTTTTTTATCAAACTGAACACAATGAACTAGATATTTTATTTTAATCTAAATTAAAGTTTGAAAATTTGAAATTAAGACTTGATTTAATAGTTCTATAAGAAAAATAATTAAATTTTTTAAATTAGACTAACTCTTGACTTGGTCAACCTGAATTTTTGTTGAGTCAAATAAATCCAACTAAATCAGCTAAATTTTTTAAGAAAATATATTAGATGAAAGGCACATCCAATAAATCCCTAAAATAATTTAAGGAAAAAAATATATATTCAAAATTTTCAATTGATAATTTTTTTGAAATTTTTTCAATGAAATCTTTTCAGTATTCCAATTCGTAAAAGAAATTTTTAGTTTGCATCCTTTCCTAGATTGTTTTTAAGCTGATATTTAACTTCCACGAGATAGATATATACATGAGATAATAACTGCTAAAAAAACAAGAAATATACATGAAACAATAATAATGTTACAATCCACTAAAATTAAGCCCAAATAAAATAGTTTCTAAATTGAACTGTCCTTCTGTATCCTCTCTTTCATTTCTGAAATTACAAGCCTCAAACATCTCTCCCTCCACCATAAATTAAATTTATCCCCCTCTTCATCTGCAAAACAATTGACAAAGAAGCCCATATGAATTTTCAGATTACTTCATATAATAAATACACAACCTCTTCTTAATAATTAAGTGAATTCAAACCTACCTTGGACCCATTTGAATCATCATCCAGTCATTATACTGATATCTTGCTTGTGCATTTTTGGGTGTATTGTATCTCCTTTAGTAGTTTACAATCTAGCCTTTACTGCCTTTGATATAGCTAAATGTCTTAGATTTACTGAATAACTTTAAACACTGATAAAGGAAATTTTGTATTCAGTTCATTACACTTCATGGTTATGCATATGAATTGGAGTGAAAGTTGGATACTTGCTTTCACCACATAGTTTGCTAAATCCAAAAGCAATGCAATTACTCAGTCCAGATATCTTACTCGAAATCCACATGGAGCACAAGAAAATATTGTATAAAACTATTAAAAATTAGAAATTTTGAACTCAATCTCTATTGGAAGTTTTCACAGAACTCAGAGACTCTTCAAACTTCCACTCATAGGCAAAATGATCTATAAAATTAAAACAAAACAAATTCAAATTCTAGCCCTTAATTCCACCCTACCCCTACTATCCCACCAGCAACCATCCATCCTAATACATGTTAGAGAAACTTAGTTCATGAGTAAATGACAATATGGATCTTTTAAAAAATGACAATTTATGAAAATGAGAGCAATTGACCTTCATCTTCTTCCAGCTTCAAGGGTTTCAAGGTCCATGAAAATTCACAACCAAGCTAAAAGATCAGTTTCATGAGTGTGTTGTTTCCATGAATATCAGTTGAATATAGATGACATGGCGTGCAATCATAAACTCAAATCAATGAAGAAGCATCAACAAAAATAAATCGTGCAAAGGCAAGAACACCCAAGTTTTATGTCACCATCTCAAAAGAGGGAAAAAGGAACTCCAAAGTTTTTGCATTGCACATCATTTGTCTATTTAGACAAAACACCAAATTACCTTGAACAAACTTGATCATAGATTTATGAAGTTAGATTCTCCCATTTTACCACCCCATCATACATGTCCTGTATAACATCAATTCTTGGGATTGATTTCATCTTCAATAATTAGTAAGATTAAACACAACTTCAAATCAATAATTAGCCCACACAATGTCAGTGTCAGCCAAAACTTGGACAATGGGGCTGTTTCGTGTATTGTGATCAACTGATACAAACTTCTGCATTAGGGAGGAGGACCATCAACTAATATCCTCACTCGATTGAAAATTCATTCTTTTCTTACAATAAACTCATCACAAGATTCAAATTGTATTCCTAGAATATCCAAGTTAATTGCATGAAAGAAATTGACCTAAATTGTTAGGCATTTTGCATGTAGATTGATCAGATTCACAGTAAACAACGCTAGCAACATTAAATGCCTCAGCAAAAAAGGAGAAGCAAAAGAGCACCCTATTGCTAACAAAATGAGTGAACCCAAATCAAAACCTTGAGGCAAAGAGACAAAAAACATAGAGAAAACAGAGTATTCTTATTCTTTCCTCCATTTCTAATCTTGTTTGCTCTGTTTTACCCTAAACACCCTACAGTTGTTTGTACCTCTAAAAATTTATTGTGTACATCCACTGTATTTTGCTGTTTGAATTTTAAAATGAGCTCATGTAATTGATTCTACCTGGTCTCAAAAAGCTGAATAATTTAGTAAAAACTTCCAGCACCTTAATTTTTTTCCGAGTTTTAAATTTGATCATCACAGCTTTGTATTCTATAGTAATTAAAATTTAAAAGTTTAATTCAAACTTTATATATCAGAATAACAATAATGGTCCAATGGGTCTTTTCTGTCTCTTCCAAAAAGAGATGTGGACCAGACAAAGATCTGAAGGAAAAAGGAAGAAGAAAAGGGATGTAACCCAATTTTTGTGGTGATGGGTTGGATCTTAGCTAGCCCACCACAAAAAAACACAAACATAATACACTATTGGTCCAGATCTGGGATCTGGTCCAGATGACAACCCTACTAAGGGGCACACTAGGTCAAAAATAGTAGTTTTACCTATGACGGATGGGTAGGGTGGCGACAAGGAGCGACCCAGGAGGCAGCGTTGGCCGATGCAAATCCGAACAGAGAAGAGAGAGCTAAGAAGAGGATTGAAAGAACTGAGAGAGAAGGGAAGAGATTGAGTGAGAGAAAGAGAGTGAAATCCGAGCAGAGCGAGGGAGAGAGAAAGCGATCGAGAACACAAGCGGCACCAAAGGGGAGAAGGGCGACATCGAGAGATGGAGAGAGTCACGGAAGTGTTTCGCTTTTGAAGGGGCGAAGGAGAAGGAAGATAAGAAGGGTTTCGATTTCGAAACGTGCGCGGACCGTCCGCTGCCCGTCCAAAACTAAACGGATTGTCCAAGTCTGAGTCCTTGGACTTAAGGATCCGGCCTGTATGCTTATTTGTAGGGCTGGGCCGGACGGTCCGCAGGCCAGATCCAGGTCCGTTTATACCCTGGTTTTAACCGAAACAAAAGAAGATATAGGCTGTATTTAGATTATGGTGAATTAAAATAGAATATTTTATAGAGAACTTGAGTGAAGAGAGAGAGTGGAGGAAACTCAGGAGAAAATCGGTCGAGTGAGAAAAGAGAAGAAAGGGAGAGAAAACAGAAAGGAAAGAGGAAGGGTCGGGTTTATTTTATTAATATTTTTCTTTTATTTCATTCTTCGTATTATCAAATTTATTTAGAAATATAAATATTTGAGATGTCCGATTAGGAATCGGGATGAGTTTGAATGAAAATCGAGTTTGGTTTAATTATTTATTTTAAGAGAAAAAGTTCAAATTAATTTGATTACTAAAATTTATTGTTGATTTCATTTCGATTTAGTTTCAAGAACCTCTAAAATTTCAAGTCTAATTAATTTGATGCATTTTTATGTTAAATTTATTTTAATTGAACTGTTTTTTATTTATTTACAAAATTTCAAATTAAATTGAACTAATAAATTCTAGATTAATTTTAAAGCTTCAATAAAATAAAGCAACGAGTCAAATCATTACAATTTACATTTTGTTGCTGATTTTCCTCTCCATTCTCACAGGAAGAAAACCACTGTAAAGTAGAATTCAAAGTTTCTTAATAACTGAATCATCTTTTTCTCTTTTTTAAAATTCAATCACAATTTTATAAATCCCTCATTTGGAATCGAGTCTCTGCTTTTGCCCTGTTTTAAGCACAGTTCATCATCATAATCTTTATTTCATCCCATTTGCATTGAGCCTTTATTGCATTCTTTTGGAGTTTACAATAGGCTTTCTTAATGTTGTTGATGATGAACAAGGTGGTCTCCCTTCACCTTTTAAAATCATATTATTTGTCATTTATCAAGTAAAATGTCTAGTTCCTCACTTCCACCAAGTAAGAATAGAGAGAACGATCTGTTGTAGACTTTCAAGTTTAGACTTTAAATGATTTGACTGAATTCAAAAGTGAAAACTTTCAACCTTTTTTTTTATTTGATTTAAAATTTATACCAATTTTTGTGAATGAGTTGTTAATGAATAATTTCTCAAAAAATACTTGGAATGAATATCACGTCGAGAAATACTTGGAATGAATATCACGTCTCTCATGTGTAGCTAAAACTACTCCCTCTGTCTCAAAATACTTATCTCATTTCAGAAAAATTTATTTCTTATAGATTGTTTTATAAAATATTATTTTTCAAATTTTGGTATTTTATTATTTGGACAAATCAAAACTTATAAAAGAAAATCGTCTTCCCATCAAACTAAAATACGACTTGGAGCTGAAAATAAATGAATCGAACATATAATTTGGGACAATTCCAGAATGAATATCAAACAAGTATTTTGGGACGGACGGAGTATTTCATAAAGTAAAATTTCACTTACATTATCATTCTATATTTTTTTAATTGACCATTAAATCTAATAGTTTAAACAATCAATATTATATACAAACTTACAAACTATAAATTATCTGTGATACTTTATTCATCCCAATTCATTCCATTTCTGTATGAATAATGTAATTATTCATCTCTTTGGCCACTTTTAAAATTATTTTCTTTGAATATCTATCTTAACAATATTCTCTTGAAAAATTTTGCACCCAAGGAAATTGAAAAATTACAATCAAGTGTTTCTTTCATGATTGGTTATCAATGACATAAGCAAAATTATTATTGAGAAGAATCTAGAGTGTAAATAGAAAACAAGAGGCTACACATTAAAACCATGTGGGTAAAATAGATAACTACTCTTCCTCAGGACGCATGTAAGCTAGAGATTTTCCCTACTTTGAAAAAAATCAATCACTAAGGCAAACCAACCCCACAACTTTATATTTAAGATCCTAATTTTGACACCTGTAGATAGATCAAAGCATGCTTTAGTGGCTCTTGCCTCTTCCTTTTTCTAAAGAGTTCAAACTCTTGGATTTGCTTCCTCTATATAATGGACTGCCACTAACTCAGATTTTATCATTACTCTTCTTAATCTTGCTCTTAAGTGTAGAGAGAGAGAAACAAAGAATGTCTCTCAAGAAGCTTATTCCTGTAAGTGGAGTTGCTAGGAGGGAAGGGGTTCACTTGCTTCCCGTTTTCGGCCTTAGCCGTGGCATGGGTTCGGGCTATGGGTTAGGCTCTGGTTATGGGTCTGGGTCTGGGTCTAGGTCCGCAACTTCTTCTGTTTCGGGGTCCAGCTCAAGCAGTAAAGAAGGATCAGCATCGAGTGAAGATACTGGACGTGGTTATGGAAGTGGGTCTGGTTCTGGTTCTGGGTATGGAACTGGCAGTGGAACTAGATCTGGGTCTGGTTCTACTTCTAGTTCTGGTGCTGGTTCTGCTTATGGGTCAGGATTTGGGTCATGTTCCGGCCACTGAAATGATCATCCAGTCAACGTTCCTAAGGCGTGGTACCAAATTTCGTATAGTGATTTTTGCACTAGTATTTTTTCTCGTGGTGTACTCTTTTAAAAGAAAATTCTAATTTTATCTTTATTTTCTTTCTCTTCTCTCTTCCTCATTTCTAAAAGTAAAGACAAACAAAATTGAAATTTCTTTTTAAAAGTGCACCTTAGAGAAAATGGTAATGCAAAAATCAGTATCTCAAATTTCTCTTATATAATACTCCCTCTAACTTAATTTCGTTGTCTGATATTTTTTTTGACACTCTTCCAAAATAGTTGTTCGATTCATATTGGAATATGCTGCAAAAACTGATTTAAGAAAGTGATTTTTCACAGTCAGGAAAGTGATTCTGTGCATTAGTTGTGTTCTTTCTATCTTGTCTCCTTATGTTTCAATAATGGATAACGTGTCAAGTGTCTTAAGTGTCATTTTCTTCTTCTTTATAAAGAGTTTGATCTGATATCATGTGGGAGTTGTATTGTCAAAGTCTCGTTGTTCATTGTATAGTGTTGAACGTGATTGTCAAGATTTATTTATTTACCAGCTTCATGCACATGTTTTTTACTTCGACTTTATTTTACTATTCTCTAACATTTTGTTATATTAAAAATTAAGAAACATATTTTATATATTTTTAATACAAAATATAAGAATCCCTCGTATTTTAATATTTTTTTACTATTTTAAAAAATAATAAATAGATAAATAAGAAAAATTCTATAATAAATATCAGTGACATTTTCATTTTTACTCTGATAATATCAGAAAACTATCATTTTCCGTCAATATTAGAATTTTGCCACTTTACATTTTACCTTTCTAACATTTCTACTATTATTTTCTGTAATGACAATTTTACCAATCGTGCTAAGTGTTTTTGAAATTATATGCTCAAAGTTTAGAAAATGAAACATATCTTAAAACGTGTGCACATTTATGGATTAACTTTAAATTTGGACCTTCAATTTAAATATGTAAAAAAAAAAAGTTAAAGTTAAGAGCTTTGCAACATTAAACTGAAGGATACAACTTAAATAAATTTCATAGAAGTTTCTACTCAAAATTGAACTATATTTTCAAGAAAAATCTAAAATAATAGAATTGCTACAATAAAATAAAAAATTTATTAGTATCATTTGACATTCACTAATGTGAAATTGGTCAGTTTTTATTATAAAATTTATTAATAATGTGAACGGAGAAGTAAAATAAAAATAAAAGAGAACGTAAATCAATGTGAAAAAAAAAAAACAGAAAAAGTCAAATGAAATTTTATCTACCATCAAAATGAAAGAACTACAATGTCAATACCTAAACCTTTATGAATTTAAAACAAATGAAAAGGGGTAAAGTATAATTTTAATAAATAAAAATTTAAAAGGCAAAAAAAGTATTGACAAATAAAAGTCATAAAATGTCTTGTCTTAAATAATAACGGAATGAACTTGAATATTTTGGTCAATTTGGATTTTGGACCTGGACTTCTAATTGAGACTCCATTTCATTATTGTTCTAACTTCTAATTATAGGATGACAAATGATAAGATTATGATTAGAATTTAGTTGTAGGATTTAATTACTTAACTATATAAAATTTTAATTTTGAATGTATTTTTAATAATCTGTTTATGCAATATAAATAAATTATATTGTTTAAGTAACATGCTCATGTTGACTACTTGACTCAACAACCCAGAAAAGAAAACGTCAGGCTCTTATATTGTATGTTAGTCTTGTCGGGTAAAAAATTCATTGATAGCGAGATATCGGCATATCGAATGATATCTCAGTACCTCAGATCTCGGCCGATATATCTCTCTTTCATAACTTTTTTTTAAATCATCTGTTTAAATGTTTATCGGCTGTCGGCCTAGATATCTCAATATTAATAATCTGAGATATCTCAGCTGATACACACCATATCAACCGACATTTCTGACCCTCATCTCATCCAACATCAGAAACTTTCAAAAGTAAGGACAAAAGTGTTGCCTATAAAAGTGGAAGGCCAGTGACATTGCAAATTTGCAACCAGCTACAAGTGATATTATAAAGTGAACTACTAAAACTCAAATGATTATATATTGTCGACAGTATCACACTATCGATAGTGTCTACTATTATTTTGAATTTTAAAATTTTATCTAAAAGGACAGTGAATAATGCTCATTAGTCCGATTTGAAATGTGATCCATGCCAATATCCGTTTTTTTTCAAAAAATGAAATAAATTAATATTAATCGATATTTGGCCGATATATCTCGATATGACCAATATCTCTTTAGTTCGGCCGAGATTTGATACCATGCTTCCATGTACTCCACTTTTGGGCCTCTTCTTGAACCAAACCAAACCCAAATTGAAAAAACATGGGTCCAACCCATTGCTTCACCCTGAGTCACTTATTTTCCCTGAGTCACTTAGTTTCGAGTTTAGGCCCAAGAGGATGTTTGTGTTAGGAAATTTAACCCAACCCACATACACAATCACAAGCTCACAGTCTCACACCCATATGGAACACAAGATATATGTGGTTTGGCCCAACCTTGCCTATATTTACAGAAGAGTATAGATTTTATCCATAGAGAAAGAAGAATACAATATGCTCATACTCAACTCAAGAACTCTTAATCCATGGTATGTTTCTCCTATTCTTCTATGCCCCTCTCTATCTTCCTCACTACATTTCTCTCTACTCACAGTTCTCACCATTAGAGCTTCCTTCTGGGATCCCCAGGGGATGGCCTTCTCTTGGCTCAGTCCAAAAAAATCTTAAGACAAAGAGAACTTATATAGTGTAGCTTACAACATATTGGATCCATTGGGCCTAGGCCCATCAGACAACTCAGGTCCAAAATAACTTTGAGACATAAATCCAACCGTTTGAACGGATCTTTCTTTCCAATCAAAACCTTTATAGAATTTAAACTTCAATTTAATACTTTATTCAATTTTCTCTCCATCATTCTCTTTGAGTTGGACCTGAGTTGGAATTGCTGCCACCTAGATAGAGAAAGTCGTTCATTCTTGTATGCTCTTTTCCTTCACTTACTTACGACGGACACTTCTTTGCCAGTAGTGCTTAATCAAGCAAGAGAATGTGCAAAACTTGAAATTTGCTGTCCATATCTTCTAGAAAATAATGAATGTACCACATCATCTAAAAGATGAGAAAGCTCTATGCTAATGCAATGATTTTGTACAAAATTATTCCATATGGGTCAACGTAGGGTAAGTTGAAACTAACAACATCTACATATTTCAAAAACGTCATTCATTGAAAAGAATGCTTCATCGAGGACAAGACTGCATCTAAAGATTGTTGCATGCTTTCAAGTGGCTTTGCAACCATAGGAATATCTTCTAAATGATCATCATGGACATTAATTGCAACAAAATCATTAAGAACTTCCACAACTGGCAACTCATCTTTTATATCATCCACCTCTTCATTTTAAGTGAACACATTACTATTACTATGAGTATCATCATCTCCATAATCATTAAACTTTGGAGGAAGGTCAAAATTAGTACATTCTTGTTAAGAATAAAAGTGCCCAAACAATAGACAGAAAAATAAATCACAGATCAAACATACACAAAACGCATAGATTTTACGTGGTTCTTTTTCGGTACATTCACGGATTCAAACCAGATCCACTATGCTCAAAGGCAAAATAATGAAGAAGATACAATTGACCATTGTTTTAATTTTCGCTCTATCTTCTCTCTCACAAATAGAGATATTATATACTACCCCATAAATGAGCCAGTGGAGATGAGATCACCAATAAATATCTGACCGTCAGGATCCACAAACCTAATAGTTCCAACTCTTGTATGTTCTTTTCAATTGGCACAAAAGTTCTCTTCCTTATTTCTTTAAAAAAATTAAAGTTATCTATCATAGATAGATGATTATACTGTCATCCTAAATCCTTTTTTTCAAAAATCATGATGTAAGACCCTTCAAATGGATCCCGATCTTGATCAATAATAGTACCTGGATTACAACGAGTTCATCCACCAACCATGCTCCCTATGGGCGTACTAAGGGCAAAAACGTCCAAGATAACCTGTTGAAATCACCAAGCCTACTTTCAAAAAAGTTAGATCCGCTAATGTTTCATCAGTCACAAAGTATGATTTTTTGTTCACACTAGGGAGAATTTGGCTATGGCTACAAATTGTAAAAATTGGAGAAAAAATCAAGTAAAATTCACTCAATTCAAATTTATGTCATGAGGATTATTAGGACAACATAGAATTTCAGAAAATTCACTAGCAAATTCTGAAGGATCTCAGTTTAATCGAATATGAGAAAACTCTCTCTCACAAAGAAATCCTAGATTGACCTGAGATCGTCCGAATCTCACCATTCATAGTAGAATTTTTAATCACACAAAAGCTTCATTAAGTGAATTTTTTTAATACTTAAAATTGCAAACAATTAATTTAAATCTATCTATCAAAATTAAAATTGTAAAACTAATTTAAATTAAAAAAAAATCAAACAATCTAAAATAAAATAATTAAGAATTCACCAATTGGAGATCTTAAACTTCAATTCAAGTAAAAAATGTTGCCTCCTTATTTAGACGTGCATGTCATCTTATTTAGTGTTATGGATACAAAATTAATAAAAATAGATTGCCTCATCTTTATGACACCTAGTTATAAAATCGCCCATAACTTTGTCTATGTATCTTGGAATTGCACAAATTTAGGTTCGTTGAAAAGGTATCTGAATAATAAATCTAATTTTGTGTAGATCCAACATTATTTGGTGTATTAAATAAACATGTAAAGTTACTATTTTTATTTTTATTTTTCAATTCCTAAGTGACATTTGTCCTATTTAAAATTAATAAAACAAAATAAAATGAAGAATTGCATTTTGTCTGCCAGACCAAGCACGGGCTTTCTTAATGCCCGTTTATATAAATGGTTGGGTTCAAGATTTAAGCTCATTTATCTCCCTCTGTCTCATTTTACTTGTCTCATTTTAAACATTTGTATTTTTTAAAAAACTTGAATTTGACTTTAAACCACCATGCAGCTGAGAGGTGATTCTCATCCATTTCAATACATTTTATGCTACTCCAATATCAATATAACAACTATTTTGGAATAATTCCAAAATCCATATAAGATAACTAAATTGGGACATTGGGAGTATTATATATAGAGAGATATATATAAAATAATCAAATAATTCATACCCCACTCTGACCCTATTTCATTTAAGCTCACCGACCTAAATGGTCTAATTTTTTTTTTTTTTTAAAAATGAGTTATAAATTAAGAGGGCTTTAAACAAGTGTCATATATTTTAATTGGGCGGGCTTTGCCCTTTAGAAGCCCAATGGAGTTTGGATGGGCTCGGACTTTTTGTCATCCCGACCCGAACCGGCCCGTGAACAGGCTTAAACATGGCCGTGGTCATGTACTCATGTAAATGTTCCACTAAAAAACGGAACGGAGCGAAGAGCGGAGAATTGGAAAGAGACGGCTGATGGCCTCCGCGGTTGCCAGTCTATAAATACCTCATCCTCTCTCTCTGCTACTGCACTTCATTAGCTCTCTCTCTCTCTCCAGCAGACTGAGGCAAACGAGAGATCTGAATCGCTCCAAATGCCTGAGCTCAGATCTGAAGAAAGCGCCCAGCTCCAGTTAGTCGAACGAGATAATCTTGAGGAAGAAGAAGAATGCTTCGAATCGATTGACAAACGTAACTCTTTTTTACGTTTCTTCTTTCTTTCTTTTCTCGGAACAACGTAGATCTCTTATATTCTCTTTTTTATCCGTATATAGAAATTTCTTCCTAATTGTAGACATGTACTTCTAATTTCTCTACATTGCGAATCCACTGTTGAAGCGCTTGATTTTTGTACTTAAATTTATTTCGCTTGATTTAGAACATCGATCGATCAAATAAGAACTTGATTTGCATTTCATTTCATGCTGTCTTTGGGATCGGTTTCGATCTCGATCGATTTCCACGTTTCTTTCTTACTTTATTGATTCCTGTAGTTCGAAATCCATCTGATCTCTGTTTTTTAATTTCTGTATTGTAACATTGATTTCAATCATAAATATATAACTCCATTCTCATTGAATTTCATCTCTGTTGCCGAATTTCGCTTCACATTTTTTGGATTCCACAAAGCTCGCTTCATATTCTTCAAATGCATGACTTCATTTCAATCTGATGAAAGAGAATACAATGTGTAATCATTTCAATTTCATGTTCTGCTGCTGAGATTCCACTTATTTCGTTTGGTATAGACGAAAGTCACTTAATCTCATTCTATACTCGCTCTTCTCCGCAGTAATTTCTCAGGGGATCAATGCTGGAGACGTCAAGAAGCTTCAAGATGCAGGGATATACACCTGCAATGGACTGATGATGCATACGAAGAAGGTAGGGCCATATGCAGTTGTTGATCCGATGATTGATTTTCACAGCTTCTGATCGGATTCTTCCTCTGTTCATCAGAGTTTGACAGGGATAAAAGGACTGTCAGAGGCAAAGGTGGATAAGATCTGTGAAGCTTCGGAAAAGCTCGTTGTAAGCACTCTGATATTTCTTAACGGCCGAATTATGGTTTGCATTTCATTTGATATCATGATATCTGAAATCTCTGCTATTGTTCTTCTTCTTTTTTTCTCTATTTAGAACTATGGTTATATAACAGGAAGTGAGGTTCTGCTCAAGGTAAAATATAATTTCAATAATATGATAAAAATATTATTCTGAGATTCATGCTTCCACAAAAAAATTAAGTAAGGCCTATTTTTTCCCTCTTCTTTTTTCAGAGGAAATCGGTAATTAGAATTACAACAGGAAGCCAAGCCTTAGACGAGCTTTTAGGCGGTAACTTCATCAGCGTGTAAAATTTTGCTTCTTTTTTTTTTTCCACTTTCTTCAGTGAAGTTTTTTGAAATGCATTTTGAATTTAAAAAAGGCGGGATCGAGACTCTTTCTATTACGGAAGCTTTTGGAGAATTCCGGTAAGAAATCTGTTGTTATTATTGTTTTCACATTAATAATATTCTCTTCTCTCATTTTTATTTCACATCTGCATATGAACTATCAGGTCGGGGAAGACGCAGCTGGCACACACACTCTGTGTTTCGACGCAGGTTTTACTTTCTTTTTTATTTTCATTCACGTTCATTTATTATGAAAATATGATTTAATTAGTTTAACTAATATAATTTTATATTCCTGTGTTTAAACTTTAAACATAATTAATTAGATCATAGTTTTTATATTCTCGTATTTAAACATAAATAAGAGAGAGGTCCACACCTAGGATGGACACCAAAAGGAGATGCATAGTGTGCTCATTTGTCATTTTATAAATTCGTAGTTAAGAAAACAAGAAGAAGACACTTACTCACAGTAGCATTGAAAGTAAGTCCGATGCAAAAATCTTAGTCTTCCAAAAACTCAATATAAGAGATCCTTTCCACAAATAACAATGATCTTCTCTGGTGCACCTCTATGAATTGGATAAGGCTCAACACTACCAGTGCTCAAGATAGCGGCAGTGCTGGAGTTTTTTCTAACTTCTAAACTTTTGTTTCCCTGTTTCTTGTAACCTCTGCGTTACCTTTTGTAATGGCTTGGCCCGATCTGTGGGCAATTTTTTGATCTTTCTTTGCACCTCCTACGGGAATTTTGCTTTTCTATATAATTTCAGGAAGGTTTCTTCCCCGCTTGAATGAATACTTACCCTTTCTTTAAAAAAAAATATTGAAAGTAAGTCATGCACTAAAATTCTTAATATAAATTTTTTAAGATGTACATATTTTAAATTATGAGTATTTATCCAATATTAAACTGAACATGATGATTGGTAAAAGTCCTTTGTAGCTGATTTTTCCAATGCGTTTTTGCAGCTTCCGGTTAGTATGCACGGTGGGAATGGGAAAGTCGCCTACATAGACACCGAGGGGACGTTGTATCCTTTTTATCTTCTTTACACACTAATAGCAATCTAAGCACTTGCTGCATGTCATACTACAAGCTTATGCAAGATGGTACTACCGTGTTTACTTGTGAAAGTTTCAAATTTACTTCGTCGGTTCCACTGCCCTCACCTGCCGTATTGTGGGAGACTGGATTATCCGTTAGCAATCCACCAAAAGCCAGCCAACCAATGTACTCTGGTTATCTATGGAATGGATATTTAAACTTAAATATTTAGACCATAAGTATAGATCTCGTACTCTTGGATTCGGCTGTGGTTAGTTTTTGGCAGATTATCACTTCGCCTTTTGGCAGATGATCTTCTTAGAGACGTGCCCTTTCAAATCCTTTTACAATAGGAGTGAAATTTTGTTGTGTCAGTGGGTTGTTGCATGTTCTTGCCAAACTAATATGAATGCCAGTATGCCACTCCTAAAAGAACATTTTTTAGACTTTTGGTTGTTTAACTTGTGGGATTGTGTTTGGCGGAGGGAATTTGAGAGTTGAGACAATGGTTCCTCTAGTATGGAATAGTTTTTGTCACTCAGTTTTTTTTTTTTAAATCACCCTTCGGTAATATTGGTTGAAGAAGATAACATTCTCGAAGAGAACACGGAGGGATCTTGTAGTTGCAATTGCTTTCTGTGTCTGTAATAAGAAATACAAGTCACCTTGTTTCAAATTAGTTGGTTTATTGTGAACCCATTGTGTCCTCTAAACCCATCAAAAAGGGGAGTATGAATTCCCTAGGAAATTTCAAGTTTCCTCACCCAACTTTCCCTCATAATCATTTTACTATGATAAGAAATAGCCTCACATGTATAAACTTGACTAGCCACAGTAGCCCAAATCCAAGTTAGATATGAATACTTATAGGTAACATTCACCCCCACTTAATGCTACCCGAGACCAATCCAAGGCACTGTTGCTTTAACCCATGTTGGTTGGTGTTGAGATGGGTATCTTTGGCAATTGGCACCGTTTATCCACCAGCCTAAAGGCTTCAATGGCATCAACATTCAATATCTGGTCATCTTAAGTGGGCCCTGATGCCAACTGATAAGCCAACTAGGGTAGGATATGGGTTCTTCCAATTGCATATATCTTCACAAAAAATGCCACTCGCCATGTTTTATTGTTACTTCCTCAACCCGGCACAATTGCAGCCGTCCAGATCGAATTATACCAATCGCCGAACGTTTTGGAATGGACGCGGGAGCAGTTCTTGACAATGTAAGGCAACTTTCTACTTTTGCTGCTGAGTTTCAATGTTAGAGCATTCAATTTAAATATTTAATAGAATGAAGATAAATGATAGGTTCAAACTATTGTACTATGGACCAGTTAGACATCTACACATGTATCAGATTGTTGGATAAGAAATATCAATTGCTTATCCACATATGATCACAAATTTGATCTTGATCTTGATATGATGATCAATTCACTGAATTGAATCAAAAGTAAACAATTTGAACAAACATAATAAGAATGTCTAACGTACAATGAGCACTTCTATAAAATGGACCATCATAAGATTAAGTTCAATATGTTGTAGTTGTGCCATATATACAAAGCCCTTATGTTCAACAAGTAAACAAACTCATAGGTGGGCTAAATGGACCCAACATTCTGAGATAGACTCCAACAACTGGGCTTGATTGAATTTCAATATGAATTCATATTCAAAATTTTAAATGAATCTAAAATTTGTATTGAAATTCATTTATTTTAAATTTAAATTCTTAAATGTTCAAACTAATGATATATATATATATATATATATATATATGGGGCACAATCAAATAAACACAGGTATAGTAGAAAAATTTACATTCTATTTTTTTTTATTAATGACTGGTGTTCATATCATTCACATCACATGGTGTTATTCTATTTTTCAAGATAACTTTTCAATTTTTTGTCATTTTGTATCACATGGAATGAAGTGTTGACCACACATAGATTAATTGGCATATGTGTTGGGGTTCCACAACTGGGCAGTTTTGTGCCCAGGCACAAGGATCTTATGTGGGACCCATTTTTGTTAAATATTTTAAAAAAAATTAGTTCCAACCATTTATAATTTTTGTTTGATGCGTCATCACCATTGGATTAATCATGATGCGTCAAATTTTTATCTAATGATTATTTTTAATCTTAAAAAACTATGGGCTAATATAATCCAATTATTCTTATTTGTTGACAATATAATAGACTCTATGATAATTTTTCTGTTCATGTAATTCTTTTATCACAGGATGGAGCCCACTATCTAATAGAGCCTATTAGAGCACTTCAGCTTAAACATCTACAAGACTCTTCATGATCCACTGCACTCTTTCTTCAACCACACTCTCTATAATCTCACATATATACAGCGCACTAACGTTAATGATAGATTCGTTAGAAAGATCTATCTTTGAATTTGTAGCTCATAACAATCGCTTTGGATGGAAAATTAAATAACATTTTTCAAATTCTCAAAAAAAATTACTCCCTAATTTTTTATGGATTTTATAATAACCTTTACATATATCTAATTTATATAATTTTTAATGGACTACAAATTTAAGACAAAAAGTTCATCCTTTCCAATGAATTCATTACCATCAACATAAATAAATTCCACATGGATAAACTCATGAAAAGTATAACTTAAAAACGAGTTTGGTTCAGTGGAAACTTTGGTTTGCACGGCCCTCAGTAGACTCATTAGATATATTCCTAACTAATTTTACATTAATCTAAATCTATAAATTCCCACTATCAAATAAAATAAAAAATTTAAAGACTTTAAAAATATAATTTTACTTATTTAATCAAAATAAAATATTTTATATAAATTAAAAAATTTGAAGTTTTTTTTTTTGAATTTATGAGTGAGAAACTGTGGGATATTTAGTGTAAAATCTTCAAGAATGAGTTCATTACTTTTAGAATACATCAAAATTAAATCATAAAGACTTAAATCCATAATATGACGAGTCGGAAAGTACCCTAAACGACTGAATTACTGGATTTGTACAACTTTGACAGTAATCAAGTAAATTTTATACTTTCATGAAATGTTTAATGATGGCTGTCTATTTTTTATTATCATGGATGAGAAGATCATCTACGCGCGGGCCTACACTTACGAGCACCAATACAACTTGCTCCTCGGCCTAGCTGCCAAAATGTCTGAAGAACCCTTCAGACTTCTGGTGAGTCATCTTTATTTAATTTTGTGGTAGTCATCTCAACTCCTAAAACATTAAATGGTGGCTGATTTGCCGAATCTCATCACGATGAGGGGTAAAGGAAAATTTTAATAAAATATTTTTTATTTATTTGTACTAAATGATAAGAGTGTACTCTCACATTGGAGAAGTTTTTCATCTCGTGAATTCAATTTTTTTTAAATTCTAATTTTACCCTTTTAACCAAAAGGTTAAAATTGGAATTTAAAAAAATGAATTTCCATAATAAAAGAATTCTTCCATATAAAAATGTTTACCAATGATAAAATATAACATTATTTCCATCATATGTAAATTAATATTCAAAAGAAGAAAAGAAATAACCCTGTATGGGCCATGGATCATAGATTGTGGATTCGGTGATTGCTCTCTTTCGAGTGGATTTCACGGGAAGAGGTGAGCTTGCAGAACGGCAGGTAAATTCAAGTTCCGTCGTTTATTCATTTCCTATTTATTTTTTGTTTGTACTGGATACCTTAATACCTTATCTTATTTTTCTTTCATTCATAATTATTTGGATGCCCATCATAAAAAAAATTACCCTAACGTGGTGCTCATCTGTGCCACATTTGAAACCTTTCTTCCGTAATATACTATACCATGTGAATTGGGTCTCTCTATTCAATATAAGTTAATTCGTATTTAATTTCAATATTAATTGAAATTTATACAAAACTACCTTCATTTTTATTATAGACTTTTAGATTTCTAAAAATTTTGAATTTTAAAATTTAATAAATCTAACTATTTATGAAAAACATAATTAAAAAATAACTTTCAAAAGAAAGCGAGCCTACCGACACATTATTGTGCATGCGTAAGATCGTGCATGGAACTAACTTTGTTAATATTCAAATAATATATAAGGCTCACCTAGAGGATAATGATCCGTGCAGCATGAGTTTTTTTATCATGGTACACTATCCTTAAAATGAAAAGACTATTTTGCCCTCTCTTTTTGAAAGACAGAAGAGGGAGAATAAGAAAAATAACGATAAAATTGCATTTTCCTTTTAAAAATTGTGTATCATGATGAAAACTCATGGTGGAATAATCATTACCCCTCACCTGGCACATGCAACATGTATGGAAGAACCTAACTTTATTAATATTTAATAATATTGAAGATATACATAAATATTCGTTTGATCCGAGTTATTTCATTGTTGTCCATCTCCTATTGCGAGCGGCTAAACTGACATGAACATCTGTAGCAAAAGTTGGCTCAAATGCTCTCCCGTATAACTAAGATCGCGGAAGAATTCAACGTGGCAGTCTACATGACCAATCAAGGTAAGCTGGCCTCATCAATCATCGAATGTTGTGTGCTTGTTTAGTGCTATCTAGGAAATTTCTTCCTCTATTTTTAAATAAGTTAGTGAAATATTTGTAACAGTCGTTGGATGGCTTACGTCTTTTATATTTTTTCTCTTTTAATTTAAAGGTGAGTATGTATGTGCTCACCATTAGAAAGGCAGATACGAGAGTAATTGATAAAGCCCATCAAAGCCACATGTGAAACGCTTTTTATAGGATTTATTTACATATCAATCACATAATTTTAAATGGGTGTAGTTTAAGTGGTTAACATTTTATTTAAAAAAGTGGAATGTGTTAAGTTTGAACGCCCATGATCTAATTTGGTGTACTTTAACGGCAGTGTGTATCAGCCGTGGAGATTTTACACTGAATTTTTCATGTTTTTTCATGTATAAATTAAAAAAATGAGAATGTAAAATGAAAAAACTTTTGTCATTTGAACAATTTTCAGTCTATGATTTTGTGGAGTTGAGATCTGAAGTGGAGTGATTGACACATGATCTTTATTCATCTTTTAATTCTGAGTATGCATGATTGCAGTTATCGCCGACCCCGGTGGCGGCGTTTTCATATCTGATCCAAAGAAACCGGCGGGAGGACACGTGTTAGCCCACGCTTCTACCATTAGGCTGATGTTTAGGAAAGGCAAAGGCGAACAACGTGTCTGCAAGGTCATCGATGCTCCCAACCTGGCCGAGGCTGAAGCTATATCCTCTCTATTATCATCTAAATAATTTATTTTATTAATATAAAGCTAATTTAAATTTAACAAATTATTTTTATAAATTAATTGTTCTATCTAACCCCATTTAATTTCTTCACTTTTATCACCTCTTATGCAATCTTAATTTTTAATTTGTACTATTTTATAATTATATTTTAATATGATGAGATCTTGTGCCGGAATATATATATATATATATATATCAACTTATAATATATAATTTCTTTTACTGTGACAGATTTCTATTACCTTAGTATGATTCAATTTCCCCGCACTGCAGTCTTGGGACTTCACTTTTTCACCAAAATTCACTTATACACACAAAGCCCAACTGTTGAAATCACTTGTGAATCTCTCGTTCTCTATATCTTTTTCCATTTGAATTGTGGTTTATGATTGAAAGTGTTCAAATGTCAATGGACAAAAAACTCTATGAGCTCCAAACCAGTTGAGATAACCTCTCAGGAGTTTCTTTCCCCGTTTGAATTGCTAGCAAGGAAATAACGAAACCAGCTCTGACAGCTTGAGAAAACTATGTATAGTCTTTCACTCTGTGTGCATGCGCACGTGTTCCTTGACTAAAACACGTCTTTCAGATAACCGCAGGAGGCATTGCAGATGCTAAGGACTGAAGCATTCTTTTCCTCTCCTATTGGCCTGTACCAATTTCCCCATTAATCCGGGGAAATAAGATGTAAGGAGGTATCCCGAATGTAGCCAGTAAAATTGGCATCACTACTCTCTTTTAACTTTCAAATTTTCAGGTTCACACCCACGACTGCACTAATTTTTTCAAAATGAGAATCAAATTTGCTTCTATCATTTCAAAGTTTTCAACAGTTCATGGTTTTAAAAATTGTCTGATATTAACTTAGTTTTTGAAACCACCAACTTATTTGCCGATTATTCAGTGGTCTCCAATAATTCTGGTAATAGTTACATCTCTTAGTCCGATGATAATTTAAATATTATCCCATTTTTTTATATTTTTGATAACACGAGTATCCCTACGCTATAGAAGGGGTGAGACTATCCCACATATACATAAAATCACATGCAAATTTGTATATCAAGTAAGTCTAGTAAAAATTAAATCTAAGACCTTTAATCTATTCTTATAAATTTAAAGCAAATGAACTTAGACCTAACCTCCCCGTCTTTTTTATAAATCTTATTCAAATTTTGAAAATCTGATGAGTTTTTGAAAACCAATATTTAGAATCTTACTGTAATTTCTTAAACAAATTTGTCAAAATAATAATAATAATAATAATAAGTCCAAATCATAAATTTCATTCAGGTCAAAAAATGATGAGAAATACCCGATTCCATGATGATATGAAGATGTATGAATTCTCATCAGTCCCATCTATAGTTTAAAAACTCAATAAAGAAAAAGAAAAAAATCAAGCAAGTCCATCCAAACATTATTAATTTTTTTCAAATTGTATTGACAAACTCACCCAAACTATTCAACTCAATAGGATTTCAAGTCAAATCTAAATTAAAATATGACCCACACTCTATTGAAAACCAATGTGTGATAGCATCTACTGGACAATTGAACTGCATGCGACCACAGTGGTGAATTCATTACACGATTATCAACATCCAATCAAGTATATGCCCAACGTTTTAAAAGGATTTCATGATCGAACAGGGGAAAAAAGATTAAATTCTCATTTGACTCTCATCGACAACCAAAATCATTTTATTTTTGAGCAACGGATAGGCGTATAAAAGTGGGCTTGCTCCACCTTGGAAGGATCACGAGCTCAATATCCAACTCTTATCTTACTCAGTAGCAATCAAATAAATTCTGTTTAAAAATAAATCATGAGCTTAATGTCCCATCACTTTCTCAATCATCCTGACAACCGGCGACAAAGTCCCTCAATAGTAAACAAACACTTGCTCCCCTAAATAAATGATTGAACACAATGAAAACGCGAGGTCAGTGTTCATCCCTTCTCTGAATCAAAATGATAGGATCATCAGTCACAGGTAGAACTAAATATGGCTTCTCCATTTCCTAGTATTGCAAGGCCACAAAATTGTTGTTCATGGCTTTATTATTTTCAAATAAAATTGTTCAATGGTTTAGGGAAAAAATAGTCAATCAGCTTTTCAATTTCAATATTGTAAAAATCGCTACTTTGCTTCTGCATGACAAAAGATCTACACTTCAGTTGTGTAGCCTGAGAAACACGTTTATCAATTAAAACTCAGTGCCGGTTTTACATCATACTAGAAAACTCAGCGCCGGTTTTACCAATTAATGAGATAATTCTTTATACAAACCACACCACAACAGACAACAAAGAAAAACTTTTTTCTCACTGGGGAATTTTAAAAACCAATAACACCTGGAGTATAAATCACTAGAGCTTCTAAACAGTAGAAGGTATTGAATGTGCTTAAGAAGTAGAGATAAAAACATCCGAGTAACATGTAAGCATCAAAAGCAATATTGAAAAAGAAATGGCAAAGAAAAAAGACCCGTAAAATCCAGATAAAGATTTGCCATCTAAGGTGATCAGATCAGTAGTGTGCAGACCAATTTGCAGCACTCCCAACTCTAGCCTAGCGAGAATCCTTCTTTGCATCTGCACCACACACCTGACCTTGACTATCAACTTGTAGCATCGGCTTCATCTCATTCAGAGGTTGTGAAGAAACCCATACATGGTACTTTTATGTAGAGTGAACTAAACATTTATGGTCTATAAAGAGGATGGTCACACAATAAGCCCAAAAGCCCATTTGAAGGAGACAGAGAAACCCATGGCCACTAATGAGATGTCAAATGACATTCGACATTCTCATTAGCAGAAAAAAAAAAAATTCATGGAAGGATAAAAAGAACTCGAAAAGTCAACTCTAAATAGATGAGATTTGAGCCATAATGATGATGATGAAAAGATAAAAAAGAATGTATAAGCTTAAAGAGAGATTCGGCACGTATCACAAGCCACCTAATAGAAACAGAAAATCATATACCAACTGAAAATGTCAGAGTAGGAAATCAAAACCAATTTCCTGTAAAGTGATTTTCCAAGCATTCTGCAAACTCCTTTGATACTAGAACCCACTAAAATTTCAAGCTTAACCCTTTCAATGATGATGAATTGGAAGATGCTGTTTCTTTAACAAATCATCCATTCTGTTCTCCCCACACAAACCATGCAATGGCTGAAGGTACCAATTTCTGTAACGAGTGAATGAGACAATCCCCGATCCCCACCCTTCAATGAAAGGGGGCAGGAAGGCCCACTAAAAAAAGAAAAGTAAGAGGAAGGACAAAATGGAAGATACAAATGGCCAATGAAGTAGACAACTGACTGATTCCTCAGTCCTCACTATAACGAAGGGCAATCTCTACTGTCTTTGAATGGTGACGTACCCATAGTTTTTTCTCTTTTTTTCAAGGTGTGATCAAATTCTTACTTATGCATCACAATGGAATCCTAGGATATGATTTAGCCCCCAAGACATATCAAGTGTATTTGAAATGACCAAAATAAAGCTACAATTACACAATACAGTCTAAGGGTCATTTTAGTTGTCTGAATTAGAGAATTCTTTCGACTAAAATAATGGATTAAGTGGGGATGGGCTTTTAGTCGACTGAACTAAAGTTTCAGCCGACTGAAATTCTGAATTTTCAGAAGGATGCGATTTCAGTCGACTAAATGAAAGTTTCAGCCAACTGAAATTCTGAATTTTCATGGGATGTGATATCAGTCAACTGAATTCTTTGGTTCAACCGACTGAATTATTTCCTGATAAACTATTTGATATCCAGGACGTTTTCAGTCGACTGAATCTTCATTTTAGTCTCGACTCAATCGCGAAAAGGTAATATTTTTTGAATCATAAATGCCCTTTCCAACGGCCCTTTCCTTCATTTAATGATTGGCAACGGTTTTAAACATGATAAACTTATAAAACAAAGCATCAATGGGCATAAGGAGTGTTGACTTACTTGGAATCACAAAGAATTTATTGAAGTCAAATCCTAAGCACACTTTAGCTCAAAAATCCATCTCTTGCAATCTTACCTTGAGCCATTCGAGTTCAAATCTTTGAGTAACTCTTAGTAAACTTGTTTTGTAAACATTTGAGAGTTATTCCTAAGTTTTATATTATATTCTTCTACATTTCCTTGAGAGATAAAGTTTGTAAAGGGTTGGTATAACCCTTGTGAAGTAGAAGGGTGTCTTAACCTTCAAATTAGAGAGTGTTATCTATAAGCATTGTAAAAGGTTTATTCTCCACCATTGAATGAGAAGTTTAGTTTATTCAATTCTCAAATGGTGTACTTGAGGCTAGGACTTAGGCAAGAACGCCGAACCTCATAAAAATCTCAGGTTCAATCTCTCCATCTTTTCTCATCTCTTCTTTTATATTCTGGCATTTATTTATTACTTGTTTGCATCTTATTTTTCTAAATTGTGTAATTTAAGAAAACCCAAAAAGTTTGCATTGACCCAATTCACCCCCCTCTCGAGTCAATTTCTGAGCAACAAATTCTTCTTTAGAATTATTTTGAATTTTAAATTCTAACAAATTCTTCTTTAGAATTATTTTGAATTTTAAATTCTAACAAATTCTAAATTTTAAAATTTTTAACTTCTAAAATTCTCTATTTGGTTCATCTTGAAATTTGACATTAGAATTTTATTCTAACAACTTAAAATTAAAAAAATGTATTAGATTTGTTTGAAAACATAAATAACGCCAAAATTTGTTTAACGACACTTCATATCATGTTCATGGTCATTAAAAGATAATGCTTTCTATGTGACTACACTATTAAGATCTAATATCTTTTGGCCTCAAAAGACTTATTATTTATTTAAATTAAATTTGAATAAAAAATATAAGCATTAATTTGAAAAGAATAATAGATAAATTACGTTGTATAGGTCCACCTAATAACACCATTATGTATAAAATAAAACCATATAAAAAAAATTCGTTTATCATTTAATAAAACATATAAAAACAAAAAAATAACAAATATAATAAAAAATTAATACCTCCCATTATGATAAAAATTAAAGACTTATTGGATAGTGCACTTTTTAATATTTAATTATAAAATTTAAATGTTTATTGACTTTAAAAATAATTCAATTATGCTAATCAAAATTATTTTTAAGTAAATTAGACATTTACACATAAAAATTAAAACATATCTGCCTACAACATTGCGAATACCAAACATGGTTGGTTTGAATCAATATTATAAATATCGGTAATATTTTTAAATTTGTCATATTTTTATGCTAAAATACCAATTGATGGTAATATCTAGAGATCTATCGACAAATGAGTAAATTCTCAATAAAATCACGTTATAAATGTTATAAATGATAATATCATGATAATATCTCCAAAATTCATGTTAAACTACTGATAAATTCTTTATTACTATTATTTTAATAATAATTTCATTTATTACATTTTTAGTATTTTTTAAATATTATATTTTTTACGAAAATTTTCCATTAATTTTTCCCGAGAATTTACTATCGATCATGTTAATATCCTCTATTTATGACAATGGTTTGAAACTTTGATTCCTTACCCGACCCTGCACAACTCCGTTTCCACCTCTCTGTACGTATTTGAAACCCCATGAACTGACCCAGTTTCGCTGTCTCGCTCTCCATCCTTCTCCCAACTCATTTCTCCGTCATGTCAGCTGTGGTTGGAGTGATGCTTTTGCCGTCTGCGGCTTTTGACATTTTCTCACCCGCCAGGGTTTACATCTAGGATTTACCGATTGTGAAGTGGGAGCCCGAATCCAGATAATGTGTATGCTGGGGATCAGAAAGCGGATCTGGATCTAAAACCAACGATGCAGCTCGGATTTACTTGGATTCGACCCGTTTCCAATCCGTCTCTGTTCCTCCTCTCCGCCCATTCATTTCTAGGGCTTTTCCTCATCCATCTCTTTCCAGTAATTCCTCCTTTGGCGAACTCATCTCACTGTCAAAGACTCTAAGGTACGCCCTCTCTCCCGCTCTATGTGGTCAAGGGATTAAATGCAGAGGTCGTGTATTTGAAACTGAATGCTGCTTCATAGAATGATTCAGATAATAGCTATTGAGTGAGATCAGGTTTGTCTTCTTCTTTGTACCCTCTCTGATATACTTTAGCTTGTTTTATTTTGTTTTTATGTGTTTGTTTGGATTTTCTAGTCTGGACTTTATAATATCTTTTCCATAAAAATAATTTCGGTCGTTGGGCTTGCCAAGGACACCATTTAAGTTGCTTTTTGCATGATAGAAATATCTCTCTTTTTTATGGTTTTGTTCTAGATTTTGGTTTTCTTTTTCTATTTTTTTGGTTGTGGGGAGAGGAGAGAAAGGGGGATTGAGGACTGGGGGCTACTTAAATGCAAAAGAACCATGCTTTTAAGAATGGCCTTGGCAAAATGGATAGATTGATCGTCTTTAAAAAAATGGATAGATGCCAGATGGTGACCACTTTATTGGAGATGTTAGGGACTGCATGCCCAGGGGTGGGAGGATTCTGCCATTCTGCCCAACTATGTTCAAGAGTAGAATTGGGTTTCTTGGTGTTTAAATTTTCACTCTTTTATCTGTTTTTTTAAATGGTTAGTATATTAAAAAGGAAAAGGCACCAGAGCGGCTAACATAAAGCAAACAATAAAAGAGAAGAAACAACAACACTACAATCTTCCCAAAATATAAAGGAAGCCAAAGCTTCAAGCAACATTAATGGAATAGAAAGCTATTGAAGATCAGCACATTCTTTCCAAGCTCTAAAGATGTCATTCATGGGAATATTCCTGAATTTCTCAAGGAAGGAACTCTTTTATCTTGTTTTGAATCCAACCAACACTGTCTTTCTGTAGAAAAAAGTGGCAATCCTATTCACCATTAGTAGTGTATCTTTTAAATTTTAATGTCAGCAAGAGCTGATGCCAATGAAATTACCAGTCCTACTTTTCAGCTTGAAAATTGCATTTAATTGGTTGGTTAGGAATTCACTCTCATGCATGATGTAGAGCAATCTCCCATGAACTGGCCGATTTACATTATTTGCTTCCCTCTCTCCTAAATGTGTCCATGGAATTGGACTTGGCAAAGTGGCAATATGTTGAATCCGGCTTAGTTGGGTCTAGTCAATTTGTTTTTCCAACCCTTGATCCATTATGCACCCTTTTATTATATAGGTTGCCTCTTAATACATGGGCTAACCCAACTCAAACCCATTTTTCCAATTATTAAATGAGTTGACCCATTTACCCAAACCAAAGCCAAGGTCATGTAGACATATTTGACCTTTAATTCATTCTTACAAAGCACATATTGAAATGTATAAACAATGTTTCATTAACATATTTTACTAGTATTTACTTAATAGTGATATTAAAAAATGACATCAATATAAAAGAAGTTGAGAGTGAGAATAAAGAAAGATGGCGTAGAGAATGCGAGAGACGAAGATAGATGTCAAGATTTTGTTTTTTAGAGAGAGAGAGAGAGAGAGAGAGAGAGAGAGAGAGAGAGCTGGCTAGTGGTTGAGAGCAAATGAGGGTAGGAGAAAAAGGAGTTGGCCACTTGTATTAACTAGTGTTAGACATCATCATTATTATCAAAGGCCAACATCCTATCTAATCAGGGTCGGCCTTACAAGTTCTAAAATCACCAACTGACCCTATCTTGAATGATACCATTAGCGACTCTATAATCTAACATGTTCTTTTTTGCCCCTTCCCTTTATGATTCTAGTGGTTGGCCTCTCCTCCTATTGCTTTGTGATTTATAGCTTCTCAATTCTACGCATTGGAGTTGTATTTAGTTTGTTACTATCATGACCAAACCACCTCAAACGAGTTTTTCTCAATTTGTCATCTATTGGAGCTACGATGAAGCGTATGGTCGGTTTTAAAGAATTCTGCATGACTTGACTTGGTAATTTGACATAATTCCAAGAGAACCCAGACTCGAAGAATTCCGATGTCTCGAAAGATCCTCTGACCAATGTGGATGAAATGCGCCTCTTGATAACCCACCTGGATTGACGACAAACGGTGCTTTAAAGAGGATGAGCCAAAATCTCAAATTCTCACTGGAAGAATGAGACAAGGCCAAGACTTCCTTGGGTGAAAATTGACACCATGTAAAGATCACTCAAGATAATATGGAATTCTATAATGCGTACAATGTTGAAGATTCTCTCCTTCTGGCATATGGCAATTTCAACTTGAGGCCGAGTTCTTCTCAAGTGGGAGGAAATGATGGGGACATCATGCATGAAATTGAACCATTAAATGACCCCCAAGATGACCTTAGCCATGAAATTGATCAATTAGCCATAATTGAGTGTGAAAGACATATTGGTGCCAAAGACCTTCATACCCAACTGCAAAAGCCACCCAAGTTGACCCCAAGTCAGCCCAAGCTTATGTCATATGGGTGTAATTCTTCAAATCCATTTAATTAAGCCCCAATTGAACTTTTTTTATTTTATTTTCGGAGGTGTTCAAACGTTTCACCTGACTAGTCCTCCGGGGTGTGTGAAAAGCCCCCAATCTTCACACACTGGGTAAGTCCATGGGGAGTGATCCTTCATTGGAGTTGATCCTGAATCGAACCCAAGACCTCATCCTGAAGTCTTGCACCCACTACCTTCAGGCCAACCCCTTGGGGTTCCAATTGACCCTTTTAGCAAATCAAAGGCCAAATCCAAGCATTTAATCTTTTACACGAATTTTATCTCTCACATGCATGACGGAATGTTGGAAAGAGGAAAGGATGGGAATTAGAATCCAAGTGGCATGTAGATCTTACTCAAACCATGGAAAGTCAGCCAAGTTGTAAATTAAGCAACCATGGATGAATGGCTAGGATTGATCCTTGGGAAAGGAGGTGGAATGGATGGTTTTGATGGATGGCATACCTTATTAATATTTTTTGAGTTTTTGTGTATAAATAGAGGCCTTTGGGCATTGTACAAAACACATAAGCAATCCAATGCACATTGAGTTTGAGATTGAAGCTCCTCTTTCTCTTTTGAGTTTCTTGTTTTCTTTGGTTTCTTTAGTTCTAATTTGATTTTCTAGTTTCTAGTTTCTAGTTTGAAATTTTGTCCAAATTCCTTGGACGAATTTTGCAATTAGTTCTAGGAATCTTGAATTCTAGAAATTTATATTCTCTTGAGTGATCTTTGTATTGTGTCAATTTTTGCCCAAGGAAGTCTTGACCGTATCTCATTATTCCGGTGAGAACTTGAGGTTTTTGGTTCATCCTCTTTGAAGTCCCGTTTGCCGTCAATCCGGGTGGATTATCAAGAGACGTATTTCTTTGATGTTGGTTGGAGGATCTTCCGAGACGTCGAAGTTCTTTGAGTCTGGATTCTCTTGGAATTCTGCCGAATTGCCAAGCGGGGTCTTGCGGAATTCTTCTTTTTACGTTGGAGGTATAGGTAGGTGTAGGGCTGCAACTCGGGTCGGGCCGGCCGGGTTTTCATAAACCCAACCCTAACCCAACTTACTCCATATTGAACCCAACCCGACCCGACCCGAATGAAAAAACCCGAAATAGTGAACCCGACCCCACCCGAGATTGTCGTAGCCTTAACCCAACCCGACCCGCCCCTTGACCCGACCCGGCCCGGCCATCAGATTCTACCATCAGCGGCAAATCATCTGGTTTTTTGGTTCCATGCTCGCAAGGTATTTGATTAAATCCCCCACCCAAACACTTGTATATAAATATCTTGAAAATGTAACAACAACCTGTTAGCAAGTGATTCAATGAAGTTGCTGAAACAACCTCTTGAAGCCAGTTATTCTAATCAACAAACAGAAATCTGAGTGTTGCAAGTATATGGACACATGGCTTATGGTGTCCGTGTCATGTTGTTGGAACTATAGTTCCTGGAGCATCGTTTTTTACTAGTTTTGGTTATTCCTGATGTGTGCATATTTACTTAAATGATTTTTTCAATTTGAGTCAAGTCGAGAATCCCTCTCTCAACCCAACTCGAATTTATTTTGAGTTTGTTTACAGACAACGCCAGAAATTACAATGTATCAAATGGTAATAAGATCTGCAGTTTTGCACGAACCCATCTTGCCATAATATTATTTCTGTTAATCATTTCTTTATCTTTTACATTTTAAAATAAAATATTACATGATCAAAGAAAAAGAAAGAAGGAAATGAAAGAAAGGATATCAGTTAGAGAGACTCACCAAGGTCCGGCCGGGAAGAGATGTCGGTGAAGAAGAGGAAAAATGACAACGACCCGAAGAGGAGGCGACGAGGAGGCGACGAGGGAAGGGGGAAAAAAGATCTGCACGAACAATGGAAATTGGAAAACAAAGGGTCGGCTAGGGTTTGCTGAGATTTGGGGATAACTAGCCTTTTATATTAACTTATAAGAATTGGGTCGGGTCGGGTCGGGTCTTCTCGGGTCGGGTTTTCTCGGGTCGGGTCGGGTCGGGTCGGGTTGAAATTTAAAAGCCTCAGCCCAACCCGACCCGAATTTCAGTCGGGTTTTTCTTTTCTCAATCCGACCCGACCCTATAGCCCGACTATTGTAACCCGACCCGCATGATTTCTCGGGTCGGGTCATGCGGGTCGGGCCAAAACCCGACCCGAGTTGCAGCCCTAGGTAGGTGCTAAAATCGACCCCACCCTTCATCAAGCTATACCTAAACAAATTCTAATACGTTTGTTTCTAACTCTATTATTTAAAATTTATTTGCACATCCAACATAGCATACATATCTCCACAATCTTAACTTTATCTGTTTGTCTTTTCTTCATTGCCGAACATTTTACTCTATAGGGCATTGCAAATCTAGTAACTATTTTATAAAATCATCCCTTTAGGCGAAGGTAGACTCTTTTGTTGCACAAAAGTCAACTGGCTTATCTACATTTTGCCCACTCCGCTCTTATTCTATTCATTATATTTTAGTTGAAACCTCTTTGAGATGCTACCGTAGAGTCCAAGTATTAAAGCTTATCACAATGTGTAACTAAGTTAGATCCAATTTTTATCGGGTTGCTCTCATTATTATTTAATCCACTAAAGTTACATTCCTTGTATTTTGTTTTAGTTCTACTAATTTTCAAACCATTTGACTGTATTTTTCTCCTCCACGATTCTAACCTTGCATTGGGTTGTTGTTTTGTCTTACTAATTAATACTGTATCATCTGCAAAAAGCATACACCATGACACTTATTCTTGGATTCTTGATGTTAAGTTTTCCATGCTTAGCGCAAGCAGGTATAGGCTTAAACCAGATCCTTCATGGATTCCCACTACATGGAACTCCGCCATCTCTCCACAACGGTTCTAATGATAGTGATTGCATCCTCATACGTATCTTGAATTATCTCAATGTTTTCATTGGGGATGTATTTATTTCTTAAGCTTCTCAATATTAGTTTTCTTGGTACTTTATCATATGCCTTTTTAGGTCAATAAAAGTCATATAAAGGTGCTTCTTCTTCTCTCTATATTTCTTTATAAGTTGTCTTAGGATAAAAATTACTCTCTATTACCCTTTCTGATGCAGGACAAGGGATAGGGTAACCCTAAATGCCTAAATGAGGTTCCCTAAAGATTAAAATGGATGGAAATAATGCACCCTAAATCTAATATGTACTGAAATTAAAATTCTAATTAATACTACAATTAATTAATATAATTTTGTCACAAATAATCATGCAAAATATCGCAGAATATAATGTAAACAAATAGATAGAAAGATTTAATAAAAGGGTGGAATGGTTTTGGACTGAAGTGGGCCATTTTGATTTTAAATAAAAGGGGCATATGGTTTAAACAAGCACATGGATTTAAATAAAGCAATAAAGGCACGATAGGTATAGGAGAGAAATAAGGCTTGCAAAAGACTTATTTGGACTTAAGGGGTGACTTGCGATGGTGTAGAAGGTGTGGCAGAAGGGGATATGGAAAACGACATGGCAGAAGGGGATATGGAAACGACAAGGCCAGAATGGTTTAAGGGTATGCAGCAATGAGGGAAAGGCTCAGGACAGTAGCGGCAGCGAGAGGGAATGGACTACAGAGGTTGGTGATGGCTATAGGAGGGGAGTAAAGGGTGCAGCAAGGTTGTGTGGGCTAAAGGAAAGAGGCAACAAGGACTGTTTGGCTAAGTAAAGGAGCCAAAGGGTTTAGGACAGCAACGAAGGGCTGGTTAGGGAGGGGCGAACTGGTAGGAAGGGGTTTTAGGGCTGGACGAGGGTAAAGGAACGGGTTAGGAGAGAGGGCGAAAGCCTATGGGGAAAAGGGGATGGTGGTGGCACTGCAAAGGATTGTATGGATGGTGTTCAGGTCTAGATCTGAATATTGGGAAGTATAATAACTGCAAGGGGAAGGATCAGCTGCGTTACTGAAGTGAAAGAAACGAAGAAAAGAGAGAGACAAAGAAGTAGATAGAAGAGAAGAGTACCTGGCTTCACACCGTGGCTTTTCGCCAAATCTTGGATTCCACCAAGGTTTCCATCGCAACAAGGTATGTAGCGAAAATCATCAACTCTTATTCCATTCGTCGTGTCATGCCTCAAAGGCTACAAGGCTTTATAAAGACTTTATACTACTAAAAATAAAACAACAAAACCATTACCAAATTACCCTTACTAAAATAAAACTAATAATTAAAAAATGGAAACACACAGAAATAGAAGGCATGGAGCACGGTGTATGCTCCGCATCACTTTCCCAAATTTGTGTGACTAATGAGCTTGATTGCTCGATAACTGACACAACTTTGAATATCTCCCAGACTACTTTGCTCTTACATCACTCATCATGCATCCGTGGTCGGCCAACACACACCACTTCCACTTAAAATGGACTACATATATTAACTAGTGTTAGTGTTTTAAATAAATAACTAAATGCCAAACCCATTTATAACTGGTTTGAGTAAACCTTATCCATTTAATAAATGGGTTGGAAATGTCAGACCCATACCCCTTTAAATTAGGTCGGTTGGGTCGGAGAAACTGTCTTTCACTGAAAAAGGGGAACTTTTCTCTTAACTCCAATTCTTTGTTCACTAGTTGATCCATGTTAACCCTGATGAACCCATCACTACTGAGTTTTCTTATAGTATCTGAATTATTTTTTCTTTGTTAGTTTATCTTGTTGGAAACTAATTTCTTGTTTATGTAGAGTAAATACCTGGATTTTCTCCCCTCAGTGAAAGCACATCCTTAGTTTGAGTTGTGATTTACTGTAGAAAGTAGAGATTGCGTATTGCAAATCCTTTAGAAGATCTACTTTTGGGTCAAGAGGCTCAATTTGCAATTCCTTAGCCCTTGAAGTCACTGAGTGATTTGAGATAAATTCTGTTATGGGAGATGTTGCGTTTGAATCCTAAGCTGGAGTTTGGATCTTTGGGACATGAATGAGAAAAACTTAAAAGACCTGTTCATATTCGATACCCTTTTTAATTAAGACAAATTCACTGAAGCATATTTTATTTCAAATTTTGTTTCTATGGTTTAACAAGATACATCTGTAAATTTTTTTCTATGTTTAACTAGATGTAATTACTGCTTCTGTTCCTCTACTTTGGAGATGTTTTCTCTCTTTCATGTAAAGGTGTTTATTGAGGAGGAAAAATGCTCTCCAGTGATGTGTATCTTCTAAAAGAATGCCTCTTCTTGAGAGCTGTCGTTCCAATTTCTGAAGCTCTTGCTTGGAGCTGAATGTGGAACTGAAGAGACATCTGAGGAGTTCACCTCACTTCTAAGGACCACCATGCTCTTACTCTAGGTTTGTGTGATTCGAGTTTAGGTCATTAATTTGATGGTGTCCACTATTGGTGATGAATATAGGGTGGTCGGCTTCGCATGTATTGAAAACAAAAACAGCCACCGCTCCAGTTAGAAATGCCACTGAATGATTCGATTTTCAATGAATGTGCAAAAATAGATATTTTTCTACGACTGTTTTTTTCATTGATTTGCTACACCAAATGTGGTGTCTGTACGCGTCCATGTACAATAATTGGGCAAATGGTGAGGCTTATCCAATGTGGACGTTTTATAGCTCAGGACCATCAACCTTTGTATTTAATGCCTATTGAACTAAGGAGTGTGCAATGTTGGATGCCTCTTTTCTTGAGAGGTCCACCTCAGCAGGTGCGCCCTTCTACATAACAGCCTTTTCAGACTATTCCTTCCAATGCAATAAAACACCCTTTCCATGTAAGAGCCATTCCTCTAGTAACATGTCATGTTATTAGATTTTTCCCCAATTTTACATGTTCTTTCCATAGTTTCAAGGATTCCATTATTATGTACTTTAAGAGAATAGTTTTGTCTTAAGACTCAGTCTAACTTTTGTTAAATACAGGTCTTATCGAATTACCCGGTGTGCGCAGATAGAGGGGGTTTTCACACACCCCAGTGGACAAGTCGGGTGTGACGCTTGGACACCTCTGGACCTCAAAAAAAATAAAATTGTTAAATACATTTTTAGTCTCATTATAATACCATTTTCCTGCTTTTTTAGATTTCCGATTATTTTATAATTACAGAAACATTCCATCATTTCAACCGCCTCCCCCACTCTTGCATATCTTTCACTTCCTATTTACTTGTCAATTATTCTAAATTCAGTTCCCAACCTTTTCTCTCCTGAAGGCTTTTATTGCTAGGATGTTTCAAACTGTCTGCAAGTGCACTAGACATTTCAAATTTTCTATCCCTCTCTTATTCAACTAGACAACAGTAAAGCAAGGCTTCCCACTATTATAAAATACCAAAAATGAATGAAGACCCACTACGAAAAGCCTGAGAGCCCTGCATAAGAAGGAAAAGAATCCGAACCCCTCCGTCTCTCTCTCTCTCTCTCTCAAAAGTGTGTGTGCACACATCAAGAAATGGTAAAATGCTGCTCGTTCCTTGTCTTGACGCTTTTCAATTGCTTCAATCCTTTAACTTCAAACCCTGAATGAATGTGCGCTTTACATTACTTTGGTAAGCCTTTTCATTCACACATGAACAACGGTGTTGAGTTGTTTAAATTGTAGGTGGTGTGAAACATTTGACCCACATATCCATGGGCATTTGGTGTTTGTAATCTGGAGGTTTTCCATTTTCATTTTCTAACTTGGATTTTCTTTCCCATCATGGAAACTATGCAACTCACTATGGCAGTGTTGGAAGTCATATTCCATAAAATTTCCACTATGGCAGTGTTGGAATGTCATATTCCATACAATTTTGTTTGCTTGGGCTCATATGGTATGTTGGTGACTCACCTTTTGTTTATAATCAACAATTGGTGAACTGCTGCTTTGAATTAGATGGCTCACTGTATATGGTGGATCTGAATTTTCTTTTCTTTGGCTAATTATGGCTCTTCTTTTCATCTTGATTGGGCAATAGACCAACTAACATGCCATCTATATGTCTATTGCGTGATTATTTGAAGGCTAATTTCATGGACCTGTTCTCCCTTGCATCTAGGTGAATGGACCTGCGCTGACAAGGTGGTTTTTCTTTTTTTTAGGTATTTCTTCTTGGTGAACTACGAAGCCGTATATTATATTAGATCAAGTTTTACATGAAATAGTTGTAGAAGCTCAAAATTAGCAATTTTTTATTACTTTTTTCCAGCACATAATATTCATAGTTTTGTGTAGCCTCGTAAAAACTAAAAGAGCTAGCCCTATAAGCAATTCTGTTTTTGGGTTTTGGAGGTTAATCATCCAAGCTTAAGCTTAGTCTTGTAGGTCTTCATCGTGCTAGGGGATGAGCTACTTAGTTTGCCTGGCATGGAACATCTCATCTGAACCCATGAGATCTGTTCCATTTCTTGCTTCACTTGGAATACGAGGCCCTGGACTTCCTAAAAGGTTGAGTAGACAATCATTGGTACTCTAGAGTCATCTCCTATGCAAATAAGTTACTGATAATGCAAAAGAGTGATGATAGTTCATAAAGAAGATGGTTTAATATATTGAAGAGGAAAGGAATAAATAAGAATCAGTGAAGGTGATTCCTGAAAATATTACCTTTGCCATGTCCTCCTGTCATGGTACCATTATAATTCAAATGTATTATTCATGTTGGTTTCTTCCAAGTGACTCCGCCTTTTACCTTATTGTTATTGTGACTGAAGCCTGTTTATTGCTATAACTCCTAATTATTTCATACTTTAAACTACATCTTATAATAACAACTGGATTTGTTACTAACTCTTCTTAATGACCTCTATGTAACTCCATAGTATTGCAAATCCTTATTTTCATGGATCTATAATTCTGAGAGAGAGAAAGAGGGCTTGGGGAAAGGGGGCTTTTGGTGACTTGGTGAATGAGTAGCACTTTGGAACCTAAAGCGTATCTACATTCAGTTGTCCAAGAATCAAGGAGTGGTTGAGATCTTGTGAGGCCACAACTGAACAAGCATGAAGATCAGTGGCATACCTTGACTTGCTAAAAAGACCCGGTTCAAAACCTTAGTGTATGGGCAATGGCAATGGGCATGTGGGTCTGGGCATGACAGGCACCAAGAAGGCAGCAATAACCATGGGTAATATTAGATTGTCATAAATTAACAAATCCTGCATTATTCCCATATAGCATAGATCAATTTTGTCAAACTCGAATCGTAACGAAAAATCGGTCTAGGATGTGAATCGTATATTGGAAATCGTAGAATTATAAGATTTATAATGTTTTTCTAAAATTATTATTATACTATAAGTTGGCTATAGACATGGTGACAAAAGATTATTTAATCATGTCAAATAATTTTTTTTTTTTTAAATTAGTTATTTATTTTTTAAATAGACACGAAAGATTAGAGAACAAATAAAAGAAAGATTTTTTAATTAGAACATGACACAAATGGTAAGAAATTTAATGTTTAAAAATAGGTGTCTCGACCCTAAAAAAATAAATAAATCTAAACAGTGAAAAAATAAATTTGAAAGAATGAAATAATGACTTGCTTATCGAAAATTAGTAACAGTCCTTGGACGAGGACTGCTGACGTAAAAAAAAGATGGAGAAACATCATACAGGTCCTCAGATGAGTTTTTTTTTTTTTTTTAATTTAGTTATTTTTTTTAAATAGATACAAAAGATTGGAAAAAAATAAAAGAAAGATTTTTTAATTAGAACATAAAACAGATGGTGAGAAATTTAATGTTCAAAATAGGTGTCTCGACCCTAAAAAAATAAATAAATCTAAAACAGTGAAAAATGGAAGACTTAAATAATGGACTTGCTTACCGAAAATTAGTAACAATCGTTGGACAAGGACTGCTGACGCAAAAAAAAAAAGATGGAGAAACATCATACAGGTCCTAAGACGAGGATTATTAACGGCAAAAAACATTGAAAAAAAATGTTACAGGTCCTCGTTTGAGGACCTGCAAAGTTAATTTCGATAACTTAAATGCGATAGGACTAAACGAAGGAAAAAAAGAAGAAGAAATGGTAATAGTGATGGGATGACTGAAGGAAAAAAAGAAGAAAACAGTGGAATAAAACGAAAGAAGAAGCAGTGACAGATGACGACGACGGAGAAGAAGTAAAAAAAGAGGAAAGAGGAAGAAGGATAGAAGCTGGAAAACAAAGATGAAGAAGAAGAAGACAAAAATAGAGAAGAAGGAAAAAAAAAAACGTACTTGGTTCGAATGGAAGATGGTGTCCTGGAAAACAAAGATGAAGAAGAAGACGACAAAAATAGAGAAGAAGGAAAAAAAAAAACGTACTTGGTTCGAATGGAAGATGGTGCTTGGAGACTTGCTTCAGAGAGGGCTTTAGAGACTTGTGGCGATTGGAGTGTCGAGGGAATGTTATCGATAATAGAGTTCTTAAACAGGTACCTTCTTTTTAAAGCATGCAAAAACAACTTTCCAAAATGATGCAGATTACGTTTTTCCTTATTCGTAAATCTCGGCCGATTCTATGATTTGTGGGATTGGCTCATACAATTTGCGAGTCAACCCACAAATTGCACGATTTCCTTCAAATCCCGATTTTTTCTGCGATTTGAATCGTAAGAGTCGTATCGTGACTCGTACTATTTTGACAACACTGGCATAGACATGTAGTCTATGTGTAAACGGGCCCTTGCTCCAAGAAGCATAGTTGTCAAAGGCATGCCTACATGTGCCTCTGGGTGCACCTTGAGGTGCTAGAGGTCTTTTGTGCCTTGATCATGCTAGGCAAGGCACATGCACGCCTGATCGAAAACGTGTTGTTGAGATATATTTAGCAATTTCTTTAATTTATCAGTTACTATTATTGTATTTTCCAATTTAGTCTTTTCCCTAATTGGTGCTTACCAATGTTGTACTCACTTTAGGGTTTTCCTCTTTTCTTTTATCTTCCATATTTGTATTCCCTTTTTTCTATAAATATAAATGATGGGGTCTCTCCTTGATTAAGGAAGACACACTAATTCTACGTGTATTATTCAAACATGCATACCTAGGTGTGCCAAGTATCAAAATATAAATATCAAACATTGTGGGACATATATAATACCTTAAAATGTAAATGGAACTAGGGTTTAGGGTAGCTACAAAAGCAAAATGGGAAAAATAGAAAGAAATGAGTGATACTTTTAGAGAGAGATTAATTTTTTAGATGTTTGTCATTAACTTTTTATATTATGCACTTCGTTTTTACATGTGATGCATTTACCCTTTTTTTTTTGAGAGGTAACAGTAAGATTTGTATTAATAGAGGAAAAAGATACAAGTACATAAAATGAGAAAAAGGTCTAGAAGTAGACTGAGAAAAGGAAAATAGAAAGCATAAGTACAACACATCCATAAATCGAATACAATCAATAGGGCCCCATCCTTGCTCAAATCTCTCCCATCTCACAGAAAAAAACACGCCTGAAGTTGAGTTCTTGACTCCAGACTTTGCATGGAAATCAGCCACCATTAGCTGTGCGGCTAACTTGGGCAAAGGAAACATCATGTCTCGAAGCTAGAGCCCTTATCTCCCTAACTGTGGTAATCAATTTCTAGGAAGATAGCTTCAACCCCCTAGCCTATTTGATTGCATTTGCCGAATTCCCTTTTGTCACTAATTTGCCATGCCCATGTACTGTCCAGATGGTCAAAGCTTTCCTAATACTAAGGAGTTCCGTCTCATTTGAATCCATTATTCCCACTAACTCTGTGAAAACTAAGGAAGTTGGGCCATTGTGATTCCCAGGAACACCCCTTATCCCTGCTGGACTTGATTTTCCCCTAGAAGGTCTATCCACATTGAATTTCATGACGCTTTGTTGAGGAGGAGCCCAAATGACTAAAGTTCTTGGTTTGCTACTGTACTCGCCCATGCACCCTTCCCACGATGAAAGAAAGTCAACGGGTTTGGTCCCCTTGAACTCCTTACCAGAAACAAGCGACACACACAACATACACTTATCCCTTTGAAAGAACTCACTAACCTTAGTTAGCTTTCCTTCAAAGACCCTAGAATCTCTCATTCCATAGGGTCCACAAGATAGTAGGTGGCATTGTCACAAATATCGTTCTTGGGAAAACGACTATTGTTAATAACGAGATATTTTCAAATTCTCGGATTTTTAACGGGAAAATCTTATGGAAAATATAAATATCTAAAAAAAAAATAATAATAAATATAATAAAGAAATAATTCTCATCTAACATTTCTTGAGTAAAAAATATCATCATCCAATATTAAAATAAGATTAAAAAACACAATCATCCACCAAGAATGCCTAATTTGATGTTTCAAAACTTTAAATTAACAAACCATCAAAAGGTTAATAGTATCATTATGGTCAACAAATATCATAAATAACATCCAAGGTCAATAAAGCCATCATTGTTCTAAGAAATCCAATTTTCTACGCCCTCAAGCTCCTCAAGAGAAAGCGAAGCACCACGTTCATCATCATCACTAGAATATTGATTCTTTTCATTCAAACCATCAAATGGATTAATCTTATCAAGTGAAATGGCCTTTGAGTCCTTAAACAATTTCTCCTCTGACATCTTTTTCATAAGCAAATTCACTTTTACATAAACCAATCTTGAAGCTTTTCTAGATCAAGTATGTTCCTCTTTTTCGAATAAGTTGATTAAAAAACGCTCCAAAGTGCACTCACATGCTGATGCACTACATGGTTAACTCATGATTTTTATTGCAGTGGACTTCAAATTTGGAATTGAAGTTCCAAATAACTCCCACCAAAGCTCTAAGTAATTAAAAGAATTAGATACACCTTACAAGATACAATTAATATAAACCATAAAATACTAAGTCAAAATTAAATTAAGAAAACAAATGAAAAGAAACTTAATAGGATGAGATGATTGTATCATTTCATTTGACATCGCTCCAAAAATTTTTGTATCTCTAGAATGATAAAGAGACAACTCTCTAAATGTTTCTCTCGTCTCTCCTCTTGGTGCCATTTTCGTGATAATTTTATCGAGACCATCTCTGATGTCTAAATATGGATTTATAATGTTCTCATAAAATAACTTAGGATGAAAATATACAGCAACAACATGCAAAGGACTATGCAAATTTTTTTTCCAACACTGATCTATTATGCTCAAAATTTCCATGCATTTATCTTCATCATCAGGATTTGGATAGACTTTTAATGGTTGCTATTGAACGATTAAATCCTTCATGCAAGTAACCTATTGTAGACCCATCACCATCTACCATTCTTAATACTTTAACAAGAGGTTCAACAATTTGGATTACCTTCTTTCTACCATCCTAAAATTCATCACCATGTAAAATGTTTGTCACGTTTTTGCCCTCACTTGTTTTACATTGTGACATGTTTCTCCATTCAACCGAAGCTACCATCAATCTCAAAGCGTCTTCTTGACTCAAAACAGATTGTAAACATATGAATTGAGTTGCAAACCTTCTAGTGGCTGACCTTTGCAACTCTCTTCCTTTGGTATGTACCCTCAACAAATGAAGGACATGCTGATACCGATACAAAAACTTAACAATTCTTCGAGCATTGTGCATGTAGGGCTTCACATGTGGCAATTTGTCAATGTCTTCCAACATTAAATCAATACAATGTGCAACACATTGTGTCTTGAAAATATTTTGATACTTATTTTCAAGTATATCTCCTGTAGATGTATAGTTTGACCTATTATCTGTATCAAATTGCATCACATTTTTTGGTTAAATCTCATCAATCACAGAAGATATAAAATTAGCAATGAAAGCCCTACTTTTAATATTTTCCTGTGTGCATATAGACTTAAAGAATACTGTGCCTTGTGGGCAAGCTTCTAAGCAATTAATATAAGGCTGATTCTTCACATCTGTCCATGTGTCGGACATGATTGTGCATCCAGATGTCTTCTAATTCTTGCTTATATCATTTACATATGATATTGCCACATATTTCACATTTTTCAACAATTTAGTCCTTAATGTTTCACTACTAGGAGGGGTATAGGTGGACCCATATCTTGCAATGGATTTGAGTGCTTTTTTATATTCTTTAGACCTCAACAAATTAAAAGAGAGGTTGTTCATCACTATGCTTCTACATAACAAATTGTCAACATAATCCTTGTCATGTCTCTTAATCATCATATCAACCAATTGTTGTCCCGATGAAGATGCAAAAGCAACAGATGATATTAAACTTTCTCCTGTGTAAGCATAGAAAGTTGAAAGTTGAAAGTTGAAACCCTAGGGAAGATTAAGAGTTGGGTGTTTAATTTAAGACTTTAAGTTTAATTCGTGTCTCCGTGAGTAAGTGTTCATGTCTTCACCTCAATGCATGCTTGTGTGCAAAATCGTGGGAGTGGAAATGTGATATTACTATTTCTCACATTAAAAACGTGAAATTAATGATTAATTGCCGTTAAAAAAGGCAGCGGTGTTAATATCGCATTTTTAACGCGAAAACGTTATTTTGCCGATATTTTCGATTTTACATTAAAAGGAAGTGGGACGTCTATTGGATTTGTTTGCACATGTGAAAGTTTAACATCATCTGTTGCTTTTGTACCTTCATCGGGATAACAATTGGTTGATACGATGATTAAGAGATATGACAAGGATTATGTTGACAATTTGTTATGTAGAAGAATGGTGATGAACAACCTCTCTTTTAATTTGTTGAGGTATGAAGAATATAAAGAAGCACTCCAAACCATTGGAAGATATGGGCCCACCTATACCCCTCCTAGTAGTGAAACATTAAGGACTAAATTGTTGAAAAATGTGAAAGATGTGACAATATCATATGTAAATGATATAAGCAAGAATTGGAAGACACGTGGATGCACAATCATGTCTGACACATGGACAAATATGAAGAATCAGCCTTATATTAATTGCTTAGTAACTTGTCCATAAGGCACAATTTTCTTTAAGTCTATATGTGCACAGGGGAATATTAAAAATGGGGCTTTCATTGCTGATTTTATATCTTCTGTGATTGATGAGATTAGACCAAAAAATGTGGTGCAATTTGTTACCGACAATGGTCAAACCAAGGTTGTCAAACTCGAATTGTATCATGAATCGGTTTAGGGGTGTGAATCGTAGAATCGTAAGATTCATAATATTTTTTCTAAAATTATTATTTATACTATAATTACATATAATATGAGCACGTGACATAGAATAATAAGATTATTTTTCAATTCTTCATAATATATAAATAAATATGTAAAATTTCTATTATCTAAATTCTCAAAAAAAAAAATCTTATAAAAAAAGAAAATATTAATATGAGATTAAAATTTAAATATTAAATACTGATAAATTTAAAAAATTGATAAATGAAGTAAAGGCATTTAAAGAAATTTTATTAGCATTCATCAAATAATTAAAAAAATAAAAAATTAGAGTTTTTTTAAAAAAATTCAAAATAGATAGAAAAGATTAAAAATAAAAGATATTTTTTAATTAAAATAGAAAAATGATAAAAATTAAAGATATAAAACTAGTGTATAAAAAAAGTCATGTGAATAATGTCAAAACTTAGAGCCCTGTCATATTTTCGAGTTAAAAGAGGGCAGTGGAAGGGGTCACTATTTCGACTCAAAATAAGAAAGTCACGCACTAAAGGGAGACCTACCCGTGACTCTTTGAGTGACTGAAGGAAAGAGCTCTGTGAGTGAATGAAAGAGAGGCAAAAACAACAGATAGAAGGAAAGAAAAAAGAGAGGCGGAAACGACAGATAGAAAGAAAGAAAAAAATAGAGGCGGAAACGGCAGATTGAAAGAAGGAAAAGGTAGAGACAAAACACTGAAACGAAGAAGTAGATAGAAGAGAAACAAAGGTACGCTAGTCTTAGATTCTTCCTCCTTTTTCTCACCTTTTTCTTTTTCTTCTTCTCCCTCCTCTTCATTCTCCTCTTTCTTCCTTTCTCGACAGAATCGAACGATTCTACGATTTAACGAGTGATTCATACGATTTGCGAGTTAACCCTAAAATCGTATGATTTTATGAAAGTACTGATTTATGATGCGATTTGAATCATTCGACCCTGCTAGTCGAGTTGAATCGTACGAGTCGACTCGCGACTCGTACGATTTAACAACCTTCCGTCAAACTATACATCTGCAGGATAGGATATATACTTGAAAATGAGTATCAAAATATTTTCAAGATACAATATGTTGCACATTGTATTGATTTAATGTTGGAAGACATTGACAAATTGCCACATGTGAAGCCTTACATGGATAATGCTTGAAGCGTTGTTAAGTTTTTGTATTGGTATCAACATGTCTTTGATTTGTTGAGGGTACATACCAAAGGAAGAGAGTTGCAAAGGCTAGCCACTACAAGGTTTGCAACTCTATTCATTTGTTTACAATTTGTTTTGAGTCAAGAAGATGCATTGAGATTGATGGCAGACATTTTACGTGGTGATGAATTTTGGGTTGGTGGAAAGAATGTAATCTAAATTGTTGAAGCTCTTGTTAAAGTATTGAGAATGGTAGATGGTGATGGATTTACAATGGGTTACTTGTATGAAAGACTTAATTGTTCAATAACAGCCATTAAAAGTCTATCCAAATCCTGATGATGAAGATAAATGCATGAAAATTTTGAGCATAATAGATCAGTGTTGGAATTTTTTTTTGCATAGTCCTTTACATGCTATTGCTGTATATTTTCATCCTAAGTTATTTTATGAGAACATTATAAGTCCAGATTTAGACATCAGAGATGACCTCGATAAAATTATCACGAAAATGGCACCAAGAGGAGAGACGAGAGAAACATTTAGAGAGTTGTCTCTTATCATTCTAGAGATCCAAAAAATTTTGGAGGAGCGATGTCAAATGAAATGATACAATCATCTTATCCTAATAAGTTTCTTTTCATTTGTTTTCTTAATTTAATTTTGATTTAGTATTTTATAGTTTATATTAATTGTATCTTGTAAGGTGTATCTAATTATTTTAATTACTTAGGGCTTTGGTGGGAGTTATTTGGAACTTCAATTCCAAATTTGAAGTCCACTGCAATAAAAATCCTGAGTTAATCATGTAGTGCATCAGCATGTGAGTGCACTTGGAGCGTTTTTGAATCAACTTATTCGAAAAAGAGGAACAAACTTGATCCAGAAAAGCTTCAAGATTGGTTTATGTGAAAATGAATTTACTTATGAAAAAGACATCCGAGGAGAAATTGTTTAATGACTCAAAGGTCATTTCACTTGATGAGATTAATCCATTTGATGGTTTGAATGAAGAAAATCAATATTCTAGTGATGATGATGAACATGGTGCATCACTTTCTCTTGAGGAGCTTGAGGGCGTAGAAAATTTGGATTTTATAGAACAATGATGGCTTTATTGGCCTAGGATGTTACTATTAACTTTTGATGGTTTGTTAATTGAAAGTTTTGACACATCAAATTAGGCTTTCTTGGTAGATGATTGTGTTTTTTAATCTTATTTTAATATTGGATGACTTTGATATGATATTTAACATGAACTCATATAGATTTGTATGATATTTTTTAGTCAAGAAATGTTAGATGAGAATTATTTACTTATTATATTTATTATTATTATTATTATTTTTTAAATATTTATATTTTCCGCGAGATTTTCTTGTTAAAAACTCTTGAATTTGAAAATATCACGTTATTAACAGTTGCGGTTAATATCAGGAGAACGATATCTGTGACAATGCTTCCTCTATGTCTTTTTTGTCTCTTTAATTTCTATGACATTCTTTGCTATTTTATAAATATTCTCCGGAACTTTGTCACACATTTTGACATCGTGCAATGTTCTTTTTGCAAGATGATTTCTAAAGCGAGTGATACCACCGCCGAAAACAACTTCACAAAATTTACACTTTATTTTATATTCACCCAAATCCTCTCCATATGAATTCATCTTTTTGTCGAGGCATTTTCGATGGAAAGTTAAAACAAAGATCTAGAAAAAATATGAATATAAATTTTAGAAAATAATAAACGAGCAAATGGTGCATTTTAATAATCAACTCAAAATAAGAAATCACAAGCTTAAGTGAGCATTTATATATCAAATTATCAATAACAAAGAACATAAGATGAACCAAAGGTAACTCTCCAAGTCGCCAGTCCACTTGAAAAATGGGACATTAATGTAGCTAATTAACATTAAATAAAATAAGAACATCATTGCTCTTCTGCAGAGAGTAAGAGAGAGAGATGGGTGGGTTTAAAATTTTAATAAAATTATTTGAAGAAAATGAGATGGTTTTGAATTTATAAAAAGATTAAAAAATCATTTTGTCATTTTGTCATTCATATTTGGTGCTCGAAAGATTAACCCTCCCAAGTCCCAACAATGAAAGTAAAATCAACTGAATTAGGTATGTCGTTTTGCACCTCTGGTGCTCTCTATCTTTTATTATATATGATGTAGGACACGCAGAGCTTCCAAGGAGTATTTACTATTTTCGTATTTTATTATTTTTATTTTTAGAGTTCCGGTTTAACAAGAAAGCCACGTCGGTGGCTTTCCTTGTTGGTTTAGCAATCTAAGATAAGATTAGGATTTGTTATTTTCGTTTTAGAATAATTAGGAAGTTTCCTAGTTTATTTAAGTTTCTTTTCTTAGGTTTCTCCCTTTTATTTAAAGGAGGGAATCGATTGTAATAAATAACACACAATGAATATTCAATGAAATTGAACAAGGCATAGCCTTTTCCTTATCTTCTTCGTTTCTTCTTCACATGTCTAGCTACAGGCATATTTTCTCTCTCTTCTTGCCCAGTTGCAGGCGTGCTCCTGTATCAATTGGTTCATAGCCTAACCTCGACTCCCATCATCTTTCTGCAATCGCCAAATCTGGGCATTATCCCAGGTAAGATCTACCATCCGAATCCCCATCATCCTCCCTTCAAAAAAACAAAATAACAAAAAAAAAAAAAAAGAGGAGCAAACAACCATACCTTCATCGCTGGCTTGTTTCAGTTGTCGTCTTCACGAACTTGGGCTTGATCCCGAGTGTATCTCTTCCACTCGTTGTTTCCCTCTTTTCAGCTGCAGAATCGCTAATCCCTTTTCCTTTTTTTTTCCTCTTCTTCTCCCTCCTTTCTTACGCTTTCGCAACTCTTCCTTCTCTCACTCATACTTCTGCCGCAGCCTCTGGGAGTATCTCCCTCATCCGCCGCCCCTTGTTTCGCATCCTCCCAAGCCAGGTATCCATTTCCTTCCACTTTCCCTCCTCTTTCCCTCTCCTTCTCGCGACATCCCTTCCTTTTCCTCTTCTTCTTCCTCTGGTTCTTTCTCTTTCGCTGTTTTTTCCTCTTCTTCCCATCCCTTTGCTTCCGCCGCTCTTCTAATTCATATAACCCATTTGTATGCTGCAGCCCTAACTTTTAGCCTAAACCCATCGCATCACCGGTGCCAACCCCACCCTTTTAAGTTTAATCGCCTTCATGTCTTAAAGCCCTAACCTCGTGCGCATAACTTATATCCCGCGTCTGTCAATCTTTAGCCCTTTCCTTCTACACACGTGACTCACAAACCAATAACCCTTTCCCAATTTCATCACCCATTTACCCACAAGTTTGTGCCCATTTAAACATTTCACTTGTTTCTCATTTTCTTGCACTTAAATCTATGTCCTCCTCGTGGATCCCACCTCACCCATCCATTAAACCAGTTACCCGCTCCAATCGTCGTGTCTTGGACCCTGTGACACCTCGATCTGATTTCCCCCACATCAAGTCGACCTAATAGTATCCAACAACAATGGTGATCAATATCTTAGTGAATCTGAGTTCAATGAATTTAAATCCAAGTTTATCTCTGAAGTTATCTCTGACATGCGATTTGAATTTCAAGAATTTTTACAAGAATTTAGAGAAATATTACACGGCAGAAATAAAGAAACACGACGAAGGTGGCCAAAATCTTGAAATACGTGCTCTCTTCCTAGAGTTGCGTGCCGACTCCTCCAGAGTCACCATTGGAGTTCATGCCTGCTTCTCCAGAAGTCGTGACCCCATAGACTTTGCCTGTGTTGGAGACAGAACCAGTTGTGTTGCCGACACCGCAGTCGATGCAACCGGCATATATTGAACCTCCACCACCACCACCACCACCACCAATATCAACACCTCCACCACCGCCAATTACCCAACCCTCTCCTATACCCAAACCTGATCCCTTTACGGAGACCAAGAATTCATCTATGGTTATTCGTACATTATCCTGCTCACCTCTTATCCCCTCATTGGTGCCTCGTCCTACAGACCCTTAGGACTGTGTTGTCAATCCAGTGCCATATAACGACCCCTTTGCGATCAGCTTGGTTCGTCCATGCATGAGCCCGTTTACAGTCCTTGGCTTCTTCGTCCCACAGAAAGAACGCTCTAATCGTCAGTGTCTTGAAGATTGTGCAGTTACAAGCTTTATCATTTGCATCTACGGCCTTGGTCTTCATCTTTATTTGGTGCCTTGTGCTTTTGCTGATTTCAACTCGAGGACGAGTTATTTTCAAGACTGGGGGACTGATGTAGGGGACACAGAGCTTCCAAGGAGTATTTACTATTTTTGTATTTTATTATTTTTATTTTTAGAGTTCTTGTTTAACAAGAAAGCTAGGTCGGTCGCTTTCCTTGCTGGTTTAGGAATCTAAGATAAGATTATGATTTGTTATTTTCCGTTTTAGAATAATTTGGAAGTTTCCTAGTTTATTTAAGTTTCTTTTCTTAGGTTTCCCCTTTTATTTAAAGAAGGGAATCAATTGTAATAAATAACACACAATGAATATTCAATGAAATTGAACGAGGCATAGTCGTTTCCTTATCTTCTTCGTTTCTTCTTCATCTGTATAGCTACATGCATATTTTCTATCTCTTCCTGCTCAGTTGCAGGCGTGCTCCCACATCAATATATATATGAACCATTTTTAGAAAAAAAAAAAAAATCAACTGAATTAGGGATTTTACCTTTGTTCCTAGATGAATCGTCGAGACTGACTCAGGATTGGGTGGCTACAAATAAAGGAAGAAGAAATGTGCTCAGTGCCTCTGTTCAGACTTCAGATGAAAGGGCTGAGGAGGAGCTGAGGCATATGGATGGATGTTGTGTGAGTGTGTCTGTTAACGACGGAGAGAGCAGAGAGAAGAGTGAGTGAAAGATCAACCAGAGAACGAGCAACGAGAGAGAGTGTTGATGGCGATAAGCTTCGGGTGATGGGCATCAGGTGATGGTTGAGACAGAGAGAGGCAGAGAGCAAGAGGTAGAGAACTAGAAACAGAGAAGATGGGAACCCTTTGAAAGTTGAAACTTGAAACTTGAAAGTTGAAACCCTAGGGAAAATTAAGAGTTGGGGGTTTAAGTTAAGACTTTAAGTTACGTCCGTGTCTCTGTGAGTAACCGTGTGTTCGTGTCTTCACCTCAACGCGTGCGTGTGCAAAATTGTGGGAAACACAATATTACTGTTTCTCACGTTAAAAAGTGATATTAATGATAAATTACCGTTAAAAGCAGCAATGGTGTTAATACCGCGTTTTTAATGCGAAAACATTATTTCGCCGATATTTTCGTGGTAAAATAAAAAATATCGGTGGAATTTGTTACATTGGCAGCTGGGATTGTGTTCCGTGCTGCCTTCATCCTAGGCTTAAGTTTTGAAAGAAACCACGATCCCACTAAACCGATGCAAGTTCTCTCGAAGACCCACGGAATGCCTAATAGGTTAGCAAAATTATCCATAAACTCCAGGTGACATGACAATTAACAAAGAGATGATCTACATCTTCCTCTGGATACCTGGATAGGGAGCAACTAAAATATGCCTCACCTCTCAGCAAGTGATGTAGGACACACGAAGGCTCTAATCACGTGGAACCCACGTTGATAGTTTAACTTATTTTATTTTAGGCAGCTTCATTCTATTTTCTAAATCTAGTCTTATTAGGCTTCCTAGTTCATCTAGGACACGATAGTAATAGTTTACTTCCTTATTTATATGTCAAACGAGAATGACACTTTGAAATAATGAATTAAAAAATCAATTGTATTTTTCATCTATCTTCTTCTCTTCTCTATCTTCTACTCCCTGCCTCAGTTGCAGGCATTATCTTCCTCTGCCGTTGTTGCAGACCCAACGACTCAATGGAGCCTGAGCTTTATCCCAGGCATATTCCATCACTTCCAGCCATGTGCTTCACCTGAATCTGGGCATTATCCCAGATCTGTTTGCCATTCGACCTTGCCTCTTCTCTTAGCCTGGCTTTCCCCAAATCAGCCGAGGTAATTGAACTGGTCAATTACTTGCCTAGGTACTACAGAAAGAATGGTGAAAGACTTCGCAGTCATAATTTCAATGACTCAATTCAAGTGTCTGAATTGAAAACATAAGGGAGATTAATTGATCCGGGGGATGGATCAAGGATTCTTGACATCTCTTCCTACACTAAAGGAAATATTACCACGCCAAATTTCAAAATCAAAAGCTATAATTCAGTATTTTAGAGTAATTTAACCTCATTGCAGTTTTGGCTTGCTTGCTACTTCTGTAAAATTTGGTACCTTTGCTGCATCCAAAGAAGTTTATTCCCTCTTTTCCTCCATTTAACAGGGATATTAAAATAGTACTTTTTAATTTTGATTTGAAACCTCTTATGATTGGCAGTCAGTCAATTTCAGAAGGAAGACTACGTTTGTCCTTAGCTTGTTTTGCTACATTATGGTCATTGAACTTGGGTTCTGGTGTGTGTTTGCAATTTTGTGAAAATTGAATCGTGTTATAAAATTGTTATACATCTTAACCTCAAATTGTTATCGTAAATCGTAGAATCATAAGATTCATAAATGTTCTATCTAAAAAAATATTTAATATAAGAAGTAATCTAAAAGATATCTAAAAGGTAATAATGTGAGCAATTCTCCAATTTTCTTTCAATATTAAGTGAATATTATATAATTAGTTCGTTGGAAATCAAATTTCAGCATTCCAATTTCCAAAAGAATAAAAGCAGTATATTGTCCAAGTATACTGTAAAAAGTCAATAATGAACTAAAAAGCCTCCAAAAAAATCCAATGGTCCTAAATGCCTAACAACTTGACCTTGAAAAATCATCGAAACAAATGGTTTCTGCTTTTGCTTTCCAAATAACCCCATAATTCTATCATTCATTGGGATCGTCAGATTTGTTAATAGATACAAATCTTTTCTCTTATCAATGCTATGAATTGTACTGCTTGCAGCATATTTCTCACAGCAGTGTCGCTGTAACTTTCTAAGGAGAATGTGTAAAGAGTAGAAGTTTGTGGAAGGACTTAATATAAGTAGCCATGTGATATAACAGACTCCTTTCTGATTACCAGTTTGAGAAACTAGTTTACAGATCCTTATTATGCTGTGATCAAATATATCAAGACTTCAGAATGGATTAATGTACTGAACTTCCAATTTCTTGTGATTCGTAGCTATGACTATTCTGGTTATGGACATTCATCTGGAAAGGTTTGACCTTGCATTGGAAAAAATTGTTTTATATATGTTTATTAGTAGCATTTTCTTGTTAAGTTGAAGATGATATTTTCTTGTCTTTCTGGGCAGCCGAGTGAGCAAAATACTTATGCAGATATTGAGGCTGCTTATAAATGTTTGACCTTGCATTGGAAAAAATTGTTTTATATATGTTTATTGTTAGCATTTTCTTGTTAAGTTGATGATACTTTCTTGTCTTTCTGGGCAGCCGAGTGAGCAAAATACATATGCAGATATTGAGGCTGCTTATAAATGTTCCCAAGAGAAATATGGAGTGGAGGAGGAAGACATTATCTTATATGGTCAGTCAGTTGGTAGTGGTCCTACACTGGGCTCAGCAACTTGTTTGCCTCAATTGAGAGCTGTTGTTCTGCACAGTGCTATTTTGTATGGCCTCCATGTCATGTACCCGGTGAAACGTACATACTGGTTTGACATATATAAGGTCTGTTGTTCATAATTGGATGCAGCTTTGATGATTTGTGTTACCATTGTGACCATACATGAACAAATCAACTGGGTCAGTCAATTGACAGATTGTGAGATTAAGCAAAGTTAGTCTTTGTGGGAAGAAGCCAGCAAAATAACGATGCACTATGCTCATTTATCAGCGTGGATCCCATAAAATCCAATTCCTCATTGACTATTATTTTTGGCAACCTTAAGTGCGTACATAATCTAATTGCATTTTCTGCTCAGGAGACCTGTTTTACATTTTGAGTTTTTTTTGGTGACTTTCTGAGTTTTGAATCCCAGACACCTGTTAGAAAAAGTTACAAGCTTGTCATTCTTCCCCCTCTTTACCTGCAAAAGCCACTTGTCAATCTCTATGATTTACTGTGAAGTCCTTGAAACTTGCATCTACCTTTGATTCACAATATACTGTATTGTTCTCTTCCACTGTAGCATGGTTTGCAAGCTGCATCATATTCATTAATGTCCTGTCCAAATCCTAGGCCTTATTGTACCTTAGCTCGAAAGTCACACTGAATGTGCTAATTAAATTGGGTGGGTCCAAATTAAATGGTTAAAATGAGACAACTAAGTTCATCAGAGCAGCGCAATTTTCAGTCTAAGAACAGTGGAACCTGATATTGGACTTCCTATATTGATGAAAAACAATGGCATATGCGAAGGTGATTGGGATATCGGTGACCATATTTAATATGATGCGGCCAAGCCAAAGTCTTCAATCAGTATCTGGATTCCGAAAGATTGAATGATCACCAATGAAGGAAATTAGAAATTTAGCTTTCCAGGCAACCCAAAACCTGTTTTTGGTGCTTGCAGGGAACTGCAAACGATGTTGTATATTGTCCCCATGGCAAGAAGCTTTGGAAGCTCTGTAAAGAGAAGTTTGAGCCACTATGGTTGAATGGAGGAAAGCACTGTGACCTGGAACTCTACCTGGAGTACTTGCAGCATCTTAAAAAGTTCATTTCAGCCATTGAGAAATCACTCCAATTAGAAGCACATCTGGTCATAACCTGAACATTATAGACCCTCCTCGGATGAGCTCTGATCACTTGGAGTTGGACCTCCCTAGGAAGAGCACAGACCAGATAGAGAAAGTCTCCGCCAATCATTGACCAGAAAGAGAAGTCTTGGCCGAGCACTGACCACCGAGAGAAGTCTTGTCCAAGCACAGAACGTCGAGAGAAGTCATGGGTCGGCACTGACAAGAAAGAGAAACCGAAAAAGAGTGGACCGTGTGGATAAGGCAAGGAGCAGCAACGATCACCCAGAGAAATTGAGGAACAACATTGATCGGGTGGACAAAACTTGGACTAGCTAAGAGAGTCTTATGTTTCTTTCTTTCATGTGTTTCCTTTTTGTCGAAATATGTTTTATATGATGTGCAAACCATTTTTTCTTGACTTTTGCAATCAAATGGTGGCAACTTTGGAGATATGATGAGGTCCGTTGGATTTTGCAATATCGACTGTTTCAAGCACCCTGTTGTCGTGGAGGAAACCAAGGTCAGCGCTTGACGTATTCTGTATTCTCACCGTGCCTATATTGAGTGGCATGAGAATCTTGCTTTGGTGATGAAAAAACATGTATGAAATTTCAATGATATTAGTTAATAATATTAACCCATCCATGATTTCATTCTTCCTCCATCACATAAAATTTGCAAAATGCTAGTTGAGCTGTTTGTTTTTGAGCCTGTTAGAATTCCATGATTGATGAGCTATACAAGGGAAGTAGCATCCCTCCAAAATGGAAGTTGTTTGATCAGATTGAATAGAAGGGTTTTAATTGGGATTTTAATATAATATATTGTGTGGGTTAGTGGACAAACATATTCAATTTAGGATTGTAGAGTATTCTAAAATAAAAACTTAGGGCCACAATCCATTTTCAGCAGTCAGATTTTGATCGGATGGTTAACACCCATAGACCCATTACATGCCAAATGTAAAAGATACTACTAAAGAAAGTAGGCCTGACGATGGGTTGGGTCAGGTTTTATTTGAGTTTGGGTCAACAATCTTCAATCCATTATTTCTTTATTAACCGGGTTGGTCACTTTGGGTTTATTTTGGGGATCAAGTCACAAAATTTTAAACTTTATTCATTTAAGTTGTTCTAGTTCAGTTCAGATTATCGAGTTGGGTCAAATTTTAGGTCAATTTTCAGTTTGGATTAGCAACTCTCAATTCATCACTTGTTCATAGTCAGTTTCAAGTTTGCGTCACAAAACTTTAAACTTATACTGTATTTAAAATGCTTGGTGTTGGTTTGGATAATCAAGTTGGATCAAATTTTACTAGGTCTAGTTCAAAGACTGTTTTATCCTAGCATGATCTGCTATAATTGATGTGGTACGATGGCCATAACTAGGGCAAACCTGGAATTTGAAATTATCCATTGTGAATGGGTCTACGTTTCATTCACAACTTTTGAATTAAATTATTGATTGAATTTGCAAAAGTAAAATCTGATAGCTCTTTCCTTATCTAAAGGTTATGATTGAAAGTTTAAATCAAATGTTATGAACTAATTTACAATGGATTATTTCTCACTCAACTCATCTGGCTTGAAATGTGAACTCAACTTATTTAAAAGATGGGTTCTCTCTATGCCACAAGCCCACAAAATACTTGTTTTTAATTTGAATTTGGTTAGTATCAAGCTTTACTCTCTTCTTTTTTTTTAAACAGTAACAGTGAAATTTTTATTAAAACAGAAAAGAGGAGCAAGTACAAAGAATAAGAATAGAGTCTAAAAGGATTAGACTGCAAAAAATAGGAAAATACAACAAAAAAGAGAAATCGAAATAATCTTTTAAGGAGGGGTAAAATGAAAAGAGAAACAAGCACAAAGAATAAGGTCAGGATTAGACGAGGATTATCATTGCCGCAATGAAGACGAGGCGAGGAATGCCGCTGCCGTGATGGAGATTTAAGACGAGTATTATGGTAGAAAGATGTGATTGGAAAGACGAGGGAAGGGCTTCCATGGGAAGTATCGTAATTGATGAGTCAGATGAACTAATTAAAGAGAGTAAAATGGGGATTTTAAGAAAAAAAAACTTTTGTGTGTCCGTGCAAACATTCCACCAGTGTAGAAATCCAGCGCTTCGGCGCGTCATAGTAGAGAGTTCCATTTATAACGCTATGAAAAATAAAATGGGGATGCCAAAAACAAGGAAGGAGCGGGGTTATGAAAAAACGCTTTGGCGCCCAAAACAAGGAAGAAGTAACGGACCAAATTTTTAAGTTTGCAGGTGTGTTTACCCAAATCATCTACTTTTCAGGTATTTTTTTTTTTAAAAAAGCCTATATTTTAAATGAAATATATAAATTATGATAACGATTATAGGTGAAAAAAATTTAATTCCATATCATCATTTTAACATATATTTTTAGTTATCAAAAAATTGATTGCTATAAGATATGTTAGGAAGTTTCGTGCGAGGCAGTCGTCCCTTAAAACTTGATTATTTTAAAATATTTTTTGTAATTTAAACTTTACATCCTTTAAAACATATGATTTAATAGACACATTTAAAGTGATTTTTATGAGGCGTTATTTAAATAGAGTGTTTACAGTGAATCGACCAAAATTTCAAAGGGTGGAGTGCTTATAATAATAATAAGAAGAAGAAAATGATCACATGTCATCGTTCTCATCGTCTTAGGTTGAAATATCAGTTGATGCATATCGTATCGGTTATACAATTTATATATGGCCGATATCTCGACCATTATATCTGTAATATATGTAATTTTTTTTAATTTAATAAAATATGGGATGAGACTTTTTCCTTTTTTCTCCGTATTTTTTATGTTGTTTGTTTAATCATCTAACTTCACTAGATCGACAGCGAAGAATCAGTATTTTTTTTAATCAAAGATTTAAAGTCAATATCACAAATTTATAATAATAAAATGAAAGTAGAACACCACTCATTCTGCACATATATCACCCAAAACATATGAACTCGTCAACAATTCTATGGCTGATTTATTTGTTTCAACATTTTACCCATCTCTATGTGACGGTTTTTAAAATATAATATATTACATATTTTTATGAATGGACTTCAATTTAAATAAAAGACACATACAATTTCACACTAATTAAATATATTTAGTGAACCAATTTAATAATGGGGGACGGATGATTCAATGAGAAAATAATACTTCCAAATTTGAATATAAATTTCTAAAGCATGATATTTGAAGATTGCTATTAAATTATAATGAGTGATATTTAGAGAGAATAGAGCTGGAGTGACTATATTAAGATTAAATTTATCTTAAATCACTTTTTAATTAAAATAAAAAATAAAACTACCCGATATTTCCAAAAAAAAAAAATCACCTATTTTTTTGAAAAAGAAAATAAAATCACCCTTCCGATATCGGCCGATATTTCAATTTTTTTATTTTAAAAAATAATATCTGAACATGTAAATGTTTGATATTTAATGAAAATATTACATATCCATGAAGTCCATAACTTTCTTCATTTACTGATTTTTTTTGAAAAAAATAAGCATGAGAGTGAAAAATATTGGCGATATATAAACCGACATTCAAGGTTGCATTTGAATGAGGGAGATGTAAGGGGAATGAGGTGTTACCCCTCATTACTCTCGTTTGGTAAGTAGAGGGTAAGGGAAAAAATCTCAATTCTACCATTGTTTACCTCTCCGCTCTCACTTTTGAAAACTCTTTTGAAATAAAGAGTATTTATAATTGATTACCCACTCCTCATTATCTACCCTGCAAAATTTACCCCTCATCCAAATGCAATCCAAATATCGGCCGATATATCAGCAGAGACAGTATTTTCACCTCTGGTCATGGTTACCTTCATGAGGATGATTATAGTTTCAAGACAACCATGACTAAATTGAAAATAAGAAATATTCTTATTAATTTGAAAATAAGAATAAATTTGTAATTGAAAAAATTTAGTAAATTTTTTTAACTTATTTGACTCAAAATCATTTTCAAATTTAGTCAACGTAAATCAATTTATCTAAATTTTTTAAGTTTTTAAACTATCAACACAATAATACATGATGAATTATTCATATTATCATTATACCACTGGCTCTGGAGACAGCGTGATTGGACCACCGGCTAAAAAGGGCAAGAGAAATTAAAAAATAAATAAATCCGATGCGGTCCCGGCCATATAGAAAGAGAGACCCTCTCTTACTATTAATTAGAATCCATTTCCATTTCCATTCCATTGAGGGGAGCATCAGTTAAAAGATCTAATCGTAGGCAGAACTGAAACGAATGGAGACACTCTACCAGACTGGCATTGAAAGCAACTTTAAGACCAAACCCATTTGCCAAAGCTACTTCATATAAATAAGGATGCTGATGTATTTGCTGAAAAATCATTATTAAAGTACTGTACGTGACATATCAATTTTTTTTTTTTTTAATTTACGAAATCATAGGAGACCCAACGTAAAATCCTTATAGGTGATACTTACTGCCCTTATGATACACCAAGTTAGACTATGAGAGCTCGAACATGAGAACTCGAATTTGACACCTCCCACTTCCTGAAACAGGAGGTTAACCAGTTAATCTAGACAAACTTACTTATACGACGCTTAGCATGTTAGTGATCTATAAAACACAAGCTATATATATATATATATATATATTTCAAATATCGGCCGATATCAACTGATATTTATATTTTTTTCAAAATGAATTTATTTCATATTTTTTTAAAAATGAATTTATTTCATATTTTTTTAAATTAAAAAATACCATCTAATATTAAAAAAAATAAAAAATGAGAGAATAATATCAGCCGAGATATCAACCGATATCTGATAACTAAAATATTAGCCGATATGACTGATATCACTCAAAACTGATATTATTACCCCTGATCTTCAGACTCCATCATATGTTTTTAGAAAATATAGTATATTTTTATATTAAATAAATATGGTATAATATATAAAAGAAGATATTTATCAATATATTAAAAACTTACTTTGACCGCAAGAAAGCACATATGGCCAATTTGGAAGAGTGAATGTGGGGTCCGAGTTATAAAATGTGCAGTATAACAGTTTTACTCAAAACCATTTATTTTATATAAAAAAAATTAATTCAAGTGTGAATCTATTCTCAGGCGATTTCAGTCAGAAGAAAAAAAAACCTCTAGTAAATGCTAGAATGACTTTTTTTTCACCCAATGGTAAAAATACCAGAATCTAAAGTGCATTTGCAGTAAAAAAAATCCTTTTTTCACCTCAAAGTGCATGGGCATATACCGTACGAGAGTTAAACCCGAATCTTACACTTATTGATATATCATTAATTCAGTCACATCCTTTTACCCTTTCGAGAATCTGATCACTTTTTTATTCCTGCAACATTTGCAGCAAAAACTTTCTTTTTTTCATCCACTGGTGAGTTGAGCCGAGAAACGTTAGGAAAGAGGAAAGAGGAAAGAGGAAAGAAAAAAGAATCAAAATGGAGAAGTGGAAAAGTGGCGAAGAGAGTAATTGGAATTTGAAAGAAATTTTTTAAACCATTTATTTTAGATGTCGCATATAGGCATTTGATTTTTCTGTCTCGACACATTTGATTTCAAAAAATTAGATGAAATTATCATTCTACTCTTTTGTGTTTCATCATCTGAATGCACAGATCAGTATAATTTCAGTTTGTTCAGACGAATGTACTCATCCGAACAAACAGAACAGTGCAATTACAGTTCGTTCAGACGAATGAACTTATATATGTTCATTCGTTCGAATGATCAGTTTGGATATACCCTAAGAATAGTATGTTCATTTGATGAGTAAACAATGTGACATTATAAATGTTAAAGAATGTTAGAGTAAATATGGTGCACAAGACACACAATGGAGAGCTAGTTCTGGAGATTCCAAGTATCAGTCAGCAATTCCTTAAAGTAATTTTGGGTACAGGTTTTTGGTGCTCTATTTCAGATTCCGTCTTGAAAAAGGAAAACAGTATCATGTTTGCTGGCAGATCTCAAAGCAAAACAGCTGAATATGAGGATATAACCAAAACATTGCCAAGTCTGAAGAGGACAAGCTTGAGAAAGTGAAATAGAAGGCACATTCGTTCGAATGATCCTAAGTGATCATTCGAACGAATGAACATATGTAAGTTCACTCGTCCGAACAAACTGAAAATGAACTGACAGTTCATTCGGATGATGAAACACAAAGGGGTAGAATGGTAATTTCACCCAATTTTTTTGAAATCGGGTGTATAGAGGAAGAAAAATCGGGTGTCTATATGGAGCGCCTTATTTTATAGAAAAAAATTAACTCATGTATGAATCTATTCTCACGCGATATTCCATATATTCAGAATACAAAATTATTGAAAAAGTGACTAAAGACCTTACAAACACCCTAAGATTATTTGTTTCCCGATCTGGCTGAAGTTGTAGGGTTTTTCGTTGGTCTTAAGGATTGTAGACGGAGAGAATCCAATGGCGGCTATGGACGGCAGTCAGACTTTCAAACAACAATGACCAATGAGACTGAAAGAGAAGGAAGATAAAATGATGTTAATAGAAAAAAAGTTTATGATGAGTGAGAGTTTAAAGAGATTTTTTGAAAATGAATACTCAACGTCAATTTACTAAACTCTCTAATTAAATAATATTTCTAATATAATATAATGTACCACATGTTTTACTGTATTCAGGAAAAAAAAATCCTTAAATGCTGAGTGGCTTTTTTTCACCCAATGGTACAAAATACCAGAATCTAAAGTGCATTTGCAGTAAAAAAATATTACGTTTTTCACCCCAAGTGCTTTTGCATTTATTGTACCCATTAAAAGGAATCTGATCACTTATTATTCAACATTAATTCAGTCACATCTTTTTTCACTTTTGAGAATCTGATCACTTTTTATTCTTCTGCATGTGCAGGAAAAACTTCTTTTTCTTCATCCACTAGTGAGTGGAGACAAGGAAGCGTTGGGAAAGAGGAAAGAAAAAGAACCAAAATGCAGAAGTGGAAAACTGACTGAGTGAGTAATTGGAATTTGAAAGAATTTTTTTAAAACCAGTGTACATTTAGAAATCAATTCAGTGTAAATACAAACATTAAATAATAATTTTAGAAGAAAGATATTAGTTTAAACACTTTTATCTCTTTGCTTATGTACATATTTAAAGAAAAAGTACACTCAAATAGATCTTTATCACTTGTTTTTATGTTGAAAGACAAAATATGAGTAAAATTCATTAAATAGTAAGTGAAAATAGGAAAAACATTTTAAAGTAAAATTTGGTGAGTTGAAAATATAATCTAACTTTATCATATTACTATTTAATAATAGAGAAAAATTGTATAAAATTTAACTAAAATAAAAAATAGGACTTTACGATTAAATATGGTGAATTTGGATAATATGATTGAGATGTTTTTATATTATATCTAAAAACAAAAAGAATCGTATAAAATATGTGAGCTTAAAGAAAAAATTATTTGCCACCATTTTTGACAATGTAAAGGGGCATACCAATGCATCTTTTATCAAAAAATTTATTGTTCAAATCAAAGTCGTATAGTGATTTTTGACCTTATACTCATGCATAAACTAATTACAGTAAAACCTATATAATATGTTTATCTATAAAGTTATAACTTGTCTAAAATAATATCGGTAGTCGGGCCTGACCTCGTGCCCATACAAAATGTAATAAAGCTCTCTAACTCAGTTCTCAATACATTTAAAATAGAAAATACACTACCTTAACTATTTTGTAAAGTAATATTCCATATATGGAGAATATAAACTGGTGATGTTTTTATTTACTTTTTCGTTATTGCCGATCTGTTGTTGCTTTGTAAACCCTCTTCTTTGCTATTTCTATCAAGAAACACTCTGAAAAAATGACCCTAAGATGATTTGTTTCCAGATCTAGCTGAAGTGGTAGGGTTTTTTGTTGATCTTGAGGGTGTTAGACAGAGAGGATCCAATAGTGGTTATGAGCAGTAGTCTGGCTTTCAGACAACAATGGCTGATGGGAAAGAAAAAACTATTTCAGTTGAATTTTTTTTTTTATGATGGGTGAGAGTTTAAGGAGTTTTTTTTGGAAAGGAATAAAAATGTCGATTTGCTAGACTCTCTAGTTAAACTTCTCTTATGTAATATATGTATCATGGTCCCATCCATATTACATTATAGTGTATATATAACAAATGGGCCCACTTGCAATGCAAAAGTTTAGGATAAGTTATAATTTAAATTCAAGATCAAAGTTTTTACCAAAATTTAAATTGAGAATTTGAATATTTCCTTATCAGGCTCGGTTGTGATGAAAACTGTCATTATATTTTGGTTTTTTTAGAAAATAATAAAACTATTATATTATCTCAAAATTCAACTTAAATGTTCAAAAGTTTTAATCAAATTTCTTATTTTTGTTAACTTTTTTTTTACATACTAAGGAGGTTACTATGAGCAGGGAATGAAATATTGGTCGATACATACCGGGTTTTTGAAACCGATATGCATCAGCCGTACGCTGTAGAAATCGGTGATATCACCTTTAACATCACCGAAATGACCGATGTCGCCCATTGTTTTTAAAATGAAATTCATCTCAGACATGGGGCCCATTGATATCTTGGCCGATATTTTCGATTCTAATTTTTTTTTCAAAAACAGGCCTTCTTTCACTTTTTTAATTTTTTAATTCAGAAAAAATAAAAAATAAAAAATGACTAATGTTATGTTATGAAAAAAATGGAGAGAGAAAAGTATGATATGCAGATATCGGCGGATATCTTGGGGATGCCGAGATTTTCACCTCTGGTTACTATATTATAAGGCATCATTTGTTAGTCCCTAACAGATAAAAAAATCAATATCGTCTAGCATTTTGATATTGAATATGAAGTGATCAAAATTTGATAGTTTAAAAAATATGAATTTTTAATTGTGAGCTTAGTCTTAGATTAAATCACGTTTTGTGGGGTTGTATGTCTCCCTTATGGTTGTAGAGAAAGAAATAAATGGTCCAATTAATTCATGTATCAATTCTCTCACATGTGAGTCAAAGGTCCTTTTGAAGAAGCCAATCTTTGATTTTTGAACCGTCTGAGTGAAAGGTTGGGTTAAATAAGGTTCAACTGTGATCAAACCTGGTCAAACCCGTGCCATGAATATTATATTATAAATAATAATAAATATTTAATTGATGAGCTGAAATAAAATTTAAAGCAAAAAATATTTTCTTCATCTTTCCATTCCCTATAGTAATTTTTTCCTCTGGACATAGGATCTAGACTGAAACCGGTTCCAATTAGGAGCTCTGGTTCTCACCCAAGTAAGTGAAGAAGGTTTTTTTTTTTTTTATGTTTTGACTAAAATAGACGGAACAGAAAAAAAAATAGAGAGAAAATATGCATGGCTCCTCCCTCTACCGAATTTTTTTTCAGGGCAAAGGGATAGATGAAAGTCAAATTAAGACTAAGGATCAAAGCATGCTTTGCCTATCATGTGAAAATAATGTGGTGTATTCCTTGTAAATTAAGGAGAGACCCTGAAAGGGTTGTCTAGACACAAGTTGAGGCCTAAGGTAAAAAATCTAAATGGAGTCTTCTTGGTATTTAATATATTATTATAAATAATATTTAATTAAAATTTTAATTATATATAATAAACAAATTTATCTAAAATCTACTTTTCTTGCTTTTTGAGATGCAAAATTACTAATTAAATTTTTGTATTCAAGTTTTGCTAAAATATCATTTTCAATTGATAATATGGCTAATTCACTTAATCTTCCTTGTGACATTGTTGATCGTAGATAAGATTTTATTTATTTTAGTTTTGAAATTTTTTTTTTACAGAAGCAACTGGTACAGGTATTGTCAACATCAGTATTTGCAAAAGAATCTAGTCTTTTAATATAATTCAAAATTTCAATTGGAGTTATTTCTGTTTGAAAATTTCTCTTAATACTTTTAACTCTAAAAACAAATCTAAGCCATTTATATCAGAAACCTCATTATGTTTCAAAAGACATTCAAGATTAAGACAATATTTTTTCAAACTATCATCATTTAATGATTTTAATTTTTTAAAATCAAATAAAAAACCAAAAATATCTTCCTATTTTTTAAATTGTTCAAACTTACTTTGAATTGAAGAAATCGCTTAATCTACTATATATAAGAAATAACTAACTTTAAAAGATTCTTCGGTTGATTCCGTTGATTCATCATCGATATTTTCATCAAACTGTTTTTTCTACGAATTTTACGTCTTTCATTAAATACAGGTTCTATATCAATTTTAGTTGCAATCTCTTTCACTTCAGTCATAGCTGATGTAAATCCATTTTCTATATACTTATTAAAAAAACTAATAAGACCTTCTAAGTGATCTATAAAAACATCAATATGCATATCTTTAGATTGTAAACCTTTAATAACTAAGTTAACAACAAATAATATATCATACCAAATATTCATACCTAATAAAAATTCAAAATTTTCGATCTCATATATAGCTAAACTTTCAACTTTACTTCTTGTTTTAGAGTCTTCACTAGTTTCTGTTAATTGAAGTAGAGCATCTCTAATTTGTAATCTTGATATTTTATCGCTTTAACACTTTTAATATGACTTTCCCAACGTGTTTGTGACAATAACTTTTTAGTTAAAGTAGATATATTATCTTGTAAATTTTTCACCGCTTTGTAGAAGAAGAAAATAATGTATATATACGTTATACTACTCTAGAAAAAGATATGGCTTTAGGACACGAGTTCGCCATATCAAAAAGTACTAAGTTTAAATTATGAGAACCACACGGTGTGTAGAAAGCTATAGGATTTGTATTTAATAGTCTTTTTTGTACACATTGTTGTTTTCCTTTCATATTTGATCCATTATCATACCCTTGTCCTCTTACATCATTAATATGAAGTCCTAAATTTTTTATTACATTTAAAAGTTCATTAAAAAACCCTTTTTCCAGATGTATCGTCTACTTTTAAAAATTCTAAAAAATATTCTTCAATTTTTGTTGGATCTATTGAAATATTCACGCAACGCAATATTAGAGTCATTTGTTTTTGGTGACTTGCATCCGGAGTACAATCTAGTATAATTGAATAATATTTTACCTCTTTAATTTTTTTAATAATTGTACTTTTAATTTCACATACTAAAATATGTATTAATTCATTTTTTATATTATGGCCAAGATAATGATTACGTATTTCACCATTTTTAATGCGACGAAGATGTTCTTGTATTATTGGATCAAATTTTGCAATCATTTCAATTAAACCTAGAAAATTTCCATTATTTTCTTCATATATCTTGCCATTATTTCCACAAAATGGTATGTTATTTTTAGTAAGAGCTTCCACAATGACAATAATTTTTAAGAGTATTTTTTTTCAATGTTCTTTCTCTTTGTTAATCTGTTCTTGAATATTTTTATTGATTTTCAATTTTTTTTAACAATATTGATTCTAAATAAATCCAACTTTTCATATTCATAATATGCACATTTGTTAGTTCGTGATGTTTAAGCTTTGAATTAAAATTTCTCCAATCTCAAGTTCCATTTGTAACTAACACACTTGTACTCGGTTTTGAATTAAACAACTTGCAACAAAAACAAATACCAAATCCATCTCTTTTGAACTTGCCATTTTCTATTTTTTTTTTCTCCATTTGATAAAACTCTAGTATAATTGTTAGTAGAGAAATGCCTAAAGTTGTTATCCATAGAAAATTTTATATTTTTATCTCTAATTGGACCTCTTTCTACTAATAAATCTCTTATTTTTGTATCTATAGTTACCCATCGTCATGGATCATAACTAATTGTTGAAATAGAATCAGTTATTTCATTTTCATTTTCTTTTTTTATTTCTTTTTCTTCTAAATTTTTTTGAGTATCATTATGCATCTGTTCATTGTCATTCTTTTCTACCGTTAGTTCATCATGTTCTAAATCTATTAATTGAATTGTTTGTTCATTTGTTAAATCTTCATTCAAATTACTTGTTAAATTTTGTTTATTGCCATAATAAATTTATCAAGAGCCCCTCTTTGAGATTGAACTAGTTTTTCTATTCTTTTTCTTTTTTTGAAGTTTTTGAAATCCAAATTCATTTTTTCTAGTAGACATATTTATGATTAAAACACAATTATAAATAAGACGAAAACCTTTAAGATTACAAATAATTAAAATGAACTAAAATTGAAAGGTTAAAAAATAATAGAACCTGGAACAGTGAAAATAAGATAATTGATGAATGGTTGCAAGGTCCTTTAGTGTGATATCCTGACCCATGAGTTAGAGGCCAGGCCCTAGAGAGGCTGATCAAAGTGAAACTGGGCCCTGTTGGACAGATCAGCAAAGTGGGCCGGTCGGATCCGACAGCTCAACAATGGGTGGGTGTTGTGGAAAGTCCCACATCGGAAGTTGAGGAGTTTGAGAGGGAGTTTATAAGTAGTCTTGCTTCCTCAAACCAACAAAATGAGTTTTGGACCCGAACTTAGGCCGGGTCCGATCCAAAAACCATGGGGGCTCGCGCGTGTCCACTTGTATGCTCGTGTGAGCTTAAAGCGGATAGTATCTTGCTGGGCCCAGCCCCAAGCCTTTTTTAGGGATCGAGCTATTACAAATGGTATCAAAGCTCTGTGTTCTAGACTCGGACTGTGTGGGCTTATTGCATTCCACTAGGTTCGTTGGGTCCAGCAGAGGGCGGCTCTGGGCTTTAAGGGGGTGGATTGTGATAGCCTGACCCATGAGCCAGAGGCCAAGCCCTAGAGAGGCTGATTTAAGTGAAACTGGCCCCTGTCGGATGGACCAATAGAGTGGGTCGGTCAGATCCGACAGCCCAGTAGTGGGTGGCAGTTGTGGAAAGTCTCACATCGGAAGTTGAGGAGTTTGAGATGTGGTTTATAAGTAGCCTTGTTCCCTCAAACCAGCAAGACATGTTTTGGACCTGCACTTGGGCTGGGTCCGACCCAAAAACTGTGCAGGCTCGCGCGTGTGCACGCGTGCCCAAAGTGGATTGTATCTTGATAGACCGAGCCCCAAGCCCTTTTTATGGGCCGACCTATTACCTTTATAGCTATATCATTCTAACAATTCACCAAGGATCTTTAAATTAAAAGTCACAACTTTATCTGCATGAAAAACAAAGGAAAATAAAAAAGGTTTAGATTTGATAAGAATAAGGGTTTAGATTCAATAACACATAAATGTAAGTGGAGAAGATCAAAGAAAAAAGTATCCAGACCATAGAAGACTTGATTGTCCAAAGAAGTAATCAATCATCATGACCCAAATATTATAAAGAAGTAAAGAACCAATCATTTAAATACAATCCTTGAAACATTTGCCTTTCCTATCCTATTATTTTTCTCTTTCTATAATCAGCCCTACGCCCCTGCCCATCTCTCCTTAATGAGTACAGGAAAATGACTATTTTAACCCTTTTATTTGGACTAGTCAGACTCTTGCTTTTATGTGTTTTATAATATGTTTAATGAAATTTTGAACATTTTGCAGGATTTAAAGGGAAATGCAGGATATGAGAATTAAAAAGGAGAATTTTGCAATTTATGGGCATAAGTTGATATTTTGGAAAGTTAGAATTTTTAATAATTATTTTACCACAATTTTAGGGGTTTTATTTTTAAACTAATTAATTTAAATCCATTAATGAGAGTTTAGATTAATTTAGTACATTTTTAGAATTGATTGTAAGGAGTAAAATTAATTATTAGATTTTCCGTATTTTAAAAAGCCCAATTATTAAGCCCATTAAGAAAAGTCCATGAAAAAATCCACATGTGTGAAGACTATTTTCATTATTTCAAGAGAAAATCGAAATTTATAAGCTAATATAAGAGGATTTTCGAATTTGGCAAGTGGATTAAGGAAAAAGAAAGAAAATAAGAAATGGAGAAAAATAAGGAAGGTTTGATAAATGTTTAGTATTTTGGTCATAAAGTTCAATTTCGATGTCCGATTTCTTTTATTCTTTTTGATTGTAAAGAAGACTTCAAGGGCTACAACTTTATAGTTTATGACTTTTCCTGATTCGGAAGTTAACAAGGTCAAAACTGAGGTTCAAGATGGAACATATGTAAAAAATGGAATTTTACACCCACATTCCTTGTACGAATTTTATCTCCTTGCCTCATTTAAGTCATTCTATATTTAGCACAAATCATATCAGCCATCCATGTGTCCCTTGCTTTATTTAAATCTTTAAATTCAATCCATTCATTCTACTATTTTCATCTATAAATACTAGCCCTCTCGCATTGAGAAAACTGAACCTGGAAATTGAAATTTGGAGTTGGAGTTTTGGAGAATTTAGATTTTAAGGTTAGTGTTTTTATTTTATTTGTAATTATTCTCTTTTATTTTAATTCATGTCTTGTAATTTAATTTAGTTAATAAAAGTAGATTTTCTTTGTCTCTTTATAATTATTTTCATAAATTTAGTGTTAATGTGATTAATTTCATTAATTAATTAAAAAATTCCATAAATCTTCTTGTTTTAATTTTTTTAATTCAAATCCAATGCATTGTAATTCTTAATTCCAAATTTTATTAATAATTAAAAGGCAGAAAAACCCTTAGAAATATGGTTTTCCACTTATTTATTTTTGTATGATGAAAGTTTGATTTTATTTTAATTCTTTTTATGGATTTATATTAGAGATTATTCTAAGTTGTTCAATAAAGGTAGAAAAATATTTTAGACTGAATAGAACTTGATTTTTTTTTCAGTCTAAGGCTTTTTCTCAGAGCATAAAAACTTCTAGATTCGAAATTTCAAGTTGAAAATTTATTTAGCCTAAGGCCGGATTTGAATTTTTTTATTTTAATTGATTTCATAAATTTCATAATGAGGATTTTAAAAGATGACAAATTTGAGTGCATGATAAATAATAAATGTGAGCTCCGTATTCTAGGCCTTGATATTGTTTTTAAAATATGAAAAATAAAACCTCTATAATTCTTTGACCCAGTTCCACTGTAAATATGTACTGAGGTAATTTAGGTGTTTTAAATTTTTTTTTTTTTATAAATTCAAAAACTTTTGAAATTGATGAAGTAGGTTGGAAATAATTTAATTACATCTTAATTTATGTTTTCTAAGTTAAATTGAGATTGTTTATAATTTTAATATTAATTCCACCAGCTTAATTAAAATTAGTTTAATTGATAAAGTATATGTTTAAATCTAGAATGTTTCTAAATTAAGATTAAAACTCATAGATTAGATAAATTATTTTATATTTATGATTTATCTCCATGTTACCTAAAGTTCTTAAAATACTTAATTCAATGGTGTATTTTCATGGATATATTTTCCTAAATTCCGATGAGTTCGAGCTCGCAATTAATCTCTATACTATCTAATGGTTCGTTCGCTTTCGAGTTATAAATTTAAAATTTGCAAAATAAGTTTTTGGCGCCGTTGTCGGGGAACTTAAAGAAATCGCTATTGAATTATTTATTTTTAGAAATAATGTTAATTAATATCTATTTTTGGCAACTTTTTAAAATTAGAAGTTTCTATTTTTCTTAGAGATTCTAATTTTAAAAGGTTACCTTATTTAGAAGTTTCTAAAATAATAAAAAGATAGGAGTTTATCTAAATTTGGAATCACTGTTAAATTTAGAAATTTTTTATTTTTGGAGACTTCTATTTTTAGAAACTTCCAAAAATATCTAGTTTCTATTTTTAGCATTTTCTAATCTTAGGATTTTAATCCAATTTAGTCATGTTCTATTTTTAGAAAATAAATCTAAATTTGGAATGTTCCAGTTACAGTGTCGAAAAAAAAAAATTTTGTGGAACAACTTTGAACTTACTTGAAAATCTGATTTATATTAATTTGGTGGATATTAATTTAGAAATTTTTATGGTCTTAATTTAGTTTAGAATTCTTAATTAAGTTCCAATCATTTAATTTCCTCCACTAGTTATAACATTAGGAAATTGCATTTAGATTAGGTTTCATGCATTTTTTATGAGATTCAGAATTTTCACCAAAGTTTGTAGTGTTCTATTTTACAGAGATTTTAATCGTACGTTGTAAAATTTTTGCGGAAGTAAGCACTACAAGTTAAGGTGAATGCCTAAATCTCTTTTCTTTAAATTTTCATGCATTCATATAGATTTTCTTAGGTTGTCTTGCATTTATTTTGCATATAAAAAATTAAAAAAAATTACATATTTAATTTGCTCATGCATATTAAGGTATTAGTTTCATGCTTTAGCTTAGTTATTTGATTATTATTTACATATTTGCTTTGAGTATTGCATTATTGGATTAGGTTGCATTAAAAAAAAAAAACTTGTGTGAGTATTTGATAACTAGATTAGGATTTGATTGTTCGTGTTTGTGAGGTTGTTTGTCAGTATGTCTAGGTTAGGTTTTTGAATTTTTTCTGAATCTCTGTATATGTTTCGATATTTGACTAGTTTAGGTTTTCAGTTTTGTTGAGTCAGTTTTTGTGTTTTGAGTCCTTTTAGTGTCTTTGTTGTGTGTTTATTGTTTTTGTTTTTGTTATCTATTTGTTTTTGCAGGCTTTGAATAATTTTTCTAAATTTTTAATTGTTCATTTCTGATATTTTCTTCTAATTTTCGACTGGCCATTTAGATTAGGAAACATTGAGAACAATGTTCAATTTAAGTTTGGAGGTACTGAGGGATCACACTTGTTAGTTTTGTTTTCTTAAAGTTTGTTTGAAGTCCAAAAAAAAAAAAAAAAAAATTGTGTCCATCTTTGAAAAAAAAAAAAGAATCTTTGATTTTCAACTTTAATATGTGGATTAAAATTTTTATATCATGCTTTTCTATTTGAATTTTGTAAAATTTATGCTTGGAAAACTTTCACACTAGCCATATTAATATTAGCCTGCAAAAGAAGAGTATTCATGAGTTAAGTAATCACCGGAGGAATACCAGTGGAGACTTATTACCCTGTGAGCTTTTGAACTATTCTATTTTTTTGAGGGATTATGAGTAAATTCTTATTTTCTTTGATATGCGCATTATTTTTGTTAGATCCCATTATTCTTTGTTTTGGTCATATACTGAGAATGAAATCAAATTTTGGATTATTAGATCAGATATTTTTCTGAATTTATTTGAAGTTGTGTTAATATTCATATGAAGCTTAGGAACTGATATAGGCCATTGTTTTGGATCGTTTGAGCCTTTGAAGACTACCTATTTTCGTGATATTATCATGTTAGTTCCGACTTTTGAGTTTTAAAAATAAGAATTTAGACTGTTTTTCTTGATTTAGCCATGTTATCCATACCCAACTCCTGTTGTGGAGTTTAAGCGTACATTGAAAAATGTGTGACCTATTTTAGAACTCAGAAAAGGTTAGAGATGATTGTTAGTGGGATGATCCTCTTTAAAAAAAAATATGTCTCTTAAAAAAAAAGAGTAGAATATGCTGAAAAAAATGAAAAAAAAAAAGAAAAGAAAATAAAGGGAACATTCATACATTAGAAAAGAAGGATGTGAAATTTTTTTTTTCCTGTGATAGTGTTGAAAAGAAAAATATAGGAAGAAATATCCCGTTTATGAATTATTGAAGACCTCTAACTTTTTCTGTTCAAAGTATTAATTTTTGAGTCTTTTTATCCTTCTTTGATATGATCCGGTCCTAAGCCATGTTTTGTCCTATATGGAAGTCCTAATTGATCTTAAGTATAATATGGTATTTAAGTGGAGAATAGATGAAGAAAAATGATAGTGTATTATTACAACGTTCTCAGGAAACTGATATCCATTCATGCGATCTATATTTTTCTTTGATATTATTCATTTTTTGTAGATAAATATATGAGATAATTGTATTTGAAAATTATTTTGCTCACATATACTTTTGAGAGAAATTTAGCCCAATCTCTGTGTGAAAGTATTTTTGAGAGATATATCTGGTGAGATTTGGAGTCGAAGCGCATTTTCAGCCGCTGGTTGCAAAACTTGTGTGTATTTTGAAAAAGAAGGTTATGTTAATATTTGGCTATCACACATTATACGCCGAGTATAAGTTTTGTAAAATAATTTTGGAGTTGTATGATGTTTAAATTTTTGTTAATATATTTTTGCTGAAACTTGATGTTTGTGGGTATCATCACTGGAAGCCCTTACGAGACTATAACTCGTCCACTAGTGGTGAGTTAGGCGTTTAAAGGCTTGTTGCATATGCTAAATGCAATCAAGCTTGCCAGCGAAAGTGGTGTAGTTTAGAATTTTTATTTTTGTTTTTAGAGTTTTTAGTTTTTTTTGCTCGATGACTAGCACAATCTAAGTGTGGGGGTATTTGATGAACACAAGAAAATGTCTATTTTACCTTTTTATTTGGACTAGTTAGACTCTTGCTTTATGTGTATTAGAATATGTTTAATGAGATTTTGGACGTTTTACAGGATTTATAGGGAAACGCAAGATATGAGAATTAAAAAAGGGAATTTTGTAATTTATGGGCATAAGTTGATATTTTGGAAAGTTAGAATTTTTAATAAATATTTTACCGCAATTTTAGGGGTTTTATTTGTAAACTAATTAATTCAAATCCATTTATTAGAGTTTGGATTAATTTAGTACATTTTTAGAATTGATTGTAAGTGGTAAAATTAATTATTAGATTTTTCATACTTTGAAAAGTCCAATTATTTAGCCCATTAAGAAAAATCCATGAAGAAATCCACATGTGTGAAGACCATTTTCATTATCTCAAGAGAAAATTTGAAATTTACAAGCTAATATAAAGAGGATTTTCGAATTTGGCAAGTGGATTAAGGAAAAAGAAATAAAATAAGAAAGGGAGAAAAATAAGGAAGGTTTAATACATGTTCAGTATTTTGGTCATAAAGTTCCACTCTGATGTCCGATTGTTTTTATTATTTTTGAGTTGGAAAGAAGATTTAAGGGCTACAACTTTGTAGTTTACGACTTTTCCTGATTCAGAAGTTAACAAGGTCAAAACTGAGCTTCAAGATAGTATGTGTAAAAAACGGGATTTTACACCCACTTTTCTTGTACGAATTTTATCTCCTTACCTCATTTAAGTCATTCCATATTTAGCACAAATCATATCAGCCCTCCATGTGTCCCTTGCTTTATTTAAATCTTTAAATCAAATCCATTCATTCTACCTCTTTTCATCTATAAATACTAACCCTCTCCCATTGAGAAAACTGAACCTGGACATGGAAATTTGGAGTTGGAGTTTTGGAGAATTTAAATTTTAAGGTTAACGTTTTTATTTTATTTGTAATTATTCTCTTTTATTTTAATTCACGTCTTGTAATTTAATTCAGTTAATAAAAGTAGATTTTCTTTGTCTCTTTATCTTTATTTTCATAAATTTAGTGTTAATGTGATTAATTTCATTAATGAATTAATTTTTTTCATAAATCTTCTTGTTTTAATTTTTTTAAATCCAAAATCCAATGCATTGTAATTCTTAATTCCAAATTTTATTTATAATTAAAAGGCAGAAAAACCCTTAGAAATATTGTTTTCAACTTATTTATTTTTGTATGATGAAAGTTTGATTTTATTTTAATTCTTTTTATGGATTTATGTTAGAGATTATTCTAAGTTGTTCAATAAAGGCAGAAAAATATTTTAGACTGAATTGAATTTGATTTTTTTTTCAGTCTAAGGCTTTTTCTAAGAGCAGAAAAACTTCTAGATTCGAAATTGCAAGTTCAAAATTTATTTAGCCTAAGGCCGGATTTGAATTTTTTTATTTTAATTGATTTCATAAATTTTATAATGAAGATTTTAAAAGATGACAAATTTGAGTGTATCATAAATAATAAATGTGAGCTCCGTATTCTAGGCCTTGATATTGTTTTTAAAATATGAAAAATAAAACCTCCATAATTTTTTGACCCAGTTCCACTGTAAATATATACAGAGGTAGTTTAGGTGTTTTAAATTTTATTTTTGTTTATAAATTCAAAAACTCTTGAAATTGATGAATTAGGTTGGAAATAATTTAATTGCATCTTAATTTATGTTTTCTAAGTTAAATTGAGATTGTTTATAATTTTAATATTAATTCCACCATCTTAATTAAAATTAGTTAAATTGATAGATTCTACATTTAAATCTAGAATGTTTCTAAATTAAGATTAAAACTCATAGATTAGATAAATTATTTCATATTTATGATTTATCTCCATTCCTAAAGTTCTTAAAATACTTAATTCAATGGTGTATTTTCATGGATATATTTTCCTAAGTTCCGATGAGTTCGAGTTCGCAATTAATCTCTATACTATCTAATGGTTCATGCGCTTGCGAGTTATAAATTTAAAATTTGCACAACACTCCTCTTTCTATTTCTCCTTCTTTGATAGAGTTTTTTCTGTTCTTGAGATCTGAGACAAGGTCATCTAGAGTATCCAAATACTCTAGAATGAAACATACTCAATTTATACATATTTTGGATGATTTTTAAAACTGATAAAAGAATGCATCAGCCCAAATACAATAAAATAAAATAAATAAATGAAATGTCAATGTTTCTTGAGAATATTAGAGAGAGAGCCACTTATATAGTTATACGGTATGCTTAAAGACTATTTTTTTTCAAAAAACATTTGATAAAATTGAAATAATACAGAGATGGACGAAGAAGCACAAGGCCCCCGAAGCCACAGACTCCGACAGAGTTATGATAGTGACTCTAGACCATACTAATAGATCAAAAGTTCAAAGGCAACCATCATCTTAAAAAGAAATAATAATAAAGGCAAGCTTTAGCTTCAAGAAGCAACAGCCAAGCTTGTGTTTCTTATTATCACTCCAAAAAACAACAAATGTCATTGTTAAGGAAAACCATGCACAAAATGTAAAGGCAAATAGAGACTCCATACAACCAGGAGCAACAAAGCAAGGTGCCAAGGTTTCGTGACTTTGTTTTTAAGGCCACAGAGAGCGTCGACCATTCCCTATTAGATCTATTTTTCAGATCTAGTTTCGACGCCATGATTTTTTATTTTTTTTTCAGATCTGAAAACCCATTTCAGATCTGAGAAAAACTGAAATAAAAAATCAGAACAAATAGTTCTCAAACTTAATTATTTTTTGTCCTTTTGAGTTTTGATGTAAAGGCACAAATTAGAATTTTCAATTCAGGTTTTTCCACAATAATTTTCAGAATACTGTTAATCTATACCAACTGATTCAATTAATCCTTAACTTAAGATGGAAATATGAAATTAGGAATACCTACGCTCCAAGTAGAGGAGCAGCAGGGCAGATCAACGTTCGTCGAGAGAGAGCACTGAGAGAGGAGAGCGAGAGAGATCACTGTCAGAGAGTGAGACTGAGAGAGAGAGAGCAGTGTCGTGAGAGTCTCAGAAAGCGAGAGAAGAGATAGCAGTGAGAGCAACATAGGATATGAGGAACTTTTTATGGAAGCTTTTTTTTTTTCCGGTTTCCGTTAGCTATTTTTTAGGGTTTGGACTGCGCAGGGCACGAGTGGCCCCCCCTAACACGAGCAACTTTTTTTTATGAGGCCTAACACTAGTGGCTTTTCTACAGGGGGACCGCGGTCGCCTTATGGTCTAGACGGCACTGCACCTTGGACTTTATTTATAGAAAAAGAGATACAAATATGGTACGCAGAATAAATAAAAGAGGAAAATACATCTTTAGTAATATATAATTAAAAAATAATAAATATATCATCTAAATCGAAATATATCTTAACATACATTTAGTCCCATAATTTTGTACGAATAAATCAGATGATAAGATTGAGTTGATAAATTAACTTTACAATTTTATAAGATTTTTATCGTGAAAGATGGAAAAATCAACTTAAGTCTTCATCGTTAGAGCCACATAAACACAACATTAGATGCGTGAAGCTAATTTAGCTTAATTATGACCTCAAAAGAATAGACTCAAGCTTGGTCAATCTCACTAATTACTGTTGTTAGAAATATAAAAATTCATGACTTCAAATATTTATATATTTAAATCAATTTAAATGTATTTTTATTAAAGTTATTTTCATATTATTTTTAACACAATTATGTTAATCTTTGAATTAGTAGAATTGACACTATCTTTGTAATGAGTTGTTTTCCCAACACAACCCAGTGATGAAAAGATGACGAGATAGAGTGGGTAGGCATTGTCTTCTTGCTTGTGACAATGTCTATAAAGAGAGCACCCCATACTCATAGAGTGGGTAGGCATTGTCTTCTTGCTTGTGACAATGTCTATAAAGAGAGCACCCCATACTCATAGTCACACACCTAATGAAATATCTTCTTCTTCTTCTTCAAATCAGATGTAGGCTGCGAATCCTCCGCTTCATGCCGATGTCTTGTATCTTGCTACAGAATTTGCAGAACCTCCATCTCCATCGTGAGTGTTTTTATTCCTTTTTCTGGTTTGTCTTCATGAAATATCTGATGGACCTTCTATTGATTAAGAAATTAATATGGATTTCACTAAACCTATATCATGACATGAGTGTTTACTTTCTCTGTCTATTCATGAAATATTTTAGAGATCTTTTATTAATATGAAATTGATAAGGTGGATGTTCTCTATGTATCAGGTCATATCTGATATGCCCATACTAAATGAAATAAATGACCTAAGGAATTTAGGTCTTAATCTCAAATTGGGAAGTCAAATTGATTTAATCTTTAAAAGAATTGAGCACTACTTATGATTTCAACAGAAAAAGGAATTTAGGTCTTAATCTTGTGTTGGTCAGCACAAGATGCAACAACAATGTTTTGCATGGGTTTGTGTATTTACCAGAAAAATCTTAATCATTGATGTGAAAATTGATAAGATGAAGCTCTAGTCATGCTGTTTCTTTAATTTCTTTTAGATCTTCAAAAGGGATAAATGGGTTAAGTTTGGTGAATGGATCTAACATCGTCTCTGATTCAGGACTACAATTTTATATTTGTAAACTTTTACTACAGATCTGAATTATTATACTGAAGGCACAAACTCTAGAGATGGTGTAAAGTATTTGATGAGCGAAGATATCAAGATAGAGTAGTTTCGGAAATGTGGTGAGGTAAGATCACTGTTGCTTTTTTTTTCTTTTTTTCTAGACATCTAAAGTTTCTCTTTGACATCCAACAGAGGTCCTATTTCTCAAACTATTACACATCTTCTTAACATACAATAGATGAGCACTCTCTCTTTAGCATCTCTAATGTAAATGGTGGTGAAAAATGGTTACCATCTCTTTTGTTAACATTGTTGCAATAACGATACAAGTTCATGAATCTAAATATATTTAGTATCTAAACAAACGTGCCTTGCAAAATTAAGCTCATGCTTGGACATTTAGTATCCCTAAATGCGAGTTGAACTGTTGCATTAATTGTGTACTTAGATTTTGGGCTGGGCTTCGGGCTTGATCTTCATTTGGGCTTCAATTAAGTGTTTGAGATTGATCAAACCCATCTTTTTCTCAGGCTGGACACTCTTTGGCAAATCGTTTTCCAAGGGAAGATTGCAAATTATTTCAAGTCTGGAAAATACCCATATAATTTTTCTCCTTGTAGGTGGGTATGTTGGAGCCAGCTATCAAGCCACATGGTCCATCTAACCTAGCCATTTTATTCACTTGGCAAAAAAGAATCTACATTATTTGGCCTAAATTATAGCTAAATACACGTCATGTGACCATACCATGCCAGTGATATTTTAAAACCCGATTAAACGCCCTAGTTATTGTCCTGTACTATTTAAGGAAAATTTTCAGTCTTTGTAGAGCCCATTGATTTTAAATTAGTACTCTTTCTCTCACTAAAAATTTAGTCTATAGTACTTGTCAATTGATGAGTTACGTTTGCTAAAAGGTTAAAGTTTCCTGAGTATTCCTTTTTACAAGAGGGTTGGTAAAACAATGAGTCCATTACAAAAATGGCACCCCAATGTATTGTCACTGGTATTAATCACTTATATCAATAATGTTTTTTTATTGACATCATCTAACTATGGAATTAGATTCTACAGATGCGACCCTAAAGGAGTGGAATATATAGTCTCTTCAAATTCAAGTCCTACTTTGGGTCTTAATGATTGGAGGTTGTCCGATTGGAACTGTGCCCATTAGAAGAGAATTAGAAAAAGAGTTTGTTGAAACATACACCTCTTTCAAAATTGAAAAAAGAAAATATCTATAAAAAGATGGTAGGAAGGGATGGTGGCGATCATCATGTAAGTCAATAGCTTCAACTAATTTTATTTGTAAATTCTTTATTAGTATTTACACCGATAAATTCTTTATTAGTATTTACACCTATTATATATATGTAGTATGCAACTGTTTCGACAAAACAAGGGCGGTTTTTTTGAAGCAGTTATGATTGTATTGATATCTACGTGCAACCGCTTTCATAAGAAAGGTTATATTGGTTCCTTTTTCTATTATTACATTTTTTTTAATTTCTCCTAGTTATAATAACCACAATAAGGAAATCAAGACCATATGATTGATGGTTGTAATAACCACAATAAGGAAATCAAACCCGTATAATTAGTGCACAATTTGTGAAGTATCTCACATCAATTTATAGTAGAACCATAAAAGACAAATATTTTGATGAACCACAATTTGTACCACAATTTGTTTTTCTCACCTTTTTCTGATTCAGCTTCTTGCACCATGTTTTCTTCTTTGGCTTGAAGTTAGGGTTGAAATCGGGTCAGGTCGGATTTCTTAAAACTCAATCCGATCCAAGTCAATATATCATGGAACTCGACTCGATCAAACCCGAGATACTGACCCGAAATTCTCAACCGACCTGACCCGACTTCTAACCCGACCCGCATTTTGAACCCATTTTAGCCAGGTTGGGTCAGATCAAGTCAGGTTAACTTGAAAATTATTTAACCTGACCCGACCCGACCCGACTCGAATTCCATACGGGTTTTTGTCTTCTCAACCCGACCTGACCCATTGACCGGACCTGCATGATTTCTCAGGTCGGGTCATGCGGGTCGGGTCAAAACCCGACCCGAGTTTCACCCCTACTTGAAGTCAAAAGAGAAAGAGAGGAAATTTCAAACAAATTTTTGTACCATTTTTAGATGAGTGTTTTTCTTTTCTACATTCAGAAGTTTACTTGCAAATTTCAATCAATAATTGAAGTTTTTGCCAAAATTTTTAATTATAAATTTAGTTCAAATATTGACATGTAAATTTTTTCTAAATTTGAAGTAGAGTCCACGCCAATATTCTAAAAATTAAATTGTCAATTGATGAGTCACACTTGCTAAGATGTTTTATTTTCCTTTTTTTCCCTTCTCATTTGTTCTAGTGATGAATCACGTTTCATATTTTTCACACAATCACAACATGTTTGTGCTCTTGATATTAGAGTCCATTTAGAAAAAAAATAACTTAGACTTCAACTAAATCGAGTTTTCAAATTGGGGATAAGCCAAAATTATCTAAACTTTACTAAGGCTTGCTCAAATCCCGTTTGGATAGCTTAGTCTTTATTTAATAGAGTCTATTTTAATTCAATTTTTTTTTTTTTTTAATTTCATGTGCTCTCATCATACACATATCAGAACTATAGCATGTTAATAACATTTCATGTGTCAAATGAGTTAAGATTCATTTAAATCTCGCTACTGATATCATACTTTTGAATTGTGTTCTTGATGATAGGATAAAGTCTGGCCTTGTTGATTGACATTAGGAACACAAAAGTTATTATAAATTATCTGTTGGGTTGTATTTATCTTTTGAAGTGTCTGATTATTTGTTTTTGTCCGTGTTTGAAAGTTGTACCCTTTTTAATTTTTTTTTTTGTAATTATCAATATAATCAAATAGACCTCTATAATATGATACTATTTTCTAAGAATTTTTAACTATTATAAGTGCCTTTAGCCTTTAATTTTTAAGTTGATTTCTTACAATATTTATTCGGGATTGTGATTCTTCAGATGGAAGAAGATATTTTATGATTGTATTGATCTCCTGCTCTTAGACCTGTAATGTCTGATGTGGTTAGAATGCTTCGAGGTGAAATTAAAATATGATTCGCAGAAGTTGGTCTAAAGCCTTTGAGAAGTCTCGACGGGGACTCCAGACGGTTCGATGATTCTCTGCAGCTTTGAGTTGGAACTCAGAAAGGAGGCGGAGTATTTTCTCCAATTGGGAGATCTTAGGGGGGTTTTGGAAGGGGGAAATGCACTCACACGGCAGTTCCAATTTTCTCGTGGACTGACGACATTAGGATTACTTATCAACATAGCTTGAGTAGCATTGGAAATAAGAATCTCCTTGGATGAGAACAATGCTATTTTCTATTTTCTATTTTAATTTCCTTTCTAAAATATCATCTCAGGTAGTGTATTGATTTACTACCATATTTTGCTTCTTCAAACTCTAAGTAGTGTTTCACATGATTGGTGAGTTTTTATGTTTAATACAAATTGGTTGTGCTGACTCTAGAGCAATTGCTATTGCTTGTTATTTTTAAGATGTTGCACGAATCACTGATGGTTTTACTTGTAGGATTGGTTTCATAGTCAATTGTTTCACATTTTGTGGGTCTATGTAGTATGTTTGGTTATTGTGCTAAACTGTGTTATGGGTAAGTTTTGGTCTTAGATATTGATGGCTGAAATTATTCTTTTAAAAAATGCAATAATTAAGATGATAATGTTGATTCCTCATATTACTTTATCTTATAAAACCAATCATGTTTTCCACTTGAACATCGAGATGGAGGTAGACAGAGAAAAAGATTTATTTATCTTTTTAACATAAAAAAAATACATATAGGATAGACACTTAACACGAGTGAATAAAACATCAATACTTGACGTAGATCATAACGAAGAGGCATGATAATAAACAAGAGTTTCATAGATGATTAGTGTAGTCATCTGCGAGTGTAGTCATTCGAACCATCTAGGCAGCGAAATATTGGACTGCAACCACGAATATATTTATTGATAGGCTTGCCAAGATTCCCTTTACCATTGGAAGGGGGTGCAGGGTTTATCTTTAGCCATACTGCTTCCACAATGCAAGATTCATTGTTGAGAAGTACAAAGCTTACAAAGAACAAGCTCACCATCCACATATGCATCTTTCCCATTGCTATTTCTCTTTCTTTACTTCTTTCGAATCTCTATTACTTGTTCCTTTTTGTTTTCAAGATAGCATTGAATTGCTCCCTTTATAGGCTTTTGTTATGACTTAATAAGAGAGCAGAAGTAACTACAGTGGAGATTAGTTAGCCAGCCATCCATTAAAACCTAAACATATTGCTCCAAAGTTGGAAAAGATGAAGATTTTATTTTTGCTTTTTGCTTTTTAATTTTCTCTCTCATTTGGGTGATTAACAATCTTATAGACCTAAAAGAATTCAAGAAAAATAAATAAATTCATATGTATAGTTAGATCAAGTGTGACTAAATGCATGGGTTCCACTTGGTCCCATTCCTCTTTTTTTTTTTTTTTTTAATGAAAATGATTAAAAATAAATTATTTGGATTGAAACTTCACTTGATAAACTACAAATATACCAACTTTCAGTTAAAAATTAATTTCTAACGACTCGATTTTAATAGTCAAAATTATCACATATAATCAAAGCATGGATCATATAGGTAGAATGATTTCAACTTATATTTCATTAAAATTGAGCACCATAGTAAATAATGTAATACCTTGACCCGAATTAGGCTAAATCTATATATGATAAATCATATTTTAACCCGTTAATCATACAAATTACAGTTAGGGCTTTATGAAAAGTCTAGGTTTGGCCCAATTAGAGTCTAAAAGCTCGATGATCCAACTCATCTAGTTGGAAGGGCAAAATAGTAATTTACCATTTGACAACATTATTTTACTAATTATCTAATTATTTGATTATTGTTTTAGTAATATTGATTTCCTTAATTAAGGATTTTAAATTCTAAAATTTATAAGTATATTATTATATTTAGAAAATGTTATTAAAAACTACCCGAAAAGATCTCGAAAGTGAAGAAATAATTATTCTTACGCAATTTTAGAAATAAGAAAATTTTAAGAAAAATATGTGTTTTAGATTTTATTATAACTCATTGTTTTATGTTTTCAAATTTTGAAAATAAAAATTTTAAATCCTTTTAATAAATACAAATTGAATTAAGTAAATAATGACAAAATGTGAATTTTGTTTAAATCAATAGATTTTGGTAAAATATAAATCTCCAAAAAATTTATGACGAGTAGAGTTTATAAAACCTAACATTTTCGTTAAGTTGGATTAAATTAATTAAGTTAGATAAGTCATGTAATTAGTTAAAATTTAAAATGAAAAAAATGGACTTATTTACAAATACCACAGAAGGACTAATTTGCAAAATTTTCAAAATGATTAGGCCACCTACGTGGCCGTTGAAGCTGCTGCTTCAGTGTCGACTCATGTAATCTACGTACGTAGCTTGCAGATGAGGTGTCCTTCCCTTGGCCTTGCTGGAGGGTCTGCTACCCTACCAAGACATGGCTATAAATCTAGTCATCTCCCACCTGGAATCACCTACCGAAAGGAAAACCACTCCTCTGTTTCAATTTTTTTTTACCGTAGCTTGAAGTGAAAGTTTTTCAAGTTGCTAAAACTCTGCCTAAATTGCAAAGCGAAGGTAATATTTAGATTCAGTTTTAAATTCTAACCAATTTAAGATCAAACAAAACTAAGATTAAGAATTGAGTGTCAAAACTGATTTTGAAGTTTAATGGAAAACTTGAATTTTCATGTGTTACACTGATTTTCTTGTTAAAATCAGATGTTTTAAATCAGTATAAATGTTTTAATTGTTTCTCATTGTAAAGAGGACTCTTTGAATAGTCCATCTGACTTGTTTGGTGTGAAAAATGAATCCAGAAAACCTATTGTTTGTGGATTCGTAAATTACACAGTCTTTCCTGTCACTGCTCTGTTGCTGGTTAAAGAGGAAGAAGACGACTTTTGGAAGATCGAGACTCGGCCTTCGGAAGTTCCGAAGGTAAGACTTCGGAAGTTTTGAACTTCTGTTCGAGGTTTCGAAGCACTCGGATGTTCCAAATTGATCGAAAGTTCCTAGCGGATCTCGGCTTGTTCCGAGGCAAACTGAGACCAATTGTTTTTTTGTGTTTTTTGCTCTTGTTCAGAAGTAAGCTCGGAAGTTCCGAAAAACAAAACCAAGTCCCGAAGTCTCTATAAAGCCCAGATTTAGGTAGTGGCTCGGAAGGTTCGAAGCCACAGTACCTGGATACCCTGGACATGTACAGTTGGGGTTGGGTGGGATATCACAACGGGGTTGAGTGGGATACCCTAGTGTATTACAAGTTTCGTTGTAACCTTGTAAATGGTAAATATGATTTATTTGCTTATCATGTTGTTAAACATGCATTGTGATATCAATGCATGTGTCAGTTTACAAGTGCAAATGTGAGAATGCATGTGTGGGTGGCATCTGCATTTGTGTGTATTCATGAATGTACATGTATATGCATGGGTGTGTGTGTGGATGGAAAAGAACAAACGGTAAAGGTATGTCATGGTGTTCTAAGTGTTTTTATCGTAGACTGCATTATAATTTGATATTCTGAAAATTTGGAGGGACTTGTTAATTAGAGTTCTCTTCACTGGGCTGGAGCTCACGTCCCTTACAATACAGGTCATGTACTGGATGAGGGAATGGAGAATCCCTCTGCGATACTTAGGAGTTGGAATCTAGTGCTGATCGGTAGGATTTATACTTATTTAGTTTTCTATTAAAATCATGTAAATATTAGGTGATTATGTCACTTGTGGCATAGAGACCTTGTGTATAAGTCATATATGTGTAATATGATGATATGATGTATAATTGATTGTCTTATGGTGTGTATTTTGGATTTCGAGTGTCAAAACGGAGAAGAACCAAGTTTGCAGCATCAACCTAGACAATACATTTGCTGTCAGGGGTGATCCATTGCCACTGGTATTGGGTCTCCAAAGGGCACTGACGAGGGATCACCCCGGTCTAAACTTGTTGGGAAGTCAATGTGGAGCTAAAATTTTATTCGGGCTTTGATGTGTCAGATCACACGCGTAGTCCACATGATCATGTGCAACATTTTTCTATGGGCTTTGATGAGATCGATAAAGGCCCGTGGACTTCTAGTGTTTGGCTTAGTTTAAAAAAAAAAATTAATCGCGTTCCAAGCCCTCATCCCAGGTCGTGGCGTGACAGAGTGGTATCAGAGTATGGTTCAACTCTCGGACTATGAGTATGGTAGAGGTAGATTGATGGTTTAAATTTGGATTCCTTTTCATGATTTTGGAGTAAAGAAGGTAGAACCTTGAGTTAGGGTAAGATTGGACCTCCTCATTTCTTGAGAATATGTGCTTTCACTATTAAGTTGAAACCAAGATTATGAGATTTTAGTATCAAGACGATACTTGGGATCAAGTATTTAGAAGTGAGAACTTCTTATGGTTATGGAGATAAGAGGAGTTAAATTGCTAAAAAACCCTTTCGTTTTGGGTAAGTGGTCTTATTTTTTTTTAAACCCAAGTCTTTGGAAGTGTTAACCCCTTATCAGAGATGGATCAGAGGGTGTAGAATTTGTGGACTGGCTTGAGGTCGTTAAAGCCTAGAAAGGGTTAGTGAAACAAGATGACTTTTCTTAAAGTAAAGGACTTTCAATATTATTAGGTTAGTAGTACGAACCTTGCTTGTAATGTACTTATGATGTTTGAATTTTGATTGCTTTCATAGACATGTCATAATACTTGAATAGCAAGTTATCTGTTCAAAATGGAAATGAGTAGGAAGTTGTGAATCATGTGATATGAGAACCTTATTAGATCATAGGATGTACTTTGAAATTACTAGAGAGAATAATGGTGATAGATTCTGTTCCAGTAATTGTAGAAAATGAGTTATTCGGCATCTCCACCAAGGCTTTGTAGCTCGGTAGTGTAAACCATGTGCAATGTCGACAAGGAATTGCAGGTGGAAGGAAAGATTGTATTATAGTAATGGGCAAGCTGATCAAGAAATACTTCATTTTAATTTAATTAAGCCTTAAATGTTGAGGATTATTTGGAAGTATGCTCAATTGGTGCTAAAAAAATCATAGTTAAGCCTCCACCTTGTTAGGAAGTGGGATTCATATCATTGGAAAAAGTAATTTCTGTGATTGAGATTTTGATTACTTTCAGTGGAATTGTGGATTACAATTATGAGTAGTGGAATATTGGCAGAAATGAAGAGAGACATTTGTAAACTGGACGCCCAATTGGGTATCCTAGGATAAAGGATAAGGTAAAAGGGAGTTAAACATAGTATAAAATGGAAGTGTGATAAAGGGGCTGTGACAAGGGGTATCGGGATATCATCCCTGTCACCTTCTATAATGATTGGGTGTCAAAATGGTATATCGAGTGTAAGATTTTTATAAAAGGTCCGCTGGAAATGGAACTCAATGTTGGAATTGACCCTTGTAGATAGGATCTTCTACTAAAGTAGGAACTCACAATGGATTATGTGCGAGTTCTGTATAATGTTTGATGGTGATTTAATTGGCAAAATGGTTCAAATATTGGAATTTGGCATTATTTCTAGAGAGGGTTGGGTGGTTACCAAACACATTGTTCTAGATTGATATAGAAGTGATAACTTTTGGAAAGCTTACATGATTGTAAGGTCTGAAGATTCTGACAAGAGAGTAGGTCAGTATAACACAGTGGTTAATATTGGATAGGGTGAGTTAAAAGATGTGGTTGTGATGCGGATGATGTTAACCATCTCTACACCAAGAGATTAAGAGCTATTTATCTCTACAATGTAATAACGATAGAATTAAAAGGAGTATTGGAATCTTGGATGAGTTTTTTTTTTGGTCCAAATTAATGTATGCGTCTGAGAAGCTTAACTTGGAATGCATTGGTATAATTTTGTCAAAATGGATTGATGGATCCTTAAAGGTGAGATACAATTTTTGTTTGTTAAACAAGAGATAAGGATATCTCAAGGAAAAATGATTGAAAGTGATAGGGAATAAAAATTAAGCTAGTTTTGATATGCTAATGATGGACTATTGGAGGTTGAGCGGATGTGTACCAGGCATGACACTTCCGGATGTGCTAGAGAAGAGTGATTGGTTGTCCACTAAACAGTTAGTGAACTGGTGGACGAACTAAAACTATCACTTGACTCATAGAAAGTATGACTATGAGGTGGGTGTACGCAGTCATGTGATTGGTGCAAACGAGAAGGTTGTAAGGAATATTTTTGTCAGATGTCTGATGCATCCTTAGTGATTAGTGATGTTTGGTGCGTACTTCATCTCCTTTAAGGTGATGTATTACTATTTTGGGATAATTAGATGTTATATGTGTATGGTATGTTTAGTGTCGCTGGGATGCTGTGGTGCAATCCATACTGATTCTGAATTTTGAAGAGCCCAATATGCATAAACTGGGTTGTGAATTGTGAGCATGGTAAATGCTGATTGGGCATACAATATATACTGGACTGAGGGTGTGTATGCACTTAATTATTATCACATGTGGAAAATGAATCTCTCAATAGGTAAGAGATTTAAAGATCAAAATGATGTGTAGGGAATCTACAAGCGTGATGGATGGAGTGAAAACGTGAGTCGTTAGTAAACCATCTTGTGTTGATATATGTACATGAGGCATGCTAGACTTTAATTTGGAGCTATTTCTGGTAATGAGAGTTTGGGCAAGTTAATTAAGCGTGAGAAACTATCTTCACGTACACGGTGGAGTCTTCCTTCAACTCATGCACTTTGAAAGGTATGTATGAGCGCGCGTTTCAAATATGTAATTAGTAGAGGCATGATTAAAGTGAAATTGAGTTAGAGGATGGACTGAGTAGCCCTAATGGGTAACACTGAGTCTCGTGATATTTTCACTGGACAAAGGTTATGGATTAAGATGTATTCATACAGTAGGTATGATTTCATCAAGATAATAATCATAAAAGATGTGATTTTGGAAGCTCGTGATTCTAAGACATTGAATACATGAGAGATTGATCATTGGATTGTAAGGTGCTTAGAACTTTAAAATTCTGGTAGTATGAAAGCACTACCTAATGTGAGACTGAAATTTTAAGTTCGATGAGATGTATCATAGCCTAGACAGTTGGATTGACTATCTGGTGGATCACTGTGCCATGACATTCATTGTGTGTCATATGTTGTAAAAAGGCCCTGTGTATGTGGTGATGTGTGTAGACATCATAGACCATGTGGGTAAACGTGGAAACAATTTAAAACAGCCAGGTCTGCTAATGAGATGCCTATTGATGTGTGTTATTGAGATGTATTCCACGATAATAAGCTGCGATGAGAGGGCCAGATGTGATAGGCTGCATTGGGTTATATGCGTGTGATATTGTGTTTGTGAATGACATCGTCTAACAAACTGTAGGTGAAACCAATTTATGAAAAGGAAATTTTCACATGAAAAAGTTTGACAGGGAACATGCGCAAGTCTGTCCTTGATAAGAGAGGATGAGGCCTAAAGACCCAAGAGTCCAAAGGGACAAGCGTAGGCGTGCAAGTGATGGTAAGTGTTAGATGGATGGACTACATACAAGCAAGCTACTACACTACTGATGTGATTTTAAATTAACTCGTAAACGTACGAACCAGTTATAGTATAATGTATGAGTGCGAGGTCATACCTAAGGGAAATCGACAAAATATATGTACGAAATAAAAAATGGCACTATTAAAATAATATGATTTAATAAAATAATTTTCTAAAACATATAGTTATAATCTTAATTTAGCACACTAATTAATCGGTTATCTAGTTTTAGTAGTTAACATAAATTTTGAATAAAATAGTGGAGTAAATTTAAATGACCTAAATTTAATTTAAAATGTAGATTTAAGAGACAAATAAAATGTTTCTAACCTAGTTAAATTGTTTTGATGATTTTAAAGAAATAATAAAATAAATCAATAATAAATAAATTGTTTACATATTTTACAATGGAATCGGGTCAAATATCGAACGCGGCATGTTATCCTATTTAAAAATAAAAGCATGGCCTAGACTATGAACTATTCTGGAATTATTAAATATAATTCAAGTTCCTTATTTAATAAAATTCTAATTAGAATAATTATGTCGTCCATTAAATCAGAATTTTTCAAATCAAGCCTTAGGCTTGAGCGAGATTTAAACGTGCATTTTCCAGATCTAAAATAAACTGTTCTTGAAAAGAACCTTAGACTGGAAAATTGGTCAAGTCCCACTGATCCTAAAAGGGGTTCTACTTTTCCTTGAAAAATTCTAAAATTAATTTGTTTCATAAAGTTCATAAAAAGAATTAAAAAGAAATTAAAAACCATCATTATCAAATATTCAATAATTGGGAATAACATAAATCTAAACAAACCGTCATGAATTTTATTTAAAATTTGGAAATGAAATACAATCCTTTGGACTTTACATAAAAAAAAAAAAACTTACAAGAAATTAAATATTTTTTCTCTGTCTTTGATCGTCCAACTTCAGTCCTTTCGACGTCTTGGCCTGTTCAACATTCAATGGTCTCAAACACTTGAATTTATAGAAAAGAAGGGATGAGATAAGAGACCCTTCAAACTCAGTCAGGATAAGACCCCTTTCAAAATCTCCATCGGCTAACACATCTTCTCGTCTTCTCTTCTTCTTTATCTCTCCTTATCTTATCTCTTCTCTCGGCAGATAACTACTTCCTTATCTTTTCCTTGTTGTCTTTTCTATCTACACGACAGTTTTTCAAATCCTTCCTTATCTTTTCTATCTTTGAAACCCAGCTGCTACAAGGCAGTTTTTCAAATCCTTCCTTGCTCGAAGGACTCTTTGCTGAGTTTCAAAAAACTGTCATTCGGCCCTCTTCTCTGATCTCTTCCGATAATCTCTCTCGGCAACCCACCTTCTTCCTTATCTTATCTTCCTTCTTCTTTTTTGTTTATCTCATCAAAATAACTTCTGCCTTATCTTCATCTCTCCTCCTTATCCCTATCTCTGCTGATTCCCACCTGCTATCGGTTCAGCTACTTTATCTTCCTTCTCTTTCCTCTGCTTGCTCGGTTGATCTTATTCCTCCTTATCTCTTATCTGCTATCGGTTCAGTCAGCCTTATCTGTTCATCGGCTGTTTCTCTTCTTCTTATCTTTCTTTCTTTGCCTTGACTACAACAGGTTCAACTTCGGCTTTCTCTGGAGCTGGGATGATCTGCTCAGTTGCTTACAATCTCTGCTCGGACTGCCAGCTCTGCATGGTTGCCCTGTTCTACTCTGCCATCGGTCACCGCTGCTGTTCATGGATGCGGCTGGCTGCTGTGCGATGGAGTCCTTCTCAGTTGGCTGCTATTCATCACTGCACTAGATCGCTGCTGCTGCTGTTCCATCATTTCTGCAACGTCGATCTGGCTGCTACCTCCTTCTTCAGTGCTGCTACTTTCAGTGCTCTGTTCAGCCTCTGCTTTGGCCATCTCCTCCTTGAAATGCCTACAGAGATCTGGTCTTGCTGCTCTTCGTGAGCAGCAGACTGATGCTGCTACCGCTGGGTGCACCGGTGGCTCTCAGTTGTTCCTCCATCAGCTAGTCTTTCATTCTACCTTTCTTCTCTGCTGCTGTTCTTCTCTTTTTCTCCCATGAGTCCTTACAACCAGAGAAAGAAAAAAATAGAAAAGAAATGGAAATAGAAAAAGAAATGGTAATAGTTTATTTAGGCTTTCCTTGCAGGTGCCAGGCACCCTAATCGAGAGTCAATGAGAATGGTTGGTAAATGAGACTCGACTTTCACTCGAAATTTGACAATGAAATTTAAATATTAATTACATGAGTGTAGAAGGTTGCAGGTTCTGAAACCCAACTGGTTTAATCCACTTGACCTGATCATTCTGAAGGTGACGTCGACTGTATTTTTGACTTAGCCATTTTTTATCATTTTTATTTTCTTTTCTTGCATTTTTCAAAATAAATTGTAAAACTAAAAACAACATTTAAACATATCTAATATTTATAAAATAAGGACTAATTAATCTAATATTAAGGGGTAAAATTGTAATTTTACAGTGTTCATCAACTACTCTAAAGGATAAAGTATCCACAATTCTTAATTGGAGTTAGGTCAGTTTATATTATAATTTTAAAGTATCTTCGTCATTAGAGATGTGTCTTGGTAAATTAGGACAGTATGATATGTTATATTACGATGTCAATCGCATACTTTGCTAACTGACAATTGTGTGAATCTATGAACTACTGCATTTTTGGTATCCTGGAAGATAATATCAAATGAGCTGTTATACATTCTTAGAATAGAACTTTCCCCATTTAGAATATTGTAATTAGATTCTTTCCTTGTTTGTAATACATCTTTTCCTATTATTACAATGAATCAGGGTCTCTCTCCCCATGACATTGAGAGAACATATTTTCATATTCTAACATGGCATCAAGAGCCTAGTTCGATCATCATCATCGAATTTTTTTTCCACTTATTATTATTTTTTTTTCCTGCAAGTAAGAAACAAACGGGGAAAAAAAAAAAAAAAATTCCTGGTGGTTTGTTTCGTCGCCGGCGCACACGAACTCCAGATTTACTTCTCTTACATTGTGGCGTCCGCCTGCTGCCCTCTGCAAATCGTCTTCCACCCTTTCACTCTGTCTTGGATCATCTCAGATCTGAGTTCCGCCGGACCGATCTGTTGTTCGTCCAGCCTCTCATCGACGTCTTCCGCCTGCACCTAGACCTTCAGATCTCAGATCTTACTCATTATTGGAGCCCCATTCCACCCAGCAGCCTCTCTTTGCTTGTCGGCTGAACAGTGTTTCCCCTCAGCCGTGTCTATCCAGATCACATCTCGGATCTGTTACTGCTGCCCAGATTGCATCCCTTCTTTTTTTATCGGTGAAGCCACTTCCTCTTCTGTCACAGATTCGTTCCCAGATCTGAGACGGGTTGCTTGCCGCCGTCCTCTACCCTGCTTTGCCCGATTCCAGATCAGAACTGATTTGGCTTACCGTCTTGATTCCGCTGCTGCTTGCCCATCCGCCGTCTCTCTGAACTACCGCCTGTTCTCAGTTTCAGATCTGCCCTACTGCTGCCGGATCTGCTCTTTTGCCTGCAACACGATCCTTCACGTATTGTCTCCGATCGGTGCTATCTCGTCCCTGCCGCTTTCGATCTGCCAGCGGCGGTGTTCCCAGATCTAACTCAATCTCCTGGTAATCTCGGCCTCTCGCTGATTATTTTTTTTGTCGACAGCTCTCCTTACCTTGCCGGGATTTCCACAGTAAAACCAAATCCAGCCGGATTGGATTCTCAGGCCCGTCCACCGGCCCAGTTGAAGGTCCAGTTTGAAACAGGCCCGCCCATCGGCCTAATTCGAAACAGGCCTTTCAGTAGGCCCAGTTTGCAAGCCCAGTCTACACAACAGGCCCGTCCGTTGGCCCAGTTTACAAGCCCAGTTTCTTCCGTCCATACCTCACACAGTAGGCCCATTTGCAAGACAATATTTCATTTTCATTAGTTGGGCCCATACGATGGTAACTGAGGGCGACTCGAAGGGTGCTGCTGGTGGATCAAATACAACCACTCAAATTGTCACCGTTCAAGGAGACAATTCCACCTTCTCAACTCAAATAAAACTGGACGAACATAATTATTCCCTATAGCACCAAGTCATGGAGATGAAGATTGCGGACGCGAGAAACATGGTCACTTGACCGGTGATGTGACCAAGCCTGCAGCTACAGACCCGACCTACAACAAATGGCATGCATCGGATTGTCAAGTCAAAAGTTGGCTATTCGATGCTATGCCACGTGATGAGTGCAAAAATAATTACATATTTTATTCTTAAATTATAATTGTTAGTATCTCATTTTATTTAATTTTATTTAATTAGTATAATTTTGTGTTTTGCAGGTTTAAAAGTGAGGATGACAGAAAAAATGCTTAAATATAAAGTCTGGGCCCATTATGAGTTATTTTGGACCTCAAGCCCAATTATTAAGCCCATTAAGAAAAGCCCATGAAGAAATCCACATATGTGAATACTATTTTCATTATCTCAAGAGAAAATTTGAAATTTAGAAGCTAATATAACAGGATTTTCGAATTTGGCAAGTGGATTAAGGAAAGAGAAAGAAAATACGAAAGGGAGAAAACTAAGGAAGGTTTAATACATATTCAGTATTTTGGTCATAAATTTCCACTCCAATATCCGATTACTTTGATTCTTTTTGCGTTCGAAAGAAGACTTCAAGGGCTACAACTTTGTAGTTTACGACTTTTCCTGATTCGGAAGTTAACAAGGTCAAAATCGAGCTGCAAGATGGTATATGTGCAAAAAATGGGATTCTGCACCCACACTTTCCTTGTACGAATTTAGCTCCTTGCCTCTTTAAGTCATTCCATATTTATCACAAATCATATCCGCCCTCCATGTGTCCCTTGCTTTATTTAAATCTTTGAATCCAATCCATTCATTCCACCTCCTTTCATTTATAAATACTGGCCCTCTCCCATTGAGAAAACTGAACTTGGGCATTGAAGAAAAGGTTGTGCAAAGGACAGGAGACGAAGAAGAGAAGGAGAAAGACTGTGGGATTTTCAATCCACATTGGGTTTTAAGGTTGGTGGATTTTGATTTCCATTGTATTTTTCTTGTGTCTTTATTCTAAGATTCCAATTGATTTGTAATTTTTAATTCCATGTTTTAATCAATAAGAGAATGTGATAATTAGAATTATGGTTTTCTAATTATTCTTTCATGTGTAATGAAAATTTCAATTTTACTTATATTCTTTTAATGATTTTATGTTGTTTACTTTTCTAAGAAATTAAAGGAAAGTGAGATTATTTTAGGATTGGTCGAACTTGATTTTTCCAGTCTAAGGCTCTTTTTAAGAGTGAGATTATTTTAGATTCGAAATTTCAAGTATAAATTTTACCTAAGCCTAAGGCCGGAATTGAATTTTTAAAATGGATTTCATAGATTTCATATTTAGAATTTTAATGAATTTGAGATTTGAATGCATGTTAAATAATTTATGTGAGCTCCATGTTATAGGCCGTTATTTTATCATTAAAATTTGGATGATAATACCTTCTTGATTCTTTGATTCAGTTCCATTATAAATATGTATATAGATAATTTAGATGTTATTTATGTTTTCTTTTGTTTATAAAAACTCAAATCCTTGAAATTGATGAATTAGATTGGAAATAATTTAATTGCATCTTAATTTTGTATTCTAAATTAGATTAAGATTGTTTATATTTTTAGATTAAATCCACCATCTTAATTAAAATTAGTTAAATTGTTAGATTCTATGTTTAAACGTAGAATGTTTCTAAATTAAGATTAAAAATCATAGATTAGATAAATTATTTCATATTTATGATTTATCTCCATATTTCCTAAAGTTCTTAAAATACTTAATTCAATGCTATATTTCCATGGATATATTTTCCTAAGTTCCAATGGGTTCGACCTCGCACTTAATCGCTATACTATCTAATGGTTCGTGTGCTTGCGAGTTATAAATTTAAAATTTGCACAACAAGTTTTTGGCGCCGTTGCCGGGGAACTTAAAACAAATCGCCATTGAATTTTAATTATTTTTGGAAATAATGATTATTTTAAAATTATCTATTTTTGGCAACTCTTTAAAATTAGAAGTTTCTATTTTTATTAGAAACTCTAATTTTAGAAGGTTACCTTATTTAAAAGTTCTAAAAATAATCAGGAGATTATCTAAATTTGGAATCACTGCTAAATTTAGAAATTTTTTATTTTTGGAGATTTCTATTTTTAGAAACTTTAAAAAATATCTAGTTTCTATTTTTAGCGTTTTCTAATCTTAGAATTTTAATCCAATTTACTCATGTTCTGTTTTTAAAAAGTAGATCTAAATTGGAATGTTCCAGTTACAGTGTCGAAAAAAAAAATTTGAAAAATCATGGAACAACTTTGAACTTACTTGAAAATTTGATTTAGATTAATTTGGTGGATATTAATTTAGAAATTTTTATAGTCTTAATTTAATTTAGAGTTCATAATTAGGTTCCAATCATTTAATTTCCTCTACTAGTTGTAACATTAGGAAATTGCATTTAGATTAGGTTTCATGCATGTTTATGAGATTCAGAATCTTCACCAAAGTTTGTGGTGTTCTATTTTTCAGGAATTTTAATTGTACGCTATAAAATTTTTGCGAAAGTAAACACTAAAAGCTAAGATAAGTGCCTAAATCTCTTTTCTTTAAATTTTTATTTTTTTCATGCATTCATATAGATTTTCTTAGGTTGTCTTGCATTTATTTTGCATATAAAAAATTTAAAAAAAATTACATATTTAATTTGTTCATGCATATTAAGGTATTAGTTTCATGCATTAGCTTAGTTATTTGATTATTTTTTGCATATTTGCTTTGAGTATTGCATTGTTAGATTAGGATGCATTAAAAAAAAAAAAAACTTGTGTGAGTATTTGATAACTAGATTAAGATTTGATTGTTCGTGTTTGTGAGGTTGTTTGTTAGTCTGTCTAGGTTAGATTTTTTAATTTTGTCTGAATCTCTTTATATGTTTCGATATTTGACTAGTTTAGGTTTTCAGTTCTATTGATTCAGTTTTTGTGTTTTGAGTCCGTCTAGTGTTTTTGTCTTTGTTGTGTGTTTTTGCGATTATTTATTTTTGCAGGTTTTGAATAAAGAGAGCCTTCTCAGGTATTTTTTTTTTTTCTGAACTGAAGTTGTTCTATTCTGATATTTTCTTCTAATTTGCAATTGATCATTGTAGATTAGGGAACATTGAGGACAATGTTCAATTTAAGTTTGGGGGTATTAGGGAGTTACACTTTGTCTGTTTTCAGTCTTGTGTCCGTTTTAGAGTCAATTTGAAAAAAAAAAAAAATCAGTTTTGTGTTTGTCTTTGAAAAAAAAAATATATATTTGATTTCAGCTTTAATATGTGTATTAAAATTTTTATATCATGCTTTTCCATTTGAATTTTGTGAAATTTATACTTGGAAAATCTTTACACAGTCATATTAACTTAGTTGGAAAAAGAAAAATATTCATGGGTAAAGTAATCACCGGAAGAATACTAGTGGAGACTTGTGACCCAGTGAGCTTTTGAGACATTCATTTTATCTGAGTGTTATAAGTAATTCTTATTTTCTTTGATGTGCGCATAATTATTATTTGTTGTTAGATCTCATTATTCTTTGTTTTGGTCAAATTACTGAGAATGACATCAAAATTGGATTATTACACCAGAAATTTTTTTGAATTTATTTGAAATAATTAAATAGTCATATAAAGCTTAGGAAGTGATATAGGCCATTGTTTTGGATCGTTTGAGCCTTTGAAGCCTACCTATTTTCGATATGTTATCATGTTTGTTCCCACTTTTGAGCCTCTTCAATGTAAATATAACCTATTTTTATTGATTAACCATGTTATCCATACCCAACTCCGGTTGTGGAGTTTGAGCCTACATTGAAAAATCTGTGACCTATTCTAAGGACGCAGGAAAAGGTTAGAGATGATTGTTATTGGGATGGTACTCTGAAAAAACTATGACACTTGAAAAGAAAAAAAATGATGATGAGAGATGCAAAAGAAAGAAGAAAATAGTAAAAAAAAAAATCATTTAAAAAGAAAAGAAAAAAAAGAATTGAGAAGGGGAACATTCGTACATGAAAAGAGGATGTGAATAAAAAAAAAAAGAGACAGACAAAAATGCTGTGAAAGTGATGAAAAAGAAAAATAGTGGAAGCAATATCCCATTATAAAATTTTGAAGACCTCTAACTTTTTCTATTCAAAGTATTAATTTTAGAGTCTTTTTATCCTTCTTTGATATGACCCAGTCCCAAGCCACGTTTCGTCCTACATGAAGTCCTATTGATCCTCAGTTAATATAGTATTTAAAGTGGAGAATAGATGATGAAGAATTATGGTGTATTATTTCAACATTCTCAGGAAAATGGCATCCATTCATGAGATCTATATTATTCTTTGATATTATTCGTTTTTTGATGATAAATATGTGAGATATTTGTATTTGAAAAATTATTCCACTCACATATACTATTGAGAGAAAATTAGCCCAATCTATGTGCGAAAGTCTTTCTGAGAGATATACCATTGTGAGATTTGGAGTCGAAGCGCATTTTCAGCCGGTGGTTACAAAACTTGTGTGTATTTTGAAAAAGAAGGTTAAGTTAATGTTGGCTATATCACACTACACTCCGAGTATAAATTTTATAAAATAATTTTGGAGTTGTATGATGTTTAAATTTTAATTTGGATAATTTTGCTGACTTTTGATGTTTGTGGGTATTATCACTGGAAGCCCTCACGAGACTATAACTCGTCCACTAGTGGTGAGCTAGGGGTTTAAAAGCTTGTTGCATATGCTAAATGCAATCGAGAGTACCAGCGAAAGTGGTGTAGTTTAGGATTTTTATTTTTGTTTTTAGAGTTTTTAGTTTTTGTTTTTCTCGAGGACTAGCAAAATGTAAGTTTGGGGGTATTTGATGAGTACAAAATAATTACATATTTTATTCCTAAATTTATAATTGTTAATCTCATTTTATTTAATTTTATTTAATTAGTATAATTTTGTGTTTTGCAGGTTTAAAAGTGAGGATGACAGAAAAAATGCTTAAATATAAAGTCTGGGCCCAGTATGAGTTATTTTGGACCTCAAGCCCAATTATTAAGCCCATTAAGAAAAGCCCATGAAGAAATCCACATATGTGAATACTATTTTCATTATTTCAAGAGGAAATTCGAAATTTAGAAGCTAATATAAGAGGATTTTCGAATTTGGCAAGTGGATTAAGGAAAGAGAAAGAAAATAAGAAAGGGAGAAAAATAAGGAAGGTTTAACAGATGTTCAGTATTTTGGTCATAAATTTCCACTCCAATATCTGATTGTTTTGATTCTTTTTGCGTTCGAAAGAAGACTTCAAGGGCTACAACTTTCTAGTTTACGACTTTTCCTGATTCGAAAATAACATGGTCAAAATCGAGCTGCAAGATGGTATATGTGTAAAAAACGGGATTATGCACCCATTTTCCTTGTACGAATTTAGCTCCTTGCCTCTTTAAGTCATTCCATATTTATCACAAATCATATCAGCCCTCCATATGTCCCTTGCTTTATTTAAATCTTTGAATCCAATCCATTCATTCCACCTCCTTTCATCTATAAATACTAGCCCTCTCCTATTGAGAAAAATGAACTTGGGCATTGAAGAAAAGGCTGTGGAAAGGACAGGAGACGAAGAAGAGAAGGAGAAAGACTGTGGGATTTTCAATCCACATTGGATTCTAAGGTTGGTGGATTTTGATTTCCATTGTATTTTTCTTGTGTCTTTATTCTAAGATTCAAATTGATTTGTAATTTTTAATTCTATGTTTTAATCAATAAGAGAAGGTGAGAATTAGAATTATGGTTTTCCAATTATTCTTTCATGTGTAATGAAAATTTCAATTTTACTTACATTCTTTTAATGATTTTATGTTTTTTACTTTTCTAAGAAATTAAAGGAAAGTGAGATTATTTTAGAATTGGTCGAACTTGATTTTTCCAGTCTAAGGCTCTTTTTAATAGTGAGATTATTTTAGATTCGGAATTTCAAGTATAAATTTTACCTAAGCCTAAGGCCGGAATTGAATTTTCTTAGTTAAATGGATTTCATAGATTTCATATTTAGAATTTTAATGAATTTGAGATTTGAATGCATGTTAAATAATTTATGTGAGCTCCATGTTATAGGCCGTTATTTTATCATTAAAATTTGGATGATAATGCCTCCTTGATTCTTTGATCCAGTTCCATTGTAAATATGTATATACGTAATTTAGATGTTATTTATGTTTTCTTTTGTTTATAAAAAATCAAATCCTTGAAATTGATAAATTAGGTTGGAAATAATTTAATTGCATCTTAATTTTGTATTTTAAATTAGATTAAGATTGTTTATATTTTTAGATTAAATCCACCATCTTAATTAAAATTAGTTAAATTGTTAGATTCTATGTTTAAATGTAGAATGTTTCTAAATTAAGATTAAAAATCATAGATTAGATAAATTATTTCATATTTATGATTTATCTCCATATTTCCTAAAGTTCTTAAAATACTTAATTCAATGCTATATTTCCATGGATATATTTTCCTAAGTTCCAATGGGTTCGACCTCGCACTTAATCGCTATACTATCTAATGGTTCGTGCGCTTGCGAGTTATAAATTTAAAATTTGCACAACACCACCCACTCAGATGAAACAGTTTATCCGTTATAACACAGCACAACAAGTTTGGGATGCCATCCAGACTACATACTCTGATGGTTCCGTTGATGCTATGATTTTCGATCTCCATCGAAGGTCATTCAAGACAGCCCAGAATGGTGCGCCTGTTGCCGCGTACTACAGTGAGCTCACTGCGATATTTCAGGAGCTTGATCACTTATGCCCAAGTCATTTGTAGCATCTGCCCGACGTTGAAATTAGATGCAAGGAAATTGACCGTCTTCTAGTTTATATATTCCTTGCTGGTTTGGATAAGAATTTTGATCAAATTGGCGGTGAGATTTTACGGATGGAACCTAAACCTGAACTTGAGGCCGTCTATGCGCATATTAAACAAGAGAGTAACAGACAGGGAACCATGTCTGAAGCTGGTGTCACATCCGATGCCACAACCTTGGTTGCCTCAAGGTTCAAGCCATCTCTGCCGCCCACTTCGCACTCCGCCTCTACTCGTAACCGGCCTCTAATGAGGTGTACCAAATGTGGTTTAACTAACCATACAATTAAGGGTTGTTATGAGATCATTGGTTATCCAGTTAGGTGGGTTCACAAAGGACAAAAGAGGGAGTCGAGTAGAGCTTCAGTCGCATCCGCTGAGTTATCCCCTGAGGTTACATCTGAACATCAACCAGGCACATCTAGCTCCACGGCCTTGGTTACCTCAGGTATCTCCTCTTGCAAATCTTCAATTACTTGTAATCGATCATGGATTATTGACACTGGCGCTACTAGTCACATGACATTTAGTTTTACTGGGTTACACTCTCCCAAACCATCAAACCAAACACATGTCACCAGTGCCAATGGCACCACCTCTCCAGTTCTGGGAGAGGAGTCCCTCTCTCTTACATCATCATTAAGTCTAGATCATGTCTTGGGTGTCCCCTCACTCGACTATGACTTATTATTTGTTCCTCAAATTATTGATTCCCTTAATTGTACTGTGTGTTTTTGTCCTTTGTATTGTCTGTTTCAGGACCTTCTCACCAGGGCCGTGATTGGATGTGGTACTAGGAGGGGAAAGTTGTACTATCTGGACTTGACAGAAGACTGCAGTAAGAGATTGGGTCAAGTACATCATGTTCGAGAAATATTTCTATCACAACGGAAATATATTCTTAACACCTTGATTGAAACTGGAATGTTAGCCAGCAAGCCAGCAGATACTCCAATGGAGTTGAATCATCGGCTTGGTGAATATCCTGATCAGGTACCCACCAACAAAGAAAGATATCAACGCTTTGTGGGTAAGTTAATCTACCTAACTCACACCAGACGTCACATAGCATATGCAATAAGTGTGGTGAGTCAGTTCATGCATGCACCAAGTGAAGCCCACATGGAGGCTGTAACCCGAATTCTGAGATACTTGAAGTCAGCTCCTGGAAAAGGTTTGATCTTCTCACGACATGGTCACCTAGATGTTGAGGGTTACACTGATGAAGACTGGGCTGATTCTGTTACTGACAGGCGATCTACATCTGGATACTTTATCTTTGTGGGAGGCAATCTGGTCTATTGGCGAAGTAAGAAGCAGAACGTGGTCTCAAGATCAAGTGCTGAAGTAGAATATAGAGGTATGGCGCACGGAGTATGTGAGCTACTTTGGATAAAGGATTTGTTGGGTGAATTGGGATTCAAACTCCAACGTGCCATGCAACTGCATTGTGATAACAAGACCGCAATAGACATTGCACATAATCCACTGCGACATGATAGAACCAAGCATGTTGAAATTGACAGACATTTCATCAAGGAGAAACTCGAAGAGAAGATCATTGAGGTACCATTTGTTAAATCCGAAGATTAACTTGCAGATGTTCTCACCAAAGCAGTTACAGGCAGAGTTTTTCATAGCTCACTTAGCAAGTTGGGCATAGACGACATATATGCTCCAACTTGAGGGGAATTATCAAATGAGCTGTTATACATTCCTAGAATAGAACTTTCCCCATTTACAATATTGTAATTAGATTCTTTCCTTGTTTGTAATACATTTTTTCCTATTTATACAATGAATCAGGGCCTCTCTCCCCATGACATTGAGAGAACATATTTTCATATTCTAACAGATAAGTTGCGAAATGAGTCTCGAAAGTTGATATCTTGAAAGATTAGGTATTGGAGAAATACCTGTGAATATCAAAGAATCTCAAAGACACGATGTCTTAAGGACAAATCATATTTCGGATTCAAGTTATATGGACAAGATGAAAGTTGTGAAAGATTTGATTTTTGGAAGAGATATCAATAGAAGATCAGGGTATTTGGACTCAAGCACTTCAACAAAAAATTATTTCATTAGTGCCAGTGTTATGGCAACACCATGGAGTGCAACATGCGATGAGAGAAATAGAGTCAACGATGCGAAAATTGTATGCTAGTTTATTTGTTGAATAAAAGTACATGTTTTCTTTTGAAATTTCAGGGACGAAATTTCTTTAAGGGGGATAAGATGTGATACACTGGCCCAAATTAGTGTTTAATTATATAATTTTTGATAATTAATTGTGTCTAATGGCCAGTTAATCGGAGTAATTAACAAATGGGCCTTGTTTAGAGTCAAAGTTTGACTCGATTCGAGTTTGGAGGCAAGTGTATCCAACTCGTTAAGGGCAGTGGCAGTGTTGAAATTATCTAAACTTTCTCCAACTAAGACCTTAAAATAATCTGTGTTTGGAAAATAAATGATTTGAGGTATTTAAATTCTCAAATCTTACTCATTTATTTAGTATAAAATTTTAGGTTTAAAGAATTTTATCGTCGGTCATTTTAATTTACAAAAGTGTGGATTTCGAGTTATTAGGGGTGTCCCTATTTTGTAAAATGAAAGTTTTAAATGCTATAAGAGTGTCAAATTGTCCCAAAAATTTTTAGAAGTGTTTTATGAGTCAATGTATTTAACCCGACTAAAAAGTTAGAATTTTTATTAAGTGTTATTTTAATTTTGAAAGTTCGTATTTTTGTGATTTTATTTTAAGTTTAGTGTATTTCAAAAAAAGGTGTGCTTTAATTTAGAAATAAAAAGTGTTTAAATTTTATTTTCTTGAACATTATAAGTTATAAGCTTTAAGATCTATTTTTCTAAACTATGGTAATTAATTGGTTTAAAATTTATTTATCTAAACTATATAAGTTATAAAGTTTTAACTTATTTTTAAAGGGATAAGATTTAAGCTAATATTCTACTTTGCAGCTAGGCTAACGTGGAGTAGAGTGGGAAGAGATTAAGAAAAACAAAATCTACCCACTTTCCTCTTTCTTCATCGATTTTCCTCTTTCTTTCTCCCTGTCAGGTTTTATTCCCTCTCTTCTTTTGCTTTCCTTTTACTGCTTCTTCATCTTCTTCCAAACGACTGAAGCTTTCTTCGCATGTGAGCCCGGGATTTTTTCCAACTTCTTTATCTTTTCATTGATTTCGACGATCAAGGTATGGAAATCCATTTATTCGAAATTTTAGGAGCTCCTAGATTGTTCTTTTTGTGAAATGGGTTGATTTTGGATTTTAGAATTTAGGGAAAAATTCCCCTTTCGTTTTAATTTTTAAGTAACACCTTTAGAAGTGATTTTTTATGTGACAAGACCTTCATGTTGCATTTTTAAGCATGATTTAGTTTAAAGTGGATTTCAAGATTTGTTTTAAGTTAATTAAATACAATGATTTTAATGATTAGTTGAATTTTTAAACTTAGTAAATTAGGCCTTTAATGTATTTATTGTTTAAATTATTCTATATATTGAGGTTGACTATCTTATTTTAAGACGGTGAAATTTTAAAAGAGTTATTAGAATTTTATGAATTTTATCTCTCTTCGTTCCAAGAGTCTATCTAGATGGAACTATGCTCTGTCAGTCGGACCAATCAAGTTGTCAGTCGGGTCAACTTAGGTTAATAAGTAATGTCTAACTCCATCAATTATCCAATTGGAACAGTTGGACCGGTTCACTCTCGTTCACGCAAATCGAGAAACTCATGTAACTTCGTCGATCAAGGTGAGGAGACTCAACTTAACATGTATAATAGTTATTGTGAAACTTGTTAGAGTCTAGACTGAAAACGGTACCCATAGTATTTTTAAGATGGAAAAGACCAAATGAGACTAAAATGCGAGACCTGACATTGCTTACATCTAAGAGACGTAATTTTGTTCTCACTATGTCGAACGTAAGCGTGAAAAGTGTTGGGGAGTTGAGGCCTAGTGGTCTAAAACGCAATATGGGACCCATTGGATGTCTAGAGGATAATAGATTCAATATGACATTAGTGTGAACTATCCATTGATTGTGTACTATGTTAGGTGAATATGAATGGGGTTCATGTTGCAATCATTGATGCATGTAGTATGTGTTATACAAGTTCATGCATGTGATGTATGTATTCGTTATGTGAATAGGTGATATATGTGGCTTTGATCATGCATGAGGTTCATGCTAGGATCAGTAGTGGATATAATATGTGTTATATTAGAGCATGCATGTGGTTTATACCATAGTATAGGTGCATGTGGTGGGTGCGATATTCGATCATGCATAGAGTTTTCCATGCATGTGATTATACCTGTGCTAACAAGTTTGTGCAGGTGATGAGATGAAAACATTCTATGTTATTAAACCTGGATTGAAACCAGTGGATGGTAAGTGAAACTCCATTACTAACCCTTGTGGAAAGGGTGTATGGAGAAAAGATATGTGAATGGTGATTTTATATTATTTCCATGTTTATGGATAATTGATAGTTAATATACATATTAATGTATACACACACACTTCTACGTTCGGTTGAGCTCTTGTAAGATGCTGCATTCTATTTTCCTTGACTTAATGCATTCAAGGATGAGTAGGATTCCTCGACATGGTTGAGTGGGATACATTGGACATGTACAGTTGGGGTTGGGTCGGATACCCCAGAGTATTAAAAGTTTCGTTGTAACCTTGTAAATGGTAAATACGATTTATTTGCATATCATGTTGTTAAACATGCATTGTGATATTGATATTATAAAGACAAGGGTGAGTTTGAAGGTGCAAAGGTGAGAATGCATGTGTCAGTTTACAGGTGCAAATGTGAGAATGCATGTGTGGGTGGCATCTGCATTTGTTTGTATACATGGGTGGGTATACATGTGTAAGCATGGGTGTGTGTGTGGATGGAAAATAACAAACGGTAAAGGTATGTCATGGATTTCTAAGTGTTTTTCTCGTAGACTGCATTATAATTTGATATTTTGAAAATTTGGTGGGACTTGTTAATTAGAGTTCTCTTCACTGGGCTGGAGTTCACGTCCCTTACAATACAGGTCATGTACTGGATGAGGGAATGGAGAATCCCTCTGCGATGTTAACAATTGGAATCCAGTGCTGATCGAGGGCAGGATTTATACTTATTTAGTTTTATATTAAAATCATGTAAATATTTGGTGATTATGCCACTTTTGGCATAGAGACCTTGTGTATTAGTCATATATGTGTAATATGATGATATGATGTATTGATTGTATTATGGTGTGTATTTTGGATTTCGAGTGTCGAAATGGAGAAGAACCAAGTGTGCAACATCAACCCAGACAACACCTTTGCTGTTTAGGGCGATGCATCGCCACTGGTATTGGGTCGCCAAAGGGCACTGACGAGGGATCACCCAGGTCTAAACTTGTTGGGAACTCAATGTGGAGTTTGAAATTTTATTCGGGCTTTGATATATCGGATCACACGCGTAGTCCACATGATCATGTGCGACATTTTTCTATGGGCTTTGATGAGATTGATAAAAGCCCGTGGACTTGTAGTGTTTGGACTAGTTAAAAAAAAAAAATTAATCACATTTCGGGCCTACATCCCGTGTTGGGCGTGACAGTCTCTGTGTCCGAACGAACGAGATGTGTGTTCAGACGATGAGACCGGGTTTCGAATTTTTCAAAAATCAAAGGATAAAATGGTAATTTCACACAATATTTTGAAAAAGGTGTCTCTTGGTAGAAAAACACGATGTCTAAATGGCCACCCTTACCAAATTGACCATTCTCTGTAATGGCCCAGCCCTAAAAATTATTATTAAAATATTAAGTCCGTATATAAGTTCGTGTTTGCACGAAACTGGGCTTATTTCACATCATTCCTTTTCCTAATAGCAAACTCTTGCCTCCTCTACCTTCTCTCTATTGATTTTCACCCATTAAAGGCTTTGATTCAGATTTCCTACGCTTGGAGTGCCCCTTTGCACGGTTCCTTCTCCTCCAAAGGTAATATCTATGATCATTCTCTTTCATTTTCTTCTTATTTGATGAGATCTTAATGTGATGTGTTGAGAATGGGGTATGTGATGACTTTTAGGCCTTATTTGGATAAGAATCCATGGAACTAATTGGAGATTTTTTTTTATGGAACCTTGTTTGGGTGTAGATCTGAATTGAATTTGAGTTTTGAACCGATGAGAAGGAAAGTAAATTGAGGTAAAATGTATATGCTAATTTTTGGAGATAATTCATGGTAGGAGATTTGGGGATTTCCCTTATATTGAAGGGATTAAACCAGATTAGGGGTAAATCTTGGGTCTAAATTTGAGAGTTTTCCTTCTAAATTGTGCTTAAGCTTAATCCATGAACTAATAATGGTATATTATGTTCTTTTGGCATAGTTAGAGCCTTTGAAACCCAAACCTGTTGAGGTACGACCTGAAGATCAACCCTAGATATCATGATTTTGAGGTGAAGATTGCTACACACATATTGTGTGAATGCATGTATGTTATTTCATTGATTTAGGGAATGTAGTGTGTTATTGATGTGTTTAATGCATGATAAATATGATGGATGTGCCCTATACTATGCATGGGATGTTATTAATTCCTTGTTATGTGATTTGTAGCATGTCTATTATCTTGTTATGATGATAGAAAAATTGTGATAATTGTTAGAGATCCTTGTGAAGGGCTGAAATGATTTATTGATGAATTTAATTGGATTTATGCTGTGAAAAAGGGAGCGATTGAACTTAGGACATTAAATCACCATGTGATAGGTTGAATAAATTGCAAGGACCAAGAATATGTGTAAATAAACCCGACGTGTATATTTCAGGGTTGGTGTGTAGTCTATGTCCCTAGAATAACCAATGTAATAATTATGTTGAATGTATGAATGGTAATGGATTGCGCTATGCTTGCTATCATTATGAAATTATGATCATGATGTGATTATGACATATATGCTGTCCATGTAATTATGAATATGTTTCCCTTTGGTATTACTCACTGATGTGTGCCTATGAGGTTACCTAGGATGTAAGTATGGGACATTGTGTTAATGCGCATGGTGAGACCCAAAGGGTATATAGGACTTGATGATGTACATTTCCCTTACTTGGGCTCCACTAGAATGAGTCTTCACTCCCTAAAGGAGGTTGGTATGACAGGATGATGATTTTAGTTCAAGGTACCCTATTGGAACGGTGGTGTCAGCTATGGGACTTGGTCCTGCAAGGTTGCCCTCGAGGAGTATAGTCCTTCACATGCTTCGCGTTGTAGGTCGATCTCACGACTGTTTGTGGTTGTCGTTGAGGAGTATAACCCCTCAAATGCTTCGCGCTGTAGGTAGTTCTTACGACTATTTTGTACATTTGGTGTACAGTTCGCGCAGGGTCAGATACTCGTGAGCCTATGCAAGCGGTACTAACTTACATAGACTCATTGCGCAGGATTAGATACTCGTGAGCCTATGTGGGTAGTAGTGACTTTGTAAGACGGATTGCGCAGGATTAGATAATTGTGAGCCTTACTTGGGCGGTACTAACTTGGTAAGTCATACCTATCACCTTAAAGATGACTTAATCACCGTGCTTATATTGATGAGATTGATAGCATGACATGATAGCATAGCCTTATTTATATTCCATTTCATACATTATTATTATGTGGGTGCGTGAGTGTGTAGCATACATATTTCCTCACTGAGTATTGTTTGTAATCACGTCCTTATAATTTCACGTAATTTTGTACCGGCTGGGTCAAAGGGACCCCGAGGAAGAGCTTAGTTTATCATGCTGCTTTATACGCCCTACATATTGAGTTAATTCATTTATTTATTTGATTTGAGTTTTTGATATTGATTATACCATTTTATTCATTGTGAATTTGGTTGTAATAAATTCTAAAATGTTTGATAATATTTATGGTTGACAACTTATATCCCCTTTGAGATATTAATGGTATTTGAATTCATTTATGATCTCGATGATTGAGTTATGAGTACACGTGTGTTTCCTTCGAGTGATATTCGAAAAAGTAAAAGTATTTCGTGTCACGTGCCTATATTTTGGGTCAGGGTATGACATTCTCCATGGAGGGCGCCTCAAACCCTTTGCTCACTTAAATACATTTGCTTAATCTCGTTCAATAATCAATTTACATTGGCCATGATCTTTCTAAATGGACCAAGCTCTCCTAGTACTAAGAATTTCACCTCGTTTGAATCTTTCTTTCTCACCGAATCATTGAACATGATAGATATTTCACCCCTTATTAAGTATCAAGCTTTACTTAACTCAACCTGCTCAAGTTATATACATATATACCTCAATTTCTATATATATATATATATATATATATATATAACTCTTTGAGGTTCAAGTCTTAGAATGATTATGTTTCGGTGATAGGATTTATATTTATAGATGTCACTTTGTTTGAAACAAACCAACACAAAGTACACCTTATATTGACCCATTGTCCACTTAGTTACACGGATTGATTAATTTTCCAATTTCACTTGGACTAAATTGGTTGCCTATAATGAAAAATGATTCACATTGTGGGTGGTCAGCAAAAGGTAAAATGACTTAGTAAAGTTTAGATGACTTTGGGTTAACTCAATTTAAAAACTCCACTTAGTTTGAGTCTAAGTCAGAACTTCTTAAATTTTGAAGTCTAATATGAAGAGCAGAAAAACGTGATTGTGTGAAAGGCATGCAAAGTGATTCGTAGCTTTAAGAAATTAAAATTAATAAATAATTTCATAGGACAATCTTATTCTTCTACACTATGATCCTTAAAATCCGTGCCACACTCAGTACATTTATTGAGATAAGATCTAAACATGAGGTAATATTAGTTGCTAATGTCTTTTATTATTGTTATTATTATATGTAATTGTATTGAGTTTACAAGAAAGCATACATAAATACCCTTCAAGAAATGGGTGGAGTTAATTATATAATCCAAAAAGATCAGTTGATGTTAATAAACTTCGTTTACCTTAAATAATTGAACTTAAGATGATTTAAAGAAGAAAAAAGTTTTTTTAAAATGTAAATACATTATTTAGTGTTACATAGAATGAATACACAAAGAGGAATTACGCATTTAACTTTTATTTTTTATTTTTTTTTCTTTCTTCATAAGAAATGATTTTGACTTACAGAACTACTGTGATTTGTGCATATATTGTATGAGGGTTGAGCCCACCAAAAGTGATAGAAAATTACTTAATTATATTAATTAAGTCACATCTTTTTTCCTTCAGAATTTGATCACCCTTTTATTTCTTTAAAAGATCGATGGATAACACAAACGATTTAACTATTATCAAAGGTGTTTACAAATACAAATCTCATTCCCAAATCTTCCTCTCACGATTTTCTCTTCTCTCCCACAAACGATAACTCTCGGTGGTGCCCAAGAGGGCCACACACACCAACCCAAACGAGTCCCTCTATTTTATAGAGGTTTTCCCAAACGAAAATAGAAGTATCCTATACAAAAAAAATAGAAAGACCATCAGAGAAGAAGTAGGAGATGAATCCACAAAAATAGAAACATCTATTTTTGTAGGATTCCAGATATGGGTTTGCTCAAATCAAGCGTTAACCTAACAATCTCCACCTTGGCGAGATTTGCATATGGACCACCTCTGATAACTTCACCTTAGCAAGAAATCTCATGCTAACAAACGAACGAAACGAACCAACGCTGCCACCAAATGCACCCGTACTCACCATACACCTGAAGATGTCCAAACAAAGGTTTACAAAGCTTCTCTCGCTCACGGATTTCTCTCTCTATCTCAAACCCACAATAGACATACTTAGGAAGGGAACCCTTTCTGCCTTTATAAAGACAAACAGAAAGGTTTCTTACTACAAATAGACTTTCTGTAAACACAAAAACGAAAATAGAAAGAGAAACAAAGAGGAAAGAAGATAAAGAAGGAAAGTCCCTAACACAAGGCAATTTCAAGATCTAAATCCGAAAATCTCTTGTGCAAATAAAGCCAAATCCTAACAATCTCTACCTTGCCGAGATTTGCAGACGGACCATCTGTGATAACTCCACCTTGACAGGAAATCTTGTGCCAAAGCCAAAAGAAGCGATCAACTGATGTCGACTGCAACCAAATGAGCCCGTAGGCGCCATGCACCCAAGGTGTTCAAACTTGTCGAATGTTGATCAAGTCCAAACTGTGCTTTGAACTTGACCCCTGAGTGCAACGAACATTTGTGTCAAATTTGTCTCTTCTCTGTTCAATGGCTGCTCCACCTGCAACTGTACTTCCTTGCAAGAAATACATCTTCTTCTATTGAGTAGCCTTCATCACAACACGTGCACCTGAAGCAACTGTCAAAACTCCACTTGTCATAGTCATCATGAAGCCTTTTGCTTCCAATGCACCCAAAGAGATGAGATTCTTTTTCAAATCTGGCACATATCTAACATCAGACAATATTTTAACAGAACCATCATGCAATTTCAATTGAATGTTACCTATCCCTTTCATTTTACGTGCACTATTATTAGCTATAAAAATAGAACCACCATACAACTCCTTAAAACTGGTGAACCAATCCTTATTGGGACACACATGATAGGCACATCCTGAATCTAACAACCAATCATCACAATGAGATGCAAATGATGAACAAACCAGTAAAAGTTCAACATCACTATCTTCAGCATGTGTTACATTTGCATTCGAATCCACTTTGTCCTTGTTTTTCAACATTGGACACTTAACTTTCCAATGCCTTTTTTCATGACAAAAGGCACACTCATCCTTTGCAAGATTTTTTCTATTAGATGATGATGACTTTCTCGTTTTGTAATGACTCGTTCCAAAATTTCTCGATTTTTTTAGGAGACTTTCGGATCTCTGAGTTGTTACGGGACTTTGGTGGCATTGGGAGAGTGTGGGTCCTGAGGTGGGCCCCAATTTACCTGTTTTCGAGCACGGAGACCCGAATGGTAATTTTGTAATTCTGAATTATTATACGTTTTATCCAAAACAAAAAAAAAATGGAAATCACATGTTTTTTTGTCTCGACGTTCGACGTTCGATTTTTTTTTTTGGATTTTCATTATTTTTCTTGAAAATGCAATCTTCTTTTTGAAAATTTGATTTAACGCATTTAAGGTTCAAAAATAATAATAATAATAATAATTGTAATATTAATAAATAAAATAAATTTGATGATACAAAAGATTATAGGTTTTTATTTTTATTTTATTTTATTTTTTGTTCATAATTAAAACCCTTTTAAAAATATATATATATTTATATAGAAAACTCAAATCCAAACCTTAACCCTGAGTCACCCATATAAATATTCTCTTTCTCCTTTACATTCCCTTTTGCAAAACCCTAGCCTCTATCCTCTCCTTTCTCTTCTCTCCAATCCCTTTCCTCCTAAGCCCAAAAACCCTAAATCCAGTGTAACCACCGCCACCCCTTGTCTTCCCACTCCCTTTTTTAACTCTCTTCTCTCTCCTTGCAAAAAACCCAAGCATCCAAACCCTAATGGATCACTCTCCTTCTCCTTTGCAGCAGCCGCCGCCCCTAACCCCTTTTTTCAGCCACCGCCTCTTCACCTTCCCCCTCTCCCACTCCATTAGAAATCCTATCCTATTCCCCCTTGTGTCGCCGCCTCCTTCTCTCTATCCTTCTTTCGGCCTCCTTCCTCTCATCTCCTCTTCATCTCTTTCCTCTTTGTTCTTTCTCCTCTCACTCTCCTCTCTCTTATCTTAGTTCTTTCTCTCTTTCCCTCCCTCAACGTCCATCCCAAACCCCAAATCTCAGCAGCCGCCGCAACCACCCTTGGTTCCCTTCTTCTTCTTTTCTTCCTCTCCATTTATGTTTCTTGAAACCCTAATCTCTTCACCCAACCGAGTTGAGTCGAGTTGAGCAACTCATCCGACTCAGTTGGACTGAGTTTGTGATTCATATGCCAAACCCAGCAAATCAGGCCTAGTTTGTTGTGGTCCAGCTCGTATTCGGCCCATCTCTTTGGCCAGCTTGGCCCAACTACAGTTTCAGCCCAACAGTCTGACCCATCCTGCTGTTGGCCCAACTCTAAGCCCAACCCAGTGCAACCAAGGCCCAATCCAGTAGCCCACCCCGACCCACTTTCAGGCCCGACACAGGCCCATTTCTAGGCCAACCCAGACTCGTTTTGGGCCCTTTTCAGGCCCAGATTTGGGCTACTTCTGATTTGTTTTGGAATCCTTTCTAGAGCTTTTCGAACCCATTTTGGATCTTTTCTAGCTCGTTTTCTACTAGATTTATCGGATTGACCTAGTTTTGCGGGACCATCCCAGTTTTTGTAGATCCGTCCCAGTTTCTCAGGCCCGGTAGCTCGTGCATCACTTCCTTCAACCCTGCAGCCTGTTTTATCGCTTGGATTTCAAAAGCACGTACACATGTGAAGGAACTTATCACTATTTTAGCATGCATTCACATTCTTAACCTATAACTTTGAACATCGAGTGACCTGAATGAGACCGTTCATTTATTAAACCACTCGGTAAGGGAACCACTGAAATGAACATGTGGCAAGGGATCCGTTTAGGCTCACCGATGTCAATTATATGCGATTAATGGATAATTTTAATTGAATGAATGGTTATTGATGCTTGGAAATTGTTGAAAACATGTTTGTGTTTAATCATAACACAGATATGATATTATGGTGAACGAGACAAGTGCTAGATAGATGTTGAACACGATATTTGGAAGATGTTGTGATGTATTGCGTGTTTACGCATAAGGTGCAAATATAATCGCATGTTGGATATAGAGGTATGTGTTTAAGCACTGTTATGTGTCATTGACCACATGATGAGGCATGTTGTTGATATTGGTGTCATGTCAGAACATGTTTGTGTTGTCATACATGATACGATGTGCATGCATGGGAGGATTTGTTTATGTGTATAAATTCATGATGATGAGATGAGTTTGGTTGTTGGGAGGATTTCCCCGTTACACTCTGACGGTGGAGACCCCCATAGGCGATACGGGAGGATTTCCCCGTTACACTCTGACGGTCGAGACCCCCATAGACGATACGGGTTTCCCATTGCGTTCCAGCTGTTGTGGGACCTGCCCTTGAGATTGGCTTCCCCGTTATGCTCCGGTGGTTAAGACCCCCATAGGGGATGTCCCCGTTGTATTCCGGTGGTTGAGGCGGTTGTGGATTGTGTGGTCTCCCGTTTGCATTGATAGGGAGACCAGAGTTTGTTGGATGACCCGATATGGGTTGCCGAGATTATTTCTCAGATTTGGTCGGTGGATTTTTGGTTGGTGGTGTAGTTGGATCTCATACATATGAGAACCCCGGTTATTACGATATTCTTGCATTCATGCATATGATATCTATTTATGCTGCTGACATGTGATATGCATTATCTCTTCACTGGGCTGGTTAGCTCACCCCTTACCTTTCAAATACTCTAATTGCGGAGGCACAGGCGGGTCCCTTGAGCAGAAGCCCAGGGAGGAGTAGTACTAGTTAGAGATTCTATGATCATGCTTATATTTAGTTTGAAAGACCTTGTTTGGTATGAATTCTCTGTATGATGTTTATTTCGAATGACAGTATGACTATATTTGATCAGTCTGTGGTTGTTTGTTATATCTCTTACCATTATGGACTTGTGGTTTGTTAAGCGTGAGATAGTTACCCAATTTTTTAAAAAATTTACCCGATATCCGTTCTTTGTGTTGATTTGAGTTATTTCGAAGATAACGCGCTCGTAGCGAGACTGGGCGTTACAGATTTCCATTTTTCTATCACTACCAAACCTTCTGATATGGAGTTGTTATTGTCTTGTTTATCCTTCAAACGAATTTCATTATTCATCAGTGCATTTGATACATCTTCATAAATAATCTTTTTTTGGCATACCATAAGGTGGCAGTCAAATGCTCATAACTATCAGGCAATGAACTCAACAATATCACTACTTTATCTTCATTTGAGATTTCAACATCTAAATTTTGCAAATCAGCTAGAATCTTATAATATTCATTTAAATGCTCATCATAGAAGTACCTGATTTATATTGTAACTGGAAGAGCTTTTTCTTCAAATAGAGACAATTTTCAATGCTCTTAGTCATATATTTGTCTTCCAGTTTCTGCCACAATTCCTTTGCAGAGGTTTCCTTCATAACAAAATATTTTTTATCTTTAGCAAGATAAAGTCGTATGGTACCACAAGCCATACATTGATTCTCTCCGATTCATTATTATTCAAATCTGCAAGTTTATCTTTCAAGGCAATATCTAAATCCTATGAAAACAACAAATCCTTAACTTCGCAATGCCACATTCCGAAGTTTTTTGTCCCATTAAATTTTTCAATTTCAAAATTTGTATTCGGAGCCATGGGCCTTAGCACAGGATCAGTGGTCTTTGACGATGACCCAGATTCATACATAATTTCTTCCAAAAATAACCTCTAAATGACAAAACAACTTCCAAACTACCCAAAACACCTTAACAAGAGCACTACAAACGAATTCCAAAAATTTCAAAATTTTCAAATTTTTTTGACGAAGGTGTACCTGAATTTGTGATTTGCGTGGAGCACCAAAATTTGTGGTTTAGAGGATCACCAGAAGCAAAGTGTAGTAGTCTTGAAGAATCACCTGATAGTCTCGAAGGAGCACAATAAACGTGGTCCTTCAGACCTCCAAACCAATTCCAAGAAAAAGACAAAATAGAGAAGTGGACGAAACAGGGTAAAGCAAAGTACCTTTCTCTATTTTGCTTCAAAACACACGATCCCTACCTTTTCTTCTTTTCCAAACAGTCCCCACTTAACTATCTGCTCAAACACGTGAACAACAGAGAGTTATTTTCTTTTTCTTCAAAACACAACAGTAGGCGGAGGTAGTGATGGTTACCAATCTTTTTTTGCTGCGACTGCAATGACGAGAGAGATCTAGCTCCGCAGCAACACTAGGTAAAAACTCAAATTGAGTTCATATTTCTTCCTCTGCTTCTACTTCTTTCCGATTGAAAATAGAACCACAATCGAAACGTCTAAATCAGAACTCACAAAGCCCAAATCGAACAACCTAAGCTCTTGATGCCACTTGTAGGATTAAATCCCCAATCAAACACACACACACAACGGAAGCAAATAGAAAACAAACACACGAATCGAACAAAAACACAAGATTTAACGTGGTTTGGCCTAAGCCTACATCCACTGGCAACACACAAATGAATTTCACTAAATCAAAGGTTACAAATATAGATCTCTTCCCAAATCCCTCTCCTCTCACGTATTTTCTCTCAGAAAGACGAACCCGGTGCCCAAAAAGACGCAGACATACAAAAGTCCCTCTCTATTTATAAAGGTTTTCCCAAACGAAAATAGTATATAGAGAAGAAGTAGGAGAAGGATTATGAAGTTTCCTAATCTTGAAATAGAAACTTCTATTTCAACTAAACACCAAATGTTCTGATACCACTTCTTGGGATTTTTAATCCCCAAATCAACACAACATAGTCGAAGCTAAAAACGAAATCAAGCACAACCACAAACCAAAAGTGACAAGATTTCCACAGGCAATACACAAACGATTTCACTAATATCAAAAGTGTTTACCAAATACAAATCTCATTCCCAAATCTTTCTCTCACGATTTTCACTTCTCTCCCACAATTCATAACTCTCGGTGGTGCCCAAAAGGGGCACACAGACCAACCCAAACGAGTCCCTCTATTTGATAGAGGTTTTCCCAAACGAAAATAAAAGTATCGTAAACATAAAATAGAAATACAATCAGAGAAGAAGTAGGAGATGAATCCACAAAAATAGAAACATCTATTTTTGTAGGATTCCAAATCTAAGTTTGCTCAAATCAAGCCATACCCTAACAATACGCACATAGGTGATTATAATAATAAGAATAAGAAGAAAGTGATCACATGTCATTATTATCATGTCTCAAGTTGAAATGTCAGCCGATATATATCGTATCTGTCGTACAATTTATATATCACCAATATCTCCAATATTTATTTATTTTTAATTGAAAAAAATGTGGGATGAGACTTTTTCCTTTTTTTCTCCATATTTTTCATGTTGTTTGTTTAATCATCAAACTTCACTAGATCGATAATGAAGAATTAGTCTTCTTTTAATCAAAGAAGTCAATATCACAAATTTATAATAACAAAATGAAAGTAGAACTCCACTCATTCTGCAAGTATGTCACCCAAAACATATGAACTCATACAAAATTCTGTGGGTGATTTCTTTCTTTTGACATTTTTACCCATTTTTATAGGACAGTGATTAAAATATAATATATTACATATTTTATGAATGTACTTCAATATAAATAAAGGACACATACAATTTCACACTAATTAAATATATTTAGTGAACCATTAAATAATGGGGGACGGATGATTCAATGAGAAATGAATACTTCTAAATTTGATTATAAGTTTCTAAAGCATGATATTTGGAGATTGCTACATAAAGAGTGATATTTAGAGAGCATAGAGATAGAGTGACTATGTTCAGATTAAATTTATCTAAAATTATTTTTTAATTTTAAGCAAAATAAAACGACCCACTATTTCCAAAAAAGATTCACCTATTTTTTTAAAAAAATAGAAAATAAAGTCACCCTTCCAATAGAGGTTGATATTTCAATTTTTTTATTTCTGAACATGTAAATGATCGATATTTAATGAAAAAATTACATATTCATGAAGCCCATAATTTTCTTCATTTTCTATAATTTTTAAAAAAAAAATCAGCATGAGAGTGAAAATATCAGTTGATATTCAGATATCACTGATATCCAAATATCGATTGATATATCGTCCGTGGTCATGGTTACCTTCATGAGGATGATTATAGTTCTAAGACAATCATGACTAAACTGGAATTCTTATTAACTTGAAAATATGAATGAATTTTTAATTTAATTTTGAAAAAAAATTAGTAATTCTTTTAACCTATTTGACTCAAAATCATTTTCAAGTTTAGTCAACTTAAATCAATTCATCTAATTTTTTTAAAGTTTTTAAACTATGAAGACAATAAGCCAATAATACATGATGAATTATTCATATTATTACTATAGGAGGAGGATAGAGGGTCAGGAGCAACCACTGACTCCGGACAAAACATGATTGGACCACCGGCTCAAAGGGGCAAGAGAAATTAAAAAAGAAAGAAGCAGATGTGGTCCCTGTCATACAAAAAGAGAGACCCTCTCTCGCTTTTAACTGGACTTGGTTGTAAAAAACCAGATCACAAAAATAAACCCATTTCCATTTCCATTCCATTAGTTTCTATTAAGCTGACTGAAGATAAAGACTGAGGGTCCCCAATTCTATTTCCATTTCCATTTCATTGTAGTGACCATCAGTTAATAGGCAGAAATGAATCGAATGGGGACACACTCTACCAGCCTGCCATTGAAAGGAATGTAAAACCAAACCCATTTCCCAAAATTGTTGTGATTTAAGGGTAGTGTTTATCACTTGTAGGTATTTTACAGAGGGTTTTTCATGATTTTTTATACGTAAATTAAAAAAAAAAAAAACTTTATTTTTAAAACTTTAAAGTTTAAGTATAATTTTTTTTAAAGTAATCAAATTTTAAAGTGCTTAGAAATTTTGATCTGATTAATTCGATTAAATTAATTTTTCATTAGTCACAAACCTTTCTCATAGATTAAAACGACTTCGTTGGTGACTCTTTGTCTACGTATGCATGACAATACTATGAAGGCATGAAGCTTAGCATGTTAGTGATTGTTAAAAGAATAGGGTAGGGACCAACTTTAAGAAGAGAACTTGATAAAACAATAATTGAAATTTATTCTATTATTTAAGGGTGCCCATCTTAATACAGACATACTTTTTTAGTAGACATGGGTTTTTCGGATTTCCCACTTTGCCCCATCCATAGAAATCGGCACCAATGAGTGAATCGATTTATGTGTAAAATGATCCGGTCGATGCACCGATTTGGACTCTCAAGAAATCAGTGCACCGATTTTCAAGTGATCCGGTCAGTGCACCTGTCCGGTGCACTGATAAGTAAATCGATTCACTGAAAAGTGAATTGATTTCTGTAGATATGTGAGGGGCAAAATAGGAAGTTCACTAAAACCCGTGCCTCCTAAAAGATAACGCCCGTGTTAGGATGGGCACCCTTATTTAAATATCAATTGTTTATTAATAAAATAAATAGTTTAATGGTGACCATGACCATTCCTTTGTTTAATATAAAATTTTCATCACAGAGAATAAAATGATATTATTCAAGCCATTTTAAGTTGGTTAAGCATAACATAAGAAATAAGTTACTTTGACAATCATCTTATAAAATAAAATATAATTTATTATCTAATATTTCTTGAATCATAAAATGTTATCTAATGCCACGTAAATTCATTTTTAATATCAAATTACCAATAATTATAATTGAAAAAATTAAAAATTGTAGTTAATGTCGTAAACTCATAATATTAACGGATTTTCATGATAATATTGCAATACTATCAGATTTTGGCGTGGGGGAGTGAGCATAGATTTTAAGCATATTGATAATTTCGTAGTGATTAAAATTTTAGTCAAAAGGTGAAAAGTAAAAATTGGATTGAACATAATAACACTAAATATTTCAATGATAATGGAAGAACACTATTGTATCTTTTCAATTTTCACTTCTTACATAATGATACGTATATAAATAAAACTTAGACCCTTCAAGAAATAAATAAATATATTTCTTTTAATATACCTATACCTAGATAATTTTGAAAGCAAAACATATGCCTAGATAATTTACTAAACAGTGATTTTTTTTCTAATTCTCATAGTAAAACTTTAGAATTTCTATGTGTAGGTATACCTATAAGTTCGAGAATGGATTCAATCCAACCTTAGCCATTTGCACCTCTTTGTAGTTACTGTTTCTTTTAATTTACTGACACATGTCTTTTGAATGGGTCTCAAAAACCTATATCATTTGAATTATAACTATAAGATTTATTCAAATATAAAAATATTTCTAAACTATATTTTATTTTCAAATATAAAATTGTTAGAAATAGATGAATGAGCCTAGATAATAATTCCAAGGTCTGTTTTAAGTAAAATTCTATTTTGAGACTCTATCATATGTTTTTAGAAAATATAATATATTTTTATATTAAATAAAATTAAATATGATTTATTATATGTAAAAGAAGATATTTATCAATATTTTAAAATTTTACTTTGACCGCATGAAGGCACATATGGCCAATTTGGAAGACTGAATGGTGGGGTCCATTATGAGGAAATGTGCAGGGTAACTCAAAACTATTTATTTTATATAAAAAAATTTAACTCAAGTGTAAATCTATTCTCACGCAATTTCAGTATTAAAAAAAAATACCTTAAAAACACTAGACTGACTTTTTTCCACCCAATGGAAAAAGTGCCAGAATATAAAGTGCATTTGCAGTAAAAAAATTTCTTTTGATTTTAATTTACTAATGAAAAACTACGAAAAATCGAATGTAAACTCACTGTTATTAAGACACACCGTATAAACCCATGAAAGCCTGAACCTTACACCTCTCTTTATACAGTAAAAAAATTCCTTTTTTCACCCTAAATGCGTGTGCATATATTTTACGAGACTTTAACCCGTCAAAAGGAATCTGATCACTTATCCTTTTCCCCTTTTGAGAATCGGATCACTTTTTTATTTCTTCAACATTTGTTGAAAACTTCCTTTTCGTAGAAGCGTGGGGAAAGAGGAAAGGGGAAAGAGGAAAGAAAAAAGAATCAAAATGCAGAAGTGGAATAGTGACGTGGAGTGACAGAGTCTCAGTAATTGGATTTTTTTTTTTTTGGAACATTGATGAGTAATTGGAATTTGAAAGAATTTTTTTAAAATCAATGTCCTTTTAAAAATCAAAATTTTCTTATTTTTGCTAATTTTTTTTTGACACACTATGGAGGTTGCTATGAGTATAAATAAATGAAGATAAGATGAGTTTCTTTTAATTTGGACTAATTGGTCCATAGGAAATAGAGATAATGGGCCAAGATTTTTGGACTTGGAGAGGTGCATCGGCAAAAATTAATGTGAAAAATAGAGTATTTAAAAAGTGTTTTTGATTAGAGTTAAATCAATTTCAAATTAATCTTTTTTTTAAGATATATATGACTAAAATCTATTTTTCTTTTTAATCTAGATCAGATCAAACTCGTAAGTGCAAGTGACAAATTTCCACATTAGGTGACATAATGTCCAATGACCGTGGTTAACCCTGGTTTTTATTTCCGTTTTTAAGACATATACAAGTCTCAAGTTCCAACTTTAACCATGGTTAAAGTTTTACTAGCCAATAACCCTTGAATGTAATGACTGATTACTAGCATTGTCAGAAATACCGGTCTCAGGATATTAACGGTGATTGATAATATCGAGATATTTTCAAATTTTCAGATTTTTATTGGAAATTTAACGGAAAAATCTCGCTGAAATTATAATATTTAAAAATAATAAAAATAGAATAAATAAAAGTATCAATAAAATAAAAATGGTAATAAGGAATTTATCAGGAATTTATCATCGTGATGATAAAAACGCGTTTTTAACGTGGTAATGGTATTTTGCCAATAAAAATGTGCTAAATTAAAAATACCACTGATATTTGTGACAATGATTACTAGTCACAATGCTAAGTAATAATTACATTCTTGAAATCGATTAGAGTAAACTCAATTCCATTTTCCATATTTAAATAAGATGAATTGCAACTTGAGATATAATATAAAATTAATTAGTGAAATTAAAAGTTACTTGACAAAGTATGTGTGAATCAAATTTCAGTTCTAAAAAATTAAATTTGATTATTTATCTTAACATTATAATCCTACGTGTGAATCTGCCATTTAATGCTTTGCATTTTATTCATTCACTAACTGTGGTGAGACGCAGTTGGAGTCCCTCCCTCTCCTATAAATTAAGGAGCTATTCTCTTTTGGGATTTGAATTCTTCCAACCTCCGCTTCGTGCCAATGTCTTGTATCTTGCTACAAAATTTGCAGAACCTCCATCTCCATCTCCATCTCCGTAGTGAGTGTTTTTATTCCTTTTTTCTGATTTGTCTTCATGAAATATCTGATGGGCCTTCTATTGATAAAGAAATTACTATGGATTTCACTTAACCTATATCATGACATGAGTGTTTACTTTCTCTGTCTATTCATGAAATATTTTAGAGATCTTTTTATTAATATGAAATCGATTAGGTGGTTGTTCTCTATGTATCAGGTCATATCTGATATGCACATAATAAATGACCTAATGAATTTAATCTTTAAAAAAATTGAGCACTACTTATGATTTCAGCGATCATCAATCTATTTCATGTTTTCACCGATTTCTTCGTTCCTTTTTCTCTCTTCCCTTTCTCATTCATTCGTCCCTCTTTTGAAACCCTAGTCCATCACCTCTTCTGTCCTCAGCGGCCTGTTGCTACTGATTTCAAGGCTTTTCCATCAGTGGAATTCTTCCCTCGTGTCATCTCCTCTTTTTTATACATCTCTTTTTCCAAATTTCAGTATATATATATATATATATATATATATATATATATATATATATATATATTTTTTTTTTTTTTTTTAATGAAAAATGTCATTACTTTGTATCAATCAGGTGTTCTAAAGAAAATCCTAGAACAAATTGATGCACATGGCAGGAATTTCTTGCGTAAGACCCAATTGTGTGGTCGGCACAAGATGCAACAACAATGTTTTACAGGGGTTTGTGTTGGCCAAAACCCCAACATGTATGGTCACCTTGGCCAACATGGACTAAATCTTGCTGTTTTTCATTTTTTTTTTGTAGATTTTCAAAAGGGGTAAATGGGTTAAATTTGATGAATGGATCTAACATCTGCTCTGATTCCGTTCTTTAATCAACATCATGACTACAATTTCATATTTGTATACTCTTACTACAGATCTTAATTATCACACTGAAGGCACGGACTCTAGAGATGGTGTAAAGTATTTGATGAGAGAAGATATTAAGATAGTTCGTCACCATGGGTTGAGTAGTATGGAAAATGTGATGAGGTAAGATCACTGCTGCTTTTTTTCCTAAACATCTAAAGTTTCTATTTGACATCCAACAAAGATCCTATTTCTCAAGCATTTACACATCCTTCTAACATACAATAGATGAGCGCTCTCTCTCTCTAGCCTCTCTGATGTAAAAGGTGGCTAAAGATGTATGTTAGCATCTCCTTTGTTAACATTGTTGCAATAATGATACAAGTCCATGAATCTACATATATTTAATATCTAAACAAATGTGCCTAGCAAAATTAAGCCCATGCTTGGACATTTACCGTGCATTGCTATGCCTAAATGCGAGCTGCACTGTTTCATAAATTGTACTTAAGATTTTGGGCTGGGCTTCCGGCTTGATCATGTATCTGAGCCCGGGCTGATCTTCATTTGGGCTTCAATTAAGTGTTTGAGATTGATCAAACCCTCCTTTTTCTCAGGCTGGACACTTTGGAATTTTGGCAATTCGTTTTCCAAGGGATGATTGCATATTATTTCATTACAGTCCACAATTCACAGCAAGTGATACGTACATGCCCTTTCATCACTTTCTTTTCTTGGCATTGATCAATTTGAAGAGCTCGAGTCTCTACCAATGAGGCTATTGTTGTAATACTCTGACCTGAATTAAGTTAAATAAATATGATTAATCATGTTTTAACCCGTTAATTATAAAGATTACGGTTAGGGCTTTACGAAAAGCCCAGGTCTGGTCCAATCAGACCAACTCATCTAGTTGGAAGGGCAAAATGATAATTTACCATTTATCAATGTTATTTTTACTATTTATGTAATTATTTGATTATTGTTGAGTAATATTGATTTCCTTAATTAAGGATTTTAATTTGTAAGTATATTATATTATTATTTTTAGAAAATGTTATTTAAAACTACCTGAAAAGATCCCGAAAATGAAGAAATTAATATTTTTAAACAATTTTAGAAATGAGAAAATTTTAAGAAAAATGTATGATTTTAGACTTTATTATAACTCACTGATTTATACTTTCAAAATTTGAAAATAAAGGTTTAAACCCTTCTAATAAATATAAGTTACAATAAGTAAATAGTGTCAAAATGTGATTTTTGTTTAAATCTATGGATTTTGATAAATATAAATCTCCAAAAATTTATGCTAAGTAGAGTTTATAAAACCGAACATTTTTGTTAAGTTGGATTAATTTAATTAAGATTAATAAATCATGTAATTAGTTAAAAATTAAATAAGATGAAAAATGACTTATTTACAAAATCTTCTAAAGGACTTATTTGCAAAATTTCCAAATCACTACCACCTCTACGTGGTCGGAAGCTGGCGTCGACTTATGCAGATGCCCGTGGCTTGCAGGCGAGGTGTCATTTACCTGGCCTTGCTGGAGGGTCTACTACCCTACCTAGCAATGGTTATAAAACCAATTACCTTTCCTACCTGGATTCACCCATTGTGAGAAAAACCAACCTCCCTCTCTGCTTTCAAATTTTTACCGTAAGCTTTGAAGTGGAAGATTTTTTAAGTTACTGGATTTATACCTAAGAGCGAAAGAGAAGGTAACCATTGTGTTTGTCTTCAAATTCTAACTAATTTAGAATCAAAGAGAAGTGAATTTGATTAAGTTTGGGGTGTTAAAAATGAGTTTGAAGTTTAATGGAAAACTTGAAATTTCTTGTGTTACACTAGTTTTCTTGTTAAAATCGGATGTTATAAATGAGTATAAATGTTTTAATTGTTTTCCATTATTAAGAGGACTCAATAAGGAGTCCATCTGACCTGTTAGGTGTGGAAATGAACGCAGAAAACTCACTGTTTCTCGATTCATATTTCACAAAGCCGTTTCCCGTCTCTACTCTGTCTCTGGTGATAGAGGAAGAAGACGACTCTCGAAAGTTCCGAAGTGACCAGAGACCAAATGTTCTTTCTGCCTCTGTTGATTGGGATGTTCCGAAACTATTCGGAAGTTTTGAGCTTCCCTCGGCAGGTTCGGAGACACACATACCCACTTGTTTTCAGTTTTTGTTGTTTTCCTATTCGGAAGCACCCTCGGAAGTTCCGAAACCTGAGCCTCGGAAGTTCCGAAGGTTCTGCAAGCCCAGATTTAGGCAGTGGCTCGGAAGGTCCGAAACCATAGTACTTGGTTCCGAGACATGTTCCGAGGAGCCTAGTTCTGATTTTGGACGCTTAGTCTAAATTAGGATATCATGATTTAGATCTTAGGTTTTAATGTGATGTTTATACCCATTTTGATAATTAAAAGTGATACTAACCCCTTTTCCTTGGTGTGTGTGTGTATATATATATATATATATATATATATATATATATATATATATATATATTATGTATTCACTTGTAGGCCGAAACTCTCTATCTGTAGCTGACTCAGCCCGATAGCTATCTGTAGTTGAGCGATTATCTTCGCCGCTCGGTAGAAAAGAAGGGTTCGGGCACTGAGTGACGTATAGGCCTAACTCGCTATAAGAGTAGTGGCCTGAGCATTTTATATCTCTAGGCCTAAGTCAATATGTCTACATGGTCATTTTCAGAAGACAATATGAGAAGTGGCCTGAGCACCCTATTATATATTGCTGATTATTGTAACTTAAAATGGTTAGTAACCAAATAGAAGACTCAGATCCATTTCCCATGAAGTTTTTCCGGAAAATAGGATAGAAAGATTTGAAAATACTATGAGTATGTCTTTCTTTGTATCTATATATATCGACTGATTATTGATGGTATATCTGTTTGCATGTCTGACAGATACTTCGATACCCCACACATTTTCGGTGAGCAGACTTAACATTGTAGTAGGAGTAAATCAAGTTAAGAGGATCTAGTGCAATGAGTGGTTTCAAGGATCAAACTTAATGAACCCACTTATATGCCTAGACATGATGCACTATTGTGAAAAGCGCTTATTGATACTAACGATGTCTATCGTACATTGTGATTATAATAATGAAATACTTATGAGTTATGATGATATTGATATTGCTTCCACGTACCCTTACTATTGAACTATTATCGGCCCAGGTGTGTCGATTACTGGCCTCGGGTGTGTCGGTTTGCGTCTACTGGCACAGGTGTGTCAGTTGCTGGCCCAGGTGTGTCAGTACTGGGTCAAATGTGTCGGAGATCTACTTGCGAGATTTGTATTTTGACCCTGTCAGGACTTAATACTTATAGTCAGTGTAGTGTTTAGGCGTTATGGTGGATGTCAATAGTTATAGAATTATGTTGAGATTTTGTCAGGATAAAACTATTATGTTGATAATATGGATTTGTGGCTAACCTGTTATTCATTACACTGCATTATTATGTTCTTTCACTAAGCTAGTTAGCTCACACAACTCACATATCAGGAGATATACCCAAAGAGGAGGAACCTCCATATCAAGCTTAGGATGGATAAGTTGTTACGATTTCTTGGGATTCCCACAGACGGGAATTTCTCTTTGTTGACTTTTGGTTCATTTGAACCATATGTTTTGTAAAGTACCTCATGTGGTACTTATTGTGTTAAACTAGTATGAACCACTATATTCCGTATTTACTTTGATGAGAATAAATGATTTTCTATTTATGAAAATATTTGTTTGTATGATATATGCTTGTAGTTGGGTAGATATATGGTACATGTTTAAGTCCACATGTTGAGAGCATGTGTGACATATATTTCTAGGCCTAACTTTTGATCAACCCAGTTAGAAGTTATTGAGGTTACCTTTTACAAAAAAAATAAATAAATATAGTAGCGTTCCGGGCCTACTTCCGGGTCGGGGCGTTCAGCTTCATATCAGAGCATTGGCTCAAACTCTAGGACTGTGATGGGTTATTCATAGTTAGAACCTATTATTGGATTAGAATTATAGTTGTTATTGACCTTTTCTATTTTGTGATACAGATGTGTCAAGCAACGTGGAATACACCGAGATTTGGGACAAAGGGACCCCTAGCTGCCCAGTAGTATTGGATTCGTCTACCAGCAACTCTAGTATACCCAATGAGAATGTTGGAGTTGTTCTAGCCGTAGAGGAGTTTGTAGGGGAAATAGGCTCGCCCGAGTATACACCAGCTACCCCAACTGCAGAGGACATGATAGTGTATGTCTACGAGCTATGCAACCAAGAAGGGCATTATTACACCTACTGCCCTTATCCCAGCAATGTAGTATGCCATGTTTGTGATACTGTGGACATGGAAGAGAAAGGACTAATTGTCCTTACATAGTAGGACCAGGGATTGTGCCTTGCCTAACCTGTGGAGTGTTAGGACATATGTCTGCGGCATGTCCCGATAACTTTATTTTCAACTTTAATGATGACGTAGGATCCTCTACAGAGAACTAGGGGAGAGGTTGTAAGAGAAGGGTTGGAAAAAGGGGGGAAACCTTTGTAAGAGTTTTTGGGAGTATGTATATATATGTGTGTGTTGTATGAAGGGTTTTTCTAACCCCACCAACCTATATATATAAATAAAGTTATGAAGTTTGTTAATGATTTGCGCAACTTTTATGATCTATCTTGATCACCTCTATTTATTAGTAATATTTACAAATGTAAATAATAGGAAGATGTCAGGACCATCTGGAAATAATTGCCGAGGAAGGAGGACAAGTCCTTTGATGAGCATATAAATATGATAATTTTACCTCTAAATATTGGATTAGATAGTTCTTAAAATTTGTTTATTTTATATTATTATTATAATATATTATATATCTAAAAATATTAGTATTTATATCTCATTTAATCTAATTAATGTGTTTTATGTATTTTTAAGTTGAAATGTTTTCTCAACTCTGACATATGCTCAGGAGCTCCGACGATGGCTAGGGTTTTATTTTTTCTATATCTTTTGTTTTAATTCTTCTATAAGGTCCGGCTCACATTAGAAGAGAAAGGCATTGACTACATGTTATACCATGTAAATTCTCTTACAAAGTTATCGTAAGATGAGTTGTTGTTTAGGCAGCCACCATTGTGAAACATTGAGAGCACCTTGCATAAAGAAGCAATTGGAAATTTCAGCCAGTGTTTTAAGAGAAAAATATCAGCAACCAGACAGTTTTGCATTAAAAAAAGTCTAGCCTGAACTTGGGTACCTCTACATCACCGATGCTGCTGCTGCAGGATGAACTCTCCAACCAAGCAGCCAACGAAAGGAAGAATTTGTCCCAACTTAGAACCGTGTGAAGCGATTGCAGCCATGTTAGCAACCGGCAAGACTGAAAAAGAATAGAAGGGACGATGGCTGTAGATAATGAAAAAGAAAAGAAAGAGAAACACGGCAGACAAAGAAAGCAAGAATGGATGAGTTATCGTTTTAGCATACAACTGTAGCAGGAAAAGAAAGGAGGTGTTAGCTGACTGAAGAGAGAGGAAAAAAAGGAAGTTGCCGTGCAAATATAGAATCGGCTGAATGAAAAGTGGGTCTCAACCGTCCTCGGTAATTTTGCTTCTTCTCAACCTCTATAAATTAGAGGCTTCTCCATTGCAAAATTTGAACCTGGTCTTGTATTTTTGGAGAGTTTGGAGTTTTGGAGAAATTTAGATTTGTAAGGTTAGTATTTTTATTTTATTTCATTCTTTTGCAATTAGGTTTTTTTTATTTTTATTCATGTCTTGTAAATTAGTGCCATTAATAAATAGTACAATTTCTTTGTCTTTAATTTCTTCAATTCATTAGTGTGATTAAATTCAGTGATAAATTAATAATAGTCATGAGTCTTTTTGTTTTGTTTTTATTTAAATACAAAATTCCAATGCATTATAATTCTTAATTCATAGTTTATTAATAAATGAGAGGTGGATTTATTTAGAATTATGGTCGTCCAATTATTTAATTTATGTATGATGAGAATTTGATTTTGTTTTATTCTTTTTATAATTTTATGATTGAAATTATTTTAAGAGATTCAAGGAGAGTGGATGAAATATTTAGGATAGGTACAACTTGATTTTTCCGATTCAAGGCTCTTTTTAAAAAGTGGATGAAATATTTGGATTTGGAATTATAAGTTGAAATTTTATCTAAACTAAGGCTTGAATTGAATTTTCTTAATATAATGGATTTCATAATTATTATAATAAGAGTTTTAATGAATGGAAAATTGGAATGCATGATTAATAATTTAAATATTCTAGGCCTTGATTTTATTTTTAAAATATGAAAAATAAAGCCTCCATAATTCTTTGATCCAGTTCCACTGTAAATATGTACTGATGTAATTTAGGTGTTTTTAATTTAATTTTTGTTTTTTAAAATTCAAAAACTCTTGAAAAATTGAAGAACTAGGTTGGTAAATTAATTAATTGCATCTTAATTTATGTTTTCTAAGTTAAATTGAGATTGTTTATATTTTTAGATTAAATCCACCATCTTAATTAAAATTAGCTAAATTGTTAGATTCTATGTTTAAATCTAGAATGTTTCTAAATTAAAACTAAAATTTATAGATTAGATAAATAACTCCATATTCATGATTTATCTCCATATTTCCTCAATTTCTTAAAATACATAATTTAATGGTGTATTTTTACGGATATATTTTCCTAAGTTCCGATGGATTTAACTCACCATCCACAAATGCATCTTTCTCATTGCCATTTCTCTTCCTTTACTTCCTTCCAATCTCTGTTACTTGTTTTTTTTTGTTTTCAAGCGAGCATTTGAATTGTTGCCTTTATAGGCTTTTGTTATGACTTAATAAGAGAGCTTTTGGTTGAAAGACTAAAAAATGGTAGAAGTAATTATAGTGGAGATTAGTTAGCAAGGCATATATTTCTATTGAAACATATTACTCCAAAGTTGGAAAAGATGAAGATTTTATTTTACCTTTACTTTTTGTTTTTGATTTTCTCTCTCTCATTTGGGTGATTAGCAATCCTATAAATTATTTTTTATATATTAAAATCGGTCAAGGTTTTTGCGGTTTGATTTGCTAGAAGGGTTTTCATAAAACCCGGCCTGTGATTGAGTCGGTTCCGATTTTAAAAGTCTACACTCACCCATGATTGACAGAATCACAGAGATAAAGACAGAAGCCAAGACTGCTTTTGTCATATTTCTATTTCATTAAAGTGAGACTTAGAGACTACCATCAATTTTGGATTGAGGTGGCCCGGGGTCAAATATCTAGACCTCGTTCCAACATTTATTATCGTATTATTACCGACTATTGATAAATTTTAGAGTTTTTGTAAAAATATTATCATAGGAATATTAAAAAAAATAATGAATATAATTCGATAGGTAAATGTTAAAATTAGGATAATTGTTAATGATTTAAGATTATGTAAATATATCATAAGAAATAAATTACTTTGACAATTGTCTGATAAAATAAAATATAATTTATTATCTAATATTTCTTGAATCATAAAATGTTATCTAATATCTAGTAAATTCATTTTTAAATATCAAACTGAAGATTATAATTTAATATTTTTTTTAAATTTCGTTAACAACGGATTGGCATGATATTATTACGATACAAATTTTAGTGGCAGAAAGATTTCAATATTAATAGGAAATGGTATTTTCTTGATATTTTTGGAAAAAAAAATACCTTTAGTAAATTCCCTCTAGAAATTACGTCTAGTAATTTACCTGTGGCAAATTATCTCTACTAAATTACCTTTAGTAAATTACAACTAGTAAATTACCTTTAGTAAATACTGTTGATGGAGTATAAAACTATAAACTAAAGTGCCCCCTACATGAACACACCATGTGGACCTAACTTGATTGGGATGCACTTATATGGTAACACATGATCTAGACCGTCCATCCAAATCGTGGACTTTCTAGTGTTAACATGGCTTATTTGAAAATCGAGAAGGGCAAGCTTGCATTTATTGTCGGTCAATTCAAAATTTAGAGTGCCGCAAACGACTATTTATTACTGAGTGCGAAAGGCCTTAGCCACACTCTCCCAAGCTATTTACATCAATGCTTTCAAAATAGGTATGCGAAGATCGGATTAAAAAAAGTTCAATTGTGGTCCAATTTAATTAAATTCGTGTATTAATATTGGGTATACTATAAATATTATTACATTATTAACCAAAGTGTAATTAATGAATTTAGTAAAAGAAGAACGAAAAAAAATATAAGATGATGAAGTAATTTCAAATATTAGATTATCAAATAAAATTTTATTAATTTTGAATCTAAAATCTATTTTTCATAAAAAAAATTATTAGATTTCAACTTTTTTTTCATGATAGATAATTTTTTTGACTATTGGAGCAAATTTTTTGACATTACAACTATAGTAGAAATAGGAAAAATTATAATAAATTTTGAATAAACTTAATTATTTTATAAACTGAACTAATTTTGAAATAGTGACAACTAATTCCAACCATTCGATAGGCATACTACTGTTTTTGGTCACATCAAAATGGCTAGCAGTGTAGATGGGCGAGGAGAAAAGCTTGACATCTTACCTACCCTTTGTACTCTCTCTCCACTCACGTTTCTTGCACCTAATCTCTCCCTCTCCTCTTCTCACTCCCACACAAATATTTCTTCCACCTAACCTATAGATCCATTTGTCACACATATCCAACCAATTGTGCAACGACTCAACGAGTGAGAACATAGCAACCAAGTATACGCACACCAACCTGCTCATCTCAAAATAAATGGAACACAAAAAACTATATCATGCATCTACACCGGTTATATTTAAAAGTAGAAAATTTTCAATCAGAAGTGAGTTAGAGGTTTAGAGATCGAACCAGTGCAGATCCAGTTGCCGTGAGGGAGCTATTTAAAATCTTCAGGAGTTTTGGTTTTGACAAATGGTGAGCTTTCTGGCATTTTTTGCGGACAGAACTAAAGCCATAGTTCCTTTTACGGCATTCCTTGCATTCCCAATCTGCTTCTAAATCTTCTCCTGTACCTACGAATTATGGCTTGAAACCAAATCAGGTTCTTGATCTATTTCTATAATTATAATAAAATAATTATATGATTAAGCAGAACAAAGTAAATTAAAAGGTCAGGAGAGCTATTCCTTGTTCTACCGAACCAATTTGTCCTTCTTTGCCAATAAGGTATATGAGTTATCAACGAATAAGGACAGATTGGTTTGGTACAAACTCAAGCATTTTCTACCACATTGTATAGTCTTCTCGAGCAAGGAGTATAGCTTTCCTAACCTGTTCATTTACTTTGTTCTATCCAATCATCTGATTTGGTTTGTTTTATTGTAATTACAGAAATAAATTAAGAAACTGGTTTGGTTTCAAGCAGGACTCTGTAAATGGATCTCTATTGAGGCGGATAGCTATGGGAGAAGAATTGAAAGCAGATTGGGAATGCAAGTAATGCCATAAAAGAAACTATGGCTCTAAGTCTTGTCTGCGACAAATGCCAGCAACCTCACCACTTTGTCAACACCAAAACCCGTGTCAATTTCAAATAACTCCCTCACATCAGCAACTGGATGTGCAATGGTTCGATCTCTAAACCTTTAATCTGTTTGAAAATTTTCTTTTTTTAAATTATATTACATGTGTATGACTTATATGGGTGCATGTCTTTTGTATGTTCCTTTTGTTTTCACCACGATTTTACTAAATAAATCGTTACTTGTGAACGGGGTTTCACCATATTTGGAAACAAGAAAATCCAGGAATAATAAAAAGAAAAAAAAAATTGTATACTTGTATCCAACAAAAGATAAAAGGTTATGACTCAAAAACCTTTTATATTTTAATTTTTTTATCAAAAGTATTTTTTTAAAAAAACAATTCAATCTTCTAACACCTTATTAGAATTTAATAGAAATCAAGTTAAAAAAAATTAATAGAAAATATTAGATGTTAGAAAATAGAAATATATTAACTTGACATCTAATTTGATTTTTTTAATACCTTATTACAGCTTGATAGAAATTAAGTTAAAAAAAAAAAGGAAAAACTTAATAGAAAATATACTAATTTGATTGAGCGTGAATGATCGTATCTGTGTATAAATTTTTGGTGTCGTAACTCTAACAATCGCTTGGTTCGAGTTACGTTTTCCGTCGATTTACCGATCATTGTGTCTGGAGCTCAGCCATAGATATGGACAATCCACCTCCACCACCACCATCACCTAACATGGCCGAAGAAAGAGTCGAAGAGAAAACCCTCCAAGACTACTTTTCACCAGTCACACCCAACACACCGTCAGGCATAGTTGTTCCAGCAACTAATGTGGCATTTGAACTCAAACCAACCCTGTTACATCTTTTACCCGCATTCCATGGACTTGATCGTGAGGACCCTTATCTATATGTTAAAGAATTCTCAGAGATCTGTGCCACCATCAAACTTCAAGGCATCACTGATGAATCCATTAGACTTTGTTCATTTCCTTTTCACTCAAAGAAAAAAACAAAATCTTGGCTAAATTCTCTACCTGCAAATTCCATCACAACTTGGGATTAGTTGGCCAACAAATTTTTGAATAATTTTTTCCTTGTATCAAAACTAATGCCCTCAAGAAAGAAATTTCATGTAACACCCCGGATTTCCAACTTATGAATATTTACGGAAATTACCCAATTAATTTATGAATTTTAAATATGGATCTTATATGGATAAAGTGTTGGGTCTTTGCCCAATTAAGACCCAACGGATTTTGGTAAATGGTTTCAATAATAATTGAATGGGGCTGAATTTAATTAGTGATGCAATATCTATAAATGAGAGATATGCATGTTCGCATGAGAGAATTAAATAATAAGATGTCTATAATTAATTATATGCGCATGATGTATGGATTATTCTTAAAAAGGAAGGGGCGCATGACAATGGCTATCTTAGCACTTCCTAAGATAAGCAACACGCCTAGAAGTGTTGGATTTATAATGGGCAAGTAGTGAATGCGCCTACAACAAGGAAAGAACCTTCTAAGATTAAAAATAGCATTAAGGGAATTACAAGAGGGGCGCAAGGCACCTTCTAAGTATAGGTTGGCCGATTGGAAATTATATAAAAAAGAGGCAACAAAGGGCGTATAGCATCTTCTAAGTTTGGATCAATTGCAATTTTTATAAAACTAAGTAGAAGGGCTCACGGCAATGATATGTTAACATTGGCCAATTGGAAAGGTTTATTTTAGGAAGAGATAAAATTGGATAGCAAGGGACGTGTAAATGCATTGTGTGCATGGTTTATCATGGGCAAGATGATAGGAAAAGCAAGAGATTCTTGCTATAGTGGGTTTCTCGTTAAGGCATCTGGTCTAGATTTTCTCTTCTAGAATCCAGCGGTAAGGCTGGTTTTATTGCAAGTTTCCACTATATATTAAAGGTGGCAGACACGGCAGAAAGAAGAGAAAGGTGTTTTGCTGATTGGCTGTGGAGCCCACGGCATCTCAACGTGCTACCAGCGTGAGCAGAGAAGCATCCCAAAGGAGCATACAAGAACAAATAGGTCAGATACATCGGCTGATTTGTGTGGGCTGAAATTCATCAAGATGGGCTTGATCAAAGAGAGGCGGCAGACCATACCAAGCCGAACAAGAGAAGTTACTGAAATACGAGCAGCAAGCGTGAGGCAGCGACACAAGGAATCATCTGAGACGTTGGAGAAAAAAAGGAGTGCTGCCAGAGCTATGTAGAGAGAGGCGTGACTGCATTGTGAGGAACGAATTGGTAAGGGATGATTCTGTGAAGGTGCCCCAAGGTGTTGGGTTTACAGCAGATCCATACTGATCATTGGAATTCAGATCTGTTCTCTATAGAGATAGTGAACAACACTGCTCATAGGCAGCAAACAGCGTGAAGGCAGCCATAGTGGGAGAAAGATGATTGCAGAGAAGTATCTGTTTCAAGGATAGATTACATCAGTTTCTCTTTCAGCAACATCAACGTGTGAACTGGGAAGAGTTGTTGCAATCAGCAACAATTACACACGTAGAAGGAAAAGGCAGCCAGTGGTGTGAAAGGATCAAGAAGGTGTTCCTAGTGTGTGAAAGATCAAAGAGGAGAAAAGGCTAAGGAAAGAAGAAGATTGGAAGAGCATGAACCAATCGGAGCAACGGAAAACCGAAGGAGTCGCGGAACCGGTAAGTGATTTTAAATATTTTTGTTTAAAAGAATGGAACCATAGGGTTCGGCCATAGTGCATGGCCGAACCCCATGGAAGGAAATTGGGTGTTAAGTTAGTTATTTTAATGGAAGAGAATTGGAAAGGATTATGGTTAATGTATGGTTGTAATGGATACTTTTGGTGATTATATTTTATGGGATGAAAGTCATGGAGTAATTATATGGTTTTAGATCCATGGAAAAACAAATTAATGGAAAGAAAGAACCATAGGGTTCGGCCATAGTGCATGGCCGAACCCCATTGAAGGTTGTTGGTAAATTTTAAAAATAAGAGTTGATGTTAATGTTATATGATTTTTGAAAAGATTAAATGGATAAGAATTATGAATAAATTGTGTAGGTATTATTGATGAATTCTAATGGATTTAAATGAATGGTCAAGATTGTGAACCATAGGCTTCAGCCATGGTGTATGGCCGAACCCCATGGAATTGATTTACCAATTTAGAAAGTAAATGTAAAAGGATGGATTTATCTCCCAAGGTGAGGTTCGGCGATGGTGTATGGCCGAACCCCACTAGGGTCTATTTTTGGAAACCTTTCTATTTATGGAAAAAGGTTGTTAAAATTAGAAGCTTTTCTAATTGTAGATCTTGGATTAAAATGGAAGGTGGGTATTATTTATGGAAACCTTCCAATTATGGAAGGATTGGTTGCTAAATTGGAAAGCTTCCAATTAAGGAAGAAGGTTGCTAAATTTGGAAGTATTTAATTATGGAAATGAGTTTAATTATGGAAACCTTCCAATTATGGAAATGTGTAGTTTATTTATGGAAACTATCTAATTATGGAAGGAGTTTACTTAATTTGGAAACCTTCTATTTATGGAAGGAGGTGGATAAATTTAGTAAGTTTTAATTAGGGAAGGTTATTAGAAAAATGTGGACTTTCTAATTAAGGATATGGGTCGGCCATTGCATGGCCAAACCCTAATGGCTAAGATGATAAATCAAGGTTAATGATTTGCTTGGAAGAGGGTTTATAATTTGGAAAGGATATTGTGTTTGATTATTGGATTGAAAGAATGGAAAAGAAGGGTGAGATTCGGTCATGGTGTATGGCCGAACCCCACCAATTATATTATGTCTTTAATTAATTAAAATGGAAGGTTAGCCATGAATGATTGTAAATATATGGAAATATTGGACATAGGGTTCGGCCATGATGCATGATCGAACCCCATGAATTAATTCTATGGGTTAGGTTTATGTGTTAATGAATCAAGGGAAATGGATTGTATGAAGTTAATATGATGATTGAATTAATGGGAAGACATGAACCTAAGCTAGTGGCAAAATGGTAAATATCGCCTAAATTAAAAGATCATGGGTTCGGCCATGATGTATGGCCGAACCCCATGAGATGTTTTGTGGATCAAACATTAACTTAGGCAATTGTTTTAATGATTGAAAAGATGGGATTATGGAATGATAGCCATGGGTTCGGCCATGGTGTATGGCCGAACCCCATGGGGTTTTATTATGGACTTAAAACCTTGTAAATCAAGTGGGACTTGGTGTTGATTTATTATTATATTATAAGGTAACGGGATCTCGCAAGTGGTGCGCGATCGGTGATCGATTCTTGGACGAAAGACGCAAGCACTCGTTAACGATCTTTGGTAGGATTCCACCTCTTTGAAACTATGGCTTATGTACACTAGTTTTATCTTATGTTTGATGAAAATATGTTTCAAAGGATATGCTATATTATGAATTTCAAATGCTATGTTTTAATTGATTAAATAGCATGAGTTGGATATGTTTCAAAAGATGAATTTCAATGCTATCTTTATGTTATAAATAGCATGTGCTTCATTGGCATCTCATGCATGGCGTAGGGTGGAGGATTTATAACCGGAGGGGTCACACTCCTTCCGGCGTTCGAAAAACCTATGTGCGATACCTTGATGTGATTTCCATCAAGAAGATTCCTGAGGATCCACACTCCGCCTGGGTGTCCGGAAGACCTATGTGGTGGGTTCATGTATGTACATGTGATGGGTGAGACTCATTGCATATGTCATCATTGCATGGCATGGATTTTTATATGGTTTTGACATTACTATATTATTATATATGATTTGTACTAACCATGTGTTAGCCGTAACTGGAATACCTACTGGGTGCATTGTTCTAACGCCCTACTTCTACCCTTAGTGGATGATGCAGGAAACGAGAAAAACGCTGAAGGCGGAAAGGGACAAACAGAGGAGCTTGGAACGTTTTTAGTTTTATATTTTGTTTAAGATACTCATGGGCTTGTATTTTGAGTAACCGGAATTCGGATTGTAATAACTTAGATGGATTTGCTATGGTTGGATGTTTTATTGATAATTACGTTATGATAATGATGATTAATGACTTGACGTGCTTTGCTATCTGAATGGAATATAACTTGGTTCTATTATATTTCCGCAATTTGATGTTATGATTCCGCATGTTGATATTACTATGTGCGAACCATTCTTGTGGACTTGGTCCATGCACATATAGGGTTGGCTAGTTAAGGGTCAGACTTTGGAAGTTCGGACTTAGCTCACGTCGTGACATCCCGCGCTCTATCACTTTACTCTGTTATAAAAATATATATATATATATATATATATATATATATATATATATATATGTATATATATATATTCTGAATTTACGGGAAGAAGCGAGTGAAAAAGGGCCGGGTGTTACAATTGGTGTCAGAGCGAACCTAAAACACTGAATCTTTCGGAGTAAATTAATCCGGCCTCCGTGCATTAATTTACTTCGTTAGACTCAGATGGATGATAGCAAAAGAAGTACAGTCAAAATAATCGGAATTATCCAACATAGCAAAATAGGATATATTCCCCAGAAACAAAGAAAAATCAAAGAGTGCTTATTTGGAATTTTCCCCAAGGATAAGAAACACAAGATGTTTATTTGGCAATCTTCCCCAAACAAGAGACATTATGTGATACATAGAGAAATTCCTCAAACAAAGATTTAGTTTGATTTGAACTGATATTGGCATTGATATACTTCAGTTGTTGTGATTCAGATACCAAACTTCAACAATGAAGTTGAAATCAGTTAGGACATAGAAGTGGAATCGCCCGAGTACAATGTCGGGGTTGATTAAGCCTTTGTACCCGAAGAGGACGAAGAAGATGTCCCAACCTTAAAGGAATCAGTAGGGGAAATAGCGCCTGGGTATATGTACGAAGTATGCAATCAGGAGGGGCACAACTATATTTATTGCCCCCACCCTATCGAGGTTATTTGCCCTATTTGTGGACTTTAAGGGCACATGAAGGAGAGGACTAATTGCCCATATATTGGGGGACCAGGAATGATACTCTGTTTGACTTGTGAAGTGTTGGGGCACACGTCAACGACTTGCCCTGACAACTTCTTTGATTTTGGTGATGATGCAGGGTCTTCTACGGAAGATTAGGCTAAGAAAGGGTAAGGAAATGTTGGGAAAAAGGGAAAGATTTTGTAAAGGTTGTGGGTATGTTTTGGAGGGTTTGTTCTAACCCTACCAACCCTTTAACCTGATGAAAATTCGAATAATTTTTCAATAAAGTTATGCAATTTAAGAGTTTATGAGGATTTTGGCACTGAGAAGTATGTGACGAAGTCACATGAGTTCATTAAATTGTGGCATGGGTGCATATCTCACAGGATATTGATGAGATAAGTAGATAAATTCTATGAGTATGGCTTAGAGTAGCAATGAGACTGTGGGAACCTCGATATAAAATACGGAGACTAGGTCCCGTAGGGTACCGTTGAGGAGTGGGTCCCTCGCAAGCTACGAGCTGGAGGGCACTCTCACAGTTATTTTGCACACTTGATGTGCATGGATGCGCAGAGCTAGGTACTATTTTACCCCGTAAGGGTGGTACTAGCTTTGTTAGACGCGGATCGACCGCCTTAGAGCTTGACTAAATCACCCTTGGGGTGAAGAAATGCAAGGCGGGGTAGACATGATCACGTTGGACGTGGGTCTTCTGCTTAGTAAGTCATGGGTTTTAAGTCTTGCTCAGGGGTCGGGGTATGTTTATGTTGTTGCTACAGGCACGTAGTGTTGCTTTCATGTGTTGTTCCTACAGGATAGAATATCTCAGGGTAGATTTTGTGCCCTGGATTAATTATGTCAAGGATGGATTATGCCATGAATGGATTATACCCAGAAGGGGGTTATATTCATGGATGATTATTAATCATGGATAGGTGATACTCATTGGTAGAGTGGTACCAGGGATGGATGGGTATAACCGCGGATGGTGATTTCCGTGGTGGTTTGGATTAATGTCAGGTATCGGTACCATGGTAGACATGTCGGTAGTATGATGGACCTGTTGGTCTCATAGATGACATATAGATTTAATGATTGGGACATGTTTCGATTTACATCCCACGATATAAGGAAAATGTGTTAGTCGTATCACGACTTGTATCACAAGAAAGTTAGTATGGAAAGATACTCAGTATCTTAGAAGTTTTGATATAAAAAGGTTAGTCACATAGTGACTTATGTGAAAAAGAAGATATGATTACTTTTGGGAGATGTACTTAAGGGAAAAGTTAAGAACCTAGTGAAACTCAAATGGGAAGCTATGGGCGACTGCCGAGTGAGACTGGCCACATGACTCTGTAGTTAGCCGATGGAGTTCCAGGAGAGTGAAGCTAGAAACCTAGTTAAAATGGAATCAGCAAAAGACTTGAGCATAGACTCGTATTGGCAGACTACCTCACACAGAGAGTAGACGAATGAACGTAATGGGCAATTGTGTATGGAAAATATTTTGGTAGCAGATAAAGTGAAACAAAGTATATTGATTTTTACATAGGAATTGTAAATGGGTTCACGAAAAAAAGGGATAACATGAGACAGAATAAATTCTGCGAGAATGAAACTCATAGGTTGATATGAGTGGCTTTGATGTAATTAAGTAGTACTTAATAAGATTGAACAGGAACAACGGAGAGATCTGGAAATGGAGGAGATATGGGCCAAGATGTTATTGGCGAAGTCATACCGGAATGGGAGTTAATAACGGAAAAGGGTCTTGTATAACAAGTAAGGATATATGTACCTAAGGGTTGCCAAGGTCACCAAAAGGTAACGATACGATATGGGTCGTGGTAGACCGACTGACCAAGTCTGCACATTTTATTTCCATTAAGATGACAGATTCATCTGAGACTTTGGGTCGGCGGTATATCAAGGATATCATCAGTTTGCATGGTATACCTCGGACTATTGTGTCTGACAGAGATGGTTGATTTACCGGCAGAGTATGGTAGAGCATGCAGTCGGCCATGGGAACAGACTTATTGACTAGTATAGCATTCCATCCACAGACTGATGGGCAGTCTGAGCAGACAACACAGAACAAAGGGTATTACGGAACCGAGCAATCCAGTTTGTCAAGGTAGTATGGGATCGACATGGCATTGAGGAAACCATATAGGAATTCGAGTCGGAAATGAGGACAGCTCATCCTGAGCTAATTATGTAAATATTTGGAACCCTACTTCACTCGATTTTCGGGACGAAAATTTTAAAAAGAGGGTTGTATTGTAACACCCCGGATTTCCAACTTATGAATATTTACGGAAATTACCAAATTAATTTATGAATTTTAGATATGGATCTTATATGGGTAAAGTGTTGGGTCTTTGCCCAATTAAGACCCAACGGGTTTTGGTAAATGGTTTCAATAATAATTGAATGGGGCTGAAAATAATTAGTGATGCAATATCTATAAATGAGAGATATGCATGTTCGCATGAGAGAATTAAATAATAAGATGTCTATAATTAATTATATGCGCATGATGTATGGATTATTCTTAAAAAGGAAGGGGTGCATGACAATGGCTATCTTAGCACTTCCTAAGATAAGCAACACGCCTAGAAGTGTTGGATTTATAATGGGCAAGTAGTGAATGCGCCTACAACAAGGAAAGAACCTTCTAAGATTAAAAATAGCATTAAGGGAATTACAAGAGGGGCGCAAGGCACCTTCTAAGTATAGGTTGGCCGATTGGAAATTATATAAAAAAGAGGCAACAAAGGGCGTATAGCATCTTCTAAGTTTGGATCAATTGCAATTTTTATAAAACTAAGTAGAAGGGCTCACGGCAATGATATGTTAACATTGGCCAATTGGAAAGGTTTATTTTAGGAAGAGATAAAATTGGATAGCAAGGGACGTGTAAATGCATTGTGTGCATGGTTTATCATTGGCAAGATGATAGGAAATGCAAGAGAGTCTTGCTATAGTGGGTTTCTCGTTAAGGCATCTGGTCTAGATTTTCTCTTTTAGAATCCAGCGGTATGGCTGGTTTTATTGCAAGTTTCCACTTTATATTAAAGGTGGCAGACACAGCAGAAAGAAGAGAAAGGTGTTTTACTGATTGGCTGTGGAACCCACGACATCTCAACGTGCTACCAGCGTGAGCTGAGAAGCATCCCAAAGGAGCATACAAGAACAAATAGGTCAGATACATCAGCTGATCTGTGTGGGCTGAAATTCATCAAGATGGGCTTGATCAAACAGAGGCGGCAGACCATACCAGCCGAACAAGAGAAGTTGCTGAAATAAGAGCAGCAAGCGTGAGGCAGCAACACAAGGAATCATCTGAGACGTTGGAGACAAATAGGAGTGCTGCCAGTGCTATGTAGAGAGAGGCGTGACTGCAATGTGAGGAACGAATTGGTAAGGGATGATTCTGTGAAGGTGCCCCAAGGTGTTGGGTTTACAGCAGATCCATACCGATCATTGGAATTCAGATCTGTTCTCTATAGAAATAGTGAACAACACTACTCATAGGTGGCAAACAGCGTGAAGGTAGCTATAATGGGAGAAAGAGGACTGCAGAGAAGTATCTTTTTCAAGGACAGATTACATCAGTTTCTCTTTCAGCAACATCAACGTGTCAACTGGGAAGAGTTGTTGTAATCAGCAACAATTACACACGTAGCAGGAAAAAGGCAGCCAGCAGTGTGAAAGGATCAAGAAGGTGTTCTTAGTGTGTGAAAGATCAAAAAGGAGAAAAGGCTAAGGAAAGAAGAAGATTGGAAGAGCAAGAACCAATCGGAGCAACAAAAAACCGAAGGAGTCGTGGAACCGGTAAGTGGTTTTAAAATTTTTTGTTTAAAAGAATGGAACCATCGGGTTCGGCCATAGTGCATGGCCGAACCCCATGGAAGGAAATTGGTTGTTATGTTAGTTATTTTAATGGAAGAGAATTGGGAAGGATTATGGTTAATGTATGGTTTTAATGGATACTTTTGGCATTTTATGGGATGAAAGTCATGGAGTAATTACATGGTTTTAGATCCATGGACAAACAAATTAATGGAAAGAAAGAACCATAGGGTTCGGCCATAGTGCATGGCCGAACCCCATGGAAGGTTGTTGGTAAATTTTAAAAATAAGAGTTGATGTTAATGTTATATGATTTTTGAAAAGATTAAATGGATAAGAATCATGAATAAATTGTGTAGGTATTATTGATGAATTCTAATGGATTTAAATGAATGGTCAAGATTGTGAACCATAGGGTTCGGCCATGGTGTATGGCCAAACCTCATGGAATTGATTTACCAATTTAGAAAAGTAAATGTAAAAGGATGGATTTATCTCCCAAGGTGAGGTTCGGCCATGTGTATGGCCGAACCCCACTAGGGTCTATTTTTGGAAACCTGTCTATTTATGGAAAAAGGTTGTTAAAATTAGAAGCTATTCTAATTGTAGATCTTGGATTAAAATGGAAGGTGGGAATTATTTATGGAAACCTTCCAATTATGGAATGATTGGTTGCTAAATTGGAAAGCTTCCAATTAAGGAAGAAGGTTGCTAAATTTGGAAGTATTTAATTATGGAAGGGAGTTTAATTATGGAAACCTTCCAATTATGGAAAGGTGTAGTTTATTTATGGAAACTATCTAATTATGGAAGGAGTTTACTTAATTTGGAAACCTTCTATTTATGGAAGGAGGTGGATAAATTTAGTAAGTTTTAATTAGGGAAGGTTATTGGAAAAATGTGGACTTTCTAATTAAGGATATGGGTCGGCCATTGCATGGCCAAACCCTAATGGCTAAGATAATAAATCAAGGTTAATGATTTGTTTGGAAGAGGGTTTATAATTTGGAAAGGATGTTATGTTTGATTATTGGATTGAAAGAATGGAAAAGAAGGGTGAGGTTCGGCCATGGTGTATGGCCGAACCCCACCAATTATATTATGTCTTTAATTAATTAAAATGGAAGGTTAGCCATGAATGGCATTATTGTAAATATATGGAAATATTGGACATAGGGTTCGGCCATGATGCATGACCGAACCCCATGAATTAATTCTATGGTTTAGGTTTATGTGTTAATGAATCAAGGGAAATGGATTGTATGAAGTTAATATGATGATTGAATTAATGGGAAGACATGAACCTAAGCTAGTGGCAAAATGGTAAATATCGCCTAAATTAAAAGATCATGGGTTCGGCCATGATGTATGGCCGAACCCCATGAGATGTTTTGTGGATCAAACATTAACTTAGGCAATTGTTTTAATGATTGAAAAGATGGGATTATGGAATGATAGCCATGGGTTCGGGCATGGTGTATGGCCGAACCCCATGGGGTTTTATTAAGGACTTAGAACCTTGTAAATCAAGTGGGACTTGGTGTTGATTTATTATTATATTATAAGGTAACGGAATCTCGCAAGCGGTGCGCGATCGGTGATCGATTCTTGGACGAAAGACGCAAGCACGCGTTAACGATCTTTGGTAGGATTCCACCTCTTTGAAACCATGGCTTATGTACACTAGTTTTATCTTATGTTTGATGAAAATATGTTTCAAAGGATATGCTATATTATGAATTTCAAATGCTATGTTTTAATTGATTAAATAGCATGAGTTGGATATGTTTCAAAAGATGATTTTCAATGCTATCTTTATGTTATAAATAGCATGTGTTTCATTGGCATCTCATGCATGGCATGGGGTGGAGGATTTGTAAACGGAGGGGTCACACTCCGTCGTCGCGTCCGAAAAACCTATGTGCAATACTTTGATGTGATTTCCATCAGGAAGATTCCGGAGGGTCCACACTCCGCCGGGGCGTCCGGAAGACCTATGTGGTGGGTACATTTATGTACATGTGATGGGTGGGACTCATTGCATATGTCATCATTGCATGGCATGGATTTTTATATGGTTTTGACATCAGTATATTATTATATATGATTTGTACTAACCATGTGTTAGCCATAACTGGAATACCTACTGGGCGCGTTGTTTTACCACCCTACTTCTACCCTTAGTGGATAATGCAGGAAACGAGAAAAACGCTGAAGGCGGTAAGGGACAAGCAGAGGAGCTTGGAACGTTTTTAGTTTTATATTTTGTTTAAGATACTCATGGGCTTGTATTTTCAGTATCCGGAATTCAGATTGTAATAACTTAGATGGATTTGCTATGGTTGGATGTTTTATTGATAATTGCGTTATGATAATGATGATTAATGACTTGACGTACTTTGCTATCTGAATGGAATAGAACTTGGTTCTATTATGTTTCCGCAATTTGATGTTATGATTCCGCATGTTGATATTACTATGTGCGAACCATTCTCGTGGACTTGGTCCATGCACACATAGGGTTAGTTAGTTAAGGGTCAGACTTTGGAAGTTCGAACTTAGCTCGCGTCGTGAAATTCCGCGCTCTATCACTCTACTCTGTTATAAAATATATATATATATACTCTGAATTTACGGGAAGAAGCGAGTGAAAAAGGGCGGGGGCGTTACATTTGAAACTTTAATCAGAAGGAGGGTGAACAATTCTGTGAGTCATGGGAAAGATTCAAAAATTCGTTGAGTAAATGCCCCCACCACGGCTATGAAACAGGGAGACTCGTGCAATTCTTTTATGATGGTTTAACCACATCCAACCGCACAATGGTCGAGTCTATGAAGGGTGGGGATTTTTTACAGCTAACTGCAAACAATGGATGGAATTTCTTAGAATCATTGGCGAAAAGTGCTCAACGATGGGACTTCTCCAAATGAGAGAATTCAGCACAAACCTCAAAGAGAGGAGGTTTGTATGAAGTTAACCATGACTTTGACCTTAAGATTGAGATCACAAACCTAACGAAAAAAGTAGATGTTTTAGCGATGTCTCAAGCGATGAACCCATCATTAGGAATGCATGCTGAGGTTTGTACATTGTGTTCTAACCTAAGACACACTGCCTAAAACTGTCATTCCATAGGATCGAATGCTGAGTGCTCAACCGAATAGGCCAACGCACTCAATAATTTTGGAAGACAACAGGGAACTCCTTTTTCTGCCACATACAATCCTAATTGGCAAAATCATCCAAATTTTTCGTGGCGTCAAAATCAACCTCCAGTAGGTCAATGACCACCTCAATATCAAGTTTAGCCATATCAACCTCCCCAGTACCAACCACCCAACCAACCATACCATCCATCTCAAAATCATCCACCCCACCCAAATCGATCCTATCAGTCCGGTCCATCTCAACAACGTATGCCCTCTTTCGAGGATACGTTGCAACAATTCATGTAGTCCACCCGGCATGCTATGCACAAGCTCGAAACACAACTTGGACAGTTAGCCACAGATTTAGGCAAAAGAGTGAAAGGAAAATTCCCTAATCAGCCTATCCCGAACCCTAAGGGTCAGCATGTGGTTCAAACGTCTCACTAGGATTGATAGGAAGGTCCGCCCATCATATGCTCCCATTCATCCATCTACTAGTCATTCTATGTCTGAGTTTGAGTCTGTCTGTGCCCGTGTGTCTAGTCTGTCTAGGTTAGGTTTTTGAATTATCTGTGAGTCTCCGAGTCTGTGTTGAGTCTGTATATACTGTGAGTCAGTCACTGTGTGTGTCAATGTTTGACTAGTTTAGGTTTTCACCTTTGTTGAGTCAGTTTTTGTGTTTTTAGTCAATCTAGTGTCTTTTTTATGTGTTTGTTGTTTTTGTTTTTGTCGTCAATTTGTTTTTACAGGTTTTAAATAAAGAGAACCCTCTAAGATATTTGTCTGAATTTTTAGTTGTTCATTTCTGATTTTTTTTCTAATTTACAACTGGCCACTGTAGATTAGGGAACATTGAGGACAATGTCAAATTTCTGTTTGGGAGTATTGAGGGGTTACATTATATCTGTTTTAAGTTTTGTGTCCGTTTCTTAGTAAAAAAAAAATTGAAAATTTTTGAAAAAAATATGAAAAAAAAAACTTTGATTTTTGTTGATGTATCAAAGGTTACATATGAATTTCACTAAATCAAAGGTTACAAATACAACTCTCTTCCCAAATCCCTCTCCTCTCACGAATTTTTTCTCACAAAGCCGAACCCGGTGCCCAAATGGGCACAGACATACGAAAGTCCCTCTCTATTTTAAGTGAACCGATTTGAATTCATTTATGATCTCCATGATTGAGTTGTGAGTAAACGTGTGTTTCCCTTGTGTGATATTCGAGGAAGTAAAAGTATTTCGTGTCACGTGCCTATGTTTTGGGTCAGGGCGTGACATTCTCCATGGGGGGCACCTCAAACCCTTTGCCCACTTGAATACATTTGTTGAATCACCTTCAATAATCAATTTACGTTGGCCATGATCTTTCTAAGTGGGCAAAGCTGTCCTAGTGCTAAGAATTTTCGCCTCGTTTGAATCTTTCTTTCTCACTGAATCATTGAACATGATAGATGTTTCACCCCTCATTAAGTATCAAGCTTTATTAACTCAACCTGTCCAAGTTATATACATATATACCTCAATTTATATATATATATATATATATATATAACTCTTTGAGGCTCAAGTCTTAGAATGTTTATGTTTCGGTGATAGGATTTATATTTACAGATGTCACTTTGTAAACAAACCAACACAAAGTACACTTCATATTGACCCATTGTCCACTTAGTTACACGGATTGATTAATTTTCCAATTTAACTTGGACTAAATTGGTTGCCTATAATGAAAAATGATTCACATTGTGGGTGGTCAGCAAAAGGTAAAATGACTTAGTAAAGTTTAGATGACTTTGGGTCAACTCAATTTAAAAACTCCACTTAGTTTGAGTCTAAGTCAGAACTTCTTAAATTTTGAAGTCTAATATGAAGAGCAGAAAAACGTGATTGTGTGAAAGGCATGCAAAGTGATTCGTAGCTTTAAGAAATTAAAATGAATAAATAATTTCATAGGACAATCTTATTCGGCTACACTATGATCTTTAAAATCCGTGCCACACTCAGTACATTTATTGAGATAAGATCTAAACATGAGATAATATTAGTTGCTAATGTCTTTTATTATTGTTATTATTATATGTAATTGTATTGAGTTTACAAGAAAGCATTATTGAACTTCATTTAATCCAAAAAGATCTGTTGATGTTAATAAACTTCATTTACCTTTAAATAATTGAACTTAAGAAGATTTAAAGAAGAAAAAAGTTTTTTTAAAATGTAAATGCATTATTTAGTGTTACATAGAATGAATACACAGAGGAATTATGCATTTAACTTTTTTTATTTTTATTTTTTTTCTTTCTTCACAAGAAATGATTTTGACTTACAGAACTACTGTGATTTGTGATATATTGTATGAGGGTTGAGCCCACCAAAAGTGATAACTTATTGGTAATATTTGATTTAGGAATCATAAAAATTACTTAATTATATTAATTAAGTCACATCTTTTTTCCTTCAGAATTTGATCACCCTTTTATTTCTTTAAAAGATCCAAGTTTAAATATAAGGCTAGTTGAAATGTACTTTGACCAAACTAATTAAGTCACTTTTTAAATTTTCATAAAAATTATCCATATATTTTTTTTTTTTGTTGATAATATGAGTATCCCCAATCCTACAATAGAGATGAGACTAATTCTACGGATATATGAAACAATCCACACACCACATTTATGAACCCTAAACTTAAGATCTCTAATCTAATTTTAGAAGATTAGATTTTTACTCTTGTGTAAACTTTTGTTTCTTATTTACCTATCATTGGAAATCTCTTGATTGAACACTAGTCAACCAAAATTACTTCCATTAAATGAATAAACCGGCTGTGTATACATGAGATTTTGGCTTTTATAATAATAATGATATTCTAAAGTGAATACCAGAAAAGTCACCAATCAACTAGTTTGAAGAAATATTAAAATATCAGTTAAAATTTAAAGAAAAGTATATTAAAATGAGTAAATTTAAAAATAAATTTATTGATTGTTAAAAATAATTTTGGTTGACTTATGTTCAAACAAAAACTTTTCTATTGATAAGTAAATCAGATAAACAAATTTAAAACCTTAAAAATAAATGTGCTCAAATTTTGTGAACTTCTAAAAGATGACTTAATTAATTTAATCATAATAAGTTCTCTTTATATGCCTATACATGGTAGGGTAGGAACTTTCTTAATTCCTGTAATTTTTTGTTTAAACTTTTTCTTTGTTGTACTTATAGCAAGGACAATTATCACATCCAGTGGGACCCTACCATGAGAGTGGAAATCTCCAATGGGCAATGGCCCTACTAATGTGGGACCCTACAGTCAAAGGCAATGAATTCTGATGTGAAGAAAACATTCCACTTTAGGTGAAAAAAATTAATTCCATATCATCATTTTAACATATACTTTTAGTTATTAAAAATTTGTTAGGTTAGGAACTTTCTTTTGACTTGTGAGGCGATGGTCCCTTAAAATTTAATTATTTTAAAATTATTTTTCGTAAATTAAACTTTACATCCTTTAAAACATGATTTGATAGACACATTTAAAATAATTTTTTATGAGGCATTATTTAAATAGAGAGTTTACAGTGATTCGACCAACATTTCAAACGGTGGAACATACACCTAATTGTAGACATTAATAAAATATACGTGTTGGGATTTTGAATCCCCAAATCAACACAACACAGCAGAAACTAAAAACGAAATCAAACACAAACACAAACCAAAAGAGACAAGATTTACATGGTTCAGCCGTAGTCTACATCCACGGACAACACAAACGATTTAACTATTATCAAAGGTGTTTACAAAATACAAATCTTATTCCCATATCTTCCTCGTACGATTTTCTCTTCTCTCCCACAAACCATAACTCTCGGTGGTGCCCAAGAGGGCCTCACACACCAACCCAAACGAGTCCCTCTATTTTATAGAGGTTTTTCCAAACGAAAATAGATGTATCCTAAACAAAAAATAGAAAGACAATTAGAGAAGAAGTAGGAGATGAATCCACAAAATAGAAACATCTATTTTTGTAGGATTCCAAATCTGAGTTTGCTCAAATCGAGTCATACCCTAGCAATCTCCACCTTGGCGAGATTTGCAGATGGACCACCTCTGATAACTCCACCTCGGCAAGAAATCTAATGCTAACAAACGAACGAAACGAACCAATGCTGCCACCAAATGCGCCCATATGTGCCATACACCCGAAGATGTTTACAAAGCTTCTCTCACTCACTGATTTCTCTCTCCAACTCAAACCCACAATAGACATACTCACGAAGGAAATCCTCTCTGCTTTTATAGAGACAAGCAGAGAGATTTCTTACTACAAATAGACTTTCCCTAAACACAAAAACGAAAATAGAAAGAGAAACAAAGAGGAAAGAAGATAAAGAAGGAAAGTCCCAAACACAAGGCAATTTCAAGATCTAAATCCGAAAATCTCTTGTGCAGATAAAGCCATATCCTAACAATCTCCACCTTGCGAGATTTGCAGACGAACCATCTGTGATAACTCCACCTTGACAAGAAATCTTGTGCCAAAGCCAAAAGAAGCGATCAACCGATGCCGACTGCAACCAAATGAGCCCGTAGGCGCCATGTACCCAAGGTGTTCAAACTTGTCGAATGTTGATCAAGTCCAAACTGTGCTTTGAACTTGACCCTTGAGTGCAACGAACATTTGTGCCAAATTTGTCTCTTCTCTGTTCAATGGCTGCTCCACCTGCAACTGTACTTCCTTGCAAGAAATACATGTTCTTTTGTCGAGTAGCCTTCATTACAACACGTGCACCTGAAGCCACTGTCAAAACTCCACTTGTCATAGTCATCGTGGAGGCTTTTGCTTCCAATGCACCCAAATAGATGAGATTCTTTTTCAAATCTGGCACATATCTAACATCAGACAATATTTTAACAGAACCATCATGCAATTTCAAATGAATGTTACCTATCCCTTTAGTTTTACGTGCACTATTATTAGCTATAGAAACAGAACCACCATACAACTCCTTAAAACTGGTGAAATCCTTATTGGGACACACATGATAGGCACATCCTGGATCTAACAACCAATCATCACAATGAGATGCAAATGATGAACAAACCAGTAAAACTTCAACATCACTATCTTCAGCATGTGTTACATTTGCATTCGAATCCACCTTGTCTTTGTTTTTCAACATTGGACACTTAACTTTCCAATGCCTTTTTTTATGACAAAAGGCACATTCATCCTTTGCAAGATTTTTTCTATCAAACAATGATGACTTTCTCGTTTTAAAACGAGACTTACCATATTTCCATTTTTCTCTCACTACCAAACCTTCTGACATGGAGTCGTTATTGTCTTGTTTATCCTTCAAACAAATTTCATTATTCATCAGTGCATTTGATACATCTTTATAAATAATCTCCTTTTTGGCATACCATAAGGTGAGTCAAATGCTCATAACTATCAAGCAATGAACTCAACAATATCACTGTTTTGTCTTCATCTGAGATTTCAACATCTAAATTTTGCAAATCAACCAAAATCTTATTATATTCATTTAAATGCTCATCATAGAAGTACCTGATTTATATTAGAACCAGAAGAGTTTTTTCTTCAAATAAAGACGATTTTCAATGCTCTTAGTCATATATTTGTCTTCAAGTTTCTGCCACAATTCCTTTGCCGAGGTTTCCTTCATAACAAAATATTTTTGATCTCTAGCAAGACAAAGTTGTATGGTACCACAAGCCATACGATTGATTCTATTCAATTCATTAGCATTCAAATATGCAGGTTTATCTTTCAAGCCAATATCTAAATCCTATGAAAACAACAAATCCTTAACTTTGCATTGCCACAGGATCAGTGGCCTTTGACGATGACCCAGATTCAGACAGAATTTCTTCCAAAAATAACCTTTAAACGACAAAACAGCTTCAAAAACTACCCAAAACACCTTCACAAAAGCACTACAAATGACTTCCAAAAAATCAAAATTTTCAATTTTTTTTTTTAACGAAGGTGTACCTGAATTTGTGATCTATGTGGAGGACCAAAATCTGTGGTCCAGAGGATCACCAGAAGCAAAGTGTAGTAGTCTTGAAGAATCACCCGAAAGTGTAGTCTCGAAGGAGCACAATAAACGTGGTCCTTCAGACCACCAAGTCAATTCCAAGAAAAAAACTAAATAGAGAAGTGGACGAAATAGGCTAAAGAAAAGTACATTTCTCTATTTTGCTTCAAAACACACGATCCCTACCTTTTCTTCTTTTCCAAATAGTCCCCATTTAACTCTCTGCTCAAATACATGAGCAGCAGAGAGTTGTTTTCTTCTTCTTCAAAACACAACAGTAGGCGGAGGTAGAGATGGTTACCAATCTTTCTTTTCTCCGACTATAACGATGAGAGAGATCTAGTTCAGCAGCGACAACGGAAATATGGGAGACGCAGCAAGACTAGGTAGAAACTCAAATTGAGCTCACATTTCTTCCTCTTCTTCTACTTCTTTTCGATTCAAAATCGAACCCCAATCGAAAAACCCAAATCAGAACCCACAAAGCCCAAATCGAACAACCTATGCTCTTGATGCCACTTGTAGGGATTAAATCCCCAATCAAACACACACAGAGCAGAAGCAAATCGAAAACAAACACACAAATCGCACAAGAACACAAGATTTAACATGGTTCGGCCTAAGCATACATCCGCGGGCAACACACAAATGAATTTCACTAAACCAAATGTTACAAATACAACTCTCTTCCCAAATCCCTCTCCTGTCACTGATTTTCTCTCACAAAGCCGAACCCGGTGCCTAAAGGGGCCACCCACACATACATACGAAAGTCCCTCTCTATTTTATAGAGGTTTTCCCAAATGAAAATAGTATATAGAGAAGAAGCAGGAGAAGGATTAGGAAGTTTCCTAATCTTGAAATAGAAACTTCTATTTCAACTAAACACCAAATGCTTTGATACAACATAGTAAAAGCTAAAAACAAGAGACAGGATTTCCATGGGCAATACGCAAACGATTTCATTAGTATCAAAGGTGTTTACAAAATACAAATTCCATTCTCAAATCCTCCTCTCACGATTTTCTCTTCTCTCCCACAAACCATAACTCTCGGTGGTGCACAAAAGGGCCACACACACCAACCCAAACGAGTCCCTCAATTTGAAAGAGGTTTTCCCAAAAGAAAATAGAAGTATCCTAAACAGAAAATAGAAAGGCAATCAGAGAAGAAGTAGGAGATGAATCCACAAAAATAAAAAGCATCTATTTTTGTTGGATTCCAAATCTGGGTTTGCTCAAATAGAGCCATACCCTAACAATACGCACATAGGTGATTATAATAATAATAATAAGAAAGTGATAACATGCCATCATTCTCATGTCTCAGGTTGAAATGTTAGCTGATATATATTGTAACGGTCGTACAATTAATATGTCACCGATATCTCCAACCATTATATCAACTGAAATATCAACTGATATTTAATTTTTTTTTAATTGAAAAAAATGTGGGATGAGACTTTTTCCTTTTTTTCTCCATATTTTTCATGTTGTTTGTTTAATCATCAAACATCACTAGATCGATAATGAAGAATTAGTATTCTTTTAATCAAAGATTAAAGTCAATATCACAAATTTATAATAACAAAATGAAAGTAGAACTCCACTCATTCTCCAAGTATGTCACCCTAAACATATGAACTTATAAAAAAATTTTGTGGGTGATTTCTTTGTTTTGACATTTTTACCCATTTCTATATGACAGTGATTAAAATATAATATATTACATATTTTTATGAATGTACTTCAATATAAATAAAGGACGCATACAATTTCACACTAATTAAATATATTTAGTGAACCAATTTAATAATGGGGGACGGATGATTCAATGAGAAATGAATACTTCTAAATTCGATTATAAGTTTCTAAAGCATGATATTTAGAGATTGCTATATAAAGAGTGATATTTAGAGAGCATAGAGATAGAGTGACTATGTTAAGATTAAATTTATCTAAAATCATTTTTTAATTTTAAGAAAAATAAAACAATCCACTAGTTCCAAAAAAGATTTTCCTATTTTTTTTAAAAGAATAGAAAATAAAGTCACCCTTCCAATATAGGCTGATATTTGGATTTTTTATTTTATTTCTGAACATGTAGATGTTCGATATTTAATGAAAAAATTACATATTCATGAAGCTCATAATTTTCTTCATTTTCTGTAACTTTTTAAAAAAAAATCAGCATGAGAGTGAAAATATCAGTTGATATTCAGATATCGTTGATATCCAAATATCGACTGATATATCGTCCCTGGTCATGGTTACCTTCATGAGGATGATTATAGTTCCAAGACAACCATAACTACACTGGAATTCTTATTAATTTTAAAATATGAATGAATTTTTAATTTAATTTTGAAAAAAATTAGTAATTCTTTTAACCAATTTGACTCAAAATCATTTTCAAATTTAGTCAACTCAAATTAATTCATCTAATTTTTAAAAAAATTTAAACTATGAAGACAATAAGTCAATAATACATGATGAATTATTCATATTATTACTATAGAAGGAGGATAGAGGGTCAGGAGCAACCACTGATTCCGGACAAAACATGATTGGACCACCGGCTCAAAGGGTCAAGAGAACTAAGAAGCAAATGTGGTCCCTGCCATACAAAAAGAGAGACCTCTCTTGCTTTTAACTGGACTTGGTTGTAAAAAACCAGTAAACCCATTTCCATTTCCATTCCATTAGTTTCTATTAAGCTGACTGAAGATAAAGACTGAGGGTCCCCAATTCTATTTCCATTTCCATTTCCATTTCATTGTAGTGACTATCAGTTAATAGGCAGAAATGAATAGAATGGGGACACTCTACCAGCCTGCCATTGAAAGGAACGTAAAACCAAACCCATTTCCCAAAATTATCACTCGTAGGCATTTTATACGAGGTTTTTCATGATTTCTTATACTAAATTAAAAAAAAAATACTTTATTTTTAAAACTTTAAAGTTTAAGTATATTTTTTTTAAAGTAATCAAATTTTAAAGTGCTTAGAAATTTTGATCTGATTAATTCGATTAAATTAATTTTGCATTAGTCACAAACCTTTCTCATAGATCAAAACGACTTCGTTGGTGACTCTTTGTCTAGGTATGGATGACAATACTATGAAGGCATGAAGCTTAGCATGTTAGTCATTGTTAAAAGAATAGGGTAGGGACCAACTTTAAGAAGAGGAGAACTTGATAAAACAATAATTGAAATTTATTCTATTATTTAAGAGTGTCCATCCTAACACAGGCATACTCTTTTAGTAGACACGGATTTTTCGGATTTTCCACTTTGCCTCATCCGCAGAAATCGGCACAGATGAGTGAACCGATTTATGTGTAAAATGATCCGGTCGGTGCACGATTTAGACTATCAAGAAATCGGTGCATCGATTTTCAAGTGATCCGTTTGGTGCACCTATCCAGTGCACCGATAAGTGAATCGATTCATTGAAAAGTGAACCGATTTATGCGGATAGATGAGGGGCAAAATAGGAAGTTTACTAAAATCCATGCTTCTTAAAAGATAACGCCATTTAAATATCAATTGTTTATTAATAAAATAAAAAGTTTAATGGTGACCATAACCATTCCTTTGTTTAATATTAAATATTCATCACAGAGAATAAGATGATATTATTCAAGCCATTTTAAGTTGGTTAAAGCATAACATAAGAAATAAGTTACTTTGACGATCATCTTATAAAATAAAATATAACTTATTATCTAATATTTCTTGAATCATAATCTAATGCCACGTAAATTCATTTTTAAATATCAAATTACCAATGGTTATAATTGAAAAAATTAAAAATTGTAGTTAATGTCATAAACTCATAATATTAACGGATTTTCATGATAATATTGCAATACTATCAGATTTTGGAGGTGGTGAGTGAGCATAGATTTTAAGCATATTGATAATTTTGTAGTGCAAAAGATTTTAGTCAAAAGGTGAAAAGTAAAAATTGGATTGAACATAATAACACTAAATATTTCAATGACAATGGAAGAACACTATTGTATCTTTTCAATTTTCACTTCTTACATAATGATACGTATATAAATAAAACTTAGACCCTTCAAGAAATAAATAAATATATTTCTTTTAATATACCTATACCTAGATAATTTTGAAAGCAAAACATATACCTTGATAATTTACTAAAAAGTGATTTTTTTTCTAATTCTCATAGTAAAACTTTAGAATTTCTATGTGTAGGTATACCTGTAAGTTCGAGAAAGGATTCAATCCAACCTTAGCCATTTGCACCTCTGTGTAGTTAATTTTTCTTTTAATTTACTGACACATGTCTTTTGAATGGGTCTCAAAAACCTATATCACTTGAATTATAACTATAAGATTTATTCAAATATAAAAATATTTCTAAACCATATTTTATTTCAAATATAAAATTGTTAGAAATAGATGAATGAACCTCGATAATAATTCCAAGGTCTGTTTTAAGTAAAAATTCTATTTTGAGACTCTATATATGTTTTTAGAAAATATAATATATTTTTATATTAAATAAAATTACATATGATTTATTACATGTAAAAGAAGATATTATTAATACTTTAAAATTTTACTTTGACTGCATGAAAGCACATATGGCCAATTTGGAAGACTGAATGTTGGGGTCCATTATGAGTTATAAAATGTGCAGGGTAACTCAAAACTATTTATTTGATATAAAAAAATTTAACTCAAGTGTAAATCTATTCTCACGCAATTTCAGTATTAAAAAAAATACCTTAAAAATACTAGACTGACTTTTTTTCCACCCAATGGAAAAAGTGCCAGAATATAAAGTGCATTTGCAGTAAAAAAAATTCCTTTTGATTTTTAATTTACCAATTGGAAAATCACGAAAAACCTACACTCACACTTATTAAGACCCACCAGGTAAATCCATGAAGGCTTAACCTTGCACCTCTCTCTATACGGTAAAAAAATTCCTTTTTTCACCCCACATGCATGTGCATATATTTTACGAGAGTTGAACCCATCAAAAGGAATCTGATCACTTATTATACAACATTAATTCAGTCACATCTCTTTTCCCTTTTGACAATCTGATCACTTTTTTATTTCTTCAACATTTGCAGCAAAAACTTCCTTTTCGTTGGGAAAGTGGAAAGAAAAAAAGAATCAAAATGTAGAAGTGGAAAGGTGACGTGGAGTGATTGAGTCAGTAATTGGAATTTGAAAGAATTTTTTTTAAACCAGTGTACTTTTAGAAATCAATTTGGTGTAAATACAAACATTAAATAATAATTTTAGAAGAATGAAATATGATTAGATTAAAAAAGTAAACTTTGTTAAGTATATTAGTTTAAACACTTTTATCTCTTTGCTTATCTATATACATATAAATAATAGGTTCACTCAAATAGATCTTTATCACTTGTTTTTATGTTGAAAGACAAAATATGAGTAAAATTCATTAAATAGTAAGTAAAAATACGAATAGCATTTTAAAGTAAAATTTGGTGGGTTGAAAAGATATAATCTTATTTTATCATATTATTATTTAATAATAGAGAAAATTTGTATAAAATTTGACTAAAAATAGAAAATAGGACTTTACAATTAAATTGGGTGAATTTGGTTAATATGATTGAGATGTTTTATATTATATCTAAAATTGGGTGAATTCACCAACTGTGGTGAGAGGCAGTTGGAGTCCCTCCCTCGTCTATAAATTGAGCTTTTCCACACCCTTCTCAAATCACGCAGTTGGAGCTTTTCTTCCTTTTATTTGAATTTTGAAGTGATGGCCAAATTACAATATGAATCCTCTGCTTCGTGCCAATGTCTTGTATGTTGCTACAGAATTTGCAGAACCTCCATCTCCATCTCCATCGTGAGTGTTTTTATTCCTTTTTCTGATTTGTCTTCATGAAATTTATGATGGGCCTTCTATTGATAAAGAAATTAGTATGGATTTCACTTAACCTATATCATCACATGAGTGTTTAGTTTCTCTGTTTATTCATGAAATATTTTATAGATCTTCTTATTAATATGAAATCGATTTGGCGGCTGCTCTCTATGTATCAGGTCATATCTGATATGCACACTACCTATGATTTCACCAGAAAAAAAGGAATTTAGGTCTTAATCTTGTGTTGGTCGGCACAAGATGCAACAACAATGTTTTGCATGGGTTTGTGTCGGCCAATACCCCAACATGTATTGTCACCTTAGCCAACATGGACTAAATCTTGTTGGTGTATTTTCCGGAAAAAATCTTAATCATTGATTTGAAAATTGATAAGAAAAAGCTCTAGTCTTGCTGTTTTTTCATTTTTTTTGGTAGATTTTCAAAAGGGATAAATGGGTAAATGGGTTAAATTTGATGAATGGATCTAACATCGGCTCTGATTTCTTTCTTTAATCAACATCATGGCTACAATTTCATATTTGTAAATTTTTACTACAGATCTTAATTATTGCATTGAAGGCACGAACTCTAGAGATGGTGTAAAGTATTTGACGAGCGAGGATAGTAGGATAGTTTGTCACCATGACTTGAGTAGCATCGGATATGTGATGAGGTAAGATCACTGCTGTTTTTTTTTCCTAAACATCTAAAGTTTCCATTTGACTTCCAACAAAGGTCCTATTTCTCAAACATTTACACATCCTTCTTGTCACGTCCCGATCCGAAAGGTAAGCCCGGAACGAGACTGATTTTTTTTTTTGAAACTAATTCAACACTCAAGAATTTTAACTGGGCCAGATCAACAGTTAGGCCCAAAGGTCACACATATGTGGACTCAAACATATACCATAAGTCTACCCCAAAGAGACACAAACATAACACACATAATTCCCAACATCGAATTATCATTGAAACATCATCAGAGTTGTAGCGACCCGACCCGATTTTTCAGGATTTTAGGGTCTTAGTAGCAGTGGGGATGGGATGGATCTCGTTATAGGCCTTGTATCGCCCGATCCCGAGCTCAGAAGCTCGAAGGGCATCTTAGTCATTTAAATTATTTAATACCTTGTCATACAAAATAATTGAAAATCACACTTTTCCTCACCCAAGGTTTAACATCCGATTTTTTTTTTCTTCTAATTTTTGAAACACTGTTTTTACAAAAAAAAAGAAAAGAAAAAAGAAAGGAAACCCAAAAACCCTCCCCCTTATAAATCCCTCTTCTTCCCCGCGCACTGTAGCACGCAGCTACAGTGCCGCGGCACCCTTGCCGCCGCCTCCTCTTTCGTTCTTCTTCTTTCTCTCTCGACTCTGGCTCCCTTCTTCCTTCGCTCAGGCAACCGGCTTCTCGGAGTCGCCGTCACCACCCGGCCGAACTAGGTACCTTCTTCCCCTCCTCTTCCACCTTCCCTTTCCCGTCGGTTCTTCCCCTTCTCCGATTTTACTTCGATTTTCCTTGTTTTTCCTTTCCTCTCTCTCCGATTTCCCTTTGATTTTACCCGGTTTTCCGATGGATTTTCCCAGCCCCCCTTCGGTTTTTCCCTCTTCCTTCTTCTTCCTCTCCTTCCTGCGTTTTTCTCCTCTTTCTCTTTCCCCCTTCGGCTGGGCAGCCGAGTCAACTCAACTGAGCAACCGAGTTGCCTCAACTGAGCAGCCGAGTTGGCTCAGCTGAGTTCGAGTGTGGGCCCCGCTGAGCCGGGCCCAGCTCGGCTCGCCCTTGACCCAGCTCGGCCCGGTTCAGTTTTGGGCTCGGCCCAGTTTTCAGGCCCGGCCCATTTCGGGCCCAGTTTTAGGCCTGGCCCATTTCGGGCCCAGTTTCAGGCCCGGCCCATTTCGGGCCCAGTTTTCAGTTCGAGCTTAGTTTAGCCTGTTTTATCTCCTTTACTTATTCTGTGCTCTTGTCTCTTCAGATCGAGCCCCCTTCAAACCAACGGACCCGTCTTCTCACGATTGATTTTCAAACGCACACCGGTGAGGGAACTAACACACTTTTAGCATACACATTTCTGCATTTATTTATCTTTGAATTATGTGGATGCGAAATGCGCAGAATGGGACACCTTATATCTAGTTCTACCGCTCGGCAAGGGAACCGTTCAGATAAGTATGCGGTGAGGGGACCACTCTGTGTATCCGCGTCTGGTAATGATGTGAGAATGATAGATGGACTTGATGTTATACCAGTTGTGTATGATTAAGTAATTTGGATGTGATTGATTGATAACATGATGAAACATTAACATGCTAGTATGTGGTAGACTGTGGTATGCATGATTGTCTAGGATTTGATGTTGCTTCATTGAGAACATGTCTATTGTTAATTGTACCTGCATAGGCCTATTGTTAATCGTACATGCATTTGTCGGATGTGTAGAATGTCGGAGGGGCTTGGACGTTAAGTAACATCAGGGTTATTTGGGGCCATGCGGCAGACGCGTGATGGGATGTGCACCGCCTTGTGATTGGATGTGGGTAGTCGTGTCCCTAGCTTGAATAAAATGGTCGGTCTGTCTTGTGGTCACCAGATACACCTTTGGGGGAGGTGTAACCTGACTTGGGGAACAAGGTGCCTGGAAGTCCCCAATAGGGATCCGTTAGGGAAGTAGTCGTGTCAATCCTTGATAGGCCATCAGGCTGAAGGTTGGTTCACCCAAGGTAACCTTAGAAGCCTCTTTTGGTTCCGATACCCAAATGTGGAATGAATGAGATGATCCCTGTGTGACCGAGTAGGCTGAGGAGGTGCTCGCCTAGGTCGAAGGATGAAGCGGTGAGGGGCAGCTCCTGCTGGCATGAGTTGTGATCCTTGTGTGACCGAGTAGGCTGAGGAGGTGCTTGCCTAGGTCGAGGGACGAAGCGGTGAGGGGCAGCTCCCGCTGGCATGGGTTGTGATCCCCGTGTGACCGAGTAGGCTGAGGAGGTGCTCTCCTAGGTCGAGGGACGGAGCGGTGAGGGACAGCTCCCGCCGGTATAGTTTGTGATCCCTAGATGACCGAATAGGCTGAGGATGTGCTTGCCTACTCATTGGTTAAGGGATTGAGGCGGTCTAGATAAGGTGGTCGTGGGCCATGTTGAGTACCTACAGAATGGCCCGTACTGTGGGTCGAGTGCGTGTTGTGTGGGAACCATGTACGTGGATCTTTGTTATTCCTTAGTGGTAGATATGCAGTGTGTGATATATGTTGTGTGATTATATGCATGTGTTCCCTTGCTGAGTATGAAGTACTCACCCCCTTGCCTTTCAGGTGGCTCGATGGATGCGGGATCCAGCGGGTCCCAAGACCAGGCTTAGGCGATGATGCTTTCGGATTGCTTAATTGCTTTCCTTTTATTAATTAGAAAGAACCTTGTGTTTATTTTGGATATTGTCTATCGTTGTGGATGACTGTACTAGCCACCTATTGCACTGTTGTGTTAACTGAACTTATGGCATCTCTTTTCTCTTATGGTGATTGATGTTTAGTCAAAAAAAAATATGCCGGTAGTTTGGAATGTGTGATATCTCGGTTTAGTATCGGTAGTAACACGCCGTTTCGGGATGGGGTGTTACATTTGGTATCAGAGCACGGTTCCACTCTCGGACTGTGCTGTTGGGCTAAATTGAGAGTTGTTAATGATTAACGACTAGGTTCGTCCCCCGCAAGGTATAGTAGATGAGACCGAGTTTGAGGTGGAGACTAGACACCCTGATTTTGTTGTCGCATGTTGGTAGGATGGTTTGAATTTTGACGCTTGAGCTGTGTTTCGTTTTAGTTCCTTATTTGACTTAAAGGCTGATCGGTGCTTGATTTGTGAACAGGCGATGGTAAGCACTCGTTCCAATGGGGCAGGCCGTCCAGGGCCGTATGGGATGCCTGAGATTACAGAGGTATTAGAGGCTCCACAAGCTGAGGTGGAGAACACACCGGTGGTAGTGCCCGAGGGAGCGGTAGAACAGCCTCCGGTGGTCCCTGTGCCAGTTGAGGGTCCTGCTCAAGGACACCGAGACCCTGAGGCGATGTTCGTTCGGTACGAGAGGATGATCGAGACATGAAAGGAATATGAAAAGACAAGAAGATCTGATAGCTCAGCATGTCGACCAACCTGTTAATCCCCCACGAGCAATTGCATAGTTTGAAACTAGACAGATGGTGGCGCTCAGAGAGTTCAAGCGCTATTTTCCGTCTATATATCATGGGGGTGCGAACCCCTTGGAGGCTGAGAGGTGGTTGGGTGAGATGGACCGCCTACTGGATTCATTGGGCATTGTAGAGTCTGATCTGAGAGTCACTCTAGCAACACATCACCTTCAGGGAGAGGCTTCTAGTTGGTGGCTTGAGGAACCCCTCCGAGAGTTGGGGCGAGCTAACTGGGGCAAGTTCAAGGAGCTTTTCTTAGCCAGGTTTTTTCCATCGGTAGTGAGGCAAACAAAAATCAGTGAGTTCATTAAACTGGAGCAGTGTAACTTTACAGTGCGAGAGTATGATGCCCGTTTTGTGGAATTGTCACGCTATGCTCCACAGTTGGTGGCGAAAGAAGAGGATAAGGCCCGCAAGTTTGAGGAGGGCCTACACCCGGCTCTACAGTGTATGGTTATACCTTTGAGGTGCGTTACCTATGCAGAGGTGGTACAACGGGCACTGATAGCAGAGGGCGCCATCATGAGATCCAGCGGCGCGGTCTACCAGCCAGCATCAGTGAGTACTTATAGGCCGAGCAAAGGCCATGACAGGGAGAAAAGGCGACCAACGCCTTATCAGACCCGAGGGGTTATTCCCGGGCGACCACATTCAGGTTCGATTGTGCCAGTAGTGGGTGGTCAGCCCGAGCCAGTTAAGTGTTTTGACTGCGGCCAGATCGGTCACATTCGGAGGGACTGCCCTCAATTTCAGCAGCGGCCTAGGGTCATTCATTGCTACACTTGTGGGGAGGCTGGACATATCTCGCGGGACTGTCCCCAGAAGGGTGGCCGAGGTGTTGTGGTGGCGTCCACCCAGGCGATGGTTCCTGCTGATGGATACGGTCGGATGGCATCGACTCGACCTACGGCACCGAGAGCAGCGCCATCGCAGAAGGGCAGAGGCCGAGGTAGGCCCAATCAGTCAGCTCAGAGCAAGATGTACGCCCTAATGCAACAGCTAGAGGAGTTCTTGCCACCATCAGTCATGCAGGGTATGTTGGTTCTTCATGGTTCCTTGGCCCGTGTTTTATTTGATTCGGGTGCCTCGCACTCTTATATTGCTTTAGATTTTGCTCTTAGTTCTGGTTTGAAAGTGGTAAAGGCTAAGACACCATTACATATCAGATCTTCTCTGGGTAGTGAGGTAGTTGTAGATCAGATTTGTCGGGGTTGTGTTTTATCCATGGGCGGCTTGCATCTTAAGTTTGATCTACGGATCATGGATATGTCAGAGTTTGATATTATCCTTGGAATGGACTGGTTGTGTTCCCACCGGGTCGTCATTGACTGCTATTGCAGGAGGGTTTCAGGTAGTACTGTTTCAGGCGAGGCCTTTGTTGAGTGGTTGAACACTGCCTTTTGTCCAAGTGCAGATGAGTTAGGTGGACTTGTGACCAGTTTGAGTTGGGAGGGTTCGGGGCCAGCAGGTGCTGAGATGCCCCGTGTGGTGTGTGAGTTCGCAGATGTCTTTCCAGAAAAGCTCAGTCAGTTACTGCCACGTAGAGAGGTGGAGTTCGTTATAGACTTGCTCCCCGGCACCGCCCCAATTTCTGTCACTCCCTATCGGATGGCACCAGCTGAGATGTTGGAGTTAGGGAAGCAACTGACAGAGCTGCAGTCGGTTGGTTTTATCCGTCCTAGTACGTCGCCATGGGGTGCTCCAGCCTTGTTCGCTAAGAAAAAGGACGGGAGTATGAGACTGTGCATAGATTACCGACAGTTGAATCGCGTGACCATAAAGAACAAGTATCCACTGCCGAGGATCGATGATTTGTTCGATCAGTTGAGAGGATCTAGATGTTTCTCGAAGATTGATCTCCGATCAGGTTACCATTAGGTAAGGGTGCGGGATTGTGACATAGAGAAAACAGCATTCCGTACTCGGTTTGGGCACTTTGCATTTGTTGTGATGCCTTTTGGAGTGACCAATGCCCCAGCCACTTTTATGGACCTCATGAACAGGATATTCAGGCCTTATCTTGATCGGTTCGTGGAAGTATTTATTGATGATATCCTTGTGTACTCAGCATCAGAGGAGGATCATGAGCAACACTTGAAGACCGTGCTACAGATTTTGAGGGATAATAAGTTGTTTGCAAAATACAGCAAGTGTGAGTTTTGGTTACCAGAGGTACAGTTTTTGGGACATGTGGTATCAGGGGAAGGGGTGGCTGTTGACCCGGCCAAGGTGGAGGCCGTGATGAGTTGGACGAGACCGCGTAATGTGACCGAGATCTGTAGTTTCTTGGGTCTGGCAGGCTATTACCGGCGGTTCATACAGGATTTTTCCAATATAGCTACCCCTATGACAAGATTGACTCGTAAGGACCAGCCTTATGAGTGGACTGAGGCTTGTGAGTCAGCTTTCTTGGAGCTGAAGAAGAGACTGATGACCGCCCCAGTGTTAGTCGTACCCGAGAGAGGTTTGGACTATGCAGTCTTTTGTGATGCTTCTGCAGATGGTCTGGGTTCCGTCTTGATGCAGATGGGTCGTGTTGTGGCGTATGGCTCTCGATAGCTTAAGGTTCACGAGCAGAACTACCCCACTCATGACCTGGAGTTGGCAGCAGTGGTCTTTGCACTTAAAATCTAGAGACATTACCTCTACGGAGAGAAGTTCGAAGTATTCTCGGACCACCACAATCTCAAATACCTGTTCACACAGAAAGAGCTAAACATGAGGCAGCGTCGGTGGATCGAGTACTTGGGAGATTATGATTTCGAACTTTCTTATCACCCCGGCAAGGCGAACGTTGTTGCAAACGCTTTGAGCCGGAAGTCTCGAGGAGTACTAGCCAGCTTGATTGGTGAGGCCAGAGCAGCGGCCTTGTGTAGTATGGTAGTACGATCAGGGTTGGATGGCTTAGTCTTGGAAGCCCAGCAGACTGACTCAGATTCAATGGGATATCGAGATCGAGTGGCTGCTGGGGACGGACCACTTGGTTGTGCAGTTAGGGCAGACGGTGCAGTGACTTTCGATGGTCGGTTGTATGTACCGAAGCAGTGTCGTGATGAGGTTTTGCGACACTTCCACCATACGAGATTTGCAGTACGCCTGGGATGTGCCAAGATGTACCATGATCTGAGGCGACAGTCTTATTGGGTCGGCATGAAGAGGGCTGTAGCTGAGTTTGTGGCTCGATGTTTGACGTGTCAGGAAGTCAAGGTTGAGCACCAAAGACCAGCTGGTGTAGAGCAACCACTTAAGATATCTGAATGGAAGTGGGAGCACATCACCATGGACTTTGTGACTGGATTACCAAGATCGCCCAAGGGGCACGATACCATTTGGGTCATAGTGGATAGACTAACCAAGTCGGCTCACTTTATTGGCATGAAGGCGACTGATTCCTTGGAGAGACTGAGTCGGCTGTATATGGAGCAGGTGGTTAGACTGCATGGAGTGCCAGTGTCGATTGTTTCGGATCGAGACCCGAGGTTTGTCTCGCAATTTTGGTAGAGCTTACAGAGAGAGATGGGTACTCAGTTATGCTTCAGCACAACCTTTCATCCACAGACAGATGGCCAGTCGAAGCGGACCATCCAAATCTTAGAGGATATGCTCCGTGCTTGTGTTTTGGATCATGTGGGTAGCTGGGAAGATCACTTACACCTAGTTGAGTTCGTCTACAACAATAGCTACCAGTCTAGCATTCAGATGGCACCATATGAGGCATTGTATGGTCGACCGTACAGATCGCCTTTGTGTTGGGTAGAGACCAGTGAGGTTGTCTTGTCAGGACCAGAGATGGTTAGAGAGACTACAGAGCAAGTCAAACACATCAGGCAGAGGTTGTTGACTGCCCAGAGCCGATAAAAGAGTTATACAGATCGCAGGAGGAGGCCACTGGAGTTTGCCGTGGGCGATCATGTTTTCCTCAGAGTCTCGCCCCGCCCTGGAGTTCAAAGGTTTGGGCGGAAAGGAAAGCTGTCGCCACAGTTTATTGGGCCCTTTGAGGTACTGGAGAGAGTCGGGGAAGTGGCTTACAGGATTGCCCTTCCGCCTCAACTCGCTAGGGTGCACAACGTTTTCCACGTTTCCATGCTTCGAAAGTATCAGTCGGACCCGTCGCATGTGCTTAACTAGGATGACGTGGACCTTAGCGAGGATGTCAGTTTCGACGAAGGTCCTGTGCAGATCAAGGATAGAATAGAGCAGGTGCTCCATGGCAAGACTATTCCTAAGGTTCTGGTGATTTGGAAGCGTGGAGGGAGAGAGACAGCTACTTGGGAGCTACAATCATCGATGCGGAAAAAATATCCGGGTTTCTTCGAGGATCAAGGTATGACTTTTAGTATAATTTCGAGGACGAAATTGCTTAAAGGGGGGTAGGTTGTAGCGACCCGACCCGATTTTTCGGGATTTTAGGGTCTTAGTAGCAGTGGGGATGGGATTGATCCCGTTATAAGCCTTGTATCGCCTGATCCCGAGCTCAGAAGCTCGAAGGGCATCTTAGTCATTTAAATTATTTAATACCTTGTCATACAAAATAATTGAAAATCACACTTTTCCTCACCCAAGGTTTAACATCCGATTTTTTTTTTCTTCTGATTTTTGAAACACTGTTTTTTTTAAAAAAAAAAAAAAGAAGAAAGGAAACCCTAAAACCCTCCCCCTTATGAATCCCTCTTCTTCCCCGCGCACTGTAGCGCAGCTACAGTACCGCGGCACCCTTGTCGCCGCCTCCTCTTTCGTTCTTCTTCTTTCTCTCTCGTCTTCGGCTCCCTTCTTCCTTCGCTCAGGCGACCGGCTTCTCGGAGTCGCCGTCACCACCCGGCCGAACTAGGTACCTTCTTCCCCTCCTCTTCCACCTTCCCTTTCCCATCGGTTCTTCCCCTTCTCCGATTTTACTTCGATTTTCCTTGTTTTTCCTTTCCTCTCTCTCCGATTTCCCTCTGATTTTACCCGGTTTTCCGATGGATTTTCCCAACCCCCCTTCGGTTTTTCCCTCTTCTTTCTTCTACCTCTCCTTCCTGCGTTTTTCTCCTCTTTCTCTTTCCCCCTTCGGCTAGGCAGCCGAGTTGGCTCAGCTGAGCAGCCGAGTTGGCTCAGCTGAGCAGCCGAGTTGGCTCAGCTGAGTTCGAGTGTGGGCCCCGCTGAGCCGGGCCCAGCTCGGCTCGCCCTTGAGCCAGCTTGGCCCGGTCCAGTTTTGGGTCGGCCCAGTTTTCAAGCCCAGCCCAGCTTTGGGCCCGGCCCAGTTTCAGGCCTGGCCCATTTCGGTCCCAGTTTTAGGCCCGGCCCATTTCGGGCCCATTTTCAGTTCGAGCTTAGTTTAGCCTGTTTTATCTCCTTTACTTATTCTGTGCTCGTCTCTTCAAATCGAGCCCCCTTCAAACCAACGGACCCGTCTTCTCATGATTGATTTTCAAACGCACACCGGTGAGGGAACTAACACACTTTTAGCATACACATTTCTACATTTATTTATCTTCGAATTATGTGGATGCGAAATGCGCAGAATGAGACCCCTTATATCTAGTTCTACCGCTCGGCAAGGGAACCGTTCAGATAAGTATGCGGTGAGGGGACCATTCTATGTATCCGCGTCCGGTAATGATGTGAGAATGATAGATGGACTTGATGTTATACCAGTTGTGCATGATTAAGTAATTTGGATGTGATTGATTGATAACATGATGAAACATCAACATGCTAGTATGTGGTAGACTGTGGTATGCATGATTGTCTAGGATTTGATGTTGCTTCATTGAGAACATGTCTATTGTTAATTGTACCTGCACAGGCCTATTGTTAATCGTACATGCATTTGTCGGATGTGTAGAATGTCGGAGGGGCTTGGACGTTAAATAACATTAGGGTTATTTAGGGCCATGCGGCGGATGCGTGATGGGATGTGTACCGCCTTGTGATTGGATGTGGGTAGTCGTGTCCCTAGCTTGAATAAAATGGTCGGTCTGTCTTGTGGTCACCAGATACACCTTTGGGGGAGGTGTAACCTGACTTGGGGAAAGGTGCCTGGAAGTCCCCAATAGGGATCCGTTGGGTAAGTAGTCGTGTCAATCCTTGATAGGCCATCAGGCTGAAGGTTGGTTCACCCAAGATAACCTTAGATGCCTCTTTTAGTTCCGATACCCAAATGTGGAATGAATGAGATGATCCCTGTGTGACCGAGTAGGCTGAGGAGGTGCTCGCCTAGGTCGAGGGATGAGGTGAGGGGCAGCTCCCCCTGGCATGAGTTGTGATCCTTGTGTGACCGAGTAGGCTTAGGACGTGCTCGCCTAGGTCGAGGGACGAAGCGGTGAGGGGCAGCTCCCGCTGGCATGGGTTGTGATCCCCGTGTGACCGAGTAGGCTGAGGAGGTGCTCGCCTAGGTCGAGGGACGGAGCGGTGAGGGACAGCTCCCGCCGGTATAGTTTGTGATCCCTAGATGACTGAATAGGCTGAGGATGTGCTCGCCTGCTCATTGGTTAAGGGATTGAGGTTGTCTAGATAAGGTGGTCGTGGGCCATGTTGAGTACCTACTGAATGGCCCGTACGGTGGGTCGAGTGCGTGTTGTGTGGGAACCATGTACGTGGATCTTTGTTATTCCTTAGTGGTAGATATGCAGTGTGTGATATATGTTGTGTGATTATATGCATGTGTTCCCTTGCTGAGTATGAAGTACTCACCCCCTTGCCTTTCAGGTGGCTCGATGGATGCGGGATCCAGCGGGTCCCAAGACCAGGCTTAGGCAATGATGCTTTCGGATTGCTTAATTACTTTCCTTTTATTAATTAACAATAACCTTGTGTTTATTTTGGATATTGTCTATCGTTGTGGATGACTGTACTAGCCACCTATTGCACTGTTGTGTTAACTGAACTTATGGCATCTCTTTTCTCTTATGGTGATTGATGTTTAGTCAAAAAAAAAATATGCCGGTAGTTTGGAATGTGTGATATCTCGGTTTAGTATCGGTAGTAAAACACCGTTTCGGGATGGGGTGTTATAAGAGTAACTACGGATACATGGTAGTTTAATACATCATAATTAAACAAACTAAGTACCACAGTCGGTACTTTACATAAGTAAATGGTTTCAAGAAGTAGAAAGCAAAGATAAGGGAATTCTCCTCAGTGGGAATCCCAAAGCAACGTCTCAACTTATCCACCCTAAGCTTCAACAGAGGGTGCTCCTTCTTGTGTTCATCTCCTGAAAGGTGAGTGGGGTGAGCTAACTAGCACAGTGAAGGAAATATAACAGTGCAGTTTAAGTAAACATTAGGTTAGTAAATAACAGTTGCAATATAATATCTCATGCTTGACAATAATTTCAAGTATAATCTCATCATCATTTCCATTCTCATAATCTTTTCTGTTATTGCTATCATCCAACGTAACACCTACATACTACGCTGAGACCATCGTATTAAGTCCTAACACGGTCAAAATACATCATTACAAGTACATCTCCGGCCCTCACATGGCCGATACTGACACTCCTCAAGTCAGCAACTATCGACACCCATGGTCTAGTAGACGTAAACCATCTCACACACATGGCCGATATTGGTTCAATAGTCATGGGCATGTGGAAGCAGTATTACATATCTCATATAATCAACATCATAGCATTCATAATCATCATAAGCACTTCTTAAAATAGTGCATCATGTCTAGGCACATGAATGGGTTCATCAAATCTGAAACCACTCATTGCTCAAGATCCATCTCAATAAAAACCTGTTTACACATACTGTAAAGTTAAGTTCCCTCACTGTAAATGTGTGGTATGGCGGTCTCTATTCAACAAGCAAACAAGTGCACAATCAATCATAAGTTAACATACACATCATTCACAAGTGTACATACATGTAGCATTTAAAAACCATACTTGTTTTCCCAAAAATCTCTAAGGTATATGGAATTGAGTCTCCTATTTGGTTTCTAACCATTTTAAGTGAAAATAATCCACAATAGAGTAATAATAAGGTGCTCAGTTCAAAACTCATATTGTCTTCTGGGCATGACCAGATTGACTTATTGAGTTAGGTTTAGATACTCAGGTCACTTCTCTGTTGTCTTCTTGATAGGACCAGATTTGACATGTTGAGCAAGGCCTCGAGTTCACTCAGTGCCCGACAATATAGCGTCGGCCTGGAAGTGAAGTCACTTAATGCCCGACCAATAGAGTCGGCCTGGAAGTGAATAAAATAGTATATACACTATAGTAATAAGAGAAGAGGGTTAGTACACATTTTAATTTATTATGATCAAACAAGATTTTACACTAAAAAACTGGGTCCCTCGGAACAAGCCTTGAAACCAGGTACTGTGGCTTTCGATCATCCGAACCACTACTTAAGCTAGTCACTGACTTCGGATCTTGGGTCTAGCTTCGGATCATCCGAAGATCAGGTCTCGGATCATCCGAATGTCCTTCCAAACCGAAAAATCCGAAAAAAGATCTCGGTGGGTCTGTGTGCCTTGAATCATGCCGAGTGAATCTCGGATCGTCCAAGAGGGGTTCGGTCCTTCCGAATAGGGCTCGGAACAACCGAAAGAAACAAGGCTAGCCTCGGACGCTTCGGGACTTCCACCCTAGGGCCGTTCGCTCGACTCTATGACCGTCCGAGAGTCGTCTTCCACCTCTATCTGTAATAGCAGACAATAACAGGCAGAGACACATGAAATACGAATCCAGAAATAGTGGGTTTTCTGGATTCAGTTTTCACATCCAACCGGTCATATGGACTCCTTAGTGAGTCCTCTTTTCATAGGGAGTGGTTTAACACTTTGAAACTTATTAAGCCAACGGATTTTAAAACAAAAACCACGCTGGTACACGAAATACAACATTTTTCCTTAAACTTCAAATTTGTTTTTCCTTACTCAAAACTTGGCCAAAATTAGTTTTTCTTGATTTTAAACCACTTAAAATTTGAAAAGGAACACAGTGGTTACCTTCACTTGAGTTCCTGGGCTGAAAAGTCCAACTTTTGAAAATCTTCCTTCTTAAGCTACGGTGAAGAAAAAAAACTGGAAAAACAGAGAGGGATAGGCTGGTTTGATCTTACAGAGCAGCTGAGAGGGAGAGATGGAAATCAATGAGGGTTTTGCAACTAAGCTGAGGGGGGTGGTCTTATAGAAACCAATAAGGATTGGGTGATGTCCAGATGACGATTGAATGCATCAGCTGATCGACGTACCCAACAGTAACTGCAGGTTTTTACTATTGGTTGCAAATAAGTCCTCCACAATTTCTACTTTTGCAAAAAGGTCCTATTTTGATAAAAACTCGATTTCTAACTAAAACAATACTTTTAAAGCTGAAGAAAATTAATCCAACCTAACAGATAAGTTTGGTTTTAGAAACTCTAATCACCATAAAAATTTGGGGATTTAAAACTCACTAAACACCATAGATTTAAATAAAATCCATAATTTAATACTATTTACGTGTTTTAACTTGTGTTAAATAAAACAATTTAAAGTCCTCGTTTTTGGGGTTTGAAAGAATAAACTAGACCATACTAAAATGGCCTAACATAATATACCTGCTTCAAAAATATTTAGAAATATTTATTTCCCCCTTTCAGGGTTTTGACGGGCGGTTTTAAATATTATTTTCTGAAAATAAAATTATTTTAAAATCAGAAATAAGAATCCTTGATTAAGGAGAATAATATCATCCAATAATAATCACATAATAACACAATTAATAAAATAATAATTTAAGGGGTAAATTACCATTTTGCTCCTCCAGCTGGACGAGCTGGATCACTGAGCTTTCGAGCTCAGATTGGGCCACACCTGGGCTTTTCACAAGGCCCTAACCGTAATCTTCTAGATTAACCGGTTTAAGCAGGATTTATTACAACTAAAATCGCCTAATCTGAGTCAGGGTATTACACTACATACAATAGATGAGCACTCTCTCTCTCTTTGGCATCTCTAATGTAAATGGTGGCTAAAGCTATATGTTTTAAATGTATGTTAGCATCTCCTTTATTAACATTGTTGCAATAATGATACAAGTCCATGAATCTACATATATTTAATATCTTACCAAAAGTGCCTGGCAAAATTAAGCTCATGCTTGGACATTTGCCATGCATTGCTATGCCTAAATGCGAGCTGAACTGTTTCATAAATTGTACTTAGATTTTGGGTTGGGCGTCGGGCTTGATCATGTATCTGAGTCCGGGTTGATCTTCATTTGGGCTTCAATTAAGTGTTTGAGATTGATCAAACCCTTCTTTTTCTCAGGCTGGACACTCTAGAATTTTGGCAATTCGTTTTCCAAGGGATGATTGCAAATTATTTCATTACATCCACAATTCATATCAAGTCATACGTACAGGTCCTTACATTACTTTCTTTTCTTGGCATTTGATCGATTTGAAGAGCTCGAGTCTCTACCAAAGGGGGTGTTGTTGCAGAATCACACAGCTCTATAAGCCCTCGAAATTAGCCAGTGTCCAAAGCTGAATACTCTGTCAATGCAACTGGAGAGTCTTAGAACTTTGAAATCACTGTTGATTAATAATTGCAGTGACCTTGCAAGTTTTCAAGGGGAATTGCAAAATCTCATATCTCTTGAATTTTTACAGATACATGGATGCCACAGTCTTACTTCATTTCCAAGTGAAGAGATGCAAGGCTTGACCTCTTTTCGAAACTTCAGATTGTGAAATGTGATAATCTAACGTCCCTCCCCCAAGGCTTGCAATACTTCACGTCACTCAACAAGTTTACTATTAGGTCACTGACAAAGTTGGTTTCTTTTCCAGAAGGGCTGCAACATCTCACAAAACTAGAAAGCTTGTGCATTGAAGAATGAGAAAGCGTGACTTCTTCACCTGAGTGGGTTGGAAATCTTGCATCACTTCGAGAATTGAAAACCAAGAACTGTCCTCACTTAGCTAATCATTATGGTGACTCGTACATTCCAATTGTTAATGGCGAATATGGTTGTACATATTTTTCTCTTCCTGAATCTTTGATGTATGGGAGGTGGATTGGAGGGGAGGTCATGCTAGTGGTGACCTCTGCTTTCACACTAGTGGACGTAAATAATGTATTTTCTACCATCTCTCCTAGTGATGTTTGCATTGTTGTATGTCTCTGTTAGCTATCACTTTTCAAAGTTGTTTATTATTGTTGTTCCAAGAATGAAATTATATGTTCATCATTCTGCTTAGTATTTTACTAGTTTAATTGAACATAGATTGCAGCTAGTAACTTGTCTTGGATTTATATAATTCCATTGATTTTTTATTCTTTCTTCTTTGTCTGCTCCTTACTGTAGCTAGTAACATGTACTCATAGTATGTGCTAAGGCCCAATCAATTCTATTGATGCGGGTGGTACTATTTTTATTTTTACATTTACAATAGTTTAGGAGTTTTTTCCCATAATTATAACAATGGTCTATTTTAAGTCCATGTGATGTCTAAATTACATGCATTTGAATCAATTGGATAGGTTATTAGACTACCTTTTCAACAACGCCCAAATTTATCTTATTTTGTAACTAATTGGAGAAGTCATGGCAAAATTTCTCTCTATGATGGTGCCACAATCATCTTCCCTTCTAAGTTGTTTCCCATGTTTCATGTGCTACATAATCTTGTTGTCTACCTTTGACTTGGTCAATATTTCCTCACACTAACATATTCAAAATTTGAATTCCCTCATAGTATGTATCTTATCTGCCTAATAAGGTGAGATCCACTAACCCAGTTGTGTGCAAATGGGCTTGGACCCATAGTACAAGAATTAGACCTTTATTTTGACCATTTTAAGCCCAGAAGCTCATCAAAATAATATTTCTTCAGCTTTGGACACTGGCCAATTTTGAGGGCCTGTAGATGTATGATTCTGCAACAACACTCTCTTTGGTAGAGACTCGAACTCTTCAAATTGATCAATGCCAAGAAAAGAGAGTGATGTAAGTGATCCATTGCCATACTTAGTCAAAGTCTGTTTGTGGAAGTTGTCTATAGAGATAGCACCAGTGTCGCAAATTTCGGTTAATATTTTCTTGATGTATCTAAAATATTAGCCGATATGAGTCAGATATGGCCTATGCCAAAATATCAGCACTAAGGTTTGGGTCACTACATGCACAGGGGTTGGAGTGGTGGGAAGGGTTGGAGGTTGTCCTCTGGTTGAAACCCAGAGAGAAATCAGAGAGGAAATGACCTCTCTAATCAACGTAGGTGCTTAAATATCCCCTCTCATTTCCGTGATATTGGAACTTCGATGCTTAATTATCGGAACTCCAATATTGCTGGAACTAGTCGGACTTCTTGAAGAGATCTCCAAAAATTCCCCAAGATGTTGCTCTCTAGTCCGAGTTCTAATAGCCTCCGATAGTCACCTATTAGAGTTTTGACATTGTCAGACTTCTGACATCTCTCCCTCGAAAATTCGACCCTTCTACTCTATTATTCTCACAATTTGACAACCTCCCGGGCCTTTCCAAGTGGTCGTCTGAGTGCAACAACGGTTATGTAACACCCCGAATTTTCAAGTTATGAATATATATGAATATTACCCATTTAATTTGTGAATTTTAGATATGGATATTAGATGGGTAAAGTGTTGGGTCTTTGCCCAATTAAGACCCAACGGATTCTGAAATTGGTTTCAATGAAATTTAATTTGGCCGAATTTAAGATGTGCATAGCCAAGAAGATTGTTTATGGCCGTGTGAATGGGATTTGCACATCTAATGAGATATGTGCATAATGTGTTAGAATATATCTAAAAAGGGTTCTTTCCCTTGATTAAAATTGGCACTAGGGGAATTACTAATTGAAGGGTCGGCAGCTACTAATTATAGGCAACACAAGGGGCGCATGGCACTTTCTATTTGAGACACAAGCAAGGGCGCACAGCATAAGGGAATTACTAACTTGGATTGGGATCAATTGGAAGTAATAAAAGAGGCAACAAGGAGGGGCGCACGGCTTACACACATAGTGAAATTCTCTCTCCCTCTCAATTCTCATTCACGGAAAGAACAAAGAGAAGGAGAAGGCAGCCAGCAAGAGGTGTTCTCATCTTTGGGAAAAATCAAGAAGAGAGGAGAAGGATTGGAAGAGCAAGAATCAATCGGAACCGGTTACTATTTCATAAATTTTGTTTAAAAGAAAAGAACCATAGGGTTCAGCAATGGTGTATGGCAGAACCATAGGGTTCAACAACCCCATGATGTATCATGACCTGAAGAGACATTACTGGTGGCACGGACTCAAGAAGGATGTGGCAGAATTTGTGGCTCATTGCTTAACGTGTCAGCAGGTTAAGACGGAAGATCAGAAGCCACCAGGGTTACTTAAACCCTTACCAGTGTCGGAATGGAAATGGGAGCACATCTCCATGGATTTTGTTACAGGGTTGCCAAGGTCATCAAAGGGCAATGATGCGATATGGGTCGTGGTAGACAGACTGACCAAGTCTGCACATTTCATTCCCATTAGGATGACAGACTCATCTGAGACTTTAGGTCGGCGGTATATCAGGGATATCATCAGATTGTATGGTATTCCTCAGACTATTGTGTCTGACAGAGATGGTCGATTCACAGGCAGAGTATGACAGAGTATGCAGTCGGCCATGGGAACAGACTTATTGACAAGCACGACATTCCATCCACAGACTAATGGACAGTCTGAGAGGACAATACAGAAACTCGATGATATGCTGAGATATGTTATATTTCAAGGGTGGATGGAAGGATCACTTGCCGTTGGTAGAATTCTCATACAACAACAGTTATCAGGCAAGCCTCCAAATGGCTCCATTTGAGGCATTATATGGTAGACCATGTAGGTCACCAGTGTGCTGGACAGAGGCCGGTGAGCCTGCACTGATCGGACCTGAGTTGGTTACAGAAACTACAGTGCAGATACAGTTGATACAGCAACATTTATTGACTGCGCAGAGTCGTCAGAAGAGCTATGCTAACAAGAGGAGGATGTTCCTTGAATTTGAAGTGGGAGACATAGTGTTCTTGAAAGTCTCGCCACGAAAGGGACACATGAGATTTGGAAAGAAGGGGAAATTATCGCCAAGATATGTTGGACCGTTTTCAATCATAAAAAGGATGGAGGACATGGCTTATCAATTGGCACTCCCATCACAGTTGGCATCTTTACACGATGTGTTCCATATATCGATGTTGGGGAAGTACAATCCTGATCCTTCTCATGTACTAAACATACAAGACATAGAGGTCCAGAATGACGTGACATATGTAGAAAAGCCTGTCCGAGTGGTGGACACAGAACAAAGGGTATTACGGAACCGAGCAATCTAGTTTGTCAAGGTGGTATGGGATCGACATGGCATTGAGGAAGCCACATGGGAACTCGAGTCAGAAATGAGAAAAACTCATCTTGAGCTATTTGTGTAAATATTTGAAACCCTTCGATTTTTAGGACGAAAATTTTAAAAAGAGGGTTGTATTGTAACACCCCGAATTTTCAAGTTATTAATATATATGAATATTACCCATTTAATTTGCGAATTTTAGATATGGATATTAGATGGGTAAAGTGTTGGGTCTTTGCCCAATTAAGACCCAACGGATTCTGAAATTGGTTTCAAAAAAATTTAATTTGGCCGAATTTAAGATATACATATCCAAGAAGATTGCTTATGGCCGTGTGAATGGGATTTGCACATCTAATGAGATATGCTAATAATGTGTTAGAATATATCTAAAAGAGGTTCTTTCCCTTGATTAAAATCGGCACTAGGGGAATTACTAATTGAAGGGTTGGCAACTACTAATTATAGGTAGCACAAGGGGCGCATGACACTTTCTATTTGAGACACAAGCAAGGGCGCACGGCATAAGGGAATTACTAACTTGGATTGGGACCAATTGGAAGTAATAAAAGAGGCAACAAGGAGGGGCACACGGCTTACACACATAGCCAAATTCTCTCTCCCTCTCAATTCTCATTCACGGCAAAAACAAAGAAGGAGAAGGTAGCTAGCAAGAGGTGTTCTCAGTTTTAGGGAAAAATCAAGAAGAGAGGAGAAGGATTGGAAGAGCAAGAATCAATCGGAACCGATTATTATTTTATAAATTTTGTTTAAAAGAAAAGAACCATAGGGTTCGGCCATGGTGTATGGCCGAACCCCATGGAAGAAAATTGAGGAAATAATCATGGAGTGTTGATGGAAAAGATGGACCATAGGCCATGGCCGAATCCCATGGAAGAGCTTTGGTAATTTTTAATGGAAAGACATGGTTATTGGTTGGAAACCATGGAAGGACATGGATTATTTAATGGAGGTTTGAATGATGAAAACCATAGAATAATATGATGATGTTAAAAGGGTTTTAATGGATGACTTTTGTGAAGATCCTTAGACCATGGAGTATGGCCGAACCCCATAAATAATTATGGATTTATGTTCATGAATTTAGATGTTGAAAACCATGGATGGTTAGGATATTTTGTATGGATTTTAAAAGAGGATTTTGAACCATGGGGTTCGGCCATGGTGTATGGCCGAACCCCATGGAAGTTGTTATTAATTTAGAAAGTGAATGGAAAAGGTTGGATTGTCTCTATGGGTGAGGTTCGGCCATGGTGTATGGTCGAACCCCACTAGGGTTTATTTATGGAAGTTGTATATTAAATTAGAAAGTTTCTATTTATGGACTTTCTAATTATGGAAGGTGGATTTTAATTTATAAAGGATCTAAAGATAAAAGAAGGGAAGATGGACATTAAATTTAGAAAATTTCTCGTTATGGACTTTCTAATTATGGACTTGCTAACTATGGATTTTCTAATAATGGATGCAATGAAGATAATTGGGAGTTAGACATCATAGGGTTCGGCCATGGTGCTTGGCCGAACCCCACGAACCAATTATGGATCTATTATGTTTATGTGTTAATGTTATGGATGGGTTTTGGACATAAACCTAAGGTAATGACAAAGTTGTGAATACATGTTAAAATGGAAGGTTAACCATGAATGACAATGTTGTAATTAAGATATCATAGGGTTTGGCCATGATGTGTGGCCGAACTCCATGAATCAAGTTGAATGGATTTTATGAACTTAAGATAGTGATTGGATTAATGGAGAGACAATGATAGAGGTAATGGCATTTTGGTAATTAAGTGAAAATAAGGGATCATGGGTTCTGCCATGGTGTATGGCCGAACCCCATGGGGAATGTTTGCTGAACTTAATGTTTGATGTATCTTAGATGATTAATTGGGTTATCATCAGATTAATGCATAAAAATGGTAAGAATGGTATTATTGTAAATATGGTAAAAAATGAAAGACCATGGGTTCGGCCATGGTGTATGACCGAACCCCATGGGGATTGTTTTGATGGACATAGGGTTACGTATGTTGGATTAAATGAATGAAATGTTAATTAAAGATTAGACCAATGACAATTTGGTAATATCGGCAGAAAATGATAAACCATGGGTTCGGCCATGGTGTATGGCCGAACCCCATGAGGAATGGTTTATGGACTTAAATATTGTAAATAATTGGGACATGGTTTTGATTGATTGGTACATTATAAGGTAACGGGACCTCACAAGGTGTTTACGATCGTGAGCGATTACCGGACGAAAGACGCAAGGACACGTTAGCGGTCTTTGGTAGGATTCCACCTCTTTGAAACCATGGGTTTATGTACATTGTTTTTACCTTACTTTTAATGAATGTATGTTGCAAAGAATATGTTTCAAATTATGATTTTTAAACACTATGTTTATATGATAAAATAGCATGTGTTGGATATGTTTCAAATGTGATTTTTAATGCTATGTTTATATGATAAAATAGCATGTGTTTCATTGGCATCTTATGCATGGCATGGGGTGAAGGATTTTTAACCGGAGGGGCCACACTCCGTCAGGGCGTCCTAAAAACCATGTGGGATACCTTGATGTGCTTTTCCATCAGGAAGAAACCGGAGGGTCTACACTCCGTCGGGGCGTCCGAAAGACCTATGTGAGGGTACTTTTATGTACATGTGATGGGTGGGACTCATTGCATTAGTCATCATTGCATGGCATGGTTTATATGGTTTTTGACATTTCAATATTATATATGTTATGTACTAACCATGTGTTAGCCCTAATTGGAATACTTACTGGGTGCGTTGTTCTAACGCCCTACTTCTACCTTAGTGGGTGACACAGGAAATCAGGGGAACGATGAACTTAAGGAGGGCCAAGCATAGGAGCTTGGATGATTTATTTTATATGTTAAATAAAGTTACTTATGGACTTGTATTTGAGTAACTAGTTTCCAGGCATGTAATAACTTAGATGATTGGATGTTTTTTGGATAATTATGATATTTGAATATTATTAAGGACTTGACGTACTTTGCCATCTGAATGGAATAGAACTTGGTTCTATTATGATTCCGCAGTTATGATTTTATTATTCCGCATGTTTATCTTGTTATGTGTGAACCGTTTTCATGGACTTGGTCCATGCACACATTGGGTTGGCCAGTTAAGGGTCGGACTTTAGAAGTTCGGACTTAACTTGCGTCGTGACGTCTCGCTCTCTATCACTCTTTGTTTATAAAAAAAAAAAATAGACTCCGATTTTCGGAAGAGAAAGAGAGTGAAAAAAGGCGGGACATTACAGGTTATATATAGATATCGTAGATGAAATTACTGATTGAAAAATTGGGTCGTTACGAGATTGCATCCCCACTGAAGCAAAAGAGAGTCCAAATTGTAAAGAAAAAAAAATAGAAAAAAATGAAAGCACATCACATGGAAAGCATTTAAGACCACTTGCAGATTTCCAATACTGAAGGCAGTCCTATTTTCTCCTTGTAGTAAATTACCCCTTTTATGGTTGCTATTGTAGTGTATACTTAATCCTTTTGGTGGGTACGTTGGAACCAGATATCAAGACACATGGTCCATCTAACCTAGCCATTTTAGTCACATGTCAAAAAAGAATCTACATTCTGTGGCCCAAATTATAGTTAAATACACGTCTTGTGACCATACCATGCCAGTGATATTTTAAACCCGTTTAAATGCCCTAGTTATTGTCCTGGATTTAAAGAAAAATTTCAGGAAAGAATTCAGTATTTGTAGAGCCCATTTGATTTTAAATTAGTACTCTTTCTTTCTTACACCCATCTACTTTTTGAGAGTTATATCTATATCTCTCACTAAAAATTTAGTCTATAGATTTGAAAAGTCATCTACTTGTCAATTGATGAGTCACGTTTGTTAATATGTTTTCTTTTTCTTGTTTTCCCTTTTCATTTCTTTTAGTGATGAATCATGTTTCATGTCCTTCACACAATCACTACATGTTTCTGCTCTTGATATAAACTAAATCGAGTTTTCAAATTGGGGTTAAGCCAAAATGATCTAAACTTTACTCAGGCATGCATAAGTCCTGCTTGGATAGCTTAGTTTTTATTTACTTGAGTCTATTTTAATTCCAATTTTTTTTAAAAAAAATTTTTATGTACTCATCATACACATGACAACTATAGCATCTTAATAATATTTCATGTGTCAAATGAGTTAAGATTCATTTAAATCTCGTTACTAATATCATACTTTTGAATTGTGTTCTTGATGAAAGGATAAAGTATGACCTTGTTGATTGACATTAGGAACACAAAACTTATTATAAATTATCTGTTGGGTTGTAATTGTCTTTTGAAGTGTTTAATTATTTGTTTTTGTCCATGTTTTAAAGTTGTACCCTTTTTTAATTTTTTTTTGCAATTATTAATATAATCAAATGGACCTCTATAATATGATACTATTTTCAAAGAATTTTTAGCTATTATAAGTGATTGTAGCCTTTAATTTTTTAAGTTGATTGCTTATAATATTTATTCGGGATTGTGATTCTGCAGATGGAAGAAGATATTTATGATTGTATTGATATCTACAAGCTTTCCTACGTTTTTTGCATTTTATTTAATTTTTAGTGTAATATTACCAAGAAAACGTACGTAGTTTGTAGTTTCTAAAAACAACATGGAAAAAGGAATGTACAGTAACTGTTCTTCTTGGGCCAGACTACTCTGAAGAAGAGGCAATGAGGATGCTGAATTTGGCTCTCCTATGCAGCAATCCATCTCCTGCTCTTAGACCTGTAATGTCTGATGTGGCTAGAATGCTTCAAGGTGAAATTAAATTTCGACCGCCACTTGTTAAGTGCAGTTCAATTCGCAGGCCTATGTCCTACGAGAACAAGGAAATCTATCAGTAACTTGTTGACCCAAATCTTGTGCCAGACTACTCTGAAGAAGAGGCGATGGGGATGCTGAATTTGGCTCTCCTATGCAGCAATCCATCTCCTGCTCTTAGACCTGCAATGTCTGATGTGGCTAGAATGCTTCAAGGTGAAATTAAATTTCGACCGCCACTTGTTAAGTGCAGTTCAATTCGCAGGCCTATGTCCTACGAGAACAAGGAAATCTATTAGAACTTGTTGACCCAAATCTTGTGCCAGACTACTCTGAAGAAGAGGAAATGAGGATGCTGAATTTGGCTCTCCTATGCACCAATCCATAACCTGCTCTTAGACCTGCATTGTCCGATGTGGTTATAATGCTTCGATGTGGTTAGTTGGTCCAATTCCTTTGAGAAGCCTCTGGCAACGGGTACTCCAGACAGCTCGATGATTCGCTGCAGCTTAGAGTTGGAACTCAACCAGCCACCTCCAACATACAAAACAATGCTATTTTCTATTAAATATTTTAATTCCCTTTCTAAAAATATCAGCTCAGGTAGTTTATTGATTTAGTACCATATTTTACTTCTTCAAACTCTTGTAGTGTTTCACATGATTGGTGAATTTTTATGTTTAATACATATTGGTTGCGTTTACTCTAGAGCAGTTGCTATTGCTTGTTATTTTTAAGATGTTGCACTAACCACTGATGGTTTTAGTTGTAGGATTGGTTTCATAGACGATTATTTCACATTTAATGGGTCTAGGTAGTATGTTTCGTTATTGTGCTAAACTTTAGGTTGGGTAATTGTTGGTCTTAGACATTGATGTCTTAAATTTTTCTCTAAAAATTTGCATTGATTAAGATGCCTCGTGTTAGTTTATCTTATAAAACCAACCATGTTTGCCACTTGAACATCGAGATAGAGGTAGACAGAGAAAAACATTATTTCTCTTTTTAACAAAATACATATATGATAGACACTTAACACAAGTGAATAAACATCAATATTTGACGTACATCATTGTTAGGTTTATTATTAAATAAATACACCCAATACATGGAATAAAATCAAGCACTAGTAAACACCAATATTTTTATGTGGTTTGGCCCACCCTTGGCCTACGTCCACAGAGCGTGAATAATTTTTTTAAGAGAAAAGAAATAACACTTATTACGAGAGAGATCAATAAATACCCTATCCCGAGTCTCTTACACTATCTGTTAAACTTCGAACCTTTCTCTGGTTGCAATAAGGATGTGTGATCAGATCCTTCACACTAATTGATCACACCCAACTCTTGACTTGCACGTCCACTCAGGTTGTATATGTTTATCTGAAAGAAACCCTTAGAACGGATAGTATATTGCTGTACAGAAAGCTCGACCTCTCGCTTTCTATCTCTTTGGCGAAGAGGGTGTTGTGGCGATGATTACCTCCACTCTACATACAATCTCTTAGATTGTATGTAATGGCAATCTGCAGAAGGTTACTGTTTTTTCTAAAAACAACCGTGCTCTGGTCTAAGTCTTAGCACGTTGCAGTGTACATGTTGACAATCAACTTGTTGTCTTCTTCCTTGTCTGTAATGGACACTAAGATAGCACTAAACCAACCTTCCTCGCCTCTGACTGATACAGTTAGTGCTAAGCCCTTTCTCCTCTTGTTCGTGTGTGTTGCTACCGAAAACAAGCTAGTATATATAGATGTTTGCAGTCGGCAACCTTCTCTCTGTATGGCAGGCCTCACGTTGGCTTTATTTATAACTTCTTGTAGTTGTGTTCCATACAAAACAGTTGACGTCTTACATTAGATGGTAATTGATATTCCTCTCTTTAAGCAACTACTAAATTAGAAGCCTATGTTTAGCAATTACTGTTGGGGATTAGGGATTAATTAATGCAAACACAATCACACAAATCACACGACACAAAATTTACGTGGTTCGGCTAGAACGCCTACGTCCACGGAGCGAGCTCAAATCTAGTATGTAGAAAAACAAGTACAGGGGATTACAAGGTCTCTCCCTCTCAGATCTCCCTGACTCTCACTCTCTCTCTAATTCCTCTCTCTCTCTGTGTCTAACACAGGAATACCATAATAGATAGAAGAATAGACAAATAAGATAGAGCTTAAGTCACCCTACTGGGCCTAAGTCCAGTAGGCCCATAAGTGGGGCTGTCCCACAACAATTACCGTATGTGGTACAGTCAGCGAGTCACTTCTTTTCCGAGAGAAAAACTCGGTGCATGGTTGAATCGAGCCACGATCTAACAATTATAACGAAGAGGCATGATAACAAACAAGAGTTTCATAGATGATTAGTGTAGTCATCCGCGAGTATAGTCATTCGAACGATCGCGACAACGAAATATTAGACAACAACCATGAGTATATTTATTGACGGGCTTGCCAAGATTCCCTTTACCATTGGAAAGAGGGAGGTGCAGGGTTTATCTTTAGCCATGCTGCTTCCACAATGCAAGGTTCATTGTTGAGAAGTACAAAGCTTACAAGGAACAAGCTCACCATCCACAAATGCATCTTTCTCATTGCCATTTCTCTTCCTTTACTTCTTTCGAATCTCTGTTACTTGTTCTTTTTTGTTTTCAAGCGAGCATTGAATTGCTGCCTTTATAGGCTTTTGTTATGACGTAATAAGAGAGCTTTTGGTTGAGAGACTGAAAAAAATAGAAGTAATTATAGTGGAGATTGGTTAGCCCGCTATCTATTTGTACTTAAAGATATTGCTCCAAAGTTGGAAAAGATGATTTTGCTTTTTGTTTTTTATTTTCTCTCTCATTTGGGTGATTAGCAATCCTATAAATTATTTTTTATATATTAAAATCGGTCCAGGTTTTTGCGGTTTTATTTGCTAGAAGGGTTTTCGTAAAACCCGGCCTTTGATTGAGTTGGTTCGGGTTTTAAAAGACTATGATAATAAATTTATAACACGTACATGATTGACAGAATCACAGAGATAAAGACGGGAGCCAAGACTGCTTTTGTCATATTTCTATTTCATTAAAGTGAGACTTAGAGACTACCATCAATTTTGGATTGACGTGGCCCAGGGTCAAATATCTAGACCTGGTTCCAACATTTATTATCGGATTATTACCGACTATTGATAAATTTTAGAGTTTTTGTAAAAATATTATCATAGGAATATTAAAAAAAATAATGAATATAATTCGATAGGTAAATGTTAAAATTAGAATAATTGTTAATGATTTAAGATTATGTAAATATATCATAAGAAATAAATTACTTTGACATTGTCTGATAAAATAAAATATAATTTATTATCTAATATTTCTTGAATCATAAAATGTTATCTAATATCAAGTAAATTCATTTTTAAATATCAAACTGAAGATTATAATTTTTTTTTTTTAAATTTCGTTAACAACGGATTGGCATGATATTATTACGATACTATCAAATTTTAGTGGCAGAAAGATTTCAATATTAATAGGAAATGGTATTTTCTTGATATTTTTGGAAAAAAATTTCTTTAGTAAATTCCCTCTAGAAATTACGTCTAGTAATTTACCTTTGGCAAATTATCTCTACTAAATTACCTTTAGTAAATTGCAACTGGTAAATTACCTTTAGTAAATACTGTTGATGGAGTATAAAACTATAAACTAAAGTGCCCCCTACATGAACACACCATTTGGACCTTCAGGACCTAACTTAATTGGGATGCACTTATATAGTAACACATGATCTAGACCGTCCATCCAAATCGTGGACTTTCTCATGTAAACATGGCTTATTTGAAAATTGAGAAGGGCAAAGCTGGCATTTACTGTCGGTCAATTTGAAATTTAGAGTGCCGCAAATGACTATTTATTACTGAGGGTGAAAGGCCTTAACCACACTCTCCCAAGCTATTTACATCAATAACGCGAAGATCGGATTAAAAAAAGTTCAATTGTGGTCAAATTTAATTAAATTCATGTATTAATATTGGGTATACTATAAATATTATTACATTATTAACTAAAGTTTAATTAATGAACTTAGTAAAAAAAGAATGAAAAAAATATAAGATGATGAAGTAATTTCAAGTATTAGATTATCAAATAAAAATTTATTAATTTTGAATCTAAAATCTATTTTTCATAAAAAAAAAATTATTAGATTTCAACTTTTTTTCATGATAGATAATTTTTTTTATTATTGGAGCAAATTTTTTGACATTACAACTATAGTAAAAATAATATATTATATTATAGCAGAAATAGGAAAAATTATAATAAATTTTGAATAAACTTAATAATTTTATAAACTGAACTAATTTTGAAATAGTGACAACTAATTCCAACCATTCGATAGGCATACTACTGTTTTTGGTCACATCAAAATGGCTAGCAGTGTAGATGGGAGATGAGAAAAGCTTCATATCTTACCGACTCTTTGTACTCTCTCTCGACTCACGTTTCTCCTCTTCTCACTCCCACACAAATATTTCTTCCACCTAACCTATAGATCCATTTGTCACACATATCCAACCAATTGTGCAATGACTCAACGAGTGAGAACATGGCAACCAAGTATGCGCACACCAACCTGCTCATCTCAAAATAAATGGAACACAAAAAATTATATCATGAATCTACACCGGTTATATTTAAAAGAACGGTTATATTTAAAAGAAGAAATTTTTCAATCAGAAGTGAGTTAGAGGTTTAGAGATCAAACCAGTGCAGATCCAGTTGCCAATGTGAGGGAGCCATTTAAAATCGTCAGGAGTTTTGGTGTTGACAAATGGTGTAGTTCCTTTTATGGCATTCCTTACATTCCCAATCTGCTTCTAATTCTTCTCCCGTACCTAAGAATTCTGACTTGAAACCAAACAAGTTTCTTGTTCTATTTCTATAATTATAATAAAATAACTATATGATTAAGCAGAACAGAGTAAATGAAAAGGTCACGGAAGCTATGCCTTGTTCTACCGAACCAATCTGTCCTTCTTTGCCAATAAGGTCTACGAGTTATCAACGAATAAGGACAGATTGGTTTGGTACAAACTCAAGCATTTTCTACCACATTGTATAGTCTTCTAGAGCAAGGTGTATAGCTTTCCTAACCTTTTCATTTATTTTGTTCTATCCAATCATCTGATTTGGTTTATTTTATTGTAATTACAGAAATAAATTAAGAAACTGATTTGGTTTCAAGTAGGACACTGTAAATGGATCTCTATCGAGGCGGATAGCCTAGGTCTTGTCTGCGACAAATACCAGCAACCTCACCACTTTGTCAACACCAAAACCTGTGTCTATTTCAAATAACTCTCTCACATCGGCAACTAGATGTGCAATGGTTCGATCTCTAAACCTCTAATCTGTTTGATTTTATTTTTTTTTAAATTATATTACATGTGTATGACTTATATGGGTGCATGTCTTTCAAAAGCTAAAATGTTATGACTCAAAAACCTTTTATATTTTCAATTTTTTATTAATTTTTTTTTTTTAAAAACAATTCAATCTTCTAACACCTTATTAGAATTTAATAGAAATCAAGTTAAAAAAAATTAATAGAAAATATTAGATGTTAGAAAATAGAAAATATATTAACTTGACATCTAATTTGATTTTTTTAATACCTTATTACAACTTGATAGAAATTAAGTTCAAAAAAAAAAAGGAAAAACTTAATAGAAAATATACTAATTTGATTTTTATTAAGTTGTTATTTTCTATTTTATTAATTTTCTCTAGTTAAGTGTTAAATTTAAAAAAAAAAAATTATATCAACTTAATAAAAATCATGTTGATGTCAATATATTGTTGACAAGTAAAAATAAATAATATTTATAATAAATAATTTTTTGATTGATTGAAATTTTTATGATTAAAATGTATAAGAACAAAATATTAAATTTTTATATTAATAATATGATAATATTGTTAAACAACTACAATATATCATTTATATTTTAGACATTGTTTTAAGAATTAAGATTATTTTTTTAGTATTTATAATTGTGTCAGTAGAAAAAAAATAGTTTTTTAAAATATAATCTCATTTTTATTATGGAAATATATTTTTAGTATTATATTAATGACACGAATTTGATCGGATTTGACTACGGTTCAACCCAATTGAACCTTATTTAACCCAACATTTCCTTGAGATGGTTCGATACACAGTCTCTTTATGATAATATTGGTAAATACAATTAAAAATTATAGACGTTCGCAAAAAAAATTTCCTTTTTCACCCATTGATAAGTGGCAAGGCCATAAAAAAACTTCCCCTTTTTTTCATCCACCGGTAAGTGCCCATTCCAGACTCCAAAATTGCATTTGCACCAAAAGCAGAAAACGTTCTTTTAATTAAAAGTGACTAAATATTAATTGATCTCACGTGAGGGTATAACACAATAAGTGACTCATTAGTTTATATATATATAAAAGTTGATTAAATTATTTATCTGTATAAATTAAATATTACTTTAAGGGGATTGATTTCTAAAGGTACACTGGCTATTAAAATTTTAATTTCTAGGTTAGTGTGTTGACGTGGAGTTCTTGGTAAAGTTTTCTTTAAAATATAAGTTTTTTATCGTAATTTATAGTTACACTTTCTATATGTAAAGATCATGATTTTGGGTTTCAAGATTTAAAATATTGATGGATTTGTTTAGTGTTTAATCCGTAGTGATTAAGATGAGAAATGGAGACTTAAATTTCACAAAAAAACTCTATAAAATTTAATTGTGAACATTATTATCAAAACTATTTTCTCATCTAATTCATGAAATCTTCTACTTTAAAAAAAAAAACCCATTCAACAATCAATAGTAGTCCTGAGGTAAAAAAAAATGACGAAATGGCCGATACAATGTGTATCGATTGTTATGTAACGGGTTTTAAGCACCGATATGTATCGCCAATCGTATCAGTGTCTAGTGGGCCCACCTGGTCGTAGTGTGACGGATTGCGACTGCTGGCATGACGTCACCGGTCGTCTTGTTCAGACGATAGGTTTCTCGTGGGCGCACTAAATTTTCTTGGCTTCTGGTATGTTATGTGCAGTGTGCACAGTCAACCCAATTGCATTCCTTTTTTTTTTTATTTTTTATTTTTTGATTGTTTAGGGGCTAACAACCATCAATTTTTTATATATAGAAGAAACACTCTACACAAACTATGTCATATCCTATAAAGTCCATTAGCCAACCGATCTTTGCTTCTCAATCTTTCCTCCATATTTTCTTTCCAACTTCATTTTTTTTTTTAACCTACAAAAAACATGATTTTCGGTTCTTCTTTTTAGATCCGCACAAATGAAGTTTGAATTCCTTACTAGAACTACTAGTAGTGAAAGTTTATTTCTCGAATTTTTAAAGGAAGCCTTCATATCTCAAGGTATTATTTCCTAAAATTTATATTGATGAATATTGACTTTATTTTAATTTCAATACAGATTTATTTTGAAATGAAACTATGGTTTTATTTTATTAAAGTGTCCTTATTATGGTTGGAATAGTTTAAATGGTGTTTAGAATTTAGTGTATTGTCTAAAAATTATATTTAATTCATTTTTACTTTTTTTTTTTTACCGAATCTTAAGTCAAAGATAAATATTGTTTAATTTTGTTCAAGTGACATTTTTTAAAGTAAAAAAGTTGTATAAAATTATTCGAAATGTTTTCTTATATCCCAAAACATTTTTTAGTATTCTATTTTTTTAAAAAACATTTCAAATTCTCATTTTCGCAACATAAAAACAACTTTTGAATATGCAAATGAGCGTTACCTAGACTGCACTCAACTCTAGTCTCTATGGCCTCACCAGGAAACAAGTCTCACTCCCACTCGAAGTACCGAAATCATATTAGGGGAAAGATCTCTACACCCTAGTGTAACCTAGTGAACAAGCCCGTAGACCTAACAACTCACCAATTGTTTGTTGGAGACATGGAGAGAATTGAGAATACCACACTGATTTGTAGATGCAAATAATAAATTTTTTGCTCTATTATTTTAACTTTGATTACACACCAATTTATAGAAAAGATAACAACATAGTGGGCATCCCCACTTTCTTAGAATAACTACCTACAAACACCATTAGCCCACTAACACAACTAACCATAAAATGCCTAAGTCTAGGGACCCATTACCACAACATGGGACACCTACTCTTTATGGGTAGGACACCTAATCCCACATTCATGAGACTAACAATCCACATCCTAAATGATGGGGTAGTGGGATGACTCACAAAACAAACCATGACTCAACTTGAGACTAAGTCAAGTTAAGAGTCGTGGAGAGCAACCAATCAAGGTAGATTTGCATCATCAATTCTCATCACTCCCCCTTGATGCAAAACTGGAGACACTGAGAGAAGATCTGAATTTTACGAATTTCGCATATGAGAGTGCCTTGGTGAACCCATCTGCAACTTGATCATTAGTTGAACAATAGTTCATCACGCTCGTGCCTTCTGCAACAACATTTTGAATGAAGTGGTGACGAATCTCAATATGCTTTGTTCTTCTATGGAAAACTGGATTCTTTGTCATTGAGATTGTAGCTTTGTTATCACAATAGATCTTTGTCGTCTCTCTTTCAACATGGTGCAAGTCTTCCAAAATCATTCGCAACCATATGGCTTGACACGCATCTGACGAAGCCGCAATGTATTCAGCTTCAGAAGATGATAATGCAATTATAACTTGCTTCTTAAAGATCCATGAAATAGCTCCTGAACCAAGATTGAAAACAAATCCACTTGTACTTTTTTTGTCATCTATAAAACCAGCCCAATCACTGTGAGTAAAACCAAGCAATTTAAAATGACCAATTGGTTTATATTGTTGCTCGGATATAATGACGAATCTGTTTTGGTGCTCCAAGATGATCCACAAAAGGGTTATTCATAAATATTGAGACCAAACTGACAGAAAACATAATATCTGGACGAGAGTGAGTCAAGTACAATAATCCTCCAATCATCCCTCTAAAAACTTTTCATCAGCGTTTGCAGTCCCATCATTCATAGTGAATTTCTCACTTATGTTAATGGGTGTAGAAGATGTCTTACAATTCAACATATGATATTTCTTAAACAAATCTAATGCGTATTTTTCTTGAGAAATAAAAATACTATCATTAGTTTGCTAAACTTGAAGACCAAGAAAATAATGTGATAATCCCAAATCAGACATATCAAACTCATGCATCATGTTCTCCTTAAATTCTTTGATAAGAATGCTAGAAGATCCAGTGTATATGATATCATCCACATAAACACATACAATGAAAATATCGCCTTTATCTTTCACCTTCACGTATAAAGTGGACTCACTATCACTTCTGTGGAACCCATTTTGACGAAGATAAGAGTCAAGCCTACTATACAGTGCTCTTGGGACTTGCTGCAATCCATATAAAGACTTCTTCAGTATGTAGATTTTCTCCTCTTTTCCTTCGATGACAAATCCCTATGGTTGTTCAACATACACATCTTCTTCCAAACAATCATTTAAAAAATGCAGATTTAACATCAAATTGAAAGATATGCCATTTCATTTGAGTTGCTATACCCAAAATAATTCTAACAGTTCAAATCTAGCAACAGGAGAAAATGTGCAAAGAAATCTATTACATGCTTTTGAACATACCCCTTTGCAACGAGTCTTGCTTTGAATTTTTGCACAATTCCATCTGCATTGTACTTCACCTTATAGATCCATTTCACTCCAATTGCATTTTTTTCAGGTTGTAAGTCTACTAGTTCCCATGTGTTATTTTTTTCAATTGCAGCCATTTCTTCTTTCATAGAGTTCTCCCATTCTTCTTTTCTTTGTGCCTCCTCATAACTCACAGGTTCTGCAATCATAAGAGCAAAAGTACATGATTCATAAATCTCTTTCAAAGATCGAAACTTACGTGGAGGTGTATCAGTATCGAGAGAATGATCCAATGTTGTTGATGTCCTCACTACTTCGATCCATTGGAGAAACCCTCACAAAAGAACTTGGAGATGGAGAAGCTTGAGGTGACACTGTTTTATCCTTTAACTGTGTTGGCTCAACTTCATCTTCTGCAAATGGCACATGCTGACTTTTTCCTCCTTCCCAATTCCAGAAGCTATTTTCATCAAATATAACATCTCGGCGAATAATTAATTTTTTTGTTTCTGGATTATACAACCGATAACCCTTGGTTCCATCACTATATCCAACAAAAGTACATTTTTCACTTTTCTTATCAAGCTTGGTACGATCCCTAGAGTTAATCAAAGAATAAGCAATGTGAGAAAAATGATAATTTTACCCTTTAATATTGGATTAGTTCGTTTTTAAATCTTACTTATTTTATATTATTATTGTGATATATTGTATATCTAAAATTATATTTGTTAGTATTTTATTTTATTTAAATAATGTGTTTTTGTGTGTTCTAGGTGATTCCTCAGCTTTTGACCAAGTTGATGGACAATGGAGCTGTCAACATAAGCTGCAATGTATTTCACTTGACAGCATGGTGGAAAACAAATCAAACAGTACAGCTAGCTAAATAAAGGGAAATTGACAGCAGCGTTTTTATGAATAAACATGAAAAAAAAGAAATGACAAAGGCAGCACCTGAAGATTCCCAGCTAACTTTAAAAATACAAATGAGAATCGGGATTGAAACAACAACATTAAGGTGAGCAAGAAATTTGTCAAATTTAGGTGTGTTTTGACCGATCAAACTGAAGAAGAAGAGGACCAAGTAATGTCAAGTGGTGGTGAAGTTGGAAGACTAAACATGGTTGGTGGTAAAGAGATTGGCCCTCTTAGATGATGGCCAGATTGCATGTGTCTATCAAGATCAATTGGAGATGAGATGTTGGAGAGTTCATTGTTCCTACCCCTCGTGTAAAATAAGTGAAGTTATCTACTGCTGGATGTCAACTTGTCATCTCAAGTGATCAACAAGAGGTGTTGTTAGTGGAGTTATCGGCAGGAACCAGAAGCAGAATAAAAAGCAGAGCAGCAGTTCTCATGGCAAGAGCGGCAACATATTGAAGAAAAAGCCAAGGCATTTTGGATTCAAAAAGAAGCCAGCCAGCAGCGTTGGTAATAAGAGGAGGAAATCAGCCCAAATTTGATTCAGATGGAAAAGAAGGCAGCAACATTAGAAGCACCGATTTGTAAGAAATCATAAGATGTTCAAACAAGAGTTGCAGTTGATAAAAAGAAAAGAAAAGATAGAGGAACCGAAAGATGGGGTAATGGATTCAAGATCTACCTCAAATAAAGCAAAGAGTGACATTGGTTTAGACTCGGGGAAAACAGAGAATGTCTGTGATGAAAAGAAAGCTAGAGAAGATGCAGGGACGGTGACTATTCCAGCCATGAAGAATCGGTGTTTCTATATTCTAGCCAAATCTGAAAATAAAGAAAGAGATTAGAAAAAAAGAGAAAAAATAGAAGTTGTTGTGTGATACGGTGGAGGATCAACAGAGAAGGAAAGTTGGGATAGTGGAAAGATACATAGAAAGCTATGGCCAACTGAAGACAGAAAAAAGAAGAAGCTGTCGTGCATTACTTAGATTCCGCTGAAGTTGGGTCCCACCTACCTTTGCTAATTTTAACCCTCCAAACATCTACAAATTTTGCAGCCCTTTTCCTGAAAATCGAACCTGGCTGAGAATTGGAGTTTGGAGTTTTGGAAAATTTTGGATTTTATGGTTAGCATTTTTGTTTTATTTTTTTATAATTAGTTTTTTTTTAATTCATCTCTTGTAATTTAGTTCAATTAATAAAAGTAGAATTTCTTTGTCTCTTTATCTTTATTTTCTTAAATTCCATGAATCTTCTTGTTTTAATTTTTTAATTCCAAAATTCCATTGATATGTAATTCTAAATTCATGTTTCATAAATAAAATTGAGGTGTATGAAATATTTAGTCTATGGTTTTCCAATTACTTAATTTATGTAAAGTGATTATTTGATTTCATTTTTATTCTTTAATTAAGTTTATATGTGGATTTATTTTAATTATTTGAGATTAAATGTGATGAAAATTTAGATTGAATAAACTTCATTCTTCGATCTAAGGCTCTTATTTTAAGAGTGCGATGAAATATTTTAGATTTGGAGATAAAGTTTAAATTCTATTCATTCTAAGGTTTAATTTGAGATTTTTAATTTAATGAAATCCATAGATTTAATTCTTAGAATAATTATGAATGAAAATTTTGAATGCAAGATTGGTGATTTACGTGAGCTCCATATTCTAGACCTTTGTTTTATTTTTAAAATATGAAAAATAATGCCACCTTGATTCTTTGAGTCAGTTCCACTGTAAATAAATACAGATTTAATTTAGTTGTCTTTAATTTTATTTTTTTAGTTTATAAATTCAAAAACTCTTGAAATTGATGAAAATATTGGAAATAATTTAATTGCATCTTAATTTTGTATTTTAAATTAGATTGAGATTGTTTATATTTTTATATTAATTCCACCATCTTAATTAAAATTAGTTAAATTGTTAGATTCTATGTTTAAATCTAGAATGTTTTTAAATTAAAACTAAAATTTATAGATTAGATAAATAACTCCATATTTATGATTTATCTCCATGTTTTCTAAATTTCTTAAAATACGTAATTGAATGGTATAATTTTCACGGATATATTTTCCTAAGTTCCGATGGGTTCGACCTCGTACTAAAACGCTATACTATCTAATGGTTCGTGCGCTTGTAAGTTATAAATTTAAAATTTGCACAACAAGTTTTTGGCGCCATTGCCAGGAACTTAAAAAATCGCCATTGAATTATTTAGTTTTGGAAAAAATGTTAATTTTAGAAATATCTATTTTTGAAAACTCTTTAAAATTATAAGTTTCTATTTTTCGTAGAAACTCAAATTTTAGAAGGTTACCTTATTTAAAGTTTCTAAAAAGAAAAAAAAAAATTAGGAGATTATCTAAATTTGGAATCACTGCTAAATTTAGAAATTTTTTATTTTTGGAGATTTCTATTTTTAGAAACTTTCAAAAATATCTAGTTTCTATTTTTAGCATTTTCTAATCTTAAAATTTTAATCCAATTTAGTCATGTTCTTTTTTTAGAAAATAGATCTAAATTTGGAATTTTCCATTTACAGTGTAAAAAAAAAAGGAAAACTTTTTCATGGAACAACTTTGAACTTACTTGAAAATTTGATTTGGATTAATTTGGTGGATATTAATTTAGAAATTTTTATGCTCTTAATTTAATTTAGATTTCTTAATTAGGTTACAATCATTTAATTTCCTCTACTAGTTATAACATTAGGAAATCTGCATTTAGTTTAGGAATCATTCATATTTTATTTGATTAAATGCTTCACCAGGGTTTTGAGTTTTGTTTTGTGCAGGTGCTTTGAAAATTCGTGAGGAAAAAATTGTTGAAAAAATAAAAATTGTGCTTGCTAATAAATAAAAACAAAAAAACCAAGGTACACGCATTCAATCTCTTTATTTAATTTTCAATTTTCATGCATTCATATAGATTTTATTAGGTTGTATTGCATTTATTTTGTATAAAAAAAATTGCATATTTAATTTGTTTATGCATTTAGGTTGCTAGTTCATGCATTAAGTTAAATTGTTTGCATATTGTCTTCATATTTGCTTGAATCTTGCACTGATAATTTAGGCTTGCATTTATAAAATAGAAAAATTCAAAAAAATTAGTAAAATTGGTCCATGCATTCAAAATAGAACCATTTTTTTTAGGGTTGTTCACGCTCATTAGGACCATATTTGATTCAGTTATTTTTACTTCACCGGTCAATAGTTTTTCTTCGAGCATGGTGTCTAGGCTAGTTTTGTCACCAAGGTGTAAATAGCCGAAAGGATAAGTGGAAGCTTAAGTCCATTGCCATTGTGCTCCTCCACTTGCCTGGAAACTTACCTAGTCGTGCTTATAGTTAAACTCTCATCGGAGGCTAAAATTTTCTGAAAAGGAGATTAAGAGCAATCTAGAGTCTAGGATCCCTGTGTTAGTCTAGGTTTATGTCATATCTTGTGTGGATTTGATTGAGCGTGAATGATCGTGTTTGTGTATGAATTATTGGTGTCGTAACTCTAACAATTGCTTGGTTCAAGTTACGTTTTCCATCGATTTACCGATCGCTGCGTATGGAGCTTAGTCCAGCTCAGCCATAGATATAGACAATCCACTTCCACCACCACCATCACCTAACATGGCCGAAGAAAGAGTCGAAGAGAAACCCTTCCAAGACTACTTTTCACCAGTCACACCCACCACACTATCAGGCGTAGTTGTTCCAGCAACTAATGTGGCATTTAAACTCAAACCAGCCCTGTTACATCTTCTACCCGCATTCCATGGACTTGGTCATGAGGACCCTTATCTACATGTTAAAGAATTCTTAGAAATCTGTACCACCATCAAGCTTCAAGGCATCACTGATGAATCCATTAGACTTCGTTCATTTTATTTTTCTCTCAAAGAAAAAGCGAAATCTTGGCTAAATTCTCTACCTGCAAATTCCATCACAACTTGAGATCAGTTGGCCAACAAATTTTTGAATAAATTTTTCCCTGTATCAAAAACTAACGTCCTCAAGAAAGAAATTTCAAACTTTAATCAGAAGGAGGGTGAACAATTTTGTGAGTCATGGGAAAGATTCAAAAATTCGTTGAGTAAATGCCCCAACCACGACTATGAAATAGGGAGACTCGTGCAATTCTTTTATGATGGTTTAACCACATCCAACCGTACAATGGTCGAGTCTATGAAGGGTGGGGATTTTTAATAGCAACTGTAAATAATGGATGGAATTTCTTAGAATTGTTGGCGGAAAGTTCTTAGCGATGAGACTTCTCCAAATGAGAGAATTCAACACAAACCTCAAAGAGAGGACGTTTATACGAAGTTAACTATGATTTTGACGTTAAGATTGCGATCGCAAACTTAACGAAAAAGGTAGATGTTTTAGCGATGTCTCAAGCGATGAACCCATCATTAGGAATGCATGCTGAGCTTTGCACATTGTGTTCTAACCTAGGACACACTGCCCAAAACTGTCCTTCCATAGGATTGAATGTTGAGTGCTCAACAGAGCAAGCCAACGCACTCAATAATTTTGGAAGACAACAGGGAACTCCTTTTTCTACCACATACAATCCTAATTGGAGAAATCATCCAAATTTTTAGTGGCGTCAAAATCAGCCTCCAGTACGTCAAGGACCACCTCAATATCAAGGTTAGCCATATCAACCTCCCCAGTACCAACCACCCAACCAACCATACCATCCATCTCAAAATCATCTACCCCAGTACCAACCACCCAACCAACCGTACCATCCATCTCAAAATCATCCACCCCAGTCCATCCTATCAGTCCAGTCCATTTCAACAACGTAAGCCCTCTTTCGAGGATACGTTGCAGCAATTCATGCAGTCCACCCAGCATGCTATGCACAAGCTCGAAACAGAGCTTGGACAGTTAGCCACTGCGATAGGCGAAAGAGGGAAAGGCAAATTCCCTAGTCAGCCTATCCCGAACCTTAAGGGTCAGCATGTGGTTCAAACGCCTCACCAATATTGATAGGAAGGACCGCCCATTCATCCATCTACCAGTCATTCTATGTCTGAGTCTGAGTCTGTCGGTGCCCGTGTGTCCAGTCTATCTAGGTTAGGTTTTTGAATTATCTGTGACTCTCCGAGTCTGTGTTGAGTCTGTATATACTGTGAGTCAGTCACTGTGTGTGTCAATGTGTGACTAGTTTAGGTTTTCACTTTTGTTGAGTCAGTTTTTGTGTTTTTAGTCAATCTAGTGTCTTTGTTATGTGTTTGTTATTTTTGTTTTTGTTGTCAATTTGTTTTTGCAGGTTTTAAATAAAGAGAACCCTCTCAGATATTTTTCTGAATTTTTAGTTGTTCGTTTCTGATATTTTTTTCTAATTTACAACTGGTCATTGTAGATTAGGGAACATTGAGGACAATGTCCAATTTCAGTTTGGGGGTATTGAGCGGTTACACTATGTTTGTTTTAAGTTTTGTGTCCGTTTTTTAGTAAAAAAAAAAAAATTTAAAAATGTTGAAAAGAAAAAAATTTGATTTTTATTGATGTATCAAAGGTTACAAATGAATTTCACTAAATCAAAGGTAACAAATACAGATCTCTTCCCAAATCCCTCTCCTCTCACGAATTTTCTCTCACAAATCAGAACCCGATGCCCAAAAGGGCACAGACATACGAAAGTCCCTCTCTATTTTAAGTGAACCGATTTGAATTCATTTATGATCTCGATGATTGAGTTATGAGTACACGTGTGTTTCCTTCGAGTGATATTCGAAAAAGTAAAAGTATTTCGTGTCACGTGCCTATATTTTGGGTCAGGGTATGACATTCTCCATGGGGGGCGCCTCAAACCCTTTGCTCACTTAAATACATTTGCTTAATCTCGTTCAATAATCAATTTACATTGGCCATGATCTTTCTAAATGGACCAAGCTCTCCTAGTACTAAGAATTTCACCTCGTTTGAATCTTTCTTTCTCACCGAATCATTGAACATGATAGATATTTCACCCCTTATTAAGTATCAAGCTTTACTTAACTCAACCTGCTCAAGTTATATACATATATACCTCAATTTCTATATATATATATATATATATATATATATATATATATATAACTCTTTGAGGTTCAAGTCTTAGAATGATTATGTTTCGGTGATAGGATTTATATTTATAGATGTCACTTTGTTTGAAACAAACCAACACAAAGTACACCTTATATTGACCCATTGTCCACTTAGTTACACGGATTGATTAATTTTCCAATTTCACTTGGACTAAATTGGTTGCCTATAATGAAAAATGATTCACATTGTGGGTGGTCAGCAAAAGGTAAAATGACTTAGTAAAGTTTAGATGACTTTGGGTTAACTCAATTTAAAAACTCCACTTAGTTTGAGTCTAAGTCAGAACTTCTTAAATTTTGAAGTCTAATATGAAGAGCAGAAAAACGTGATTGTGTGAAAGGCATGCAAAGTGATTCGTAGCTTTAAGAAATTAAAATTAATAAATAATTTCATAGGACAATCTTATTCGGCTACACTATGATCTTTAAAATCCGTGCTACACTCAGTACATTTATTGAGATAAGATCTAAACATGAGGTAATATTAGTTGCTAATGTATTTTATTATTGTTATTATTATATGTAATTGTATTGAGTTTACAAGAAAGCATTATTGAACTTCATTTAATCCAAAAAGATCTGTTGATGTTAATAAGCTTCATTTACCATTAAATAATTGAACTTAAGAAGATTTAAAGAAGAAAAAAGTTTTTTTAAAATGTAAATACATTATTTAGTGTTACATAGAATGAATACACAAAGAGGAATTATGCATCTAACTTTTATTTTTTATTTTTTTTCTTTCTTCATAAGAAATGATTTTGACTTACAGAACTACTGTGATTTGTGATATATTGTATGAGGGTTGAGCCCACCAAAAGTGATTACTTATTGGTAATATTTGATTTAGGAATCATAAAAAATTACTTAATTATATTAATTAAGTCACATCTTTTTTCCTTCAGAATTTGATCACCCTTTTATTTCTTTATAAAATCCAAGTTTAAATATAAGGCTAGTTGAAATTTACTTTGACCAAACTAATTAAGTCACTTTTTAAATTTTCATAAAAATTATCCACATTTTTTTTTTGATAATATGAGTATCCCCAATCCTACAATAGAGATGAGACTAATTCTACGGATGTAAGAAACAATCTGCACACCACATTTATGAACCCTAAACTTAAGATCTCTAATCTAATTTTAGAAGATTAGATTTTTACTCTTGTGTAAACTTTTGTTTCTTATTTACCTATCATTGGAAATCTCTTGATTGAACACTAGTCAACCAAAATTACTTCTATTAAATGAATAAAGCGGCTGTGTATACATGAGATTTTGGCTTTTATAATAATAATGATACTCTAAAGTGAATACTAGAAAAATCACCAATCAATTAGTTTGAAGAAATATTAAATCTCAGTTAAAATTTAAAGAAAAATATATTAAAATAAGTAAATTTAAAAATAAATTTATTGATTGTTAAAAATAATTTTGGTTGACTTATGTTCAAACAAAAACTTTTCTATTGATAAGTAAATCAGAACAAATTTAAAACCTTAAAAATAAATGTGATCAAATTTTGTGAACTAAAAGATGACTTAATTAATTTAATCATAATAAGTTCTCTTTGTATTGCCTATACATGGTAGGTTAGGAACTTTCTTAATTCCTATAATTTTTTTTTTAAACTTTTTCTTTGTTGTACTTATTGCAAGGACAATTATCACATCCAGTGGGACCCTACCATGAGAGTGGAAATCTCCAATGGGCAATGGCCCTACCAATGTGGGACCCTACAGTCAAAGGGCAATGAATTGTGATGTGAAGAAAACATTCCACTTTAGGTGAAAAAAATTAATTCCATATCATCACTTTAACATATACTTTTAGTTATTAAAAATTTGTTAGGTTAGGAATCTTTTGACTTGTGAGGCGATGGTCCCTTAAAATTTAATTATTTTAAATTATTTTTTCGTAATTTAAGCTTTACATCCTTTAAAACATGATTTGATAGACACATTTAAAGTAATTTTTTATGAGGCATTATTTAAATAGAGAGTTTACAGTGATTCGATCAACATTTCAAACGGTGGAACATACACCTAATTGTGGACATTAATAAAATATACGTGTTGGGATTTTGAATCCCCAAATCAGCACAACACAACAGAAACTAAAAACGAAATCAAACACAAACACAAACCAAAAGAGACAAGATTTACGTGGTTCAGCCGAAGCCTACATCGTCAGACAACACAAACGATTTAACTATTATCAAAGGTGTTTACAAAATACAAATCCCATTCCCAAATCATCCTCTCACGATTTTCACTTCTCTCCCACAAACCATAACTATCGGTGGTGCCCAAGAGGACCACACACACCAACCCAAACGAGTCCCTCTATTTTTATAGAGGTTTTCCCAAACGAAAATGGAAGTATCCTAAACAAAAAATAGAAAGACAATTAGAGAAGAAGTAGGAGATGAATCCACAAAAATAGAAACATCTATTTTTGTAGGATTCCAAATCTGAGTTTGCTCAAATCGAGTCATACGCTAACAATCTCCACCTTGGCGAGATTTGCAGATGGACCACCTCTGATAACTCCACCTCGGCAAGAAATCTAATGCTAACAAACGAACGAAACGAACCAATGCTGCCACCAAATGCGCCCGTACGTGCCATACACCCGAAATGTCCAAACAAAGGTTTACAAAGCTTCTCTCACTCACTGATTTCTCTCTCTAACTCAAACCCACAATAGACATACTCACGAAGGAAACCCTCTCTGCTTTTATAGAGACAGGTAGAGAGGTTTCTTACAACAGATAGACTTTCCCTAAACCCAAAACGAAAATAGAAAGAGAAACAAAGAGGAAAGAAGATAAAGAAGGAAAGTCCCAAACACAAGGCAATTTCAAGATCTAAATCTGAAAATCTCTTATGCAAATAAAGCCAAATCCTAACAATCTCCACCTTGCCGAGATTTACAGACGGACCATCTGTGATAACTCCACCTTGACAAGAAATCTTGTGCCAAAGCCAAAAGAAGCGATCAACCGATGCCGACTGCAACCAAATGAACCCATAGGCAGCATGCACCCAAAGGTGTTCAAATTTGTCGAATGTTGATCAAGTCCAAACTGTGCTTTGAACTTGAACCCTGAGTGCAACGAACATTTGTGTCAAATTTGTCTCTTCTCTATTCAATGGTTGACCCACCTGAAATTGTACTTCCTTTCAAGAAATACATGTTCTTCTGTCGAGTAGCCTTCATCACAACACGTGCACCTGAAGCAAGTGTCAAAACTCCACTTGTCATGGTTAGCGTGAAGCCTTTTGCTTCCAATGCACCCGAAGAGATGAGATTCTTTTTCAAATCTGGCACATATCTAACATCAGACAATATTTTAACAAAACCATCATGCAATTTCAAATGAATGTTACCTATCCCTTTCGTTTTACATGCACTATTATTAGCTATAAAAACAGAACCACCATACAACTCCCTAAAACTGGTGAACCAATCCTTATTGGGAGACACATGATAGGCACATCCTGAATCTAACAACCAATCATCACAATGAGATGCAAATGATGAACAAACCAGTAAAACTTCAACATCACTATCTTCAGAATGTGTTGCATTTGCATTCGAATCCACCTTGTCCTAGTTTTTCAACATTGGACACTTAACTTTCCAATGCCCTTTTTCATGACAAAAGGCACACTCATCCTTTGCAAGATTTTTTCTATCAAACAATGATGACTTTCTCATTTTAGAACAAGACTTACCAGATTTCCATTTTTCTGTCACTACCCAACCTTCTGACATTGAGTCGTTATTGTCTTGTTTATCCTTCAAACAAATTTCATTATTCAACAGTGCATTTGATATATCTTTATAAATAATCTCCTTTTTGGCATACCATAAGGTGGTAGTCAAATGCTCATAACTATCAAGCAATGAACTCAACATTATCACTGTTTTGTCTTCATCTGAGATTTCAACATCTAAATTTTGCAAATCAACCAAAATCTTATTATATTCATTTAAATGCTCATCATGGAAGTACTTGATTTATATTGGAACTGGAAGAGTTTTTTCTTCAAATAGAGACGATTTTCAATGCTCTTAGTCATATATTTGTCTTCAATTTTCTGCCACAATTCCTTTGCCGAGGTTTCCTTCATAACAAAATATTTTTGATCTCTAGCAAGACAAAGTTGTATGGTACCACAAGTCATACGATTGATTCTATTCGATTCATTAGCATTCAAATTTGCAAGTTTATCTTTCAAGCCAATATCTAAATCCTGTGAAAACAACAAATCCTTAACTTCGCATTGCCACATTCCAAAATTTTTGTCCCATTAAAATTTTCAATTTCAAATTTATTATTCGGAGCCATGGGCCTTGGCATAGGATCAGTGGTCTTTGACGATGACCCAGATTCAGACATAATTTCTTCCAAAAATAACCTCTAAACGACAAAACAGCTTCAAAAACTACCCAAAACACCTTCACAAATGCACTACAAATGACTTTCAAAAACATCAAATTTTTCAAAAAAAAAAAAATTGACGAAGGTGTACTGAATTTGTGATCTATGTGGAGCACCAAAATCTGTGGTCCAGAGGATCACCAGAAGCAAAGTGTAGTAGTCTCGAAGAATCACCTGAAAGTGTAGTCTCGAAGGAGCACAATAAACGTGGTCCTTCAGACCACCAAGCCAATTCCAAGAAAAAAACAAAATAGAGAAGTGGACGAAATAGGCTAAAGAAAAGTACATTTCTCTATTTTGCTTCAAAACACACGATCCCTACCTTTTCTTCTTTTCCAAATAGTCCCCACTTAACTCTCTGCTCAAACACATGAGCAATAGAGAGTTGTTTTCTTCTTCTTCAAAACACAACAGTATGTGGAGGTTGCGATGGTTACCAATCTTTATTTGCTCCGACTGTAACGACGAGAGAGATCAAGTTCAGCATCAATGGCGGAAAGATGGGAGACGTAGCAAGACTAGGTAGAAACTCAAATTGAGTTCATATTTCTTCCTTTTCTTCTACTTCTTTTCGATTCAAAATCGAACCCCAATCGAAACACCCAAATCAGAACACACAAAGCCCAAATCGAACAACATATGCTCTTGATGCCACTTGTAGGGATTAAATCCCCAATCAAACACACACACATAGCGGAAGCAAATTGAAAACAAACACACAAATCGCACAAGAACACAAGATTTAACGTGGTTCGGCCTAAGCCTACATCCGCGGGCAGCACACAAATGAATTTCACTAAACCAAAGGTTACAAATACAACTCTCTTCCCAAATCCCTCTCCTCTCACTGATTTTCTCTCACAAAGCCGAACCCGGTGCCTAAAGGGGCCACCCACACAGACATACGAAAGTCTCTCTCTATTTTATAGAGGTTTTCCCAAATGAAAATAGTATATAGAGAAGAAGCAGGAGAAGGATTAGGAAGTTTCCTAATCTTGAAATAGAAACTTCTATTCAACTAAACACCAAATGCTCTGATACCACTTGTTGGGATTTTTAATCCCCAAATCAACACAACATAGCAGAAGCTAAAAACAAGAGACAAGATTTCCATGGGCAATACACAAACGATTTCATTAATATCAAAGGTGTTTACAAAATACAAATTCCATTCTCAAATCCTCCTCTCACGATTTTCTTTTCTCTCCCACAAACCATAACTCTCGGTGGTGCCCAAAAGGGCCACACACACCAACCCAAACGAGTCCCTCAATTTGATAGAGGTTTTCCCAAAAGAAAATAGAAGTATCCTAAACAGAAATAGAAAGACAATCAGAGAAGAAGTAGGAGATGAATCCACAAAAATAAAAATATCTATTTTTGTAGGATTCCAAATATGGGTTTGCTCAAATCGAGCCATACCCTAACAATACGCACATAGGTGATTATAATAATAATAATAAGAAAGTGATCACATGCCATCATTCTCATGTCTCAAGTTGAAACATTAGCCGATATATATTGTAACAGTTGTACAATTAATATGTCACCGATATCTCCAACCATTATATCAACTGAAATATCAGCTGATATTTAATTTTTTTTTAATTGAAAAAATGTGGGATAAGACTTTTTCCTCTTTTTTTCCATATTTTTCATGTTGTTTGTTTAGTCATCAAACTTCACTAGATCGATAATGAAGAATTAGTATTCTTTTAATCAAAGATTAAAGTCAATATCACAAACTTATAATAACAAAATGAAAGTAGAACTCCACTCCTTCTCCAAGTATGTCACCCAAAACATATGAACTTATAAAAAAATTGTGTGGGTGATTTCTTTGTTTTGACATATTTAGCCATTTCTATAAGATAGTGATTGAAATATAATATATTACATATTTTTATGAATGTACTTCAATATAAATAAAGGACACATACAATTTCACACAAATTAAATATATTTAGTGAACCAATTTAATAGACGGATGATTCAATGAGAAATGAATACTTCTAAATTCGATTATAAGTTTCTAAAGCATGATATTTAGAGATTGCTATATAAATAGTGATATTTAGAAAGCATAGAGATAGAGTGACTATGTTAAGATTAAATGTATCTAAAATCATTTTTTAATTTTAAGAAAAATAAAACAACCCACTATTTCCAAAAAAGATTTTCCTATTTTTTTTAAAAGAATAGAAAATAAAGTCACCCTTCCAATATAGGCTGATATTTCTATTTTTTATTTTATTTCTGAACATGTAAATCTTTGATATTTAATGAAAAAATTACATATTCATGAACCCATAATTTTCTTCATTTTCTGTAATTTTTTAAAAAAAAAATCAACATGAGAGTGAAAATATCAGTTAATATTCAGATATCGCCGATATCCACATATCGACTGATATATCGTCCCTGGTCATGGTTACCTTCATGAGGATGATTATAGTTCCAAGACAACCATGAGTAAACTGGAATTCTTATTAATTTTAAAATATGAATGAATTTTTAATTTAATTTTGAAAAAAGTTAGTAATTCTTTTAACCTATTTGACTCAAAATCATTTTCAACTTTAGTCAACTCAAATCAATTCATCTAATTTGTAATACCGTGACCCAAATTAAGCGTAATTTGTTTTATAAATCCTTCTTAGACCAGTCAATCTCAAAGATTACAGTTAGGGCTTTGCGAAAAACCCAAGTGTGGCCCAATCTGAGTTCGAAAGCTTTGTGATCCAGCTCGTCCAACTGAAGGGGCAAAATGGTAATTTACCATTCTTTGATATTATTTTATTATTTATGTCATTTTGTGATTTTTATTAGATGATATTATTTTCCTTAATCAAGGATTCCTATTTCTGATTTTAGAATTATTTTATTTTCATAAAATGATATTTAAAACCGCCCATCAAGACCCCGAAAGGGAGAAATAAATATTTTTAAATGATTTTAGAAATGAGAAATTTTTTGAGACAAACATATTATTTTAGACCATTTTATTTTGGTTTAGTTTATTCTTTCAAACTTTGAAAATGAGGACTTTAATTTATTTTATTTGACACAAGATAAATTAAGTAAATAGTGTCAAATTATGGATTTTGTTTAGATTTATGGCTTTTAATGAGTTTTAAATCCCCAAATTTTAATGGTGGTTAGAGTTTTTAAAATCCAACATTTTTGTTAAGCTGGATTAAATTTATTATGCTTTAAAAGTATTGTTTTTAGTTAAAAATTAAATTTAGTCAAAATTGGACCTTTTTGCAAAAACCAAAAGTTGGCAGGAGGGACTTATTTGCAAAACAGTAATTTTTACTGTGGCAGTTACTGTGCAAGACGTCGGCAGCCACTGCATGCACCGCCAGTCGGCCAACACCGATTGCCCAGCCTTTTCTATAAACTACCCCTCCTCTCAGCTGGTTTCACCACAGATAATTTCCAACTCAATCCCTTTGTGAAACCAAACCAGGCCGATCTCTCTCCCTCTGCCTGTTTTCAAATTTTTCAGTTAACCGTAGCTTAAAGAGGAAGATTTTTTCAAAGTCAGGATTTTCAACCCGAGAACCGAAGCGAAGGTAACATTTGTGTTCATTTTTAAATTTCAGTCGGTTTAGAATCAAGAAAGAGCAAATTTAACTGAGTTTTGAGTGAGTAAAATGAATTTGCAGTTTAAGAAAAAACATGGAAATTTTGTGTCACTTTGGTTTTGAGGTTAAAATCGGATGTTTTAATCACTGTTAAAGTTTTAATTTATTCCCTAAGGTAAGAGGACTCACTGAGGAGTCCATCTGACCGATTGGATGTGAAAACCGAATCCAGGAAACCCACTATTTCTAGATTCGTATTTCATGTGCTGCTGCCCGTTTCTGTCTGCTGTTGCAGACAGAGGAGGAAGACGACTCTCGAACGGTCTGAGAGTTGTGCTTCGGACGGTCTGAGGGTGACCCCCTTCAGACGGTCCGAGAGTGACCCTTCGAACGTTCCAAGCTTCGGTTAAAAGTCCCGAAGCGTCTGAGGCTAGCTGTTCTCCCGCCTCTGCTCCAGATGTTTCGAGCTATCTTCGGAAGGACCGAGAGGTTCGGACAATCCGAGCTTCTCTCGGCATATTCCGAGACACACCGAGACCAACCGAACCCTGTTTTCTGTTTTTTATGGTTCGGAAGATCTGAGACCTGACCTTCGGATGGTCCGAGGATAGATCCATGTTCCGAAGTCTGTGGACTAGTTTTAGGCAGTGGTTCGGATGATCTGAAGCCATAGTACCTAGTTCCGAGGCATGTTCCGAGGAACCCAGTTTTTGAATGTAAAATCTTGGTTGATTGATGATGCATGTTTAGATCCTAAGTTTTAAATGTGATGTTTATACCCATTTGATAATTTAAAATTTGTACTAACCCGTTCTTCTCTTATTACTATAGTGTATTACTATTGTATTCACTTCCAGGCCGACTCTATTTGTTGGGCACTGAGTCACTTCACTTCCAAGCCGAAGCTATATCTGTCGGGCACTGAGTGACCTCTAGGCCTAACTCAATATGTAAATCTGGTCATATCCAGAAGACAATATGAGATTTGGTCTGAGCACCTTATTATTATTATATTGTGGATTATTCTAACTTAAAATGGTTAGAAACCAAGTAGGAGACTCAGTTCCATTTACCTTAGAGATTTTTGGAAAAACAATATGGTTTTGAAATACTACTTGTATGTATTCCTTTGCGTGCTATGCATGTTGACTAATTATTTTTTGCACACTTGTTTGCATGTTGATAGAGACCGCGATTGTAATACCCTAACCCAAATTAGGTAGAATTAGCTAAATAAAATCCTTCTTTGACCGGTTAATCTCGAAGATTACGGTTAGGGCTTTGTAAAATACCCAGGTGTGGCCCAATCTGAGATTGAAAGCTCAATGATCTAGCTCTTCCACCTGGAGGGGCAAAATGGTAATTTACCACTTATTGTTAATATTTTATAAATTGTGTTATTATGTGTTTATTATTGGATGATATTATTTTCCTTAGTCAAGGATTTATATTTCTGATTTTAAAATAATTTTATTTTCAGAAAATAGTATTTAAAACTGCTCATCAAAACCCCAAAGGAGAGAAATAAATATTTTTAAATGGTTTTGGAAATGAGAAATTTTTTGAAACAAGCATATATGTTAGATCATTTTAGTATGGTCTAATTTATTCTTTCAACCCCCAAAAATGAGGACCTTAAATCGTTTTATTTAACACAAGTTGAATCACGTAAATAGTGTTAAATTATGGATTTTAATTAAATCTATGATTTTCGGTGAGTTTTAAATCTCCAAATTTTTATGGTGATTAGAGTTTTTAAAACCCAACATTTTTGTTAGGTTGGATTAAATTTATTCAGCCTTAAAAATATTGTTTTTAGTTGAAAATAAAAAAAGGGGCCTTTCTGCAAAACTAGAAGTTTGCAGGGACTTTTCTGCAACCAACAGTAACTTCTGCCGGTTACTGTTTCGGACGTCCGCACCGCTGCATGCAGTACCCACCTAGCCTTCACCGATTGCCCAGATCATCTATAAAATGCCTCTCAATTCAACTGGTTTAAACCCCCAGAGAAAATCTCATCTCTCTCAGCTGTAAAAACCAGCAACTTTCTCCCTCAGTCTCTCTGTTTTCCAAGTTTTTCTTCACCGTAGCTTAAGAGGAAGTTTTTTTCAAAAGCTTGGATTTTCAACCAAGGAACTCAAGTGAACATAACCACTATGTTCCTCTTTAAATTTTAGTCGGTTTAGAATCAAGTAGAAGTAAATTTGGCTGAGTTTTGAGTGAGTAAAATCGATTTCAAGTTTAAGAAAAATCATGGTTTTTCTTTTGTCAGTGTGGTTTTCATGTTTAAATCCAATGGCCTATTAAGTGTTAAAGTCTTAAACCACTCCATATGGAAAGAGGACTCACTGAGGAGTCCATCTGACCGGTTGGATGTGAAATCGAATCCAGAAAACCCACTATTTCTGGATTTGTATTTCATAAAGTGCTGCCCATTACTGTCTGTTGTTGCAGACAGAGGAGGAAGATGACTCTCGGACTGTCCGAGAGTTGTGCTTAGGACGGTCCGAGGGTAAACCCCTTCAGACTGTCCGAGAGTGACGTTCGGACGTTCCGAGCTTCAATTCGAAGTCTCGAAGCGTCCGAGGCTAGCCACTCTCCCGCCTCTGCTTCTGACGACCCGAGTCCTGTTCGGAAGGACCGAACCCCTCTCGGACGATCCGAGCTTTACTCGGCTGATCCGAGACACACAGACCCTCCGAAGCCTGTTTTCTCTGTTTTTGGGTTCGAAAGAACCTTCCGATGATTCGAGACCTGACCCTTGGACGGTCTGAAGGAGGACCCAAGTTTCGAATTTTGTGACTAGTTTTAGATAGTGGTTCGGATGATCCGAAGCCACAGTACCTGGTTCCGAGGCATGTTCTGAGGAACCCAGTTTTTTAATGTAAAACCTTGATTGATTGGTGATGCATGTGTTAGACCTAAGTTTTAATGTGATGTTTATACCCCTTAATAAATTTAAAAATGTACTAACCCTTTTCTCTTATTACTATAGTGTATATGCTATTTGTATTCTTTTCCAGGCCGACTTTATTTGTCGGGCACTGAATGACTTCACTTCTAAGCCGACGCTATATTGTCGGGCACTGAGTGACCTCGTGGCCTTACTCAACATGTCAATCTGGTCCTATCAAGAAGACAATACGAGAAGTGACCTGAGTATCTAGAGCTAACTTAATACGTCAATCTGGTCTGCCCAGAAGACAATATGAGTTTTGGACTAGGCACTCTATTATTATATATTGTGGATTATTATAACTTAACATGGTTAGAAACTAAATAGGAGACTCAATTCCATTTACCTTGGAGATTTTTGGAAAAACATTATGGTTTTGAAATACTACTTGTATGTATACATTTGAATGCTATGTATGTTGACCTATTATTGATCGTGCACTTGTTTGCTTGTTGAACAGAGACCGTGATACAACACATTTTCGGTGAGGAACTTAACTTTTTAGTAGGTGTAATCAGGTTTTATGAGGTGAATCTTGAGAAATAAGTGGTTTCAAGTTTGATGAACCCGCCCATGTGCCTAGACATGATGCACTATTGAAAGAAGTGTTTATGGTAATTGTGAATATTTATGATGTTGATCATATGAGATATATAATACTGCTTTCACATGCCCTTGACTATTAAACCAATATCGGCCATGTGTGTGAGATGGTTTACGTCTACTGGACCAGGGGTGTCGACAGTTGCTGACTTGATGAGTGTTAGTATTGGCCATGTGAGGCCTGAAGATGTACTTGGAAGGATTTATTTTGATCGTGTAGGGACTTAATACAATGGTCTCAGCGTAGTATATAGGCGTTACGTTGGATGACAATAGTAATGGAAATGATGATGAGATTATACTTGATATTGAGAATTTATTGTCAAGCATGAGATATTATATTGCAAATGTTGATTATTTACTAACATGATATTTCATTAGACTACATTATTATATTTCATTCACTGGGCTATTTAGCTCACACACTCACATTTCAGGAGATGTGCCAGAGGAGGAGAACCCTCTGTATGAAGCTTAGGATGGATAAGCTTCTGCGTTTCCTTTAGATTCCCACTGAGGGGAATTCCATTATCTTTGCTTTTTGGTTCCTTGAACTTTTTGTTTATATAAAGTACCGTGTGTGGTACTTAGTTTGTATTGACTTCATGTATTGAACTACTATGTGTTTCGTAGTTACTCTGATGATGTTATAATAATAATTCGTTGTTGGAATTATGTGTTTGTTTTTGTGTCACCTTTGGGTAGACTTATGGTATGTGTTTGAGTCCACTTGTTGAGATCATGAGTGACCTTTAGGCCTAACTGTTGATCCGGCCCAGTTAGAATTCTTGAGTTTAGTTTTAAAAAAAAAAATTCAGTCACGTTCCAGGCCTACCTTTCGGGTCGGGGCATGACAGCGATACCACACATTTTCGGTGAGGGGACTTAACTTTACAGTAGGTGTAAGTCAGGTTTAATGAGATGGATCTTGAATAATGAGTGGTTTCAAGTTTTGACGAACCCACCCATATGCCCGGACATGATGCACTGTTGTAAGAAGTGCTTATGATGAGTGTAAATGTTTATGATGCTGATCATATGTGTTTAAATACTGCTTTCACGTGCCCTTGACTATTTAATCAATATCGGCCATGTGTATGAGATGATTTACGTCTACTGGACCAGTGGTGTCGACAGTTGCTGACTTGGGGAGTGTCAGTATCGGCCATGTGAGGGCCAGAGATGTACTTGCAAGGATGTATTTTGATCGTGTCGGGACTTAGTACAGTGGTCTCAGCATAGTATATAGGTGTTACGATGGATAACAGTAGTAATGGAATGATGTTGAGAATATATTGACAAGTATGAGATATCATATTGCAAATGTTGATTATTTAACTAATCTGATATTTCGTTAGACTGCATTGTTATATTTCCTTCACTGGACTAGTTAGCTCACACCACTCACATTTCAGGAGATGTTCCCGAGGAGGAGAACGCTCTGTATGAAGCTTAGGATGGATAAGTTGTTGCGTTGCCTTGGGATTCCCACTAGGAGGAATTCCGTTATCTTTGTCTTTTGGTTCCTTCAACCATTTGTTTTTGTAAAGTATCGTCTGTGGTACTTAGTTTGTATTGATGTCATGTATTAAATTGCCATGTGTTCTATAGCTACTCTGGTTGTGATGTAATAATAATTCAATTATGGAATTTGTGTTTGTAATTGTGTTATGGGTAGACTTATGGTATATGTTTGAGTCCACATGTTGAGATCATGTGTGACCTTTGGGCTTAACCGCTGATCTGGCCCCGTTAGAATCTTGAGATTAGTTTCAAAAAAAAAAAAAAAATATCAGTGACGTTCCGTGCCCACTTCCGGGTCGGGGCGTTACAGCTTGGTATCAGAGCTTCAGCTCAAACTCTAGGACTGTGATGGGTTACAACATAGTTGGACTTATTCTTGGATTTAGAACTGCAGTTGTCATTGACATTCTTTTATCTTTGTGATACAGATATGTAGAGTAACGTAGAGTATACCAAGTTGTGGGATAGAGGGACCCCTAGCTGTTCTATAGATCTGGTTTCTTCTTCCAACAACTCCAGCATGCCAAACCGCAATGTGGGAGTTAATGTGGACATTCCAGTAGGACCACCCGAAGATGTAGAAGTGGTTCCACCTTGCTTCCAGAAGAGAATGAGGGAGATGTCCCAATGTTAGAGGAATCCGTAGGAGAGATAGGCTAGCCCGAGTACACTCCGGCTACCCCGATTTCGGATGAGCTGACTGAGTTTATGTGCGAACTGTGCAATCAGGAGGGGCACAACTGTACTTTTTGCCCTACCCTATTGATGTTGTTTGCCCTATTTGCGGACTTCGCAGGCACGGAAAGGAGAGGACTAACTGTCTTTATGTTGGGGGACCGGGAATAACACCCTGTTTGACTTGTGGAGTGTTGGGGCACATGTCAGCGACATGCCCCGACAACTTCTTCTATTTTGGTGATGATGCAGGGTCTTCTACAGAAGATTAGGCTAGAAATGTTAAGAGTGTGACGGGGAAATGGGAGATTTTGTAAGGGTTGTGAGTTATGTTTTGTTGTTTTGAAGGGTTTTTTAACCCTACCAATCCTTATAATTGTAATGCAATTTTGTGATTTCTAATGGATTGTGCAACTTTTGTGATTTGTCTTAATAGACTTCTTAAATAATTAAGTAATATTTACAAATGTAAATAACAAATGTCAGGACCCAAGGAAATGAAAACTACTGCCACGGAAGGAAGACAGGTTGTCACGCCCTGACCCGAAGGGTGGGTCCGGAACGCGACTGATTTTTTTTTTTTGAAGATAAACTAACTTAAGCATTCGCACTGGACAAGATCAATAGTTAGGCCCAAAGGTCACACATGATCCTAACATGTGGACTCAAACACATACCATAAGTCTACCCAACAAATAGATGTAAATAACAACATCAACACATAACATGATCATGTAAAATCCAACCATTGATTATTACAAAACATCGTCTCAAAGCCACTACAGAGGCATCACAGTTTAATACATCACATTTATACAAATTAAGTACCACACCCGATACTTAATAAAAGCAAATGGTTCCAAGAACCAACAAGTAAAGATAAGGGTATTCCCCTCAGGGGGAATCCCGAAACACTGCCGCAGCTTATCCACCCTAAGCTTGGAAAAGAAGGTTCTCCTCCTCGGTTTCATCTCCTGAAAGGTCAGTGGGGTGAGCTAACTAGCCCAGTGAAGGAATTATAACAATGTAGTTTAAGTAAATAACAGGTTAGCAATAAACAACAGTTCAATAATATCTCATGTTTGATAACAATTAAGCATAATATCATGTAAAGCATCATCATCATTTCCATCTTTCGTCAATTACTGCTATCATCCAACGTAACGCCTGCCGACTACACTGAGACTTGTATTAAGTCCCGACAATGACAAAATACATCCTTGCAAGTACATCTCCGGCTCTGACTTAGCTGATACTGACACCCTCAAGTCAGCAACTGACGACACTCATGGTCCACCCATGGTCCAGCAGACGTAAACAATCTCCCATATGGCCGATATTGGTTCAATAGCCCAGGGTACGTGAAAGCAGTCTTACACTCTTATGATCAATATCATAATATTCACAGTCATCATAAGTACTCTTACCACAGTGCATCATGTCTAGGCACATGAGTGGGTTCCTCAAAACTGAAGCCATTCATTGCTCAAGACTCATCTCATAATAAAACCTGTTTACATATTCTGCAGAGTTAAGTTCCCTCACTGTGATTGTGTGGTTACGCGGTCTCTGTTCAAACAAACAGACAAGTGCATAATCAATATACATAACAAATACGTACACACAAGTAGTATTTGGAAATCATACGTTTTTCCCAAAAATATCCAAAGTACATGGAATTGAGTCTCCTATTGGGTTTCTATCTTTTTTAATTTATAATCATCCACAAGATAATAATATAATAAAAAGGGGCTCAGTCCAAAACTCATATTGTCTTCTGGGCATTGACCAGATTGATTTATTGAGTTAGGTCTAGATCCTCGGGTCACTTCTCAGTTGTCTTCTGGACAGGATCAGATCTGACATTTTGAGTTAGGCCTTAAGGTCACTCAGTGCCTGATAATATAGCGTCGGCCTGAAAATGAGATCACTCAGTGCCCGACCAATAGGGTCGTCCTGAAAGTGAATACAATAGTATTTATACTATAGTAATAAGAGAAAGGGGTTAGTACATTTTTAATTAACAAGGGGTGTTAATCATCATAACTCATCATTGCATCAAATAGGAACAATCAAACAATATTTTATACTTAAAAACTGGGTCCCTCGGAACACGCCTCGGAACCAGGTACAGTGGCTTCGGATCATCCGAACCACAACTAATTTAGCCATCGACTTCGGAACATGGGTCTGACTTTGGATCGTCTGAAGATCGGGTCTCGGATCATCCGAAGTCCATCCGAACCGTAAAGAAATCCGAAACAAGTCTCAGTGGGTCTGGTTCCTCGGAACGTCCGAAGTGGGGTTCGGAACGTCCAAGTGGGATCGGTCCTTCCGAGCTCGGCTCTGTTTGTCTGAAAGGGGCCTGGCTAGCCTCGGGCCTAACTGGGCTTCGGGTGAAGCTTGGAACGTCCGAGGGTTAGCTCTCGAACCGTCCGAAGGTTCGGATAGTCCGAAGATCGGCTCTCGGACCGTCCGAGAGTCGTCTTCCTCCACTGTCTGCACTAGCAGACAATGACGACAGTTACATAGTGAAATGTGAATCGGGAAACAGAGGGTTTTCCAGATTCGGTTTCTACACTTAGCCGCTCCTATGAGGAGTCCTCTTCCCATAGGGAGAGGTTTGGAGATCAGAAGCTCACTAGAACGGTGTCCATGCTTGGAGCAGATCTGACACTGAAGGGCAGCATACGGAGGATGTCCAAGGATGCTGGAAGAGGTTGTAGAATGTCCTTGACCACGATTGCCACGACTGCCTCTACCATTGTCAGAGCGACCTCGACGACCACGGTGACCACAAGTATAGGATCCGCGCCCATGAGATGAGAGAAGAGCAGTGTGAGATACGCCGCCAGGGCTATCAAATGGCGTACGTTGTCCCAAATGTGTGAGTTGGGACTCAAATAATAACAGCCGAGCACGAAGATCTTGGAACAATGGAAGTGGAGGGGTGAGGATGGTAGTAGGGTAAAACATGGAATAGTCTGGGCCAAGACCACGTAGAATAGATGTGACGAGGTCATCATTGGAGACCGGCTGATTGATAGCGGCAAGGGCATCGATAATGGATTTAGCATGCTGCAAATACTCAGAAATGTTCTTCGTACCTTTAGAGAGAGTGAGTACTTGAATCCGTAAATGAGTGTCATTGGCAAGAGAATGCTGGGAAAAATTGCATTGCAGACAGGTCCAAATATCACGAGAAGTAAAGAGGCCAACAATCTGCGAAAGAACAGGTTCAGAGAGAGTCGCAATAAGAATGCCAACTAGGTTCTGATCCAATGCAATCCAGGCGGTGTAGGCTGGGTTGATAGCATATTTGGATTGGTCTTTGGTGGAAAGGTATGGAGGGGGACAGGGAATGGTGCCATCAATATAAAGCCAATAGTGTTGGTCAAGTAAGAAGGTTTGATTTGGGCATGCCAAAGAAGGTAATTTGTCTCCGTTAGTTTGATAGAGACAAGATGAGAAAAGTTGGGAATGGTGATTGTCGGAACAGAGGATGCTATCAGGATAAAAGCTGCTCTCTACCTTTTTTTTTTTTTTTTGTGTCTAGCCCGAGGAGAGAGAAAAGGTAGGGGCTATCGGGATCTGGGTACAATGCGGAAGGAAGCCCGAGATGCAGAAGAGAAGATCGGGGCACTGGGTCGGACAATGCAGCTGTCGGTAAGCAGCAGAGTGAGAGCAGACGGAGGCGGCTATTGAAGAGCAACAGAGGCTGTTGTCGATCTGGCGGCGGCAGCTACTCCATTGGCTGTACCGGTCGTTAGATGCGGACTGCAGCGAATGGCTGCTGCAAATTGGCGGATCGATAGCCGACAATCTGAAAGAGGCAACACAGGGCAACGCCGGAAGAGTTTCTCGGGTGCAGATCCAAGATCTGCTTGTGGTGAAACCAGAGAACGGGGGTAGTCGGTCGCTCCAAAGAACGGCCACGGTCGAATCTGCAACAAGGAAGCAACAGGAGACCAGTCCAAATCCGTGGAATCCGGCGAGTAGCAGAGGACCAGGCGGATGCACAGATCCGGTCTGTAGATCTGAACAAAAAGGTCAGAGCTAGACGGCGTCGCTGGAGAAAGCGTCGGAAGAAGGGGGACGCTGAGAGGCAGATCTGTAACAATGGTAGAAGAAAAGATGAAGAGCTGAGCGTCGGGTATCGTCGGACAAGCAGGTTCTGCTGGCAGATCGAATCAGAAGAGGGGCGACTCTGTTTGGGCGAAGGATTGGATGCATATTACGGCAGAAGAGGATGCTCAATAGGGATGACCTATAGGCGTCTTGAATGGCCAGATCCGGTGAGCGCCAGAAGCAAAGAAGAAGGCGAGCAGCAGAAGCAGAGAAGAAGAAGCTCGTGATCGGGAACCAGAGCAGGCAGCAGGAGGACTGGTCGGAGCAGCAAGGGGCGCAGAGAACCATAGAGCCGTCGCCGGGTTGCGAGAACAGGACACAGGTGAACTGTGGGAGCCAAAGCCGATTGGTGGAGAGAGAAAGGACCACCATGGACTTGTGTAAGGGAGAAGGTTGGGGAGAGTATTGAAAAAAAAAAAATTAAGACAGAAAGGGGATTAGAAAAATTAAGACCGAGAGGGAATCGATGAGTGGCTCTGTACCATGAAGAAGTTTGGAAGATTTGGCTCAATAGCCCTTCTCATTATATAGTGTATATATAGATGTACAAGTCTAAAGTATAGAAGCCCTTAATTAGGGAACTTGACAAATATAGAATAAGATATACATGGTAGGTCAACTCTTCTCTCTAATAGGGTTAAATTTGATGAATGGATCTAACATCAGCTCTGATTCCTTTCTTTAATCAACATCATGGCTACAATTTCATATTTGTAAATTTTTACTACAGATCTTAATTATTACACTGAAGGCACGAACTCTAGAGATGGTGTAAAGTATTTGATGAGCGAATACATTAAGATAGTTTGTCACCATGGCTTGAGTAACATCAGAAATGTGATGAGGTAAGATCACTGCTGCTTTTTTTTCCTAAACATCTAAATTTTCTATTTGACTTCCAACAAAGGTCCTATTTCTCAAACATTTACACTTCCTTCTAACATACAATAGATGAGCGCTCTCTCTCTCTCTCTCTTTAGCATCTCTAATGTAAATGGTGGATAAAGCTGTATGTTTTAAATGTATGTTAGCATCTCTTTTGTTAACATTGTTGCAATAACGATACAAGTCCATGAATCTACATATATTTAATATCTAAACAAAAGTGCCTGGCAAAATTAAACTCATACTTGGACATTTGCCGTGCATTGCTATGCCTAAATGCGAGCTGAACTGTTTCATAAATTGTACTTAGATTTAGGGCTGGGCTTCGGGCTTGATCATGTATTTGAGCCCGGGCTGATCTTCATTTGAGCTTCAATTAAGTGTTTGAGATTGATCAAACCCTTCTTTTTCTCAGGCTGGACACTCTAGAATTTTGGCAATTCGTTTTCCAAGGGATGATTGCAAATTATTTCATTACATCCACAATTCACAACAAGTCATACGTACAGGCTCTTACATCACTTTCTTTTCTTGGCATTTGATCAATTTGAAGAGCTCGAGTCTCTACCAAAGGGGTGCAGAATCACACAGCTCTATAGGCCCTCAAAATTAGCCAGTGTCCAAAGTTGAAGACTCTATCAATGCAACTGGAGAGTCTTACTACTTTGAAATCACTGTTGATTAATAATTACAGTGACCTTGCAAGTTTGCAAGGGGCAGTCTTACTTCATTTCCAAGTGAAGAGATGCAAAGCTTGACCTCTTTTTTCGAAACTTCAGATTGAGAAATGTGATAATCTAACATCTCTCCCCCAAGGCTCGCAATACCTCACGTCACTCAACAAGTTTACTATCAGGTCATTGGCAAAGTTTATTTCTTTTCCAGAAGGGCTGCAACATCTCACAAAACTAGAAAGCTTGTGCATTGAAGAACGAGAAAGCGTGACTTCTTTACCTGAGTGGGTTGGAAATCTTGCATCACTTCGAGAATTGAAAACCAAGAACTGTCCTCACTTAGCCAATCGTTATGGTGACTTGCACATTCAAATTGTTAATGTCGAATGTGGTTATACATATTCTTTTCTTTCTGAATCTTTGATGTATGGGACGTGGATTGGAGGGGAGGTCATGCTAGTGGTGACCTCTGCTTTCACACTATGGACATAAATAATGTATTTTCTACCATCTCTCCTAGTGATGTTTGCATTGTTGTATGTCTCTGTTAGTTACCACTTTTCAAAGTAGTTTATTATTGTTGTTCCAAGAATGAAATTATATGTTCATCATTTTGCTTAGTAGTTTACTAGTTTAATTGAGCATAGATTGCAGCTAGTAACCTGTTTTGGATTTATATAATTTCATCGATTTTTTATTCTTTTTTCTTTGTCTGCTCTTTATTGTAGCTAGTAACATGTACTCATAGTATGTGCTAAGGCCCAACCAATTCAATTGATGCGGGTGGTACTATTTTTATTTTTACATTTACAATAGTTTAGGAGTTTTTTCCCATAATTATAACAATGGTCTTATTTTAAGTCCAATGTGATGTCTAAATTACATGCATTTGAATCAATTGGATAGGTTATTAGACTACATTTTCAACAACGCCTAAATTTATCTTATTTTGTAAGTAATTAGAGAAGTCATGGCAAAATTTCTCTCTATGATGGTGCCACAATCATCTTCCCTTCTAAGTTGCTTCCCATGTTTCATGTGCTACATAATCTGGTTTTTTTCCTTTGACTTGGTCAATATTTCCTCACACTAACATATTCAAAATTTGAATTCCCTCATAGCATGTATCTTATCTGTCTAATAAGGTGAGATTCACTAACCCAATTGTGTGCAAATGGGCTTGGACCCATAGTACAAGAATTAGACCTTTATTTTGAACATTTTAAGCCCAGAATCTTGTCAAAATAATATTTCTTCAGCTTTGGACACTGGCCAATTTTGAGGGCCTGTAGAGCTATATGTGTAACGCCCCGTCCCGTTACGGCGCGTTATCTCCGAAAGATTTCAAAACATGACCAAGGAACAGATAACGACCATTTTTTTTTGAAACGGGGTAATTACCTCCCTCTCAACAATTCGATAAACACCAGAACCAACATAAGAGCATAACAAATAACCATCGACCGTTCAACATAGTCATACATTCATCCAAATAAAACATGTGATAATGAGCCCACATAAACAATAGTCACTCAAAACTAGAGCATAAACATAAAATGGGATATGTAACTATTGATACTCCTCTCTCGGTACCTCTTCAAGGGGGCCCGCCTGGCCCTTCAGCAATCGGGGTACCTGAAAGTTAAGGGGTGAGCTAACGAGCCCAATGAAGAGAATAATCATATCACATGTTAGCGACAACATATATCACATGTATGAGGAAAAAGATGGACATTGTAATAAAATGAATGTCTACGCACAAGAGTGCTCAATTATACAACTAATCAGTGATCCCACCGACTATTCCGAAACATCATCCCCATAACTCACAACTATCCTCCTCCAACTCCGGTCTCCCTACCAATACAAATGGGAGACCTCATAACAGACAACTACCTCAACCGCCGGAATGCAACGGGGAAACCCGCATCTCCTTATGGGGGTTTCAACCGCCGGAGCATAACGGGGAAACCAATCTCAAGGGCAGCCACCTCAATCGCCGGAACGCAACGGGGAAACCCGCATCTCCCTATGGGGGTCTCGACCGCCAGAGTGTAACGGAGAAGTTCTCCTAACAACCAAACTCATCACATCATCATATAAACATATACACATGTCAATAGTTCCTCTATCTAACACCAACAGTGCGTTGTCCGTTGCCTGCCCCCCCCAAATGCATACACACGATATCATGATCATATATAACAACATAAGTATATAGCAAAATCTCAAACACAAATCCACATACTCATCATGATCTCATTCACATATTATAAATAGCACTCATCATGTTGCCAACAAGGCTCAAGCATCACATCCAAAATCCAGACACATATCTCACTTTCAGAATAAATGCATTCACATGTTATAATTAAATGAATAACATGTTATCATTAAGTCCATAACATTATGTTAGACATCCAACGCATGTCTTATTCTCATCATAAAATCATTCACATGTTATAGCTAAACACACATGTTATCAATAACTTTCAAGCATCATGTTCAATATTCATTTGTCCGATCAAGACTTTCCATTTAGTTACATATAACTCACATGAGTGCACTCGAAAGGATCCCTTGCCACAGATTCATTTAACAGTTCCCTCACCGAATGGCTAAATAAACGAAGGGCCCCACTCAAGTCACTTCATGTCCAAGATTGAGGGTTAAAAAAAGATGCGAATGCATGCTAACAGTGATAAGTCCCCTCACCTGAGTGTGTTTTCAAAATCCATGCGATGAAAATAAGTCGAAGGGTTGAAGGAAGCGATGCACGGGTTCAAGGTTGAGACAGGCTGCAAACGGGTCTACAAAAGGGATGGAACCGAGCTGAGAGCGATCCAGAAACACTCTAGAAGCGATCCCTAAACAGGTCCAAAAACAAGTTTGAAATGGGCCCGAAACGGGCCTGGTCCGGGCCGAGAAACTGAGTTGGGCTTGCACTGGAACGAAGGAGTTGGGCCGGTTTGCTGGGTCTGGAAAAAGGGCAGGACTCAAATGGGCTTGGGAAACTGGGCCTGAAGTGGACTGGGCTTGGATCCAACTAAAGTGGGCCTGAAATGAGTTGCGCTTCAAACTACTGGGTCGGACCAAGTTGGGTTCAGATGAGCGGGTCTGGTTGGGTCGGACATGGGAAAAATGGGATCCAAGGATTGGGGATTAGGGTTTCTTGGGCGGAGGAAGGGAAGGTAGGAGAAGATGGAAGGATGGCGGCGGGTTTAGGGTTTCGGCAAGAGGGAAGGAGAGGAGAGAAAAGGCATCATCCGAGAAGGGGGTTTAGGGTTTCGGTCGGGGAAGGAGAGGAGAGAAGAGAGGGAAAAGGCAAGGCAAAGGGTGGCGGCGGCTCACACTAGAGTGTTAGGGTTTTCAGTAAGGGAGGTGAGGAGAGAGAGAGAGAGAGAGAGAGAGAGAGAGAGAGAGAGAGAGAGAGAGAGAGAGAGTGAATCTCCCCAAAGGGGGGCGGCGGCACTGTAGCTGGAACGCTACAGTGCTACGGGAAGAAGAAAAAAATATAAAGGGGGAGGGCCCCTTTTAGGGTTTTGAGGTTTTCTTTATTTTTTTTTAAAGATATTTAAATATATTCATAAACTATTTAAAAAAATATTTAAGAACCCACAACTCTTGAATTATTTCATTCATTTTTTTTTGAAGCCATTTAGCTCAAGCTATAATATTATATAAAAAATATTATTAGTAATTATTTCATAATTTCATTCATTTACTACTTTATTTTAAACTTTTAAGAAAAAAATCTCGAATCGCGTGAAAATAGAGTTTCAAAACTCACACTATTTTAAAAGAAAATGATTTCAAAACCCGAGAAAATCCAAAGTCAAACATTGAGAGAGAAAGACGTGTGATTTTTCAAGCATTTTTCATGACATAATATACAATAATTCAAAATTACTGAAATGCCCTTCGAGTTCTCGAACTCGAAACCAGGCAAACTAGGGCCCACCACGGAGCCCACACCCTCCTCAGTGCTACCGCAGTCCTGAAAACAACTCAGAGATCTGAAAATCTCAAAGAAAAATGAACAAACTCGGAACGGTTCATTACAGTATGATTCTGTAACAACACTCTCTTTGGTAGAGACTCGAACTCTTCAAATTGATCAATGCCAAGAAAAGAGAGTGATGTAAGTGATCTATTGCCATGCTTAGAGCAAAGTCTTTTTGTGGAAGTTGTCAGGTTTCGCATTTACCAGTGTTGCAAATTTTGGTTAATATTTTGTTGATGTATCTAAAATATTAGCCGATATGAGTCCGATATGTCCTAGGCCAAAATATCAGCACTAAGGGTCGGGTCACTACATGCACATGGGTTGGAGTGGTGGGAAGGGCTAGATGATGTCCTCTGGTTGAAACCCGGAGAGAAATCAGAGAGGAAATGACCTCTCAGATCAACATAGGTGCTTAAATACCCTTTCTCATTTCCGTGATATCGGAACTCCGATGCTTAATTATCGGAACTCCAATATTGTTGGAACTAGTCGGACTTCCGGAAGAGATCTCCAAAAAATCCCCAAGATGTTGCTCTCTAGTCCGAGTTCTAATAGCCTCCGATAGTCACCTATTAGAGTTTCAACATTGTCAAACTTCTGACACCTCTCGCTCGAAAATTCAACCCTTCTACTCTATTATTCTCACAATTTGACAACCTCCCGGGCCTTTCCAAGTGGTCGTCTGAGTGCAACAACGGTTATATATAGATATTGTAGATTAAATTACTGATTGAAAAATCGAGTCGTTACGAGATTGCATCCCCATTGAAGCAAAAGAGAGTCCAAATTGTAAAGAAAAAAAAATAGAAAAAAATGAAAGCACATCACATGGAAAGCATTTAAGACCACTTGCAGATTTCCAATACTGAAGCCAGCCCTATTTTCTCCTTGTAGTAAATTACCCCTTTTATGGTTGCTATTGTAGTGTATACTGACTCAATCCTTTTGGTGGGTATGCTGGAACCAGCTATCAAGACACATGGTCCATCTAACCTAGTCATTTTATTCACATGTCAAAAAAGAATCTACATTATGTGGCCCAAATTATAGCTAAATACACGTCTTGTGACCATACCATGCCAGTGATATTTTAAACCCGTTTAAATGCCCTAGTTATTGTCCTGTATTTAAAGAAAAAATTCAGTATTTGTAGAGCCCATTTGATTTTATCTTAGTACTCTTTCTTTTTTACACCCATCCACGTTTTGAGAGTTATATCTGTATCTCTCACTAAAAATTTAGTCTATAGATTTGAAAAGTCATCTACTTGTCAATTGATGAGTCACGTTTGTTAATATGTTTTCTTTTTCTTGTTCTCCCTTTTCATTTCTTTTAGTGATGAATCATGTTTCATGTCTTTCACACAATCACAACATGTTTCTGCTCTTGACATAAACTAAATCGAGTTTTCAAATTGGGGTTAAGCCAAAATATCAGAACTTTACTCAGGCATGCATAAGTCCTGCTTGGATAGCGTAGTCTTTATTTACTTGAGTCTATTTTAATTCGATTTTTTTTAAAAAAATTTCATGTACTCATCATACACATGACAACTATAGCATCTTAATAATATTTCATGTTTCAAATGAGTTAAGATTCATTTAAATCACGTTACTAATATCATACTTTTGAATTGTGTTCTTGATGAAAGGATAAAGTATGACCTTGTTGATTGACATTAGGAACACAAAAGTTATTATAAATTATCTGTTGGGTTGTAATTATCTTTTGAAGTGTTTGATTATTTGTTTTTGTCCATGTTTTAAAGTTGTACCCTTTTTTATTTTTTGTAACTATTAATATAATCAAATGGAACACTATAATATGATACTATTTTCAAAGAATTTTTAGCTATTATAAGTGATTGTAGCCTTTAATTTTTTAAGTTGATTGCTTATAATATTTATTCGGGATTGTGATTCTGCAGATGGAAGAATATATTTATGATTGTATTGATATCTACAAGCTTTCCTACGTTTTCTGCATTTTATTTATTTTTTAGTGTAATATTACCAAGAACAGACGTAGTTTGTAGTTTCTAAAAACACCATGGAAAAAAGAATGTACAATAACTGTTCTTGGGCCAGACTACTCTGAAGAAAAGGTGATGAGGATGCTGAATTTGGCTCTCCTATGCACCAATCCATCTCCTGCTCTTAGACCTGCAATGTCTGATGTGGTTAGAATGCTTCAAGATGAAATTAAATTTCGACCGCCACTTGTTAAGTGCAGCTCAATTCGCAGGCCTGTATCCTACAAGAACAAGGAAATCTATTAGAATTGTTGACCCAAATCTTGGACCAGACTACTCTGAAGAAGAGGCAATGAAGATGCTGAATTTGGCTCTCCTATGCACCAATCCATCTCCTGCTCATAGACCTGCAATGTCCTATGTGGTTAGAATGCTTCATGGTGAAATTGAAATACGATTCAGAGAAGTTGGTCTAATTCCTTTGAGAAGCCTCGTGGACTCCAGACAGTTCAATGATTAGTTGCAACTTTGAGTTGGAACTCAAGCAGCCACCTCCAACATACAAAACAATGCTATTTTCTATTAAATATTTTAATTCCCTCTCTAAAAATATCAGCTCAGGTAGTTTATTGATTTACTACCATATTTTGCTTTTTTAAACTCTTGTAGTGTTTCACATGATTGGTGAATTTTTATGTTTAATACAAATTGGCTGCGCCTAGTCTAGAGCAGTTGCTATTGCTTGTTATTTTTAAAATGTTGCATTAACCACTGATGGTTTTAGTTGTATGATTTGTTGTTCAAATTTTAAATTTATAATTTGCAAGCGCATGAACCATTAAATGGTATAGCGTTAAGAGTGCGAGCTCGATCCCACAAAGAAACAACAAAATATATGTAAAAATAAAATATATGAAATTGAAACGTTGTGATTTAAAAAAAATCTAGATCTTTAGAAATAACCTAAATATGAAAATCAAGTTCTAATTTTTACAAATATGACTTCAAATTAGTTGGATTCCAGTTTTAAGAAAATGTAACACCCCAGATTTTCAAGTTATTAATATATATGAAAATTATCTATTTAATTTGTGAATTATTAGATATGGACCTTATATGGGTAAAAGTGTTGGGTCATTGCCCAATTAAGACCAAACGGATTGTGGAATTGGTTTCAATAAAATTAAATGGGGCCGAATTAAATTAGTAATGCACTATGTCTATAATTAATTACATGCGCATAAAGGATATATTGCATGGCCGTGTGTGACATATGCATATCCATGTGACATGCGAATACAAGATAAGATATGCTAGTGTATCTTGGAAAGGTGTCCTTTCCTTGTTAGGAGAGGCAATAGGGAAGGTGCTAAAAGGAAGCAAGAGCGCACGGCTTACATGCAATTGTGACTTGCTATCTCAACAACAGAGACCGATTGGAAGTTGATAAAAGGAGAGACAAAGGGGCCCATTAGCATATTCTAATTAGGACTCTCCAAAGTGGGAAACAAGAGGGGTGCATGGCACCTCCTAATTATAGATTGGACCGATTGGAAGGTAGATAAAAGAAAGGCAGCAAGGGGCACACGGCAATTACTATCTTACTGTGTGGAATTTTTATAGAAGAGGGGCAGCAAAATAACAAGGGCGCACGACATTATTCAGAGAAGAAGGAGGCAGCCAGCAAGAGGAAAAGACCAAGGAAGAGAAGGATTGGAAAGCAAGAACAATCGAAGGAAAACCGGAGGAGTCGCGGAACCGGTAAGTAGTTTTGATATTTTTGTTTAAGATAAGGAACCATAGGGTTCGGCCATGGTGTATGGCCGAACCCCATGGAAGGAAATTGGATGATCATAGTATTTAATTTAATGGAAAGAATGGACCATAGGGTTCGGCCAAGGTGCATGGCCGAACGCCATGGAAAGACATGGTTATTTTTATGGGTTGGAAACCGTGGAAGGAATATCAATTCTTTAGAAGGGATTAAATGGAAGATGATTAATAATTTAGAATGGTTTTAAAAGGTTTGGATGATTGTATGAATGAGAACCATCAAATGATGAAATCTTAGATATACGATTTAAAAAGGAATTAATGGACCATAGGGTTCGGCCAGGTTGTATGGCCGAACCCCATGGGAGTTTGTTGGTAAAGGTCTATGATTTAAAGGGTTTAAATGGAGAAGCATTTATTATGTTTTAATGGATGGTAAAGTTGTAAATATAGGCCAAATTGAAAGATCATGGGTTCGGCCATGGTGTATGGCCGAACCCCATGAGGTCTTTTATGGACTTAAATTACTAAGGAATTTATATTGGATGAATGAATTTTTTTTTATGAACCATAGGGTTCGGCCATAGTGTATGGCCGAACCCCATGGAAGATGTTATTAATTTAGAAAGTGAAGGAATCGGTTATGGATCCATGTATATAATGTTTAAATTTATGGACCTAACATTATAAGTCATTTAAATGGAATTGAGATATCATAGGTTTCGGCCATGGTGTGTGGCCGAACCCCATAAATCAATTTGAATGGATTTTATGAACTTAAGATAATGATTGGATTAATGGAGAGACAATGATAGAGGTAATGGCAATTCTGTAATATCGGCTAAAAATGAAAGATCATGGGTTCGGCCATGGTGTATGGTCGAACCCCATGAACTTGTTAATGGGCCATTTGTGGGCTTTTGTATAACGTAAATGAATGGTTTATCAAACCAAGGGGTGAAGGGTGAGAATAATGGAATAATAGCCATGGATGGCATTCTGGTAATTAAGTTAAAATAAGGGACCATGGGTTCAGCCATGGTGTATGGCCGAACCCCATGAGGAATGATTTTATGGACTTGATAAGGTTAGATGATTAATCTATAAGTGTTTGGTTTTATGAATCAAGGATGCATGGGCGTGGATTTAATTGAATAAATGAGCAAAAAGGAAACTAAAGCAAAAAGGGGTGAGGTTCGGCCATGGTGTATGCGCGAACCTCACAAGTTTCGTTTATGGACTTGGACATTATTGTAAATCAAGTGGGGACTTGGTTTTAATTGATTGTTATATTATAAGGTAACGGGACCTCACAAGGTGTGTACGATCATGAGCGGTTACCGGACGAAAGCGCAAGGACATGTAGTGGTCTTTGGTAGGATTCCACCTCTTTGAAACCATGTATTTATGTACAATGTTTCTTATCTTATTTTGATGAAATTATGTTGTGAAAGATATGTTTCAAATTGTGAGTTTTTAATGCTATGTTTATTTTATAAAATATGTGTTTCATTGGCATCTCATGCATGGCATGAGGTGGAGGATATGTAACTGGAGGGGCCACACTCCGTCGGGACGTCCGAAAAACCTACGTGGGATACCTTGATGTGTTTTTCCCATCAAGAAGAAACTGGAGGGGCCACACTCCGTCGGGACGTCCGAACAACCTATGTGGGATACCTTGATGTGTTTTTCCATCAAGAAGAAATCGGAGGGTCCACACTTCGTCGGGGCATCCGAAAGACCTATGTGGGGGTACTTTTATGTATTTGTGATGGGTGGGACTCATTGCATTTGACATCATGGCATGGCATAGTTTATATGGTTTTTGACATTATGATATTATTATATATGTTTTGTACTAATCATGTGTTAACCCTAATTGGAATACCTACTGGACGCGTTGTTCTAACGCCCTACTTCTACCCTAGTGGATGATACAGGAAACAAGGAGACCGATGAACGCGAAAAGGGCCAGGCATAAGAGCTTGGATGATTTAGTTTATATTTTGATTAAGTTACTTATGGACTTGCATTTGAGTAACTAGATTCGGACATGTAATAATTTAGATGGTTGGATGTTTATTTGGATAATTATGATATTTTAATTATGGATAAAGACATGACGTACTTTGCTATCTGAAATGGAATAGAATTGAGTTCTATTATAATTCCGCATATTATGATTTTTATTCCGCAAGTTTATATTGTTATGTGTGAACCGTTTTCATGGACTTAGTCCATGCACACATAGGGTTGGCAAGTTAAGGGTCGGACTTTGGAAGTTCGGACTTAACTCACGTCGTAACATCCCGCTCTTTGTCACACTCTTTATTTAAAAAAAAAAATAGACTCTGATTTTCGGAAGGGAAAGCGAGTGAAAAAGGGCGGGGTGTTACAGAAACTAATCTAAAAATTAGAGTATCATCATCTAAATCTAAAATCTAACCAATAAATCTAATTTAATTAAAGTAATGGTATGAATCTAGAATTTATAAATAATCTCAAACTAGTTTAAGAGAACAAAATTAAAATGCATTTAAATCAATCTCAACCTAGTTAAAAAGAATTTGAGAGAATAAGAAAAGAATAAAAAATTTAATAAAAATATTAAAATATTCACATAATGTACAATGGAATTGAGACAAGTATTTATGGAGGCATTTCATCCCATTTGATGATAAAATTATGGCCTAGACTATGAAATCTTCAAGAATTATTAAATACATATTCAAATTTACCTTTTATCAAAACTCTAATTAAAAATATTATGGCTTCCATTAACTAAGAAATTCTCAATTCAAGCCTTAGGCTTTGGCAGAAATTTATACTTACCTTTCCAAATCTAAAAAAAGTTGTTCTTAAAAAAAACCTTAGACTGGGAAGATCAAGTTCCACCGATCCTAAAAGGGGTTCTGCTTTTCTTTAAAAATTCTCAAAATAATTTCTAACATAACATTTATAAGAGAAATTAAAATAAAAATTCAAACTATCATTAAACGATATTTAATAATTGGAAAACCATACATCTAAAATAAGCAACCATGAATTTTATTCAAATAAATCAGAATATAGAATTACAATGCTTTTGGAGTTTTGCATCAAAGACAGAAAACACAAGAACTTACAGATTAACTTCGAAAATTCCTTTCTTCTCTACTCTCTTCAACCTCCAATCTTCAGTACTCCTTCAATCCTTGCTCAAATTCAAAGTTTACAATGCCTGAACCCCTTTATTTATAGTGCTCAGAGGAAACCGGATTAGGCAAGGCTTAGAGAGAATTCCTCCATAATTCTCTCTCCAAAACTTTTTCCAAAATTATCTCTATTTTATTTATCCAAATTTACTGTCTTTTCCAAGCCATGGTCAAATTTTGTAGATAAGGCACCATGAATTTAGGGATTTTGGATTAATTTGGAAAATAGGGTGCAAATCCCATTTTTCTACACATACACCACTTTGAAGCTCAATTTTGACCTTGTTAAGTTCCTAATCACAAAATGTCATAAACTAAAAAATTGTAGCCCTTGGAGTCTTCTTTCCAAAGCAATAAGAATGAATGCAATCATACATTGGAGTGAAAAGTTATGGCAAAAATACTAAAACTGTGTCAAAATATTCCTCCTTCAAAAATTCACTCTAGTCAATCCAAATCCCATTTTTTTCTCTCATTCTTGCTTCCACAATCCTTCAAACGAATTTCACTGGTCTCACTTGGTCTTTTGGACTTGGATCCCATACTTAGACTTTTATCTGGCTCGGAATACTGGTGGACTTTGGCTTATAGGCTTCAGACTCGAACAGTGGGTCCATTTGTGTGTTTATAAATTTCTACCATCTTTACAATATAAAAAATATTATTATAATTCAAACTCTTATATCCAAATCTGAATTATAATAATTTACAATAATTTTAAATCAAATTAGGTGGTAAAAGTTACAAACTTTCCAAAAATAGAACTATGGCCCACTTTTCTGCGTTTTAATTCATTTTTCTTGTATTCTCACAAATACACTGTAAAACACGAAAACTCCATTAAACGCATCTAATATACACAAATCAAAGGATAATTAATCCAAAATTAAAGGGTAAAATAGTCATTTTCAGTGCTCAATAAATAGCCCCAAACTTAGATTTTGCTAGTCCTCGAGCAAAACAAAAATTAAAAACTTACAACGGAAAATTAAAATCCTAAATTACACCACTTTCGTTGGTACTCTCGATTGCATTTAGCATATGCAACAAGATTTTAAACCCTTAGATCACCACTAGTGGACGAGTTATAGTCTCGTGAGAGCTTTCAGTGATGATACCCACAAACATCAATTTTGTATAATCTTAGTTTCAGATTCGGCAAAAACAAGTTCATAAAGATCTAGACATCATACGATTCCAAAATTTATTTTATAAGACTTATATTCAGAGTATAGTGTGTGCTTAGCCAATATTAAAATTAGTTTTCTTTTCCAAATAGACAAAAGTTTCGTACCCAACATCGGAAGATGCGCTTTGACTTTAAACCTCACTAGATACCCTTAGAAATATTAACGCTCAGAGGTTGGGTTATTTTCTCTCAAAGGTATATGTGAGAGGAGCGAAGTTTGTGTATTTAAATTCAAAATTTCTCACATATGTATTAGAAAAATAGTACATGACAAAGAACATAATTGTTGGATCTCATGAATGGACGCCACTTTTCTGAAAACGTTGAGTTATACATTATCATTTTTCATCCTTTATTCTCCACATGAAATACCATATTTCAACTTAAGATCAATAGGATTTCTAATAGGGCGAAACATGGCTTGGGATTGGGTCAAATCAAAGAAGGATAATAAGACTCTAAGAATGAATATTTTAATCAAAAGGTTATGGGTCTTTAAGATATATGACGGGATATTTCTTCTTCCTCTATTTTTTTTCTTTTCAGTACTTTTCAAAATATTCATCTTTTTTTTTTTTCATATCCTTCTTTTGATGTCAGGATGTTCCATTTCTTTTTGTGCTATTTTCTTCTTTTACTTTCTTGTGCCCTTGTTTTTTAGTACCATCCCAATACTTGTCATCTCTAACATTTTCTATGAATATGTCAAGATATATTTTTAATGAGGCTCAGACTCCAAAATCGGAGTTGGGTTTGGAAAACATGGCTGATAAAGAAAACAGGCTAACTGAAAGGTTCAACTGGGAACTATCAGGATAAATTTTGACCAAAGATAAATAAGCATGAAGGCTCAAAGAATCCAAAAATAACCTAAATCATATCCTAAGTTTTATATAGTGATTTCCTTGTTTTAAAGAAAGTCTAAAAAATTTCAAATGTACTAACTTAATTTTAATTGCGTTCTCAGTAATATGAACAAAATTGAAGAATGATGAGATCCACAACGACTTGATACGCTTAAGAAAGAAAATGGATTGACTTAAATCCCTCAGAAAAATTGAAAGGTTCTAAAGCTTACTGGGTTAAGTCTCCACTAGTATTCCTTTGTTGACTAGTAGACTCATAAATTTTTTTTTTCTTTAACTCAATTTAACATGGTTGTGTAAATTTATTCCGAATATAAATTCTATATAAATTTTATTGAAAAAGTGTGATATAAAAATTTTATTCACCTCTTAATGCTGAAAAATCATTTAGACTATTATTTGTTTCTCAAGGATTAGTCTCAGTCTTCACTTACTCTTCCTTTGATTGAATTTTTTTTTTTTTTTACTGTACTAATGTAACTCCTAGATTCCCCAAACTTAAATTTGACATTGTCCTCAATGTTCAACCATAAGATGCAAAATGCCAGGACATTGTTAATTTTTGAGTTTCGACGTATCTAAGTGAAACATCCTAAAAACTGACTCAACCTAAACTGACTTTCTAGACTGACTTTAAAAGAAACTTATAAAAGACGCAAACTCAATTATTTTTTTGCATATAAAACAACCTTGGCCTTCTTGAGTGAGTTCCATTAAGCTTGGTAAATGGTGATGGTGAATGTGCTCCAATGAGTACATAATATCATGGGCCAAGTATTTATTTTCCCACTTATTATCTCCCACTGGTATGATGAAAGCCCATGGATCATTTAAATCAAAAGGCATACAATCCGGTGCGGGCTGTATCTCACTATCATTGACAGACTCATCTTTTATTTGAGACTCTTTTTTGACTTTGATGCTTGAATTATCACCTTCCCTAGTCAGATTATCCTCACCTCAGTTGAAACTCACGGGATTTGATGAAGATACTAATGTTGAAACTGACATGACCTCAAAGACCCTACTGTTTTCCAAAGTAGATTGATGACTAACTTGGAGTGTTCACAATTTGGGGACTCAATTCTAACCAATCGCTTGGTCGAATCGCGTCTCCAAACACTCATTTTCACCAACAAAGACAAAGTAAGACCAAAACAAATTCAAACAAAATAAATGACCAAAAACTAAAAATAAAAACCTAAATTAACCTAGGTCTCTAGACTGCCTCCTAATCTTTTCTCCAAAAATTCTAAATCTCCAATTAAGAGTTTAACCACAATCATGGCCAGGTAACTTCCCAGGTAAGTGGAGGAGCACTTGGCAATCTGCTTATATTCCACTTATCCTTAGGGTGTTTACACCTTGGTGACAGAACTAATCCTAGACACCATTATTGGAGAAAAACTAATATTGGTGATAAAAATTTAATTGAATTGAAGATTGTCCTAATGAGCATGAAAGACCCTAAAAACAAACTAATGGTTGCTACTTTGATTTTACTTTAAAGTGCATGAACCATTTTTATTTACTAATCTCTTTTTTATTTTTCTATTATGAATGCAAAGCTAAAGACTAGCAACCTAAATGTATGATCAAAATAAATATGCAATATATTTTATTTTTATTTTAAATGCAAAATAAATGCAAGCACCCTAATAAAATCTATATGAATGCATGAAAAAGATAAAATCAAAAGAAAGTAGTTAGATACTTACCTTAGCCTATGCACGTATTTTCCAACAATCTTAATTTGCGATTTTTAAAAATTCCAAAAAAGCACAACACATGAACACATGTGAAGATTCTAACTCAAGAATGCATGAACTATTTAAATGCAAATTCCTAAACCATAACAAAGAGAAGATTAAAATAATTGAATCTTAAGTGAGACTTTTAAACTAATACAAGATCATAAATAAATCTCTAAATTAAATGCCATTAACTAAAAAAAAATTAATTGGAAACCTTCTAAATTTAGATGATGATCTAAAATTAAAAACTTCTTAGGTTTAGAAATTATTCAAAATCGGACGTCTCTAAGGTTAGACAGTTTTCTAAAAATGGGATGTTTCTCAAATTAGATATTTTAAAACTTTCCATAAACAGAAATTCTAAAACTTTCCAAAACTAGATTTATTTTCTAAACAATAGAATATTACTAAAATAAAATATATTTATAAATTAGAAAATGACTAAAAGGAGAAACTAGATGAATCCATCAAATTTCCAAAAATAGAAACTTCTAAATTCAACAAGTATCTAAGTTTAGCAAAATTTCCGTGTTTAGATAAATTCTAAGATCCCTCCTATTTTAAAGAAAATTTTAATTTTAGGTAACCTTCCAAAATTAGAGTTTCTAAAAATAGAACTTTCCAATTTTAAAAGTTGCCTAAATTAGAAGATTCCAAAAATAGAAATATTTTCTAAAATCACAATATCTCAAAACATATAATTTGCATGTTTCCCAGGCAACGGCGCCAAAAACTTGTTTTACAAATTTTAAATCTATAACTCGCATGCTCACGAACCATTAAATAGAATAGCGTAAGAGTGCGAGGTCGATCCCACAAGGAAACAACAAAATATATGCAAAAATAAAATATATGAAATTAAAACGTTGTGATTTAAAAAAAATCTATATATTTAGAAATAACCTAAATATGAAAATCAAGTTCTACTTTTTACAAATATGACTTCAAATTAGTTGGATTCCAATTTTAAGAAACTAATCTAAAAATTAGAGTATCATCATCTAAATCTAAAATCTAACCAATAAATCCAATTTAATTAAAGTAATGGTATGGATCTAGAATTTATAAATAATCTCGAAGCAGTTTAAGAGATCAAAATTAAAATGCATTTAAATCAATCTCAAACTAGTTCAAAAGAATTTGAGAGAATAAGAAAAGAATCATTTTTTTAATAAAAATAATAAAATATTCACATAATGTACAAAGGAATTGAGACAACTATTTATGGAGGCATTTCATCCCATTTGATGATAAAACCACGGCCTAAACTATGAAATCTTCAAGAATTATCAAATACATATTCAAATTTACGTTTTATCAAAACTTCAATTAAAAATATTATGGCTTCCATTAAATAAGAAATTCTTAATTCAAGCATTAGGTTTGTGCAGAAATTTATACTTGCCTTTTCAAATCTAAAAGAAGTTGTTTTTAAAAAGAGAACCTTAAACTGGGAAAATCAAGTTCCACCGATCCTAAAAGAAATTCTCAAAATAATTTCTTTCTAACATAACATTTATAAGAGAAATAAAAATAAAATTCAAACTATCATTACACGATATTTAATAATTTGAAAATCATACATCTAAAATAAGCAACCATGAATTTTATTCAAATAAATTGGAATATGGAATTACAATGCTTTTGGAGTTTTGAATCAAAGACAGAAAACACAAGAATACAGATTAAATTCGAAAATTCCTTTCTTCTCCAAATTCCTTCATAATTCTCTCTCCAAAACTTTTTCCAAAATTCTCTCTCTTTTATTTATCCAAATTTACTGTTTTTTCCAAGCCATGGTCAAATTTTGTATATAAGGCACCATGATTTTAGGGATTTTGGATTAATTTGGAAAGTAGGATGCAAATCCCGTTTTTTTACACATGCACCAACTTGAAGCTCAATTTTGACCTTGGTAAGTCCCGAATCACGAAATTTCATAGACTACAAAGTTGTAGACCTTGAAGTCTTATTTCCAACACAAAAGAATGAATGTAATCGGATATCGGAATGAAAAGTTATGGCCAAAATACTGAAACTGTGTCAAAATATTTCTCCTTCCAAAATTCACTCTAGTCAATCCAAATCCCATTTTTTTCTCTCATTCTTGCTTCCACAATCCTTCAAATGAAATTTACTGGTCTCACTTGGTATTTTGGACTTGGATCCCATACTTAGATTTTCATCTTACCCGGAATACTTGTGGACTTTGGCTTATAGGCTTCAGACTCGAATAGTGGGTCCATTTGTGTGTTTATAAATTTCTACCACCTTTATAGTATAAAAAATATTATTATAATTCAAACTCTCATATCCGGATCTGAATCATAATAATTTACAATAATTCCAAATCAAATTAGGTGGTAAAAATTACAAACTTTCCAAAAATAGAATATGGCCCATTTTTCTCACAAATACACTGCAAAACTCGAAAACTCCATTAAACGCATCTAATATACACAAATCAAAGGCTAACTAATCCAAAATTAAAGGGTAAAATAGTCATTTTCAGTGCTCAACAGGATTGGTTTCATAGTCCATTGTTTCACATTTTGTGGGTCTAGGTAGTATGTTTCGTTATTGTGCTAAACTTTGCGTTGGGTAATTGTTGGTCATAGACATTGATGTCTGAAATTATTCTTTAAAAAATGCATTGATTAAGATGCCTCGTATTACTTTATCTTATAAAACCAATCATGTTTGCCACTTGAACATCAAGATAGAGGTAGACAGAGAAAAAAAATATTTATCTTTTTAACAAAATACATATATGATAGACACTCAACACAAACGAATAAAACATCAATACTTGACGTACATCATTGTTAGGTTTATTAGCAAATAAACACACCCAATGAACGGAACAAAATCAAGCACAAGCAAACACCAATAATTTTACGTGGTTCAGCCTACCCTTGCCCTATGTTCACAGAGCGTGAATAATTTTATTAAGAGAAGAGAAATAACACTTATTACAAGAGAGATTAATAAATACCCAATCCCGAGTCTCTTACACTATCTATTAAACTTCGAACATTTCTCTGGTTGCAATAAGGATGTGTGATCCGATCCTTCACACTAACTGATCACATCCAACTCTTGACTTGCATGTCCACTCAGGTTGTATATGTTTCTCCGAAAGAAACCCCTCAAAACGGATACTATATTGCTGTACAGAAAGCTCGACTTCTCGCTTTCTATCTCTTTGGTGAACAAGGTGTTGTGGTGTTGATTACCTCCACTCTACATACAATCTCTCAAATTGTATGAAATGGCAATTTACAGAAGGTCACTGCTTCCTCTTATAACAACAGTGCTTTTATCTGAGTCTTAGCATGTTGCAGTGTACACATTGACAGTGAACTTGCTATCTTCTTCCTTGTCTGTAATAGACACTAAGAGAGCAGTAAACCAGCCTTCCTCGCCTCTGATTGATACAGTCAATGTTGAGCCCTTTCTACTTTTGTTTGTGTGTGTTGTTGCCTCAAACACGCTAGTATATATAGATGTTTGCAGTCGACAGCCTTCTCTCTGTATGGCAGGCCTCACGTTGGCTCTATTTATAACCTCTTGTAGCTGTGTTCCATACAAAGCAGTTGCCATCTTACATTAGATGGTAATTGTTATTCCTCTCTTTAAGCAATTACTAAATTAGAAGCCTATGTTTAGCAATTACCGTATGTGATACAATCGGCCAATCACTTCTTTTCCCAGAGAAAAACTCGGTGCATGGTTGAATTGAGCCACCAATCTAACAATCTCTACCTTGGCGAGAATTCACCATCCTCCACTGCATCTGACAGCTCCACCTGCAGATGCAATCCTCTGCATCTCTGTGTGAGATACGCATCCCAATGCTCTGGGATGCTCCACATGTTCTTCAATTAGAAGAATTTGCTAAGTCCAAGCCCCGCTTGAACTTGACAGATATCCATCATTTTGTTGGGCTCGTCGCATTTTTCTCTTTGTGGTACGTCGACGCTTTCGGCTTTCCACTCATGCTTTCACCTGCATCATGGAAACTAGGCAAAAAACTACAACCATCTAGTGCAAAAGTAACCTTACTTTTTGTGCCAGCCCTCACTAGAGTCTTGCGGTTTCTTCTCCTTTTGCCTGCAGCCTAATTAGGAGGTCTTTGTTGTCTGTCAATTACTATACTCCCTAACAGTGTACACAGACTTCCTTGCTTCTTTCCCTTCATAACTATCATGGCTCCTTTAACCACTCCAAGAGCACCATCCATAGCTTTGAAGATGAATCCCTCATATTCAAGAATACCTAATGAAATTAAATTCATTTTTATATCAGGGACATGATGCACATTCTCAAGCGTCTTTACCATACCATCAAACATTTTTATTTTAATAGTCCCGATTCCAATAATTTTGCTAGTTGCCTCATTACCCATTTAGGTAACTCCTCCATTGCATTGTTTGTATGTATCGAACCATTTCCTCCTCGGACACATGATAGATATACCTAGAATCTAAATCCAATTATTATTTAGATTTTTTGTACCTTTTGTGACTGTACACACTTCAACAAACCCTCTGCTGATGCACCTTGTGCGTCGCTTGATTGATCTAAATTTTGTGATCTGCCCTCCCGAACACGTTTCAGTAGGTTGTAGTCCCTCATCTTGTGTCCTTCTTTCTCACAATAGTAGCACTTGAATTTACCCGTAGTCCTTGATTTTGACCTCGACTACCTTTGGTTTTTGGAGTCTCTCCCAACTCCTCTCCCGCGTTGCTTATCAACCTTAGCCACCACCAATCCATCCACATTAAGAGAAAAGAATAAACACGCCCAATAAACGGAATAAAATCCAGCACAAGCAAACACCAATATTTTTAAGTGGTTCGGCCCACCCTTAGCCTACGTCCACGGAGCGTGAATAATTTTATTAAGAGAAGAGAAGTAAAATAATTACAAGAGAGATCAATAAATACCCAATCCCGAGCCTCTTACACTATCTATTAAACTTAAAACCTTTCTCTAGTTGCAATAAGGATAGGTGATTGTTGTGCAAATTTTAAATTTATAATTACTAGTAATCGCACGAATCGAATTGGAGTATAGAGATATGCAAGTGCGAGGTCGAACCCACAGATACTTGATTTAGAATCAACGGGAAAACAAATTAAAAAGCCTAATATTTTAACCTTAACCTAGTTAACAATTTTTCAGGAGAATCATTGATTGCAAAATTAATTAAAAAATGGAGATTAGATCAAGTGAGAGAAATTACTAAGGTATCGGATTCCACCACCATTAAATCGATAATATTCCATTTATTTATTTATTAATTCTCAATTTTAAGAGATTTAAACAGTCGAAGACATTAATATGGTATTCAAAAGTTAGATTATCCTTTCGGTTTTAAAGATATAAATCCTAAGCATTTAATGTATCATATTTTAATTCAAAAGGCAATGGATCAAAGTATCAATCTAAGCATCCAATATATTTAAATTAAAATAAAAGAAAACAATGAATCAAAGGGTTTAGTTTTATTCAATTAAAAATCAAGCATTAATTAATTAGATATTAATATTAATAACCAAAAATACATGGCATTGATGGTAAAAGTAACTAACATCTATTAATTTGATGAAGCCAAAAATTATAATTAATCAAAAACACATATTTGGGAATTAAGTAAATAAATAAAAGAAACTTATTTCATTAATGGGGTTTCATCCTCAACCTCAGTAAAAGAAATTAGCCAAACATTATGAAAGAATTAAAACAAAAGCGATAAGAAAATAAAACTCGAGCTATGTTGGAGATCCCGAGCCTTAGCCGTAATCCCTCTTGCTCCAGCCAAGCTTTCTGGTTATCCCATGCTATCACTCGATGGCCTTAATTTATAGATGAGTTGCTGATTTAATAAAGGAAGGACCCCATCTCATTCGGCTAGCATACAGACTCCACTCTTAGCAACTTCTATTTTCTTTTCTTCTTATTTTATCTTGTGTATTCGGTTGCCACTTCCTTCCGTATTTGAGTTTCCTTTCTTAGCTGCAGCTACTACCTCTTTCTATTATTTTCTCTTTTCTTACTTAATCTTCTATTGCCTTTAGTAAGACGTATTATTTTGGTTTTCTCTGGCTGGGACGATGTCAACAGCTCCTTTTTCTTGGTTTCTTGAAGAACGTATATTGCATAATTTTTCTCTGTTTGCTGGTACGATTGTTGGCTTGGAGAGTTGCTTTTGTTCTTTTTTTTTTTTCTATTTTATTTCTAATCTTTATATGTAACCATATATCAGCAATTTCTTTTGATTTCTTTGGTGAAAGATAGGCCCAAATCTGCTCCATATCAATGCACAACAACACATCAACCTAAAAACACACTAATTAGATAAATTTAAATAATATGAAATACTAACAAATATAATTTGTGAATATATAATATATTACAATAATAATATAAAATAAACAAAATTTAAGAACTAACTAATCAAATATTCAAGGGTAAAATTATCATATTCCTGTGCTCATCAAATACCCCCAAACTTAGATTTTGCTAATCCTCGAGCAAAACAAAACTAAAAGTTGAAAAATAAAGAAATACAAATCCTAAACTACACCACTTGCACTGGCACTCTCGATTGCATTTAGTGTATACAACAAGCCTTTAAACCCCTAGCTCACCACTAGTGGACGAGTTGTAGTCTCGTGAGGGCTTCCAGTGATGATACCCACAAACACCAAAAGTCAGCAAAAATATGTAAACAAAAATTTAAACATCTTACAACTCAAAAATTATTTTACAAAACTTATACTCGGAGTGTAGTGTGTGATAGTCAAATATTAACATAACCTTCTTTTTTAAAATATGCACAAGTTGGGCAACCACCAACTAAAAATACACTTTGACTCCGAATCTCACCAGATATATCTCTCAGAAATACTTTCGCACAGAGATTGGGCTAAATTTCTCTCAAAAGTATATGTGAATGGAATAATTTTTCAAATACAAATATCTCACATATTTATCAACAAAGACGGCTAATATCAAAGAAAAATATAGATCTCGTGAGTGGATGTCATTTTCCTGAGAACGTTGAAATAATACACCATAATTCTTCCTCATCTATTCTCCACTTTAAATACCATATTAACTGAAGATCAATAGGACTTCCTATAGGACAAAACGTGGCTTAGGACCGGGTCATATCAAATAAGGATAACAAGACTCTAAAATAAATATTTTGAAAAGAAAAAGTTAGAGATTCAATAATTCATAAACGGGATATTTTTCCCTCTATTTTTCTCTCAACACTTCCAAAGTATTATATTTTTTTGTCTCATTTTTTTTCATTTTTTCTTTTTACATCCTTATTTTCTGCTTTATAGATGTTCCCTTTTTTTTATTTTTTTTATGCTACTTTTTTCAAATGCCATATTTTTTAGAGTACCATCTCAATAACATTCATCTCTAACCTTCTATAGGTCCTTAGAATAGGTCATAGATATTTCAATTTTAGCTCAAACTCCACAACCGGAGTTGGGTATGGATAACATGATTAATCAATAAAAATAGGCTAAATTTACATTCAAGGCTCAAAATGGGAACTATCAAGATAACATATTACTAAAAATAGGTAGGCTTCAAAAGCTCAAACGATCCAAAAATGGCTATTTCATTGTTTCAAATAAATTCAGAAATTTTTGGCGTAATAATCCAATTTTGATGTCATTCTCAGTAATTTAACCAAAACAAAGAATAATGAGATCTAACAACAAAATAATGTCCACATCAACAAAAATCAAGAATTACTTATAACCTTCAGAAAAATCGACTGGCTCAAAAGCTCACTGGGTCACAAGTCTCCACTGGTATTCCTCCAAATATTACTTTACTCATGAATATTTTTCTTTTTCAAACTAAGTTAATATGACTGTGCAAAGATTTTCCAAGTATAAATTTCACAAAATTCAAATGGAAAAGTATGATATGAAAATTGTGATCCACATATTAATGCTGAAAAATCAAAATTTTTTTTAACTCAAAACACACAAAACTAACACAGTGTAACCCCTCAATCCCCCAAACTTAAATTGGACATTGTCCTCAATGTTCCCTAATCTACATGTGCACATGCAAATTAGAAGAAAATATCAGAAAAAGAACAACTTGAGTTGAGAAATACCTGAGATGGCTCACTTTATGCAAAACCTGTAAAAACAAAGACACAAAAACACAAACGCAACAACAATGACTCTAGACTTACTCTCACACAAGATGGATAGAATCAAACGAATTCAAAAAAATCCTAGACTAGACTGACTCAACAAAACTAAAATCTACAGATACACAGACACACTGACAAACTGACTCGGACTCAACTGACAGACATACAAATCAATCCTGGTCCAATACAGATGGTTTTTCAATACTGACGGAGAGAGGTTCAGATTTTACCTTCCATTTACTGGTCTCAAAAAGTGGAATGATTTCCAGCAGAGCATTCACTTCTTTAAACCCTTTTTCATTGAAATTAGTGTCAAAATTTGACAAGCATTCCTCAAATGGGTCATTGCATGTAAAGTTCAGAAATGGCTCAAGGATTGTAGTCTCAATCATGTTTACGTCACATAGGTCATTTGTATCTGGAGGCTGGTGGCCACTATTAAACACATTGAGCTCTAAAGTCATGTTACCAAAAGACAGTTTGTGCACTCCATTCCTGCAATTAGTGATTGCATTGGAGGTAGCCAAGAAGGGTCGACCCAAAATTACTGGAATTTGCCCACTGGTGTTCATCACAGGTTGTGTATCAATGACTATAAAGTCCACTGGAAAATAAAACTTGTCAACCTTGATTAGAACATCTTCTATTACACCTCTTGGAATTTTGACTGACCTATCGGCCAATTGAAGTGTAACAGATGTGGGTTTCAGTTCTCCTAGGCCCAATTGCTCGTACACAGAGTATAACAACAAATTAACGCTCGCTCCTAAATCAAGTAAGGCCCGATCGATTGAATGGTCACCAATGACACAAGAAATTGTGGGACTTCTAGGATCCTTGTACTTGACAGGAATTTTCTGTTGAACAATAGCGCTCAATGTTCAGCCAAAAATGTTTTCTTTGGAACATTCGTCTTCCTCTTTATCATACAGAGATTTTTCAAGAATTTTGCATAAGAAGGTATTTGTTTAATAGCGTCGATGAGAGGAATGTTTATGCGGACTTGCTTGAACACCTCTAACACATCGCTCTGTGGTGTACCTTTCTTAATTGGAATCAATCTCTATGGGTAAGGAGCTTTTGGGACAAAAGCAGTCGTGACTGACTCTTTGGGTTCCTTCTCAAGCGGGCAATCAGTGCCCTTTGATGGCTCAGATTGATCATGGCTTTGGTTATCCTGCTGTCTTTCTTTTGACATCCTAACCTGATTATCAACTGTTATCCCGGACCTAAGAGTGATGATAGATTTAACATCTCCATGATGTACGTTGGAAGTAGTTGAAGGCCCCACTTCGAATTGACCCTTAGGATTGGGAATGGGTTGACTGGGGAATTTACTATTTTCCCTCTCTCCAATGGCACTTGCAAGTTGCCCTATCTGTGTTTCAAGTTTCAATATGGCTTGGGAATTTGACTGCAAGGCTTGCTGAGTGGACTGCATGAATTGTTGCAGTGTTTCCTCCAGAGAGGGTTCATGCTGTTGTGGACCAGGTTGATAGGACTGACTCTGGAGTGAATGGAATGGTTGGCTTTGGGGTGGATGGAATGGTTGACTAGGTGCTTGAAACTGATGAGGTCCCTGATTCATGGGCTAGTTCTGACTCCATGAGAAATTAGGGTGATTCCGCCCATTGGGGTTATAGGTAGCAGAGAATGGACTCCCCTGTTGCTTCCCAAAATTATTTAGTGCGTTAGCCTGTTCGGCTAGGCACTCCAGATTTGCGTTTAGGGAAGGACAGGTTTGTACTGTGTGTCCCGGGTTAGTACACAAGGCACACACCTCAGACTGCATGCTCATTGACGGACTCACCTTCTGAGTCATTGTTAAAGCCTCTACTTTTTTAGTCAGATTTACAATTGCGAGCTTAACCTCAAAATCATTATTGACTTCGTACAAACCTCCTCCTTCGAAGGTTTGGCCTGAACTCTCCTTTTTAGAGAAATCCCATCGCTGAGAATTCTCCGCCAAGTTTTCCAAAAAATTCCATCCTTCAACTTGACTTTGTTCCAAAAATGCCCCATTCTTCATAGACTTGACCAAAGTACGGCTAGATGTGGTTAAGCCATCATAAAAAAATTGAATGAGTCTCCAAGATTCAAAACCATGATGGGGACATTTACTCAATAGATCCTTGAATCTTTCCTATGACTCCGAGAATTGTTCACCCTCTTTCTGAATAAAATTTGAAATTTCTATTTTGAGGGCGTTCGCTTTAGATATCGGGAAAAATTTATTCAAGAATTTATTTACCAACTGATCCCACGTGTTGATGGAATTTGATGGGAGGGAGTTCAGCCATGATTTCACTTTTTCTTTAAGAGAAAGGAAACAAGCAAAGTTTAAGAGATTCGTTAGTGACATTTTGAAGTTTTATAGTAGTGCAAATCTCTAAAAATTCCTTAATGTGTAAGTAGGGATCCTCACGATCAAGGCCATGGAAAGCAGGGAGGAGATGTAAAAGGCCCGGTTTTAGCTCATAAGTGGCTTTGGTGGCTAGGATGACTATGCTGGAGGGTGTGTTGGCTACGACCGATGAAAAATAGTCTTGAAGAGTTTTCTCGTGTTCTCCGGCCATTTTGGGTGATGGTGGTGGTGATGACGGTGGACTGTCTATATTTATGATTGGGCCTGACTGAGCCCCAGATGCAACGATCGGTGGTATGATGGACAGTGTAACTCAAACCAAGCGATTGGTGGAGTCACGAGACCAATGATGTATACACAAGTATGAACAAACACGCTCAAGCAAATCCACACAAAATATGCCCTAAAACTATACTGACACACATATCCTAGACTCTAGACTGCTCCTAATCTCCTTTCCAGAAAATTTAAGTCTCCCAGGAGAGTTTAACCATGAGCACTGCCAGGTAAGTTTCCAGGTAAGTGGAGGAGCACAATGGCAATCAACTTAAGCTTCCACTTATCCTTTCGGCTATTTACACATTGGTGACAAAACTAGCCTAGACACCGTGCTTGAAGCAAAACCATTCACCGGTGAAGTAAAAATAACTAAATCAAAGATGGTCCTAATGAGCATGAACAACTCTAAACAATGGTTCTGGATTTATTTTATTTGGGTAGTGCATGAACCAATTTTACTAATCTTTTTGGATTCTTTTTATTTTTTTTTAATGCAGGCCTAATCTAACAATGCAAGATTTAATAATTAAACAATTTTAATCTAATGCATGAACTAACACCCTAAATGCATGAGCAAATTAAATATTCAATTTTTTTTTATATTGTATGCAAAATAAATGCAAGACAACCTAGTAACAATTATACGAATGCATGAAAAGTTGAAAATTTGCAGAAAGTAGTTTAGAAACTTACCTTGGCCTATAGTAGCTTTTGCAAATTTTTCTTTTTTTAAGTGTGTAATTCAAAATCCTGCAAAAATCAACAAACAAAACCTAGGTGAAGACACCAAATCACATAAAAATATGCATGAAACCTAGATCTAGATGCAAAATTCTTAAACCTACAACTAGTGGAAAGATTAAACTAATAGAATTTTTAATTTTATTTTTCCGTTTCAAACCCAAGTCCCCGGCAACGGCACCAAAAACTTGTTGTGCAAATTTTAAATTTATAATTACTCATAAGCGCACGAATTGAATTAGAGTATAGAGATATGCAAGTGCGAGGTCGAACCCACAGGGACTTGATTTAGAATGAACGAGAAAACAAATTAAAAAGCCTAATATTTTAACCTTAACCTAGTTAACAATTTTTCAAGAGAATGATTGAATTGAAATTGCAAAATTAATTAAAAAATGGAGATTAAATCAAGTGAGAGAAATTACTAAGGTATCGGATTCCACCACCATTAAATCCATAATATTCCAATTATTTATTTATTCATTCTCAATTTTAAGAGATTTAAACAGTCGAGCACATTAATATCATATTCAAAAATTAGATTATCCTTTCCGTTTTAAAGATATAATTCCTAAGCATTTAGTGTATCATATTTTAATTCAAAAGACAATGGATCAAAGTATTAATCTAAGCATCCAATGTATTTAAATTAAAATAAAAGAAAACAATGAATCAAAGGGTTTACTTTTACTCAATTAAAAACCAAGCATTAATTAATTAGATATTAATATTAATAACTAAAAATACATGGCATTGATGGTAAAAGTAATTAACATCTATTAATTTGATGAAGCCAAAAATTATAATTAATCAGACACACATATTTGGGAATTAAGTAAATAAATAAAAGAAACTTATTTCATTAATTGGGTTTCATCCTCAACCTCAGTAAAGGAAATTAGCCAAACATTATGAAAGAATTAAAACAAAAGAGATAAGAAAATAAAACCCGAGCCATGTTGGAGATCCCGAGCCTTAGCCGTAATCCCTCTTGCTCCAGCCAAGCTTTCTGGTTATCCCATGCTATCACTCGATGGCCTTAATTTATAGACGAGTTGCTGATTTAATAAAGGAAGGACCCCATCTCAATCGGCTAGCATACAGACTCCACTCTTAGCAACTTCTATTTTCTTTTCTTCTTATTTTATCTTGTGTATTCGGTTGCCACTTCCTTCCGTATTTGAGTTTCCTTTCTTAGCTGCAGCTACTACCTCTTTCTATTATTTTCTCTTTTCTTACTTAATCTTCTATTGCCTTTTGTAAGATGTATTATGTTGTTTTCTCTGGTTGGGATGATGTCAGCAACTCCTTTTTCTTGGTTTCTTGAACAAACGTGTATTGCATAATTTTTCTCTGTTTGCTGGTACGATTGTTGGCTTGGATAGTTGCTTTTGTTCTTTTTGTTTTTTCTATTTTTTTTCTAATCTTTATATGTAACCATATATCAGCAATTTCTTTTGATTTCTTTGGTGAAAGATAGGCCCAGATTTGCTCCATATCAATGCACAACAACACATCAACCTAAAAACACACAAAAACACACTAATTAGATAAATTTAAATAATATGAGATACTAACAAATATAATTTTAGAATATATAATATATTACAATAATAATATAAAATAAACAAAATTTAAGAACTAACTAAGCAAATATTCAGGGGTAAAATTATCATATTTCTGTGCTCATCAGTGATCCAATCCTTCACACTAACTGATCACACCCAACTCTTGACTTGCACGTCCACTCAGGTTGTATATGTTTCTCTGAAAGGAACTGCTCAGAACGGATAGTATATTGCTGTACAGAAAGCTCGACCTCTCGCTTATCTCTTTGGCGAACAGGGTGTTGTGGCGATGATTACCTCCACTCTACATACAATCTTTCAGATTGTATGTAATGGCAATCTGTAGAAGGCTACTGTTTCCTCTTATAACAACCGTGCTCTGATCTGAGTCATAGTACGCTGCAGTGTACACGTTGACAGTTAACTTGTTGTCTTCTTCCTTGTTTGTAATCAGGGCCAGCCCTGAGATTTCAGGGGCCCTAGGCGAACTTTTAAGATTGGGCCCTTTACACTTACAAAAAATAAAATCATACTTATTTTAACAAAGTGTAAAACATCCAAAATAAAATATCATAATCAAATTCATAACACAGTATTATGTAAAATTTATTCTTCTCTTATGGGACCTCTTTTTACCAATATGTCTCTCAAATTTTGGTTCTCTTATATCAGCCTATATTTATTTATTTTTAATTTAAAAAATGTGGGATGAGACTTTTTCCTTTTTTTCTCCATAAACTTTTTATGTTGTTGTTTAACCATCTAACTTCACTAGTTCGATGACGAAGAATCGGTATTTTTTTTAATCAAAGATTTAAAGTCAAAATCACAAATTTTATATTAATAAAATGAAAGTAGAACTCCACTCAGTCTGTACATATGTCACTGCTGAGCACAGAAAAATGATTGTTTTACCCTTTATATTTAGATTAGTTAGCTCTTGAATTTTGTATATATTATATAATTAATGGGATTTTTGAATTTTGCATGAAAAATGGAGATTTTAAAGATAAGAAATTATAATGGAAGAGAATTGATGGAAAATGTGCTTAATGCAAAACATGGACCGATTCGACAAAATGGCCCTTCAAACCTATCATTGGATTCTAATCTAAATAGCTTTGGGTCTTCAAAGCTCAAATGTCCAAGCCCATTTGCTGCCCATTAAGAGAATTTAACAAGTTACATGAAACCAAAGCGGAGAAAGTTGTGTTGTTTACAGACGATCTTTCTAACAGCAGAAAGAAACGTTCAAGTTTGAATAGGTGTGTGGTATGGCATCAAGGTGTAGTAGGACGTGCAGACTTATTTGAATGAAATAAAGAAAATAAGATTATAGCAACACATGTCCAGGGTCTTAGTTTTTTGAGAGCACCAAGTAGTTGGGAGGCATCGAGTTTCCTTCAAGCTGCAGTAAATGAAAGAGTTTCATTTGAGAAGATTAATGCAACTCAGCCTAAAGTGGCAGCTCCAAGAAAGCAGTTTGAATGAAATAAGATACAGCATGCAAAGACTTGAAGAGAACTCACCTTGCAGTTAGCGTCAGATTAGCAAAGGAGAGTCAAGATGGGGAAATAAATCCAAGATGAACTTGACTGGAAATAAATTCAAGCATGAAGATGATGGCTTCGGTGATGTGGGCGAGGCATTCACGACATAGAAGAAGAGGAAGGTGGTTGCTGTTCTTGTACACACATGGATTTAGAAAAAAAAATATAAAAAGAAGAAAGAAAAGATTTCATACAGCTGAACAGAGAATAGCAAGCAACCTGAGAACAACAACACTAAGCCTACTTGCACCATGGCCGAATGAAGAAGTCAGAGAAAAAAATTGAAGTGATGCTAGCCGATTCAAGACAGCAAGTAGAAAGAAAAGAACAAAGAAGGAAAGACCGAAAATAGAAGAGCAGATAAAGGAAAGAGGAAGAATAGAAAGAAGAAAAAAATAGAAGTTGACATGGTTGGTTTCACATGCCAGAGAGGAAGAAAGATCACACGGCTCAAACTTAGGATGTTTTGAGGAATGAGGCACCGTGGGTTTAATATAAAATATAGAAAGAAGTTGAGTTTTTTAATATGGTGATTAAAATTGGAAAAGGGGCCCATTCCTTTCTCAAGCAAGCCACGCTGTCATTGTGTCTATAAATTGGACAAAGGAGACACGACTGAAGGGGAAACACGACACAACAATGGAGAGGCTCGGCTAGCAGAGGGCTTGAGGCTGAAGGTGTCGGGATCTTCGACGACCGCTAGGATTTTATTTTTCTATCTCTTTTATTTTAATTCTTTTATAATGTTCGGCTAATTTTTTGTACTGAAGTTGAGGATGAAATCCCATTAATAAAATAATTCTTCTTTTATTTATTTATTTAATTCTAATTATGTGTGTTTGATTATTTAAGATTTTGACTTCATCAAATTAATAGATGTTAATTATTTTTACCATCAATGCCTTGATGTATTTTTTATTATTAATATTAATATCTAATTAATTAATGCTTGGCGTTTAAATTAATTTAAAAGTAAAGCCCTTTGATTCATTGTTTTCTTTTATTTTAATTTAAATATATTAGATGCTTAGATTAATCCATTTTGATCCATTGTCTTTTAAATTAAAATAGGATACATTGAATGCTTAGAAATTACATCATTAAAAGTGAAGGAAAATCTGAATTTTGAACACCATATTAATGAACTTAAATGTAAATCTCTAAAAATTGGGAATTAATAAATAAATAATTGGAATATTATGAATTTAATGGTGGTGGAATCCGATACTTTAGTAATTTCTCTCACTTTATTCAATCTCTATTTTAGTTGTTTTATTTTAATTTTGCATGTTTAATTGAATCATTCTCTTGAAAAAATTGTTAACTAGGTTAAGGTTAAAATATTAGGCTTATTAATTTGTTTTCCAGTTCATTCCAAATCAAAGCCCTGTGGGTTCGACCTCGCACTTGCATAACTCTTTTCTTCAATTCAATTCGTGCGCTTGCGAGTAATTATAAATTTAAAATTTATACAACAGTCACCCAAAACATATGAACTCGTCAAAAATTTTGTGGGTGATTTTCTTTGTTTTGACATTTTTTACCCATTTCTATATGAGAGTGTTTAAAATATAATATATTACATATTTTTATGAATGTACTTCAATTTAAATAAAAGACGCATACAATTTGACGCTAATTAAATATATTTAGTGAACCAATTTAATAATGGGGGACGGATGATTCAATAAGAAAATAATACTTCTAAATTTGATTATAAATTTCTAAAAAATGATATTTAGAGATTGATATATAAAATTATAAAGAGTGATATTTAGATAGAATAGTGATAAAGTGACTATGTTAAGATTAATTTATCTAAAATCATTTAATTTAATTTTAAGAAAATAAAACTGCCTGATATTTCCAAAAAAAATTACCTTTTTTTATTGAAAAAGAATAGAAAATAAAATCACCCTTACGATATCGGTTGATATTTCGATTTTTTTAATGTAAAAAACAATATCTAAACATATAAATGACCGATATTTAATGAAAAATTACACATCCATGAATCCCATTGTAAGTGCCCCGGTTCGTCCAAGTCACCCTTATTGTCAATTACGTGACTTAGTTGAACTTGCCTTGGATGTATAAGAAGATCTAATATGAAGTTGAAGCGTCTACACCAAATACGGTATTGACACACAAGTAAGTGAACCGTAGGAGACCTTAGGCTAAGTCAAATACCTTAGAAGTCAATTGGAAAATAAAGATAATAAGTGACTTTCAACCTCGAAGCCTCATGCAGTCTGCTGAGACCTCGCAACCAGTTGTGCTGAGCTGTGCTGAGTCCAGCGGACCTTGTGTCTTGCTGACTCAGTCTCCTACAGATTTAGGAAGTTAAAATCTGTGTCCTTTTAATTGAGAGTTAATTATGGTAAATTGATTAGAAGTTAATTTATGGTAAAAGAATTTATCCATATGGTGAGATGCTCCCACCTCACTTAAAGTTTGAATTTGAATACCGATTGGGAGCTGTCCATGACAGTTATGGAAAGGCTCCTCCATGAGTTGTAAACCATTTTGCAATCTTCCCATCTAATCCTTAATTGATGGCTGAGATAAATCTACTGCAAATCATGCATGATGGATATGAGGTGGCTAGATTCTGACTGGACAAATTAACTTGTACATATGTGCTGTCCTTACAGACTTACCGCCGATGAGGTCTCATTGGAAGCCTTGAGGCCTCGTGGGCGTGACTTACTGCAAAACTGCAAACTGTCTTATAAAATAACAGTAAGCCTTTTGTAAGAGGTACTAAATACAGAGAGAAAAACAGGAAAAGTATCATATTGTGTCAGATCAATCAGCCTTCCCTCTTTACACCTTCTTCATCATCTTCCTTAGTGAATGTTTGGGTAATCATTACCCCAATCCTGATGAAGAGTAAGGTGTTCATATAGGACACCAGTCATACCCGAGTCCTACTGCTGTGCCGATGTATACGTTGATGTTGCTGATTTGATGGAAATGAGCACACAGATTCAGTAAAAGAAGAAAGAGCTTAAAGGAAAATGGTTAAGGCCCAAGGCAAGTTTTTTTTCTTCATTTTTATTTTAAACATTGTAAAGTGGATTAGAACAGTGAGTTCGAACCACTCTAAAAAATAAGTGTAGAGGATTAGACCAATTGAGTTGAACCTCTATAAAAACTAGGCTGTGTTATTTGGGTGTGAGACCCTTACATAGTATATTTGAGACGACCCTAGAGTTGGGAAGTTTGACAGTGGATGTAGGTTTGTTGAAACCGAACCACTATAAAATATTTGTGTTTATATGTGATTGAATGTATGGAATGAATATTTTATTTACTTAAAGTATAACTTGGTTGAGAAAATTTTAAAAGGGAATTAAAATTGAAAACCGACCTATTCACCCTTCTCTAGGTCGTGCATTACTCTAGTAACGGAATTTCACCCATAATTTTCTTCATTCTCTATAAATTTTTGAAAAAAAAAATCGACATGAGAGTGAAAAGATTGGCGATATATAGGCTGATATTCAGATATCGCGGATATCGAAATATCGGCCGATATATCGCCAGGGACGATATTTTCACCCCTTACCTTCACGAGGATGATTATAGTTCCAAGACAACTAACATTAATTTGAAAATATGAACAATTTTTTAATTTAATTTGAAAAAAAATTAGTACAAATTTTTAACCTATTTGACTCAAAAGTATTTTCAAATTTAGTCAACTCAAATCAGTTCATCTAATTTGTTAAGATTTTAGACTCTGAAGACAATAAATAAATGATGAATTATTCATATTATTATTATAGAAGGAGAATAGAGGGTGAAGAACAACCACTGGCGGCAGAGAAAGCGTGATTGGACCACCAGCTAAAAGGGTAGAGAAATAAAGATAAAAGATTGCGGTCCCTGCCATAGAAAGGGAGAGACTTTCTCTTGCTTTTAACTGGACTTGGTTGTAAAAAACAGATGACAAAAACAAGAAATCAGAGCACCAATCACGTGCGTGAGGGTCCATCAGAGATTTCCATTTCTATTAAGCTGACTGAAGATAAAAGACTGAGGGTCCCATTTCCATTTCCATTCAATTTAGTTTCCATTTGCATTTCCATTCAATTTAGTTTCCATTTCCATTCCATTGAGGTGACCATCAGTTAAAAGAATGGGGACTCACTCTACCAGACTGCCATTGAAAGCAACGTAAAGCCAAACCCATTTGCCAAAGTTGCTTTATTTTTAAAAACTTTAAAGTTTAGATATAAAAAAATTCAAAGTAATCAAATTTTAGATTACTTAGAAATTTTGATCTGATTAATTCGATTAAATTAATTTTTCATTAGTCACAAACCTTTCTAATAGATCAAAACGAGTTCATTTGTGACTCTTAGGCTAGGTGTGTGTGACAATACTACGAAGCTTAACATGTTAGTGATTATTAGAAGACAAACTTATATATATATATAGAATAGGGTAGGGCCTTTGTTTAATACATGGCATTCCTTTGTTTAATACTAAGCATTCATCACAGTTTCAAGTCACTTTAAGTTGGTTAAAGCATAACATAAGAAATAGTTTACTTTGACAATCATTTGATAAAACAAAATATAATTTATTATCGAATATTTTTTGAATCATAAAATGTTATCTAATGCCACGTAAATTTATTTTTCAATATCAAATTACCAGTGGTTATAATATAAAAAATAAAATAAAAATTGTAGTTATTGTAACACACTATCAGATTTTGACGGTAATAACAGGAGAAGTATAAAAATCTCAATATTAACAGAGAAATGGTATTTTCTAAATCATACTTCACACTTTTTCTTTAACACACTTCACACTTCACAGACTCTATCACACATTCACACCTTTTCTTTCTTTTGTTTGTTAGTTTCAAAGTTGTATGGGATATTTACATGTTTACAACACTTCACTTCTCCCCACAAACAAAATCGAAACATTTTGGTAAATTCCAAAGATGCATTTTGAGTGAGCATAGATTTTAAGCATATTGATAATTTTGTAGTGATAAAAAATTTAGTGAAAAAGTGAAAAGTAAAAATTTGATTGAAGATAATAGCACTAAAATTTCAATAACAATGGATGGACACTTTTGTGTCTTTTCAATTTTCATTTCTTAAGTAGCGATACATGTATAAAAAAACTTTGACCCTTCGAGAAATAAATAAATATATCACAGAAATTGGAGTGTAATAAAAAATATCATATGTTTTTAGAAAATATAATACATTTTTATATTAAATAAATAAAATAAATATGATTTATAATATGTAAAAGAAGATATTTATCAATATTTTAAAATTTTACTTTGACCGCATGAAAGCACATATGGCCAATTTGGAAGACTGAATGGTGGGGTCCATTATAAGTTATAAAATGAGCAGGGTAACTCAAAACTATTTATTTTATATAAAAAAATTTAACTCAAGTGTAAATCTATTCTCACGCGATTTCAGTATTAAAAAAAAATACCTTAAAATTACTACACTGACTTTTTTTCCACCCAATGGTAAAAGTGCCAGAATCTACAGTGCATTTGCAGTAAAAAAATCCTTTTTATTTTTAATTTACCATTGGAAAACCACGAAAAACCCAATGACACACTAAAAACCCATGAGAGCTCAAACCTCACGTCTCTCTATAATACAGTAAAAAAATTCCTTCTTTCACCCCAAATGCATGTGCATATATTTTACCAGAGTTGAACCCATCAAAAGGAATCTGATCACTTATTATACAACGTTAATTCAGTCACATCTCTTTCTCTTTTCCCTTTTGACAATCTGATCACTTTTTTATTTCTTCCAACATTTGCAGCAAAAACTTCCTTTTTTTCATCCACTGGTGAGTGGAGACCAGAAGCGTTGGGAAAGTGAAAAGAAAAAAGAATCAAAATGCAGAAGTGGAAAACTGACGTGGAGTGACTGAGTCAGTAATTGAATTTTGAAAGAATTTTTTTTAAAACCAGTGTCCTTTTAGAAATCAATTTGGTGTAAATACAAACATTAAATAATAATATATATATTTTTTAAATTTATGTGTGGAAAACATCAGGATACCCAGCGTAAACCTCCGTAGGTCAACCCACTACCCTTAGAGCACACTAAGGTAGGCCATGGGAGTTCGAACTTACAACATTCCACTTCTTGAAGCAGGAAGCAACTAGTTGAACTACGCCTATGTAAAAATTAAATAATAATTTTAGAAGAATGAAATATGATTAGCTTAAAAAATAAAGTTTGTTAAATATTTTAGTTTAAACACTCTTATCTCTGTGCTTATGTATATACATATAAAGAATAGGTTCACTCAAATAGATCTTTATCACTTGTTTTTTATGTTGAAAGACAAAATATAAGTAAAATTCATTAAATAGTAAGTAAAAATAAGAAAAGCATTTTAAAATAAAATTTGGTGGGTTGAAAAGATGTAGTCTTACTTTATCATATTATTATTTAATAATAAAGAAAATTTGTATAAAATTACTAAAAATAGAAAATAGGACTTTACGATTAAATTGGGTGAATTTGGATAATATGATTGAGATGTTTTATATTATATCTAAAAATAGAAAAATTGTACAAAATATGTGAGCTTAAAGAAAAAATTATTGGATGGTTGAGTTGGGGGTTTTACTAGCCTATAACTCAGGAATGTAATGACTCATTACTACCACAAGTCAATATAATATAAAATAAATTAGTGAAATTAAAAGTTACTTGACAAAGTATGTGTGAATCAAATTTCAGTCTAAAAGTTTAAATTTGATTGCTTAAATCTTAACATTATAATCTTACGTGTGAATCTGCCATTTACTGCTTTGCATTTATTCATTCACCAACTGTGGTGAGACGCAGTTGGAGTCCCTCCCTCGTCTACAAATTAAGCAGCTATTCTCTTTTGGAATTTGAATTCTTCCTTTATTTGAAGTGATCATACTTGTGCAGGCTGTGAAACCTCCGCTTCGTGCCAATGTCTTGTATCTTGCTACAGAATTTGCAGAACCTCCATCTCCATCGTGAGTGTTTTTATTCCTTTTTCTGATTTGTCTTCGTGAAATATCTGATGGGCCCTCTATTGATAAAGAAATTGATATGGATTTCACTTAACCTATATCATGACATGAGTGCTTACTTTCTCTGTCTATCCATGAAATATTTTAGAGATCTTTTATTAATATGAAATTGATAAGGTGGATGTTCTCTATGTATCAGGTCATATCTGATATGCCCATCCTAAATGAAATAAATGACCTAAGGAATTTAGGTCTTAATCTCAAATTGGGAAGTCAAATTGATTTAATCTTTAAAAGAATTGAACACTTCTTTTGATTTCACCGATCATCAATCTATTACATCTCATTCATTCCTCTTTCTCTCTTCCCTTTCTCATTCATTCTTCCCTTTTTTGAAACCCTAGTCCCTCACCTCTTCTGGCCTGTTGTTACTGATTTCATGGCTTTTCCATCAGTGGAATTCTTCCCTTGTGTCATCTCCTCTTTTTTATACATCTCTTTTTCCAAATCAACCAGATATTTTTTTTGAAAAATGTCATTACTTTGCATTAAGTAGGTGATCGAAAGAAAATCCTAGAACAAATTGATGCACATAGCAGGAATTTCTTGCATAAGACCCAATTGTGTTGGTCGTCACAAGATGCAACAACAACTGTAGTGAGACGCAGTTGGAGTCCCTCTCTCGTCTATAAATTAAGGAGCTTTTCCACACCCTTCTCAAATCACGCAGTTGGAGCTTTTCTTCCTTTATTTGAATTTTGAAGTGATGGCCAAATTACAATCGGAATCCTCTGCTTCGTGCCAATGTCTTGTATCTTGCTACAGAATTAGCAAAACCTCCATCTCCAGCGTGAGTGTTTTTATTCCTTTTTTCTGATTTGTCTTCATGAAATATCTGATGGGCCTTCTATTGATAAAGAAATTAGTATAAAAATATTTTATAGATCTTTCATTAATATGAAATTGATAAGGTGGATGTTCTCTATGTATCGGGTCATATCTGATATGCCCATAATAAATTAAATAAATGACCAAAGGATTTAGGTCTTAATCTCAAAATGAGAGAGAGGTCAAATTGATTTAATCTGTAAAAAAATTGAGCACTACTTATGATTTCACAGATCATCAATCTATTTTATTTTTTCACCGATTTCTTCATCTGGATCTTTGAGGGAAACACCTCATTCATTCTTCCCTCTTTTGAAACCCTAGTCCCTCACCTCTTCTGTCCTCAGCTGCCTGTTGCTACTGAGTTCATGGCTTTATGCATCTCTTTTTTTCAAATTTAAGCCATATTTTTTTTTTTTATGAAAAATATCATTACCTTATATCAATTAGGTGTTCTAAAGAAAATCCTAGAACAAATTGATGCACATAGAGTTGGATCTGACGGCTATTACCACTATTAGTTTGTGTCTAAATGTCAGCTTTTTAAGTATCGTGGCAAACACATATTGGATCTTTCAGTCATAGCAGGAATGTGTTGCATATGACCCAATTGTGTTGGTTGGCACAAGATGCAACCACAATGTTTTAAATGTGTTTGTGTGGCCAATACCCCAACATGTATTGTCACCTTGGCCAACATGAACTAAATCTTTTTGATGTATTTACCAGAAAAATCTTAATCATTGATTTGAAAATTGATAAGATAAAGCTCTAGTCATGCTGTTTTTTCATTTCTTTTTTTGGTAGACTTTCAAAAGGGATAAATGGGTAAATGGGTTAAATTTGATGAATGGATCTAACATCGGCTCTGATTCCTTTCTTTAATCAACATCATGACTACAATCTCATATTTGTAAATTTTTACTACAGATCTTAATTATTACACTGAAGGCACGAACTCTAGAGATGGTGTAAAGTATTTGATGAGCGAAGATATTAAGATTGTTAATCACCATGGCTTGAGTAGTATCGGAAATGTGATGAGGTAAGATCACTGCTGTTTTTTTTTTTTTCCCTAAACATCTAAAGTTTCTATTTGACTTCCAATAAAGGTCTTATTTCTCAAGCATTTACACATCCTTCTAACATACAATAGATGAGGGCTCTCTCTCTCTCACTTTAGCATCTCTACTGTAAATGGTGGCTAAAGATGTATGCTTTAAACGTATGCTGGCATCTCATTTGTAAACATTGTTGCAATAATGATACACGTTTACTATTAGGTCATTGCCAAAGTTGGTTTCTTTTCCAGAAGGGCTGCAACAACATCTCACAAAACTAGAAAGCTTGTTCATTGAAGAATGTGAAAGCTCGACTTCTTTACCTGAGTGGGTTGCAAATCTTGCATCACTTCGAGAATTGAAAATCAAGAACTGTCCTCACTTAGTTAATTGTTATGGTGACTCGCACATTCCAATTGTTACTGTAGAATGTGGTTATGCATATTCTTTTCTTCCCAAGTCTTTGATGTATGAGAGGTGGATTGGAGGTCATGCTCTTGGCCACCTCTTCTTTCACAGTAGTGGACGTAAATAAGGTATTTTCTACCATCTCTCCTAGTGATGTTTGATCATTGTTGTATGTCTCTGTTAGCTACCACTCTTCAAAGTTGTTTATTATTGTTGTTCTAAGAATGAAATTATATGTTCATCATTCTGTTTATTAGTTTAATTGAACATAGATTGTAGCTAGTAAATTGTCTTGGATTTATATAATTTCATCGATTTTTTATTCTTTCTTCCTTGTCTGCTCCTTATTGTAGCTAGTAACATGTACACATAGTATGTGCTAAGGCTCAATCAATTCTATTGATGCAGGTGGTACTATTTTTATTTTTATATTTACAATAGTTTAGGCCTTTTTTCCCATAATTATAACAGTGGTCTTATTTTAAGTCCAATGTGATGTCTAAGTGACATGCATTTGAATCAATTGTATAGGTTATTAGACTACCTTTTCAACAACGCCAAATTTATGTTATTTTGAAAGTAATTGGAGAAGTCATCGCAAAATTTCTCTCTATGATGGCGCCACAATCATCTTGCCTTTTATGTTGCTTCACATGTTGCATGTGCTACATAATCTTGTTGTTTTCCTTTGACTTGGTCAATGATTTCCTCACACAACATATTCAAAATTTGAATTCCCTCATAGTATGTATCTTATCTGCCTAATAAGATGAGATACGCTAACCCAATTGCGTGCAAATGGGCTTGGACCCATAGTACAAGAATTAGACCTTTACTTTGAACATTTTAAGCCCAGAAGCTCATCAAATTAATATTTCTTCAGCTTTGGACACTGGCTAATTTCGTGGGCCTGTAGAGTTATGTGATTCTGCAACAACACTCCCTTTGGTAGAGACTCGATCTCTTCAAATTGATCAATGCCAAGAAAGAAAGTGATGTAAGTGATCCATTACCATAACTAGTCAAAGTCTGTTTGCACATGTTGTCTATAGAGAGCTTTATATGGCTGATTACTATTGACCTTAAGAAAACAACAAAATATTATCCAATATATGTCAGGTTTGGCATTTACCAGTGTTGCAAATTTCAGTTAATATTGTTTTGATGTATCTAAAATATTAGCCAATATGAGTCGGATATGACCTAGGCCGAAATATCAGCACTAAGGGTCGGGTCACTACATGCACAGGGGTTGGAGTGGTGGAAGGGGCTGGAGGATGTCCTCTGGTTGAAACCTAGAGAGAAATAAGAGAGGAAATGGCCTCTTTGATCAACATAGGTGCTTAAATACCCCTTCTCATTTCCGTGATATTGGAACTCCGATGCCTAAATATCGGAAATCCAATATTGCTGAAATAGGTCGGACTTCCGAAAGAGATCTCCAAAAAGTTCCCAAATTGTTCTTTCTAGCCCGAGTTCTAGTAGCTTCCAATAGTCACCTATTAGAGTTCCAACATTGTCAGACTTCTCACACCTCACCCTCGGAAATTCGACCCTTCTACTCTATTATTCTCACAATTTCACTTCTGACAACCTCCCGGACCTTTCCAACTGGTCATCCAAGTGCGACAACGGTTATATATAGATACCGTAGATTAAATTACTGTTTGAAAAATTGGATCATTACGAGATTGCATCCCCACTGAAGCAAAAGAGAATCCATATTGTAAAGAAAATAAAAATGAAAGCACATCACATGGAAAGCATTTAAGACCACTTGCAGATTTCCAATACCATAGTAAATTACCCCTTTTATGGTTGCTACTGTAGTGTATACTGACTCAATCCTTTTGGTGGGTATGTTGGAACCAGCTATCTTTTGAAGTGTTTGGTCATTTGTTTTTGTCCATGTTTGAAAGTTGTGCCCTTTTTTATTTTTTATTTTTTTGCAATTATCAATATAATCAAATGGTGTAATACCCTGACCCGCATTAGGCGTAATTAGTCTAATAAATCCTTCTTAGACCGGTTAATCTAGAAGATTACGGTTAGGGCTTTGCGAAAAGCCCAAGTGTGGCCCAATCTGAGCTCGAAAGCTCAGTGACCCAGCTCATCTAGTTGGAAGGGCAAAATGGTAATTTACCATTCTTCGATATTATATTATTATTATTTTGTTATTTATACCTTTGCCTGATTATTTTGATTAATATGAGTTTTCCTTCTTCAAAGATTTTGATTTTCGAATGCGATTTTCAATTATTTTCAGAAAATGATATTTAAAACTGCCCGAAAAGACCCCGAGAGGAAGAAATAAATATTTTTAAATGATTTTAGAAATGATAAAATTTTGAGACAAGCATTTTATGTTAGACCATTTAGTACGGTCTAGGTTATTTCTTCAAACCCTAAAAATGAGAATTTTAATCCATTTTATTTAACACAAGTTCAATTAAGTAAATAGTGTTAAGTTATGAATTTTGTTTAAATCTATGGTCTTTAATGAATTCTAAATCTCTAAATTTTTATGGTGTTTAGAGTTTTTAAAACCCAACATTTTTGTTAAGTTGGATTAAAATTTATCAAGCTTTTAAAATTATATTTTAAGCTAAATATGGATTTTAGTCAAAACTGGACCCATCTGCAAAAACCCAAAACTAAGCAGGAAGGACTAATCTGCAAAAATAAATTTAACTGTAGTCGTTACTGTGCTGGGCGATGGGTTACCGCTGCATGCAGCGCCCATCGTGGCCATCACCCATTGCCCAACTACTTCTATAAATTCACTTCCCCTCTCAACTGGTTTCTCCCTCAGCCAGTGCCCATCTCTCAGCTCTGAGAAAACCAGACCAATGTCTATCTCCCTCTGTCTCTGTTTTCACAATTCGGTTGACCGCAGCTTAAAGAGGAAGATTTTTCAAAGTCGGGATTTTCAACCTAGGAATTCAAGCGAAGGTAACCTCTGTGTTCCTCTTCAAATTTTAACAAGTTTAGAATCAAGTAGAAGTAAATTTGACTGAGTTTTGAGTGTATAAAACTGACTTGAAGTTTAAGCAAAAACATGATTTTTCTTGTGTCACTTTGGTTTTGATAATAAAATCGGATGTTTTATCTAAGTATTAATGTTTTAAATTATTCCCTAGGGTAAGAGGATTCACTAAGAAGTCCATCTAGCCGGTTGGATGTGAAAACTGAATCCAAAAAATCCGCTGTTTCTGGATTCGTATTTCATGTGTTGCTGCTTGGTACTGTCTACTGTTGCAGATAGGAGAGGAAGACGACTCTCGGACGGTCCGAGAGTTGCTCTTCGGATGTTCCCAGCGTGACCCCTTCGGACGTTCCGATCTTCGGCTTGAAGTCCCGAAGCGTCAGAGGCTAACCGTTGCCCGCCTCTGCAGCCGAGACGTCTCGAGCCTGTTCGAAAGGACTAAACCCCTCTCGGACGATTCGAGATTCCCTCGGCATGATTCGAGACACACAGACCCACCGAAACCCTGTTTTCTGTCTTCTTGAGTTCGGAAGCACCTTCGGATGATCCGAGACTTGACCCTCGGACAATCCGAAGAGCAGAACCATGTTCCGAGGTTCTGTGGACTAGTTTCGACCGTGGCTCGGACAGTCCGAAGCCACAGTACCTGGTTCCGAGGCATGTTCCGAGGAACCCAATTCTTGAATGTTAAATCTTGGTTGATTGATGATTCATGTGTTAGATCATAGGTTTTCATGTAATGTTTATACCCTTTTGATAAATAAAAATTGTACTAACCTCTTCTTCTCTTATTACTATAGTATATTACTTATTATTTTCACTTCCAGGCCGACATTATTTGTCGGGCACTGAGTAACTTCACTTCAAGGCCGTGCTATATCTGTCGGGTACTGAGTGACCTCTAGGCCTAACTCAATACGTCAATCTGGTCAATGCCTAGAAAACAATATGAGAAGTGGCCTGAGCCCTTTTACATCTAGACCTATCTCAATACGTCAATATGGTCATGCCTAGAAGACAATATGAGAATTGGTCTGAGCACCTATTTATTATTATATTATGGATTATTGTAACTTAAAATGGTTAGAACCAAGTAGGAGACTCAGTTCCATGTACCCTGGAGATTATTGGAAAAACAGTATGGTTTTGAAATACTACTTGTATGTATTTCTTTGAATAGTATGTATATTGACCAATTATTGATTGCACACTTGTTTGCATATTGATAGAGACTTCGAGACCACACAATTTCGGTGAGGGGACTTAACTTTGCAGTACGTGTAAATCAGGTTCAATGGGATGGATCTTGAGCAATGAGTGGTTTCAAGTTTTGATGAACCCACCCATGTGCTTGGACGTGATGCACTGTTGTAAGAAGTGTTTATGATGATTGTAAATGTTTATGATGTTGATCATATGTGTTTAAATACTGCTTCCACGTGCCCTTGACTAGTGAACCAATATCGACCATGTGTGTGAGATGGTTTACGTCTACTGGACCAGGGGTGTTGACAGTTGCTGACTTGGGGAGTGTGAGCACCGGCCATGTGAAGGCCGAAGATGTACTAACAATGATGTATTTTGACCGTGTCGGGACTTAATACAATGGTCTCAGAGTAGTATGTAGGTGTTACGATGGATGACATCAGTAATGGAATGATGTTGAGAATTTATTTTCAAGCATGAGATATCATATTGCAAATGTTGATTATTTAACTAACCTGGTTTTTCATTAGACTGCATTGTTATATTTCCTTCACTGGGCTAGTTAGCTCACACCACTCACATTTCAGGAGATGTGCCCGAGGAGGAGAACCCTCCGTATGAAGCTTAGGATGGATAAACTGCTGCGTTGCCTTGGGATTCCCACTGAGGGGAATTCTGCTTTCTTTGTCTTTTGGGTCTTTGAACCATATGTTTTTGTAAAGTACCGTGTGTGGTACTTAGTTTGTGTTGATGTGTGGTACTTAGTTTGGTCTTTGAACCATAGCGATTTAATTCATATCGTTCAATACATTTAATAATAATTCATTTATGGAATTATGTGTTTTTTATTGTGTTGTGGGTAGGCATATAGTATATGTTTGAGTCCACCTGTTGGGCTCATGTGTGGCTTTTATTTCTGGGCCTAACCTTTGATCCGGTCCAGTTGGAATCTTGAGATTAGTTTCAAAAAGAAAAATCAGTGACGTTCTGGGCCTACTTCCGGGTCGGGGCACTACAAATGGACCTCTATAATATGATACTATTATCAAGAAATTTTAACTGGTATAAGTGCTTGTAGCCTTTAATTTTTAAGTTGATTGCTTACAATATTTATTCGGGATTGTGATTCTGCAGATGGAAAAAGATATTTATGATTGTATTGATATCTACAAGCTTTCCTACATTTTCTGCATTTTATTTATTCTTGAGTGTAATATTACCAAGAACATATGTACTTTGTAGTTTCTAAACACAAAATGGGAAAAAAAATGTGCAATAACTGTTATTGCGCCAGACTACTCTGAAGAAGAGGCGATGAGGATGCTGAGTTTGGCTCTCCTATGCACCAATCCATCTCCTGCTCTTAGACCTGTAATGTCTGATGTGGTTAGAATGCTTCAAGGTGAAATTGAATTACGACCACCACTTGTTAAGTACAGCTCAATTCGCAGGCCTATCTCCTACAAGAGCAAGGAAATCTATTAGAACTTGTTGACCCAAATCTTGGGCCAGACTACTCTGAAGAAGAGGCAATGAGGATATTGAATTTGGCTCTCCTATGCACCAATCCATCTCCTGCTCTTAGACCTGCAATGTCCAATGTGGTTAGAATGCTTCAAGGTGAAATTGAAATACGATTCGCAGAAATTGGTCTAAAGCCTTTAAGAAGCCTCTAGCAACGGGGAAGCCAGACAGCTCGATGATTCGCTGCAGCTTTGAGTTGGAGCTCAAGCAACCACCTCCAACATACGAAACATGTTCTTATGACTCAGAAAGGAGGCGGAGTATCTGCTCCAATTGGGAGATCTCAAGGCGTTTAGGAAGGCAGGAAATGTACATGTGGAGCCTCATAGGGCAGTTCCAATTTTCCCGTGGACCGACGACATTATGATCCTTTATCAACATAGCTTGCGTAGCATTGGAAATGAGAATGTCCTTGGATGAGAACAATGCTATTTTCTATTAAATATTTTAATTTCCTTTCTAAAAATATCAGCTCAGGTAGTTTATTGATTTACTACCATATTTTGCTTCTTCAAACTCTAAGTAGTGTTTCACATGATTGGAATTGTTATGTTTTATACAAATTGGTTACGCCGACTCTAGAGCAGTTGCTGTTTCTTTGTAATTTTCAAGATGTTGCACTAATCACTAATGGTTTTAGTTGTCGGCTTGGTTTCGTAGTCGATTGATTCACATTTTGCAGGTCTGTAGTATGTTTGGTCATTGTGCTAAACTTTGAGTTAGGTAACGGTTGGTCTTACAATTGATGAATGAATTATCTCATTACTTAGAGAGAGAAACCATTTATTTCATTTCGTCAAATGCTACTTGTGATGCCCAGGCCTAGAAGTAGAGCTCTGTCAGTCCGACCCCCAACTTAACACAACGCGTTTTGGGCCAGGAGTTGAACCTGGGCCCAATCCAAAGCCGTGTGGGCCGATGTGGGCCCAAAGCAGACAATATTGTGTTGGGTCGAGTTCGAGTCGTGACTTCCTATATGGGCCTCTCTTGTATTTGTAGTCGAGTCGAGGAGGGCTCTAGGCCTAAGTAGAGATGATTGTGACGCCCAAGCACAAAAATAGAGCTTTGTTGATCCAATCGGCAGAGCACCATTGGATCGACCAATGGCATGTAGCTGGTCGGGCGTGTAGATGTGGAAAAAGTCCCACATCGCCCAGGAGCTAGTTTTGAAGGAGGTTGATATGAGGGAGCTCACCCCACCTAGCCCAACGTGTTTTGGGCCAAGAGTAGAGCCTGGGTCCAATGCAAAACCGAGTAGGTCGGTGTGGACCCAAAGCGGACAATATTGTGTAAGGTCGAATTTGGGTTGTGACAATACATACGTACCATAACTCAAACATAAATATTGTTATTGACTAAATTGCATTTTTGTATTTTAGTTGACTAGATATTGAATAAGGATTTTCTGTAACACTAGCTAGAGATTAACATGATACTATTTTTGTAAGCATTTCATGAATTTTAAGTTGTCCAAATAACTAGCCACTCTTTAATTTTTTATCGATATTTTTTCTATTTTAATCACTAAAATTAAGTAGTTAGAAGCAAACAAGTGTATTCTATGTTTCCCTTCTTCAATTTTCTTAAACAGAATCTGACTCTAAGTGAAAATTGAACTCAATGCTGATTTCAGATGTAGAAGTGAATCAGGCTAACGTTAAACCTCTCAAGTGAATAACATGTATGAAGAAAAATATGAAACATGATTCGAATGTTGCTACGATTTGTGTCGGTTTAAGAGTCCCATGTTTTATACGCATGATAGAACTATTGTAATGCCTCGCCCTTTTTCACACTTCGCTTTCTGTAAATCAGAGTATATTTTTTTTTTTTTTCATAACAATAAAAGTGAGCAAGAGCGGGACATCACGACGCGAGATAAGTCCGAACTTCCAAAGTCCGACCCTTAACTGACCAACCCTATGTGTGCATGGACTAAGTCCATGAAAACGGTTCACACATAACAATATAAACATGTAGAATTATAATAGAACCTAGTTTTATTCCATTTCAAATAGCAAAGTATGTCAAGTGTTTGTCCATAATTAAAATATCATAATTATCCAAATAAACATCCAACCATAGCAAACCATCTAAATTATTATATGTCCGAAGTCTAGTTACTCAAATACATGTCCATAAGTAACGTAATCAAAATATAAAATAAAAGCATCCAACCTCCTATGCCTGGCCCGTTTCGCGTTCATCGTTTCCCTTGTTTCTTGTATCATCCACTAGGGTAGAAGTAGGGCGTTAGAACAACGCGTCCAGTAGGTATTCCAATTAGGGCTAACACATGGTCAGTACAAAACATTTGTAATAATATCATAATGTCAAAAGCCATATAAACCATGCCATGAAATGATGACAAATGCAATGAGTCTCACCCATCACATGTACATAAAAGTACCCCCACATAGGTCTTTCGGACTCCCCGATGGAGTGTGGACCCTCTGGTTTCTTCTTGATGGAAAAGCACATCAAGGTATCCCACATAGGTTTTTCGGACGCCCCGACGGAGTGTGGCCCCTCCGGTTACATATTCTTCACCCCATGCTATGCATGAGATGCCAATGAAGCACATACTATTTTATATAATAAACATAGCATTAAAACTCACATTTTGAAACAATATCTTATACAACATAATTTCATAAAAAATAAGATAAGAAACATTGTACATAAATCCATGGTTTCAAAGAGGTGGAATCCTACCAAAGACCACTAACGCGTCCTTGCGCTTTCGTCCGGTAACCGCTCACAATCGTACACACCTTGTGAGGTCCCGTTACTTTATAATATATCAATCAATTAAAACATGTCCCGTTTGATTTACAATAATGTCCAAGTCCATAAAACAATCCCCATGGGGTTCGGCCATACACCATGGCCGAACCTATGTCCATCATTTTCACCTATTTACAACTTTGTCATTGATTCCATCAACTTATGTTTGAGTTCCAAAACATAGGTCCATTCATTTATTTACTACTCCAAGTCCAAGAGTGATCCATACATAAAACTCATCATAAAACCCCCAAGTTTACCAAATATTTCTTCATGGGGTTCGGCCATACACCATGGCCGAACCCATGGTCCATTAATTCTACATAATTACCATATTGCCATCCAAGGCTATAATTTCATTATTCTCACCCTTCATCCTTTGGTTTGGTGAACCATTCATTAAAAACATACATAGGCAATATTAAATTCATAATTGAACCACAAAATTGATTTATGGGGTTCGGCCAAACACCATGGCCGAACCCTATGATGTATAACTTTCCAATTATAGCAATTCCATTCTTGAATCCATAATTCAAGGTTCCTTCCATAATTAGAAACTTTCTAATTTAATAACCATCTTCCATTTTAATCAATTAAAATCCATTAACAATACCTGTAACACCTCGGATTTTCAGATTATTATTTTATATGACACTTACTCTTGTAAATGGTGGATTTTAGAATTGGACCTTATATGGATAACGAATTGGGCCATGACCCAATTAAATTGTGACATAGGTTTTATCAAAAATAAAAGAAATGGTGCATGATCGATTATTGGATTTGAAATATCCAAGGAGATGTTAAAAATCAAATAAAGATTATACTTGGCTGAATTTTAGATAATGATATTCATATTATTCTCATGGGATATTTTAAATAGGGTATGCAAATAATCTTAAACTAATTAAAAAGGAGGGTACACGGCATTGCTATATGTATTTTAGCAATTGGCTGATTGGAAGATCTTAAATTAAGAAAGGGAAAGACGACTATGGCTAATTAAAGAGGGAAAGTCGGCCATGGTTAAATAAGGAAGGTTTGACATATGTTCAGTATTTTGGTTTTAAATTTCCACTCCGATGTCTGATTTCTTTGATTCTTTTTGCGTTGGAAAGAAGACTTCAAGGGCTACAACTTTGTAGTTTACCACTTTTTCTGATTCGGAAGTTAACAAGGTCAAAACTGAGTTAAAATATAGTATATGTGTAATAACAGGGAACACAAGGGGTGCACGGCTAAGGGTTGCTTGTCTTAAGAACTTTCTAATGTGGAATTAGGAAAGGCTATAAAAGGAGACGGTTTTGACATCCTTTATTGTTGAGTTTATTCCTCTCTCTCCCTCTCTCAATTCATCATTCTCTTCCACGCCAAGAACAAGAGAAGAAAGGGCAGCAACAAAAAGGAGTTCTTGTTTGGAGAAAAGCAAAGGGAAAGGAAAAGAAAATTAGAAGAGCAAGGATTGAAAAGAGGTTAGTATTTAATTGTTTGTTTAATTTTATTTTTATGAAACAAAAGAACCATAGTGTTCGGCCATGAAGTTTGGCCGAACCCCATGGAGGAAAATATTGGAGATGATTTAACGGTTTAAATGGAGAGATTGGATTTATTTCAATGGGGTTATGTTCTTAAATTTTGGATCATGGAAAGTCATGGTTATTTCATGATGGTTTGAATAATAAAAACCATGGAGATTTATGGTTTAGATTAACAAATTTGAATGATGAAAATCCAAAGAAGAGTTTGATAATTTTTAAAGGAAAAATTGGAAGGACATTGGGTCGGCCATGGCATGGCCGAACCATGATGTTTTTATGGTTAAGTTATGGGATCTAAAGTAATAAAAAGAAGAAGTGAGGTTCGGCCATGGTGTATGGCCGAACCCCACCAAACATTTTGTGGATTGGTGATGGATTTTATTTGGATCTAAAACCAATGGCCAAGATCATGAACTATAGGGTTCAGCCAAGGTATATGGCCGAACCCCATGGGGTAGATTTTGGAATAGAGATTAAAATAGAAAACCTTTTAATTAAGGAAAGAGTTTGCTAAATTGGAAAGCACCCGATTTTGGAGGTGTTCTACTAAATCTGGAAACCTTCCATTTATGGAAGGAGGTTGTTTAATTTAGTAAGTCTAATTAAGGAAAGTATCCAAATATGGAAAGTATTGCTAAACTTGCAAAGCAGTCCAAATATGGAAAGAGTTGCTAAATTTGGAAAAGCAATCTAATTTTGGAAGGTGTTTCCAATTATGGAAAGGATTGGTTAATTAAGGAAACAATCCATTTACGGAAAGGAGGTTGCTGATTAGGAAAGTTTCTATTCTTGGAATTGGATATTAAAATTAGAAAATATCTCATGAAGATTTATTATGGAAACTATCCAAGAATGGAAGGTGGGGTTTAATCATAGAAATTGGATTAAATGAATGGATTGGATACCATGAGTGAGGTTCGGCCATGGTGTATGGCCGAACCCCACTAGGGTTTAATTTTGGAATTTTTTTTTTTTAAATTATGGAGTATGATGTCTAAGTATGGAATCTATGTTTGGAAAACATACAATTATGGAAGGTAGAGTTAATTTGGAAACTATACACCATAGTGTTCGGCCAAGGGTATGGCCAAACCCCATGGTCCAAATTAAATGATTAATGGCATCTTTAATTCATGGTTTAAGGGCTGATTTATGAATCAGATTATGAACCTATATTATGAGTTAGGTTATGTGATTTTAAAATAAAATATGGGATACAATGTATGTTATGGATTAATGGATAAAGGAATGGCAAAATGTAATTAAACACCAAAGTAGAGAACCATGGGTTCGGCCATGATGTATGGTCGAACCCCATGAGTTGTGTTTAATGAAATTATTTGGTTAGAGAAATTTATAAGGTCTAATTATGGAGGATTTAAAGGAAAGAGGAAACCAATGACATTTTTGTAAATATGAGAGAATATTGGACATTGGGTTCGGCCATGGTGTATGGCCGAACCCCATGAATTATTTTATGGGATTATGTGCTTTGTAAGCATGAATGGATGACTTGGAACCTAAGCAAAGAAAAGGGGCTAGTGTTAACAACAATGGCATTTTTGTAAATATGTATGAAAAATGGTAAGCCATGGGTTCGGCCATGTTGTATGGCCGAACCCCATGGGGTTTTGTTATAGACTTCGAACCTTGTAATTAGGTGAGACTAGATGTTGATTTATTATTACATTATAAGGTAATGGGATCTCGCAAGCGGTGCGTGATCGGTAATCGAATCTTGGACGGAAACACAAGGACTTGTGAACTGTCTTAGGTAGGATTCCACCTCTTTGAAACCATGGCTTATGTACTTTGTTTTATCTTATGTTTGATGAAAATATGTTTCAAAGGATATGCTTTATTATTGAATTTCAAATGCTATGTTTAATTGTTTAAATAGCATGGGTTAATTATGTTTCAAAAGATGATTTTACATGTTAGGTTTATTTGTATAAAGAGCATGTGTTGGATATGTTTTCAAATGATGATTTTTCAATGCTATGTTTATGTTATAAAATAACATGTGTTTCATTGGCATCTCATACATGGCATGTGGTGGAGGATTTATAACCGGAGGGGTCACACTCTGTCGGGGCTTCCGAAAAACCTATGTGCAACACCTTGATGTGATTTCCATCAAGAAGATTTTCGGAGGGTCCACACTCCGTCGGGGCGTCCGAAAAACCTATGTGGTGGGTACATTTATGTACATGTGATGGGTGGGGCTCATTGCATATTTGTCATCATTGCATGGCATGGATTTTACCTGGTTTTATATATTATGTTATAATATATGTTTTGTACTAAGCATGTGTTAACCCTAATTGGAATACCTACTGGGCGCGTTGTACTAACGCCCTACTTCTACCCTATAGTTGGTGATACAGGTATTCAGGAAAACAATGAACCTAAGACGGATCAGGCATAGAAGCTTGGAAGACTTATTTTACTTGTTTTTGAATAAAGATACTCATGAACTTGTATTTGAGTATTTGGATTTTGGAATGTAATAACTTAGATGGTTGAATGATTTGGTTTGATGATTATGAGGTACTTTGCTATCTAAATGGATTAGAACTCGGTTTTTAATATGATTCCGCAGTTTATAATTTTAATTCTGCAAGTCGGTTTTGTTATGTGTCAACTATTTTATTGGACTGAGTCCATACACACATAGGGTTGGCCAGTTAAGAGTCGGACTTTAGAAGTTCGGACTTAGCAAAAAAAATATATATACTGAATTTACGGAAAAAAAACGAGTGAAAAAGGGCGAGGCGTTACAATACTAATACACCTCCATGGGGTTCGGCCATTCACCATGGCCGAACCCTATGGTTCATAATGTTCTCTTTTAAATGCAATCAAACATCATAACCCTCCATGGTTTTCATGGTCTAATTGCATCTAAAACCATCAAACCTTCTGTCCATTTAAAATAAATCATAAATAACATTTCCCATCATTTTCCATGATCTAAATACATGAACATCATCCCATGATTATTTTTGAGTATGGCCGAACCCATGGTCTAAGGTTCTTTACCAAAACATCCATTTAAACCCTTTTAAAATTATAACCATGACTATGATTTTCATCCTCCAAACTTCCATTAAAAATCACCAAAGTTCTTCCATGGGGTTCGGCCATACAACATGGCCGAACCCTATGGTTCATCATTCCATTAATTAACCGTAACCATTCCCTCAATTTTCTTCCATGGGGTTCGACCATACACCATGGCCAAACCCCATGGTTCTTTTCTTAAACAAAAACATCAAAACTACTTACCGGTTCTGCGACTCCTCCGATTTTCCTTCGCTTGTTCTTGTTCTTCCAATCCTTCTCTTCCTTACCCTCTTTCCACTTCTTCTTGATCTTTCCCACATCCAAGAACGCCTTCTTGTTGTTGTGTGTGCCGTGCGCCCTTGCTGCCCTTCTCCTTTATTAAAAATTCTACACGGTAAGATAGCAATTTCCGTGAGCCCCTTGCTGCCTTTCCTTTATCAACTTCTTTCACTCGGTCCTATCTTGCTTGAAATAGCCATTGCCGTGTATATGCTTCCCACTTTGGGAAGTCCTAATTAGAAGATGACATGCGCCCCTTGTCTATAACACTTCCACTTGGCCAATGTCTTTAGAAGATAGCCGTGCGCCCCTTCCTTTTAGCACATTCCTTATTATTACTCCTAATAAGGAAAGACCTCCTTTAAGAAGATCTTAAGTGCATCAACTTGGATTGCGCCTATCCCACACACGGCATAGCAATCTCTATTTTTAATCCTCTCCATGCGCATAATCATGGATTGCAAACCTTCATACACGACCATGCTATCTTTTATTTAATTTTAGACATAATGTATTACTAATTTAATTAAGCCCATTTAATTTTTATTGAAACCATTTCCATAATCCATTGGGTCTTAATTGGGCAATGACCCAACACTTTGCCCATATAAGATCCATATCTAATAATTCACAAATTAAATGGCAAATTCCGTAAATATTTATAACTTGAAAATCCGGAGTGTTGCAACTATAAAGGTATTTGAAATGAGAAAATATGAAACTTATATTTCTGATAGATTTTAAAGCTTGAATATCTTGACATATGTTAGTTTTATACTTTTGAAAATTGGAACTTTGATATTTTGGTTCCAAAGTAAAAGTTATAAACATCCACTTAGTATCAAAAGAAAATTCTTGAATTACTTGAATAATTACTTTTTAGATATTTTTATGTTATTTCTTATATAAATCTAGACGATCTTCGTAGTCATTGCCATTGTAACTTTATCGCGTTAAAAATGCGATTTTAATGTCGATCCCATTTTTAACGGGAATTTAACGTTAAAAACGTGTTTTTAATGTGATAAATGGTAAAATCGCATTTTTACTGTTAACTTTTTCTCCCACTTTCCATTCGTCGAATCCACTGCTGGCCTATTGTACCTGTTTAATCGCCGAATGCATTGCGTGCTGCAATTCTGGCCATTCTTGTCTTCTGCATTTTGGATACTCAACAAATCCTCTTCTCTTCTATAAATTAGAATTTTGATTTCTTCTTGGCTATGCTCATTCATGATATTTGCTATTCATTCCTAAACTCCATCATGGCCGAAGAAAGAAAATACAAAGACGGCAGTGGCTAGAAAGAGGGAAATGAGAAGAAGATTAGGGCTGCGTTTGGATGGGGGGTAAATTTTAGAGGGGTTACCCCGAGTAAGGGGTCACCTTTGAGTGGGGGTGACACTTGAAGTGGGATTACCCTTATCTTTTTTGGTAATTGTAATGGTAAAGTAAAAACTTAGCCTAAAGGTAAAAAATCTTGTTTGGTAACTACAAGCAAGGGTAACCTGATATTTTAATATTTCTTGAGAAATTTTATAAAACATAATTATTAAATAATATTCATGAAGTAAATCCTAATACTATAACTTATAATAATATTATCTATTTTTTATAAATTATTTTTCATAATTATAATTTAAAATGAACACTTGCATTCTAACATTAAAAAATAAATAAATATTTTTTTTGATATTATTATTTTAAAACCCAATAAATGAATAAAAAAATATCAACATATCTCTTCATAAAAAATTCTAATTTTTATTTTTTATATTATATGAATTTAATAAAAATATTAATTCTCATAAAATTGTTAATATGTCAAGTTATCCGTGTTTACAGTTACCCCTACTCAAGGATAACGTCGGGTAACCCCCATAAAATTTACCCTCATCTAAATGCATCACGTTGAAAATATTGACACATTTTTAAAATAAAATTCCAACAGAAGAAATTGTTAATTACCCCAAAAGAGATTACCATGAACTTCAAACTCTTTTGGAGTTTCGAGACCCTATCAAAATTTGCACAGAATCACTTCTAAAAATAGGACATTTTGACAATTATGTTTCATAATTTTTTTTTTATATTATATGAATTTAATAAAAAATATTAATTCTTATAAAATTGTTAATATATTAGATTGCCCCTGCTTACCATTACCCCTACTCAAAGGTAATCCCCGTAAAATTTACCCCTCATCCAAATGCATCATGACGCTTTTTTAAAATAAATTTAAAAAAGAATTAAATTACTAATTACTTGAAATATATTATTTTTTTAATTATATAATATTTTTTTTTGAAAGGTTTTAATTCTATAATATATAATTGATAAAGAGAGGAATGGAAGGGGTATTGAGGGGTAGGATATTGTAAATACCCCAACCTCCAAAGGGGTATTAAAAAATGGGATGAGAGGGGTAAATTTTTACCCTCACCCCCTTGTTACCACGGGCGGTTACCCCCTTGTTACCCCCATCCAAAGGCAGCCCTAGGTTTGGTTTCTGTGTAATTAAAAGAGGGCGGCGGCTAGAAAGAGTGAAATGGGAAGAAGATTATGGTTTATTAAAAGATACCAAGTGAATACCCGTGAACACCCTTTTTAGGGTTTGTGCTTACGTGAGTACTATAATAGTATTAATGTTTTGCTAAAAAAATATTTTTGGATGAAAATAATAAAATAAAAATCTTATATTGAAAGTAAAAATTATAATAACATTTTTTATTTACCTTATTATAATAATTTGATATTATATTCATCATCTAATATTTTTGCTATTGCGATCATTATTAAAAACTCTTTTTTTATATTTTATTATATCATTATAACATAATTAATTATAGCTCAAAATTTTCACTAATAATTTTTTTATCTAGTTATTATTAATTAAAAAATAAAATCTCTATGCTCAATTAAAAAATATCATCATCATAAAAAAATCATTTTAGAGTTAAAAACTTAGAATGTCAATCTTGTTTTGTAAGTAGCTTTCTTGCTTTGACTTTAAAAATAAAATATACAATAATTAATTACATTGTTAAATTAGAATGGATTTGGAAGCTAAAATGAATTTATAAGATTCAATCTATGGTAATACATAATCGATCACTCATAAATCTATATTTATAAAAGATTAGTCTATAGTTACAAAAACTAAAGTATAGATAGAAATGTTCTATACTTTGGAAATTAATAAATAGTAATTATTAACAATTGGAAATCATTTTGTTTTATTTATTATATTTATTTCATTATTTTTTAAATATTTATATTTTCTGCGAGATTTTCTCGTTAAATTTATGTTAAAACCCCGTGAATTTAAAAATATCCCGTTATTAACATTTGCCGTTAGTATCTCGAGAACTATATTATGTACGTGACACAGGGAAGCAACTCTTCTTTTTTTACCAATTGTTATTTTACGATTTACATTTCTTTATGTTACAATTAGTGTTACTTTGATCCAGAGTCAAGGATTATAGTGAGTCCAAGTAATAAAGTTTGAATAAATTTAGTCACTGAAATGTAGGAAGGAGTTGGGCAATTGTGGGGACTAATTTGCTGTCCATATATAGAACGACTAATAGATTTATACTCTAACTTTTATTATGGAATTAAGCAAAGAATTAGGAAATATAAGTAGAAGGATGGAACCTCTTCGAATTGGTTCCAAGCTTATTGCATTTCATCAAATTCGATATAAAGAAAATACTTATAAATCATACAATTCCGTAAATCATAATATGTGATTTGGAATTCCTGATATACGGCAACTTTATGATCGACTTAATTTTAACAACATTGAATATCACAATGAGTGGTTTCACCTTTTCAATTACTGATGGATCTATTCAAAAGATCAAGACTGAGTAGAAGTATGAAAATTTTCAATTTCTACCCCACGGAACCTTAATCAACACTATTATAGATGACACGAAGTAGCCTAGGTCATTCATTTTATCCTTTTGGAAACCACCTCAATCGACCCTCTGTATTTTCTTCTTTTCTCAGGGCGTGCCACAACGCCACAACACCAGCAACTCCTTGCTGGATTTGCTGTTTCGATTTCCTTCCCTTTTCTCTTTTGTTTTGCTGGTTTTCAGGCTATGGATCAGTTCTTGGGTTGGCAGCACCCACCCTTCCATTTTTGGCTTTGCCACGTCCTTCTTAGTGTGTTCTTTTGCCCAGTTGGCACTTCGGTGGGGTCCATGTGAGTAGTACTTAAAAGTGGCCCTCTTTTTCTCCCATCGGTTCGAACGTGGGTTCAAAGCGTTAATTCATCAATTTTGCCCAATTGAGTCTCGATCGGGTCTCGATCGAATTTGTTGGATCCCATGCTTGCATCAGTCTCTCCTGGTTGGAGAAAACTTGTCCTCAAGTTTAGTTAAGTTTTGAGGGAAATTGCCAGCCGTCCCTTTGGCCACCAACTTCTTATTTGTTGCTTCAATTGGTGCTGGAGAGATGGTTTGTATATTTGTTCACCCATCTCTAATTGGTTCACGAACCCCTTTTGTGGATCTTATCTTTTTCTCCAAAACACAAAATTGATTAAAGAAAATTGTTTATCAGTTCTTTGCATAAACTCTTCCAAGATGGGATCCACATTTAGTTCAATGGATTGAACCATGTTTGTGTGTGATGGATCAGACATCTCCATCGTTTTGTTTCGATGTGAAGTCTCCATTGAATGTTGAACTAGAGATTCATGGCTTGTCTCCTCAACCATCCGTTCAACGGTCTATCCTCCAACTGTGCATCAACTAAAATATCATCCAGATGTGCTAATGATGAAAACACATCAAAATAATCATCAATATTTTCCATAATCATCATATCTCGTGTCAAAGCATCTGACTGCTCATCTTTTGTTGGAGATATCAATACTTCATAGTTGCACCTTGGTTCTTCATCAAACTTTGGAGGTTTAGACCAATTAACAACGGAGTCATGATCTTTATGTCTTTCAAAGTAAAATGAAGTTGAAGTGCCCACAATGTCATCCACTCTTTGCAACTCTAATGAACGTTGAAGTATGATGAAACCTGTCTCAAGAAGTAGAGTACTCAACTTGAACAATTATGGTCCCTAACCGATAGGTTGGTGTAAGATCTAGGCTCTGATTACCATATGATGCAGGCCAATATGCAATTTGTAATTTTTTTGGATTCTTTTGAATGGATAGATTTTAGATCCAACTTTTTCAACTCGAATCAAGGATTACAAGATGAAACCCTGAAGGGGCCTTCGCTCAGTTCACTCGATCACTCAAGGAAAAAGAAAGACGGTACAAATTTCGATGTGACTATTTGCAGAATCAACCTCACCAAAGAAATTAGGTGTTCAATCGAATTCAAATAGAACGTGGAATTGTTTTTCAAGATACTTGAATTTAATCGAAAAGTATACAAGAATTTAAATCCGGCATAGATCCAATTTGAAAACACTGAACCTTCTTAAATCAATTTGATTGTAGAAATAAAATTTAATTAAGTAATTGGGAAAATGCAAGATATGAATAAATAAATTCATCATGCAAAATATCAAACCAACACTTAATAAATCTTAATTCTAACACAAATTCAAATCAAAATTAAGAACCATCCAATGAAGTAACTTGATTGTGAAATTAAATATAATTCAACACATAAACAAATTAAATTTAAAAAGGAATTAGACTCACAAAAATAGAGACGTCCAAACAAAACATAAGCTTCAATATTTCAAATAAAATTCTCGATGTCAAATACAATACACAAGCTGCCCTTAAATAAACTACACCAATGCCATGTTCAGCCATAAGTGGTTAAAACTAGTTATAAAATAAACAAGGCAATTTCTAATCCTAAAGCAAATCACCGTTCCACACAATCTTATGGATTTATTTTGAAATAAAATAACAATGAAAGAAAACAAAGCTCCATCGTTTGCATCAATCATTTCCTTAATTAATTTTCAACTTAGGAAATTGAGGAACCAATGAGATATTGAGAATTTAGAAGGTGTTTTGGCTTTTGAAACCCACCTCAATCTACCCTCTGTATTTTCTTCTTTTGCTGGATTTGATGTTTGGATTTCCTTCCCTTTTCTCTTTTATTTTGTCGGTTTTCAGGCTATAGATCGGTTCTTGTATCTATACATAAATTGAGGCCTAAATCAAAAAATTTAAATGAGTCTTCTTGATATTTAAAGTGTTATTATAAGTAATATTTAATTAAAAAATTAATTATATATAATAAAATAAATTATTTTATATAATAATTTTTTTTTAACTTAAAAAGATCAAGAGGTCAACAATACAGAGCATTGAAAAATTTACCCTTTTAAGTGAAATTAGCATATTCATCCCAGTGAAATTAGCATATTAAGCAATTAAAATAGAATAAGAACACTTAAAAAGATTAGTATACTGAATGGGTTGAAGTGGAAACAGAGAGTGAGAGATGAGTTATCTCTACTACTCTTATCTTCTTCTTCTTTTTTATATAATTAGAATAATTACAATCAATTAACTGAATAATGGCAGTGGAAAAACAAACCCAAATCATTTTTTTTTCAATCCCATTTACAATATCAAATTTAACAAAACAATTTAAGGAAAAGCTACCTGAGAAACGAAATGGAGATGAAATAATAACAGAGAGAAGGCTTTCCTCGACCTACTTTCATGGTTTTAAACCTCTTTTGAAAATAATCTTATCAAGTTTTAAGATTAAAACTGGTTCAAATTAAAACTAACATTAGCTTTAAATTAAGAAGTAAAAGAGATAAAAGGATAAATATGAGAATCATAAACAAAAATCTGAAAAAGGAAAAAGAGGGATTTCGACCGATCTGGATTTCAGAACGAATTTTCATTTCGATTTTAATAGGAATTTTCCAAAACTACCTTATGCCATAAATTCGTTAATCCAAACTGTTTATCAATTAAAACTGAAATTTTAAGCTAAGAAATAATAAAGAAATGAAATGAAAAAGAAAAGGGCCTTACAAAAAACTTGCAAAAGTCAGAGAAGGAGAGTGAAGATGTGATTGTTGGGCACCAATAATTAGCAAAGAGAGAGGGAATGAAGAGAGATTGAGAGTTTGAAAGAGAGAAACAATAACACTTTTTATAGCTGCATTGAGCTTGAACCCCCATGGCGAGAGAGACTTGGATGGGAGCCCAGCCATAGAGAGAGAGAGAGTAGTGAGAGAGGAGTAACGAGAGAGAGTTTAAGAGAGACTAGGGTTTTACGGCTTATATTTTAGAGGTAGGGTTTTGCGGTAGTAAGACAAATATGGGCCTTCTTCGTCCAAGGGCCTAAGGCGATCACCTTTATTGCCAAAGGGTTAAGACGGCCCTTGGCACTTGACAGCACCCACCTTTCCATTTTGGGCTTGAGACAGGCCACGTCCTTCTTCAATGTATAGTTGGCACTTCGATGGGGTCCATGTGGGTGATACTTAAAGTGGGCCCTCTCTTTCCACCATCGGTTCGATCATGAGTTCAAAATGTCGATTCCACAATTTTGTCCAATTGAGTCTCGATCGGGTCTAGATCAAATTTGTTAGATTCCATGCCTGCATCAAGGAGATAGGGATATGTTGTTCTGGGTAATCCACTACTTGTTTTAAATAGTTGTAGTCTGGTGAGATTAAAAGTTTAATTTCAAACTCAAAATGTACACCAAACTTCAATTGAAAAATCGAATTCTAACTACTTTGACTTAGTAGTAGAAAATCACAAGGAGTCCTTGCATTTTCTTTCTAAAGTTGCCTAGTGATTTTTATGTCTAACGTCAAGTAGCTGAAATTAATTTATAAATTGAGTTTGAAGTACTCTTTCAATCCCTTGTAGATATTTTTCTTTTAAAAATTCATGATTATTTAATATAAGTCGTAGTGATCTCTCCTGATCACTAAGAGAACCTCTAGAGACAAAGATTCTCGTCACCCTTTTTCCCAAAAGAAACAACAATACTTTTACTTGCTAAGTTCTCGTCTGAATAGAACATGGTCTTACCTGGGATTTTTTCTTTTCATAAAAAATCTCAAAAACCAGGTAGAAATTGCAGCTGTTCTAAAATGGGTTCACTCAAAATAATGTTAGCTTCAATAAGTTAGGAGGAAAGTTCGGTCTTCTCTCTCACAACTTGTTAGATTAGAGAGAGGTAACATACTTAGAATAATTCCAAGTCATTTAGTAGCATTAAACAACAAATGAAATACATGAAAAATATGAGATAAAAAACTAAGTGTTGCTTCACTGCTTCATAACTTCTACACATCTCTTTAAATAGGAAATACACTACAACTAATTAAACACACACATCACCATAACATGCCTAAGTTTAGGGACCCATTGACACAACATGGGACACCTCATTACCTATTACTAACAAACATGAGACACCTAATCCTTATTGGTAGGACACCGAATCTCACATCCATGAGACTAACAACTCATACCCTTAAATGATGGGGCAGTGGGATGACTCATAAAACAAACTATGACTCACACATGAGACCAAGTCAATGTAGACTTAGTCATTTTATGCATTAATTTCAACACACTCCCCATTAATGCATAAATTTAGGCACTCCAAGCAAATCTCTGAAGTAGATGAACTTGTCTAGCGGCAATGACTTTGTGAAAATATTAGCTACTTGATCATTGGTGCTGATGTGTGCCATATCAATGCTTTCATTTTCCACCAAGTCACGGATGAAGTGATACCGAGTCTCTACGTGCCTTGTGCTGTTCAGATTCATTGAATTTCTTGTCAAAACAATTGTGGGTCGATTGTCACAATAGATGGTGGTTGCATCATCTTGATTTTGCGCCATATCGGCCATGATACTCCTCGTCCAAACAACTTGGCACACTGCTGTTGTAGCCACAACATATTCAGCCTCCGCTCATGATAAAGCAACTGATTATTGTTTTTTTGAAGACCATGAGATAGCACCCGATCCAAGATTGAATGTGTATCCTATAGTGCTTCTTCGATCATCATGTGAACCTGCCTAATCACTATCACAGAAAGCTCACAATATAAAAACATTAGTGTTAACATAATACTAAAAGACATAGGCAATTGTCCCCTCAAATATCTCAACACTCTTTCGGTAGCCCCATAATGCTTGGACTTTGCATATATCTTGACAATATTCCTGTAGCTTGCATAATATCAGACCGTGTGTTTGTAAGATACAACAAGCTGCCAGTCAAGCTTCTATAAACATGATGATCAAAATTTTGTGACCAAAGGAGTCTTCACTGGGTTGCAATCCTTCATGCTAAATTTATTGAGAAGATCCACCACATACTTCTCTTGTGAAATGAAAATTCCTTCATCACATTGTTTCACTTCCAACCCAAGAAAATAGTTCATTTGACCCAAGTCTGTCATCTCAAATTCATGGATCATACAATCCTTAAATTCTTCAAACAATGCAACATTATTACCTGTGTAGATTAGATCATCAACATATAAGCAAAAACCAATAGCTCATTTGTACCTCTTGATTTGGCATATAAAGTGGGATCACTCACACTTCTTTTGAACCCATTATGTGAAAAATGTCCATCAATTCTATCATACCAAGCTTTTGGAGCTTTTTTCAAGCCATATAGAGCCTTTTTCAACCAGTACACCTTCTCCTCTTCACCTTGAATTTCGTAGCCCTATGGTTGCTGCACATACACTTCTTCATCCAAACAAATACCATTCAAAAAAGTTGATTGTACATCAAATTGAAAAACATTCCATTTATGGTAAGCAGTTATGGATAAAATGATTCGAATTGTATCAAAACGTGCAACGGGGGCATAAGTTTCAAAGAAATCAATACCTTCTTGTTGCATGTACCCCTTGGCAACTAACCTTGCCTTAAGCTTCTGAATTAAGCCATCAGATTTGTATTTCACCTTGTAAATCTATTTCAAACCAATTACACCCTTATCTTTTGGCAAATTAACAAGTTCCCATGTCTCATTTCTTTCCAAAGCTTTAATATCATCACCCATGGCATCACACCACTCCTTATGCAACATGGCTTCTTCAAATTTGGTTGGTTCTTCAATTTGGGTGAATTGACACATTTCATATGTTTCTCTCAAGGACCTCATCTTCTTTGGTGGAGTCCTAGAAGAAGATGAAGAACTTGGAGAAGATGATCTTGTAGATGCTAAAGGAATCCTTGGTGAGAGGAACTGAAGACATTTTGCTTTCCATTCTCAACCATTTGACTCTTTTCTTCTAAAACCAAAGGTGTGGGTTGCATTTCATCTCATTTCCATTCATCTTTCTAATAAAAAATTACATCACGGTTAACAATGAGTTTTTAGCAAGGGGGTCATACAAACGATAGGCTTTAGATTCAACACTATACTCCACAAATATGCATTTCAAACTATTGTCATCTAATTTTTGCCTTCTTTGAGATGAAACATGGACTAAACCAATTGAGCCAAATACCTTCTTATGATTTACCTTAGGCTTCTATCCACTCCAAGCTTCAAAAGGGGTCATACCTTGCACATATAAAGTGGGACTTCGATTGAGAATGTATGCTGGAGTATGCACCACATAAACCCAAAAAGAATTTGGCAATTTTTTTGGCTTAAGCATATTTTTGGTCATTTCCACTAAACTTCTATTCTTTCTCTCTGCTATGCCATTTTGTTGAGGTGTGTAGCTTGTTGTCAATTGCTTGCAAATACCTTCTTTTTCACAAAAGTCAGTATTCTTTTGATGTAAATTATCCACCACTATTGGTACGTAGTGTTTTCGATGCATACCCACTTTGGTTATCAACATATGCTTTGAATTTTTGAAAAATATGTAGCGCATATGATTTCTCTTTAACAAAATATACCAAAGTCATCCTACTGAAATCATCCACAAACACAACAAGATATTTATTATTGTTGAATGACAGGGTTTGCATTGGACCACACAAACGAGTATGCACCAACCCAATTGGTTTTGAGGCCCTTCGTGCACATTTCTTTGAAAATGGATCTCTGTGATATTTTCCTTTTTATGCAACTTTCACATACGTTGTCATCTGATTTAATGGAAGGTAAACCATTGACCATATTATTTTTTGACAAAAATGATAAGCTCTTGAAACTCAAATGGGCAAATCTATGATGACATAGCCATTTATCATCCATTAAAGACACCTTCAATGCATGTTTCTCACCATGATTAAGACTAAGAGAAAAAGTTTTGCTTTTGGCCCTAGGAATTTCAGCCAATAAATCTTTCTTAGTTTTATCATTAAACACCAAACACTTAGAGTCCTCAAATACAAGAGAGTACCCATCTAATCATAAATTGTCAAACACTAAGCAAACTTTTGTCCAAATCAGGCACATAGGTGCTAATACCACAAGAATTTGTTTTTATAATACCTTTGCCTTGTGTGTCACGTACATTTCCATCTCCCATTTTCACTTTTTTGGTCACGGATGGGTCCAAATTGATGAAGGCTTCAATATCCCATGTCATGTGATTGCTACATCCGCTATCTATGTACCACACATATCTAGAAAGTTCATTAGCAGAGTAGCATGCAAAAAATAAATTTTCATTGTTCTCCTTTATCTTTCCTTTCTTTACCTTTTTTCTTCAACAAATTTGGCTTGTTTTTCTTTTAGCCGACAATATTTCTTAATATGGCCAAGTTTTTACAATAATAACATTGGGGATTTTTCATTTCTCCTTCCTCATTGCATTCACCATAATGATGGTTGTTGCTTTTGCCCTTACATTGGTTATACCCACCAAATCGGGCTCCACCCCATCTTCCTCTAGAAGAATGGCCTCCACGCCCGTTGTTGGCTGAATTTCTATTGTTTGAATCTATTTTGAGAAATTCAATTTAGTATAAAATGCATTTTCAACTGAATTCTCATGAGATCTTTTCAATCTTTCTTCATGTGATTGAAGAGATCCAAACAATTCATCAACTGAAAGAATGGTCAAATCTTTTGACTCCTCAATAGCAATCACAACATGATCATATTTCATGGGCAAACTTCTAAGAATTTTTTCAACAATTCTTTGATCAAATAATTTTCTCTATATGATTTATAATTTCTAGCAAACTAGAAAAGTAGTCATGCATGCTATCACCATCCTTCATGTAGAGATTTTCAAATTTTCTACGAAGGGTTGAAGTTTGACCGTCAATACCTTGGCACTGCCTTGGTAAGCCTTCTGTAGTGTATCCCAAGCTTCTTTTGATCTTAAGGTAGCTGCAATTTGTGGAAAAATGGGTTCATCGACAACTTGTTGGATGATAAAAAGAGCTTTGTTGTCTTTTTTGGCATGATCCTTCAAACTGTTAGTGAAGAGCTCAACTTCTTCATAGCCTTTCTCCACCAATTCCCAAAGATCTTGAGATTTTAATAGAGTTTGCATCTTTCTTGCTCCAAGAGTCATAGTTAATACCTTTGATGAAGGGAATGGACGGCTGTGACAAATTGACTGTGTTAGTGCCCCGGGTTACCGAGTTCCTAAGTTTGTCAATTCCATGACTCGGGAAGAAGCATTTGCTAGAAGCGTGAAGACTCAAGATGATTAAGATTGAAGATCATGCTCCACCAGATTGAAGCTCATCGTTATGTCAATCACAAAGATGGTATTTGGCCATAAATGACTTTAGGTGGTACCCACACCTTAAGATGACCATTCCTAGGCTTAGTTAAACAAATGGTAAAGTCATTAAAAGCTTAGAGAGGAAGCTTGGCAGTGAATTGGAACCAAACTTGGAAATATGAATTTAGTTTCACTGTCAGCTCGACCAGTCATTCTCACCGACCCCTCAGTGGAGACAGGATCGACCCATCGTGATCAAAGACTGGTTGACCAGTTTGACAGAGGTTTTGGAACATTGAACTGTCATTCTTGGTGTGCCTCTGATCGAGCGTCTTGTATGCACTGACCCCTCGGTGAAAGGCTAAAACGCCGCATCGTGGTCAACGACTCTTCAATGAAGACTTGTGAGTTTTGGAACTTAGAACTCAGGTGTACTCTCGAGAAAATAGACATATTGGTAGTTCAAGAATAATCGAGAGTACTAGGACCAACCCCTCAGTAAAGGGCGTCAAGTCAGTCTGGGTATGACTAGTTTCTGTCTTGAAACTCTGTCAACATGGTGTTGCCCCAAACCTAGACTCTCGTATGGACCGACCTATAGGAACCATGATTGTTGACCCATTGGCGACACCGACCTATCGACTGGGAAAGAATTCTACCGTTGAGAGTGCATTTAATGCGCAACGGTTGGTTGTTGAACAATAATATTTTTAGTCACCGACCCCTCTGTGCACCCGACCTGTCCGTACATGACCGTTGCTGAAACTGGTTGCCTTGTCTATAAATACCAATCTTTGTGCAACTAGTTGGTATCTTTTGGTAAATCGGTTGGACCCTCATCATTATCATTGAGCTTCAACATGGGCCAACAAAAGAATCACTTTCTCTATTGTGCCTACACTTGAGGAATCTAATACAACCAATCATATGGATTTAGTTTATGAGAGAGAAAGGGGAAATGATAATAAACTAAGAAAGTAAAAGTTCCCTTAGGAGCTAGAACAATATGATTGACCCTAGAGGGGGCGTGAATAGGTCAATCTAAAATCGTTGGTCTTTTTTAAGATTACTTGATTGTTTAATTTAAGCGCAATGGATATAACAATCAAGTGAGTGTGTGTTAGCAAATGTGATTAAACAATCAACACAAGAAAATAACTTTAACACCATAAACATAAGGACACAAGATATATAGTGGTTCGGTTAACCAACCTACATCCATTGTTAGGACTCACTCAATCTTGAGCTATCCCCAAATTCACTAAGTGGGGACTTACACCCTCACAATTAGAGTATGAATTACACATCACTCAATCGGTTGGGAATTCCACCCACCATTGTGCCAGGAAAGACGCTCTAAAGTTTTTTAAAGTGTTTCCGGAGCTAATCCTCCTTATTCCACTTTCGGGACAAAGGTTTTAAAAACAAAATTAAAACCAAGAAGCACTTGCCTATGAAGCTTTTTCTCATTGATGTGTGCTTCTTGAAGATCCCACCCAATGTGTGCCGACACTCCTCCTTTTAGACGTCGTAAAACAATCACAATCTCAAGATGACAAGGAAACTAGTTTTACTAAAGGTTTCCTAGTTTAAGTCTTTTCTTTCCTCCTCTCTTTCTCACTTTCAAACTCATCCAATAGATTGGTTGTTTATGATTCTCAGTACAAGAGTATTGATCGTTCCTTAGACTGTATGACTCTTCTCAGTTCAAGAAAGATGATAAAATGATCGTACAACACTCATATTTATAGAGCAGTTAACAGTTTTTTAGACTATCTGTATCGACAGGTCGGTGGCACCGATGGATCGATATTCATATTTATTACCGCTCAACCACCCGACCGTTGCTCATTAAATGCACTCTCAACAGTATAATTACTTCTCGATCGACAGGTCCGTGTCGTCGATGGGTCGACAGTCATGGTACTGGGAGGTTGATCCCTACGAGTGTCTCGATCTGGGGCAACACCATGCTGACAGTAGTTTCAAATATAGAAACTTGTCTTACCCAGAATGACCTGTCGCCCTTTACAGAGGTGTCGGTCCTGGTACTCTCGATCGGTCTTGATATATCGAGAAACTTGTTTCTTCGAGAGTCCACTTGAGTTCACAGTCCAGAACTCACAAGTCCGTTACCGATGAGTCATCGACCACGAGGGTTGGTTTAAGTTCATCACTGAGGGGTCGGTGCATACGACACTCTCGGTCAGAGGCTTTTCCAAAATGACAGTTCAATGTTCCCGAATTTCTATCAATCTGGCCAACCAGTCTTTGACCACGACGGGTCGATCTTGTCTCTACCAAGGGGTCTGTGAGAGATACTGGTCGAGCTGACAGTGAAGCCAAGAACATATTTCCAAGTTGGATTTGAATTCACTGTCCAACTTTCTCTCTACGCTTTTAATGATTTTATCATTTATTCAACTAAGCATAGGAATGGTCCTCTCTAAGGTGTGGGTACCACCTAAAGTCATCTACGGCCAAAAACTTATTTTGTGATTGCCATAACAATGAGCTTCATCCGGTGGAGCGTGATCTTAATTCTTGATCATCTTGAGTCTTGAAGCATCTAGCAAGTGTTTCTTCTCGAGTCATGGAATTAACAAACTTAGGGACCTTAGGCATTAACAATCTCCCCCTTTGTCAATTTCATGACAAAACCTAGAAGCTAACTCAGTTACAAGCCCACCCTTATTAAATCACATTTGAATAAAATATTACATCAATTACATGTACATATTCAAATGGAAAAACAAGACTATGGTCTTCACATATTCTTGTTTAACTTCCTTTAAATCATGATTTCCTGTTTAAGCACATAAGCAAGCAACACTAGAAAAATCATTAGAGGAGTTAGTCCAAAACATAAATATGCATCTATGGACTAAACTAGATTAGAATTCATTTTCCCCCATACACCAATGATTTCCTAGCCACCAACACTTCCCAGTTAATTGGTTGCTTCTTCATATTTCTCCCCTTTATGGCTCTTTCTCTCTAGAGGCTCTCTTTCTAGATGTCCAAGCACTTCGACTTCACCATACACTCTCCCATGATTAGTGCTTACAGCTTCAACTAATTTCTCCCCCATTTTGTGATAAAGGTTTAGTAGACAAACAAAGATATGATTTCAAGCACTCCCCCATGCTTCTTGCATTTAGTGCATCCATGAGTCCATATCCAAACCCTTTCTATCCATTTATCAATGTGTTCTACTTACACATTCAACCATTGATTTTCCCTTCAGTGCAATGCACATTTTCAATGCATTACTGTTTTTCTTCTTCTTTCCCTTTAAGATATGTGTTGTCTTAAAGGTGTTCTCCTATTGAGGTCTAAGCTTCCATTGTTGGAGTCTTCTCCTCCATTCTTAAGGTTACCTTCTCTAGCTTTTTCTATTCACATCTCCCACAAACTTAGCTGCCTCTAAGTTCATTTTTCATCAAGCTTTCTTTCAAGATTTCGTCAGCCTTCCTCCCTACTTTGTCATGAGCAGTGACAGGTGCTAAACAACTCATATTTTGTGCTCCCCCATTCTTCAAGGATGTGTGTAGCATCACAGCCTGATTCCTATCTCCTTAACATGTCAATACAAAATTAACTCATTCAAAACTGCATGTTAGTCTATTTAACAAAACCATGTTAAGCATAGATTTAGAGATAGAAGGCATACAAACACAGTAGTACACACATCATACTAAATCAAACCTTATCATTTTATTGATAAACAAAATGTGCATTGAGTACATATGGTTTGAGAAGGAGCGTCATTGATGCTTAGGCAAAATATCAAAACATATAGTATTTCAAAGACAAAGAACATGAAAAACTATCCTAAGTAGGGCCATCTTGAGGAGGTGCTGGAGGAGAAGGAGACGAAGAATCTGGAACTCTGTCGAGAGGGAGACAGCAGAGACTAGATCCTTGACAGTCAACCTGATACTATCTAGACTTCTTTCAAGATAGTCCATTCTTCTTTCTAGTCTGAAGACCCTTCTGCCCAGATTGACATTTTCTTGAGAGGGGTATTCGTATTCTTCTTCTTCCTCAGAGTCTCTCCAAAAATCCTCTGAACCGAGACTTTCCTCCTCACTGTTGTTATCAAAGATAATGACATGGTCTTCATTATTAGCTTTAGGGCCATTCTCCTCTTCTGTATCTTCTCTACATCGTTCTTCGACGAGGATGACACCTTCGTCAACGAGGGGATCTTCTTCCACCTCTGGATGGGTTTCTTGTTGATTTTGAACATATGCAGGATTTTCAGAGCTTGACCCAGGGCAAGACCGAGAGGCTGACCTTTTGGTTCGTTTGGCCCATCGACTAGCACAACTGGTATATCCTCTTTCTATAGAGGGCGTAGGACGTGTATGAGTTGCCATCTTTCTAGGCATGGTTTTTCCTAGAGGAGATCCTCAACCAGTAGTTTGAAAGTGGATGAGCTGAAGACTGAGCCTAACTTGATTTAGGAGAATCATAAAAACGGTGATTTTCTGGCTTCTAGGGATGCAATGAGCAAAAGGCCTATGGTTTCCGGCATGGAATCACTTTGAGAGGTCCTATCGACTAGTCTAGAGTACTGGAGGAGAAGAAGGGACCACCAGACCTTCGCGGGAGGGGAGATGACAATTTCAAATGAATTGTTGTTTCGACAAAAAGGGTCCCTTTTTAATTCAAACTTTTTATCTCACCGATATGTCGATTCCATCTATAGGTCGTATTTTACGACAGTTTTCGCCCTTTTCTACAGTGCTAGATTCAGCACAGTACCAACATGTCCATCACACTGACCAATCTATTTACCGACATGTCGTTTATACGGAGAGGTTCAGATTGCAAAGCAATCATCTTTGATTTTTGCAACTTGATGAAATCTTATTATAAGCACGCCATACATAGATTTATTCTAATACATAGATATGCCAAACATAATTCATCAAATCATTAAACATGTACACAATAAAAAAATCACATTCTAAAACACATACAATTCAAAATACTTTGAATGGAATGTATGACTTTCCAAGCAGAATTTGTACTATAGTCAGGAAGAGTACATTTTAAACTTGTGGTTAGCCAATTTTTCTCTCTTCATGTCACAACACTTTTCTGTTATGTGAACTCACATGGTCTCTTGTGAGTCCATTTGTAGTTGTCTAAGATATGTAAGTGAATCTTAAACCAAAACAAAACATGATTAGTGGTCTATCTCCTAGGTACAAAGATTGTGGCATTTGGTGTTGCATACACACCCCTACAATCTTACCTTTGATGACCAACCTTAGGATCCATCAACTCTTTTAAGACATGATTCATCTGTCTTAACAAAGAGTTGTGCCTTTCGTCCTCCTTCCTTTGATTTCTTTTAAGGTTAGGTATTGGTGGATGTCTTTTAGGCATAGGTTTTACTTGATTGTTCCTTTGAGCTTTCCTTTCCAAGTATTCCTTCAAATGATAGCAATTTCGTTTGAAATACCCATCTTTGTGGTAGAAATTGCACTTACCTGTTAAAAGGCAAGAGATACTTGAATTTCTAAACACTCCCTGATGTATAAGTTCTATGGTGGCTGAGGCACCAAGACCAGATCTATCACCTTGTTGTTTACCTGCCCCTAGGAGTCTTTTAAGTCTTTCTTTTCCATGGGTAAACTTATCTTGGAATTTTTCTTTATGAAATTTTAATTCCCTAACGTATAAAGACAATTTTGACACATCTTCTTCAAGAAAATTGTTGTGATGTCATACATTTTCGACATCCTTTTAGTGGATAATTATTTCTTCTTGAAGTCTTTTATTATCCTCTTTAAGCTAAGTGTTTTCAACATCTAAGAGTTCAAGCTTAGAGATTAAAAGAGATTTTTCAGTTTTTAACTCTTCCACTTGATTAGAGAGGTTTAGTTTTTCATTTTTAACCTTTTTGAGTTTTTACCCAACCTCTCAAGGAACAAGGCACTGTAGGGGGCTTGAAGATTTTCATCTTCTTCACTCTTATCCTCCGTTACAGTTGTGGAATTTTCTTGATCACATATGATCGAGGCTATAGGACCTTTTAATACATCAACTTTTCGTTGGGTCTCTCATCTGAATCACTTTCTGATTCAGAGGTTTCCACATGGGTCACAACCACATTCATATCCTTCTTTATTTTTTCTTAGGGACATTCGTTCATGAAGTGTCCTCTCCACCCACAATTGAAACAAGTCTGCTCCTTGACATTCTCTCTCTCTCTCTCCCTTTCCCTCTAATCTCATCTTGCCTTTTAGGGTATATTTTACTTGATTCACCCTTTTCCCATTCTTCTCAAGTCATTTCTTTTAACAAAGTTTTTATAAAACTTTTTGGCAAACATTTTCATTTCATCACTTGAGAATTCATCTTCCGATGAATTTTATTTCATTTTCTTTTGTTTTAAGGAAGATTTCATGGCAATAGATTTATTCTTTGGTTGTTTAAAATGTATTTCATAGTTTTGTAATGAGTCAACCTAATCATCAATATTCATTTCGGATACATCTCTGTTGTCCTACATAGCCACGACCTAGCGTTTGAATCTTCCAGCAAGATTCCGAACAATTTTGGTACATACCTTGTCCTCATGTATCCCTTTCCCTAGAGTGAACATTTCATTCACAATGTCATTTATCTTGGAATAGACATCCATGGAAGACTTTATCCTCCCTCATTTTAAGAGTATCAAATTGATTTTGCAGGATTTAAAGTTTAGACCTCTTAACTATTAAGGTGCCTTCATGAGTTCTTTCAAGAACTTCTCATGCCTCCTTTGCAGTTTTGCATGTCATAATCCGCCTATACTCACTATCAGATACTACACAGTTAGAGGCATTCATTGCTTTGCCACTAGCTGTCTGAGCAGCTTTCTCAGTAAGGGACCAAAAGGTATAAGGTTTGGGTGTCACCAACTCGGTTGATGTGGTTGCTACCATATTTTTTTCCATAGGTTCCTGACATCCCATTTTTACAATATCCCATGCCGATGAATCCATGAAAACAAAGAAACTTTTCATTTTAGCCTTCCATAAGACATAGATTGTTCTATTGAGATAAGGATGTTTGGATATTGCATGACTGCCTTACATGGAGTTCTAGCTTTGATCTACTCAGATGGTTAAATCCTTATAAGGAGCACTAGGCTCTGATACCAATTGAAAGTTCCCTTGGGAGCTAGAACAACATGATTGACCCTGGAGGTGGGGGTGAATAGGTCAATCTAAAATCGTTGGTTCTTTTTAAGATTACTTGATTGATTAGTTTAAGAGCAGCGGATATAACAACCAAATAAGTGTGTGTTAATAAATGTGATTAAACAATCAACACAAGAAAATAGCTTTAACATCATAAACATAAGGACACAAGATACATAGTGGTTCAGTTCGCCAACCTAAATCCACTGTCAAGACTCGTTCAACCTTGAGCTATCCCCAAATTTACTAAGTGGGGAATTACACCCTCAAATTAGAGTATGAATTCGACCTCACTCAATCGGCTGGGAATTCCACCCACCACTATGCTACAGACGACACTCTAGAGTTTTTTAAAGTGGTTCCGGAGCCAATCCTTCTTATTCCACTTTCGGGACAAAGGTTTTAAGAACAAATTTAAAACCAAGAAGCATTTGCCTTTGAAGTTCTTTCTCGCTGATGTATGCTTCTTAAAGATCCCACCCAATGTGTGCCGACGCTCCTCCTTATAGCCGTCTTAAAACAATCACAATCACAGGGTGACAAGGAAACTCGTTTTGCCAAACGTTTCCTAGTTTAAGTCTTCTCTTTCCTCCTTTCTTTCTTACTTTCAAACTCAATCAATAATTTGGGTTTTTATGATTCTCAGTATAAGAGTGTTGATCGTTCCTTAGACTGTAAGACTCTTCTCAGTTCAAGAAAGATGATAAAACAATCACAGAACACTTACATTTATAGAGGATTTTTAACAGTTTTTTAGACTATCCAGTACCGACAGGTCGGTGGCACCGATTGGTCGGTGTTCATATTTATTACCGTTCAACCACTCGACCATTGCGCATTAAATGCACTCCCAACGGTATAATTACTTCTCGGTAGACAAGTCAGTGTCGCCGATGGGTCAACAGTCATGGCACAGAGAGGTCGGTCCATACGAGTGTCTCGATCTGGGACAACACCATGCTGACAATAGTTTCAAATCTAGAAACCTGTCTTACCCAAAACGAATTGTCACCCTTTACCGAGGGGCCGGTCCTGGTACTCTCGATCGGTCTTGATATACTGAGATGTATGTTCCTTCGAGAGCCCACTTGAGTTCAAAGTCCAGAACTCAAAAGTTCTTTACTGATGAGTTGTCGACCACGAGGGGTCGTTTAAGTTCATCACCGAGGGGTTGGTGCATACGAGACTCTCGGTCAGAGGCTTTTCCAGAATGACAGTTCAATGTTCCAGAATTTCTGTCAATCTGGCCAACCATTCTTTGACCACGATTGGTCGATCCTTTCTCCACCGAGGGGTCGGTGAGAGCAACTGGTCGAGCTGACAGTGAAACCAAGTACATATTTCCAAGTTGGATTCCAATTCACAGTCCAACTTCCACTCTAGGCTTTTAATGATTTTATCATTTATTCAACTAAGCCTACGAATGGTCCTCTCTAAAGTGTGTGTACCACCTAAAGCCATCTATGGCCAAAAACTTATTTTGTGATTGCCATAACGATGAGCTTCAATCTGGTGGAGCATGATCTTCATTCATGATCATCTTGAGTCTTGAAGCTTCTCACAAGTGCTTCTTCTCGATTCATGGAATTGACAAACTTAGGGACCCTAGGCACTAACAGAAAGATTTGGTAGAACCAGTTTCCTAGTCACCCTGGAATTGTGATTGTTTTACGAAGGCTATAAGGTGGAGCGTCGGCACACATTGGGTGAATCTTGAAGAAACACATATCAATGAGAAAGAGCTTCAAAAGAAAGTGCTTCTTTGTTTTAATTTTATTTAACACCTTTATCATGTGAAAGTGGATTAAGGAAGCTTGGCTCCAGAACCACTATAAAAAATCTAGAGCGTTGTCTCTGGCACAGTGGTGGGTGGAATTCCTAGCTAAATGAATAGGTTGAATTCCTATTGTACATGTGGTGGTGAAATTCTCAGTCGATTGAGTGAGGTAAAATTCTTACTCGAATTGTGAGGGTGTAAGTCCCCACTTAGTGGATTTGGGGATAGTTCAAAGTCAAGCTAGTCCTAACAGTGGATGTAGATTGGTTAACCGAACCACTATTTAAAAGTGGTCTTATGGTGTTTGATCTTTGTGTGCTTGTATTTAGTATTTAAGTACTTTTCTCAACACACATCACTTTGCATTTGATTATCTTCATTTATACATTGTGCACTAGCATCGATAATCAAGCAATATGTAAAGGGTTATAAATTTAGTGTGATCATGTAAGTAATTGAAAACAAGTTATCACACTAAAGAAATCTTTTGATTGACATTGTCATTCCGTTGCACGTAAACTTTAAACAATCAAGAAATTTGTAAACACCATGAAAACTGGGATTGACCTATTCACCACCCCAACCCCAACCCACCCTCCCCCCCCCCCCCCTTTCTTCTTCCCTTCCTCTAGGGTCAAATCGTGTTCTGGCTCCCAAGGGAAGGACTTTCATTTAGTATCAGAGCCTCGTGCTCTTTACAAGGATCTAACCATCCGAGTTGATCCGTGCTAGAACAGTAGTTATGAGAGAAAGCCATGACATTTTCTAACATCTATTTGTAATGAAAAATGTTTAATCGTTTTCATCGATAAATATGTTTGGAAATAGGTGAATAGAAAGTGGTCTATGCCTATGGAAGAGATATTTGATAAACCTTCAACTTCCATGACCACTCACCCCAAAGACCAAACAACTTGGACTAACAACTTGGACTAGTGATGAAATGACTATGCACTTTAATCAAAAACTAGTAGCATTCATCAGTATTGTTTCATAACCATACCGGATAACACCAGCTTCATTACCATAATATCCTATTCACATAATGAAACCAGATATATCAAATAAATCATCATCACATCATAGCAATATTAACACATAACAATATGCCTTTAAAATAAATGCAAAGCATAAATAAATCAAGATATAAAAATACCGATAACACCCATTACAAGTTATGGAAATAACAACAAAGTACTTTCTACCTCAAAGTTGAGATTTTCGCAATCTCCTAGCATTCAAGCAATAGATAGGTTGCATTAAAACACCAAATCAAATTCCACTTTAAGTGTTGCAAATAGATTATTTAGAGTTTTCCAAACATCATTAATATGGTGATTATTAAGTCTCTTTCGCAATTTACATTAAATACATATAAGGTATGTTGCTGCCCCAACTTTAATCTATGGTTGTTCTACGGTCCAAGGTTAAGAATAAGATTTGGGTCCATGTAATAAGTAACTGCTCTTTTAGGTTACTAATAATTTTGCTCAAAATAAAATAAGTAAATAGATAACTAGAGTTATAACTTTAACATATTAAATAATTTAACTTAATAAAATGATAACAATTACAAAGACAACCGTTGAATGAATGGAGTGAAAATCAATGAAAATCATGCTTAATGAAAGTTATATTAGTGATGAAAATAATAAGGTCATGGAAAGAGTGAAAGAAAAGCATAGAACATAGTCACATACAATATGCCCGGCTGGGGGAAAGGTGGCTTAGATTCAATGTTTTCATCAAAATATGTGGTCGACTAATGCCACCTCCATCATGTAATTCATGATATCAATAAAGGTACACATTAAATCCCCCAACATAGAAGAGTTGTAGTACGGTTTGGATGCCAATAATATTAGTGCTACAATAAAGTAAAGATTTGGGTTATCAAATAATATAAAAGAAATAGATATGGTTTTCAAACTCAGCATATGTCAATGTATCCATTGCGAAACATGAAAAGAGAATAGATGGATAGTATATATATTGGCCTTACCTTGTAGAACAACGTGATCTTTTTCTTTGTTTCTATACTCTGTTTCTTTACATGTGCAACCTCATATTCGGCTTCCAGAGTAGGACAAGACAATGGAAATTTGAGGTAAGGGAAGACGATGGGAATTTGTTAGGGTTTTCTCGGTTGCCATCAGTTATAGAAATTATGTGTCGGTGAGGTTTAAAGAAAGTGGGATTAGGAGATGGGTTTCAAGCGTAGGTCCCACTTAGAGTTGCAAAGATAGAAATCTTCTATTTGGCAAAATGTATAGTGAGAATGGGATTACTGGATAGTTACATGTCTTCGAATTTGGTGTTGTAGAATTCATATAACGCAAGGGTACTGCAGGCATTTTCATAAAAAAAAAAAGGAATTAAAGGTAAAACCGTGTAATGGGTATAGATAATTTCATTGTGTAAATTTATCTTTTCCAATATGATTCTAATTTATTTTAAATACTCAAACCATCTTGTCTTGTGACTAATTTGTTTAATTGGTTCTTAATTAGATCCTCATTGTATTTTCGAAATTAGGGAAGTTAATATTATCCTTCTAATTTTGAGAAATTCATGATAAAAAAATTCTCTCTTTAATTTAAATTTTATAAATCAAAGAGAAAAGTTAAATGGTATAATCTATTTGAGGAGAAGGTGTGTGCATTGGGGAGATAATTAATTAAATTCTAAGTCCCAGTGTATTTACAAAATAATTTTTGGAGAATTAAAACAAACAAATACACACATCATCACCTTAATCCACTGACACTCTAATTCTACCCATTTACCCAAACCCTCTATTCAGGACTGGGTTATTACAGCCTAAGTTCATCCGTTGAAATAGTCCAAGTTGAATCCTCTAAGAGAAGAAGAGGATGGGTTAAAGGAACTTGGTGAGGATGGCAACCTCCAAGTATCCTATGAGGCCATGTACCAAGAATGTTTGCTTCCTAGGTAAAGTCAACATAATGGTACAAAATCTGGAGTTTTGATTCACAAAGTCAAATGAGAAGGCAGCCAAGATTAAAACCAGATTTGATAAAAAGGCCATCACGGAATTGTGGACTTAGATTCCAAGTCTCACAATGTTATGTTCAAATGTGTGAAGGGATACCACTGTTGGTGTCACATTTGAAACATGTTGTGGAATCACATGCGTATCTTACCTTCAATCCATGTACTTGTCTGATTGTTGGATTGATTTAGTGTAAGATATTTGTATGTAAATGTAGGTTTGCACTCTAGTAGTGGATTATATTTGTCTCATTCCATTTCATATGCCACGTGATTTGTATATCTTTTGGGAATGAATGTAGGTTGTGCACATACACAATGTCTTTTCATTCCAAGTTATCCCTTTTGGTTTAGTATGATTTACCAAAAGTATTGATCAAAATGATCAAATGTGCTTATCTTAATCCATTTATATACAATCTCTTTCCAAGGAATGAACCTCATTGGAGTATGCTTGAAAGAATGGTAAAAGTGTTTATCATGTTTTGGGTAATAACATGATAACAGGCATGAGAGTTGTGTGGGTAGCGTCATACTTCATTTCCATATGCATGATTAATGTATGCAAAATGTGAAATGAATGTATGATTTGTGTGCTTAAGTATCTCATTCCAATATTCATTATGTTATACGTTATGTGGAATGAGTTATGTTCATGACACCTTATCTTTGCTAAAGCCTGAAGATGCCGCTTCTCATGACATCACACACTTGGGCAATATGTTTGGATTGGTAAATTAAATGTACCCAAGGTACTTGGATTGGTTTGGATCCAGGAAAAGAGATCCGTAATCCATGTTTTGTGCCTACCTTCAGAAGGATGTGCTGAATCATCTAATGGCACAAAACATGTGTGAATGTATGTATCTACACTGGCATTGAAAGGTGTATAAGCTAAGCTTGATGAACTATGAACATCGCAAGCACACACACACACACACACATCCACACCCAGTCATCCTTAAATTTTAAAAACCCAGGTCGAACGTTAAACTAGTCGGAGGAACAGACGTGTCGGTACTGTTGGAAATCAGAACACTGTCTGAAAGGGGGAAAAATTGAAAGGGACAACAGGTCGATACTTATCGACATGTCGATATAGACCGGTTGTTGGTCATGACTTGTCGCTAAGTCAGAAAGATTAAGTTAAAAGGTTTCTTTCTGCGAAAATGACAGATTATTTCAAAATCGTCTTTTCTTCTCCTGCTGAGCTCTGGCGATTTCCTTCTTGTCTCCCGTGCCCTAGATCAGTCGATAAGATCTCCCAGAGCGAAATCTCAGTGGAAAACCATAGGGTTTTTGCTTCTGTCACTTCAAGAAGCAAGGGTGTCACCGTGTCTATGAGATTTAGTGGTCGAATAAGCCTTGGTCATCTCTTCTCAAGCAACCATGTAGAGGCTGCTAAATCTCGGTCTTCAACCACCTGAAAAATCACTAAGTCCAGCTCCCGTTTCCTCAGGAGATTATCTAGGTTTGTGCAGGGAACTTCTGAATCAAGCTCTACTCCTAAGAGTACCCCTCACAGAAAAATCTCTGCCCCTTGGATTGGATCCAGCTGTTGATATCATCTCAGGTCTCAATCTAAACAAAACTTAAGAACCGAAGCAGAAGCGATTTCTGTTGGGGACAATTCTAATGAGGAAGAAGAGGTAAATGTCGAAGATACTGATTGCACTGAGTCTGGTAATACCCACTCCTTCGGCAACCCTACTGCAGAACAAATATGTGGTGAAGGAAAACCACCTCTGTCGTAACCCCTGACTCGATTTGTCTGCAAAACCGATGCACATGTGTCTCGAATAGAGGAGCAGCTGGACACACTAGATAGTCGTGTGGAAAACTTAGCTCAGAGAGCTCATAACGACTATCTTGCCTTGCGTCATCTTCTTTCTCGATGTCTATCTCCTTCCCCTCCAGCATCACCTCCTCAAGATGGCTCTACTTAGGGTAGTTTTTCATGCTCTAAGTTTTATATTTTGAAAAAACTATATTGTTGATATTTTATCTAAGCATCCATGTTGTCCCCTATAAAACCATATGTATTGAATGCACATTTTGTTTATCAATGAAATAATATGATTTGATTTAGTATGTATGCTAATTTAATGGAATGTCTTCTATCTCATGTCTATTATTAACATGGATTTTGTTAAATAGACTAACATGCAGGTTGTGATGAGTTGGTTTTGTATTGACATGTTAAGGAGATGGGATCGGGCTAAGACATTGCACACACCCTTGGAGTTTGGGGTAGCACAAAATATGTGCTGATTAGCACCTGTCACTAGTCATGACAGTGTAGGGAGGAAGGTTGATACAAGTTTGAAAGGAAACTTAAATAAGTTATGCTCCCATGATTCTTGCATTTAGTGCTTAAATAAGTTCTGTTCCAACTCATGGTTCTCCCCCACAGTTCAATGCACACTTCTCGTGCATCAAAGTTTATTTGTCCTTGCACAAGCTAAGCTTCAGCTTAACTGATTTCTTCCATGAGTCAAACTAATTTACCTAGCTTCCCTAGAGTCTTCTCCCCTATTGTCCAAGCTATTTTCTCTAGCTTCTTCGACTCATCTTCCATATAAACTTAGCTGTATTTAAGTTCATTTTTCATCAAGTTTCATATCAAAATTATTCTGGATTATATTTTATTACTTTCTCAAAATGTTTGATAAGAGATACGACTTATATGTAATTTTATTCTGACAATCAAAATATATGAACTTTCAAAAGATGTTTACTCAATAAAGATTCTAGATGAACTTATTATCTGGCCTTATATTGTTGATCCCTCCTCCTTGGGTTGCCCGCACTGATTGTACTTGTGTGTTGAAGCAGAATTATCCTTGCTACAACCTATAGATCCAACCAATTGTCAATAGATTGAAAACTTCAAATGACAAAATACATTAAACATAAAGCATTACGATCACATATGCAACTGAATGCATGCAATAATAACAACATTCAATTTATTATAAAATATATTCAAGAATTTTAAAAATTATAACAATTCAGTTCACCCAATTATCTTTGCAAGCAGATCCAAAATTTGAAATTGTAAATCATAAGATCCTTGTTATTTTCATAAAAAAAAATATAAAGCTTAAAAGGCTTTTAAAAAGTGGGAAAAGAATAAATTTTCACAACCAAAGCATTTTGTATTCAACTTATTTCACATAAAATGATGACAGTGCCATGTGTAAAACTCAATTTTATCAAAACTGGACCAAACCACAGTCGAACCAGCAGTTAGACCGCAGTTCGGCGAGAGGTTAAAAACCATTTTTGGTCAAAACAGCATAAAACCGGTTAGAGCCGTGGTTTTATGCGGTTTTGAGGATAAAACCGTAAACTTTAAAGCGCTGTTCACAAATTTTAAATTTTTTAAAATCCATAAAATTTATTGCATATCTAATTTGTGTATTTGTAAAAATCGTAGTTGCTTATATATGATGCATGCAACACATGTTATAAATTTTCTTATTGTGTTTTTAGAATGGGCACTTGGATGGTCTGTTTAGTTCAACATTTGAAATTAAATCAGTGGACGAATATTTTATATTTTATGCAGCGTATATTTGTTGGAGTTAGTAGCAGAAAGAGACAGAATGGTTCAGTCCAATCTCAGGGATGATATACCACATTGTTTACGTCTATTGGAGCAAAAAGGACTCAGTTAATGGGTCTCCATAGATGGAAGAGAAATGGATATACAAGGGTTGTGATGAAAGGAACTCTGGCTTCAGTACTTTCTGCTTCAATTGCGAGAAGTATCATAACTTTGTCCACACTAAAACCCCCACGTCTGGACCTGCATTGGTATAATTTCACTACTTGACCGGCTTTGATTGAGGTTGAACCAAGTTGAAAACGGTTTAAATCGGCTGAACATAAAATGGCTAGAAGACGGTCCGTTAGACGGTCCTGTTCTAAAAACATTGATAAATTGATAATTCATAATCCATAACATTTAATGTCCATAAAAAATTTTAAACTCAATAAATCATTAAGATTTCACAAAAACATAAGAGAAAAATCCATGATTCTAAAATCCATAAATCATCCAAATTTTAAAATCCATAAACTTTATTAGATATCTAATTTTTGTATTTGTAAAAATCGCAGTTGCTTATATATGATGCATGCAACACATGTTATAAATTTTCTTATTGTGTTTTTAGAATGGGCACTTGGATGGTCTGTTTAGTTCAACATTTGAAATTAAATCAGTGGACGAATATTTTATATTTTATGCAGCGTATATTTGTTGGAGTTAGTAGCAGAAAGAGACAGAATGGTTCAGTCCAATCTCAGGGATGATATACCACATTGTTTACGTCTATTGGAGCAAAAAGGACTCAGTTAATGGGTCTCCATAGATGGAAGAGAAATGGATATACAAGGGTTGTGATGAAAGGAACTCTGGCTTCAGTACTTTCTGCTTCAATTGCGAGAAGTATCATAACTTCGTCCACACTAAAACCCCCACGTCTGGACCTGCATTGGTATAATTTCACTACTTGACCGGCTTTGATTGAGGTTGAACCAAGTTGAAAACGGTTTAAATCGGCTGAACATAACATGGCTAGAAGACGGTCCGTTAGACGGTCCTGTTCTAAAAACATTGATAAATTGATAATTCATAATCCATAACATTTAATGTCCATAAAAAATTTTAAACTCAATAAATCATTAAGATTTCACAAAAACATAAGAGAAAAATCCATGATTCTAAAATCCATAAATCATCCAAATTTTAAAATCCATAAACTTTATTAGATATCTAATTTTTGTATTTGTAAAAATCGCAGTTGCTTATATATGATGCATGCAACACATGTTATAAATTTTCTTTTTGTGTTTTTAAAATGGGCACTTAGATGGTCTGTTTAGTTCAGTATTTGAAATTAAATCCTTAGACGGATATTTTATATTTTATGCAGTGTATATTTGTTGGAGTTAGTAGCATAAAGAGACAAATTGGTTCAGTCCAATCTCAGGGATGATATACAACATTGTTTACGTCTATTGGAGCAAAGAGGACTCAGTTAATGGGTCTCCATCAATGGAAGAGAATTGGGTATGCATGGGTATGCAATGGTTATAATGAAAGGAACTCTGGCTTCAACACTTTACTGCGACAATTGCTAGAAGTATCATAACTTTGTCCACACTTAAACCCCCATGGGCGTCTGGACCTGCACTGGTATAATTTCACTACTTGATCGGCTTTGATTGAGGTTGAACCCGGTTTAAACCGGTTGAACATAAAATGGCTTGAAGACGGTTCGTTAGACGGTCCGGTTTGATAACATTGATAAATTCATAATTCATAATCCATAAAACTTAATGTCCGTAAAAAAATTTAAACTCAATAAAACATTAAGATTTACCAAAAACATAAGAGAAAAATCAATGATTCTAAAATCCATAAATAATCCAAATTTTAATATCCATAAACTTTATTGCATATCTAATTTGTGTATTTGTAAAAATCGCAGTTGCTTATATATGATGCATGCAACACATGTTATAAATTTTCTTGTTGTATTTTTTAAATGGGCACTTGGATGGTCTGTTTAGTTCAGTATTTAAACTTAAGTCCGTGGACAAATATTTTGTATTTTATGCAGCGTATATTTGAAGGAGTTAGTAATAGAAAGAGAAAAATTAGTTCAGTCCAATCTTAGGGATGATATACCACATTGTTTACGTCTATTAGAGCAAATTAGACTCAGTTAATGGGTCTCCATCAATGGAAGAGAATTGGGTATGCAAGGGTTGTGATGAAAGGAACTCTGGCTTCAGTACTTTCTGTGCCAATTGCGAGAAGTATCATAATTTTGTCTGTAACACCCCGAATTTTTCAATTTATTATTTTATGTGAAAGTTATCCATTTTAATTGTGAATTTTAGATTGGATCTTATATGGACAAAAAATTGGGCCATGACCCAATTAGGAACCAATTAATCGTGAAATTGGTTTATTAAAATTAAGTGGGGTTGAATTTGTAACACCTCGGATTTTCAGACTATTATTTTATATGACAATTATTCTTTTAAATGGTGGATTTTAGAATTGGACCTTATTTGGATCAAGAATTGGGCCATGACCCAATTAGGACCCAACCAATGTTGGAATTGGTTTTATTAAATACAAATGGGTTGAATTAATTTAGTGATGAATTATATCTAATTTTAAACAAAAGATTTTTATGGCTGAATTTTGAATGTGAAACCTATAGATTTTGCGCATGAGAGATATGTGGAATTTTAAATCCACAATGATATGCTAGATAAAAGGGATGAAATATCTATGAAATAAATAAAAGATTAAGCATGGCCGAAATTTGGATAATAATATCCATATTATGCGCATAGGATATTCTAAAAAGGAAGGTAGATTGTCTTAAATTAAATTAAAAGATTATTTGGATTATGATTAACGTTATGCACATAGTACTTACTAATTAGAGTTAAAGGAAAGGTTTTAAATTAAGAAGGAGAGGTCGCCCATGGCTAAATAAGACAAGGGAAAGTCGGCTATGGCTAATTAAAGAGGGAAAGTCGGCCATGGTTAAATAAGGAAGGTTTGATATATGTCCAGTCTTTTGGTATAACTTTTCACTCCGATATTCGATTGCTTTGATTCTTTTTGCGTTGTAAAGAAGATTTCAAGGGCTACAACTTTACAGTTTACCACTTTTTCTGATTCGGAAGTTAACAAGGTCGAAACTGAGCTACAATATAGTATACGTGTAAAAAAAAACGGGAAACACAAGGGGCGTACGGCTAAGGGTTGCTTATCTTAAGAACTTTCTAACGTGGGATTAAGAAAGGCTATAAAAGGAGAGATCAAGAGGGATACACGGTTTTGAAATCCTTTATTGTTGAGCTTATTCCTCTCTCTCCCTCTCTCAATTCATCATTCTTTTCCACATGGCAAGAGCAAGGAGAAAGGAGAAGAAGATTGGAAGAGAAAGATCAAGCAAGGAGAGAATAAGAAATCAATCGAAAGAGGTTAGTATCTTAATGGTATAGTTTTATTTTTGAAACAAAAAGAACCCCATGGAGGGAGATTGGAGATGATTTAATGGTTTAAATGGAGAGAAAGAACCATAGGGTTCGGCCATGCATGGAAGTTTTTATTTAATTGATGGGTTTTAAGATTGAAAACCATCGAGTGTTTTGATTTATTCATTGGGTTTATGATCTCATATTTTTAAACCATAGAAACCTTTGATGGTTGTCGGTTTTAGATTCAAGAAATCAATGAAAGAACATGGAATATAGGTAGGCAATGGCATGGCCGAACCATGATTGTTTTATGGCTAATTAATTGGATCAATATTAATGAAAAGAATGGGGTGAGGTTCGGCCATGGTGTGGCCGGTGTATGGCCGAACCCCACCAAATATTTTAATGGAGTTGGGTATGTAGTATTGAATGTTTTAATGGAATTAAATCAATGGTCAAAGATTGTGAACCATAGGGTTTGGCCATGGTGTATGGCCGAACCCCATGGAGTTGATTTACCCATTTGGAAAATAGAGGTAAGAGGATGGACTTGGATCTACAAGGGTGAGGTTCGGCAATGGTGCATGGCCGAACCCCACTAGAGTTATTTTTGGAAATCTTATTATTTATGGAAGGTATTTGCTAAGTTGGAAAGGTTCCAAATATGGAAAGTATTGCTAAATTTAGAAAGCTTCCATGTATGGAAAGGGTGGCTAAATTGGAAAGCATCCCATTATGGAAGTGTTGCTAAATTTGGGAAGCAATCTAAAAATGGAAGGAGGGTTGGTTAATTAAGGAAACAATCTATTTATGGAAGGTGTTTCCAATTATGGAAAGGGTTGGGTAATTATGGAATACGATATCTAAGTATGGAACTTATATTTGGAAAGCATATAATTATGGAAATGTGGAGTTAATTTGGAAACTATACACCATAGGGTTCAGCCAAGGTGTATGGCCGAACCCCATGGTACAAATTAAGGGATTAAATGATATTTTAATTCATGGTTAAGGGCTGATTTATGAATCAGATTATGTACCTAGGTTATGAGTTATGTTATGTGTATTTTTAAAATAAAATAACGGATACAATGTATGTTATGGATAGATGGTGAAAGGAATGGTAAAAACGTAATTACACACCAAAGTGGAGAGCCATGGGTTCGGCCATGATGTATGACCGAACCCCATGAGTTGTGTTTGATGGACTTGTTGATTAATGAAATTTATAGGGTCTAATTATGGAAGATTTAAAGAAAAGAGGAAACCAATGACATTTTTGTAAATATGAGAGAATATTGGACATTGGGTTCGGCCATGGTGTATGGCCGAACCCCATGAATTATTTTATGGGATTACGTGCTTTGGAAGTATGAATGATTATTCGAGATCTAAGCAATAAAGAAGTCTATGGTTAGGCTCAATGGTATTGTTGTAATTATGGACAAAAATGGTAGACCATGGGTTTCGGCCATGGTGTATGGCCGAACCCCATGGGGTTTTGTTTATAGACTTAGAACCTTTTAATTAGGTGAGACTTGGTGTTGATTTATCATTATATTATAAGGTAACGGGATCTCGCAAGCGGTACGCGATTGGTGATCGAATCTTGGACGGGAACGCAAGAACTTGTGAACAGTCTTTGGTAGGATTCCACCTCTTTGAAACCATCGCTTATGTACTTTGTTTTATCTTATGTTTGATGAAAATATGTTTCAAAGGATATGCTTTATTATTGAATTTCAAATGCTATGTTTAATTGTTTAAATAGCATGGGTTAATTATGTTTCAAAAGATGATTTTACATGCTAGGTTTATTTCTATAAAAAGCATGATATGTTTTCAAATGATGATTTTTCAATGCTATGTTTATGTTATAAAATAGCATGTGTTTCATTGGGCATCTCATGCATGGCATGGGGTGGAGGATTTATAACCGGAGGGGTCACACTCCGTCGGGGCGTCCGAAAAACCTATGTGTAGCACCTTGATGTGATTTTCCATCAGGAAGAAACCGGAGGGATCACACTCCATCGGGGCGTCCGAAAAGCCTATGTGCGTTACCTTGATGTGATTTCCATCAAGAAGAATCCGGAGGGTCCACACTCCACCGGGGCGTCCACACTCCGCCGGGGCGTCCGGAAGACCTATGTGGTGGGTACATTAATGTACATGTGATGGGTGGGACTCATTGCATATTTGTCATCATTGCATGGCATGGATTTTATATCACTATATTATATATATGTTTTGTACTAACCATGTGTTAGCCGTAATTGGAATACCTACTGGGCGCGTTATTCTAACTCCCTACTTCTACCCTAGTTGATGATACAGGTATTCAGGAGAACGATAAACGTAAGACGGACCAGGCATAGGAGCTTGGAAGATTTATTTTACATGTTTTGATTAAAGTTACTTATGGACTTGTAATTGAGCAACTAGTTTCGGATTGTAATAACTTAGATGGTCGGATGGTTAGTTTGATGAGTATCACATTTAAATATTGATTAAGGACTTGAAGTACTTTGCTATCTATTTGGAATAGAACTTGGTTCTATTATGTTTCCGCATTTTGATGTTATGATTCCGTAGGTTATGATTCTTATTCTGCATCTTGATATTGCTATGTGTGAACCGTTTTATTGGACTGAGTCCATACACACATAGGGTTGGCCAGTTAAGGGTCGGACTTTGGAAGTTCGGACTTAGCTCGCGTCGTGACGTCCCGCGCTTTATCACTCTACTCTATTATATAAAAAAAAAATAGACTCTGAATTTACGGGAAGAAGCGAGTGAAAAAGGGCGGGGCGTTACAGAATTAATTTAGTGATGCATTATATCTAAATTTAATAAAAGATTGCATGGCCGAATTTTAGATGTAAAAATCTAGGAATATGCGCATGAATGATATGCATATCTAGGTGATATGCTAGAATATTTAAAGAGGGACTTTTCTAATTAAATTGGATTTGCATATCTTAAGAAAATGTCCAAGTGTAAATAAGATTGTGCATGGCCGTGTATAGAGATATTTCATATCTATATTATGCGCATGTGATAATTTAAAAAGGGATTTTTCCGTGATTAAATAAAGGAAAAAGGGAAAGTGCACTTAAGGAAGGTTTTTTATTAAGGAAGCAAGGAGGCCACACGGCATTGCCATCTAAGGCAAGGGAGGGGCGCATGGCACCTTCCCCATTTGGATTAATTGGAGTGCATACAAGGAAATAACCCCTTAGGCCGATTTCTCTCTCTCTCTCTCTCTCTCTCTCTCTTTCCCAATTGTTTATTTTCAGTTACACCAAGATCAAGAAGAAGGCAATTAGCAAGAGGTTGTTCGACAGGCAAAGGGAAAGAAAAATATTAGAAGAGAAAGATCGGAGCGAGGGATAACCGAAGGAGTCACGGAACCGGTAAGTGATTCCGATTTTTATTTAAGAGCTATGGTTATTTTTAATGGAAAAATGGACCATAGGGTTCGCCCAGGCCATGGTGCATGGCCGAACCCCATGGAAAGACATGGGTTAGGTTATGGAATTTTAATGGAGGAACATTAATTGATTTATGGAGGTTTGAATGATGGAAATAATTATGGGTTTTATGTTCATGAATTTTAGATGATAGAAACCTTGGACGGTTAAGTGTATTTGAATTTAAAAGAGGAGATTTTAGAACCATAGGGTTCGGCCATCGTGCATGGCCGAACCCCATGGAAGAGGATTCTTAAAAATTAAATAAGAGTTGATGTAATGGAATATGATTCTATTTTGGAATGGATTAAAGGTGAAGAACAATGATTAATTAATGAAGTTTGGAGAATCATGGTTCGGCCATCATGTATGGCCGAACCTCATGAGGTATTTTATTTATTTAATTTATCTTGTTGATTAAATAAATGAAGAATGAAAAGGGAGATTAATTTAGAAAGTTTCCAAATATGGAAGGTGGAGTTTAAATTGGTAAGTTTTAATTATGGAAGGTTATTGGATAAATATGGACTTTCTAAATAAGGATTTTGGAAACCATAGGGTTCGGCCATGGGTATGGCCGAACCCCATGGAGTTGGATTGGTATTTTAATGTAAGTAAATTTATTAAAATACAAGGATGGTTATTAATTTAGAAAGGATCTAAGGTGGAGATTAAATTGGTAACTATCTAATTGTGAACCTTAGATTAAAATGGAAGAAGGTGATTAAATTAGAAACTTTCTAATTATGGATTCACTAAGAAAGATGCTACATTTAGAAAGTTTGACATCATAGGGTTCGACCATGATGTAGGGCTGAACCCCATGAAGAAAATTTATATGGGTTTAGTGATTTGTAAAGAGGGGATTATGGACCATAGGGTTCGGCCATGGTGTATGGCCGAACCCCATGGAATGTGATTTTAAATTTAGAAACTCCCTAATTGTGGACCTTTGAATTTAAAAAGGGGAAAGAAACTTAGACCTTGGTTCTGCCAAGGGTATGGCTGAACCCCATAAATATTATAGATTTATGTTCATATGCTTAGAACATGGAAAAAAAAGGGGAAAGAAACTTAGACCATGGTTCGGCCAAGGGTATGGCCGAACCCCATAAATATTGTGGATTTATGTTCATATGCTTAGAACATGGAAAATGATGGGAAAGGTCTATGATTTTAAAATGGAGGATCATGAGTTCGGCCATGAGGTATGGCCGAATCCCATGAGGTCTTATACGGATGTTTATGGGTCATTAATGGACCTAAGATGGTGAACCAATTTAATGGGTCATATGGATATGTTTTATGGAACAAATTATGGATCTATTAGGTATATGTTTTAATGAGTGAAAGGTTTGAAATAATTAGACCAATGGCAAGGTTGTGAATACTTGCAAAATATAGAAGATTATTCATGAGTGGCAATTTTGTAAATATGAGAATTAATAGACCTATGTTTGAGACCTAAAAACTTAGGTGATGAGACCAATGGAAATTTGGTAAATAAAGGGTGAAAAATGAGGAATGGTTTATGGACTTAAAATATTGTAAATCAAGTGGGACTTGGTTTTGATTGATTATTATATTATAAGGTAACGGGACCTCACAAGGTGTCTACGAACGTGAGCGGTTACCGGATGAAAGACGCAAGGACACGTAACGGTCTTTGGTAGGATTCCACCTCTTTGAAACCATGGCTTTATATACACTTGTTTTATCTTATGTTTGATGAAATTTATGTTTCAAAGGATATGCTTTATATGAATTTTAAATGCTATGTTTATTTGTTTAAATAGCATGTGTTGGATATGTTTCAAAAGGTGATTTTAAATGCTATGTTATGATTATAAAATAGCATGTGTTTCATTGGCATCTCATGCATGGCATGGGGTGGAGGATTTATAACCGGAGGGGTCACACTCCGTCGGGGCGTCCGAAAAACCTATGTGGGTACCTTGATGTGATTTTCCATCAGGAAGAATCCGGAGGGTCCACACTCCTCCGGGGCGTCCGGAAGACCTATGTGGTGGGTACTTTTATGTACATGTGATGGGTGGGACTCATTGCATTTGTCATCACTGCATGGCATGGTTTTACATGATTTTATATACTATATTATTATATATGTTTTGTACTAACCATGTGTTAGCCGTAACTGGAATACCTACTGGGCGCTTTGTTCTAACGCCCTACTTCTACCCTAGTTGATGATACAGGAAATCAGGGGAACGATGAATGCAAGACGGGCCAGGCATAGGAGCTTGAAAGACTTATTTTATATGTTTTGAATAAAGTTACTCATGAGCTTTTATTTGAGTATCTAGATTTCGGAATGTAATAACTTAGATAGTTGGATGATTTATTGGATAATTATGATGTTTTAATTATGGATAAGGACTTGACGTACTTTGCTATCCGAATGGAATAGAACTTGGTTTAATTATGTTTTCACAAAATTGATGTTATGATTCCGCAGGTTATGATTTTTATTCCGCAAGTTGATATTGCTATGTGTGAACCATTTTCGTGGACTTAGTCCATACACACATAGGGTTGGCCAGTTAAGGGTCGGACTTTGGAAGTTCGGACTTATCTCTCGTCGTGACATCCCGCGCTCTATCACTCTACTCTGTTATAAAAAAAAAATAGACTCTGAATTTACGGGAAGAAGCGAGTGAAAAAGGGCGGGGCGTTACATTGTCCACACTGAAACCCCCATGGGCGTCTGGACTTGCACTAGTATAATTTCTCTACTCGACCGGCTTTGATTGCGGTTGAACATAAAATGGCTTGAAGACAGTTCGTTAGACGGTCCGATTCTGATAACATTGATAAATTGATAATTCATAATCCATAATACTTAATGTCCATAAAAAAAATTTAAACTCAATAAATCATTAAGATTTGCCAAAACATAAGAGAAAAATCCATGATTCTAAAGTCCATAAATCATCCAAATTTTAAAATCCATAAACTTTATTGCATATCTAATTTGTATATTTGTAAAAATCGGAGTTGCTTATCTATGACGCATGCAACACGTGTTATAAATTTTCTTGTTATGTTTTTAGAATGGGCACTTAGATGGTCTGTTTAGTTCAGTATTAGAAATTAAATCCTTAGACAGATATTTTATATTTTATGCAGCATATATTTGTTTGAGTTAGTAGCAGAAAGAGGCAAATTGGTTCAGTCCAATCTCAAGGATGATATACCACATTGTTTACGTCTATTCGAGCAAAGGAGAATCAGTTAATGGGTCTCCATCGATGGAAGAGAATTGGGTATGAAAGGGTTGTGATGAAAGGAACTCTGGCTTCAGTACTTTATGCGACAATTGCGAGAAGTATCATAACTTTGTCCATACAGAGACCCCCCTCGGCGTCTAGACCTGCACTGGTATAATTTCACTACTTAACCAGCTTTGATTGAGGTTGAAACCGATTGAACATAAAATGGCTTGAAGACGTTTCGTTAGACGGTCTGGTTCTGATAACATTGATAAATTCATAATTCATAATCCATAAAACTTAATGTCCGTAAAAAATTTTAAACACAATAAATCATTAAGATTTGCCAAAAACATAAGAGAAAAATCAATGATTCTAAAATCCGAAAATCCTCCAAATTTTAAAATCCATAAACTTAATTACATATCTAATTTGTGTATTTGTAAAAATCGCAGTTGCTTATATATGATGCATGTAATACATGTTATAAATTTTCTTGTTGTGTATTTTAAATGGGCACTTGGATGGTCCGTTTAGTTCAGTATTTGAACTAAAATCCGTGGACAGATATTTTATATTTTATACAACGTATATTTGTTGGAGTTAGTAGCAGAAACAGAAAAATTGGTTCAATCCAATCTCAGTGACGATATACCACATTATTTACGTGTATTCGAGCAAAGAAGAATCAGTTACTAGGTCTCCATCGATGGAAGAGAATTGGGTATGCAAGGGTTGTGATGAAGGGAATTTTGGCTTCAGTACTTTCTGCACCAATTGCGATAAGTATTATAACTTTGTCCACACTGAAACCCCATGGGCATCTGGACCTGCACTGGTACAATTTTACTACTTCACCGGCTTAGATTGCGGTTGAACATAAAATGGCTTGAAGACGGTTTGTTAGACGGTCCGGTTTTGATAACATTGATAAATTAATAATTCATAATCCATAAAACTTAATGTTAATAAAAAAATTAAAATCAATAAATCACTAAGATTTGCCAAAAAAATAAGATAAAAATCCATGATTCTAAAATCCATAAATCATCCAAATTTTAAAATCCATAAACTTTATTGCATATCAAATTTGTGTATTTGTAAAAATCGCAGTTGCTTATATATGATGCATGCAACACATGTTTTAAATTTTCTTGTTGTGTATTTTAAATGGGCACTTGGATAGTCTGTTTAGCTCAGTATTTGAACTTAAATTCGTGGACATATATTTTATATTTTATACAACGTATATTTGTTGGAGTTAGTAGCGGAAACAGAAAAATTGGTTCAATCCAATCTCAGTGACGATATACCACATTATTTACATGTATTCGAGCAAAGAAGAATCAGTTACTAGGTCTCCATCCATGGAAGAGAATTGGGTAGGCAAGGGTTGTGATGAAGGGAATTCTGGCTTCAGTACTTTCTGCGCCAATTGCGATAAGCATTGTAACTTTGTCCACACTGAAACCCCATGGGCGTCTGGACCTGCACTGGTACAATTTCACTACTTGACCGGCTTAGATTGCGGTTGAACATAAAATGGCTTGAAGACGATCGTTAGTCGGTCCGGTTTTGATAACTTAGATAAATTAATAATTCATAATCCATAAAACTTAATGTTAATAAAAAAATTTAAACTCAATAAATCATTAAGATTTGCCAAAAACATAAGAGAAAAATCAATGATTCTAAAATCTATAAATCATTCAAATTTTAAAATCCATAAACTTTATTGCGTATCTAATTTATGTATTTGTAAAAATCGCAGTTGCATATATATGATTCATGCAACAAATGTTATAAATTTTCTTGTTGTGTTTTTAGAATGGGCACTTAGATGGTCTTTTTAGTTCAGTATTTGAAATTAAATCCTTGGACGGACATTTTATATTTTATGCAGCATATATATGTTGGAGTTAATAGCAGAAAGAGACAAATTGGTTCAGTCCAATATCAGGGATGATATACCACATTGTTTACGTTACTGGAGCAAAGAGGACTCAGTTAATGGGTCTCCATCGATGGAAGAGAATTGGGTATGCAAGGGTTGTGATGAAAGGAACTCTGGCTTCAGTACTTTCTGCGACAATTGTGAGAACTATCATAACTTTGTCTACACTGAAACCCCCATGGGCGTCTGGACATGCACTGATATAATTTCACTACTCGACCGGCTTTGATTGAGGTTGAACCCGGTTGAAACCAGTTTAAACCTGTTGAACATAAAATGGCTTGAAGACGGTTCAGTTCTGATAACATTGATAAATTCATAATTCATAATCCATAAAACTTAATGTCCGTAAAAAAATTTAAACTCAATAAATCATTATGATTTGCCAAAAATATAAGAGAAAAATCAATGATTCTAAAGTCCATAAATAATCCAAATTTTAAAATCTATAAACTTTATTGCATATCTAATTTATGTATTTGTAAAAATTGCAGTTGCAACAAATGTTATAAATTTTCTTATTGTGTTTTTTAAATGGGCACTTGGATGGTCTGTTTAGTTCAGTATTTGAACTCAAATTCTTGGAAAGATATTTTATATTTTATGTATCGTATATTTATTAGAGTTAGTAACAGAAAGAGAAAAATTGGTTCAGTCCAATCTCAGGGATGATATACCACATTGTTTACGTCTATTGGAGCAAAGAAGAGTCAGTTAATGGGTCTCCTGTAATACTCCGGATTTTCAAGTTATTAATATATATGAAAATTACCCATTTAATTTGTGAATTATTAGATATGGACTTTATATGAGTAAAGTGTTCGGTCATTGCCCAATTAAGACCCAACAGATTGTGGAAATGTTTTCAATAGAATTAAATGAGCCTTAATTAAAATAGTATTGCAATATATATAAATAAGGAAGGAGATAATTGTGCATGGCCGAATATTGGTTATGCAATCTATGAATATGCGCATAAGGGGATTACTAAATAAGGATATATTGCATGGCCGTGTGAATGGGATTTGCACATCTAAGGAGATATGCGCATGATGTGTTAGAATATATCTAAAAAGGGTTCTTTCCATTGATTAAAATCGGCATTAGGGGAATTACTAATTGAAGGGTCGGCAACTACTAATTATAGGCAACACAAGGGGCGCATGGCACTTTCTATTTGAGACACAAGCAAGGGCACAAGGCATAAGGGAATTACTAACTTGGTACCTTCTAAATTGGGACCAATTGGAAGTAATAAAAGAGGCAACAAGGAGGGACGCACGGCTTACACACATAGCCAAATTCTCTCTCCCTTTCAAGATCATTCTCGGCATTACACAAAGAGAAGGAGAAGGCAGCCAGCAAGAGGTGTTCTCAGTTTTGGGAAAAATCAAGAAGAAAGGAGAAGGATTGGAAAAGCAAGAATTAATCGGAACCAGTTAGTATTTTATAAATTTTGTTTAAAAGAAAAGAACCATAGGGTTCGGCCATGGTGTATGGCCGAACCCCATGGAAGAAGAATGGGAGATGATTTTGATAATTTTAATGGAATCATGAACCATAGGGTTCGGCCGTAGTGCATGGCCGAACCCCATGAAAGAATACTGATTTAATGTATGAATTTTTAATGATGGAAACCTTGGAAGGTTAGATGTTTTTAATTGGATTTAAAAGAGGGAATATGGAACCATAGGGTTCACCATATGTATGGCCGAACCCCATGGAAGGACATGGATTATTTAATGGAGGTTTGAATGATAAAAACCATGGAATAATATGATGATGTTAAAAGGGTTTTAATGGATGATTTTTGTGAAGATCCTTAGACCATGGGTTCGGCCATGGAGTATGGCCAAACCCCATAATAAATTATGGATTTATGTTCATGAATTTAGACCTTGGAAACCATGGAAGGAATACCAATGTTTTGAAGGGATTAAATGGAGACCCTGGAATAAGATTAAGGGATGAATGTTAATGTTTAATATTTTTAGAAGGAGGATTATGAACCATAGGGTTCGGTCATGGTGTAAAGCCGAACCCCATGGAGTTGTATTGGTATTATTATTGGACTTATTTTGGTGATTGATTAAATGAAGATCATAGAAGATGATTATAAATTTGGAAACTTTCTAATTATGGAAGGATGGATGATAAATTTGGAAACTTTCTAATTATGGAAGGATGGATTCTAAATTTGGAAACTTTCTAATTATGGAAGGATGGATGCTAAATTTGGAAACTTTCTAATTATGGATTACTGATGAAAATGGAAACTTAGACATCACAGGGTTCGGCCATGGTGCTTGGCCGAACCCCATCAACCAATTATGGATCTATTAAGTTTATGTGTTAATATTATGGATGGGTTTTCGACATAAACCTAAGGCAATGACAAAGTTGTAAATACATGCTAAAATGGAAGGTTAGCCATGAATGGCAATATTGTAATTTAAATGGAATTAAGATATCATAGGGTTCAGCCATGGTGTGTGGCCGAAGCCCATGAATCAAGTTGAATGGATTTTATGAACTTAAGTTAGTGATTGGATTAATGGAGAGACAATGATAGAGGTAATGGCATTTTGGTAATTAAGTGAAAAAAGGGACCATGGGTTCGGCCATGGTGTATGGCCGAACCCCATGGGGAATGTTTGATGTATCTTAGATGATTAATTGGGTTATCATCAGATTAATGCATAAAAATGGTAAGAATGACATTATTGTAAATATGGTAAAAAATGAAAGACCATGGGTTCGGCCATGGTGTATGGCCGAACCCCATAAGGATTGTGTTTATGGACTTAAAACAATATTGTAAATCAAACGGGACATGCTTTAATTGATTAATATGTTATAAGGTAATGGGACCTCACAAGGTGTGTACGATCGTGAGCGGTTACCGAGCGAAAGACGTAAGGACACGTTAGCGGTCTTTGGTAGGATTCCACCTCTTTGAAACCATGGGTTTATGTACATTGTTTTTATCTTATTTTGATGAATATATGTTGCAAAGGATAGGATGCAAAATGTGAATTTTAAATGCTATATTTATGTTATAAAATAGCATGTGTTTCATTGGCATCTCATGCATGGCATGGGGTGAAGGATTTGTAACCGGAGGGGCCACACTCCGTCTGGGCGTCTGAAAAACCTATGTGGGATACCTTGATGTGCTTTTCCATCAGGAAGAAACTGGAGGGGTCCACACTCCGTCGGGGCGTCCGAAAGACCTATGTGGGAGTACTTTTATGTACATGTGATGGGTGGGACTCATTGCATTTGTCATCATTGCATGGCATGGTTTATATGGTTTTTGACATTATGATATTATTACATATGTTTTGTACTAACCATGTGTTAGCCCTAATTGGAATACCTACTGGGCGCGTTGTTCTAACGGACTACCTCTACCCTAGTGGATGACACAGGAAACCAGGGGAACGATGAACGTAAGGAGGGCCGAGCATAGGAGCTGGGATGATTTAGTTTATATTTGAATAAAGTTACTTATGGACATGTATTTGAGTAACTAGTTTTCCAGGCATGTTGATTTTAATTATGATTAAGGACTTGACGTACTTTTCTATCTGAATGGAATAGAACTTGGTTCTATTATTATCCAGCAGTTATAATGTTATTCCGCATGTTGATATTGTTATGTGTGAACTGTTTTCATGGACTTAGTCCATGCACACATAGGTTTGGCCAGTTAAGGGTCGGACTTTAGAAGTTCGGACTTAGCTCGCATCGTGACGTCCCTCTCTCTATCACTCTTCGTTTATTAAAAAAAAAATAGACTCTAATTTTCGAAGAGAAAGCGAGTGAAAAAGGGCTGGGCGTTACATCTCCATCGATGGAATAGAATTGGGTATGTAAGGGTTGTGATGAAAGGAACTCTGGCTTCAGTACTTTCTGCGCCAATTGCAAGAAGTATCATAACTTTGTCCACACTGAAACCCCCATGGGCGTTTGATTGCGCTTGAACATAGAATGGTTTGAAGACGGTTCGTTAGACCGTCCGGTTCTGATAACATTGATAAATTGATAAATCATTAAGATTTGCCAAAAACATAAGAGAAAAATCAATGATTCTAAAATTCATAAATCATCCAAATTTTAAAATCCATAAACTTTATCGCAAAACTAATTTGTGTATTTGTAAAAATTGCAGTTGCTTATATATGATGCATGCAATACATGTTATAAATTTTCTTGTTGTGTATTTTAAATGTGCACTTGGATGGTCTGTTTAGTTCAGTATTTGAACTTAAATCCGTGGATAGATATTTTATATTTTATACAACGTATATCTGTTGGAGTTAGTAGCAGAAACAAAAAAATTGGTTCAATCCAATCTCAGTGACGATATACCACATTATTTACGTGTATTCGAGCAAAGTTGAATCAGTTAATAGGTCTCCATCGATGGAAGAGAATTGGGTATGCAAGGGTTGTGATGAAGGGAATTCTGGCTTCAGTACTTTCTACGACAATTGTGAGAACTATCATAACTTTGTCCACACTGAAACCCCAATGGGCATCTGAATATGCACTGATATAATTTCACTACTTGACCGGCTTTGATTGAGGTTGAACCCGGTTTAAACCGGTTGAACATAAAATGGCTTGAAGACGGTTCAGTTCTGATAACATTGATAAATTCATAATTCATAATCCATAAAACTTAATGTCCGTAAAAACATTTAAACTCAATAAATCATTAAGATTTGCCAAAAATATAAGAGAAAAATCAATGATTCTAAAATCCATAAATCATCTACATTTTAAAATCTATAAACTTTATCACATATCTAATTTGTGTATTTTTAAAAATCGCAGTTGGAACAAATGTTATAAATTTTCTTTTTCTGTTTTTTAAATGGGGCACTTGGATGGTCTGTTTAGTTCACTATTTGAACTTAAATTCTTATACAGATATTTTATATTTTATGCAGCGTATATTTGTTAGAGTTAGCAGCAGAAAGAGAAAAATTGGTTCAGTCCAATCTCATGGATGATATACCACATTGTTTACGTCTATTAGAGCAAAGAAGAGTCAGTTAATGGGTCTCCTGTAATACCAAGAGAATTGGGTATGCAAGGGTTGTGATGAAATGAGCTGGCTTCAGTACTTTCTGCGCCAATTGCAAGAAGTATCATAACTTTCTCCACTAAAACCCTCATGGGCATCTGGACCTGCACTAGTATAATTTCTCTACTCGACCGGCTTTGATTGCGGTTGAACATAAAATGGCTTGAAGACAGTTTGTTAGACGGTCCGGTTCTGATAACATTGATAAATTGATAATTCATAATCCATAAAACTTAATGTCCATAAAAAACTTTAAACTCAATAAATCATTAAGATTTGCTAGAAACATTAGAGAAAAATCCATGATTCTAAAATCCATAAATCTTCCAAATTTTAAAATCCATAAACTTTATTTCATATCTGATTTGTGTATTTGTAAAAATCGCAGTTGCTTATATATGATGTATCCAACACATGTTATAAATTTTCTTGTTGTGTTTTTAGAATGGACACTTAGATGGTCTGTTTAGTTCAGTATTAGAATTTAAATCCTTGGACGGATATTTTATATTTTATGCAGCGTATATTTCTTGGAGTTAGCAGCAGAAAGAGACAAATTGGTTCAGTCTAATCTCAGGGATACCAAATTGTTTACGTATATTGGAGCAAAGAGGACTCTGTTAATGGGTCTCCATTGATGGAAGAGAATTTGGTATGCAAGGGTTGTGATGAAAAGAACTCTAGCTTCAATACTTTCCGCGACAATTGAAAGAAGTATCATTACTTTGTCTACACTAAAACCCCCATGGGCGTCTGGACCTACACTTGTTTAATTTCTTTACGTGACCGGCTTTCGTTGCGGTTGAACCCGGTTGAAACCGGTATAAACCGGTTGAACAGAAAATGGGTTGAAGACGGTTCGTTAAACGGTCCGGTTCTGATAACATTGATGATTTGTAAATTCATAATCCATAAAATTTAATGTCAATAAAAAATTTTAAACTCAATAAATCATTAAGATTTGCCAAAAACATAAGTTAAAAATCCATGATTCTAAAATCAATAAATCATCCAAATTTTAAAATCTATAAACTTTATTGTATATCTAATTTGTGTATTTGTAAAAATCGCAGTTGCTTATATATGATGCATGCAACAATTGTTATAAATTTTGTTATTGTGTTTTTAGAATGGGCACTTAGATGGTCTGTTTAATTTAGTATTTGAAATTAAATCCTTAGACGGATATTTTATATTTTATTCAGAGTATAGTTTTTGAAGTTACTAGCAGAAAGAGACAAATTGTTTCAGTCCAATCTCACAAATGATATACCACATTATTTACGTCTGTTAGAGCAAAGAGGACTCAATTAATGGGTCTCTATTGATGGAAGAGAAATGGATATGCAAGGGTTGTGATGAAAGGAACTCTTGCTTCAGTACTTTCTGCGACAATTGCGAGAACTATCATAACATTGTCCACATTGAAATCCCCATCGCCGTCTGGACCTGCACTGGTATAATTTCACTACTTGATCGGCTTTGATTGCGGTTGAACAAGGTTGAAAGCGACTTAAACCGGTTCCACATAAAATGGCTCGAACACGGTTCGTTAGACGGTCCGGTTCTTATAACATTGATAAATTGATAATTCATAATCCATAAAATCTAATGTCCATAAAAAATGTTAAACTCAATAAATCATTAAGATTTGCCAAAAATATAAGAGAAAAATCCATCATTCTATAATTCATACATCATCCAAATTTTAAAATCTATAAACTTTATTTCACATCTAATTTGTGTATTTGTAAAAATCGCAGTTGCTTATATATGATGCATGCAATGTGTTTTTAGAATGGGCACTTGGATTGTTTTGTTTATGTAACGCCCCGCCCTTTTTCACTCGCTTTTTCCCGTAAATTCAGAGTATATTTTTTTTTATAACAAAGTAGAGTGATAGAGAGGGGGACGTCACGACGCGAGCTAAGTCCGAACTTTCAAAGTCCGACCCTTAACTGGCCAACCCTATGTGTATATGGACCCAGTCCAATAAAATGGTTCACACATATCAATATCAAGATGCGGAATAAAAATCATAACCTGCGGAATCATAACATCAATTTGCGGAATCATAATAGAGCCAAGTTCTATTCCATTCAGTTAGCAAAGTACGTCATAATCATCAAACCAAATCATTCAACCATCTAAGTTACTACATTCCAAAATCCGAATACTCAAATACAAGTTCATGAGTAATTTATTCAAAACATATAAACTAGATCTTCCAAGCTCCTATGCCTGGTCCGTCTTCATCATTCCCCTGATTACATGTATCATCAACTAGGGTAGAAGTAGGGTGTTAGAACAACGCGCCCAGTAGGTATTCCAGTTACGGCTAACACATGGTTAGTACAAAACATATATTATAACATAATATATAAAACCAGGTAAAATCCATGACATGCAATGATGACAGATATGCAATGAGTCCCACCCATCACATATACATAAAGTACCCACCACATAGGTCTTCCGGATGCCCCGGCGGAATGTGGACCCTCCGGAAATCTTCTTGATGGAAATCACATCAAGGTATTGCACATAGGTTTTTCGGACGCCCCGACGGAGTGTGACCCCTCCGGTTATAAATCCTCCACCCCATGCCATGCATGAGATGCCAATGAAACACATGCTATTTTATAACATAAACATAGCATTTAAAAATCATACTATGAAACACATGCTCTTTCCTCATATAAACAAAGCATATAAAATCAACCTTTGAAATATATCAATACATGTTATTTACAACCTGATCATAGAATTTAAAATCCATACTTTAGCATACCCTTTGAAACACATTTTCATCAAAATATAAGATAAGAACAAAGTACATAATCCATGGTTTCAAAGAGATGGAATCCTACCTAAGACCATTCACAAGTCCTTGCGTTTTCGTCCAAGATTCGATCACCGATCGCGCACCGCTTGCGAGATCCCATTACCTTATAATATAATGATAAATCAACACCAAGTCTCACCTAATTACAAGGTTCTAAGTCCATAAACAAAACCCCATGGGGTTCGGCCATACACCATGGCCGAACCCATGGCTTACCATTTTTCATAAATATTTACAAAAATGTCATTGTTGATAACCCTAGCCCCTTTTCTTTGCTTAGGTTCCAAGTCATCCATTCATGCTTCCAAAGAACATAATCCCATAAAATAATTCATGGGGTTCGGCCATACACCATGGCCGAACCCAATGTCCAATATTCTCTCATATTTACAAAAATGTCATTGGTTTCCTCTTTCCTTTAAATCTTCCATAATTAGACCTTATAAATTTCCCTAACCAAATAAGTCCATCAAACACAACTCATGGGGTTCGGCCATACATCATGGCCGAACCCATGGTTCTCCACTTTGGTGTTTAATTACATTTTTGTCATTCCTTTCTCATGAATTCCTAACATACATTGTATCCTTTATTTTATTTTAAAACTACACATAACCTAACTCATGACATAGGTTCATAATCTGATTCATAAATCAGCCCTTAAACCATGAATTAAAGATGCCATTGATCCCTTAATTTGGACCATGGGGTTCGGCCATACACCATGGCCGAACCCTATGGTGTATAATTTCCAACTATGACATTAAATTCATATCATCCATCTCCTTTGATTCAATTATACATGAGCCTAAAGCATATATTTAATTCTGTAATTAAATAGGTTTTCAAAAACTAAACATTAGTGGGGTTCGGCCATACACCATGGCCGAACCTCACTCATGGCATCCAATCCATTTATTTAATCCAAGTTTCATAATCAAACCCCACTTTCCATTCTTGGATAGTTTCCATAAATAATCTTCATGGTCAATAATTAGATATTTTCTAATTTTAATAACAACTTCCAAGAATAGAAACTTTCTTAATATTCAATCCACCTTTTCCATAATTGGAAACACTTTCTAAAAATAGATTGTTTCCAAAAATAACCACCTTCCTTCCATTTTTAGATTGCTTTCCAAATTTAGCAATCCTTACTATACTTAGATGTTTTCTAGTTTTAGCAATACTAACCATATTTGGACCTTTCCATATTTGGATTGCTCTCCAAATTTAGCAACCATTTCCATCTAACATTCCAAAATTAACGCATGGGGTTCGGCCAAGCACCATAGCCTAACCCTATAGTTCATGATCTTAGTCATTAGCTTAGATTCAATAAAACCTTTAATCATAACATTAATTGATTATTATCCATAAAATGCTTGGTGGGATTCGGCCATGCACTATGGCCGAACCTCACCCCTCCTTTTTATTATTTTAGATCCACTCAATTAGCCATAAAACAGCCATGGTTCGGCCATGCCATGGCCGACCCATATTCCATATTCTTTCATTGATTTTCTTGAATCTAAAACATCCAATCACCAAAGGTTTCTATGATTTAAGATCTAGGAACATAAACCCAATTACTAAATCAACACTCTCCATGGTTTTCAATCTTTAAAACCTAATAACTAATCATATCTTTCCATGGGGTTCGGCCATGCCATAAGGCCGAACCCTATGGTTCTTTTTCTCCATTTAATCCATTAATACTCATCACCAATCTTTCTCCATGGGGTTCGGCCATGCACTATGGCCGAACCCTATGGTTCTTTTTGTTTCAAAACATAAAATTATTAAGCAAGATACTAACCTTTTCCCCTTTGGTTTCTTGTTCTTCCAATTTTCTTTCTTTTCCCTTTGCTTTTCTCCAAACAAGAACTCCTTGTTGCTACCCTTTCTTCTCTTGCTCTTGGCGTGGAAGAGAATGATGAATTGAGAGAGGGAGAGAGAGGAATAAACTCAACAATAAAAGATATCCAAAACCGTGTATCCCTCTTGATCTCTCCTTTTATAGCTTTTCTTAATCCAATATTAGAATGTTATTAAGATAAGCAACTCTTAGCCGTGCGGCCCTTGTGTTTCCCGTTTTTTTTTACACGTATACTATATTGTAGCTCAGTTTCGACCTTGTTAACTTCCGAATCAGAAAAATTGGTAAACTAAAAAGTTGTAGCCCTTGAAGTTTTCTTTCCAACAGAAAAAGAATCAAGGAAATCAGATACCGAAGTGAAATATTATAACCAAAACATTGGACATATATCAAACCTTCCTTATTTAACCATGGCCGACTTTCCCTCTTTAATTAGCCATAGCCGACTTTCCCTTGTCTCATTTAGCCATGGCCGACCTCTCCTTCTTAATTTAAAACCTTCCCTTTTAGAATATCATATGCGCATAATGTGGATATTATTATCCAAATTTCTGCCATGCTTAATCTTTTATTTATTTCATAGATATTTCATCCCTTTTTAAATATCTAGTATATCATTGTGGATTTAAAATCCCACATATTTCTCATGAGCAAAATCTATAGGTTTCACATTCAAAATTCGGCCATAAAAATCTTTTGTTTAAACTTAGATATAATTCATCACTAAATTAATTCAACCCATTTGTATTTAATAAAACCAATTCCAACATTGGTTGGGTCCTAATTGGGTCACGGTCCAATTCTTGATCCAAATAAGGTCCAATTCTAAAATCCACCATTTAAAAGAATAATTGTCATATAAAATAATAGTCTGAAAATTTGAGGTGTTATAGTTTAGTTCAGTATTTGAAATGAAATACTTGGACGGATATTTTATATTTTATGCAGCGTATATTTGTTTGAGTTAGTAGCTAAAGAGACAAATTGGTTTAGTCCAATCTCAGGGATGATATACCACATTGTTTATGTCTATTGGCGTAAAGAGGACTCTGTTAATGGGTCTCCATCGATGGAAGAGAATTGGATATGCAAGGGTTGTGATATAAAGAACTCTAGCTTCAGTACTTTCTGCGACAATTACGAGAAGTATCATAACTTTTTCCACACTAAAACCCGCATGGGCGTCTAGACCTGCACTTGTATAATTTCACTACTTGACCGGCTTTGATTACGGTTGAACTCGGTTGAAACTGGTTTAAACCTGTTGAACATAAAATGGCTCGAAGACGGTTCGTTAGACAGTCCAGTTCTGATAACTATAATCATAAAATTTAATGTCCATAAAAAATTTTAAACTCAATAAATCATTCAGATTTACCAAAAACATAAGAGAAAAATCAATGATTCTAAAATGCATAAATCATCCAAATTTTAAAATCTATAAACTTTATTACATATGTAATTTGTGTATTTGTAAAAATCGCAGTTGCTTATATATGATGTATAAAACACATGTTATAAATTTTCTTCTTGTGTTTTTAGAATGGGCACTTGGATGGTCTGTTTAGTTCAATATTTGAAATTAAATCATTGGATGGATATTTAATATTTTATGTAGCATAAATTTGTTGGAGTTAGTAGTAGAAAGAGACAAATTGGTTCAGTCCAATCTCAGAGATGATATACCACATTGTTTACGTCTATTGGAGTAAAGAGGACTCGGTTAATGGGTCTTCATCAACGGAAGAGAATCCGATACAAGGGCTGTGATGGAAGGAACTCTGGCTTCAGTACTTTCTTAGACAATTGCGAGAAGTATCATAACTTTGTTCATAATGAAACTCCCTTGGGCGTCTAGACCTGCACTAGTATAATTTCACTACTTGACCGGCTTTGATTGCGGTTGAACCATGTTGAAACCGGTTGAACATAAAATGGCTCGAAGGCGGTTCGTTAGATGGTCCGATTCTGATAACATTGATAAATTGATAATTCATAATCCATAAAATTCAATGTCCATAAAAAATTTTAAAATCAATAAATCATTAAGATTTGCCAAAAACGTAAGAGAAAAATCAGTGATTCTAAAATCCATAAATCATCCAAATTTTAAAATCCATAAACTTTATTGCATATCTAATTTGTGTATTTGTAAAAATCGCAGTTGCTTATATATGATGCAGGCAACACATGTTATAAATTTCCTTATTGTGTTTTTAGAATAGGCACTTGGATGGTTTGTTTAGTTCAGTATTTGAACTTAAATCCTTGGACAGTATTTTGTATTTTATGCAGCGTATATTTGTTGGAGTTAGTAGCAGAAAGAGAAAAATTGGTTTAGTCCAATCTCAGGGATGATATACCACATTGTTTACGTCTATTGGAGCAAAGAGGACTCAGTTAATGGTCTCCATCGATGGAAGAGAATTGAATATGCAAGGGTTGTGATGGAAGGAACTCTGGTTTCAGTACTTTCTGCGACAATTGTAAGAAGTATCATAACTTTGTCTATACTGAAACCCCCATGGGCGTCTGGACCTGCACTGGTATAATTTTTTACTTTATTCTACTAAAATCTGATTTCTCCTTTATGATCCAAATAAAAATTCCCAACTTTTGCATTATATGCCATAAATGATCATATGCCATGTTGTATACACGAGTTCCATTTTGTAATCTTCAAGTTTTACCAATGTTATCAAAACCGGACCATCTAACCAACCGTCTTCGAGGTATTTTGGGTTCAACCAGGTTCAACCACCGTCATAGCTGGTTAATGAATAATATAATATAAATATTAAATATAACATTAAGTAAGACACCTTTTACAAATAAATTAATATAAATATTACAAATAACATTCAAACTCTGATTAATGTACCAAAACGGTGAAAGATATGGGATAGAAATGATAAGAAACCTTTATATTTCAAATATATCCATTTTTAAATATTAATTTTTGATATTTTGAAGGGGAAAATTTAAAAAAAAAAGTTAAAAAAAAAAATTAAAAACTTGTGAGCCGTGGTTTTAGGTTCACGATTTTATCCTCAAAACCGCATAAAACCGCGGCTCTGACCGGTTGTATGCTATTTTGACCAAAAATGGTTTTTAACCTCTGGCCAAACCGCAGTCTAACAGCCGGTTCGACCGTGGTTTGGTCCGGTTTTGATAACAATGAGTTTTACACATGGCATTGTCATCATTTTATGTGAAATAATTTGAATACAAAATGCTTTGGTTGTGAAAATTTTATTCTTTTCCCACTTTTTAAAAGCCTTTTAAGCTTTATATTTTTTTAAGAAAATAACAAGGATCTTATGATTTACAATTTCAAATTTTGGATCTGCTTGCAACGATAATTGGGTGAACTGAATTGTTATAATTTTTATAATTCTTGAATATACTTTATAATAAACTAAATGTTGTTATTATTGCATGCATTCAGTTGCATATGTGATCGTAATGCTTTATGTTTAATGTATTTTGTCAATTTGAAGTTTGCAATCTATTGACAATTGGTTGGATCTATAGGTTGTAGCAAGGAAAATTCTGCTTCAACACACAAGTGCAATCAGTGCGGGCAACCCAAGGAGGAGGGATCAACAATATAAGGCCAAATACAAGGCCAGATAATAAATTGCATCCAGAATCTTTATTGAGTAAACATCTTTTGAAAGTTCATATATTTTGATTGTCGAAATACAATTACATATAAGTCGTATCTCTTATCAAACATTTTGAGAATGTAATAAAATATAATCCAGAATAGTTTTGATATGAAACTTGATGAAAATTAAACTTAAATGCAGCTAAGTTTATGGGGGAGATGAGTCAAAGAAGCTATAGAAAATAGCTTGGAGGGGAGAAGGCTCTAGGGAAGCTAGGTAAATTAGCTTGACTCATGGAAGAAATCAGCTAAGGTGAAACTTAGCTTGTGCAAGGGAAAATAAACTTTGATGCACGAGAAGTGTGAATTGAACCGTGGGGGAGAACCATGAGTTGGAGCAGAATTTATTTAAGCATTAAATGCAAGAAGCATGGGAGAGTGCTTAAAATCCAATCGATGTCTGCCGACTAAACCTTTGTCAATTGTATGACAAAATGGGGGAGAAATTAGTAGAATCAGTAAGACATCAAAACCAATTATGGAGAGTAATTGGTGAAGCCTAAGTGCTTGTACCTCTAGGAAGAGAGAGCCATAAATGGGAGGAATATGAAGAAGTCAATGGACATGGGAGAATGTTTATGGTTAGAGTTTGGGACTTTAAACTCAAAAAAGATTGGGAGAGAAAATCTTCTCAACACTGATAACTTTGATAAGCTATGGGTAGTGTTGGTTACTAGGAAATCATGGTGAATGGGGAGCATGAATACAAATCTAGTTTAGTCCATGGATTTATATTTATGTTTTGGGACTAACTCCCTTAATGATTTTCTAGTGTTGTTTGCTTATGTGTTTGAATAGGAAAACATGAAATGAAGCAAGCTGAATAAGAATATGCGAAGATCATAATCTTGTTTTCCATTTTGAATATGTGCATGTAAACAATGTAATATTTTGTATTCAAATGTGATGTAATAAGGGTGGGCTTGTAACTGAGTTAGCTTCTACGTTTTGTCATGAAATTGTCAAAGGGGGAGATTGTTAGTGCCCCGACTTACCGAGTTCATAAGTTTGTCAATTCCATGACTCAAGAAGAAGTACTTGCTAGAAGCTTGAAAACTCAAGATGATCAAGATTGGAGACCATGCTCCACTGGATTGAAGCTCATCGTTATGGCAATCACAAAACATGTATTTGGCCATAGATGACTTTAGGTGATACCCACACCTTAAGAAGACCATTCCTAGGCTTAGTTGAATAAATGGTAAAATCATTAAAAGTCTAGAGAGGAAGCTTGATAGTGAGTTGGAACCCAACTTCGAAATATGTATTTGGTTTCACTATCAGCTTGACCGGTCATTCTCACCGACCCCTCGAAGGAGATAGGATCGACCCATCATTGTCAAAGACTGGTCGGTCAGTTTGACAGAGGTTCTTGACCATAGAACTGTCATTCTGGGTGTGCCTCAGATTGAGAGTCTCATATGCATCGACCTCTCGGTGAAAGGATAAAACGACCCATCATGGTCAACGACTTTTCGATGAAGACTTATGAGTTTGAAACTTATAACTCAAGTGGACTCTCGAGAAAACAGACATATCTGTAATTCAAGACCGATCGAGAGTACCAAAACCGACCCCTCGGTAAAGGGAGACAAGTCGGTCTGGGTATGACCAGTTTCTGTCTTGAAACTCTGTCAACATGGTGTTGCCCCAGACCGAGCCTCTCGTATGGACTGACCTATCAATGCCATGACTGTCGACCCATCAGCGACACCGACCTGTCGACTGGGAAAGAGTTATATCGTTGGGAGTGCATTTAATGTGCAACGGTTGGGTTGTTGAACGGTAATATTTTTAATCACCGACCCCTCGGTGAGCCCGACCTGTCAGTACATGGCCGTTGCTGAAACTGAGTTCCTTGTCTATAAATACCAATCTTTGTGCAAGCAGTTGGTATCCTTTGGCAAATCGGTTGAACCCTCATCATTATCAATGATCTTAAACAAGGGCGAATAAAAGGATCAGTCTCTCTCTCTTGTGCCTACACTTGGAGAATCTAATACAATCAATCATATGGATTGAGTTTGTGAGAGAGAGAGAGGGAAATGATAATAAACTAGGAAAGATTTGATAGAACCAGTTTCCTAGTCACCCTGGAATTTTTATTACTTTACGACGGCTACAAAGCGGAGCGTCGGCGCACATTGAGTGTATCTTGAAGAAGCACACATCAATGAGAAAGAGCTTCAAAGGAAAGTGCTTCTTGGTTTTAATTTTATTTAAAATCTTTGTCCCTTGAAAATGGATTAAGGAGACTTGGCTCCGGAACTGCTATAAAAAATCTAGAGCGTCATCTCTAGTACAGTGGTGGGTGGAATTTTCAACCAAATGAATAAGTAGAATTCCTATTGTACAAGTGGTGGGTGAAATTCTCAGCTGATTGAGTGAGGTGGAATTCTTTCTCTAATTGTGAGGGTGTAAGTCCTCACTTAGTGGATTTGGAGATAGTTCAAGGTTGAGCTAGTCCTAACAGTGGATGTAGGTTGGCTAACCGAACCACTATAAAAGTGATCTTATGGTGTTTGATCTTTATGTGTTTGTATTTAGTATTTAAATACTCTTCTCAACACACATCACTTTGCATTTGATTATCTTCATTTACACATTGTGCACTAGCATCGATAATCAAGCAATATGCAAAGGGTAAGAAACTTAGTGTGATCACATAATAATTGAAAACAAGTTATCACACTAAACAAATCTCTTGATTGACATTGTCATTCCGCTGCACGTAAATTTTTTAAACAATCAAGAAATTTGTAAACACTATGAAAACTGTGATTGACATATTCACCACCGCACCCCCCCCCCCCCCCCCCCCCCCCCCCTCTCCCTCCTCCTCCTCTTCTAGGGTCAAATCGTGTTCTAGCTCCCAAGGGAAGGACTTTCATTTGGTATCAGACCTCGTGCTTTTTACAAGGATCTAACTATCCTAGTTGATCCATGCTAGAACAATGGCTATGAGGCAAGTTCGACCTTCTCTCTCACAACTTATTAGATTGGGAAGAGGTAACACACACACTTAAAATAATTCCAAGTCTCTCAATTTGGTAGCACGAAACAACAAAGGAAATACATGAAAAATATGAGATTGAAAACTAAGTGTTGCTTCATTGCTTCATCACTTCTATACATCTCTTTAAATAGGAAATACACAACATCTAATTAAATACACACATCACCATAACATGCCTAAGTCTAGGCATCCATTGACACAACATGGGACACCTCATTACCTATTACTAACAAAGGACACCTAATCCTTATTGGTAGGACACTTATCCCACATACATGAGACTAACATCTCATACCCTTAAATGATGGGGTAGTGGGATGACTCATAAAACAAACTATGATTCACACATAAGACCAAGTCAATGTAGACTTAGTCATTTTATGCATTAATTTCAACAAATAATTCAAGTAATACAAGATCTTTATGTCTAACCTCACTTGAGTACTCTATACACTAGTTTGACTATCATCAGAAGTCTTATGATGCCATATTTACCTTATGGATTACTAATATTTTTTATAATTTCCTTTTCGATTAAGTCTTTATTTTCTCTTTTTGGGAGTTTTTCTCCCCCTTTTCAATGACTACTTACCATTCAAAAAAAAAGTCTTTGAGCGACTGAAAAATTCAAATATATTCTATTACAAGTTTTAGAAATCGTAAGTTTATCCAAAAAATACTATTCAACTGCACTTTGCCGTATTAATTTCACTCAAGTAGCGTCTCCTATAACAAAAATATCAGCTGGTTTTTTTTCTTTTTCTTTTTTAATTTTGTCTGAATTAAAAAAATAAACAACAAAAAAACAATTTTTTTAAGAAAAAAAATTTTCTAGAAAAAATACAAAATATCAACCAATATCATGGCTTATATTTTGCTGATATGGCCAAATATCGGCCGATATTTTGGTGGGGACTAACATTGATTTTGATTTTTTTTTCAATTCGACCAATATTCAAATATCAGTAGAATTTTTGGGCCGATACAATACAGTGATATCGCTGAAATCTGCTTTCTGGCGCGATACATTTCATATCAGTCGATATGTATCGATCTTAAAAAATCAATACATATCAGCCGATATGATAGATATTATCACGTTAGATTGAATAATAATAGGACCTCATTGAATAATACCAGAAAAGCCAATTGAGTGAAATTAACTAGGTCATAGCATTTAATGTTGTAAACTTGTCATTGAGGGGTCATTTGATTGGTTTGCGGAATGTTTCATGTCATATCATATCAAAATCAATTATCATTAGTTCATGATTCTCGTCCTGTCGTAAAAAAATTGTTAGAAATGCAAGCATTGTACACTCCATTAGTGTTAATTTGAGAAAACCCTTTTGGGTCAAGTCTAATTTCCTGCACCATTTCAAAATAAAAACTAATATTAGTTAGCTAAGAGCACTTAAGAAAGAAATTAAATAAAGAAATGAACGAAACATACTTCTCACTTTCTTATTAGCTATGATCAAATGCAACCATTTGCATCTTCGTCCATTATTCTTATTTTTTGATAAATTATGTGAAGTATTACATAGCTATGAACCTTCCTCCACCTGCTCCCTTCCATCAAAGCCCCCCGACTGCAGCCTTCTCTGTTGAATTATCTGTTTATTGGCAGATCCATGGATCCTCCATCAAACCTCCTTGATGCGGCCTTCTGGTTCAAGTCCAACAGTTTGGGTTTCCGCTACAGGCCTAATTGTGGGGATGACGCCATTCTCTCCACCCTTCTCTTCACTCAAAAAATCATCTCCTATCTGCAGGGCTATGTGCACACAAGTTGAAGCCTAAGACAAAAAATCTAAATGAACCTTCTTGGTATTTAACATATTATTATAAATAATATTTAATTAAAATTTTAATTATATATAATAAAATAAATTATTTTAGATAATATTTATTTAACTTAAAAAGATCAAGAGGTCAACAATACAAAGCATTGAAAAATTTACCTATCCGAGTGAAATTAGTATATTCATCCCAGTGAAATTAGCATATTCAGCAATTAAAATAGAATAAGAACACTTAAATTAGTATATTCATCCTAATGGGTTGAAGTGCAAACAGAGAGTGAGAGATGAGTTCTCTCTAGTGCGCTTATCTTTTTTCTTTTTTTATATATAATATGAATAATTTACAATCAATTAGTTGAATAATGGCAGTGGAAAAACAAACTCAAATCATTTCCTTTTTTTTTTCAATCCCATTTACAATATCAAATTTAACAAAGCAATTTAAGGAAAAGCTATCTGAGAAATGAAATGCGGAAGGAAGAATTACATAGAGAAGGGTTTTCTGGACCTACTATCATGGTTTTAAACCTCTTTTGAAAATAATCTTATCAAGTTTTGAGATTAAAACTCGTTCTAATTAAACTAACATTAACATTAAATCAAGAAGTAAAAGAGAGTAAAAGATAAATATGAGAATCATAAACAAAAATTTGAAAGAGGAAGAAGAGGGATTTCAACCGATCTGGGTTTCAGAACGAATTTTCATTTCGATTTTAACATGAATTTTCCAAAAATACCTTGTCATAAATTCATTAATCCAAATCGTTTATCAATTAAAACTAAAATTTTAAACTAAGAAGTAAAATGAGAAAGAAAAGGGCCTTATCAAAAACTTGCAGAAGTCACAGAAGGAGAGTGAATATGTGATTGTTGGGCTCCAATAATCAGCAAAAAGAAAGGGGTTGAAAGATTGAGAGTCAAAAGAAAGAAACGAGAACCCCTTTTTATAGCTGCATCGAGCTTCAGCCCCCATGGTGAAAGCGACTAGGGTGGGAGCCCATCCACAGCGAGAAAGGGAGAGAGAGTAGTGAGAGCGGAGCGACGAGAGAGAGAGAGTGTTTAAGAGAGACTAGGGTTTTATAGGCCTTCTTCGTCGAAAGGCCTAAGGTGTTCGCCTTTCTTGCCAAAGGGTTAAGACCGTACTGCCTATCTATCCTCTGTGGGGCCCCAATCCTGCACCACTGATGACTCTACTATTCTCATTTTCTCGAAGCGGGTAAACTGGAGATATCACATTCAGGTTCTCACAGTCAAGAGAACTATCACGAAGATGAATATTGAGATTCATACACAACCCACTGATCGGCAAGTCTTCTGCTGAGGTTTTCACCTTCTATTTGGCTTGTGGCTGCCAGCCCTTGCATGGCATTGGTTTTCTTCTTATTTTGTTGGCTCTGCTCTATTTTGGCCTATGCAATGGGCATGTTTGATCCCCTTTTGGGTTTCTCCTAGCCGGAGTTGTGGGTTGGCACACTGATTTTTGTTTCCGGGTATTCCTTCCTGGTACTTTTGTCTCTTGATTCTTCTTCCCTTCTCTTTTCACATTCTCCCTGTTTATATTTTTTGGGTTTTCCCCCTCTTGAATGAATTATAGTAAAACCTCTTGTAGAAAGAAATAATCTGAGTATATTAATTAAATCCCTATACTATTACATGTATTTATATCCTCTAGCCGACCCTAGGGTTATCACACTCACATTGTAACTCTTAACTAATTATAAATTAAATACACCTCTTAATTAGAGGTAAACCCATCTTAGACTCCTAATCATACAATAACTCTATTAATATTAGAACTCTAAATATATTCCAACACGCCCCCGCAAGCTGAAGCATGGATGAACGCGAAGCTTGGAACGTCAAGAAATGGCAGATGAACTGCAAAAGTGGTACACCAACTAGCCACGAAGATTTGTTGAAGCAATACACTGATTGGCTACAAAACTTGTTGAAGTGGTAGCGTTGATTGGCTGCAAATATGTGTTTATGTGGCTGCGTTAACTGGCTACAAAATGACAGGCGGCAAACACAGATGGCAGCCTGAAACACAGAACTTGGTGCGGACGACGGCAGTGGCCATAAGACAGTTGTCCGGTAAAAACAATGATCGCAATGTACGATAAACACAGGCAATGAATGACCTGCAAAACAAGGGCATGATAAATGCCAGAAAAGGCTGAAGCTATCACATCGATCAATCAGACCGGAAAGGCCATCAAAGGCTGTAGCCATGAATGGCCAGTAAATAAAGGTTGTAACCAAAAAAGGCCAGCAAAGGTTGTAGCCATGAAAGGCCAACAAATAAAGGTTGTAACCATGAAAGGCCAGCAAAGGTTGTAACCATAAAGGCCAGCAGAGAGGTTGTAACCATAAAAGATCAGCAAAGGTTGTAGCCATGAAGACCAGCAAAAATCGGGGACGAATCAGAGTCCTCCAAATAAAATGAGTGGATGAATTCCACAACAGATGGACATGTGTCCAAAACATACCTTCTCATTTTCGAGAAAGGACAAAACAAGACGTGCTCGAGAAGGGTAATTTGTGTCCCTTTCTTCGACTTCAACAAGGGTGCTCGAGAAGGGCAATTTGCGTCCCTTTCTTCGACTTCAACAACATAGGAGGAGAATGGTAATTTGTCTCCCTTTCTCCCCTTTCTTATTAACACACAGCATGGCGAGAAAAAACAGCAAAACAAGTCTGTGGACTTGAAATCTGAATACAGTCAACGGCAAAGGCAGCGGCGATAGTAATGCTACAGGAAAAGCTTGTTCTCCTCCTTGTCCAATATCAAAAAAATGTCATAACTGGTGCGGAGTATAGAAGACAACACAATATGTCACCAGGATTTAGTTGCTTCTTGAGACTTGGCCCTTTCCCTCAAGATGGCACCTACTATTGTTGCCTGCTCAAGACAGTCAGCCTTATGCAACGCATCTAGAAGGGCGATGCATGACTTAGCATTTAAGTACACCCCTTAATATGGGTCTCTTCGAACATCTTATAAGCATCCATTGCTCTATTTGCATTGCTCAAGCCCTCAATAAGGGCATTGTAACAAGCTGCATCACATACACCACAACTTGCCTTGAGTCTCTTAAACAGCCCATTAGCATCAACTACATTTCCATCCTTTGCAAGCCTCGAGATCATAGTGCAGTATGTGTACAAATAAGGTTTTATCCCCTGTTTCTGCATTTCTTGCCAAAACACATAAGGCTTGTTGAACTTCCTTGATCGGCAAAGACCATTGATGAGTAATATGTGATGGGATTTGGAGGGCACGTTAAATCTTTCATTGAGAAAGCAGACCAGGGCTTCGTTCAGTTCCTCTGCCGTATCTGATCATGGAAGAGATGATGCAGAAGAATGAAAGAGGCAGTAGTGCTGGGTAAGAACGATGTGCATAGGTGGGCTTATAAACCTCTATCAGCGGTCAACAAGGCCAAGAGAAGGTACTGCAGGGGTCCTTCACTGGTGACTCCTCTCTCTCCCTCGGCCAGTCTATATCTAGAAGGGATCTCGGTGCTACTGTAACAACAGCAGTCAAAGCGCGAAAGATCTGAGAGAGGAGGATATTTGGTTCACAAAGAAATATTCTTTGTACCTCTAGTTCGCAGATCGCAGGTGTGTTTGGCAGAGACTAGAAAGGGAAAAAAAAGGGATGGCAGCCGTGTGGATCTGTTGGCTGGACGGCGAGAGGAAGACTCCAAGAGTAGATGTGATCACCCGCTTTCAACTTCTCTCTTTCTATCTTGACCAGTAGATCTGGCGATCAGATTTGCAATCAGATCTTCTGCAAGCAGATCTAAAGGAGACTAGTGCAAGAAGATTATGTGCACAAGGCCGACCAGACATCAAGGAATTTTGTTCGTTTAGATCTTCACTCCTCCCTCTCTTGGCCTCTACTCTTGCTCATCTCAAAGCTGGAAACGCGAAGAGCCCAGAAAACCAGTCCGGCCAAGATCTGTAACAAACGGTGTGGGGGCTGCGAACCAGAAGCAATAGCAACGACAGGCAATGGAAAATAGAGTGCGTGAAGGACGTTGACGGAGCAATGAAAAATTGTCTCAGATCTAAGAATATCCGAGAAAATGAATAGAGATCCAAACACAAGATCGATTCGACACAATATGGGAGGGGAAAGTCTTATGTCAGATGTCCGTCCCTCCCTCTACCAATTTATCTCCTCTGGCAGAGGGAGAGAAGAAGATGCCTGCTTAGGAAGGCCCACTCAGGAACGTATTTTGACTGATACCATGTAGAAAGAAATAATCTGAGTATATTAATTAAATCCCTATTGTATTACATGTATTTATAACCTCTAGTCGACCTTGGGCTATCACACTCACACTCTAACTCTTAACTAATTATAAATCAAATACACCTCTTAATTAGAGGTAAACTCAACTTAGACTCCTAATCACACAATAACTATATTAATATTAGAACTCTAAATATATTCCAACACCTCTATAATGTAATATGATTGGAACCATAGTACATATATTACATTATAGAGACTATTAAATTAGATAATCTAACCATATTCCTTTCTAAAAATCTCTTTAAAACTCTCACCTATCTCCTTTCGGCTTCTCTTATTGGAAACAAATCACTCTATTCATTCTTATACAAGTGTTATCAGAACTGGATCGGACTGCAGTCGAACCGTAGGTTCGACCGCAACCGGCATCTTCACGGTCCGGTTCTATTGGGAAACCTTATGTTAATTTGAACTGTAGAAACCAGTTATGGACAACGGTTCCTAGCGGTTTTATTGAATAAACTGTAAATCGTGAGATGCGGTTCATGGCGTTTGGAAACCAGAAAATCAACGAGAAAGAGAAAAAAATGGAAATATTAAAAAAAAAAATTGAAATCACTAGACTTTCCTTCTTCAGATTCGTGAGGGTTAGTGCTCCTTTTCTCCCTGCTTAAGAAGATGAAACTGTAAATAGGGGATGGGCAGCGGTAAAGAGAGAGACAATGAATGTCCATCGTGACTTGAGGGTTAGCGTTTTCATTTAAAGAGGCATTTTATATGGAAAGTTTAGATTTTATTTAAAACCAATTTTTTTTCCAACATTATTAAAACTTAAATAAAAATCAAGTTAAGAAAAATTAATAGAAAATATTAGGTGTCAGAATAAATATATACTAACTTGACATTTAACTTGATTTTTATTAAATTGTTATTTTATATTTTATAATTTTTCTTAAGTTAAGTGTTAATAACAACTAAAAATAAAAAAATTAATAAGAAAAATAATAAAAATATAAAAATGACAACTTAATAGAAATCAAGTGAGATGTCAATAAAATGTTTACAATTAAAATAAGTAGTATTTATAATAAAGGATTTTTTTAATGATTGAATTTTTTTATGATTAAAAATATATTAACAAAATATTATATTTGTGTATTAATAGTATGATAATATCGTTAAATAACTATAAAATGAGTTTTAAAACTTTAATCATTGTTTTAAGAATTGAGATTATTTTTTTAGTATTTATAATTGTATTAGTGGGAACAATAATAATTTTTATAAAAATATAATCTCATTTTTATTATGAAAAATATATTTTTTCAAGTATTATATTGATAACATGGGTTTGACCAGGTTTGACTACGGTTCAACCCGGTTAAACCTTATTGAACCCATCCTTCGTCTAAGACGGTACGGTAGACGGTCCGGATCTGATAACATTGTCCTATACAGTTCTTGTTCATTGAGAAATGAGTGTCTGCACCATCATTGAGTACTCAGAGAGATTTATTACATTTTGTATGGGCTCGAAGTCGGGACTAGCTACCGATATTATTTTAGACAGGTTATAACTTTGTAGAGTAGTACATTATAGAGAGTTTACTCTACTTACCATTCTTTCAAAAAAAAAAGATATATATATGTAGTTCGCACTAGTGTGGTGGGGATTACTTCTCTCTTTCTCTCTCCCCTTTGCACTTACACGATTCATCCATTGCCCAATACTCATCTTTTTCTTCATCTTCTGTTTTGCCTCTCTTCCTCATTCCATGATTCCTTTGTTTTCTCATCTTTCTTTTGTAGTTTTTGTTTATGGTATTTTTATTTTATGACTGAGGTGTCGAACACTCGACTAAGTCCTCGATGGCCCTTTGAAGTGGGTTGGAATTCAAAATTAAGACTCTTTTCCTTAGTCGAATTCCTAGCTTAGATACCAACCCCTTAGGGTTATGATATTGTTGAATGGTGAAGGTCCTTTCTCCACCACCAACTCGTTTGATCCTTCAGTTTCTGTCCATGTACTTTCTGGGATTAACACTTTTTTACTCAATCGACATTCTTTCCAAGTAATGGATAATGTGCTCATCTGGTGAGAGTCTACTTTTGTGTGTTTGAGGGCATATTGAGGACATTGCTCTTCTCAAACAACAGTATGGGTTGAACAAGACTTCAAATGAAGTCATCATTGTAATTGAAGCTTGGGGGACTCTTAGAGACAGAGGGCCTTATCCTACAGATAAGGTTGTGAGAGACCGCAATGGAGAATTTGCATTTATTCTATTTGATAGCTCTTCAGAAGCTACATTCATTGCATCTGTGAGTAACCTTCATCCTTTTTCTTTAGTAACTGGTTTCATTTCTTTTCTATGTGGCTTTGATTGGGACAAGTATTAAGATCTGCTCCTCTTACCAGGTTTCATGATTATTGAAGTGTTTGATTTGTAAAACTAAACATGTCCCAAATTAAATTTGGGGCTCGAGGATATTAAATAAGAGAAACTGTATTTAAATAAGGAACGTCTATTTTAGGCAAGTTCTAAAGGGGGTTAGTTTCCTATTTTGATGGGAAGTAGGAATGGAAAGTTCTAATTGCCTTAGGGGTCCTCCCTTTGCCTATAAAAGGGTCTCTCTCCATAATTATCCATCAACTTAAGCCAAACCTAGTGTCTAAAAATACTATTCACGAAATTGAGAGAGGACATTAAGGAGGCAAGAGGCAGAAACTCCAAGGTGGGTGTTTTCTCATGTTTTTTGGACTTCAGGAAGTATTGACATATTAAAGGGAAGATCAAATCTCACTCTTCTTCATCAATGGATCCAGGTATGTCTTATAATTATTACGTTAATGATATAAGCATTAAGATTGATCAGTGTTTCAAGCATTAATCGATTTAGATCCTGTGATTGTGTTGTTCGGGTATGTCGAACATTAAGTTTAATGATTAATGAATATACGATTGATTCTCAATCAATAAACTCTGATATTATGATGAAGTATTACATGTGGCATCAAGAGTCTGGTTCATAGAATCAATTATTTCTTGAAATAAAGAATAATTAAAGAAATAAATTTTTTGGATCTCAAGGAAGAAGACAACCCTTTATAGATTTAAAGTTTATAGATTTTAAAATTATGGATTTAAAATTTTATAGATTATGGTTTTTAAAATTATGAAGCTTAAAATTTTATGGATTTTAAGATCATGATCTTATGGACTTAAAATCCAGGGGTTTTTCCTCTTATACTTTTGGGAAACCAATAATGAGCAAAACCATTATTCTTGACCTAATAATATATTATGATACGATTTGGTTAGTCACTAAAGTAGCCCAATCGAAACGTTTTTGGACACCAGGTCATATAACTGTGGTCCAATACTTTTCCTAAGTATTGGATAATAATGACTTTGCTAATCGCGATCCCTAATCAGAGATATTAGGTTGGCCCAAAGGTGCACCATTCCGAGTGGTTAACGGATTGGGATAGGATGATTGGCGGGTACTTGTGGTTGGTATTTGTCCGGACACCCAAAGGTGGCGGCGATATCTGATCACTTTATTTTGTTGTTCAGTTCTATCGGTGACTGGGAATCAACATAATGAAATAGTATGCCATAAGATTACCCAAAGGTAGATCCGGTAATATTGTTTACTAATGTTGACTGTTTGTGTATTTCAATTAAGTTTAACTCACAGTGTAATGTAAGTATGAAATAATGTAACTTTTGCAGCATCTCTCCCTGTTAGACTACATTCGCAAGCTTCTGTTATTCCAATGTTGACTGGACTTAATTATCTGAATGGAAAGAACAAGTTGAGTTTCACCTCGGTGTGCTTGATCTTGACAAAGCATTAATTTCTGATAAGCCTACTATTACGGGCACAAGTGCGACTTCTGAGAAAAAGTCCTATGAAATATGGATCAGGTCAAATAGACTCAACCTTATGTTCATACGCATGACGGTAACAAATAATATCAAGACTTCGCTACCCAAAACTGAAAGTGCTAAGGAATGCCTCCAAAATATTGAAAATAAATTCAAAACAGCGGACAAGTCCTTAGCAGGGACACTTATGGCCAAGCTGATCACCATTAAGTTCAATGGAAGCCGTGGCATGTATGAGCACATAACGGAGATGACAAATATTGCTGCTCAGCTGAAGAATATAGGGATGAGTGTTGATGATACTTTTCTTATCCAATTCATTCTGAATTTTATGCCTCCTCAGTATGGGTCATTTCAAATAAATTACAATACTATGAAAGATAAATGGCAACTAAATGAACTGTCAAGTATGCTGATTCAAGAGAAGGGCAGACTTAAGCAGATGGGACATCACTCACTCCATCTAACACATCAAGAACCCAGTAAGAAAAGAGGATGGAAGCCCAAGAAATTTAAGAAAGCTGGAAAGAAACCATTTGAGCCCAGCACGTCTTCAGGGACTCAAAGTCAGGGGACATGTAGTGTGAGGTGCCACTTCTGTAAGAAACAAGGGCACTTCCAGAGAGACTGCCATAAAAGGAGATTGTGGTTTGAAAAGAAATGTAACAATTCCATTTCTTTATATTTTGAATCTAATCTCACTGAAGTTTCCTCTAACACTCGGTGGCTTGATTCTGGGGTTAGAACTCATGTTTCTAATACGATGCAGGGATATCTTATGACCCTGACCATTGATCCAAATAAAGCCTTCATTTACATGGAAAACCGACAAAAGGTGCCAGTTGAAGCCATCGGGACTTATCGTCTTTTCCTCGACACTGGCCATCACTTAGATTTATTTGATTGCCTTTATGCTTCCTCTGTTGCCAGAAACCTTATTTCAATTTTCAAACTTGATGTTAATGGTTATTATTGTAAATTTGGATATAATGCCTTAAGTTTGTTTAAAGGTCCTTCTTTGATTATATCTGGATTATTGATTGATAGCCTTTACTGTTTAAAGCTTAATAATTCATTTGTTAATTCTGTCATAACCCTGCATCATAGTGTTGGTATTAAACGTGGGTTGATTAATGAAAATTCCTCTATTTTGTGGCATAAACGTTTGGGACATATATCCCGCGAAAGAATTCAAAGATTGGTAAAAGATGGGATTCTCCCGAATCTTGATTTTACTGATTTAGGTGTGTGTGTGGAATGCATTAAGGGAAAGCATACCAAATACACTAAGAAAGGAGCCAAAAGATCTAAAGGGCTACTTGAGTTGATCCATACTGATATTTGTGGCCCATTTGATGTTCCATCTTTTGGTGGAGAGACCTATTTTATCACCTTTATTCATGATTTTTCGCGTTATGGTTATATTTATATGTTGCATGATAAATCTCAAGCAGTTAACAGCGTAGAGAAATTTATCATTGAAGTTGAAAGGCAACTAGATAGAAAGGTGAAAGGTCAGATAGAGGTGGTGAATATTATGGTAGGTATGATGAAACGGGTCAACACCCGGGGCCTTTTGCTAGACTACTTGAAGTTGCAGTATAATTTACACAATACGCGATGCCCGATGCGCCTCAGCAGAATGGTATTGCTAAAAGGCGTAACCACAAACTTATGGATATGGTTAGGAGTATGTTATGCAATAGCACTGTACCCATTATGTTGTGGATGTATGTATTAAGAACAGCAATGTACTTGCTTAATCGGGTTCTTAGTAATTCAGTTCCTAAGACTCCTTTTGAACTATGGACAGGAAGGAAGCCTAGTTTGAGATACCTGTATGTATGGGGTTGTCCTGCAGAAGTAAGAATTTATAATCCACATGAAAGAAAAATTGATGAATGGACAATCAATGGTTACTTCATAGGTTACCCTGAGAAGTCCAAAGGGTACAGGTTTTATTGTCCGAACCATAGTATAAGAATTGTGGAGACTGATAATGCTAGATTCATTGAAAATGGTGAGGTTAGTGGGAGTGATATAATGAGAAACGTCGGTGTGTAAGAAGGGTGCAAGTCCCTATACCCCTAACTTCAGAAATTGTTGTCCCTAATGTTACTGAATAACCTGATGAACAACACCTGAATGATGAAACACTCCATGACGAAACCATTACCAATAATGAACCGATTGTGGAACAACCACAAGAAATAGCATTAAGAAGGTCTGAAAGACAAAGGAGACCTGCTACTTCGGATGACTATATGGTATATCTAAAAGAATCGAAATATGATTTAAGGGTTATTAAGGTTCCGGTCACTTATGAAGAAGACATAGAATGTGATGATTCTAGTTAGTGGTTAGACGCCATGAAAGATGAGCTAAAGTCCATGGCCTAGAATGAAGTATGGGATCTAGTAGAATTACCTCAGAGATGCAAGAAAGTTGGATATAAGTGGGTCTTTAAGACCAAACAAGACTCTAAGGGCAATATCGAACGATATAAAGCAAGACTTGTGGCCAAAGGCTTTACTCATAAAGATGGCATTGATTATAAAGAGACATTCTCTCCTGTATCCAGAAAGGACTCTTTTAGAATCATTATGGCTTTGGTGGCTCATTATGATTTGGAGCTTCACCAAATGGATGTTAAAATCGTATTTTTGAATACTAGTTTAGATGAAGAAGTGTATATGGAACAACCTAAAGGATTCTCCATAGAGGTAAGGAACATATGGCAAACGAATTAAAGAAATCAATTTATGGCCTTAAGCAAGCCTCCAGGCAATGGTACCTTAAGTTCAATGATACCATTACCTCCTTCAATTTTAAGGAAAACACCGTGGATCGATGTATATACATGAAGGTCAGTGGGAGTAAGTTTATCCTTCTGATATTATATGTTGATGATATTTTGCTTGCTACTAATGATCTTAGTAGGATGTTTGAGACCAAGAAGTATCTCTCCAATAATTTTGAAATGAAAGGTATGGGAGAGGCAACATGATTGGAATAGAGATATTCCGTAACAGAACATGTGGTGTATTAGGGCTGTCTCAGAAAGGCTAAATAGAAAGAATATTAGAGAGATTCGGTATGCAAAATTGTTCCTATCAAGACGCCCCTATTCAGAAGGGAGATAAATTTATCTTAAATCAATGTCCGCATAATGAACTTGAAAAGAAACAAATGGAGGGAATTCCTTATGCCTCAGCTGTAGGTAGCCTATGTATGCCCAGACCTGCACAAGACCTGATATTAGTATTACTGTTAGTATGCTGGGAAGATACCAAAGCAACCCTGGAATGGATCACTGGAAAGTTGCAAAGAAAGTAATGAGTATTTACATGGTACTAAAGACTTCATACTTACGTTTAAGAGGTCCAATAATCTCGAGATCATTGGCTACTCAGATTCAGATTTTGGTGGTTGCATCGACAGCAGAAAGTCAACGTTTGGTTATTTGTTCATTATGGCTGGCGGAGCAATAACATGGAAAAGTGCCAAACAATCTATCACTGCAACATCAACCATGGAAGCAGAATTTGTGGCGTGCTATGAGACCACTGTTCAAGGAATGTGGCTGCGAAACTTTATCCCAGGACTTGAAATTGTCGACAACATTGCCAAGCCGCTGAGGATTTACTGTGATAATTTTGCAGCAGTATTCTTCTCTAAGAACGACAAGTATTCGAATGGATCGAAACACATGGAATTGAAGTACTTTCTCATGAAAGAAGAAGTTCAGAAACAAACAGTGTTTATTGAGCACATTAGTATTTTACTTATGGTAGCAAATTCGTTGACGAAGGGATTACCTATAAAGACCTGTAAGGAACATGCCAATAGAATGGGTCTTGAACGTAATTTATTAGGATGTAATTATGTATTTTGGACTGCATTATGAATAATTGTGCACTATTTGACATTTGAGTACTCATATATGCGTTTCTGATTATTCTTCCTGTTTATTATTGTTATGTATATATATTATGTGTGTTTATTTTGACACTAACCGGAATAGTCATTTGTTATGACACTTATGTGGACCATTATGAATAATCTCTCATTTAAGGGCTATGCCAGGTAGGTCACCTATGTTGTAGTAATGGAAGGGATCATGTCAGGATAAGATGATGTGCAACCACAATTGCTCACACTTGTGGTTTGTTTAGTATTAGCATTATGATGTTAACCGCATTATGTTATTAAATACAGTTTACGTGTACACCTTATGATATACCTGTTTTAAAACCCATGAAGTATAAATGTGGCCCTAGTGGGAGAACGTAAAACTAAACATGACCCATATTAAATTTGGGACTCCACATGGAAGATATTAAATTAGAGAAACTGTGTTGAAATAAGGAAGGTCTATTTTAAGAGAGTTCTAAAGGGGGTTAGTTTCGTATTTTTATGAGAAGTAGGAATGGAAAGTTCTAATTACCTTAGGGGTCCTCCCTCTGCCTATAAAAGGGTCTCTCCATAATTATCCATCAACTTAAGCCAACCCTAGTGTCTAAAAATACTATTCACGAAATTGGGAGAGGGCATTAAGGACGCAAGAGGCAGAAACTCCAAGGTGGGTGTTTTCTCATTTTTTTGGACTTCATGAGGTATTGACATATTAAAGGGAAGATCAGATCTCACTCTTCTTCATCAATAGATCCAGGTATGTCTTATAATTATTACGTTAATGATTTCTGCATTAAGATTGATCAATGTTTCAAGCATTAATCGATTTAGATCTTGTGATTATGTTGTTTGGGTATGTCGAACATTAAGTTTAATGATGAATGAATGTACGATTGATTCTCAATCAATAAACTCTGATATTATGATGAAGTATTACATGATTCTGATTCTTTTTTACATTTCTTCTTTTGCTTGCAAATTTCTTTCCTTGATCCTACAGTTTCCATGCCCTTGGAGGTTCTATACTGTTCTTCATCTTTGTGCCATAAACGTAGGAAACTGAATATATACGATTTTAGGAACTGCGTCTGAATAGTCTTTAACCATCTACGTCTCCCTGCTCTCATTACTGGTTTTCTGAGTTGTCTATAGAAGCTTTCGAGGTGTATTCCTCAATATTGACTGATTGCACATGGCCACATGTACAAGGTGGGTATCTATTATTGTTGGTTGGCCAAAATCTCTCAAAGAAAGTTGGTCAGCCAAGCCTCTAAATGGACTGATCACGAACTTATGGTGGCTCTAATTGGTAGATTATTTGATTCTTACCAGTCAATTCTTATCAGTTTCTTGCCTTCCTCATTGAATGTGGATAATCTATTTTGTATCACTTGCTCACTTGTGTGGCTTTGTCTCCTACTATGATCGGTTTCTCTCACTTGTTCTTTTTCATATTAGCACTCCAATGGTTTAATATAAGTAACTGACACAGAGGCCTTTAGCTATAGCGATGTACAGTTTAATGATCCAAACAATCCAATGATTTCCAATTGTTGTTTCATATACAATACTTGTGCACAACAACTCCCAGCAGCTACGTACTCTGCTTCAGCTGTGAATAAAGCCACTAAATTTTGCTTTTCAATAAACCAAGATATGAGGGAGAGTCCAAGGAAGTGACAAGTCCCACTCATGCTTTTTCTATCAATTTTACAACCGGCAAAGTCCGCATCCAAATAGCTTACTAATTCGAGTGAAGTGTGTTTAGGATACCATAAGCCCAATTCAATAGTGCCAATCAAATATCGGAAAATACGTTTTACGGCAACAAGGTGTGATTCTTTGGGGCAAGATTGAAAACGTGCACACAAACATACACTAAACATGATATTCGGTCTACTAGTGGTTAAGTACAACAAACTTTCTATCATGCCTCTATAGAGCTTCATATCAACGGGTTTGACACAATCATCCTTGTCAAGCTTGGTAGATGGGCTCATAGGAGTCCCAATTGCTTTAACTTCATTCATTCCAAATTTCTTGAGAAGGTCTTTGACATATTTAGATTGATTTATGAATATCCCTTCACAAGATTTCTTGATTTGTAAACCAAGGAAAAAGGTTAGTTCACCCATCATACTCATCTCAAATTCATCATGCATGATTTTCGCAAATTCTTTAAAAAGATTTTCATTGTAGATCCAAAAATAATGTCGTCCACATAAATTTATATAATGAGCATGTCATTGTCTAGAGATTTAATAAATAAAGTAGTGTCAATTTTTCCTCTCGTAAAGCCATTTTTAATGAGAAAATTACGAAGCCTATCATACCATGCTCTAGGTGCTTGCTTTAAACCATACAATGTTTTTTACAATTTGTAAACATGATTTGGAAATTCATGATTTTCAAATCCGGGTGGTTGTTTTACATAAAATTCTTCGGAGATGAAATCACTTGAAATAATTTGAAAATTTTGAAACAAGCATATGCAAGCAACATTCTTATGGCTTCTAGCCTACCAACCAGGGCAAAGGTTTCCTCATAGTCTATCCCTTCTTCTTGGTTGTAACCTTCGGCTACTATTCTAGCCTTGTTTCTAACAATATTTCCCTCATCATCCTTTTTATTTCTAAAAACACACTTTGTGCCAATTATCGAGTGATCCTTAGGCATAGGCACAAGCTCCCATACTTTGTTTATTTCAAATTGATTTAGTTCTTCTTGCATGGCAATTATCCAAAACTCATCTATTTCGACTTCTTAAATGTTCTTTGGTTCAATTTGAGAGACAAAAGCCATGTTGTTATAGGCGCTTATAAGTTTAGATCTAGTGGTTATTCCTTGAGATGGTTCACCAATAATTTGATCTTTTGGGTGATCTTTTTCAAAACTCCTAGCCTTAGGAAGATCATTATTTAGTTTGGCATCCTCACTATCTTGTCTTCCACCACTATTTGAAGTATTTACTTCATTGCTAGGATTGTCTTGGATATCAAGTTGATTCATCTCTTTTTCCTAAATTACAACCTCATCATCAAGATCCTTTTTTATTTCAAAAGGGTTGGCTTCATCAAAGACCACATGAATCGATTCCTCCACAATTAATGCTCTATTGTTATATACCCTATATGCTTTGCTAATGGGAGAATAGCCAACAAAAATTCCTTCATCTGATTTTGGATCGAATTTCCCTAATTGATCTTTGGTGTTTAAGATAAAGCACTTGGATCCAAAAACTCTAAAGTATCTAATGTTTGGTTTTCTACCATTCCATATCTCATAAAGGGTCTTATCCAATCATTGTCTAATTGTTACCCTATTTATAACATGGCAAACTGTGCTTAGGGCTTCAGCCCAAAAGTATGTTGGTAATTTATGTTCGTTGAGCATAGTCCAAACTATTTCTTTAAGTGTTCTATTCTTTCCTTCAATTACTTTGTTTTGTTGGGGATTTCTAGGAGCGGAGAAATTGTGACCAAAACCATTTTCATCACAAAGTATTTCCATTTCTTAATTTTCAAATTCTCTACCCCTATCACTTCTACTGTTGTTGATTGCATATCCTTTTTCATTTTGGTCTCTTCTACAAAATTTTGTAAAAGCTTTAGGTGCTTCATTTTTGTGAGCTAGATATAACACCCAAGAGAAGCGAGAATAATCATCAACAATTACAAATGCATATGACTTACCACCCATACGTTGAACTTTGCTAGGGCCAAACAAATCCAAATGCAATAGTTGAAGAGGCCTAGAGGTAGATATACACTTTTTGCTTTTAAAAGAACTTTTGATTTGTTTTCCAAATTGGCATGCATCACAAATTCTATCCTTGGCAAATTTGGCCTTAGGCAAGCCATCAACTAATTCAACTTGGATAGATTTGAAATAAGTTCCATATGAGCATGCCCTAGTCTCCTATGCCATAACCAACTATTTTCATTTATAATAGCAAGGCATTTAACATTTTGGTTAAGCAGTTCATCAAAGTCAATGGTGTAAACATTTTCATCTCTATATACTATGAACATTTCTTTATCATTGCTAGCATTTCTAATAAAGCATATGTTTGATTCAAATACTACCTTCTTGCCTTTATCACAAAGTTGACTCACACTAAGTAAATCATGTCTCAACCCATCTACCAATAGTACATCTTCAATGGAAAGTAAGGGATCATTATAAATTTTACCTTTACCGATGATCTTGCCCTTTGAGTTGCCACCAAAGGTAACAAATCCTCCATCTTTGAAAGAGAGAAATGAATTTTGATTTGTCTCTTGTCATGTGTCTTGAGTATCCACTATCAAGAAACCACTTGTCTTTTCTTGGCGTTGATTTCATGCATATCTACAAAACACATTTAAGTAATTCTTCTTGGTCCCCATGTAGAGTTGGGTCCATTTGGGTTAGATTACAAGGGCAATGTTACTTTTTGGAACCCAAATCATTTTTGTTAATCCTTTTGCTTTTCTAATTGAGCAAGAATAAGAAATATGTCCGTTCTTTCCACAAAAGTTGCAAATAGTGTGTGGAGAGGAAGGAGATGAAGTTTTGACAAAGAAGTTTTTGTAAAATGATTTCTTTGTTTTGGGATTATATCCCAATCCTTCTTTGTTGAAAACACATCTTTGGCTTCCCAATAACATGTCTAAATTTTTCTTTCCCATGGTGAATTTTTCAAGAAACTTAGTTAAGTTATTCAATTTTTCTTTCAGGACAATGCTTTCCATTTCGTAAGGACATGGAAATGAGGGTAGTCTTGAAATTTTATCGATCTTTTCTTTCAATTCTTTTTTCAAGTTTTTCATGGGCAAGAACCTTTTTGCTAAGCTCCTCATTTTTCAAGTTCTTTTGAAAGTGAGGAGTTGTCTCTTTTAGGAGTGACATTTTTTTTCCCTTGCTTTTTAAGATCCTTGTACATTTCTTCTAGTGAATCAACTAGTTCTTCTACACTAGGTGCATCATTTTCTGAAGAATCAAGTGTAGGTTTACCTCATCTTCATTTGACATGAAACAAATATTTGTCGTGTGGTGTTTGGTTGATTCACCATCCGATTCGCTATCGGACTCCAACCATGCGGCTTTGAATGCTTTCTTTTTGAACTTCTTGTCATCTTTCTTCAATATCAAACATTCGGCATTGATGTGTCCCCTTTTACCGCAATTAAAACAAGTGAAAGGCTCTTTCTTGCTTGAATCTCCCTTATAGCTATCTTTCTTGAATGGCTTCTTTCAAAATTGATTGCTTTTTCTTAAGAGACTCTTGAATTTACAGGTGATCAAGACCAAGTCTTCATTGTCATCCTCACTATCTTCTTCTTCTTCTTGATCAACATGTGTCTCCTTTGGTGAGGCTTTAAATGCAAGAGACTTTTTTTCTTTGGCAATTTCCTTTTGACCATTCATGGAAATCTCATGGGTCATGAGAGATCCCAAGAGTTCATCAAGTCCCAATGTGGAGATATCTTTTGCTTTTATTATCGCCGTTGACTTCGACTCCCAAGAATCTGGCAATGACCTAAGAATTTTGCTCACATTATCTTCGTTAGAATAAGTCTTTCCAAGGGCATTAAGTTCATTTATAATCTTTGTGAATCTAGTAAACATGGAAGAAACGGATTCATTTGGCTCCATAGTGAATAGTTCATATGAGTGTACAAGCCTATGAATTTATTTTTCTTTACTTGTTTAGTGCCTTCATAGGTCATTAGAAGCTTATCCCAAATTTCCTTGGCCGATTTGTAAGATGAAACTCTATTAAATTCATTTCGGTCAAGAGCACAAAATATAATATTCATGGCTTGAGAGTTATATTGATTAAGCCTATGATCATTCTCATCCCAAATCTCTCTAGGTTTGGGAGCAAGGTCAACTAGTCCTTTTGGAACAAAAGGCCCATATTCAATAGCTTCCCATATGTGATGGTCCAATGATTGTAAGAAAATTTGCATCATAGTTTTCCAGAAATCGTAGTCACTTCCATTGAACAATGGAGGTCTATTAATTGGACAACCCTTACCATAAGAAGATCCCCCAAAGTTTGCCATTCTATCGATTTCTCAAACGGTTAAGTAATTCAAAGAACCTGGCTCTGATACCAATTGTTGCCGAGATATTGACCCGAGAGGGGGGGCGAATTGGATCAATACAAACTTTTTGGGTTTTCTTAAATTACACAATTTAGAAAAATAAGATGCAAATAAGTAATAAATAAATGCCAGAACATAAAAGAGGAGATGAGAAGAGATGAAGAGATTGAACCCAAGATTTTTACGAGGTTCGGCGTTCTTGCCTACGTCTTCGCCTCAAGTACACCACTTGAGGATTGAATGCACTAACCTTCTCCTTCAAGGGTGGAGAAGAAACATGTTACAATGCTTATAGAGAACATTCTCTGATTTGAAGGTGAAGACACCCTTCTCCTTCACAAAGGTTACACAAACCCTTTACAAACTTTATCTCTCAAGGAAATGTAGAAGAATACAATGTAAAGCTTAGGAATAACTCTCAAATGCTTACAAAACAAGTTTACTAAGAGTTACTCAAAGATTTGAACTAGAATGGCTCAAGGTAAGATTGCAAGATGGATTTTTGAGCTAGAGTATGCTTAGGATTTGACTTCAATAAATTCTTTGTGATTCCAAGTAAGTCAACACTCCTTATGCCCATTGATGCTTAGTTTTATAAGTTTATCATGTTTAAAACTGTTGCCAAACATTAAATGAAGGAAAGGGCTGTTGGGGACGGCATTTATGATTCAAAAAATATTACCATTTCGCGATTCAGTCGACTCATCAGTGAATAATTCAATCGGCTGAACCTGAGACTTCAGTCAACTGAAATCACATCCCATGAAAATCTAGAATTTCAGTCGGCTGAAACTTTCATTCAGTCGACTAAAATCATACCCCTGTGAAAATCCAGAATTTCAGTCGGCTGAAACTTTAGTTCAGTCGACCACTTAATCCATTATTTCAGTCGACTGAATTCTCTAATTCAGTCGACTGAAATGACCCTTAGACTGTATTGTGCAATTGTGGCTTTATTTTGGTCATTTCAAACACACTTGATATGTCTTAGGACTAAATCATATCCTAGGATTCCATTTTGATGCATAAGATTAAGCTTGGTATCCTAGGCTCCACTAGAGGGTGACTTGAGCCATGGTGTTCAAATGTTTAAGCACCTTTACAACACAATTTTCTAAACACTCATGATTAGACTCTATACGTGACTTTGATCTTCCAAGTTCTTGATTTTCAGTCTTTGTGTACAAGGCTTGATATCTTCAACTTGATCTTCATGATATCCAATACATTTCTTCTCAAGTGTGATACCTGTCTTATAGAGTAATACCATTTGAAATGTTAAATATCACACTTTAATGGTTTATGGTCATAAAAAATACCTATATATCCTTGGGTTGAAACCTTGGGGCTAACAAAATTTGACCAATCAAGTAGAGTTTTGATTTAGAGTTCTTATTTGTTTGTGTTTTTTTATGACCAAGGTGTCTAGACTTCTGAAAATTTATGTTTTTTATAAGATAAGATAAGTTTTTCCTTAAGAATTGAAGTAATTTAAAAAATAGTGATTTTCCATTTATTTTTTATTTTGTGGTGTTTGTTAACAAATAAAATTTTAATAAAAATGTACATTGATTTACAAAAAAAGTAAATTTTCTCATCTAAAAGATTATTTTAAAGGAAACTTTTTTTTTAAAAAAAAAGGGTAAGAAAGTCAATTTTCCTCTCAATTTTCTAATGTGTCAAAGCACACAAACATGCTCTTAAAAGTTTTCATTTTCCCAATCTAGTTGAGGTACAATTTTGGTTGCAATCAATTTAAATCCAATTGACTAAATTTAAAACATGTGTAATTTAACTCAATCTACTTAAAATATAAGGTCGAATAATATTAGAAAGTTTAATTCATTTTAATTTAGGTAGGGCTACAAGTGAGCTACATATACTTCATCCTAATTTTGTTAAAAGTGGGAAAATGTTGTCAGCATCAATTACAATGCAAAGTTACATAGCTCTTTACAACACAATCATCGTTGAGAAGTAGGCACATGCATATCCTTCAACCTTATTTTCAATATATCCTCTCTCAATTATTCTTTTACATCCCCTCATTCTTCTCATGTCATTTTCTTTTTCTCAAGTATCATATTCTACTTTTTACCCATGGGCATTGTTTCTAAATCCCCCCATTTCTGTTGCCATGGCCACATTCAAAGGTATCACTATCATCCACTGTTCTTCATGAGTGCGTGTTGAGAGAGAAAAAGATAGAGAAAGATGATCAAGTGCATAAAACTTCATCATGATATGTCATTACCTTACATCTCTATTTCTTCACCATCCATTTCAAAAAAATATATATATCTTACAATTTTAAATTTTACCAATAGATGGTAGAGATACAACGCCTAACCTTATTATAATAAAGTCTATTGCATCTATATGGGTCACTTGAGCATGATTGGAAGAAAACAAAAATAGATTATTTGGTGATCAAGCTATGATTTCAAAGTTCCTACCTAGTAAGGGTAATGATAGCATGTTGAACATGTTGGACTAAGAGAAAGCTTCTAAGGTTACGTGTGGATGAGGGGTAAAATTCAAAATGGGGTGCATAAAAAACTGTATACCCTTTGTAAAGGGTATTCATAAAGAGAGAACAAATATCTTGTAGGTCTGACCCGATGCAGGAGGAAGAAGATTTTTACAGTGGGACCTGGCAATGGAATTAATGGCCCGCTCTTCACACAGCAATCTGCTGCAAGCAGATGGCCAAGAAACAGATCTGCTAACATCCCCTCCCTCTACCGATGAGATTCTTCAAGTAGAGGGAGAGAAGAGAAACCCACGTGAAATCGACTCTCAAACCAGAATCGTTAACTGCTTTAAGGCCATGTAATAAACTACATATATATATATATATATATATATATATATATATATATCCTCTAGTCGATAAAGAATGAGAAAAAAGAATATTTTTATCTTTACTCTTAAACAAGGGTCAAAATATCGGCCGATACGTATAGTATCGGCCGTACCGAAAAAAATTCGGCCAATATGACTGAATTTCTGACCGATAATTTGGTCATGATATCGGTCGAATTTTAAAAATTCGGTTGTTTGTTATTTTTTTTTTTTAAAAAAAAGCCTTTTTTTTTTATAATATCAAACGAGAAAGAATGGAAAGAGAAAAAAGAAAATACGGAGAAAAGATTGAAGAAAAAAATCGCTACACCTTTCACAGCTTTCCTTTCTCTTCTTTTTCTTCTTTGTTGATGGGAAAATACAGAGAGCGGCGGCAGCATCTAGGCTTTAATAGAGAGAGTGAAAGAGAAAAATGGTTTTAAAAGATGAGCATTAGGGTTTCTAAGTGAAAACCCATCTTTATCTTTATGAAAAGAAGTAAAGAGCTCATGTGAGCTTCCTAAAGAGCTCACTTGGAAGCTCATGTATGTACTCTTATATTTTATCAAAAAGTTATTTTTAATATAAAAGTAATAATTTTTTTATTTTAAATACAATATTTATTTATGTTGAAAGTAAAAAGTATAATGTTTTCTTTTATTTATCTTATTGTAATAATTTAATATTATATTTACCATCTAATATTTTTACCATTGTCATTATTATTAGAAAGTATTCTTTATTTTTATTATATCAATTTAACATAATTAATTATAGCTCATAATTTTATCTAATAATTTTATTTAGGGTCCCCGTTTACACACCCGGTTTTTCTGCCTCTACACACTCGTTTCCAGGTGCGGATGGTAAATTACCATTTTGCTCCCGCGTTCCCATTCGTTCGAACGATGCTTAGTTCATTTCTCCATTTGTTCGAACGAATGGATGCATACCCCCTCTGTTTTCATTCATTCGAACGAATTCCTAGTTCATTTCGAATGAATACATGCATTCTGCCGAGATTTTGACTCATTCGAATGAATGCCCATGTGTAAAATCCATTCATTCGAACGAACAATTCATTCAAACGAATTTTCCAGTGTAAATTCCATTCATTTGAATGAATGGGCAGAAGCTGTTCATTCGTTCGAATGAATCCATCCATTCATTCGAACGAATGAATCAAAGGGGACTGGAAAATGACAGTCCTTCGATCGAATGTCATTCGTTCGAATGAATCAATCCATTCATTCGAATGAATGGCATATAGACGTGCATTCATTCGAATGAATGGCTTGATTCATTCGAACTAATGTATCAGAGAGGACTGGAAAATGACAGTCCTTCTCTCGGATGTCAATCGTTCGAATGAATCGAGCCATTCATTCGAATGAATGCACGTTTATATGTCATTCGTTCGAATGAATGGGTTTATTCATTCGAACAAATGACATTTAAGGTGTCATTCATTCGAATGAATTGACTGATTCATTCGAACGAATGATACCTTGAACCTCATTCGTTCGAATGTATGAGTTGATTCATTCGAACGAATTCCATATAAGGTGTCATTCGTTCGAATGAATCAACCCATTCATTCGAATGAATGCCGACTTATATATATAAGCCACGATTCATTCGATTGATTCCATCGATCGAATCAAGCCCTAGCCTCTCCTCCCCTTTCGAAACCCTAAACCAAAGCTTTCCCTCCCTCTTCCTCTTCCTCTCCCTCTCCCTCTTCAGCTCCGGTTCCGGTTCCCTCATTCTCAGGTTTCCCCTCCCTCATTCGTCGCTCCCTCTTCCTCTTCCTCTCCCTCTCCCTCTCCCTCTCCCTTGGAAATCCCCCATTCATTCGAACCTCTCCCCATTCATTCTAACCAATCACCCCCATTCATTCAAACCAATCACACATATTCATTTGAACCAATCACACCTATGCATGAAATCGTCATTATCTCTAAGATCACCAGACACTGCATAACATTTAAAAAAATCACATTAGAACATATGGAAAAGTTATATGTTGATTGGTAAATACATATAAGATCTTTAAGGAATGAACTTCCTTCAGTCATTTCTGTAGAGTTATATGTTGAATTGTCACCAAAGTTGTAAGATCCACTATCCTGTGGAAAAGTCATTGTGTGTGATTCATTGAAATCACCTACATTATAATCAGCATTTAAATCTACACTCGTAGATGCCTGTGAAGAATGTGGCATATTCGGACAAGTTCTCCTCATATGAACAATATTTTTGCATAACCCACATCTTCTTCCATTTAGTTGATTCTCTACAATCTCAAATGCAGAAGGATCTCGACGTGTAGATGTTTGGCCCTGTGTAGAATTCCTTGAACCTGGATGACGTCCTCTAGAATATTGTATAATAGGGTGACTGATTGGATTATCATGGATGGCAAGATTTTGGATATGATTTAGGAGCACCTCTTGATCATACGAAGACAAATGTCCATATTTGTTCTTAATACCTTCAAAGTGTATGTCTAATACATCCCCAGGTCTCTACCTTACAACATTTAAGCCGTCCAATGAGATTAAATCGATCTCCATTGTGGGTGTATATCATCCAGATGTAATTTGTCCATCCATTGCATTTTGTGAGCACACGGTAGGCCCATTGAAGCTGTAAACTCTTCCGTACAAATGGGTGAAAATGATCGGTTCATAAGCATATCATATTGGTTGTAAACCTCATTCATTGTGAAATGAGAAACTTTGCCATTCAATTCATCAAAGAAATGAATAAACACATCACATGCAAACCGAATCTTCTCATCTTCAAGTTGAATCTTGAACTCTTCAAATTGATTTTGAATGACATGGGCTATCTTTCTTCGGACAACATCTAAATCACCTGTAGATGTAGATATATAACTTTTCAGAATAGCATGTACACCCTCAACCCTTGAAGTAGCTTGATTCTTAAAATGTAAACTCCATCCGGTCCATGCCTTGACGAATTATTTTCTAAGTGGAATCCACGTCCTTATTAAGTAGTTCACTGCTTGCAAATCATCTCTGAAATTTTGTTTGAATACCTCAAACACTGTATTGAATGCTTCTTCGGTTGGGGACTCAATCAGGTCATTTCATTCGGTAAAAAATGTGTTCCAATCTTCTATTTTCTTAAACATAGCTTTACAACGAGCAACAATATTCTTGTTGATGTGCCAAGAACACAAAATATGTACAGCATTAGGGAACTCCAAATCAATGGTATTCTTTAACGCCAATTCCCTATCAGTTAAAAGAACTAGTCGATCATGCTCCACTCCAAAGACCTTTTTAAACATCTGTAATGCCCATACATAATCTTCAAATTTCTCATTTCGTAGAAATGCAAAGCATGAGCAGAAGTTCCTATTGAAACTTGTTACACCAACAATATGAAGCAATGGCATATGATATTTGTTGGTTATGTACGTGTAATCCATTAGAAGGACATTATGGTAGCTCTTGGTAAGAAAAATGGACTTTAGATGTGCAAAAAATAGATGGGACAAATGACCATCATTGTCATGATCAAGAAAATATTGGTAACCACCTTCTTGAATATCATCTATCAAAGCTTGAATTATAGTTCGACCCCTTAGTTGTTCTTTCCGAAGAGCAAAACAAAAGTTGTACAAATCACCCGCTGATATTCCAATATCTGGATTTTGCTTTCTAAGGGTCATCAAAATTTGCCGTGGTGGTATATTGCAACTCCTCATTTCAATGATCATTCTTTTCTCAGCATCTGAAAAACATCTTATACTTTGATGACCTAATAATACCTCCGATATATCATGATTGTGATCCAAATTCTTTATGGTCAACTTCCATGACCCATCAACAATCTGTTTACCTTTCACTTGAAAGGACAATTGCATTGGAGGGAGTATGCTTTCCTTTTTCTCGCATCATCTTCCACACTAATCGTGCTGCGGTATTTACCTCCTCTATCGCAACCAATGACTACTTTCTTTTCCTTATTACATGACCTCTTTATGGTAGTTACAAATCATTTTCCATAGGCAATATTCTTAACATAATTTATAAGGTCCTCACGACTTTCAAAACATCCCTCAACAAACTCTATGCACTTGAGGATTAAAAACTACCACTAAAACACTAATAATACTGAGATAAGAGAGAGAAAGTTACCTCCGATTCGAGATAAGAGATCCGGACAATAGCTTGAGAGAGACAACTTCGAACCAAGATAAGAGATAAGGGATTGAAAAGGGGGTTTAAGGGTTGAAAATTTAAATGTGTTTTAAGGGTTTGGGATTGAAATGGGGGTTGAAAAATGGGGTTTTAAGGAGAAATCTTTGAAGAAGGTTTTTCAAAATGGGGTTTAAGAGTTTGGGATTGAAATGGAGTTCAAGGGTTTGGGATTGAAAAGGGGGTTCAAAATGGGGTTTTAAGGAGAAATCTTTGAAGAAGGTGGTTTATGGGTTTCGGATTGAAATGGGGTTCAAGGGTTTCGGATTGAAAATGGGGTTGAAAATGGGGTTTTAAGGAGAACTCTTTGAAGAAGATGGTCTAAAATGGGATTTAAGGATTTGGGATAGAAATGGAGTTCAAGGGTTTGGGATTGAAAAGGAAGTTGAAAATGGGGTTGAAAATGGGGTTTAAGGGAGAAGGGATTCAGAAAGAGGTTCAAGGGAGAAGGGAGAGGGAGAGAGAAACCACGGTTTAGGGTTTAGAATGTAATGAAACGAGTGAAATTTCGTAGATGCTCACTTATATATATAAATTGTCATTCATTCGAATGAATGGGTTGATTCATTCGAATGAATGACAACTTATATGTCATTCGTTCGAATGAATCAATCCATTCATTCGAACGAATGACATATAGACGTGCATTCGTTCGAATGAATGGGTTGATTCATTCGAACGAATGCCATTAGAGAGAAGGACTGTCATTTTTCAGCTCTCTCTGATATATTCGTTCGAATGAATCAGTCAATTCATTCGAATGAATGACACCTTAAATGTCATTATTCGAATGAATAAACCCATTCATTTGAACGAATGACATATAGACGTGCATTCATTCGAATGAATGGCTAGATTCATTCGAACGAATGACATCCGAGAGAAGGACTGTCATTTTTCAGTCTTCTCTGATACATTCGTTCGAATGAATCAAGCCATTCATTCGAATGAATGCACGTCTATATGTCATTCGTTCGAATGAATGGACTGATTCATTCTAACGAATGACATTCGATTGACGAACTGTCATTTTCCAGTCGCCTCTGATTCATTCGTTCAAATGAATGGATGGATTCATTCGAACGAATGAACAGCTTCTGCCCATTCATTCGAATGAATGGAATTTACACTTGGAAATTCGTTCGAATGAATTGTTCATTAGAATGAATGGATTTTACACATGGGCATTCGTTCGAATGAGTCAAAATCTCGGTAGGATGCATGTATTCATTCGAACGAATCCGAAATGAATTGGGAATTTGTTCGAATGAATGAAAACAGAGGGGGTATGCGTCCATTCGTTCGAACGAATGGAGAAATGAACTGAGCATTCGTTCGAACGAATGGGAACGCGGGGGCAAAATGGTAATTTGCCACCTGCACCCGGAAATGAGTGTGTAGAAGCAGAAAAACCGGGTGTGTAAACGGGGACCCTTTTATTTATCTAATTATTATTAATGAAAAATAAAATCTATTTTCTCAAATGAAAGAAAACATTATATTATTATGTATGACATTTGTGTGGTTATCAGTTCAAGTGATTAGGACCCCATTAGTTTCATTTTCTAATATTTTTTCTACATTATTATGTAATTTTCAATCATTTTATTATGTATTTTTTTATTTCTATAATTCATAACTTAAAATAACACTCCTTGACTAAGAAAATAAATTATGAAATTCTTTTTACAAATTTTCCTCATTTATCTATTTTTCCTTGTAATTTTGACCATTTTGTTCTAATTATATAATTTCCCTATATCGTAACTTCAAAAATATATTAGAATATGTAAATGCCCAATATTTTATGAAAAAGTTACATATTCAATAAGCCTATAATTATCTGCATTTACTGTATTTTTTTGGATTTCCTTTTTAAAAAAAAAGGGGCAGGAGAGAGAAAAAATGTGGCCGATATCTCGGCCCGGCCGATTTTTCTACCCTTCCTCTTAAACTACCAAACAACACCCCCATTACCCTTACACCCCCTTATCCAAACGCAGCCTAAGCCCCTCTCTAATAAGGTTAGCTCCAGCCAGGGGTAGAGAAATCTGCCGGGCCGAGATCTCGGCCAATTTTTCACATTGGGCCAATATCTCGGTTTGGCCGATATATCGGCCGAACTTTTTCTCTCTCTTGCCCTTTTTTTTTAGAAAAAAAATTTCAAAAAAAATTACAGTAAATGTAGATAATTATGGGCTTATTGAATATGCAATTTTTTCATAAAATATCGTACATTTAAATATTCTAATATATTTTTGAAGTTATTATAGCGGGAAATTATATAATTAGAAATAAAATAGTGAAAATTACAAGGAAAAGGAGATAAATGAAGAAAATAACATTTAATAAACAGAAAATAATAAGTTAGTATACATTTAATAATAGCAAATAAAAAAAATTCATGTATTATTTTAAGGTTTTATCATTTTCTATTATTTATATGTCATAATCCAAAATTAATGATGAAATAATTATAAAAAGAAATAAAATAAAAGGAAAAAATTGTATCTCTGTAAAAAAAGTTAGTATACAGTAAATAACAGAAAATAAAAAAAATTCATGTATTATTTTATAGGTTTTACCATTTTCTTACATTTATATGTCATAATCCATAGTTAATGATGAAATAATTACAAAAAGAAATAAAATAAAAGGAAAAAATTGCATCCCTCTAAAAGAAGTTAGTATATAGTAAATAACAGCAAATAAAAAAATTTCATGTATTATTTTATAGGTTTTACCATTTTCTAACATTTACAAGTCATAATCCATATTTTATAATGAAATAATTAAAATAAAGAGTAAATGAAATTAAAAAATGTTGCTGTAAATTTTGACATGTTAGTAACAGTAACTAAGAGTAAATTAAAAATGTTCATCTATTATTTTATAGGTTTTATCATTTTCTAATTTTTTTTTTTATTTATGCTATTTTATGTTGAAATAGTTAACAAAAAGGAATAAATAAATGACAAAAATAGTAACTAACAAAGTACACAAAAAATAACTACAGATACATTCAGATGGAAAAAATTATAACACCTTTATAAAGCTTTTATTTACTACATATGTTATTTAAGTTCAAGCATTTTTTAACAAATTATAACACTTTTATGTTATTTTTGGCTGAAAAAAATTAAAATAAAATACAGATAAATCGAAATAAATTACAAAACTTACAAGATCAGTAGATCTATGTATGAAGAAAACTTTGAACGGTCTTCATCGTTCAATTTCAACCAATCCGGGTCCTTTAGAACTTAGTTAGATCAAGTAATGAAGAGAGATTTTTTTTGGAAGAGAAATGGTAAAATCTGGTTTTTTCCTTGAAAATATGTAAAATTTGAAATGTAGGTGAATGGTATTTATAGAAAATAATTGGACCGGGTCAATTTTTCAGATTTAAAAAATAAAAATAAAATATTCACGCATGCCGGACCAGCTGAATCTTGCAGTCCACCGTACACAGAGATTTGACTGGGAGAAATTGGTTGACATGTGAGATCTCGCCCGATATATCGGACATGAGATATCATCCGATATATCCGCAAAATATCGCCGAACTTGAGTTGGGCCCAGGCCCGACTTTTACTGTTATTTCTGGAAAAAACGGGCAAATTCAGCCCAAATTCGACCCAGATTCGGCCGAGATTTTGACCGATATATTGGTCATCTGGGTCGCTTTTTTTTTAAAAAAAAAAAATACAACCGAATTTTTAAAATTCGGCTGATATTATGACTGATAATTCGGTCAAAAATTCGTTCATATCGGCCGATTTCTTTTAGTACGACCGATACTATATGTATCGGTCGATATAATTCGATGACCAAAAATCTAATATATATCGGCCGATATTTTGACCCCTGGCTCCAGCAAAAAACTCCGCAAAAGCAAAGTCCCCTTTCCTGTAACAGAAGAAAAGATCCATAAAAACAAACTTTAGATCCCTGGTTAAAGCAATGATATACATACACCTCCTTTGTAAAATGTGCATGCCAGATTTTGGATCTAGAATATCCGCATAGATTGGGCACCTCTCCTTTCTAGTCTTGGATTTTTTATTTTATCTAAATGGTGTAATAAATATGTCATGTTTATATCATTGGACACATGGGCGTTAAGAGAATGATTTAGAATATGACACATGTTACTCTAGCATTGGCTGAAAATAACGTGTAACTTTGAATTCATATTTCATGTACCAAACGATAGTTGAATTTTAATCAAATTAGATTTATTGAAAAAATTATTCAATAATCCTTTTCTACGAATTACAAATTCATACATGTTTAACACACATACACAAAGTTATAATTAATTTAGTAACAAGATATCTTAGAGTGAGAAATTCAAACACTAAAATTAAAGGGCCTTGGATGCCCATAGTATTGTACGGTTTTATATATCAGATTCAATTCTCTTTTAGTGAGTTCTAGTTTATTTTCTTTGATTTTTGTTATTTAATTTTATATTATTCAATTTATTTGTAATTTAATTTCAAGAGTTCATTGTTGAAGCCTTTCCCGTGACTTTTCCATATAGAAAATTCCAACCTAGGTGAGTTTTGGGCCTTTATCAATTTTCTTCTTAAGTGAAATTGGGTTTCATTCACCATGGAGAATTTAGGTTTTGTTGTAGCCTAACTTACCGAAAACAAATATAAGTTTCGGCCACAAGTATGGGTTTGGCCAATGGTTCCAAGGAAAATTAGAGATTGGGTCCAAAGGTTTGAATCCATAAATAAAATAGAATTTACCGTCACTAGAAAATCGAAGTTAGAGAGTGAAGAAAATCAAAATTCATCACCCAAAAACTTGTAATGGCCGGATTTTAAATTAAATTATTTTTAAAGACAAGTAAATTCATATTGATTGATTTAAAGTTCTTAATTAAATATAATGCATTTTTATTTCTACTTCCATAATTGGAATTGAATGAAATTCTTAGTCGTGAATATTTCATCATTTCAGATGATTATTCCCAAACTCTTAGTCTGCTCAAAAGAATTCCAAACTTTTAATCAAACTTAACTTAGTTAAGAGATGTGTGAATCTAATAGTAGATTAAATTAATTCAGATATTCTTATTTTATCAACTGAGACTATATTAATTAATAATTAACTTAGAAATGTCAATAGTATAATTCAAACTCGTCTCCATTCCCACTCAAACTCGTCTCGATTCCCACTTAGATTCATTCCGATTCACACTTTGTTATCCTGATTTCCACACAAACATGGGTGTATAAAGTAACTCGGATTTTGATTAACTTAAATATATAATAAAAAAATGAAAATATGAGACAAATAAATAAGTAAATTATATATATATATATATATATATTTAAATGAATGAACCTACTCTCCTCACTCATTCACACCTCTCGACTCAACTCACTCAAACTTCTCTCTTTGTTGACCCTCTCTCCCACACGCCTTTTACGTAGTTACGTCTCTCTCCTCTTTTTCCCATGACCCATCGGCTCCGTTTGGATGAGGGGTAAATTTTTGAGGGGTTACTCTGAGTAGGGGTCACCCTTGAGTGGAGTGACCCTTGAAGTGGAATTACCCTTATCTTATTTGGTAATTACAGTGGTAAAGTAAAAGTTTTCCCTAAGAGTTAAAAATCGTTTTTGGTAACTACAAGTAAGGGTAACCTCATATATTAATAATTTTTGAGAAATTTTATAAAACATAATATTATTCATTTTTTATTAATTATTTTGCATAATTATAATTTAAAATGAACACTTGCATTCTAACATTAAAAAAATAAATAATTTTTTTATATTATTATTTTAAATCCCAATAAATGAATAAAAAATATCAACATATCTCTTCATAAAAAGTTATAATTTTTATTTTTTATATTATATGAATTTAATAAAAACATTAGCTCTCATAAAATTGCTACTATGTCAGGTTACCCCTGCTTACAGTTACCCTTACTCAAGGGTAACCCCCGTAAAATTTACCCCTCATCCAAATGCATCATGTTGAAAATATCATATCGACACATTTTTAAAATAAACTTTCAACAAAATAAATTGCTAATTACCCCAAAAGAGATTACCATGAAACTCAAACTCTTTCGGAGTTTCGAGTCACTATCAAAATTTGGACAGAATCACCCCTTAAAAATAGGACATTTTGACAATTATGTTTCATAAATTTTTTTATTTTTTATATTATATAAATTTATTAAAAGTTATTAATTCTTATAGAATTGTTAATATGTCAGATTATCCGTGCTTACAGTTACCCCTACTCAAGGGTAACCCCCGTAAAATTTACCCCTCATCCAAATGCATCATGTTGAAAATGTTGACACATTTTTAAAATAAACTTCCAATAGAATAACTTGTTAATTACTCTGAAATATATTATCATGAACCTCAAACTCTTTCGGAATTTCGAGACCTTATCGAAATTTCGACAGAATCACCTCTTAAAAATAGGATATTTTGAAAATTATGTTTCACAAAATTTTAATTTTATTATTTATATTAGATTAGATTTAATGAAAAATATTAATTCTCATAAACTTGTTAATATGTCAGTAAAAGTTCCCTTGGGAGCTAGAATAACACGATTGACCCTAGAGGAAGAGGAGGAGGAGGAGGAGGAGGGGGTTGAATAGGTCAATCTGAAATCGTTGGTCCTTTTTAAATTTACTCGATTGATTAGTTTAAACGCAGCGGATATATCAATCAAGTGAGTGTGTGCTAACAAATGTGATTAAACAATCAACACAAAAAAATAGCTCTAACACCACAAACAAAAGGACACAAGATATAAAGTGGTTCGGTTCTTCAACCTACATCCACTGTTAGAACTCGTTCAACCTTGAGCTATCTTCAAATTCACTATGTGGAGACTTACACCCTCACAATTAGAGTATGAATTCCACCTCACTCAATCGGCTGAGAATTTCACCCACTACTGTAGAATAGGAATTCCACATATCCAATTGGCTTAGAATTCCACCCACCACTGTGCTAGAGACGACACTCTAAAGTTTTTTTATAGTGGTTCCGGAGCAAATCCCCCTTAATCCACTTTCGGGTCAAATGTTTTAAAATAAAATAAAAATCAAGAAGCACTTGCCTTTGAAGCTCTTTCTCGTTGATGTGTGCTTCTTAATGATCCCACCCGATGTATGCCGACGCTCCTCCTCGTAGCCGTAGTAGAGCAATCACAATCTCAGGGTGAAAAGGAAACTGGTTTCTTGTTTCCTAGTTTATGTTTCTCATCTCTTTCTCACTTTCAAACTCAATCAACAGAGTGATTGTTTATGATTTTCCTCCTCTCTTTCTCACTTCCAAACACAATCAATAGATTGGTTGTTTATGATTCTCAGTACAAGAGTGTTGATCATTCTTTAGAATATATAACTCTTCTCAGCTCAAGGAAGATGGTAAAACGATCACCCAACACTCATATTTATATAGGAGTCTTAACGGTTTTTCTGACTGTTCAGAACCGACAGGTCAGTGGCACCGATGGGTCGGTATTTATATTTATTACTGTTCAACCACCAGACCGTTGAGCATTAAATACACTCACAACGGCTTTATTGCTTCTAGGTCGACAGTCAGTGTCACCGATGAGTCGACAGGTCAGTGTCACCGATGGGTCGACAGTTATGGTACTGAGAGGTCGGTCCATACGAGTGTCTGGATCTGGGGCAACACCATGCTGACGGTAGTTTCAAGTCAGAAACCTGTCTTACCCAGAATGACATGTCGCCCTTTACCGAGGGGTCGGTCTTGGTACTCTCGATTGGTCTTGAACTACCGATATGTCTGTTTTCTCGAGAACCCATTTGAGTTCACAGTCCAAAACTCTCAAGTTCTTTACTGATAATCTGTCGACCACGAGGGTCATTTAAGTTCATCACCGAGGGTCAGTGCATATGAGACTCTCGGTCAGAGTCTTTTCCAGAATGACAGTTCTTTGATTTAGAACCTCTGTCAAACTGGCCGACCAATTCTTGACCACGATGGGTTGATCCTGTCTCTACCGAGGGGTCGGTGAGTACGACTGGTCGAGCTGATAGTGAAACCAATTACATATTTCCAAGTTGGGTTCCAATTCACTGTCCAGCTTCCTCTCTAGTTTTTTTTATGGTTTTACCCTTTGTTCAACTAAGCCTAAGAATGATCCTCTCTAAAGTGTAGGTACCACCTAAAGTCATCTATGGCAAAATACATGTTTTTGTAATTGCCATGACGATGAGCTTTGAACTTGGTTGAGCACGATCTTCATTCTTGATCATCTTGGGTCTTCGAGCTTCTTAGTAAGTGCTTCTTCCCGAGTCATGGAATTGACAAACAAAGATTCGGCAAAGCCGGGGTACTAACAGTCAGTTTACCCTTACTTACAGTTACCCCTACTCAAGGGTAACCTCAGTAAAATTTACCCCTCATCCAAATGCATCATGTTGAAAATGGTGACACGTTTTTAAAATAAATTTCAAACAGAATTAATTTGCTAATTACTTGAACTTTTTTAATTATATAATATATATTTTTTAAAAGATTTTAATTTTATAATATATAATTGATAAAGAGAGGTAGTTAAGGGGTATTAAGGGGTAGGGTATTGTGAATACCCCAACCTCCAAAGGGGTATTAAAAAATGGGATGAGGGATAAATTTTCAAATTTTTACCCTCAACCCCTTGTTACCAAATGAGGGTAACAAGGGGTAATGGGGTTTACCCCCTTACCTCCATCCAAAAGCAGCCATCACTACCTCACCTCACTTTGCTCCCTCTCCTTCACCGCCCCTCACCTCTCCCTCACCCTCACCAAGCCTCCATTCCCTCCCTCACCGATCCCTCGATTTTCCCTCACCGCCCTCTCTATTTCTTGTTCAGTCGCACACCCTCCGTATCGATTTCCCTATCTCTCTCGTCTCCAACCTCTCGTCTCATCTTCACTCTCTTATATTCTCTTCTTTCTATTGCGCCTCTTTTTGTGTCTTCTCTCTGTCCTCTCACCCGATCCCTTTCTCTCCTCATTGACGCTCTCGCCGCACCACCGATTTCATTTAGCAACAACCCTATCTGTTCGATCATCGGCCGGCCACCGATTGTACTCTCCCTCCATTCCACCTCACAGTCGTGCGTTCTCTCTTCCTTCTCCCAAGTATTTCTCCCTTGATTTCCTCTATTTTTATGAACTGAAATTCCTCTTTTCCTCCTTCTCTCTAGGATTGCTTTCTCTGACTGTTTGGTTTAAGCATTTTTTATTTGGGTTTTCTGATTTAAGGGTTACTGGTTTGGTTTGCAAATGTAGATTTTGGGGATTTGAAACCCTCCCTCTCTACTCCCTCTTACTCTCTGATTTCTCTCCGTCTGGTTTTCTCTTCTCCTTCCCTTTTTGTCTTCCTCTCAGCAGTGCTTGATCGTCCAAAAATCGAGCCGACCTACTCGTTGTCTGATTCAGTGAAATCGCTGCGGACTCATTGTAATCCCCTTCGAATTTATGAAAAATCTCGACTTTGAGGTACCATCTACTTATGGATTTAATTTCTGGAATAAATTGATATTTAGGGGCTATGTTTCTCATAGTTAGCATTTGATCATAGGTAGAAAGACTCCAATATCCTAAGTCAACATGGGGTTTCATCTAACCCTTTTTAAGATAGAGTTCTTTGAATTCGTAAGGAATGAGCTCAAACACTCAATGAAGAGAAACAATATAATATGACTTGTTATCAACCAAGCATACTTAATAACCTATATCATGTTATTAATCAACACATGCTATCTCATAGTTATCACACAAGAGATAACATCATCGGTTATCAATAAACACCTAATCACATGGTCGCAATCAAACATACAACATCACACGCTCATTGAAATGTGAGTTAATGTGTGTCTCAATCACGGAGACCTACAGCATTTCGATTCTTACTGCAACGCAGGTCATTGCGTATCTATAACAAGGGGTCCAATGCCTATTGCGATCATTAGTAATGCGGGTCAATACTTTTCTAACTATGTGGATCTATGTCATTACTCATACACTACGGACCGTCGCGAAACAACCATCACGAGTGAACTGACCAATGTCAATCATATGTATCCACATATATCCAACCTATGAGTTAAAGCAGAACATCCATTGTAACAACCCGACCCGATTTTTCGGAGTATTAGGGTCTTGGTAGTAGTGGGGTGAGTGTGGGCCCTGTGGTGGGTCCAGGTTTGCCCAGTTTTGAGTTTGGAGACTTAAAGGGCACTTTGATAATTTTGAATTATTAAATATTTTGTCAATCTAAAAGTTTGAAAATCATACATTTTCCTCCGACGTTTGTCATTTGATTCCTTCAGACTTTTAAAATATTTTGGAAATTTGAGATTTTTATTTGTGAAAAAAAAGAAAAAGAAAAAGAAAACCCCAAACCCTCCTAAACCCTAACCCCTAAATACCTCCCTTTTCCGGCAGCACTGAGCAATTGCGGCTACAGCGCCGCACGCCTCTCATCCTCTCCTTCCCTCTTTTCTCCTCTCTTTTCCTTCTTCTAACCCTAACCCCAAACTCCCTCTCCCCCTTGGGTGCCACCGCCGCCACTCCCTTCTCTCCCCTCTATCGACTTCCCCTCTCTCCTTCTTCTCTTTTCATTTCCTTCTTCCCTCTCGGTCACCTCCGCCTGCCCGAGTTGTAGCCGTTCGCCCCTCTGCTGTTCGAGATCTAGGATTCAAATCAAGCTTCGTGCCTTCCGGCCGCCAGATTCTAACCCCCTCTCGTCGTCCCAGGTACCCCCTCTCTCTCATTCTCTGTTTTCTTTCTTTTCCTCCATTTTCTCTGGTTTTCCTTCCTTTTCCTTGCTTTCCCTTCTTTTCCCCCTCTTTCCCTCTTCTTCCCTCAGTTTTCCCAACTGGATTGCTGGGTCAACTCAGTCGAGTCACCAAGTTGACTCGGCTGAGTTCAGTTTTGGGCAACCCATGCCCAGTTCGCTGTGTAGCCTAGTGGGCCTGGGGGCCCGACCCAATTGGACCAGTCAGGCCCAACCTTCGGCCCGACCCGATTTCATGTCTGGCCCATTTCGACCCAGTTTTGGGCCCGACCTAATTTCAAACCCAGTTTCCACTTTTGGGCTCAGTTTCGAGCCCGCCCAATTTTGGACCCAGTTTTTAGTTTCAGGCTCACTTCAGTTCGGTTTGGACCCGACTCGCTTTCAGACCCGTTTTGCCCGGTTACTTATCCTTTTATTCTCGTTTCAACAGAATGAACTCCCTTCAACCCAGCGGATTTGTTTTCTCGCTTTGGATTTTATCAACACGCACACAAGTGAGGGGACTCACCACCGATTTCAGCATGCACTTGCGCATACTACTTCTCTATCAAATGTTCAGGTACGGAATGTGGCAAATGAGATTCCCTGGTATTATGAGCCACTCGGTAAGGGAATTGTTGATATCATTATGTGGCAGAGACCCCATCCGGATGTATTTGTACCCTTAGCTCATAGCAGTATCTGAGTTGTTTATTTGATCTTATGATGGATTGACGACTTGATAATATGATTGGTTGAAATCTGTGATAACCTGCGATGGTTGTAATTGATGGTTAATCAACATGTTATAGGATCACATGCGGTAGATAGTAGATGGTATTGTCTACTATGCTTGTTTGAAACATGTTTTGATTGATAACGTGTTTGAACGGTACATGCTAGTATGTGATAGTTAGAGATGTATACACCTGATGAATGAATGTGCTATTATTTTATATAACTGCATTTTATTGTTTAATGATGATTGGCTGATAACATATTCGAGTGCCAATATGTTGGTCTACTAAAGGTAGCTATGCACATGCTTAATTATGATTCATTATTACTGTTTTGGTAACGTGCTTATAAACAATTGTGCACGCATGTATCCAGTAATTGTGGGATGTCAGTGGGGCATAAGTACTAGGCTACACCAGGATCTAGAGACTTTCCCTAGCCTATCAGGTAGTTGGGGTTGAAGGTTGTCTAAAATCACGTAGTGGAAGCGTGGTTGAGCTATGGATTACCCGGTGGTGGATCGTGGGTGGATGTACTTCCTAGTGTGGGTCAGTCTACCCTTTGTGGCCTTTTAATGCGCCTGTGGGAGAGCGTTGTCTGGCTTGGAGGGTGAGGTACCCTAGATCTCACTCGGGACAAGCAGTGAGGCAACGATAATGACCTAAGGGAAGTCCCTGGGTTGAGTATTGATTCACCCAACGTAGACTTAGAGGTCATTACAGACACAGTACCCGAACGCGTGATGGATGAGGTGATCCCCGAATGACCGAGTAAGCTGAGGAGGTGCTCGCCTGCTCATTGGTCCAGGGATGGTGCGGTGAGGGACAGCTCCCGCTCAGGATGACCGAGTAGGCTGAGGAGGTGCTCGCTTGATCATCGGTCAAGTGATGGTGCGGTGAGGGACAGCTCCTGCTGGTATGGTTTGTGATTCTCGGACAGCTCCAGCTGGTATGGTTTGTGATTCCCGGATGACCGAGTAAGCTGAGGAGGTGCTCGCCTGCTCATCGGTCGAGGTATTGTACGGTGAGGGACAATTCCCGCTGGTATGGTTTGTGATTCCCGAATGACCGAGTAGGCTGAGGAGGTGCTAGCCCGCTCATCGGTCGAGGGATGGTGCGGTAAGGGACAGCTCCCACTGGTATGGTTTGTGATTCCCGGATGACTGAATAGGCTGAGGATGTGCTAGCCCGCTCATTTGTCGATGGATGGTGAGGTGAGGGACAACTCCCGCTGGTATGTTTTGTGATTCCCGGATGATCGAGTAGGCTGAGGAGGTGCTCGCCTACTCATCGGTCAAGGGATTATGATGTGAGGGACAACTCCAGCTGGTATGATTTGTAATTCCCGGATGACCGAGTAGGCTAAGGAGGTGCTCATCCGCTCATAGGTCGAGGGATGGTGCGGTGAGGGACAGCTCCCGCTGGTATGGTTTGTGATTTCCGGATGACCGAGTAGGCTGAGGAGATGCTCGCCTGCTCATCGGTCGAGGGATGGTGCGGTGAGGGACAGCTCCCACTGGTATGGTTTGTGATTCCCGAATGACTGAGTAGGTTGAGGACGTGCTCGCCCGCTCATTGGTCGAGGGATGATGTTATGAGATGTTCCAGGCTATGACACCTGTAGGGTGAGTACAGTCTGAGGTATGGTAGCTCAGGCTATGACACCTATAGGTTGAGTACAGTCTGAGGTATTGTAGTCTAGGCTATGACACCTGCAGGGTGGGTACAGTCTGAGGTGTGGTATTCCAAGCTATGACACATGCATGGTGGGTACAGTCTGAGGTATGGTATCCCAGGCTAGGACACCTGTATGGTGGGGACAACCTGTGGTGTGATGTGGTAGTGTGTTTACCCTCGATTATGACTTTGGGGTTCATTATTGAGACTTGTGTTGTGGGTGTAGATTTTTGGGTGGCATAGCATTCCAAGAGGGGAAGATCTTGGAATGGCTTCTCTCTTGTGCATGGATAGGAAGAGCATTCCTCATTCTCCAACAAAATCTCAATGTTGACAAGCTGCACTCTTTTATTGCCATATGGAGAAAAAATGATGCCTTGGGTTTTAGGTTAAGTGAGGAAGGAGAAGTTCTGGAAATGTTGGAGGATAAAGGAGGGAGGACATTGAAATACATAAGTGAGATAGAGGAGAGAAATAGTAGCTTGTGGATTGGATCAGTGGTCATGCCTTTTGTTGGTGTGTATAAGCTTTAGGAACAAGTTAATAGACATACACAAATAATATGGGCCAGCCATATAGACACTTGGAAAATCTAACTCTAGACAACCATTTTTCAGTGAAGTTACCATTGTACCCCGCGTCTAAATTCATTCGAACGAACTTATTCACCCAAAAATTCGAAAATGGGTGTATAGAGACAGATTTTCCCGTTGTCTATATGTCTTCCCATAATATGAATATATTAGCATTGTCTTCAAAATGGTAAATCTGAAAAAGCTCATGGAGAAATCTTGTTTGAGTGTAGAATCTTTACAAGAAAGTAATATAATATCAATTTAAATGTATCTAGATACATCTCTCTGCTCTTTAAATTCAAATTTCTTTTAGACCATTGTGCATTCAATTTATTCTGATACAAATATTTATCTAACAATTTATATCTAGTTGGACACCAATTTAAATTTTATAATTTATTTATCTACTATAATCAATTTTCACTATAAAATATACTGTTAAAGTTGAATTCTTTAGTCTATAATAATATAGTTTCATTCAATCAATTAAGATTATTTTTTGCAAGTACAATGTATAAGTCACAAACGTTCAAATCTACTCATTCATATGGATCTAGGTAAGTTTCACCGGGAAGTATTTAAATTAAAACTTAATCACTAGTGCATAAGTAATCCTTATCCGTATATATATCAACTCGAATTATTGCTAACTAATGGGAATGATGCGAGAAATAATATACAAAATCTCACACTCACTTACCTCCAAGCACCCATATTAAATTTTATATTAATTTGACTTTTGAAGTCCATTGATTTAATTGAATAAATTCTCCCTATCAAAAAAATTAAAACTTTAAAGGCCTTAAAATGGCTTGGCATTTAGATACTGCGAAAATCTATTACCAGACACCGAATTTTAGATTTTGAGTAGAAATTACGATTTTTCCCATCTGTGTGGAATCGATCGATTGAACAGACAGTTCATTTTCACTTCGATCGATCGATCCCTTTCGCGTAGAATTGTACGATTGATTCCATGAGATCGTGCGATTGATCCCTCGAACATGAACGGAAGATGGCAGCTGAAGAAATCGATTGATTGAAACATGTATCATGCGATTGATTCTGTTTATTTACGCGAACACGAGCAGCTGAAGAAATCGATCGATTGAAATATGTATCGTGCTATTGATTCTGATAATTTATGCTACAGTAACTATATTATTTAAATAATAAAATTTTCTTTAAAACTTTAAAGTTATTTTTTAAGCACTGTGTATTTTCAAAATTTCTCAAATTGAATATTCGGACTAATTACGATAACCTGATAAAAATACTTTAAAGCTTCAAGGTCTTTTGACACTCCCAAATGCTTAAAACAGAGTGTTTTACAAATAAGGGTATCCTCTGCTGTGCCGAAAACACATTTGGGAGTGTCAAAAGACCTTTAAGCCTTAAAGTATTTTTATTAGGTTATCGTAATTAGTCCGGATATTCAATTTGAGAAATTTTAAAAATATACAGTGCTTAAAAAATAACGTTAAAGTTTTAAAGGAAAGATAAAACTTTAATGAATTGTGTATTTTCAAAATTTCTCAAATTGAATATCCAGACTAATTACGATAATCTGATAAAAATACTTTAAAACTTCAAAGTCTTTTGACACTTCCAAATGTGTTTTCGGCACAGCCGATGATACCCTTATTTGTAAAACACTCTATTTTAAGCATTTGGGAGTGTCAAAAGACCTTGAAGTCTAAATATATTTTTATCAGGTTATCATAATTAGTCTGGATATTCAATTTGAGAAATTTTAAAAATATACAATGCTTAAAAAATAACGTTAAAGTTTTAAAGGAAAGATAAAACTTTAACGTTATTTTTTAACCACTGTGTATTTTCAAATTTCTCAAATTGAATATCCGGACTAGTTACGATAACCTGATAAAAATACTTTAAGACTTTAAAGTCTTTTGACACTCCCAAAGGTGTTTTCGGCACAGCCGATGATACCCTTATTTGTAAAACACTCTGTTTTAAGCATTTGGGAGTGTCAAAAGACCTTAAAGTCTTAAAGTATTTTTATCAGGTTATCGTAATTAGTCTGGATATTCAATTTGAGAAATTTTGAAAATAGACAGTGCTTAAAAAATAATTTTAAAGTTTTAAAGAAAATTTTATTATTTAAATAATGTAGTTATTGTAGCATAAATTAACAGAATCAATCGCATGATACATATTTCAATCGATCGATTTCTTCAGCTGCTTGTGTTCGCGTAAATAAACAGAATTAATCGCATGATACATGTTTCAATCGATCGATTTCTTCAGCTGCCATCTTCCGTTCATGTTCGAGGGATCAATCGCACAATCCTATGGAATCAATCGCACGATTCTACGCGGAAGGGATCGATCGATCAAAGTGAATTTGGTATTTCTCTTAAACTTTGAGAGTTAATTTTTATTTCCTTTTATTAAAGTCATGGAATTTATTTGATCCTTTCAAGGAAAATATGTATTTTGGGTTTTTTTTTTCAAAATTTTCTAAATTGAAATTATTATCAATGTAAATATCCATGGTAGAAATATTTAATACTAATTAATGGACCTGGCTAATCAACCTCCTAGGTTTCCTTTACAACTCAACCTGGTAATTGGATGAGTCCTCTTGGTCTTGGTTGCTAAGATGCTACTCATAATATTCCTAACCTTAAGAAATCATGTGATCTTGGGCTCACTGGGTAATTCAAGAGTTAATAGTATCAATTGTACCATTTTGGTGCAATTTGATGTCGGGGATCCTTGAAACCTGGAGAAAGACCCAGAGCAAGACCAGAACTCAGTCATTGAGTGCATCAAGTTGATCGGGTGACTTCTCAAAAAAAAAGTTGATCTGGTGACTCAGTGGAACAACCAAGTGGGTCAATTAATTAATTTTTAACGTTTGGAAGTATGTATTTTTATAACATAACAAAATATGTAAAAATGTTTTAACAGACCTATTCTATCAGTTGTCTAGGTGACAGTGAATTAAGGTGTCTTAGATAGTTGAGCAGGTAGGTCAACTATAACTTGCCCACGCTATCCAAAACAAGCTCAACTGGCACAGTCATCGAACAAGTTATTGGACCAAAGTTGACTCATTTGATCCTTGGTTGACTTGTTAAGTTGGCTAACTACGGGCTCCCATGTGGTCAACTCTGGATGGTGAGCTTTGGCTTCCATCGCACCCTAGATAATGTGTGGATTGTCCATTATTTATGGACACCCATCCATTTTTCCAATCTTTTAGCTATATTTAATTTACTAGGAGTCACAATTTTTGGTGCAGTTGATATAATTATGTGTAACATGTATCGATAAAGTGAATATAGTTGACATTGGAGCTTGATCGTGAATGTTTATTTGATGTATTTGTCCTTAAAATATGTGGGATTTGGGCTTAGGAACTAGAGGTCTCAGGTTCGAGTCCTGTAGTAACCCATGTCCATGACTTGTAGGAGGCTGTGTGCATCCGGTGTTTTACCCAACACACTCGTACTAGGGGGAAAGGTGGGGGTTTTGGGGTTCCCGGCATCACAAAAAAAGTTGGGAATTGGAAAATCCACTCCTATGAATAACATGTATCTTTCTCAGCCTAGATTCTATACCCATCCCTATGGGTGATGCTGATTCTTCAAGGGGAAAGGAGTAAAAGTGAAAAAGAGAAGGGGATGCAGCTACTTAGGATTCAAGGGTTTTCTTTTCTTTTCTTTTTTGGATTGACTATCTACAGGTCCCTTTGGTTGTTGGACATGAATCTGATCTAAAATAAATTCTTTAATAATCTTGAATTTCCGTTCCATACTAGTTCAGCAATGGAATTAGGCAATTGATTGTTCAAAAAATATTGTTTTAATAGACAATGACAAAAAGTTGAGATAAAAGAAGTAATTTCTTTTTTGATGACCAAAGTGTACAGGGGTCTCACTTGTATTTGGACATGGGACATTTTAACCTGACTAGTCCTTGGGGCATGTGCAAGCCTCCCAATCCCACACACACCGAGTAAGCAACTACGGAGAGTGGCCCAGAGGGGTGTTGAGCGTGAATTGAACTCAAGACCTCCCTTCATGAGGGGAGCTTCTTGACCGTCAGGCCAACCCCCTCTTGGGTTTGGAATAAGTAATTAGTCTTGAAAGTGTAACTTAAATGTGAAATGTACCATCTCAATGTTTATCTGTTAGTTATTACACTTGTGGAAAGCTTAACACATGTAAACTAGCAAGTTTTGTCTTTAAGTGGTCAACTGTTTTGAGCCAAACTAACCTGAAGCAATTCTGGAAACCAGTGGCTGTCATATATATGTAAAATGTTTCTACCATTGGTGGCTTGTTTGATGATTCTCAATTGAGAAGAATTGAATATGAAAAGATGTCTTGAGGTCATAAAATCCCAGGGAAGAAGAGCCTTCTTCTGGTAATAGGAAGAAGACCCTCTTAGAATGGTAGGAGTGTGAAGGTATCAGTTGTGTGTGAGCCTTGTCATTGATTGACTGGCTCTGCTTGGTCCATTCACGTGAAATCCTTCCCATTACTTGTCATGTGTTAATGGATTGACAGAAACCTCAGAGAGATTTTGGTTGCTTGGATTTCTCCCTTTGTTATGAATGATCTAACAAAGTTTTGCTTTATTATAGAAACTCTGTAATTTAGTTTGTAGAATTTTTTCTTGAAGCAATTACTTGATTGACTTGTTGAGATGGGTGAATGTTAACTGTTTTCAAACCTGTTCTAATTTTGTGGCTGATTTACACAGAATTGAAACTGTTGGCTGGCTAAGTGATTGGTTGAAATCTGGGCTGGAAAATTATCTGGACTGATTTGTTGACTGCTGTTGGGTATTAATTACTGGATTTTGGTTTGTAATCCACCAAGTGGGTTAATAGTATTTTTTGAGGAACAGTTTCTCAATTATTATTTCTTTAGCCATTGTCTGAGTAATGAATTGTGGATAACATTCAAGCAATCAAGGGTCTCTGAATCTTTGATTCGGTCAAATGAGCAAGGGAAGAAGGAAGGATAGCAAATAGGAAGGGATAAAAGAAATGGGAGTTAGTAAGTAGCTTAATTTGTCACTATATTTATTCTATTAAAACCTATGAAAAACAGAATAGACATGACTGTCTTTAGTGTTAAGAGTTATTAAACATATACTAAGAAGGGCACATGATATTTGCCCCTTTGACACTTGCTGTTGAATGAGAACACTATCTGATGAATTAGGTCTTTGAATTTATACTAGATAGTTTCCAATCTTAAATATGATGTGGCATAAGATGATAGTAAGGTACATTTAGAATTCTATTAAAATGTTAAAGCAACTTAGAAGTAATAAATTTTCCCTTTATTTGGTTTGACTACATAGTTGACCCATGAAATTTTAGAATTTCTTTCAATCTACTCTAATATAATATGATGTGTTTGTATTTGCTTTGGTGATTCTTGGTTGAAGTTTGGATGATCATAACTAGAAAATTGTTGAATATGCAGGTGTTCATTGCTGATTACTTTTTCAAAGCAAACTTGGGGGAAAATTTTCTTCATGCAGATATTCAGGTACGATAATCAGTCCAAAAAGAAATATTCACGTCTCATTTAAGAAGGTTCCTTCATATCATAACTACTTTTGCTTGCATATATTTGTACTCTCTCTCTCTTTCTCCCCTTTTTGGAGTCAATGTATTCAATTATCTTTATTGTCAGTAGTAGCAATAAGTTTCTTTTGTGATGGTAAATGCCACCTTTTTTCGATTTCCCATGCATTTTGATGTCTTTTTCAGGAATGATATTAGAGATCGTTGTTCTACATGTGCTGTTCAGTAAATTTGGCAGAATATGCCTTGTCTCATCTATTGGCATAATGTCATTTCTAATATATTCTGTTTGGTCGAAACTTGAAAGTCATTATTCTGTTTGCTTTACAAGTTTATGCATACAAAGAATCAGAAGAGATGTGGACTCTGGTGTTAGTTTTTCATACAAAAATGTATGGTGACTGATCAGATGTGCATCTGGCATATGAGCATGTGAAGCCACTCTCCAGATTTTTGGCCTTTCTGTGGATGGTTTAGAACCCAAAAGTAATTCTGATTGAATGCTCTTAATCAGCTAATTTTACTCATTGAATTTGAACAATTGCCAAGTATCTTTTTATCTTCCATTTCATGGTAACCATTTGCATGGAGCTCCATGATAGAATCTATTGGAAGTTCGGGACTTTGTCACATGGAGTAAAATTAGAAATTCCCAATTTTTTTCCATAAAATCTACAAACTATCTGGTTAATCTATTATTATATACCTCTTCATTTTATGCAGTTGGTCGAAGTATCATAACTATGTTGCATGAGTATGGTATGAGTCAAAATCTGGCAGTTGTACTGGTTGTTAGATTGGGCAAATGCCAAAGCATAAGAGTTGTGGGCTTTATTCCTTGATATGTTTATCATGACCAAGTGTTAAGTTGACACTTGGATCCTAGCTAACATTGCTACTTGTTAGAAAGGGAATATATTGGTGTTCTGAAATATCTTTCGGACTACTAATGGTGATTGTGTAAGGTGTATTACAATCTGTGACACTGTTGAAAGGGGATGAAGTTTGTTGCAATAGTTTTAGTTGGAGCATTTTGCATTTTTTGCTTAAGGTACATAAAATACTGTTACAATTATTTTGCTTCTCTAATTGCCCAGGTTGAAATAAAGCTCTCTGAAGATAAAAGTGCTTTCCAGCTTCTCCGTAGAAGCTTCACTATATGACAACTGCAATGTGGCATGACTCTGATGGTGTGGATCCTTGTTCTTCTCATGTGGCTCAACTGGAGCTCAATCCAACCCCTAGTGTGAGACTTGGGTTTCATGGATGTATTCTTGTAGGGAGACTGGAAAAGCCTAAACTCTGGTCTGCAGAGAATGTAAGGAATATCACCTTATTCAAATTCTCCTTTTCCTTTCCATTTTAATATCATCATAGTTTGGCTGAAAATTATTTGATTAGTGTACATGCTTGACTGATGTGTCAACTGACCTTTTTCATGTTTCTTTGGTGAGCTTTCCATATGATCTGTTAAGACATCAATGTTTTTTATAAAGAGAGTTACGTACATTTTCACCAATTAGACAATGACAAGTTAAAAAAAAAGTTGGATGTACCTTATAAAAAATGAAGATGTCCCAAATCATTTTTTTTTAAATCAAATAAAAAGGAATATTTTTATCTATGATATTTAATAGAATAGTAAAAATATATCAACTAGATATAAATAAAAGTTGAATATAAATCTAAAAAGAAATAAATTAATATATCTAAATTTATTATGAAATAAACTTACATGAATATCTAAATTTATTGTAGTTTTGTCCAATTTAGAACAGTTATTGAATAAAAATATTCATAAACATTATAATGATAATTGTAAACCTTCACTATAAAAATGAGTCAAATTTCAAATAATCAACCCAATTAAATAATTATAATAATTATTAATTAAAAAATTAATTTTAAAATACTGAAAAGGGTGGTAAGCCATTCACCAACCTATTTATGGAATGCCTGCACCGCATTGAATATAGCCTAAGCTTTGTGATTGGTATGGGTGGTAAATGAGTCAACAAGATTTGACCAATAAATTATTATTCTTTTTTTAATATTTACGTGTGGAAAATTGTGGGAAACCCGTAAAATCCCCACAGGTGAGTCCACAACCCCTAGGGCATAGCAAGGTTAGGCCATGGGGGCTCGAACCCGCAACCTCCCGCTTCTTGAGGCGGGAGGCAACCAGTTGACCAATAAAATTTTATAAATAATATTAAATTATAATTAATTATTAATCATTATCAACTATTTAATCTATGTTAATAAAATCAAGTATTTAATAGAAAATCGTCTTATCTTCATACCATTTAGAATATCCCAGTTAATGCATATACTCAATTTAAAATAGTACTCCTTCCGTCGTATTTTAGTTGTCTTATTTGAAACATTTGTATTTTTTAAGGAACTCTCTATATAAGGCTATCACTCCATGTGATTTCATCCATTTTCAACACATTTCATGCTATTCTAATATAAATGAGACAACTATTTTGGGACAATTTCAAAATCCATATAAGACAACTAGTTTGGGACAGAGGGAGTAGTAATAATAGTCCATTCTTTTAATAAATCCAACCTATTCTCGTTTAGAGTACAGACAAATTCCAATCGCAGCTAGCCAAATCTTCTACGAGTCCATGATTGCAAAAGAGAATAAGTTAGAAGGGCGATTATAATAAATTTAAATTTTAAAATTGGTTAATTTAGTAGATAATGGCAATTTAATAATATGAATATTTGACAGCTTACTTTAAGAAAAAAAAAAAAAAAAAACATATTTAGATTGCTGATTTTAGAAGAAAAACATAAAAAACAAAAATCAGTTGTTGGAATTGAATAGCGAATGTTGTTAAATTGGTGATTTTTAACAGTGGAAGTGAATGGGCTAGGTTATATATTTGTAAATTTAAGGTTCAATCGAATTGGAAAAAGACCACATGGAATTCGGTTGGATTGGACTCAATAACCTAAAATCAACCATCGAGCGTTGAGTATCAACTAGTTCTTCTCGCATTATGAAGTGAGCGGTGACCAATTCGAGTCATGGCGGCGTTAATTAGACACGTCATGTGTAGGTGTGGGGCGTTCCTCCAAGGGTTTATGGGAGCTCTTGCCTCGTAGTTCTCCTCGGTCAAAAAAAACCCGAAAATCAACCTCACTCAAATTGACTTGGTCCAATTTGAATTTCAGAAAATATAAAGTATTTGATGCTGATTTTTTTTTCTCTTGACCTAAAAATGAAGAAGTTGACTTTCTTGACCTCCGATAATGATGAAGTTAAATGAATTAGTGTTTCAAGCATATTGGATGTCAGATGAATCTTTCTCTCACTGACCATTTTTTATTTATTAAAATAGAATTTTTTATGGTCTTCCTTCTATAATTGTTTTTTTTTTTATAGAATTTAAAGATAAAAGCAAGAAGACATTATACATTGTCTTATTTTTATTTCAATGAACAACATCAAACCAGCTGTCCTTAAAACTCCAAAGCTAAGCTTGCAGAGTCGAGATTTATTTGGTCTTTAAGTATTGTATCTGTCATTTGTTCTTGTTTGGTTGGATAGAAAACTACAAGTAATGATGTAATTGAAGCCAAGATAGCTGCTGCATTGTAGATAGCAACATTTGATATTTAGACATGAAGTTATTATCCAATGCTATGAAAGAAGAGCATTTCTTGTTAGATGACTCATTGACAATTCATTTTTCTCTTGTTTTGAGATTATTTTTTAAGTCAAAGATCCTTCGAGATGGGAGATGTTGTGGATTTAGAGATTTAGTAACATTAATATTTTAACATTCATATGTAACTCTGTTAATTTGAATGGTCAAGATTATATTAGAGTTTTCGAGTTTGACTCTTTCAGAACTAATTCTAAACATGAAACATGCATCAGCCCCTTCAAAATATATTTATTCTGAGTGTTCAAACCCATTGGTAAATCAAACATCAAAAACATGAATGTACAATCATTGTTTGAAAATTTGAAATTTAGTTTGGATTTAAAATTTCACTAACTCTGAAAGCTTAACTGAACTTTTTTAACACGCTTGACTCAAAATTCTATCAAATCAAGTTGACTCAAACCAACTACTCCGAGTCATTTCAAAATTTTAAATAATGAATACAATTCCCAATAAATATTGTTTATAAACCAAATGAATGGTCTACAATCATCACTTCAAATTGAATAGAAGTAGGGAGGTCCTGACACTTGATCAAATAGAACATCTATGACCTTAACTTTTAGTATCGATAGAACCTACTTTTTCAGTTCTCCATCTAACATACTTATGACATTTCCTATCAAATACTTCTCTATTGTATCTTCACAATACACTAAAAACTACAGTGAATATAAAAAATCAAGCCCTTAGGTCTGTCCCACGTCAATCTATCAATGTTCATACCTAAGGTTGGATCCCATTAGACACGCAATAGCGAACTAGATAGCCGTTTCACATTTGTGGCAATAACACTTTGGCACGACATAACATTTTTCATAAGTGGCACTTTCCTAGATTTGAATTTGGGATATAGTACATATTCTGAAATAAAATACTCTCTCTTTCCTAATTTAATTATCTGATATGTATTTTGGGACTGTCTCAAAATAGTTGTCTCATATGCCATTTTGATTCTCTCTCTCTATCTATCTACTCTTGGACAGAAGTTCATAAATCTTTTAAAAGTCCTTTCTTAAAAAAATCGAAATTTTAAAATGAGACAATTAAAATAGAATAGAGAATGTATTAACTATCTAATCAATACGTCAAAAACTTCAGAAGATGAAACTCAAAAAAATCTAAGTCTTCTCACTCAAAGGTTTAAATATCGGCCGATACATATCATATCGGCCGATATATATCGGTTTTTTTAAACCGAGTAATATCGGCCGATACGATAAGTATCGGCCGTACATACCGAATATCGGCCGATATTCATAAATATCGGTATTTAAAAAAAAAAAAAAATTTAAAACACCGATACGGTTTTTCGGGGTTTTTACACGGTTTTTCGCGGTTTTTCATGGTTTTTCGCGGTTTTTCACGGTTTTCCACGGTTTACGGTTCTCAGGGGTATTCACGGTTTTTCACGGTTTTCGCGGTTTTCCGCGGTTTTACGCGGTTTTCCACGGTTTTCCGAGGTTCAGGGTTTACGGTTCTCAGGGGGGTTCACGGTTTTTTACGGTTTTTTGCGGTTTTTTGCGGTTTTTTGTCACGGTTCATCACTATTCATCGCGGTTTTTTGCGATTTTTTCACGGTTCCGATATCGGAGGAGAGAGAAAATGTCGATATCGGTATGAGAGATAAAATTATCGGCCGATATATCGCCCGTATCGCATATCGGCCGATATTTACATATCGGCCGATATATCGGTGACACCGTTTTTTGAATCCCTGTTCTCACTCATCCCGACATCTCATTTCAAGTGGACCATACACCAACAAACGAGAATCATAGGAGAAAAGAAAAACAATTTGAGGGTTCCCTCATGTGAATGAATCCTGGGATCAATACTGATGCACGGCCCTACCCTACCCTCCTGCCAGAGTACGAGCTTTCTTTTAACCCTCCAGCAAAAATATGTTTAATGTTTTCCTTTTTAATATCTTGATGGTTGGGTTGAAAATAACAAATATTAACGGGTATATGATTGTAATAATAATTTAATATGACAATAATAATTATTAAATTAAGAGAATATAATTTAGATAGTATAGGCTTCCTTTTAGTTGTTTGTTTTGTAAGCCTTCTCCCCGAGAATGATTCTGTGTAACGATTCGAAAACTCCAACTTAATCATTGAGTCATAATTTCTCATGACTCTATTTGATTATAATAATGTTATAATTTTATTTAATAATTAATTAAATTAAATTAAGATATAAATTTTCAACCTTTTAATCATAAACTTTTTTATTTAAATATTTTTATCTATTTGATTCAAGCACACAAAAATAATTTATATGAAGCTTCATTTTGACCACCTATTTTAGTTAGGGTAAATTAGATGATTATATGTGTTTAGTGAGACTATTTTTTGTTTAAATTCTTATCTTACCAATTTTTTTTTTGTTAGTCATTGTATCCTATTTTTTTGTAAATTTTATTTAATTTAAAATTAAATGGGGTTAAGGAGTGAGGGTCTTCAAAGTGTATAGCCCTTTCAACTCTTGTGGTAGCTTTCATACTGATACTAGGTAGCCCTTTCTATAGATTTTCTTCACTAGGATTCAAAGATTGTACTCATTATGATACCAAATGTTAAGTACCTAATCAATATACAAAAAGCTCCAGAGTTAATAAGAATGTGGAAAATCTGACCCTTTTATCCTATTCCATATTAGATTGCCTCAACTTAATACTTATATCTCAAGTTATACCGAATTAGGTATCTGGCAAGTCATTTATGAATCTCAACACTCAATTAAAATTTTCATAAAACTTAATATTCAATGAATTGAGACATACCCCCTTACAATAATGAGTTTCATTGTTGATGAATTTAAATAGGAAGGGGCATCCTCTATCTCATCCATCTGATGGCGTGACCTGCATTCGTCAATAGATGGTACGAGTGAAACTCGGGTCGGAGCATGACCCGACCCGACCCGAGAAATCATGCAAGTCAGGTCAGGAGGTCAGGTCAGGTTGAGGAGAGAAAAACCCGCATGAAATTTAGATAGAGTCAGATTGAGAAATTTTCAAATTAATCCGACCCAACTAAAATGTGTTCAGAATGCAGACCGACCCTAGTTAGATGGATAGGATATTGTTGAATATAAAGAATCCATCATGTCACAAATAGAAAAGCAATCAAAAAGTAACATACAACCTTTACGTGGTTCAGAGTATGTCTAGATCAACATTGAGAGTAAATATAACCTCAATCACAAATTAATCATCTGATTCACAATAAATTCATTGATAATAGAAAATTAAAATTTCTCTGCTCAATCTCTGGTTTAAAAGTTCTACGTTCTGTTTGGTTTTCCATTTGCTGTGGGTGGCTGGCGGAATGTATACATCCTCCTGATGGAGATTTTAACATTTGAAAACATTTGAAATAGTATGAATATGAGACAACGTATGTGGTTCGGATATATCTCGGATTTTAGATGTCCAAGATATCTCAGTTGATATAATAAATATCAGCTAAATAAAAAAAAAGTTGGACAAATATCGGCCGAATTCTTCTTCTTTTTATAAAAAAACAAATATCGTTTATGGGCCCGATCAATATTTCGACCGATATTTATATTTTTAATTTTTTTAAAAAAAAACAGCCTTTTAATTTTTTTTTTATATGAATTTTTTCAAAAAAAAAAAAAGTCACCGAGATTTCTGAAAAAAAAAAGTATTTTGAAGAGAAAAAAATTCAGTTAAATATCGGCCAAAAATTCAGTCAAGCTAAATTTTCGACCCCTGGATTCATGACCCAACTCATGAGGTTCATAATTTCATATGCATATTCCAAGCCCAATATAAGGCCCAATAACTAAAAAGGCTGGGTTTGGACTTTAAACAAGGTGAAGATAGAGTTTTCTCATTTAGCCCACCACCCAATATGAACACAAATTGCTAGAAGTTTTCTCTGATTTCAATTTTCCGGTGTTTGTAGAACTATCCAATTTTCTAAAGAAAATCAAGCAGATTGTGTACAAACTTTGTCATCTCTATTTCCAGAATCCATTTTCCTCCACGAATACCTTACATTTTTTAAGGCAAGTACCACTACTGAAATAATTAAAAGGCATACACCTTTAGAAGGGCTGAACTAGTTATAACAATCTTACAAAGGAAACCCAGCAACTGCAGCCAGCAGTAATTACAATGGTAAAATTATTTGTAAGGGACACCCCACCACCAGCACTTGAAGCTTTCATTAATGATACATACAGGTAAGGAAAGGGGAAAGTGACCCAGTCTCACAATTAGAATGTGCAGAAACACGACTGCCCATGGGGTCGGTCCATCAACGTTAAAGATGGATACAAAAAAATAGATCAAGTTGAAATCCATTTTAATCATCCAGTGATCTAGATAGCAATGAGACATCCCAGCTGCATTTACCACGTAATCATTAGGCGTATTCTGTAAACCATCAGTAGCTCTGGTAAATGGGATACCGTTGTTGAATCAGAGATATGCCCGGACGCATCATCAAATGGAGAAGCATTTAGTTGTGCAATTGGCCAACAAAAATAATATTTACATGGAGAACTGATCATTCTGCAACTGATGCTCATATTAGAAGTCTGGCAGTTTAAAACAATACAGCAAATATACCCAAAATGTAAACCATTTAACCTAAATCAAATTACTCACTAAATTAATTTATTGAATAGTTATCACTAAATGAATTTATTGAATAATAATCAGTTAGAGTATGTCTCTTCACTTAAGAGCATGCACAAAGCATGCTCATTGTAAATGGAAAACAGTGCATAAACAATCCACAATGCTCTTACACCAGCTCATGCTAGTGAGGTTGTCAGCCATCTTATTAAACTGCCCCAAATACTGCTACTATACAAGGATAGAAAACACAAAGTAGACAAAGATCACATTATCAGTTCAGGCATACTGTGCCCACATGGGGTTCCTCTTAAACTTGACCAATCTCATCACGCAGCTCCCCAAATGGAGGATGTAGCCTGTGCTCTAAGTTGCAGTGTGGGCAACATATATATAAGTAGGACACATAATGCAATATACATCATACAAACAGTTTCACTTTTCTCTCTTAAAAATAAGAGACTATTTCCCTAGATTCCAGTTTAAAACCAAACAACCCCGTAGCTGAACATTCAATGAATATTATCACTGCCCTATAAAGTCAGCAAATGTTGAGCTCTTATATTTATAGCTGTGACATGGGGAATGGAGCTAAAATTTTGTCCACTCCTAATCCACCTAATGACCTTATTTGCCCACTCCCCAGTTCAATTCAGGTACATCCCAAGACTAAAAGAGGAGAAATCTCTATTTCACGAAATAGGGACCACTCTCTCTAGATCACATGCACAATAGGAAATGATGCAGAAAATACCTTTCACCTATTAACATTAGTCTTTATGAAGCTCAGCTGAGCCAAATAATTGCTTTCAGCAAAATCATGCAATGTACGATGAGCTCGTACACCTTCACGATCCATCCTACAAATCTCTGGCTTCACTGTTCTTCTAAACTCATCAGCACCCTGTGAAAAGAATCACAATGAATGGTGAGAATTTCTTCTTTGTGAAATTAATCCGTAAAACCCACAGGAAAAATGTAAATCAAATGAAGCATCATATCTCATATAAGATAAACATGTCTCGCAAAAGTAACTAAAAGCATAAGAAAACAAAACCAGAAATTTAATTTTAGCACTAGTTGCATTTAAAAATAAGGGCAAACAACAAACGAAGCGTGCACATGAATATGGGAAAGGCACATTTGCAGCCATAGATACAAGACAAGAAAGCACCAATTTGCATGGCTCGTCATTATTGGCACCTTTTTTTCTTTGCAAAATAGCCTCAAAAAGACATGATCCGAGTCTACACAAGTTCCATCCAACAAAATTTAAATATCTAAAAGGATACATGCACAATCCTGAAGATCTAGGCTCTAAATAATCTTCTCGTATCAGTCTGGACTTTACACAATATGGTCAAGGTGATCTTGACCTCATACAAACTAATCGAATGAAGATCTAACAAGATCCATGATTATATGGACTTCACAGAAGACAATCAATCAAAAAAATGTATAATGCAAAGATGCCTAAGGAGATGCTGCGAAAGAGATGGGTCGTTGATCAAATAAGTAGATCTAAGATAAAATATGGGGCCCATCCATGATGATTATAAGATCATAAATTGGGAACCATTTTAAGATTCTCCAATTAACTTCCTAACACAGATTATGGATTGTTAATTCGATACATGGATCAAAAGATAAAGGTTGTGGCCCACCCACTATGATCACTCAAATAACACCTTAAAGATCTCTGTGTTAGTTTCCTGATGCAAGTTATGGACCTTGAACCCAAGATGAAAAAGTAAAGGTTTTAATACCATAACCTGTTCAAATACATTTGTGTCCATTTCACAATCATGTTTGGCATACTTGAGGATCTGAAAGTGCCTCAAATTATATACCATTGAAAGTTCGTCAAGTCAACTCTCTAATGCAAGAAAACAAGTTTTGAATCGAACTCTAGAGAAAGAAGAAACACGCACACACACGATCGCGCGCGCGAGCACACACACACACACACAGAGTAAAGGGGTGCATAAGAGAGAGAAAAGTAGGTGGAACCACATATGAGGTTCCACAACATCGTCATCAAATGCCAGAATCCCATTCATCTTGGATCAGCTTTTTGAGTTCTACTTCTCATTTAACTCTATTGTAAACCATACTTTCAATCAGTCCACTATCTAACATGTCTTTTTTTTTATCCCTTCCCTCCACCTTTTCTATGGTCTACCTCTCCTCCTTGTACCTGCAAAAGGTTCCAGAACATTACATATGTGATTCTTTGGAATCACACGTACAGTTCTACAAAAACTGCATGTATGATTCCATGAACCCTTTTGTAGCCATGTTTTCAGCCTTCTCCATGGTTATAAATACTCTTGAGGAACTTCAGGGAGTATGTTTAGGGGAGAGAAAAAGAAGAATTTTTAAGAGTAAATACCAAGCTTCAAGATCACTTAAGCATCCAAAATTTTTGACTTAATATAAATTCTTAGGAGTCTTCCAACACATTTTGCTAGAAATTCACTTGAAAATTCCAAGGGACAATCCAACACTTGGGCAGCTTCTTTACTTGAAGTCTTTGGAGTTGAGGCACTTAAAGGATTTCAAACCTTTGAAATCTTTCAAGCTTTCTCTAAAAGCTTCGATGGCTCCTCAGCTAAGAACTCTTGGGATTTATCTTCAAAGATCAACCATACCTTTGTTGCTTGAAGGAAATCCACCTCTATAACTGTACCAAGTCATTTAGACCTGGCCTGAGATAACTTGGAGGAACTTGAAGACACCTACAAGGTGTTCAACTAAATTGTAACTCAAAAAATTCAGCTCCAAGTTTCTTCTAGTTTAAAGGCCTTGAACAAGTCTCCTAAAAAGGAGCTTTGACTCATACATTAAACTCTTCCTACCCATACAAAAAGGCCAAGAGACTAATTGCACTCAATTCAAACATGAAGTCAAACCTTAACTAATTAAGACCCAAGACTAATTGCACCCCAATTGAAACTTTAATTCAAAAAGGAGACTATTTAAGACCACAACCTTTTTATAGGGTGAATTGGAGAAGAAAAACTCACAAAGCCGACTCCAAATAGATGGTATACTGGTGTTGATGATGATGACTCTTTTAAGACCACAACTACACCACTACTGAACTTTAGATTCGAACTTCTATTGCAATACAATAATCATCCAAAGGCCAGGTCCTAATGGTCGGTCCTGAGTTTGAAATGTGGGTTCAACTATGCATCACAAGCTACATCAATTTGGTAGCAAAAATAAATTCTCTTGCCCACAGAGTTCTATTTAAAATCAAAATGAAACAGTGTCGCTGACCATATGGACATTATTTGGAAAAGTAAAGCCCAACCAAAAGAATAGTCTTTTTGCTAGTGTGTTTCTAAGGGAAGGTTGCTAACTAGATTCAATCTCTTTAGGATAAGGATTATATCGAGGAACTTATTTGTGCTCTATGTGGTGAGGAAGTAGAAATAATGGATCGTTCATTTTGCAGATGTGCTTATGTAAGGTCAAAGTGGAATGCTTTTTGGGTTGTAATTGGGTTTTGTTGGATTCCATTGTTGATATACTATCCTTGTAGTGGTGCAACGCTTTCAAGGGTAGAGGGAATCAAATGATTCCGATTGTTGAAGTATGTTTGGCGAGAGCGGAATATGAGAATTTTTTAGTCTAAGGACAAATCTGCTTTTAGGGTATTTCAAGAGGCAAAATACCTCCAGATCTTTTGGCCCACGGAATGTAAGGAGTTCAAAGATTTTGGTTATGATGATTTTTTGAGAGGTTGATCGGAAGATTTAAGTTGTTTTAAATTTAATGTGGATGGTGCAGCCACAGCGAAACTGAGACCAACAAGGATAGGGCAATTGCTTCAAAATCATCTAGATAAAGTGATAACCTTTTTCACTAAGCCCATAGGCATTAAGGGCTCTAGTGAGACTCAACTTCTTGCTACTAGGAAAGCTCCGTCCTTGTGGCCTTTGGAGAGTCTTGCTTTGAGTGTCCTCATTGTGGACGGAGATTCAACAAATGCCATTCTCTTGGGCTACTGGTACAAGGAAACCTCCTTTGCAGTGTATCGTTGCTGTTAGGGATATCTCCTCTCTTTAAAGGGGGAGGATCATATCCTTCAAACAAGTTAGAAGATCAACTAATGGTTTGGCGGATCTCCTCTCCAAACTCCAAAGTGAGGGTGGATCGAAGTAGGGATTTTGTGGGTCATTTGTAAGTTTGGGTAGTCTTGTACATTTCTATTTTGGTTGGTTTTTTGGATATTGATTCTCTCCTTTTCGTAGATGATCAATATAGTTCTCCTATACTATTAACTCTTGTTTTTTAAGAATACCTTTACAAATCTTTCAAAAAAAAAAAATACATATATATATATATAAAAAGGCATTCCCCCACCATGTGGTTAAGAAGTCCACAATGGAAAAATGACAAGAAAAAGCAAATATACATGAGACAAGGTTTGCAATGTACGAACAGTAGCCCTAAACCATATCCCAAAAAATTCTGAAATTGCCCCAAAGAACGATTGACTTGAGAAGAGTATGAATGGATAAAATGAGAGTTTAAATAACCCATTCCACGCTAGAGTTCCCCAACACCAGCCTTGAGGAGTGGGCAAGAACTGAGTTAAAAATAGAAGATCGAGGTCACACGTTTTGTAGAGTGGGCAAGCATGAGTGTTATGAATTTTCTGCAGGTCATGTTTGGTAGGATAGATAAACTATTGTAGAGAATCTTCAAGGACACTCAAACGTGGAGAGTGTAATCCAAACCTAGGAATGGAAAAACAAATTGGAAGATTAATCCAAACACACATCATATAACGAGACATAGCATGAAACCACAAGATCCTTTTTTAAATGAAACATGCAACCACAAGGTCCTTTTTTTTAAATGAAACATGCAACCACAAGGTTGTCAATTTAACTAGGACTGCAACTTGAGCAGGCCAGTCTGGGCCAGGTATTGGGCCTATAGGAATCTGGGCCGAAAATGCAATTAAAGGGACCGAGCCCAATTTCAAGCCTATAATGTATATGCAATCTTATCCAGGCTGGGGCTTCTTTGGACCTAAAATAGATTTTCATTTATATTATTCAATAAAATATAAATAATAAGATATATAAATTTTATAATTAGACATGATATCAATTAAAGAAAAATGTAGTCTATTCTAGGCATATGGACCAAACTCAGGTTTTCATGTACTAACCCTGGCCTGACACAATTCTAATTCAGGCCTGATATTATGGTCCCAAAAATGAGCCTGACCCGAAATTGGGTCAAGCCAAATCCAAACTTTTCAGCTTTTTTTCATGGGGGTTAGGGGTAGGCCCAAACTAAGTTACGCCTCTAGGTTTCACTCTCTTTTGCAAGAAGAATGCGTATAGCAACCTATCATGTCCGTAACAGTATCTAACTTTGAATAATCTAAGTGAACAGAAGCAATTGCACTCAAGAGCAGAAAAGGTATGATAATCCCAAGTCCAAACCTGCAAAAATTTCAACATTTGCTCTTCAATAGTGCCACGCATTGCTAGAGTCTCTACATGAATAGGACGAGTAGCACCCATGCGATGAGCACGGCTAATCACTTGTTCTTCCATGCTGATGATACATCAAATAAAATTATCTGTTAATAGATTATTTTTGCAATTCCACACAGGTTCTGTAAACATAAGATGTAGTTTACTTTTTGAAAAAAAAAAAACTTCTCAATCAAATAAAATTATCTGTTACTAGATTATTTTTGCAATTTCACACAGGTTCTGTAAACATAAGATATAGTTTACTTTTTGAAAAAAAAAAACTTCTCGAGAATACTAGGACTGCATGCATAGTGCAATGGTGCTAACTGACTAAAAGAATAAAAATAGTTTTTTCTTAATCCTTTAATGGATAGAAGAACATCCACATAAAAAAATGATATAAGAGAATGTATGATTGAAATCCTGTCAACTAAGGACGTCACAATTTGCTTTCTATCAGTAACAAGTTCATATTGTTCAAAAAGATACAAATGATGCTTAACAAGGTTAGCTACCAATAAACATCTCAAATGAAAGTGTTATCAATATCAGTCATATAGATACATTTTGGGAAGGTATTCATAGTGAGCCCAGTGCAAAAGGTACTACAATATGTTGAAAAGGAGGCTATTATGAATCATCCAAAAAAGAGTGCAATTTCAAAAGATAGAACAGCGGTTGTCATCCAAGACTTTATAAAGACACGAGATTTGAAGTAGAGCAGATGCAAGAATAAAGCTTCACAACTATTGTAGAAGGAAGCAAAAGCAGAAACACAGGTTAATCTTTGAAATAATCCAACCTAACTCGAAATAACTCAACAATCCCAAGTTACTTGGCAAGTCACCCGAGTCTAGCAGAAACTTGAGGGACATTCAAGTTTTGGCCCAGTTTCTCTTCTTCTTCTTCTTCTTCTGCTTCTTCTTCTTCTGCTTCTTTTCCTCCTTCTCCTTCTTCTTCTTATTCTTTTTAAGTTGACTCGGTCGAGTTAGACAGGTAAAAACAAGTTTTACTATAATGGTTTATAAAGTGCATTTCCATGGTTTTGTGTATTTTCATCTGCATATGAAAATCAGCAAAATTTTGCAATGAACATAGGCTTCGTTTGGATTAGAGGAAAGTTTTGTAGGGGTTTCCCCTATACAGGGGATTCTCTTAAGTAGGGGTTTCTCCTTAGGGGTTCTCTTGATCTTATTTGGTAATTATAGGAGAAAAGATGTGAGGAGAAAATAATATTTCCCATGAGAAAAAGTTGTTTTTGTTTGATAAAAGAAAATATGAGAAACTTGACATATAATTGGTCCATGATTTTATTTTTATTTTTTGAAATTTTAGTTGTGAAATTTTTGAAAATTCACCTAAAAATTTCAACATTTTTAAATTCTGATATTTTTTTTCTAAGATTTTGACCAATATTTTTTTAGCTAACACATGATATATTATATACTACATAAGCTATTTATTATATCTTCTCATTGATATGAAGAAAAAAAATTAAAACTTTCTCTGAGAATATTTTGATAGATAGGTTAGTTTTTAAATATTGCACCAGTTTTATTGGTATTAGTTCAATAAAAATTAAAACTTTGTCATTTTACAAAATATGCTATATTTTAAAACTTATTTACCAAACTAAGTAAAGGAAGAAGTCTATATTTTATAATAAATAGAACTTTCTTAATTAAAGTACTCTTATCATCTGATATTAGGTTATATAGTAAATGATTAAAATTGATATTATTGTTAAACTAGAATATTTATTCGATAAAAATCGTATAATTTATGGGTATATATCAAATGGTAAAAAAATTGGATAGAGTTGAATTTTTGAAGTTACATAGATATGTAAGAAATATGTCATTTCATATGGTTCATAATGCCATAATCGTAATACTTTTTTTTTTTTTTAATTTTTAAAATACCTAATCAACCTATATGCAACAAAGACATTCACTTGAAATCGAAGAAAGAGAAGGAATGAATGGAGGGGAAACTGAGTTTCCCTTCTTGAGGCAAGGAAATTCAAAAAAGTGAAGGGGAGATGCAAGTAGGGGAAAAGGAGGCACGGCTTTTCTCCTACAAGGCAAATACCAAATAGGAGAAAAGAGAGGAAACCTCTCCTTTCCCTCCCTTAACCCTCATCTAAAGACAACCATAATCATCAAAATGTGGTAAATCAACAGTCTTGAGAGGACTTCTTATCCTTGGCAAGGAGGCGAGACTACAAAATTCACAGTCACCCATCTCCATGAGTTTTTATTTAATAAAAAAGAAAGACTAGGCCAGATGCCAATGCACAACTTTGCCAGCAGATACCAAATTGCCCCATTGTCATCAATGCATCGTACATAGAAGTCTTACCTTCTATCCCAGATGGGTTCCATCAAAAATACATGTGTAACAAAGCTCAAATCAAGACCTAAGGCAGCACTTCCATCCATCAAAAGAGCCATACAACTAGCATTGTATTGAAAGGTCATCAGTGATTTCATCTGAGCAGAGCTAAACAGAATTAGTCCCAGAGAAGAAATTACGAGTCAAGAGATAAACAAATAAAAGCCTTATTGTTTGAATGCATTTGACTACCTAAATAGAATGAGTCCCAAAGAAGATTTGAGTAGGAAGACAAACAAATAGCAGCATACCTTGTTGCTTGAATGCATTGGACTATACATTCCAGCATACTTGATTCCAGCAATTGCTAACTGTAAGAAAGTAAAAAGAACTCAGACTCCTTACACATTGAGTGTAATCTAATATAAAGTGAGCAAAATTGTCACAACACCAACTGCAACAGTAGTTATATATACCTGCTGTTCAATGACATGTATATGCTCAAGAAACTGAGAAAATATAATCACTTTCTCCGGCAGTGTTTTATGAGGCACATCATTTGACCCAATTTCAGTATTCAGGTGCATATTCCATTGTCTTCTCTGAGAGGACAAAAGCAATGTGTCAAAAGGCTTTGTAGCATCAAATTCATCTGCACAGTAACCCATCTTTCTATTAGACTCCTGCAAAGCCTTCAACCTTTCTACAAGGTAAGCAACTTTGCTGCTTGATGTTGCATGCCAATCAGGATCCCAATCATCCTGTATTAATACAGAAAGAGTCATGTGTGATCCTCTTTTCTTCCTTTTTTTTTCAGATAAGCATATACTGAATTAAGTTAGGATACAGAGATAGAAAGAAAATTGAACTAAATAAAAAATATTGCATGCCTGCTTATATGAAGGTTGCAACTCAATCAGATCTTTAGGGACAGGCCACTTTGGATTAGGATTTTCTGGACGGGTTAATATTTCAGGACTTTGCATCTCATAGGAATATCCACATCCAGGAAAAGTACATTTCGCACTGTCCAGAGCAACACAGTCATGGCATAAAAGATGCCGACAAGGTGTTATTACAGGTAAACGGCACCACTCTTGACACCTAAAAATAGCATAAGCAACTTAGATATATACTCAAGCAGACCATCAAATAGAAAAGCATTATATTGATGACACCCTCACCTGAAACAGTTACCTCCATTTAGAAGAGAATATTTTATAAAAACATACTCATCTGAAACACGATCCAGACCTTGTTCTACTAGTATATCCATTGTTTCCTGAATATCATGGCCAGCTTCAGTTACTTTAATATGACCAGCTACACAACAAGATAGTCTGACATTCCTAATTGTGTTACTCCGGAACTTCCATTGTTTGGGGTTGAGAAGAGATTCAACATGAGATGGATCATTCCAATCAGCCATTAAAATATTGCGCCGAACGGTAACAACCAATTCATTGTAGCTCCTAGCATGTTCTTCCGTAAAATCAAGAAATGTTGCTTTCTTTATACAAGGAGGTATTGCTCGCAAATCTGTTTTCCTCGCACTGATCATGCACCTCTGAAGTAGCTGAAAAAGGCGTGACCGCCCCTCCTCCATCTCTGCCTCAAATGGCCTAAGGATGCCGGCTTCCCATGATTTCTGATTCTGTCCATAGGCTTCCTCATGAAGAAACTTCAGTATTGGATGAAGATGAGCTACTTGACTGGCGGGTGTGTTCGGAGTTGGTGTCCCAGTTAATAACCATCGATTTGTAGCTGCCAAGGAGATGGCCATTTGCAATTTGTTTGTCAAGCTGAGGCTGGACCCAAGTGTGTGACCTTCATCCAACATCACTCTAAGCCAATGAACTTGCATCAGTATACTCCTTTTGCGTGGACCCCACTCTGCACTCAACCGGTTAAAGGTGGTAATGACAATGTCGTAGTCCCATGCAAGACTGTGAGCAGAGGGCTTCTTTTGATCAGTCCAGACAAAAACACGTAAATGCCCAGGTCTAACATGCTTTCGGATTTGGGTTTTCCAATGATCAACTAAATTTGCAGGGACAACAATAAGGGTTGCCCTTGATAAATATAACCTAAGTAAGTCTAGTGGCTTAGTAAGAGCAATTCTAAGAGCAGCTATGTCAAATGCCAAGTTGTCAAGATTGTGTGGATAATGCCACCTACTTGTACCCTTTTTAACCCTTCTTTGCAGACCAAATGCTTGGAATATTTTATGGTAACCATGGGTATCTATGCCTGAAGCATATTGTGTATGAACAACAGGACGCCTTAACCCAATTGTCTCCATCTCCACCAGTTTGTCATGTGAAAGATTAGCCAGCCAATTAAGTGCTTTCTTTGTTTCAGAATCTATCAGCATGCAATGCTCTTGAAGCACACTTGTGAAGAATGATACGTTCTGTTCCTTCCCTTGGGGTGTTCCTTTAGTATAAAACCCAGGCAAGTGTGTAATGGAACGGTTGTAGTCCCAAGACTCCTCTGGAGTGGAACAACTCTGATGCAAGGGATCACTGTTCATACTGCAAAACCAGGCTACTGTAGCATCTGGTATAGCTCTCTCAGAAAGCTTCCGCCACTTTCTACATGCATCACACTGAACCCAAGTTTCATTATTTTCAGAACCAGTGTTCGCCTTCTTAGTCTTGCAACTCTTGGATAGACTGGCAGATGTATTGACCCAATTTGACAATGAATTTCCTGCTGGACCATATGAAACGAGCGCCCTGCCAACCACATTCTTCTTTGCAATCTTGTTAGCAGGGGAAGAACTTTCTTCAAATGAATCCAGCAAGTTTCTCTTCACATGACTCAAGCTCCTGGTACATCGGGGTAAACGCGTTGCAGGCAAAGTTTGTGGACCTGTGAAAGATGATGAGTAATTTGCAGGCCCTGCAAATACTTCAGAACACATCAATCTGGCTTGCCTTGATGAAAGAGATGGAGAGCTTCCCCTAGAACCAGAATCTGGTGAGGATTTGTCAGGATGGACCTGTCCCCTTCTTCCATTTTGACCCACGAATCTTTTCCATGAGGACATGAAGTTACCAGTGGTAAGGTTTTCAGCACCGACTTCATAGTATCCACATCTTTGGTCGGCAGTATGCGTACACCATATCACTTCAGCTCCAGGTGGTGGATCTGCCAACGTTCCTTGTGTCTTCAATATAAGGGAGAGGGCAGTTATGGTCTTTCCTAAGCCTGGCTCATCACAAAACATTCCTCCACGAAAATCCATGACAGTAGGGGCCATGCCAGTGGATATCTCACCAGAGATGGCATTTATATAGAAATGGAATCCATCCTCGGTTGAAAAATCCATATATAAGGGATGTGCAAGGACCTTAGCATTGCGTTCACGATGAAGCAACCACTCAACAGCTGCTTGCTGATGAGGAAAAAGGTTAAGCTTCATACATGGCATGATCGAAACGGCTAAAGACTTTAGATGGCGACAGGTGGCAGCAACCCTAACAAGGTCTTTTGGGCCAAGTGCAGCCAGTATATTAGTCAGCACATCATCAGAGACATCCCGGATGCCAGAATCAAGAGAAGCATTTGCTGGCTTTACCCTGGTAGAATATAGCTTTCCCTCCTTCCCAACTGCAGGTAAACTCTTAAAGATTTCATGAAGCTCAAACAACCCTTTCCTTGCTGATCCGGACTCATTCTGATGCATTTTACACCCTAGAACATGACAGCCAGAATTGTTCCAAATGAGATCTTCCTCTCCAACAGTGTATTTGCAAATTCCATCACAAGAAAGCAATGAATTTCTCTCTTCCCAGTTACAACTGTAAAAATAATACATAAACTGTGTTAGCAGCACAAAAAATAATAGAGTACTTAGATAAATGACAAAAAAGTTTACAAATTTAAGCATATTATTTACACATAAGAATAAAATAGTCCAATTCAACAATGTGTCAATTCATGTTATGAAGGGTGCCATATATCTTTGTTCACTAGACCTTTTCTTTCTAGTATACTTTACATGATATTTCTACTGATGCTCTTCCTAGCATGACATATAAAGAGTGATTAGGGGCAACTGGTTGCACAGTGCGACCTCTTTTCTATGAAGTGGAGAGATGAAATGGAAGATTTGGCAGGATTAGCTGTGGACCAAATATCAGCCCAAACTCCCAATCCTAGCCCTTGATTTGAGGAGTCCAAAGATTTAAGGCACTTTCCTAGGTCAAAATTTCTAGGGTTTTCAAAAAACAATATGACAAGAGGATGGGTATGGGTGTAAATTGGGCCATACAGCAATTCACAAGTAGGAGCTGTAATACCCCGCCCTAGAGGAGGCCCATCTATAAGGCCAAGACATCCAACATTTGGAGAGATATTCACCAGGCTCTTGTGGGAGGCGCTGGGCATGTTTGTCTGTATCCCACATCGCCTATGGCCAGTGGATCTCACTGGTATATAAGATGTTGGTTTCCTCCTTCAAGCACAAGGCATTTTGGGAGCATTCCTTGGGTCTACTCACCAGAAACAAAGACGTGCGGGCCTAGGTGCAGGCCCTAAGCAGATAATATTATGCTTGAGGGACGGGGCGTTACAAATGGTATCAAAGCACAGCTCAACACTCAAACTGAGGATGCAGTGTATGGTCTGCAGATAGAGATGGGGGGTGGATTGTAATATGCCACCCCAGAGGGGGCCCAACCATAAGGCTAGGACATCCAACATTGGAGAGAAATTCGCTAGGCTCTTATGAGAGGCGCTGGGTGTGTTTGTCTGTATCTACATCGCCTATGGCCAGTGGATCTCACTGGTATATAAGATGTTGGCTTCCTCCTTCAAGCACAATGCCTTTTGGGAGCATTCCTTAGATCTGCTAGCCAGAAACAAAGTCGTGCGGGCCCAAAGCGGACAATATTGTGCTGGAGGGACAGGGCGTTACAGGAGCGAACAGCTTGGATCATCCAAAAGTGAAAAAACAAGAAGCAGGAACCACAAGATAAAAAAAAAAAAGTACAACCCCCCAACCACCCCACCCCCTCTCTCTTCTTTTTCCCCAGTTCCCAACACAAAACCCTTTGTCATGCCATTTGGCCCCACTTATGAAGAATTATATGTCTTTGAAAAGGTAATAGCATGATTTTTATAGATCAAAGTAGACTTTACAATAAAATGAGCTAGGACTTGTAGTGAACTCCTAATTCCTCCAGCTCCATAATGCCTCTCCATAAAGCAAATAGTTCTGTCTCGTTCACTGATCCATTTGGAATTGACCCAGCAAAAGACAAAACAATAGATCCAACATCAAATGACCCCACACCATATCATGTTGTACCACATTCACGTCTACAACTCCCATCAAAATTTAACTTGAGAAAACCAACTTCTGGAAGAGACCAAGATACTTGAGGTCTAGTAATTTGCCAATGAATAATACAATTTGTTGATGCCTAGTCCCTACTCAAGTCCAAGACCGATATCTCTTTGTACTTTCCCAAGCCAACCATCCACCATGCGATTCATAACTGATCATAACTTCCAAGAGACTCATAACTGATCTATAACATCCTTGAAAAATCCTTTTGTTGTGTTCCAACCAAATTGACCAAATAATACACAAAACAATCATTGACCACAAACTACGACGGAAAGAGCTACCTGAAACGACAATCTCTTCATTGAACAACTGACACCATGAGCAAGGTAGACAATAATCCATACCCAAGAGTTAGAAAAAAATGCCTCCATATCTGCAATGAGAAATTACAATGTAGGAGCAGATGATCCACCAATTCAGCATCTGATAAACATAAAGGGCAGGCATTCACAATTATCATCTTCCGTAATCGCAAATTATCCATTGTCAAAAATTTATTTAGGCCAGCAACCCAACTAAATATCTTAACCTTCAATGGAGCCAAATCCTTCCAAAGATTCGGATACATTGAAGAGACCTCACCTGTCATCAAAAGTTTTTGACATAATGACCTCACAGAAAAGATACCATGAAAGTCAATCTCCCAAATTCGTTGATCCTTGCCATTAAATGATCTTCTCTTTTTTTTCGAAATGGTTCATATATATATAAAATAAAAGATAGAGAGCACTAGAGGCGAAAAACAAAATACAAAGCAGAAATGAAAGAGCTACAGGAAAAAAAATGGTAAAATAGCCACCGACAGAGGCACCAATAATATGGCATAAGAAACCATATGAGTTTAGGCAAGATCAACGCATTCTTTCCATGCAGGCAAGATGTTTGACATAACTTTATAAATGATCTTGTAAAGACTAATGTGATAAAAGTAATCCACCTTTGTTGGATTCGTAATTTTGGAGAGGAGGACAAGAAAAGTGTTATTAATATGAGGAGGAAGCCCCATGAGTGTTAATAGAAACAAGCTGAGAACCCATCAAGCCCAGGTGCTTTTAGTGGTCCTATAGATAAAACTGCTTGGTGGACCTCCAATGCATCCAGTATGTGGATAAGGAACCACTCAAATAAATTGGAACAAGATTGGAAATAAGGCTGGGCAAACTAATGTTAGGTGGAGCAATTGATTCCTGGAGTAAACCCTTAAATTGAGGCATACAACTCCTTCAAGTCAGAAAGTCAAATAGAGTTCATTATAGTTTATAACTTATTTAAATATGGTTGGCCTTATAGTAAGTTAGTTTAGAACTCCTTTCTTGGGAACTTGGGAAGAAAGAAAGATCTCGTTGATGTTTTCTCTTTGGCAGGTGGACTTTCATCTCCTTTTTATCATATCCTTTTTTCTTTTTTCCACCTCTTTTTTTTTTTGTGTGTGTGGTGGGGGGAGGAAGTGAAGGCCTATCCACATGTTGTAATAAAAGGGTATATAAATATTTTATTAATTAACAAAATGCCCTCAATTGAAAGTTACAGTTTGCATGGTTAAATAAAGGCATTTTTCTAAATAAAAAAAATATAAGTTCCCCTTTGAGGAGTGGAGTCTACATCCCACATTATTTTTAACAAACAAAGACACAAGTTTTCTTTTTGTCATCATATAGTGCGAAAAAGCAAGTTCTTCCACCATTTTATGAAAAACATTACTGCCACCGTTACTATCCTTTTTACTCTACCAGTAAAGGGAAAAATTACATGCAACAAGACAACTCCCAAAAGTCCACGAGTCGTGTTTGTGATAGTGGTATTTTTCTCAATCTGAACTACGAAAAAAGATAACAATGGTATCTCATTTTATAAAAATCATATTGCACTAAGTCATCCACAAAATAGAGCAAGAACAATCAAACCTCAAATGTCGAAAAAGAGATGCAGCCATTGTCCGATTCCTGGGAAATTGCCAGCCAGACCAAACTGCCAGAGGCAAATACACATCGACAAGCACCACCGCCCTTGTATCCCCACCACCGTCCCCGCGCACCGTAATATTCACTACACTTGCAGATATTTTCAAACATTTGTTCATTGCCAACGAATGAATCTGTTGCACCACGTTCTTGTTCCCGCTTCCAATCCCAATCCCCCGCTTCCACTTCCGCGGTGACGACAAAGAACTGCCACCAGCATCATCGCTGCTGATTTCTGTTGGAATTGCCTTAAGGGGGAGGAGGAGGAAACCTTCTTCGGTTCGGAAACCGATGTCAGATTCATCGGAGAAGAGATTGCAGGGAGTGGGAACAGTTGGGATTTTGGAGGGGTGGGATTTTGGGGGATTTACAGAAAGAAGGGTGCAGAAGTAGCCGCAGAGCTTGTGCTGGTGCATATGGTCGTCCGGAGGGGGGCCTGGCATTGCAGGATTTGTCAGTTCTAGGGTCCGGAATGCCAATATTAGGGTTTCTGAATATCCGAGTTAGAACATGGAATCGAGGGGAGAGCTTGTGTCCTTGGGGATGGAAACGGTGGGAGAAGAGATTGAGTCAGAGTTCGGTGTGGCACGTGTCACATAAACTTTGAGATGCATGCTACAGGCACTTAGTGGTCAATAGGGTTATTAAAAAATAATTTTTATAAATTAATAATATCTTTTAAAATATTTAAATTAAAATATATTAAAATCAACAAAACAAACAAGCTCAGGTTGAATCTACAACAACAGTATATTTGAATATCAAATCACAATTGAATTAAAAAACTAAGTATACAACATATATTAAAAAAAAATAGTCTCTTATAAATTCTATAAAATAATTTATAGTGTAAACTATTTATAGATATTTTTGAAACCTTTCATAAATATAATAAAAGATTATTTGAAGAATTTATCAAAAGTCAGGACATTTTTAGAGTTTTAAAAATTGAGACTTTTTTAAATAAATTCAAAAGATATGATATATTTTTTTAAAAAAAAAGTCTCTTTGATAAAATAGGTCATGAGAAAGTAACTATAAAAGAAAATTTATAGAAGGAATAGTTCCAAAAAATATGAATAAATTATATTATTGAATATATAAAAGAATGCTTATATTTTATTTTATTTTATTATCCTATTTAAAAGACTAATCTTGAAAATATAAAATACACTTCATTTGCAGACTTATAATCTATCAATATGATGGCTTACAAACAATCACATGGCTCTCAAATCAACTTTGAAAATTTTTCTTTAGAACTTTTCATTGATCATAGTAATTAAAAAATTGACTTTTAAATCTATTTGTAATAATAAATTTTATTTAAATTAAAATTATTTTTATTTCGTATAAATTATAAAAAATTGATGATTGATTTTTTTTTAAAAAAAAAAAACTGTGAACTATATGTATCATCATTATTTTATGATTTTAGTCACGATGCAGTTTAGCATTTTAAACATACTATAAGTATAAACTATTTTTTTATCATATATATAATCAATATATCTCAAAATCATACAATATCAGACTCTTAAAATGCTATACTGAAGGGTGTGTGGCACGTGCTGCACCTAACATCCCCCTTGAAACTTTGGAAGTTGGAAGAGGTTGTTGTGGACCTGTGGCGATGAAGTGCTGGCGAAGCAGCAAAGCTGACACAAATAATAAAGATTAAACGGGCCGAGATCCTAAATTGATGCAAATAGGCTTTAATTTGGGTGTAAATGGGTCTGGAATTGGGTTTGAGCTCCTTTCTTTCCTCTATAAATCCGAGCACAGATTCAGAAAGCAAACTCATCAATTTTGCTTGATTGGACTCATTAGTCTTCAATGGAACACTCGTCGAGTTCATTGAGTTGGGATAAATCAACTAAAATTAAATAAATAAAAAATTATTACCTAATAAAGTAATAGATCATCGTTAGGTTACATGTGATGACAATTTTGATGTTCGTGGGCTCATGCTTGACTATTGGGTTGTAATTTGGACTGGTGGGATTGGGTTCTGAACTTGTCCAATTCAAATTGCAATTACAAGGTTTAGGCCAAGCCTGAAGTTGGGTCAACCCAAATTGCTCAAACCCGAGCTGGCCCGCACTGTATATGTGGATTTGAGCCCACTTTTGGCCCAAAATGTGTTTAAGGGTTTATCCGGGCTCAGGCTTCTTTGAGCTTCCGATGGAATTTGTTTTATATACTTTCATAAAATAAAAATGTTGTTAAATAAATTATATATTTTACACTATATCAATTAAAGAAAATTATATTTGGCAAAAATTCAGACTTTCATGCACTAGAGGTAAGCCAGACCCAATTTCTAATTCAAATAAAAATATTTTGGAATTGAAAATGAGCTTGACCCTAGCTCGAGACAACATCACATTTTTAACGTGCAGTGTATAATAGATGAGTGGGTTTCATCTTGACTTTAAAGGATTTAAATCTGATGGCTAAAAATAACTTTAAAAAATGTTGATTATAATATTTGACTTTTATATTTGTTGGATGATATATATATATATATATATTTACAAAATTATTTTCTTCAAATAAGTAGGGAAATAACCTCTCGAATTAATTTAAAGACTTTACATTGATCATAAACACCAAGTTTAATATTTAATGGGTGGGTGTGATAGATGCCTCAATTAAAACATTTGGATGATCTAAACCCACACATTAGAGGGTTGGGTCTGCCCTTAAATAGTTAGATAGATTAATGTGATGGTTATCCTATTGTAAAAAATGAGATGAATTAACTTATCGTACTTTTTAATTTTTTAAGATTGAAAACAAATTATTAATTACAATTTTTAGCTATTTTGATTAATTAAATGGTGAGAATACATCAAATGAATATTATATAAGGTTGATTCAAATTAAAAATATATAATTTTAACAATGTAAAATTGTTAAAATTTAAATCCTATATGAGGCTCTTATGCATAGCATAAAAAAAATCCAAATATTTTATAGTTTTGTCCTGTATAACACTTTTACATTGTGGGGCAAGTCTGCAATTTCCACATCCCCGTACCCATTACAACAATTATTGCACTGGATATTTGTACAAAAGGTTTTTTTTTTAAACAAACAAATAAGCATTTGGTTTGAAATATCAAGCTGATGTGTAATTTAATTAGTTGTCTTCCACTTTAATAAGTAGGAGATTTTGAGTTTGACCCCATATGGTCTTACCTTGATATATCTTAGAGGCAGTGGACTCACCTATTGCAGTTTTATGGATTCGAATTCATGTGGCTTAATTTTGATATGTGATATGTTTTAGAGATAGTGGACCCAATCATAAAAGTTTACGTTGAATATCACGCGGTATCTCACATGATTTTTTTTCTTTTTTTAAGTATTAAATTATGTTTGGATAGATAGGATAAGAAATAAAGAGCAAGGTGAGCCACTGATTTCTGACTTCTAGGCTGAAGATAACATTCTTGTGATGTGATGGCTTCAGCATAAAGACCGCTGAAGAAAAAAATTCATTAATTGCAATAATTTAATCCTAATTTCTTAAAAATAGGAAAATAATATCTTATGTGTCTCTTGCCAGTAACAAAAGCATTTGTGCTCACATAATGTCGTGTAATTAAATAATTACTATTCATTATTATTATTATCATCATTATCATAAGTCAACATTTCATTATCTGAAACAATTTTACAATTTTCTTTAATTAACTTTATCATATCATTATCTGTAACATTTTTACAATTTTCTTTAATTAACTTTATCATAGATTATACAGTCAGTTTATAGTTTAACATGTTTTAAAAAGTCTAATCTCTCTTTTTAGTACCTTTGGGCCGTAACTTTTCAACTATACATACTGAAATCGTGTTTGGTCTCTAAATAATAATATATGATATGTAATTAATATTATTATAGCTTAAAAATCACGATTGATGATATATAATATAAAAAGCTATAGATATCTAAAATATAAAAAACTTATTTTAGTTAATAATGAATTATAATATTTGACATAAAAAATGATTTTGAGTCGTTCACTCATTTGAAATCATATATTTATTTCATTATTTCAAATTACAATTAAAAAATAATGAATGGAACTTATATTTTAACTTTTTGAATCTCCTTATAAGTAAAGGTGTCCATGAATTGCATGAAATTTTTTTTTTTTTTTTTCACATTGGGTAAATATGAAGTTTCACTAGGTTGGTGAAAAGCTTAAAGCTAAGACGTTTTTTTTCTCATCTGATTAAAAGTTCCTTTGCGGGGCCCAATTTACAGTGGATTTGAATTTTTAAACATTACTATTTTTTCTTTTAAACTTAGGTCTAATACTTTATAACAGTCATTTAATATATTTTTACCATTAAATTGATCATGATAGATAAAAGTATTTATTTAATAAATTATTTTTAATCTTAAAAATTAATAACTAAAATGATTTAATAAAATTTCATTTCATACTATTTAATATCCGTGATCTCAATTTTCTATTCATATATTTGCTTTTTTATTTTTTTTATAACAAATAATTATAAGACCTCACTTCTCTATGAGTACAAAAGTATTGGATAAAACTCTGAATACATGTAGTCCCCCTACAAGCCACGAGTATCAAATTACTATGAAATTCGAATCCAAAACTCTAGTTCTCAAGTCTCTAACACACATTCATATTTAGTTCCGACATCTAAGTAGACACAATCCATAGTGTGTGACTACAACTTTTTCTTTTTGAAACAACATCTCTCCATCCTACGGTAAAAGTATGACTAATTTCATGAATACATATAAATCTCTTAATTCTTATACAATATAAATGAAGAGTAATTACATAAAAATGAAGAGTAATCTCATAAAAGTATCTTAAAGTAGCTAAGATATTTTTTTAATGATGTCACAAGTTTTGTCACTTAAGTTTATCTCATTCTTTTCTCCTCCGAAGGAATCTCCAAAAGGTAGAATGATGTTCTTTCCCGATAAGGCGATAACACTGCAAATTGTAACATGTAAATTTCCAATGACAAAACTTTCCTTTCATGACTTCATGTTAAAGTGTATGACTGGCACCCAAGTGACCCAAGTACACGGACTCCACTTAAATCTACAATGCTAAGAACCAAACACCAGATTATTAAACTTAGATCAGTAATCACTAATCACCATGCACATATTATTACATATTTTAAATTCATGGTTATGATCTTCCACCCTTTTTTTAAAAGTTTTTCACTAAACTACTTCATACAAACATCTTCATGTCACGATGGTCCATTAGACAATTTTTAAAAAAATCTAAAAATACTCCTTAAATCTAAGATTAATTGTTCTTTAAACATTGAAAGGGACAATATATTTTTTTATGAAAGGTGTAGAAAATAAAAAGAACATTGATCTAATTCCATAAATCATATCAAAATTAGATCTATCTTAGAAAGATATAATAATTCTGTTTGACTTATATCATTAAAAAAATCATTTTCCCATCCTATTCAATCACTTTAATTTTCTTTGAAAATACTAGTCGGTACATGTCCTTTGTCTTCGTCTGCTCTGGTGTACCGTTAATCCACCACACTATTTTTTCAAACCTTGTTAATATTTAATACAAACTTGAATGGAGACTGTTGCCATTTGCCATCTCTGCTCTTGCAAGTAACAGGCCAGACGTTGAAGCTACTCCCGACTGCCATGGCAATGGCACGCCTCTCTGTTATCTTATCCTTTGTTCTTCTCCATCCCTTCAGGCCCTCTCAGTTGCCAAGGGGGCCTGGCCATGGAAGCCTCCATGACTCAGAGATACTTCCGATCACCGGAGCCGTTGGGCCCGAGAGCCTCGCGTTCGATCCCAACTGTGGAGGGCCCTACACTGGTGTATCAGATGGTCGGATCTTACGGTGGAATGGCAAGGAACGTGTGTGGAATGAATTTGCAGTCACTTCTCCCCAGTCAGTCTCCTGTTACATTTTAAATCTCTCCTTCCTTTTCTCTTTTAATTTATTGACCAATATGAAGAAAAACTTTATTTTTTAAACTTGAGATATATGATATTTTGGCTGATATGAATATCAATTGAAATATTGGTCTATAAAATGTTTCTACCATATTTTCTACTAGGCAATATCTAGTTAATATATAAAAAAATATTGAAGGATAAATCTAGGAATTTATAAAGGTCGGAATCACTCCACTTAACATGTTAGTCTTTTAGGCTGGATATCTAAGTCCTAACTTCATGAAAATTGAATCATCTTTCATCATAATGGTTCAAGTCTGAAACCCCCGAAACCCGTTTCATTCACTGATGTTTCAAAGGTTTAATCATGGAAGGCTGTTTCCTGAAAGGAATTTTGGTTCCTCCTTCCCTTGTGGGTTGAATAAATTTCCTTCATTTTAAAATAAATTTATATTTATACTGCTGTCAGTATTTAGTAGATTTCTCTCTTGTGAATGTAACTCTTTTATCTGCATCTCTGTTCCCACTTTTACTATAAAGAAAAAAAATAAAATCAAAGAACTGGGAGGAACAGGAAATCGATGTAACGGTTCGTAACTTACCGTTCCATCTGATTCTGAACTCCAAAGTTGTGTATCAGTACGTTCATAATGGTCAGTATTGTAAATTGTGGACTGAAGAGCTAACAATTTGAGCAAATAGGCCCCACGGCTGATGATCCAAATTATGGGTAAAATGGCTTCTAGCCGTCCAATCTTTAGCTTTCATCAGCCAATTAAAAAATTTAATGTTCTGATAGGGTTTCCTTTTTTTCATTTTCAATATACTGAAAGCAGGTAGGATAGAAAATAGTAAGCTCTCTATTTAGAATGGAAATCATTTTCAATGAAAAATAGTAAAAAAACATTAAAAAAATCAGCCCTGCTTCCCCCCTCTCATGTGCTCTGATACCTGGTTTCGACTGGGAATCTATATTATATGTATAATATCTATTGAATTACATGAAGAACCTTAAATATAATTTATTTTTGGGAGCCCATATAGACACTAGGGAAATCTTTCCCTACACACCTGTTTTTCAAAAATTGATGAAAATTATCCTTTTGACCTTCTACTTGAAAACGCCATATCCTCTTGACTGAATGAAAAAATTGGTTCCCACCAATTCAAAAATTCGTTCAAACAAAGTGGACTATGAAGTGGGATTTTCAAGTTGTTTCTCGACCAATTTTTATAAACAAGGTATCAAAATTCTAATCTACTCTGAATTTTATGAAATCCGGAACTTATTTTAAGTGAAAATTGTATAGTTTTTTCCTTCAAAAATAGTACCTAAAGAATTAAGAGGGAAGTTCCTTAATTCTTTGGCTACGACTTTTGAAGTTTAAAACTATACCCTTTTCATTTAAAATCAATTTCGGAGTTCATAAAATTCATATTAGATGAATTTTGATACATTGTTTGTAGAAATCAGTCAAAAAATGGTCTCGTTTGAAAATCTCATTATACAACACACTTCCTCCAAATGAATTCATTTGTTCAAATGAAATAAGAATTCTTTCGAAACCGTTTCTCAACCGATTTTTATAAACAAGGTATCAAAATTCATCTACCCTGAATTTTATGAACTCTATGATTGATTTTAGGTGAAAATGTTATAGTTTTGGATTTCAAAACCGTACCTAAAGAATTAAAGTTCATAAAATTCAAAGTAGATAAATTTTGATACATTTTTTGTAAAAATCAATCGAGAAATGACTTCATTTAAAATCTCACTTTAAGAAAGATTTCCCGAGTATTTATATGACTCTCCTTTATTTTTTTTAAATTCCTTTTCTAAAACCCCTAAAGACTCTACCGTGTTGGAGGATTTTTAATCAGATGCATCAGGACTTCAATGATCATCAATGAAGAGCTTGAATCACCAACTCCCCTACTCAAATAAAACCAACTGTACTTTAAGTCTTTGCATGGCACATGGTGGCCACATCATGAACTTTTCCATGTTTGGCATTAGCAAAAATGCGTGCCTGTAGACATTATTACTTCATTTAATTATCTTAAAACTGTGAGGCTGAGCAAAGCCAAGTACCATAAAACTACAAAAGTCAAATTTATACCGTGAGTTGGTGCGAGCACATGATTAGTCCAGAAAACAGAGGTTTAAGTTCGAATTTTATAGTTATTCGATACTCACGACTTGCGAACAATCGCTATATATATTTTGTTAAGATAAATATATTACACAATATTCAGAGTTGGTCCTAGATAAAGGCAGCATAGACTGTTGTCTAGGCCTCCCAAACACTTAAATGAGATTTTAGAAGATCTGAGACCTGCCCTGACGATATTTAAATGAGCTGAATAAAAGTACTCTTATTTCTCTGTGATTCCACACCACTAGATTATATTGTAAAGTCAAGAGCAATTATTGGGAGGTGAGACCACGAAATGATAAGTTTAGTGAAGCACCCACATGTTGCACACAAGGTGAGACAAATGCATAGGCTACGTGGGCATTAGATAAATAATTGATAGAAATAACTAGCTTGTCGTCTTAACTTTATGATTTTGTTTTTGAATGATTTATTTTATGAATTTGGATTGTCTATTATTTCGGTGGTAAACAATTTATAGTATTATCAACCACTATTGTCATAAAAACAATGCAAAGATAAATTGATAAATAAGAAACTTTTTAATAATGTTCTGCATAATTTAAAAGAGTGTTCATTCTAATACGAATATTATCTTTTAGAAGTCACGAGTTTTTCATTTTCCACTTTGCCTCCACAGAAATTGATTCACTTTCCAGTGAATCGGTTCACCTGTCCGGTGCACCGATGAGTGAATCTATTAACTGAAAACTGAATCAATTTCTGAGAATGGATGGGGGGCAAAATGAAAAGTTGATTAAAATCTGTGTCTCCTGAAAAATAATACTCATGTTAAGATCGACACCCAATTTAAAATTATGAAGTAAATAGTTTTAAGTGTTACCTTTCCTATCAACCTTTTGAAAAGCACCAAATCTTTTGTATAGAGTTGTGCATGTTGAACAAATTGTACATATTTATGGGTCATATGGTGGGCTAATTATTTCCAGTTTTTGTATAGTCTCCTTTTTGTTCTTGAGTGTTTAATACTAATTTATAGATTTTGATCTTTTTATGGGTTGTTCCCATTTGTTTTTTTTTTTTTTTTGCTTTGTTTAGAGGAGGCTGTAGGTTTTGTTTTGATTCTTTGCACCTTTCTTGTTCGCTACCTTTGTATTTATTGGAGAATGTTTTTCCCTCATCTAAATGATATTTACCCTTCGTTAAAAAAAAAAATGATTTCCAGTTTCCATTTTTTTAACATACTGGAGAGAGGAATGTAACGTGTGGCAGGTGGATTCTAAAATGGAGCACATATGTGGACGACCCTTAGGGTTTAGGTTCGATGAGAAGACTGGAGATTTGTATGTGGCAGATGCCTATTTTGGACTCCTCATGGTGGGACCAAATGGGGGGAGGGCCCTACCACTCATGTCCCAGGCCCAAGTGTGCCTCTTGGGTTCACCAACGACTTGGACATGGACCATGAGACTGGAGCCATTTACTTTAGAGACAGCAACACTCAATTCCAAAGGACGTATGAGTATGATTACACTCTCGTACATTATATTATAAGGATTCAATAATTTCCACATATAAATAAAAAAAAAAATTCCAGTCAAGTTTAAATTTTAATCATATTAACTATCTCGATCATAATTTATAAATAAATGACATTATCGAAATCTCTAAAATCCAACAAAAAAATCAAAATATGACGGATTTGTTGAAAGGAGGGTACCTCGAGTGTTTATATGAAGTCATTGGTTTTTCAAATTAACCGATGTGGGACTTTTGTCACTTTCACACTCTGCCCTCACGTGCAGCTTGATCTTATAGTTGCACGTGGAACCTGTCCTGATACCATATTAGAAAGCAATGACTTAATAATATTCTTGAAGAAGAGCTCGCTCTTAAAAACAAACTGTTGAGAGGAGAGTGTTTCAAGTGTTGTATAGAGTCGTTGGTTTTTCAAATTAACTGATTTGAGACTTTTGTCACTTTCACAAATATATAGCTTAAAATAGTTTGATTACAAGATTGGATATTCTCATTTGTAGAGATTTAGATTAGCCAAACACACACCATCACAGATTGATAATCATAATGACATCTGCTGCTAACAATTTTTACAGGGAATTCTTGAAAGCAATCATCAGTGGGGACAACATAGGGAGGATAATGAAATAAGATAGAGAAAGTATGGAAACAACAACTCTTCTGAATGGTTTGTCATTTCCAAATGGGTTGTACTGAGTAAAGATGGTTCCTTCCTCTTAATAGCAGAGACAACCAATTGCAGAATTCAAAGGCATTGGCTTCGTACTTCAAAATCTGGAACCACTGAAGTGTTTGCTCATCTCCCAAGATTCCCAGACAATATAAGGAGGAACACAAATGGCGACTCACCGGGAATTTATGGGCGCCTAACGAGTGAGTTCAGCCGGCTCACTCGGTTGAAGGCCTATAAAATTCCGTTGGGGGGTGTTTACGCCGGTTGTGTGGAGACCGGTGAGCGGGGCCTGAGGTCACAGGTGTGACACCGGGGGTCTGGTACTCGGTCGAAGAGATCACAGATGAGTCTGGTTGACAGTCCGTCGAGGACTAGCGCGGTAGTTACCCCCGTGTGATAGTCTGTTTGAGACTCTAGTGAACTCGGCTTATGGGTTAGCTGTGGTACATGTACGGGTTATCTTGTGAGGGTCATATGACTGTAGTGGTTGGGCATATAAGGCAGTTACCTTAGAGTTGCATTTGGTGGGTTAGAGGATGTGCTGGAGGCCCGGATGACGTAGGCCTATGTGCTAGGGGTAGGGCACACGTTTGTATGGTCGTGCATGTAGATAGCCTAGACATTGAAGTGTCCATATGATTATATGCAGTGTATGCTTGATGACAATAATGCATGTGTTATCCTCACTGGTCATGTAGAGCTCACCCCTTGCCTCACAGGTACTTCATAGAGGAAGGGTCGACGAGACCCTAAGTTGGACGTTGGGTGTAGAGTTGTAGCTTTGTACTTTGTCATGGTTCCATTTTGTAATTGAGGACTTACTAATGTATTTGAGATACGTACTTTTCATTGAATTGGATGAATGTAATAATGGAATAAGGTCATTGTTCCCAATTATGATTAATACTTTATTGGTATTATTGGTTATTTGTTTAATTGTGGGTTGCCCGTGGTTACTTTGAATTGCGGGAGCAGTGTCTCCTTTTTAATATTAAAAAAAAATACCATTGAAATAGTAACAGATCGGTTTCGGGACTTTGTATCAGTTTAACGTACTTGTAGCGGGACAGATCGTTACATGCATCACAGATTACATAATGTAACTCATACTTCTTGCTGCCTACTAACACTTAACACCCAGCGGAATGCATGTAATGGCTCACGTGAACAAAATTGTTATGGGAATAAGAGGAAATATGAATCGTATAATTTTACGATTTTCAATTTACGATTCACACCCCTAGACCAATTTCGATACGATTCAAATTTGATAACATTGAGTAAAATTGGAGAATGCCATTGAGCATTGAGAATATTTGTAAAATTCCATGCTCACAAGGTGTTTGATAGTATGTTTGAGTGAATGTTGCTTTGTGCACATTCCAATGCATAGTTGGGTAAAGTTATGGATTGACCTCCCAATGCTTATGTGTGATTGATGTGAAATGTAAGGCCTTCATAACTTCACATACTTGTCTATAGTTATGAGTAATATATGCATCAAATGAATTATATGATTGTGATTGTAATTCTTAGATGGGTAATTCATATAATATCATGATGAATGTGTTTTCATGCTATGCTTAGACTTTTGTGATGATATGTACATCACTAGTGAGTACCTATGTTGATATGGTTGTGGTGGATCAACCTAACCATGTGTAAAATGAATCTCCATGATTTGAAGAGGATTTTGATGAAGGGTTAGACTAAGTGAAATGGGTGAGTTAAGGTCAAGTATCTTATAATCCTAGGAAGTTAACTTGTGCTACAATGATGATGTGCTAGCATGATTGAGAATGCAATGTAAATGCTAAGAAAGCCTTATTTGATTTTCCTACAGTAAAAGTATGACCACTCCCCAATGACAACCCAAACGTGAAAATAATGAAATACGGTTGATCAGATCCACTATGTGGTACGTAGGCAGCTGAGAGCATTGTGCCTTAGCTCGATCAAAAGATGCATTGTGTCTCATCTAGTTATATTGATGATGATAGATAAATTGTGTTAATTGTTGGAAACCCTTGAGAAGGGTTGAAATGAATTATTGTGAAAAATGGAGTGATTGGATTTAGGATGATAAACCACTATGAGACGGGTTGAATGAATTGCAAGGACTAAAAATATGTTACATAAACCCGATGTGTGTATCTCAGGGTTGGTGTATAGTGCATGTCCCTAAAATAACCTAATGTGATGAATATGTTGAATATATGAAACGTAATGAAATGTGCTATGTTGCTATCCTTATGAAATTATGGTCATGATGTGATTATGCCATATATGTTGCCCATGTAATTGTGAATATAATCCCTTTTTCATTATTCACTGATGTTGTAATGACCAGACCCGTCATTTCGGGTATAATTATGTGGTATTTGAAATTCTAAATATTGTGTATTTAGTTCAGGTGTGTATTAAAATATCAGCCGTGGAATTTTTTTTATATTCTCAACTACTCCAATGTAGACCCCTATTTTGTGACAAAAATAAAAATAAAAATAAAAATAAAAAAATAAAATGTAGGATTGTAGACATGATTAAATGAATAGAAAAAATAAATAAAAAATATAAATTTTAATCTAAAAGCGAGTGGGCCCCACCTGGCTCTTCTCACTCTCTCCTTATGCGCAAGGAAGGAAAGAGAGGAGACTCCTTTCCCGTGTTCTCTCCTCTCTTCTCTTTTATTCCACCGTATCTCCATTTCAACCGTCCCACTCCAAATCCCCCTTTTCTTCGCCATGTCAACCCAAATGGCAACGTACCTCTGAACCATCGCACACGCTCCCATCTTCTTCGCTCAAATCTCTCCAACGGCAGTGAAAGCTCTATCTCTTTCATTGCAATCGGTCATCATCCCACCTAATTCAAGAAACCCCTTACTCTTTTTTCTCTTGAAAATAAACCATAACCTACTCTCCTTCACTTTCATCTTTTTCCTCCCTTCTTCGTTCATCAGCAGATCTTTGAGAAAGTAATCACAAACCTGAACTTGTTGTTCTGCCACTTGTTGGAAGTCAGCTTTCTCGCCAGAGCTCCACTATTGTCCCGCCTAAAGAAACCCCCAAATTTTTACCTTAAATTGTTGGCTGTGATCTGTCACCTGGTTCTTCATCAGATTCAAGCATTTCAAGGTCTTCGCTCCAAGATCTCTCCACCAAACTGTCGATTGTAGATCCTACCTTCAACGGTAAGTCCTCAGTTTGATTCTAATTATTCTATTTTATCCCTTGACATATGTATGAGTTAAATCTCTTTTGTTTATTATGCTTCCCATTCATTCTCACCTGATTTATTCCCACCATTCTTCTAGAGAATTCCCGTCTGATTCCATCAACTGTATTATGCCTAGGGCTGCAACTCGGGTCGGGCGGGCCGGGTTTTAATAAACCCAACCCTAGCCCGACTCACACTACATTGAACCCAACCCAACCCGACCCGAATCAAAAACCCGATTTACTGAACCCAACCCGACCCGAGATTGTAATACCCTTAACCCAACCCGACCCGACCCTTAACCCGACAAAACCCGACCCGAGTTGCAGCCCATTCATATCTAAGAGGTTTTGGGAGAAATGAAATTTTATCAAACTAAGACTGAAAAAAAAAAGACTAACAAGAAAATGAAAATTAAAAGAATTTGAAAAACAAAGTAAACAATGATTTTCGCGAGAAATGGTGGAAAAATTTACAAATAATCGAAGATAAATTCTGAAAAATTGAAAGTTAAAGTGGGTACCTCGTTAGAGGAGGGCGGATCTGCGACGTGGCGATCGCCAGAAGGGAAGAAGGCCATGGAATCTCGGTGGGTCTTACCTTAAGCCACGTGTCCAGTCGCAGAGAGGTCGCTCGGTGGTCGGCAAGGGCGGAGGTGGTGCAGCGAGCGACGTAGGCTGCCTGCGGAGAAGGGGAAGAGAGGTGGGTAGATTTAGGAGACTCAAACCCTTTTTCTCTCCCCAGCCTCTCTCCTTTCTTTTCATCTTTTTCTCTTTCTCAGATGACGTTTTTCCCTTTTCCTCCATGGAACTCAGCTAGGGTTTGGGACTTAAGTAGCTTTTATATTTATATTAAGTTATGTTGAGTCGGGTTTTTTCGGGTTGGGTTTTCTCGGGTCGGGTCGGGTCGGGTTGAAATTTAAAAGCCTCAACCCAACCCGACCCGAATTTCGGTCGGATTTTTCTTTTCTCAACCCGACCCGACCCTACAACCCGACTATTGTAACTCGACCCGCATGATTTCTCGGGTCGGGTCATGCGGGTCGAGCCAAAACCCGACCCGAGTTGCAGCCCTAATTATGCCCTCAAGATGTTTTACAAAATGCATGAATAACTTGATTTCTTGTTTGACTTGGATTTTAAATTAATTCATTTATGTTATATGAGTCCTACATTGCATGATTTTACATATACTTTGGATTAACATTGGTCTGAGTACTGTCCTAAGATTTTGGGGCTTAAGTTGAATTGTAAATGACTTTTCAATCCAAATTCAGACCATCTGACATTGTTGTTTCAACCATCTACCTTTGCCTATTCAGATAGAGGTGCTCTCTTTTAAAATCTGAAAAGAAATTTCTATGTTTCCTAGTAATATAATCTCTACTTATATTCATTTTATGTATGTCAAAATTATTCTTCATGTTTTAACAAAATCAATCACGGTCTAACAATTTTCTTCATGGATTTAAGTAACCATACTGCTGTTTACTTTTCCCAACTTAGCCATGTTTTCTCTTGAACTCAACCACTGAGCTAATTGGCTAAGTCATTTAGTTGACTTGATCACGTTCGTCTATCTAACTTAAGCCTTAAAATCATCTTAACAGAAAATTAGCAAGGATCTTAATCAAGTCCTAACCCCTTCAAGTCAGGAAGCTTCATTATTTAGCACTTTTCACATTTTCATAGAGGTGAGGGTTTTCAACACACAGTAATTATTATCTAAATTATATGCATTTTAAATTACTTATTAGAGACTTTGATGAAATTCTTATTGTACTAATATGGGATTACATGTTAAGACATGGTACGTGTGATAGATGAAATTATATGGTATGATGTGATAGATATGAAGCATTTTATAATTATATGTTAGATTAACTACGTGTTTTATTCTATTATTGATGTGTATGATAAGTAAGTATGATGGAGTTGCACGTCGTGCTATGATTAATATGAATACATGTTATGGTTGGATATGTTTGATAAAAGTGTATCTTACTCCACTTTGATATGTATACATTGGTTATGGAAATCACTATGTAGATGATTATGTGATAATAAGAATGATGATTACCCATGTAATATGATGTTAATTGAGTTACACATGTCCTGCTAGTGTGATTACATTTAGCTTGCATGTAGGGACATGAGCATGAGCATGGGTGTAGAGTGACAGTGTTCACATACGTGAGAGTACCGTATGCGCCACATCATGTGAATGGCTGCATTGGCACATGTGAGACTACCATGTGCGCCACGTCATAGCGCAACTGTGTTGGCACGTGTGAGAGTACCATGTGCGTTGCGTTGCGAGTGTCCTTGAGTACGGATGCGTTGGTATATGTGAGAGTACCGTATACGCCACGTCGTAAGTGTGATTGTATGGACATATGTGAGAGTGCATGTGCATATGTGAGTTGAGTTGGCATTGATTATTGAGTCCATCATATAGAATTGCATTTTGTACAAGATACGTCTATATGATGATTTATGATTTGACTTGTGTAAATGATTGTCATATGCTATACATGTGGCACTTTCTTATATATTTGGGTGATGGATAAGATGATATTTCATTTGTCTAATTAAATATGCTAAAATTCTAGTAGTATGTGACTTTTACCTCACTGGGCTAGTATAGCTCACCCCTTACCATTTTTAAGGAACGTTATGGAAGTAGGGTTTGAAGAACCTCAAGAAGATGCTTAAACCAAGGAGAAAGTAGATTCCAATTAAAACCCCTTAACTTGATTTCCCTTATTAGAGTTTGATAATTTTAATAGAATTGAAATATAATGTTTGAGAATTCCCAGTTACTTTGGTAGTACGTAACTCCAACCTGTTTGAACAGAGTACAAAATATTTTTAGGTATTATTTTAAGAAATATTATTGCTATGGTTTGACAGGTGAATTAAAGTTAAAATGTAGGGAATAAAATTTCCCAAATGTCCAACTTTTAGGAGACACTGTCGAAATTTCGGTAGAAATCTCGAACTTTAAATGTTTAGCTCTCCTCATTGAGTGTGGTGACAAGATTTGAATTTTTAAATAAATATGCCTCGCTTTCGTCACGTGGCGGATCGTGACATGTTGATGTCATGAGTTCATCGCGAGGCGGGATGTGTGCCTAGGAGTTTATCTAGGAGGTGAGTATAGGATGTTGTGGTAATGTTCATGATAAGATTGAGACTTATTAGTATTGGGATAAGACCTAAAGAGTATATAGGACTTGAGGATGTACCTTTCTTTTGTTTGGGCTCCACTAGTAGTAGTCCCCACTCCCATGAAGAGATTGGTGAGACAGGATGATGATTTGTTTAACGAACCCTATTGGAGCGGTGGCGTCGGCTATGAGACTTGGTCCTGTAGGGTTGCCGTCGAGGAGTATAGCTCCTATCATGCTTCACGCTATAGGTCGCTCTCACAGTTGTTTGTGGTTGTCGTTGAGGAGTTTAACCCCTCACATGCTTCACGTTGTAGGTCACTCTCACGACTATTTTATACACTTGGTGTACAGTTCGTGTAGGGTCAGATACTCGTGAGTCTATGCGGGCAGTACTAACTTAGTAAGATGCATTGTGCAAGGTTAGATACTCGTGAGTCTATGCGGGCGGTGCTGACTTAGTAAGACGGATTGTGCAGGGTCAGATACTCGTGAGCCTATGTGGGCGGTACTGACTTAGTAAGACGGATCGCACAGGGTCAAATACTCGCGAGCCTATGTGGGCGGTACTAACTTAGTAAGACACATTGCGTAGGGTTAAATACTCGTGAGCGTATGCGGACGGAACTGACTTAGTAAGACGGATTGTGCACAGTTAGATACTTGTGATCCCCTTGGGCGGTACTAACTTGGTAAGTTGTATATTGATCACCTTAGAGCTGACTTAATCACCAGAGTGGTGAAGGGATCCAGAGTGAGGTAGATTGTCTATGTTGTATAGAGATCTTTCACTTGTAAATCGTGGCCTATGTCTCTTAAGGGATCATAATGATTGACAACTCGTTCTATAGAGGTGTCCTTGAGTGGACATTGTGTTCACATTGATGAGGTTGATAGCAAGACATTGTTGCATAGCATGATTTATATTCCATTGCATATATTATTATTATGTGGGTGCGTCCCTCATGTGCTATTAATATTGAGATGTGGTATGGGTACATTCCTCATGTGATTATGATGTTTGACTGCCCGTTCCAGAGAGGTATTCTGGACGGTGGGATCTGCTATGGAGACTTGGTCCCGCATGGTTGCCGTCGAGGAGTGAGTGCCTCACATGCTATACGTTGTAGGGCACTCTCACGGCTATATAGCACATTTGATGTGCGTTGATGCGCAGGGCTAGATATTCGTTTACCCCATGGGGATGATTCTAGCTTTATAGGGCGCGGTCCAACCACTTTAAAATTTGACTGAATCGCCCATAAGGTGAAGGGATGTAGGGCGAGGTAGACTTGAACACGCTAGTCGTGAATATCTAACTTAGTAAGTCATGGGCGTTAAGTCTTACTAGGGGTCGTGGTATGTTTATGATTTGATATTGTTGCCACAGTCATGTAGCGATTCATGCGAGTGTTGTTCTTACGGATAGAAGATCTCATGGTAGATGATGTATTCCCTGGATGAGTTATGCCCATGAATGCATTATATTCATGGATGATTTATACCCATTGATAGATGATACTCACTGATGGAGTGTTACCAGGGATGGATGATTAGTCATATGGATGTTGTTCTCTTAGTAGACATACTGGATTCATGTCCAGATATTGGTTATATGGTAGGCATATTGGCCCCATGATAGACATGTTGCTCCCATGGTAGCCGTATTGGTCTCATGGTGGACTTGATGGTTCCATGATAGATATTATTGCCATGGATGTTATCCTCATATAGGGCATTGTGACCATAGATGTATATTATTACCGTGGATGGATATTCTCACGGAGGGCATTGATTCCATAGGTGACTGGACCCATATTTAGAGTATTGTCCCCGAAGAGGGATGTAGTACTTATGTTTGTGTGTAGGTCCCATGGTTGATGTTTATCCCATAAGCGACATAGACTCCATGGTTGATGGTGTTCCCATGGTTGGTATAGACCTGTGATTGATTAGACCCGTGATGGGAGAGACCTATTTTATTGATGAGGCCCACAGATGGGCATTAGAATGTCCTAGTGTGATATCATGAATAACATTGTGTTAGTGCTATGAAATAAGTGAAATTAAAACTACGCAAGATCTGATCTCCAATGGAGTACGTAGGCAGCTGATGATTCAGTTCAATCAACTCAAGGGTATAATAAATCGTAGGATCCGTAGGGATCTTGTTACACATGTGGGTGTCACGTGTTTAGACTATGAGTTGTGCATGCTTCAGAGTTAAAAAAAAATTCTTTTTTCTCACGTTCCCATTGGGTCGGGCCGTGACAATGCACATATCAATGCACACAACTCATGCACATAGCAATGCACATAACTCATAGTATCATGCACAAAGCATCTATCTCATACATGCTCAACATCATGTTGGAGTATGCAATCATACTAGCATACCAATCCAACAAGCATGTATATCAACTTATCGACATCTCAACCTATTGACATGTTGGATTCATGCATACAACACTGCAGATCCATTTAACCAACTTATAGCTAATCATATATTCACACAACTATAGTCATATTGGAAATCTAATATTAGACGTATCCAAATCATATTAATCACATTATGTACATGACTGGGTCCTACAATCGAGTTGAGATGGCTAGGCCCATACTCTCAGGTATACTACAATCACACTTGCAATCGGTGTTAAAACGATTATCATTTCCCTTAGGATTTAGTAAGTGATGCCCAATATTGTTTTAGGCCCAAATCACGTCTTTCCATTCAAACGTATATTGGAAGCCCATCATTGCATATGGATTAAAAGCATACATTTTCAGGGTTATTTATGCAACAATGCAATGCATATAAAATGTACAAAATTTAAAAGCATTTAAATTCATAAAGTATGTTTGTTCTCCTCACTTAGTAATACACGAAAACAAATGGCTCCTAGGATCCAAAAGAAGCTTAGGGATTGAAATAAACTGAAAACAAGAGTAAAGGAAACCACTTAAAATAAACTTTGGTTTCTGATCAGTCGATTGAATAACATTTTCGGTCGACTAAAGATCAAATCGACTGATGGTTAAGATTGGTCCATCCGATGATCGGAGGATACATTGATCAACCTTCTATCGGTCCATCCGATGACATAATCGGTCCGTGTGAAAAAACACCATTTTTTTTTAATGAGAGGGTTAATTATTCATTCAAAAGGAGCCCAAGATACAAAAAAATGCCCATAGCCCGAGCCAGGCAAAGAGAAGGAAAAGAGATGCATGGCCAAAAAGTCAACACTCAACAAAACCAACAAAACAATGTACAACAATATGTACAAAGAAAGTGAGCCAGATTAAAAATGAGGCCAGCAAACCGATGATAAGCTGTTAGTCGATGCTATATCCGTAGAATGAAATATGCCGTTGTTGCCAGTCATTGAAAAAAGTAGAGAGCACTTGAGTAGAGTCCTTTTTGCAGCAAATAATTTGAACAATACCAGAGCAGAACTTGCCAAGGAGGGAGTTAATAGCTCTAATATGGTTGAAATAGTGCCACTGAGAGACATGAGAGTGTTTAATGAACTTTGTAATCTCATCGGGGAACATAATGCAATGGAGGGGATGTCCAATATGAGCATAGCTAACAATTTTTTTGTGTGCAAAATTCAGCATAGGAATGGTGGAGTCCATGGAAACGAGAGGGGTAGAATAGAAGTCAGTGATGCCGTCACCGGAGTACATGGCACCAAGGAAGTTCCTCCCGCCAAAAGAAACTGAGAAATGATTAGAGATCAAGGGCTAAAGATAAGGGGGGCATTCCTATCCAGAGAAAACGCCATTTTGCCCAGAAACAAAGTAAAATGGAAAAACGGAGAAGAATAAAGGGATGGTTTTGAATCCCGTTTTCAACAAAACTTTAAATGAAGTTTTCCAAACCCTTTCTAAACTAAGTTTTAAAAATCAAAACATTTTTTTAATAAAGATCAATTTAAATTAAATCATTCGAGAAAGAAGGGGAAAAAAGGGTGCGAACCGAAGAAGTGTTGAAAAATCGAGAACGATAAAGAGGGATGCAATCTAGTGGGCAAGAGCGAGTTCAAAGAAATTTGAGAGAGAGAGAGAGAGAGAGAGAGAGAGAGAGAGGGAGAGAGAGATTTGTTGAAAGGGACCACATGCCCCTTTTATAAAAATGGGAAAACTCAGCTTTGAAACAAGAAGATTTAGTGATTGGGAACATGCGACAGAGGAGGAGGGAAAGAGTTAGAGATCGAGAGGAGAGGGAAGGGCCACAAGGGCTGCTTTTGAAATTTGAAGGAGGTAGAGGGCCAAAGAGAAAATGAGAATGACAAAAGGCTCAATTGGGGTTCAACCACGTCGCTTGGAACAAAGGAAAGAGAAAGAAGGAAAGACCGTGCGGCGGTAAGGTTTTGAGCCTTCTCACGCAAACCTTAAAAGCCAACTCGAGTGGACACTTTTATAGATTTTTTTTATAAATTCTAGGTATTAAATTCATGCTACCAAATTAATTTTGTTGAAAACAAACACTCTGAGGTATTTTAATTAAATCGATCAAAACACTCTTCGCATGAACAATTACCAATTCCATGATTGTCTTAAATCGTGGTCTCTTGGAGATCACTTTTCGGGGCTTTAGTAGTTTTAATAAATACTAAGTATTGAACTCTAGAAGGCGTTTTCACACTTTTGAAAATAAATACTTGGAGATATTGTAAATAATTTCATTTTGAGATTAAAACAAATTGGATGAGATTTTTAGAGAAAACCAGGTTGAATTTGAGTGTAATAAAATGTAACACCCCAGATTTTCAAGTCATAAATATTTATAAAAATTGCCCATTTAATTTGTGAAGTAATGGATATGGACCTTAGATGGGTAAGTGTTTGGTCAATTGCCCAATTAAGACCAAACGGATTGTGGATGTGGTTCAATTGAAATAAATAGGTGAGATTTATTTAATTGGGTCAAGATTGTCAGTTGGGTCAAATGCCCAATTGGGACCCAATGGGTTATGGTTGACTTGGCGGACCACCATATGAATTCAAATGTGATTAAGGTGTGGCTGAATTAAAGTGGATTAAGTTCAATTGAGTTAATGAATGAGTACAAGTTTTGAGTTTAAAAGAATTAAAAATAATTGAGTTATGGTGAGTTGGATGGGAAATTAATGGGACTTTCATCTTAAGTGAGTGGAGTGGGAATATGAAGAGTTTTGTTGTTTCAAAAGACACCTTCAAGGGTTACACGTTGGAATGGTGGGAGTTTCATCTCATGGGATGAAACTCCAAAGGAAGCTTTAATGAGGAAGATGAAGAGTTTGTTGTTTCAAAAGACATCTTCAAGGGTTACACGTTGGAATGGTGGGAGTTTCATCTCATGGGATGAAACTCCAAAGGAAGCTTTAATGAGGAAGATGAAGAGTTTGTTGTTTCAAAAGACACCTTCAAGGGTTACACGTTGGAATGGTGGGAGTTTCATCTCATAGGATGAAACTCCAAAGAAAGTGTTAATGAGGGAGGTGAAGAGCCATAGTTGTTACAAATGGGCATCACCCCAAAGGATATCACCCTTGGCCAAATTACATTTCACAACATATACGTTATTTGCTTCATCTCCCTCTCTCCCTCTCTCCCTTGGCTGAACCACCTCACAAGACAAGAAACACTAAGGATATTTTCTACCTCAAGCTTCTCCCTCTCACACAAGGCTGACCCACTCTCAAGACAAAGGACTTAGAGTAATTTGGATCCCAAGCTCTCACTCTTGGCCGAACCCTCTCTTTGAGTTTTCATCTCAAGATCTCTCAAGCTCACTCTCGGCCAAAGATCAAGGAGGAAGAAGAGGCTAAGGAGGAAGAAGATTGGAGGAGCAAGAAGGAGTGAAAGAAACCGGAGGAGTCGCGGAATCGGTAAGTACTTGACAAGATGTTATTAATTGGAAAGAGGTTAAGGGAACATTCATTTTGGATTGGGAAGTTGGCCAAAAATGTTATGGGCTATGGATGTAAAAATCCATCCAAGAAATGAGATGGAAAAAATGGATCATTAAGGACAAATGAAGGGTTGGATGAGGTTCGGCTATGATGTATGGCCGAACCCCATCAAAGGATCAATCATGGATGAATGATATATTTTAAGGAAAATAATGAACCATAGGGTTCGGTCATATTGTTTGGGCGAACCCCATGAAGGGAGGTTATTGATTTTAAAAGGGTTTTAAGTATGAAAACCATGAAATTATATGGTTAATGTGAAAGGATTTTAAAGGATGGAAACCATAGATGTATGTTAGTGTTTTTTTTAAAGGGTTTTAAAGGACCATAATGATGAAAGATTATTGGTGATTTTAAGTGGGTTTGAAAGGTTGCAAATGATAACCTAAAGTGAGGAAATGGTGAGAACCATGGACCATGGGTTCGACCATGTTGTATGGCCGAACCCCATGGAGAAATATTGAGGTGTTTACATGTACCTAGACCATGAAGATGATGGAGAAATGTGGTCATCTTAATAGGTTTTTAAATATGGAAGATAATGTTTTAAAATGAGAAACCTAAGTGCATGATTAAACCCTTGGTTCATGGACCTAAATATTGTAATTGATTTAATGGAGAACATGGAAATGAGACATCATGGGTTCGGCCATGGTGTATGGCCGAACCCCATGAACCATTTATGGACCATTAATGGAACATTTGGTAGATCCATGTATGATGTAAGAGATGAATCATCAAGCTATGAAATGGAGGAATCTAGTCATGGATCCATGTTGTATTGATGAAAGATTTATGGACTTAAGTCATGTATATATAAGCTAAGTGAGTAGCCATGGAAAGATTAATGGCAAAGAGGTAAACATGGGTGAAAATGATAGACCATGGATTCGGCCACGGTGTATGGCCGAACCCCATGGAGAAAGTTTTGTGGACTTAGGTGTTAATGCTAAAATGACTAACTCATGTATGGTTGATTAAGGAATCAAAAGAGGGACCCAAACCAAATGAGTGAGGTTCGACCATGTTGTATGGCCGAACCCCACTAAGCTATTTATAGACTTAGACATGATTGGAAATCAAATGGAACATGGGTTTGATTGATTGATATGTAATAAGGTAACGGGACGTCACAAGCGGTGTACGATCGGTGATCGTTTTCAGGACAAAAATGCAAAGACACGTTAGTTGACCATTGGTAGGATTCCTACCTCATTGATACCAGGGGATATGTATGATAATTTTAAGTTCATATTTTGATAAGTTATTTTGTATAAATGATATGTTTCAAATGTGAGATTTTAATGCTATGATTATATTATTACATAGCATGTGTTCACTTACATCTCATGCATGGCTGAGAGGGATGATTGTAACCGGAGACCACGCTCCGTCGGGGCGTCCGTAAGGCATTCGTGGGAAGACCTTAATGTGCATTATCCATCAAGAAGTAACTGGAGACCATACTCCGTCGGAGCATCTGTAAGGCAACTGTGGGGATACCTTGATAAGGAGATTCCATCAAGAGGATGTTTTGTGATATGGGCAATGGGTGGGACTCATTGCATGTGGGACTCATTGCATATGACACCATGGCATGGCATTGTTTTACATGGTTTTGTTTTTATGTTATCTATATGATTTTGTACTAACCATGTGTTAACCCTATTTGGAGTACCTACTGGGCACGTTGTTTAACGCCTTACTTCTACCCTAGTTGATGACACAGGAAATGGACGAAACGAGGAATAAGATAGGAGCCAAGCTTAGGAGTTTGGATGTTTTAGTTTCAATTTATTTAAGTTACTCATGGACAGTGTAATTTGAGTAGCTAGCATTTGGGACTGTAATAATGTAGATTATTTGCTATGGTTTGAATGTTAATTTTGGATATGTTAACGTAAGATAATTATTGTTAAGTGATGGACATCCTTGTTATCTAAAATGGAATAGAATTGTTATTCTATTATAATTTCACATATACGATTTATTCCGCATGTTTAACTTGAGTACGTGTGAACTGTTTTAGTGGACTTAGTCCACGCACACATATGGTTGGCCAGTTAAGGGTCGGACTTTCGAAGCTCGGACTTAGCTCGCGTCGTGACGTCCCCGCTCTCTCTCACTCTTTTATTTTTTTTAAAAAAAAGTAGACTCTGATTTTCGGTGAGTGAAAAGGGCGGGGTGTTACATAAAAAAAACTCTCTAGTTCTCCTAACTAAGGGGAAGAGTGTGTGCAAATTTCAGAGCCTAAGTGTTCAAATCTAAGTCAAAACAATTTTGACATGGATTTCGAGAATAAATAAAAATCATTTAAAGAAAAAAATCAATCAAATTTCTCACTACTGGCCGATCGTCTGATCGCACATAGTTCTAAAAACTGAAAAATGACTGCTCTCGTGAAAATTGTCCTACAAGTTGTTGGATCATCTGACATCATCTGACGATCAGATTGTTCAACAGTGCTAATTGAAGCATCCAATTACTGCACTTTTCTAAAAAATGGCCAAAACTTGAGTTATAAAGCTATGTTTTAGCCAAACTTGGGCTCGTTGGAAAGCCCACTGACCTAACCATGCAACCAAAAAACCTTTATCCAAGTCGGGAGTCCATAAAACTTCTTGAAATGCATAATCACGGGTCAAGTCATTACAAAGTCAGTAGTGAATTTTCTGACAAGTGAAATCTCCCTCCAGACCAGGAGTTCAAATATCGGCCGATACATATCGTATCAGCCGATATATATCAGTTTCGAAGAGTCCTATATCGGCCGATATCTTATCGTATCGGCCAATATTTACAATATCGGTCGATATATCGGCCGTACCATATCGGCCGATATTTAAAAAAAAGAGGAGGAGAGAGAAAAATATTGGCCGATAACGATATATCTGCCGATATCGATATTTTAACCCCTGCTCCAGTCATTGCCACTCCTCCAAAGCCTCTGGACCCTATTATTCAGCCTGTATCAGATTTGCAATTCTTGGTCAGTGGCAAGTTTTGTGTCTCCAATACCCACTACCCTGGAACAACTTATGGTAATTGTTGTTCAAACTTTGATTATCATTCTGCCATTGATGTGGAGCAAGATAACACTGTCCACCCTTCTGTTTATTCAAAAAATTATGAAGCACCTGGTTATACTGAATGCTCCGCTTGACCAAATCCAATTAAACAGATGTGATTGCATCTCCCACCTTCTCTACTCCAATACTGTTAACTGGAGATGTCACACCCATATCATTGCCATCCAACGCTTGATATCTGTCCTCAATGGTGGAACTGTTACGAACACCTGTAACCAAATTGCCATTCAATACCTTTCATAGTGAATCTCCAGATACAGATTTAATGTGCATACTGTCAGAATTTTTTAATTATAACTTGATAAAATATATCTAAATCAACATTTTAATTGATATAATTAATAGCCTGAAGATATACTTTATCAAGTTATAATAAAAAAATTTCTCTAATAACACAAAATCCAACCTCAAAAGTAAGCCCTACTCTTCAGTTTTAATTTTTTTACTTTCAATAGATTATATTGTAGTGTGCATTATATTATTATCTAGAGTATTAATTATTAAATTTACATTTTAACTCACTCATGTTTTATTTACTGTGAGATTTCTTCTAGATATCCTTCGAATTCAAATAATTGATCAATTAGTTGGATATAACAAAAAGTTTCTAAATACTCAAGTGAACAATAAAAAAGAGCTGCTTCATAAACATATAATTCAATTAATTCAATCCATAATAAGATCTTATATAATTTCTTTCGTATATTTTATGATATCAAATTATTAATAAAATAATCAAATTGAAGCCCTGAATGGTTCAACGAATGAATTTTAAAACCTTGACATAGACCTTTCAATAATTTCATCACCGTTCCCTACTTTAATTAGCGAAGTCTAGCCAAAATGTACATACAGAGAAAAGTCATGTGAAGGAGAAAAATATAAATCTAATAGATTCTAATAGATCCTGTAGTCTATATACGTGGCATTTTATGACCACTAGTCTCATAAAGTATATAGTTATTGAAAATTAGAGAAAATTCTTAAAAATAATCACAAGAAATATATATATGAAAAAATACAAAATGTAAGCAGATGAAAAGCAAAATAGAGTAAGATAATAAATAAATGGGGGATCTAATTATATTTTGCATGTGATCTTATTTTCTAATTTCAAATATATGGGTAGTGCAATGATGATACATTACAGAAAATATTAGAGTTTTTTTACCCTTGTACAAATTAATACATAAGATATTTATATTACTTGTCATTCAGTTTAATAACTTAAGAGATTTAATAGGATTTTTATCATAGGATGGGTGCTTGAGGAGAGATAAAGAGGCAAGAATAATTGTAAGTTGGTCAAGATCGGAATTAGAATATCATGAGTTTAGGCCACCCATTTAGACGCCACGCTTTTTTTTTTCACAAGACATCATATTTTTTAAGGTAAATTACTATTTTACCCTCTCTTATTTTATCCTTCAGACGATTTTCAAATTGAGTTTTCGATTCCTTCCGACGATTCGACCGTCCAATCACGGCTGATACGCTGAAGTAAAGGTATAGTAAAATTCATTTCAAACTTTAAATAGTAAAATTTTAAAGTTATTTTTTAAGTACTGTGTCCTTCTAAAATTTCTCAGATTGAATATTCAGACTAATTACGATAAACTAATAAAAATACTTTAAGAATTTAAGATTGTTTGACACTTCCAAATACTTAAAACATAGTGTTTTACAAATAAGGGTATCTCTCGATTGTGCCAAAAATATATTTAGGAGTGTCAAAGACCTTTAAGCCTTAAAGTATTTTTATCAAGTTATCGTAATTAGCCCGGATATTTAATTTGAGAAATTTTGACAATACACATTGCATAAAAAATAATTTTTTAAATAATAAAATTTCCTTTAAAACTTTAAAATTATTTTTTAAGCACTGTGTATTTCCAAAATTTCTCAAATTAAATATCCGGGCTAATTACGATAACCTGATAAAAATACTTTGAGGCTTTAAGGTCTTTTGACACTCGCAAATGTGTTTTTGGCACAGCCGAGGATACCCTTATTTGTAAAACACTGTGTTTTAAGCATTTGGGAGTGTCAAAAGACCTTTAATTCTTAAAATATTTTTATCATTATATCGTAATTAGTTCGGATATTGAATTTGAGAAATTTTAAAAATACACAGTGCATAAGAAATAACTTTTTAAATAATAAAATCTCCTTTAAATCTTTAAAGTTATTTTTTAAGCACTGTGTATTTCCAAAATTTCTCAAATTAAATATTCGGTCTAATTACGATAGCCTGATAAAAATACTTTGAGACTTTAAGGTCTTTTGACACTCACAAATGTATTTTTGGCACAGCCGACGGATATCCTTATTTGTAAAACACTGTGTTTTAAGCATTTAGGAGTGTCAAACGACCTTGAATTTTTAAAGTATTTTTATCAATCTATCGTAATTAGTCCGGATATTCAATCTGAGAAATTTTAGAAATACACAATGCTTAAAAAATAACTTTAAAATTTTACTGTTTAAAATTTCAAATGAATTTCACTGTAGTATATCATCCGTGATTCCTAAGGATAGTTACCATCCTTCGAACGATTCGACTGTACAGTCGAACGTCCGAAGGAAGGATAAAATGAAGGAGGACAAAACGGTAATTTACTCCAAAAATTCAGAAACAGATGTCTCGTGACAAAAAAGCTTGGTGCTAAATGGGTGGCCTAAGTTTAATATGAATGACACTACTAGAAGCAAACCTGGGTCGATCTGAATTGGGCATGTAGTTAATGATGATAGAGGGGGAATGATATTTGCAAATTTCAAATCCACAAGAACAATAAAATCAAAACGAAACAGAGTTATTAGGAATTAGGAGAACAATCTACCTTTATTGTTTATTTAAGGATGATAACTTTATAGTTGAAGGTGACTGTGCTGATACTAGCAGTAGAAGAAACTCCTACAGAGAATGGTTAACATTGCCCTGGAGGGAGATCAAGAATTTGGTAAGGATTAAGGTTATCCTCTTTTGTCACGTGATGCCTCTAGCTAACAGTATAACTATTTTTTAGCAAAGATTAGTGTACTCAAGAGGGTATCAATGATGGAATTCTTGCATTCAAGCACAATGGGTGGTATAGGGGCATTGTGGTATATATTTTTATTGTAAGGGGCACATGTATTACTCCATTCTTTTGTTACGGTTTGTAACTCTTTTATACAAATCGTAGAGTCAACTTATGTCCCTATTTTATATTCTCAATGAAATCATTCACTGTTTGGACTTAAAAGAAAAAGAGATTCAAATATGATTGGATCCAAGCTTAGCATTGAAATACAAATGAATGTTAGACTCGAGATAAAATTCAAATACAATAACTAAATTGACCCATTTGTTTCAAATTAATTATTTTGAATTTTGTATTTTAATCAATCCATTGCATTTGGACGTGCATTTTTTGCCTTTTGTGGTTTATACCATCTTTGGCCTCCACCCTATTTTATAGATGACCCGTATGTTGATCTCCATTTATTTTGGACCTTCAGCTTGAACTAATCTAACAATGAACTAATCTAACAAGTAAAAAAATTACCCTTAAAAACTCCAAAGGGTTGACTTAGTGGTTGAGAAACGAGTTTTAAAGATTGAAGTGTTGGGTTCAATCTCTAATAACTTTAATAAAGGACCACTCCCTGCAAACTTACCCAGTGTATGTAAATTGAGGAGTTTTCACACACGCGGGGATCTAGTCGGTATGACAACACCTCCGGACCTTTAAAAAAAAAACTATCCTTAAATCGTGTTTTTTTGAATCAGGTTAGCCGACTTACTCACAATTTACTAAGTAACGTTCACTTGATTATTTATTTTAAAACTTATTCTAAATTCACTTAGTCAAAATATCTATTAAGTGGGTTATTAAAGTTCAGTTTAAAGTCTTATTTTTTAAAATTGGATTTTAGCAACTCATTAAAGATAGGGCTTATGAGCAAGATTTCATGTAAGTTATAAAAAGAATGAAATGACATGAGACTTTAAATTTAACTTAAATTATACCTTTTCATGTAATCACCAATTTCCATTTTGATAGGATCCTAATGAACTTGAATTTGGTATAAGATACGAGTAAGGTTTAGTGTCTGACGTACCATCAAATACTTTCACAAATTAACAAGATAAAAGAAAATGCATTAAGTTAGCACAAGAAAATTATTGAACAAATACAAATTAAAGAGATTGTAAAAAGCGATGTTGAGTGCATAATATCCAATTCATATCACCCATTGTCTATTTTATCAATCCATCACACACTAACAAGCAAATAATAATCAAAACATCTAAGAAAACAAAAGTTGACAAAAGCATCAGAAATACGAAGGCTATGAACAAATATCTACACCATTCAATACCCTCAATTAAATATCTTATTGAATCTCACCTCTAAACTTGTCATTAAAATTTAGGGCATCCTTCCACCTCAATTCCAGGAGCAGTAGGGCAGTGAGCCAAGGGGCAATGATCATCCAAATCTAAACCCCACCAACTTACCCCACTAATATTATTCATTTGGAGTGTAAAATAGCAGAGGATAGCCATGAAAGCTACCCCAGCATCAAGACCAGCTGAGAGCACATAATTGTGCCTAGCCCACCACCCTTTGTACCTTCTATACACCACAAAGTTGAAGAAGAAGCCCACTAACCCCCACATTAGGTAGTTGACAGCCCTTGCTGGGGGCATCATACCTGTGGCCCCTAAAATCACTGGCATGTTGATGAGCTTGATCCACTTCAAAGTCGGGAAGGCCCGTGCCAGGGCCCAAACTGGGAGGGGGGCTAATGCGCCCATGAGAAAGAAGTAATTCATCTTCGAGTAAATGCCCAGACGTCCAAACATGCGAAGTGGGCCTACGACGCCCCATATAATGGATGCGTTGTAGAACACATCGTCACCTGGACATGTCCATGGACTCCCATCCGGCAATTTTGAAACGTCGCAAATGTTCTCTACCGTCGTAAGCAGCCACCAAGCTGTGGCAAAGTAGGTTGAAGATGCAACCAATGTCCCCAGCAGCTACACATAAACGGAAACAAAAACCTAGAGAATATGAGTATGGTAAAAAATGGGCTAAACCTAGAAAGGGAAAGGGCTGAGGAATTTAAAGTATAGCCCATGCTGCTACAGGGCCTAATATTCAAAATATAAGGGTTAGAAGCAAAATGGGCTGTAATTGGACAAAAGTTTATGCAATTTTCCAAGATTTCTCAAATACTCGGCGTGTTGCATATAAAACATTTTACCTGAACAATGAACATGGACCTCGGTGGAATCTTCATGTAGTGCCCCAGCTTGAAATCATTCAGGAACGAGATTGCTTGGACCATGCTAATATAACCGTAGGTCTTGAAAGCTACATTTGCAAGAGGTTTGCCAGGGTACATGTAACCTATGATTAGTTCTGTAATTATGTTTAGGCCTGGTTGCTGCAAGCAAAGATGCTCCAATTTAGTAATGTAAAAATTTGGATCAAGAACTCTAAATAATAGATTGACAAATCGAGAGGTAGATGAGATTAGTGACTACAATTGTGATAACTAATTCATGAAAATCTATGTTCATGCTGCAAATAGTAAATAAAAAGAGAAATCATATAGATATGCTAATATCCTCATTTGTCATTACGTGAGGATCTCACTCCGCAACCCAAAAAGAAAGAGCAAGTATTACCACCACAAAAGATTTCAAGTGAACCTTTTTTTTAGCAGAGATTTCAAGTGAACTTGACATTGAAACCCGGGTTATTTGATCGATGAGACCCAAAAGAACGTGTTGGCAACCCGAACCAAACCGATAACCATCTCTTATTGTTTTATTTTTTTTAACTAGAAATGGTTGAAATCAGTTCTATTTTCAGTTTAGATATGGTTACTTGACCAGAAAGTACTATACTGCCTTTGTATCAAGAAAGTATTATACTTCTTTCATATCCACATGAAGCCTACAGTGATGCCCAGAAAGTACTATAGTACCTGGTTTGTTGTTGCTGTGATGACACCAATAGGGAGTGTAAAAACGAGTGCCAAAGCTGCAGCAAGTAGAATTCCCCACCAAGGAAGCTGCAGTTGCTTTCCAAAGCCTTCACAAGCAAAAAGGGAGAGACCGAACACCACAACAAAGAGTATGTAAAACCACCATTGAGGAACAGGAGCATACTTCTTCATCAATCTGTTGTGGACATCTCCAAACTTATTCTGGAAGGATGCCTTCGACTGTTGCCAAATCGATCTACAAAATGGGAGAAAACTTCAGATAATCTGGACAGAGGTATTGTTGATGTCAGATTAGTTTCAGGTTGTGTTGGTCAATAAGTAAAAAGAATATCTAAAAAGACGAATCTGAACCAAAGCTAGAAAATTCAGAACTGGATCATAAACACCCTACCCTTTATTTATTTCTAATTGAACTGTTTTATAAGAGTAAACAGCTAAGAGACAATATTAGTCTAATTAAAAAAATACTAATCTTAACGTGATCCAATGCTATCCTAAATATCCTAGCATGGCAAATCCCTAATCTCTGAATTATCTACTTTCCCTTTTTTCCTTAATGATGTGACCATTATGAATCATGGGCTAATTTTAGAAATTTTGATGGAAAGTGGAGAAAAGGTGGAGAACATAATTCCTTTGTTATAGTAACTAAGATTCTCTACAGTACTATTTAGGAAAAGTTCATTGCTAAAGGTTTATGGTGCTTGGTACATATAAAAGATTTAAAAGATAATGTCAGCCTGGTGATAATTCATCTCAGGTCGATGACACAATGAACTCCAACATTCAGCTTTGAAGAATGGTCATAGGGCCAATTGGTGATGAAATCAATAACAAATGAATGTGGAAATCAATTGACCCCCTATTTGGCATTAGGCTAGTCTTTTTTTGATGGGTCTGCACTGTAACAAGGGGGGAGACCAAAATTTAAATTCTCTGGTTTCAACTCTGAAGATTCTTTCTGATCATCAAAGAGAAAACCTGGAACTGGTTTAGAACAAGTTGATAAAAAAGGATGGTGGATTAACAGATCACTATGAGAGGAAATGCTTGTCGAATAATGGCTCTTACCCTTAGAAATAATACAGATACAAGGTCATTTGAGGTATGTAACAAGATTGATTCATTCAGCAATGAAAATGAACAAACTAAAACAAATGCAAAATGAAATAGTTACCTTCCATGGAAGAGTGCAACATGAGAGAGTGTAGCCATAAGCGCCGCAAAACCCAAACCATAACTAAATGCAAAGAAGATGCTGAGATGAATCTGACTGTAACTATCATATCCTTGTTGGTCAAATGAAAAGGTTCTATCATTCAAAATTCGAGAAGTATTGTAACTTAAACCATCAGCACTGAACACATGTGATGAGAAGATTGGAAAACGTTTGGCCTCGTATGCATTAGTCCAGTATGTAATCGGAGTCAATACGTAAACAACAAGGAAGAAACCAACCATGACATTGATTATTGCAAAGCCCGGGGTGGCCAAGGGACTTTGCAAAAAGCCAGCCACAGTGCTCCAGTCCAGGCCAAATGAGCCAACACCAAGGCCAGAGAGACCGGATCCAATTTGTTGGGGTGTGACAGAGTTTGGCCAAATCCAACATACAAATGAGAGGGCAGTTATGGAAGGGAAAAATAGTTAGGGACCAGGTAGTAAGAGAAGCTTGAGGCAAGGACTAATAGGAAAAACTGGAGTCTTGTCAGCCCTCCCTTGCGCCTCTCCTCTACATCATGCAATGCCCTGTAAATTTATATGAAATCAGTCAATATTTATAAATCTGATTGTAAAGGAGAGAAATTAGAGGGAGATAGATCAAGTGAGATACCTGAAGAGGGACACTTGAACCAAGCTATTTGGCCACCACATGTATGGGGAATCGACAAGAAAATTTCTGAAGAGACCAGCCCAACCATATCCAAGCAACTATATTTCAACACAAATAGAAATCAGACTATCCTTGATGACTATGTGCATAATTCAGAGTACACAAATTAATCAAGGGAAGAAAACACACCTGTGTTGTTTGACTCAACAGATAAGCTGCAAAAGGATGCAGTTGCCTATGGTAGAAAGCCTTTACTATGGTAATAATATTAATCGCATAAACACCACCTGCACCAGCACTTGCAAAAATGGTGATCAAGACATGCTCTTTCAGGTTGAATGGCCCCGGATTCAATGAAAATGACCAGTTTGTCAATGGAACTTTTATGGGTCTTGTTGGAAGTGTTGCCGCCATAAACTTTCCAATAGGTAGGACAATGATCTGGGCCGAAACCGAAGATATAGATAATTGATTTTGGCGGAAACCAAAGAACTGATTCAAGAATGCCAAGGCAGCACAAGAAGTTATCCCCAGAACATATGTTCTGAATGTCAAAGTGGGCATCGTTGGATCATCGGTTGCAGGAACAGTGAGCCTAACTTGCTCAATGGGACTATCATTTTCCAGATCTACACCAAAAACATACAGGATTATGATTTAGATCATAGTTAAAAAAGTAACTGATGTATTGAAACATTTAAACTTCTAATTCTGTTCTTGAATTCAATCCATAGTAATATGTAGAACAAAAAAGAAATTTTGCAAACTAGAACACTTCATACTTATTTTGCACTTCATTCTCATTTTGCACTTCATTCTCATCTTCCAGACCGGGCAACTTTAGTTTGAATTCTATAAAGCATAAATGCTTACAGTTAAGGATGGCTAGCACCGTGAAGTATAACTGATGCATATCATTTTAGCTTATATCATATTATAATATCTCCACTTAATTTCATAAGTGCTCAATATTATTTCAGTAAATTTTTTTCACAAAAAATTCCAACATTTGAATTAGCTTACCGATTTGTAACTCTTGGAGCCAATTCAAACTTGATTATATGCAAATTATTTAGATATATGAAAATGGATGGAGATACCACTGTTTTAGATAAAAAGAGATACCAAGTAAAAATATATATATATATTAATGTCTCTCGATATCCGTATCAATTCCCATTAAATGTACCTAGCGATGGTAGTATATGACATCTTACGGTATAGTTATGAATAGAAAAGCTGAGAATTAAGAGTTCAGAGTTTATTATTACTAGAGAATTGAAGCAAAAATATACTGAAACCACATCCAGAATGTATTACGGCCTTAGCTAGATACAAAAGGCCTATGATCCGGCACACATGAACACCATAAAAGTATCTTTTAGTTGCATATTTAAGGATATTTTTAATAAAATTATATTAATATCGATATTTTTATAACAAAAAAACAACGATATATTTTTAAGAAAAATTAATCTCTGTTATTATAAAAATTAATTTCTCCCTTTTATATAATATACTCCCTTCTGTCCCAATTTAGTTGTCTCATATGCATTTTTGGACTGTCCAAAAATAGTTATCTCATATGCATTTTGGAAGAGTTATAAGATGTTGGAGAGAAATTTATAAGTCTTTTGACACCCATTCCTTAAAAAATTTCAAAATTTTAAAATGGAACAACTAAAATAATACAGAGAGGGAGTAGTTTATACCGAGGACCAGATCCAGAAACAGAAATCTATTACAGCATTTCAGCCTTATCCACAAATTATGTATGTACCTATATTGAGAAACGATAGACCAAACTGACTATTTTGTGGGGCCCATTTAACATTTTAATATGTTATAGTTAAATAGGAAATTCACAGTAATAATTGCATATATAATGTCAGATTTGATTTGATGATTATAACAACTGATTGAATTTGAAAAGTTCTAATTTAATTTTCCTAAAAATTATTTCAGACTTATTTATGAGAGTAGCATGATCATCAAATTAAAATGACTTAGATTTTGGTCATTCCCTTTAAAATAGGTTCAGTGATTTTATACTTTGTGTAACCCATTGATTTTTCATAGCCTATCCCTACAAAGTTACAGTGATCATATTAAGAGTTCCCCTTGAGTTATTTAAAATTCTAAGTAAAAGAAATGTCTGCAAAACTATGGTAAATGGCACAAACATTTTTCTAATAATTTGGGCCCCTCTTTTCTCTGTTTCTTTTCATCTGAGTGAATAAATTTCTTACCTTTCATTAAAATAAATTTGATTCGTTTTTGTTTTATTTTTTAAAAAGATAACATAAAAATGAACAAAAACCTCTAAAAATACATAAAATATTTCCGGTCTCCTCGGCTTTTCGTTCTTCACATTTTTATGGACTTCTTATATATAATACATATACTTAATCTGTATCTTTGGAGATTTCTAATGACATTATATAGTATGGTGCCATGAAACTACGGTATACAGAAAAGATACGATTGAATACAAGAATGATATGACTTTTATACGTATAACCAAAGTGATCCATACTTTGAAGTGTCAGACTATAATATATTAAACACATTATTATTCTGTAAAAGTTTAAAGCATATTAGGAGAGAGTGGGAGAGAAGAGAAAGGTACTAACCAGAGATTACATCTTTCCCGGCAGGGATGTCTGTTGTCTCCATTGGCCTGTGTGTTGGGAATTACACAAAGAAGAAACACAAAACAAGTAATTACACGAAGAAGTCAAACGATTTACGTGATTCGACGAACACCGTGTCTTTGAATTGGGAATTAAATCCCAACACTCTGTCCTTGAAAGCCTCCGAGACTCAACACGGCTCTGCACAATACTGAGAGATTCTGTAGATATGAGATTCTTAGGGATTCTTGGTTTTAGATAGTATTTCCATGAGATTCTGTTTTTAGAAAAAATTCCTTGAGATTTTAAATGTGGCAACAAATCGGTGCTGTAAATTTCCAAGGAAGGCAAGAATGTTTATTAGGAAAGCAGTGAATTGAATTTCCGCAACTAATCGATTACTATGAACATGGCCTGTAACTGGTGATGATGCATCTTGCTACCTATTTAAGAAAGTTTGTTGGCTTTGATTTTCATAGCTACCAAATATAAAATCAATCAATGGCGTGATGGGTTTCACTCATCTTTTGGTTGTATAATTGGTAAAAGTAATTATCTTTAAGAAAAATGGTAACAACAATTATATAATCAAATCTTGATTAATTTAAATTCAAGACCTATGGCCATTAGATTTGAAAATTTTAAAATGTAGATAAGTGCTCCTTTTTTTTGATAATCAAGGGGAACAGCTTGGGTCAGGTTGAGAATTCAGCTCGGATCAAGTTGAGAATTTCGGGTTAAGAATTCGAGTTTGGTCAGATTTATTAAAATCCGACCCGCTTGACCCGAGTTGGAACCCTAGCTAAACCCCTTGGGAGAGGGGCCCTACACCCACACAGGGCGCCCTCAGTTTACGCCGCTAGAATTCGAACTAGTGAGAAGTAACCAGTTGAACTACGCAATGTTGGGTTGTAATAAGTGCACCTTTATTCAATTATTAGAGTTAATGGATTTGAGTTGGGCTACTTCTTTTAAGAAAATAAGTCATTGTTTAATATTAAAAAGAAATGAGGCAGCAAAGTTTGAGCTAAGATTTAAAATTTTAGTATGTATTTAATTTACTTGCCATTAGATTAAAGTCATAAAATGGCGTGAATAGTTTAAATATAGATTGAAAGGTTGTCATGCTCGAATGGGGTTGACTTTATTGGACACATACCATGCATAAGCTTGTTATGGTTAGTGGCTCCCACGGACGTCATTTTACAGTGAAAGACAAGTGTAAACTGAATTTTTTTTGAAGTAACATGTCAAACTCGGACAGATAATTGATTATATGAAAAAAAAAAATATATCCAAATGTTAATATCAATATCTGAAGAGATAAATGATGATGACGATGATGAAATTTTAAGAGCTTAGTAATATAGTTTCATTAATCTAATTAAGATTAATTTGTTTGATTCTTATATTCATAAAAAAAATTTAAAATATCCCTGAGATAAAACCAGATTGATCTTCACAACCAAACGCCAATGCATGAATAAGCTGTACCGAGATCGATGCCATTGCTGGACCTTCTGCCATTGTCTACCCAATTGCAGATTTAGAGACCTGCAGATTGTTCATCAGGTAAAGATGAGTAAATTGCAACAGTAAGCATGCAACAAGTGAACCCGAACGGGTTTGCACCACGATTAAGAATTCACTTCAAGAAATAGGCTCTTATATTCGATTACTTGAAAACTTTGATTACAAGAAAGAAAAATCTTGATATGACTGTCCTAACATTTGTCACCGTTGCGTATCAGCATTTTGTTGAATTGCTCTGGATTAAAATCGAGTATAGAAAATGAACTCTTCTCTCTTTTGAGAAGAATAGGTGATTAATGGAGAACACAAACAGTGTGACTTTTCTCTATCTCTCTGATGAATCTAGTTTTGTTAAAAGATGGGGCAATTTATAGACATCCGGAAAAATTGCCTCTACACATTCATTTTCAGATGGGTGAAATTATCATTTTGCTCCCATATTTTCACTCATTCGACGAATTATCAGTTCATTTTGGCATTTGTTTGAACGAATAACCCATAGATAAATTTAATTCATTCGAATGAATGGAGTGAACAGTCACGCACATTACTGTTCACCCATTCGCTCGAATGAGCCGATTCTGTATTCGAACAACTGTGCACAGTATTGATTATTTAAATAATAATTTTTTCTTTAAAACTTTAAAGTTATTTTTTAAGTACTGTGTATTTTAAAAAATTTTCAAATTAAATATCCAGACTAATTACGATAACCTGATAAAAATACTTTAAGACTTTAAGCTCTTTTAACACTCTAAAATGTTTAAAATATAGTGTTTTACAAATAAGGGTATCCCTAAGCTGTGCCGAAAACACATTTGGGAGTGTCAAAAGACCTTAAAGTCTTAAAGTATTTTTATCAGATTATCGTAATTAGTCCGGATATTCAATTTAAAAAATTTTAGAAGTACACAGAATTTAAAAAATAACTTTAAAGTTTTAAAGGAGATTTACACTATGCATTACTGTAGCATATGGAAGATAGGCCGTTATTTTTTAAATTCTGTGTATTTCTAAAATTTCTCAAATTGAATATCCAGACTAATTACGATAACATGATAAAAATACTTTAAGACTTTAAGGTCTTTTGACACTCCCAATTGTGTTTTCAGCATAGCCTAGGGATACCTTTATTTGTAAAATATTGTATTTTCAGCATTTTGGATGGTCAAAAGACCTTAAAGTTTTAAAGTATTTTTATCAAGTTATCGTAATTAGTCCGGATATTTAATTTGAGAAATTTTGAAAATATAAAGTGCTTAAAAAATAATTTTAAAAGTTTTAAAGGAAAATTTATTATTTAAATAATCAATACTGTGCACAATTGTTCGAATGAATTTAATTTATACGTGGCCGATTCGTTCAAACGAATGATTCGTTTGAACGAATGTTAAAATGAACTGCTAATTCGTTCAAATAAGTGAAAATACAGAGGCAGAATGGTAATTTCACCCTAAAATCTGAAAATATTTTTATAAATATCTATAAGTCGCGCCTAAATGATATAATTTGTTATTTTCAATGATTTGTTATTTTTAATGAAACTATAGTACTTTGGACACAAATAAACAAAATATTAGAGTTTTCGTAGGACTGTCATTGGATAATATCATTTGAGCCCAAGTATAATTTTTATAGAAAACATGTCATACAAAGGTCACAAGAAATTCTTTTTTAAACCGGAATTTTGGGTAAGGAAGAAACATACAGTGACAAATTTTTAATTTACTAAATATTAGCGATAACAATTGGTGGCGGTGAATACCTTTGGCTTCCTTCGCCCTTGAAATCGTAGTGAGTTGCTGAAGAAAATAAGAAAACAAGTTATTGTAATGAAGGCTTTCTACTGTCACTTGAAAACGAATATTTATAAATTGTAAGCTTTACATTTCCTTCTCTTGTCAAGTCGAATTGGAGTCGAGTCAAGTCAACTCGAGACAGATGAAAAGGATAACCGCATGTTTCATATCAGACAGCAACACCCATTTTTCAAGTCTTCAACTTCCTCTACGGTGACCCTTCAAAGTCTAAAAGTTAGATTGTAATTTAAAAAAAAAAAATTGGTTCCACCACACGTATTTTTATTTAACATTGTCTGATGATAAATTGATATCTTTTATTTTATTGACAATAAATTAAAAAAAAACTCTTTTAAGTAAAATACGAAATGAAAAAATTTCAAATTATCGTGAGACTGCTAATTTTTAGTAAAAACATTAGTGCTCGAATCAATCTTTGTAATTTTTTGTCAGTAATATTCCAAAGTGGAGAATTAGTGAATTACCTTTTTGTAGAAAGTGAAAAATAGCACATACTAATATCAAAAACAGTAGCAGAATTTTCAGTATCAATTCTATTGGATTGTGAGAACTTGACGTTTTGGTTATTTACCTAAAAATATTTATTTTTATTCAAAATGAATTAAATATTGTCTTGGAGAGAAAGGAAAACATCTATTTTTTCTTCATTTTTTTATCTTTGACATGAGGAATAGATTCTTTAGAAGGAGAAGAAAGTGTCAGATATCTTATTGTCTTGACAAAAAAAACCTCATTTCACAAAAGAATAAAGAAATGTCTCATGTTTATGTTTCTTAGTTTTTTTTTTTTTAAGGGTAACATTCATTCAAAGGAAGGGAAAATATTCTCAACAGATACAAACCCCCCTTAGAGAGGGGGAAAAAAGCCCAGAAGCCGGGTCAGGCAAAAAATCAAAACAGGAACCCAAGAGGGGAACCCAAAAAAAATCTATAGTAAATTAGAAAATACATCCGAACCCGTAAAAGACAGAATGTGAGTATTTAAATTGTTAACCCAAGATTGCATGGTCAAAAAAGAATGGTCAGAGGTTTGGCAATGTACATGTGTTTGGTATTGAGACGAGCAATTAAATAACCAATGGACCGAGCGTGAATTCTGGTTCTCCAATTGCAAGAGCCAAAGGAAGAGAAGATATTGAGGTGTTCTTGATTGGGAAGAAGAATCTGATCGATGCTGAGATGATGACTCAGATAGATAACAAGGACCACCTGGAAGGATCTCAAAATGGAAGCGAAGCAACTCAAAGTATCACAAGGTAAGGCGCAATAGGCCAAAATATACAATTGTTCATTAAGAAGCTGGGTGGTCAGAACATTGTGGCCATGGACAGTAAACAGACCGAAGACAAGGGTGTTTTTGAAAACAGTAGGTCTAAGAGAGGCATGTGGATGAGGCTGGGTATGGTTAGTAAAGGGAGGGAGGTCCCAAAGAGCAGCAAAATCACCATTAAGCTTGCGGAAATTCCTGTTGCAAAGAAGGAAGAAGATTCTACATTTGATATCAGTGACGATGTCACAGTATATCTTCCTGGAGCTGTTGTAGGATTGTTTGAAGATCCAGGAATTCCTTTCGCTGGGATGTCCATGGAGGGAATCTTGAAGTGGAATTTGGTACAAAGGAGGTTCCAGCTAATGGAAATGAAATTGCAGTTGAGAAGGTGTTAATTGGATTCAATACCAGCAAGGCAAAGGCTTGACAGTTGATACCAATTTTGATGAGAAGATTGACAGTTTTAAGGCCATTGTTAAACATTTCCACGCAAATATTGGATGACAATTAATGCAGTCTAGGAACCAGACAAGACCGATCCAACCAGGGTCAGGCTGGTTGCAAAAGTGAGTGGCAATGGTAGAGGAATGAGAGAAATTGCCATTATCATTGGCAGTCTAAAGAACCTCATCAGGGCAGGGCTAGTAGGCAAGATAACATGGGCAATAAGATTCTAGATGGTATTGAGTGTTGAACTATGGGTGTCAGGCAACATCATGACCCAGAAGGTGTATGGGCCTCCCACCAAAGTGATCAAAGAAAGTAAAACCAGGTCTGATCCAAGGATCAAACCAAAATAGAGTACGATCGCCATCACCGATGGAGTGGAGGATGTATGGTTTTGAAAGACTCCTGATGGTCAGAATGGATTTCCAAGCCCACAAAGCATTCCTTCTAAGACAAACCAGCCAAAAGCTATTACCCTTTAAATATTTGCTGTGTATCCACTTAATCCAGAGAGTATTAGCTTCAGAAGCCATGGCCCAAACCTGCTTAAGCAGACTAGCGTGATTTGAGAAACCCATGTTTTGATGAGGCCGAGACTCCCCTTAGATTTGGGACTACATATCTTTGACCAGGCAATAATGTGCATCTTACGACTGTCCAAAGAACCCCACATGAATTTTCTCATGTCTTTCTGAATAGCATCCAAGCAGATCTTGGGAAGAAGAAAATCATTAGTCCAATACAGTTAGAGGTTGAAGATAGTGGATTTGAGAAGCTAGAGTTTACCGGTGAAGGAGATAGAGGAGGCATTCCACGAGTTGAGACGATTGCCTCGACCATTCCCAGCAAAGAGAGGATCTCCTCTCTAGAAGAAGTAGAGCCAGATAAGATAATTTGGCATTTGAAGGGTTAATAGAGAGGCCCGGGTAATGTTCAAAGTCATCAAGTATGATCTTATGGTGTTTGATCTATGTGTGTTTGTATTTAGTTTTTAAGTACTCTTCCTAATACACATCGCTTTGCATATTGATTATCTTACTTTACATATTGATTATTTTACTTTACATATTGTGCACAATCATCGATAATCAAACTTTATATAAAGGGTCATTATCTTAGTGTGATCGATCAATGAAATTATCACATTAAACAAATCTCTTGATTAAACAATTCGAAACACTTCAAATAATCAAGAAATTTGTAAACACCATTAAAAATTGGATTGACATATTCACCACTACCCCCCCCCCCCCCCCCCCTTTCTCTAGGGTCAATCACAATGTTCTAGCACATTAAAAATGAGAGCTTTCAATCTGTATCAGAGCCGGGTGCTCTTCAGAAATGATCTAACCATTTGAGTTGATCCGTGGTAGAACAATGGATATAAGATGAACCCATGATATTTCCAAAACTTTGTTTTTTGATGAAAAATGGAATGAAAAACTATAAATATTCTCATCATAAAATATAGTTGGAAATAGGTGAATAGAAAGTGGCCTGTGCCTATGGAAGAGGTATTGGATAAACCCTCAACATCCATGACTACTCTGCCCAAAGAGCAAAAATTGTTTGGACTAGTGCTGAATAGGCTATGTACGAAACCAAACATATGTAGTATTCATCAGTATTGTTTCATGACATGCTGTTAAAATATTTAAAAGACATGAAACAACAAAAGAGGCGGAAAGAATCCACTGAAAATTACCTCTTGTAGCCCAATGGATATCATCACCTATCAATAAATTTGTGAGCTGAAAAATATAGGTGATTGGTTAATTTCATCCATTGGAAAAGTCCAAGTTGTATCCTCTAAGAGAAGAAGAGGACCGAGGAAGGAACTTGAAGAAGGTAGTAACCTTCAAGTATCCTTTATGGCCATGTACTAATATGTTTGTGGGGACAACATCGTGGTACAAAATCTGAAAATTTTGATTCAGAAGATCAAATGAGAAGACACCGAAAATTAAAACTAGATTTAAGAAAAGACCAGCACTGGATTGTGAACTTAGATTCCAAGTCTCACAATGATCATGTTCAAATGTGTAAAGGAACTCACATTTGAAACATATTTTTGGAATCACCTTGTATCTTCCCTTCAATCCATGTTCTTGTTTGATTGTTGGATTGATCTTATGTAAGATACTTGTATGTACATGTAGGTTCGCACTCTAGTATTGGATTATACTTGTCTCATTTCATTTCATATGCCCTGTGATTTGTGTATCTTTAGGAAATGAATGTAGTATGTGCATTACCTCATGTATAGGATGTGTATGGTATTCATACACAATGTCGTTTCATTCCAAGTTCATAAACTTGTGAATCCCATCTGGAATGAAACATGTTCTATGCCCTTAAATGGATTATCTTTGGTGTAACCTACCAAAACTGCTTGTCAAAATCCATTTATGTACCAATTTTTTTAAAGGATTTGGAGGAATGGTAAAAGTGTTTATTATGTTTTTGGAAAGAACATGATAACATGCTTAAGATCTGTGTGTGTAACATCGTACTTCAATTCCATATGCAGGGTAACCATATTCTAAAACAGGAAATGAATGTATGATTAGTGTGCTTTGATTTTCATTCCAATAAACATTAAATTATACACTATGTGGAATGAATTATGTTCATATATGTCTTACCTTGCTAAAACCTGGAAATGCCGCATCTTATGACATCACACACTTGGAAAATATCTTAAATTGGTGAATTAAATATGTCCAAGAATCTTGGATTGATTTGGATTCAGAAAGGAGATCCGTAATCCATGATATGTGCCTACTTTCAAAAGAGTGAATCGAATATACCAGTGGCACAGATACTTTGTGAATGTATGTATCATCACTGACATTAAAAGATGTATAACTAAGGCTTGAAGATCTCTGAACATCACAAGCACACACACACACACACATACATACCCAGTCTTCCTTCATTGTAAAACCCAGGTCGAAGGATAGATTAGTTGGAGGTACAGACAGGTCGGTACTATTGGAATTCAGAACACTGTCTGGAAGGGAGAAAAATCGTAAAGGGAGACAGGTCGGTATATATCGACATATCGTCACAGACAGGTCGTTGATCACGATCGGTTGGTGTATCAGAAAGAGTAAGTTAAAAAGGTCTCTTTCTGCGAAAAGCGATAGATCACTTCAAATAATTTTTTCTTCTCCTGTGGTTGAAATTGACATGGGACAAGCACACAATCATTATCGTGTCCTCTGATTCTGAGAATGACTGTGCCACTCAGTCTATCTCCACATTCATGGAAGGGCACAAAAAAAAAACAAAAGTACCAGACAAAAATCCTCTTTCCCTCCAGCATCTCATTCGGATGGTTCTGCTTAGGATAGGATTTCATGACATATGTTTCATATTTTTGGAAAAACTATATCATTGATATTTTGTCTAAGCATCCATGATTCCCCCTTTTAACCATATGCACTGATTTTTATCAATGAAATGATGTGGTTTAGTGTATGTGCAAATTTGATGAAATATATTCTATCCCTGGTCTATTGCTTACATGAATTTTGTAAAATAGACTTGCAAGTTGTTAGGGAGATGAGGATCGTACTGTGAAATTGCACATACTTTGGAGTTTGGGGGAACACAAAATATGTGCTGATTAGCCTTGTCACTGGTTATGATAGTATGAGAAGGAAGGGTAAAATAAGCTTGTAAGAAAGCTTGGAGAGAAATAAACTTAGAGGCAGCTAAGTTTATGGGGGAGCTGGGTCGAAAAAGCTAGAGCGAGGTGAATCCAGTCTTGCGAATAGATGGACTAAAGGAACCAAAAGGACAACCTTTCGGTCTTGCATTGGGACAAGCTTTGAAAGTCCTGTGTATATTCAGGAACAACAAGAAACCCAACCTGAGGTAGGAGAAGACCCCATAGTTGACAAAGGTGTCATATTCGAAGAACAACGAGAGGAAATGCAAGAATAAGCAGATGATGAGAATGGTCGTCGAAAAAAAAACGAAGACCTTATTGACAGTGAAAAGGATAACGAAGACTCTAACAACGTTTGGAGTGACTCTGATGAAGAAGAAGAGTATGAGCACCCTTCTCTAGATAATCTGGGCAGAAAGGTATTTCAACTAGAAAGGAGAATGGACTATCTTGAAAATAGTCTAAAAACTATCCGATTGATTGTCGGGGATCTAGTTGCTGCTACCTCCTTTTGTGATCGAGTTCTAGATACTCCATCTCCTCCTCCTCCTACACCCCCTCAAGATGGCTCAACTTAGGATAGTTCTTCGTTGTTTAGGAAAAACTATACTTTTGGTATTTTGATTAAGCATCCCTAATTGCCCCCCTTAGCAAAAACCATATGTACTTAATGCACATTTTTTCCAATGCAATGATATGGTTTGGTTTAGTGTGATATGTGTATTGTTGTGTATGTATGACATTTCTCTCTTGTGTATGATATACTAACATCCAGGTTTGAATGACTTAGTTTTGTATTGTCATGTTAGGGAGATAAGGGTTCGAGCTGTGATGCTACACATATCCTTAGAGTATGGGGGAGCACAAAATACGTCCTAATTAGCTATTGTCACTGATCATGACAGCTTGTGGGGAAAGGAGAATGTAAGCTTGAAAGCTTGAAGAAAAATCAACTTAGGGGTAGCTAAGCTTGTGGGGAGCAAAGAAGAAAAAACTAAGAAAAATAGCTTAGAGAATGGGGGAGGAAACTCGAACAAGCTAGGGATATTAGCTTAACCCTTGAAGCAATATGCTGGAAATCAGCTCGTGCAAAGGCATATAAACCTTGTTGCACGAAATGAGTGCACTAATCCATGGGGTGAACCATGTGTGAGATTCAATGGTGCTTGATCTCAAGAAGCATAGGAGAGTGCTTGATCTTGATGCTTTCCTACTACCCTTTACAATTGAATGAAAAAATGGGGGAGAAAATAGTAGAAGCTAGGAAGCACACAAAACCAATTAGGAGAATAATTGGTGGAAGGAAGATCTAAAGCAAGAATATTGGGAGAGTCTAGCTAGCAATTCATTGGTGTATGGGGATAAAATCTTATTTAGTTGATGGATGTTTATGGTTTGGACTAACCCATCTAATGATTGTCTAGTGTTGCTTGCTCTTTGTGCTTAAACAGAAAAATGAAAATGAAGCAAGCTGAGCAAGAATATGAAAATCATAGTCTTGTTAATCCATTTGAATATACATGAAATTGATGTAATGTTTTGTATTCAAATGTGTTATAATAAAGGGTGGACTTGTAATTAGGTTAGCTTCTAGGTTTTGTCATCTAATTAACAAAGGGGGAGATTGTTAGTGCTCCGACTTGACTGAGTCCCTGTTTGTCAATTACATGACTCAGGTAGAAGCACTTGCCAAGAAGCTTAAAAGACTCAAGATCATCGAGGAATAAGATCATGCTCCACCAAGCTCAAAGCTCATCATCATGGCAATCACAAGAACATGTATATGGCCATAGATGATCCTAGGTGGAACCCACACCTGAGAGATGACTACTAGACTTAGTTGCATATGTTAGTATTTAATATAAAATGTCTAGAGAGGAAGCTGAACAGTGAATTGGAAGTGAACTTGGAAACATGAATTATATTCACTGCCAGCACGACCAATCTATCTCACCGACCCCACGGTGTAGTTAGGATCGACCCATTGTGGTCAAGGACTGGTCGGCCAGATAGACATTGTTTTTGGAACTTCGAACTGTCATTCTACATATGCCTCTGATTGAGAGTCTCTTATGCACCGACCCCTCGGTGATGAACTTGAAGGACCCTCGTGGTCAACGACTCGTTGGTATAAAACTTATAAGTTCTAGACTCGGAACTTATAAGGGCTCTCAATAAAACAGACATCTCGGTATATCGCGACTGACCGAGAGTAACAAGACTGACCCGTCGGCAAAGGGCGACAGGTCGTTCTGGTAACAGGTTTCCTAAATGGAAACTACTGTCAAGCATTCTTTGCACCAGAACGAGTCTCTTGTATGGACCGACCCACCATAGGTGTCATTACTGTCGACCCATCGGTGACAACGACTTGTTGACCTAGAAGTAATTATGTCGTTGAGGTGCATTTAATGCGCAACGGTCGGGTGGTTGAACGGTAATAAATATGAACACTGACCTATCGGTTCTGGACAGTCAATATGACCGTTAAAACTCATCTATAAATATGAGTGTTGGGTGATCGTTTTACTATCTTCCTTGAGCTTAAAAAGAGTTAAGTACTCTAAGGAATGATCAACACTCTTGAGAGAAAGATCATAAACAATCAATCTTTGGATTGTGTTTGCAAGTGAGAAAGATAGGAGGACAGAAAAATCATAAATAACCAATCTTCGGATTGAGTTTGAAAGTGAGAGAGTTATAAACTAGGAAAACTTTGGTTAAGCCAAGTTCCCTTGTCGCCCCCAAGATTGTGATTGCTACACAACGACTGTAAGAATGAGCGTCGAGACAACTTGGGTGGGATCTTCAAGAAGCACACATCAATAAGAAAGAGCTTTAAGGCAAGTTCTTCTTGGTTTTTAATTTTCCTTTTTAAAAACCTGTAACTCGATAGTGGATAAAGGAGAGGTACTCCGGAACCACTATAAAAAACTCTAGAGCGTCGTCTTTGACATAGGGGTGGGTGGAATTCCCGGCCAATTGAGTGAGGTGGAATTCCTACTCTAATTGTGAGAGTGTAAGTCTCCACATCGTGAATTTGGGGATAGTTCAAGGTTGAGCGAGTCCTAAAAGTAGATGTAGGTTGGCGAACTAAACCACTATATATCTTGTGTCCATATGTTTGTGGTGTTAGAGCTATCTTCTTGTGTTGATTGTTGATCACATTTGCTAATACACACACACTCTTGATTGTTATATTCGCTGAATTTAAACGAATCAATCAAGTAAAATAAAAAGGGACCAACGATATTTGGATTGATCGATTCACCCCCCCCCCCCCATATTTGGATTGACCGATTCAACCCCCCTCCCTCCTCCTCCTCTAGGGTCAATCAGGTTGTTCTAGCACCTGTATAAAGGGTACTTTCAGATTTCTTGGCCACCTCATGGTATATGATTATGTCATATCAAGAATCTTTGAAATCTTGAACCTAGCCGTAATTTGCAACCATATGCAAAATCTATGCAGGCTCCTCACTCTATGGAATAAAAAAAAAATCCTATCCGTGATTTCCAATGTGGCAAATAAGGAAAACTTCAAGAGGCTCCTTTTTAATTTTAAAAGATTATGCCATCTCATGATTTCAAAAGTCTCCTTTGGTATTTTAAAAAAGATTATGAATAATCAATTTGCCTCCTCATGGATTAATCAAATATCCGGATTGGCAATAAAGGACATGTGGCGAATAATTGAGCTGGCTCTTGGGTGGATATCATTAAAATTAAAGTTTGAAATATGAGATTTGAGTGTACTGTATTGCCTTATACAACCTCGAGGCCTCGAGACTTGACTGTTGTATAACAGTCTTATATATTCATGGCTGGCTGAATTAAAAAGGGTGTTCTGAACATTTGAAAAACAAAAACAAAAACCGGAGAGCTTTCTAGCCCCTTGTCACTCCTTCTTCATCATCCTTTAACAAGGATATATTTGGGTATTCAATACCTTATGTTTGATGAAGTTGAGGGTGTTTACCTAGGCCAAAAAATCAGTCATATTATTATCTTAATACCCTTATTCCGATGTGCCAATAATCAACTCTGATAGATCTGATCTGAAGGAAGAAGTATAGAGTCATTCAGCAGAGAAGAACACACATTCTGAAGATTGGTTAAGGCCCAAGGCAAATGTTCCTTCTTCTCTTTTATTTGATATCACTTGTAAGATGGATTAGAACATTGGATTCGAACGACGACAAAAAAAAAAATAGCGTCGAAGATTAGACCATTTGGGCCGAACCTCTATAAAAAACTAGATTGTACTATTTGAGTGTGAGGCACATTCATAGTATATTAGGACGACCCTAGAGTTGGGAAGCTTGATAGTGGATGTAGGTTCAAGTGAACCGAACCACTATAAATGATTGTGCAATGTGATTTGTTTTGATGGTTTGATTCATTTGTTTATCACCTAAACACACGTTTATTCTTATACACATATTGTTAAATTGATTTATTTTAAAAAGGGGAATAAAATCGGATCAAACCTATTTACCCCCTCTAGGTCTTGCATCATTCTAGTAACGGAAGTTCAAAGAAATGTATTGATTGGATGATCTAAAGAGCTGTTTTACACATCCAGTTTAGACCATCTATTTGCCGTTCTTAGAAGTCCTTCTATCAGCAACCGGGATAATCTTGACAGATTGTTCTCTGAGCTGTCATCAATCCATGGAGGGGCCTAAAAGATGAAGGGTCTCCATATAATACGTACATGCCACGTGTAGAGAAATGAAAGGCCTAGGATGTAAATGTAGGATGGAGGAAGTGCTTGAAGAACCATGCACAGAGAATGGAAACTGATCTCTCCGGTAGCCCTCTCTGGGGCCTCCATGCATTGTGTTGAATCATGGCCAGCTGTTGAAGGGCCCTCTGCTTCTGGAGATGCTGGTCGACCAACCGGATCCTCGACCCCTCCGCCTTCCCTCCGCCCAAGCAGTCTTCTTCTCCCAAACTCTTACTTTGTTGCTCGAATTTGACCTGTTATGGCATCCCTCAGGCACAGGAACTGCTTCGATATTTTCTGCAAGGGAAGTGTTGTGTACGTCTTTGCAGAACCCACACCGGCTGCCGCTTTAAATGAAGAAACCACGATTTGCATCTGGTGGTGGTACTTTCTGTATCTTTGTTCCGCCTTCATTTCAGCAAGAAAAATGCATAAGCAAGAAGAACCCAAAGTTAGCAGATGGATTCGCTTAACATAAATGCAATTTCCATGAAAATTAACATAAATTTGAGATGGATTTTGATGCAGTGCGACCCGAGATCCGGCAATGGGTTGGCGACGATCGAATTCTAACCGGCCTTGATGATCAGTCGATGAGCGATTGGGTTTAGATCAGTGGCTGTTTGGTGGGGCCAAAGGACCTAAATGGTGGTTTCGGCCCAAGTGAAATGGGTTCAGGCACAATGCCACGTGGATCAAGGGATAGTCAAAGGTGTGGGAATTAAGTTAGGTGAAAGGCAAGGTGGTAAAAAAGAGAGGTACTTGTTGGTTGGGCATGGGAGATGGATAAAGTTTGGGCTAGTAGTGGAATTGGGACCATAGTAACGAATACGGTTCTCGGGATATTAACGGCAACGGTTAATAACGGGATATTTTCAAATTCTTGGATTTTTAACGGGAATTTAACGGAAAAATCTCGCGGAAAATATAAATATTTAAAATAATAATAAAAATTAATATAATAAAGGGATTTTTTCTGAAGTTTGTATTATGAGATAATTTAAATCAAATAAAGGGATTTTCAAATTTACAACCTGAAATAAATTTAATTATTTAAATAATAAAATTTATTTTAAAACTTTAAAGTTATTTTTTAAGCAGTGTGTACTTTGAAAATTTCTCAAATTAAATATCCGGACTAATTACGATAACCTGATAAAAATACTTTTAGACTTCAAGGTCTTTTGACACTCCTAAATATTTAAAACACAGTATTTTACAAATAAGGGTATCTTTAGGGTGTGCCAAAAACACATTTAGGAGTATTAAAAGTCCTTAAAGTCTTAAAGTATTTTTATCAAATTATCGTAATTAGCCCGGATATTCAATTTGAGAAATTTTAGAAATACACAGTGCTTAAAAAATAATGTGCATAGTGTATTAAATAATAAAATCTCCTTTAAAACTTTAAAGTTATTTTTTAGGCACTGTGTATTTCTAAAATTTCTCAAATTGAATATCCGGGCTAATTACGATAATTTGATAAAAATACTTTAAGACTTTAAGGACTTTTAATACTCCTAAATGTGTTTTTGGCACATCCTACAGACACCCTTATTTGTAAAATACTGTGTTTTAAATATTTAGAAGTGTCAAAAGACCTTGAAGTCTAAAAGTATTTTTATCAGATTATCGTAATTAGTCCGGATACTTAATTTGAGAAATTTTCAAAGTACATACTGCTTAAAAAATAACTTTAAAGTTTTAAAATAAATTTTATTATTTAAATAATTAAATTTTATCCATGTTGTCGTGTCGTTTCCAGAATTCCAGCGGCGTGTGTACGTGAATGGTATAGCGCCCGTGAAGGAGTGTAGCGTATGTCTGTGAATAGCCGTATAAGTAAGAAAACATTTAACCGGTAAAAATGCGTTTTTACCATTTTTCGCGTTAAAAACGCGTTTTTAACGGTAAATTCTCGATAAAAATGGCATAGGCGATAAAATCGCGTTTTTAACCCGGTAACGTTATTTTCCCGATATTTTTGCGGTAAAAACGAAAATATCGACGGTATTTGTTACACTGATTGGGACGAAGAGGGTGAACGGCGAAGCGGCAGCAGGCGATGAAGTCTCTGGCTTCAGGCAGTGCGGCTCAACAACAGATGGGCTCTCTGTTCATCAGAGAAGAAGAAGCAGAGATGGCACTGATAGGTGTGGTTCGGATAGCAACCACACTCGCGGCCTGGCGGTAGCAGGACAGATCTGGATCTGTCCCAAATAGCAAGAAGCAGATCCAGGCGAGTAGCAGGGACACCCGACGAGTCTCATGCAACAGCAGAGTGATGTATAGATGGCTGCAAGGATAGCAGCCTCAAGCAGCAGCAGAAGAAGAGGAAGTGGCCTGACTGTATTTGCAGGAGTCAATTCAAGCTACAATAGGGTTGCTTGATGCAGTGCTGGCAGCAGCAAGAATGATCCGGACCGTAGCAGATTTTCAGGAGGAAGAAAAGAGAAATAATGGAAGAAGAAGAAGCACAACTAATGTTGCTTCAAAAGAGAAGAGGGATAAAGGAGAGGAAGAAGAGCAAAAGGGGAAGAATAGTAGTTTTCAATTCGCGAATATCTGGTTGTATCTTCCTTTCCACCACGGTACTATCTTTATAACAAGTCAGAGTCGGTTGTGTCACAAAAAATCTGGGATGCCATCGGCTGAGATTAGAAGTTTCCTTTGCTATCGCCTGAGATTAGAAGTTTCCTTTGCAAGAGTTTTGCCCCGTCCGTCCGTAGGAGACGGGATTCGGAAGGCAAGCCACCTTAGGAAAGGCAAGTCGATTGGAAGTCTTGGGAGAGGAAGACTCCTCGCGTGTGGGTCTCAAGTGTGCTACATCAGATTTTGGGTTTAATTAGACAATTTTACATAAAATGTTTCTCTCTCTCTCCAAACAAAAAGAACAGAAAAGAGAGTCTAATTCTTAGAATCTAAATATTATAAAAGAGAGTCTAAAGTAAAGATCTTAATAAATTAAGGAAACCTGACAATAAAATCACATAGGTTGTACCTTTATCATTTTCAGTTTTTTAAAAAAATCTCATTTTTTTGAGATGGACAATCTACTTAGATTTAAAGTCTATTTTATGAATTACATATAGACCGAATTTCAGTTTAAAAATTAAATCTAATTTGATTTTAATAATCGAAAACACCAAAAAAAATTAGATGAAATATCTATACTTTAAAATTTTATTTGAAATTCCGTGTCCAAATAAAATAATAGTTCATTGAGTTAACTTTGGGAACTACCAATTAAATTTTATTAAACTTTAAAAAATAATAAATTGGAAACATAACTAGGTGCAACCGAATTGATAAGTTGTATCTAGCCATCTACAAGCATGTTTTCCTTGTATAAGAAGATTGTGTTTTCCAAGAAGAGGTCGAGAGCAACATCTTCTCCATTTTGTAAGCTCCCTTCATACTAGAGAAGGCATCCAAATAGAATTTGAAATTCTCTATGAGAAGTCTCTCCATTTCTCCCCATCCAATCTTGGATCATGAAAATAAAAGTTTATTTCAAAATATCAATTATTTAAATAAATGTCAAAGTTAGAAGTAAAACTAAAAAATTCCATTGTAGGAGTTTTTATTCTAAAACTTACGTTACATTTATTTTGCACTATCACCTTGATGAGAAAAACTATTTAAGAAATAGATCAGGTGCAACTTTGGGCTGAAACCTGACTCTAATCCATGTCAAACATAATTGAGCCCCACCTGCCCGACCCGAGTTGGTAACACAAATTTCTTGACCCATCTGAATCCGAATTGTTGACCCGACGTTATTCCACCTGACCCGAATTGGACCTGCGGCCCGACCCGACCCGACCCAACCCAACTTGGATCTGGAGCCCAACCCATGTTTACTGCGGTGGTTATTCCTATGTGGCTATACCTTCGCTATATCAGTTTCAAAGTAAAATATTTACCTATAACCATTTTGATTTTTGATACATGTTCTTGTTGTAAACCTTTTTTTTAAGAAAAAAAAACTATTTAGTGTATGTACTCAAATGAAAAATTCTATATGGCATAGCCATGTTGATTCACATCTTATTGATTAAAAATTATTTAATAACAATTGGCTCAAACCAAAGTCCAATTAAAATTGTAACGAGATCATTCTCCACACATGATATGATTGTCTTGAGGTGGTGAACATGAAGTGAAGCAATGGTATAAATCAAATCTAAGTGATAACGGAAAAGATCACTTTAATTAAATTCCTGAAGTCCAGAAATTGGAAGACAAAGGAAGAGAAAGAGAAAAGGTATGGAAGGTCTTATGTATTTAGAGGGGGAGATTTTCTTATCTGGGATCTATCTTTGTATCTGAGGCTATGTAACGTACCTACTTCTGAGTTGTCCAGCTAGATTACGATCAGCTGCTGGGGATCGGTTAACAGATCAGCAGGATTGGGTTGGATCACCACTAGCTGCTGGATGAGGATTATCATAGAGAGCTTTGCTATTTTATCTTTCGTTTGAATTTTGAAAGTATTTCCTTTTAATCAACTGCTCCGTGAACCAGCTGGCCGAGATTGTAGGAGTCTTTAATCTCTTTATTTAGAGTCCTTCATGAATAAAATTATTATGGATTTTGATTGATAAAAAACAGCCTAGGAGGGTGGGTTCCACGAACATACCCAAGCAACTTCCCTTTCTTCATTTCTTTTTCCAATTCGGCACTGAGAGACACAGTAAGTTGTGTCTCATAGTGGAAACACAACATGTCTTCCGCAAGGTATCAGAGCAAGGTTACAATGGCTGACGGCACCCATCTCGGGAAGATTGATGATACACTTCATCTCCTACACAAAACCGTGGAAGCATAGGCCAAGTGGATGGATGATTTGGTCGGCCAGGCGGCTGCTATGAGCACTCGTCTACAGATAGTTGATACAAGGCTCCATAGTATATCTCAGTCTCTCTCACTCGATGTAGGGGAAACATCGATGCGCCATAACAGGGGGCCACAGTTGAAAAATGGTGACGGTGACCATGCCGTCTTCCGACGTACAACTCGTCCAAGGTTCGACGGTACTGACCCGTCAGGTTGGATCTATCGAGCAGAACAATTTTTCCTTCATCAACAGACCCCGACGTCTCAGAATTTGCGGATGGCTTCCTTCCATTTAGAGGGAAAAACACTACAATGGTTCAGGTGGATGGAGTGATCCAATGCAATAGCCAGTTGGGATGACTTCACGCATGGATTCATGGTACGGTTTGGACCATCATCCTATACCGATGTCACTTCGTCCCTCACCAAGCTACGCCAAACGGGTTTAGTGGAAGATTATCAGACTCACTTTGAAGAGCTCACAAACCAAACTGAAGGACTCCATGAGACTTTCATGGTGAGTTGCTTTTTGGGTGGTCTGAGGGATGACATCCAACTCAGTGTCATGATGTTGAGACCACAGACATTGTCAAAAGTAGTAGGACTTGCCCGGTTACAAAAAGAGAAGGTCCTGGCCAGGAAAAGACAGTTCCGCCTAGATCAGGGGCGTTCTAGGACGCAATCATCATCGATATCAACAGGGCTTATTAAGGCTCCCGTACCCGTTATAAAAAAGCTTACCCCCTTGGAAACAAGAGAACGGTGACAAAAAGGAATGTACTAAATGACGAAAAATTTGCTCTGGGCCACAAATGTCGCACTCAAAAGTTGTTTCTCATGGAAGGTAGTTGGCCTGACGATGTTAACATTGAACTGGAGGAGGAAATCGACGGAGAGTAGGAGGAAAATGACGGCTCTAACCTTCAGCCGGAAATTTTTTTACACGCCGTGACTGGGGGTCATGCTCCCCAAACCAAGCGTCTAAAGGGACAATTGGGTCGAATTATGGTGAAGATTCTGGCGGGCTCGGCAGCACACATAACTTCATGAGCCCGCATGTAGCTGCTAAAGCCTCTTTGCCAGAAACACAAGATGTAACATTTGAGGTCGTCGTGGCTAATGGTGACCGAATCCAGTGCTCTGGAGTTTGCAAGGGGGTCATCCTCAAAGTGCAAGGGCTGGAAGTGCTGGCCAATTTTAACTGCTTGCCTTGGGAGGATATGACGTTGTCTTAGGGGCCCAATGGCTACAAACCCTAGGACCCATCACAATGGACTTCCAAAAGCTGACTATGTCTTTCCACATCCACAACCGACTCCAGCTGTGGGAAGGTGAAGATCGACAAGGGGTAAGGGTGGTTAATGAGTCTCGAGCTAAGCACATGAGCCCCAGTCGTAACCCCAGCTACCTACTCTAGATCTATTCTATTCAACCTGAGTTTAATAAGGCTCCAATGGCTGGGGAACCAATCCCCTTGGTTGATCTGCTGGAACAATACCAGCATGTTTTCAATGAGCCAAAAGGATTGCCGCCATGTCGATCTCATGACCATCATATACCACTGTTGTCGGATGCTACACCAGTCAGTGTTCGTCCATATAGGTAACCTTATTATCAGAAGATAGAAATTGAAAAGTTGGTGTAGGAGCTCATACAAAGTGGGGTCATTCGTCCTAGCCAAAGCCCATTCTCTTCTCCGGTACTTTTGGTGCGCAAGAGTGATGGGTCTTGGCGAGGTTGATTATCGTGCTCTCAATCAACAGACTATCAAGGATCGATTTCCCATCCAGTAATTGAAGAATTGTTGCATGAACTCCAAGGGGCTTAAATCTTTTCTAAGCTTGATCTCTGCTTTGCTTATCACCAGATTCGGGTCAAGCCTGAAGACGTGCCCAAGACAGCCTTCAGGACGCATGATGGGCACTATGAGTTTCTGGTAATGCCCTTCTACCTAACTAATGTCCCGGCCACCTTCCAAAGTCTGATGAATGAAATATTCCGACCATATTTGCGGCGCTTTGTTCTGGTATTCTTTGACGATATCTTGGTCTATATGTTTCGGTGGAGGATCATAAAGCTCATTTGGCGTGCATTTCAAGTATTCTCTGGGATCTCCAGTTGTATGCTAAGAGAAGTAAGTGTAGGTTTGGTTTTTCTATTGTGGAATATTTGGGCCATCTTATATCAAAGGAGGGTGTAGCTACTGATCCTAGCAAATTGAAGAGTATGGTTACGTGGCCCCAACCAAAGACAGTACGAGGATTGCGAGGGTTCCTTGGGCTTAAAGGTTATTACATGCGTTTCATTAAGAACTATGGCCAGATTGCACGACCATTAACGGATATGCTCAAAAAAGACTCTTTTGCCTGGATTCCTCAAGCTGTGACATCATTCCAAACACTTAAGGATGTGATGAGCAAGCCGTCGGTCTTGGCACTGGCTGACTTCCAACAGCCTTTTTTTGTGGAGTGTGATGCCTCAGGCACGGGGGTAGGTGCGGTTTTGACTCAAAACGGGCTACCTATTAACTGATTTTAGCCGGGCACTATCGGGTAAGTCTTTGTTTTTATCACCATATGAGAAGGAATTGTTGGCCTTGGTTATGGCCGTGAAGAAATATGGTCCTTATTTGCTGGGTCGCAAATTTGTGGTAAAGACAGATCATAGAAGTCTGAAATTTTTATTGGAACAAAAGGTGGGAACTCATTCTCAGCGGCAGTGGATCTCTAAGCTATTTGGGTACGACTTTACAATTGAGTATCGCAATGGAAAATTAAGCACAGTCGCTGATGCTCTCTCCCGCCAAGAAGGTGAGCTCTCGGCCCTGTCCTACACAGTGCCAACTTGGACCGACGATCTTCGTGTTGCTCAGTCAACCGACCCCCATGTTCAACACCTTCAAACACAATTGCAAAAGGGATCGCTGGATCCTACCCGTTATACCGAGCACGACGAATTCTTATTTTACAAGGGCCTCTTCTATGTACCACCAGACTCGTCAGTAGTTCAAAAGGTATTGTCCCATGTCCACGACAGTCCAGTGGGAGGGCACTCGGGTTTTCATAAGACTTATCAGCGCCTCAAGTGTGACTTTTATTTGCCGGGCATGAAGCATGATGCTCGGAAGTACATACGGCAGTGTGATCCTTGTCAGTGCAATAAGGCTGAGAACGTCTTGCCAGCAGGGCTATTACAGCCGTTGGACATACCGACTGCACCGTGGGTGTCCATTTCCATGGATTTTATTGAAGGGTTGCCACGGGGAAAAAGTACTATCGTGGTTGTGGTGGATAGGCTGAGCAAGTACAACCATTTCATTGCTATGGCCCACCCTTTCACCACCGCCGGCGTAGCGCGTATCTTCCTCGATCATGTCTTTAAACTTCATGGAATGCTGGAATCTAATGTCAGTGATCGGGACCCTATTTTTTTGAGCCTGTTTTGGAAGGAATTTTTCACGCTTCATGGCACCAAACTTCAAATGAGTTCAGCATATCATCCTCAGTCAGACGGCCAAACATAGGTGGTTAATAAATGTGTTGAGCATTATTTACATGTTTTAGTTGCTTAAAGCCAATAGACTGGAGCCGATGGCTTTCAATAGCTGAATTTTGGTACAATACCAGCACACATGCCTCAACCAAATTGTCTCCTTTTGAAGCAGTCTATGGGAGACCTCCACCTTGCCTTTCGACTTATGTGCGGGACACCACTAGGGTCGAAACTGTGGATTCTGCATTACGGGGTAGACAAGCCATCTTGTACACCTTGAAGGATAACCTTCGTGGCGCTCAATGCCGTATCAAATCATATGCGGATCAACGTCGTACTAAGCGTGTCTTTGCTGTAGGCGATTGGGTGTTCCTGAAGGTACAACCCTACCGTCAACAAGCTGTCCACTTGTGGTCCAATGCTAAACTCGCCCCAAAATTTATGGGCCTTTTCAGGTTCTCGAGCGCATAGGCGAAGTGGCATATTGCTTGGACTTGCCTGCTTTATCACGCATTCACCCTGTCTTCCACGTTTCTTATCTTAAAGGATGTGTCACCTTGCCAATTCGACCTTCCTCCTGTGGACGGACAAGGCGAGTTTGACTTGGAGCCTGAGAGGATTTTGGATCGCAGGGTGGTTAGTCGAGGTCGATGTGCGGCTACCAAGGTCTTGGTTAACTGGTGGGGGCTGAGCTGTGATGATGCCACTTGGGAGTTGTACCATAAACTGCGCGAAAAGTATCCTAGTTTACGTCGCAAGGACGACATCGAACTCAAGCCGGGTGGGATGTAATGTACCTACCTCTGAGTTGTCTTGCTAGATTAGGATCAGTTGGGGATCGGTTAACAGAACAACAAGATTGGGTTGGATCACCACTAGCTACCGGATGAGAATTATCATAGAGGGTTTTGCTATTTTATCTTTCGTTTGAATTTTGAAAGTATTTCCTTGTAATCAGTTGTTCCGTGAATCAGCTGGCCGAGAATGTAGGAGTCTTTAATCTCTTTATTTAGAGTCCTTCATGAATAAAATTATTATGGATTTTTATTGCTAAAAAATAGCCTAGGAGGGTGGGTTCCTCGAAAATACCCAAGCAACCTCCCTTTCTTCCTTTCTTCTTCCAATTCAACACTAAAAGACATAATGAGTTGTGTCTCACAGTGGAAATACAACAGGTCTTCTGCAGGCTAGCCACAGATCCTATTTCCCATTTGATTTTCCAATTTAAGACGATTCAAGCTCCTCCGATGGCTTCTAAGAAAAGCCCAGATCTTAAATCTGACTTGTTGCAATGAAAACATGAAAAAGGACCAAAATCTCACAGAGGGGACATAGTTTAGTATTCCAAATTTACTTTTCCTTTATTAGTTTCGTTAGATGGGGAGGAGAAGGAAGAATCCCATAATGTCATAAACCAGTGAAGAGTGGAACTACAGGGAATGACTGATTAGAATTAAGGGGAGTGGAACTTTAAATTTTATATTACTTAGGAAAATCAGGTGGGGTCGAGTCCTGTTGGATTGGGTTGAATTTTAAATTCCTTAGCCAAATTCGACCCGAATTTATGCGAGTTGTTTTTTTCTTAACTCAACCTGACCCTAATTTAAAATTTGTACAACCTAGCCCAAAAACTTTTCGAGTCGAGTCAGGCGGGTCGAGTCAAAACCCGACCCAAGTTTCACCCTAGGTGCAATCCAATTTGGTTGGCGATAGAGTGAGTATTTTTACGACAAAGCATTTGACATAACACTTAATAAATGAACATTGTTGGTGATGGTTAAGGTTGGATCATTCAATTGATAAATGTATTAGTTCAAATAAACTTTTTTAATAAATTAGTAAAATTAATTCATTTGGTAAATGGTTACGTTCACTATCAGTTAGATCAATCCTATTTAATAAAGGAGTCATGATGATGCAACCCAATTCCAAATATAGAACTTTGATATCAATCTGACGCAATCCAATTGGTGTTGTGGAATTGGACATGCAAGACAGGCAAAGTTGGACATTCTGTTCGATGTGGTGTGCCAAAGGTGCTACACGCAGCTCTAGTAACTATTGTTGTAACTCGAGATAACTATCCAATCGAACTATCTAACGAACCACACAAGCAATATGGAAACGTATCCAGTGTTGGCCAAATGTGCTCCCGTCCAAGAGGAATGTTACATGCACACCTCGAAGAACAATTGGTCTCGAAGTTCTAGTTCGCATGGTTGAAAAACAAATATATGAGTTGGACTTCAAAAAATTAAATTAATTTAAAACACGAAAGCAATATCTCATTTGATTCAACCATCATTGAAATATATTATCCTTTATTCAGTAACCACTTACAAATATTATAAATAACTCGGCATCCACTCTTGGTTACCTTGTCCCAATTCAGACTCAAATCGTCCCGGCTCGAACTCGAGTGCTCCAAATCTAACTTGATTCCCCCCGATTCGAACTTGAACTGTCCCGACTTGGACTCGAATCACTCTGACTTGTACTGGAAATGCCCTGGATCAGACTCGAATCATCCCAGCTCAGACTAAAATGTCCCAACTTGGACTTCGGTTCAAAGACGTACAATAAAGCAAGGTCTGAGACAGTCACTGAATTGACAATATATAGACTCAGTCAAGGCACTAACAATCTCCCCCTTTGTCAATTTCGTAACAAAACCTATACTCTGACAAATATAGGTTGTTTTGACACACTCCCAAACATTATAACAATTATTACAAGCCTTTGAAAAAAAAAATATTACAACTAATATAATGACATTTTTCAAAACTAGACATAGATACAACTTGATGTCTGTGATTCTCTTGTTTTTTCTCTTCTCTCTCCCTGAAATTATGCCTGAAAAAATATTCTTGCAAAAGAACATACAACATATTTGGTGGGATTTTTAAATATCCCCCTCAATATTAGCACCTTCACTCCCTTTTTTTGTCAAAAATTGACATAGGGTGCCTCAAACAACAATAAATAATCATAAAATCCAAGCTTAGAAAAATAAATAGCCCAATATTATCACATCGGCACAAGTTAATTGGGTTTTCCAACTCGTTCAAGTTTTATTAATCCATTTGAAATTTTGACCCGGACCTTTCTTCTCAAATCTATGGAAGTTGGGCATTTTGATTCCTCCTCTTAGAACATTTGGCCCATATCTAGTAAATTGAGACAAGAAACCCATTAAGATATTCCAATCCATAACATTGGGAGATCTTCTCATATCCCTATAAGATGCACCAGTGTAGGGATGATGTGAGTGATGTGAATCATTATGCTTCTTAGGGAAATTCACATTACCAAACCGATTTGCCTTTTCTTAGTTTCAAAGTGCGACTTTCCTCTAAAATTTTCTTTAGTATTATTTTTCCTTTTCGTTGCACCTTTTGAATGATTTTTAACATTTTTCTTTTCAAGGTATAATTCCCTTAACTTGCATTCATATTTGAAATGACCAATTTTGTTATAGTAAAAGCAAGTTTAGTGATCTTTCTTCTTTCCAGTCATCTCTTTTACAAGCATGGTGGGCGAGATGGGCATCTCCACATTTTCCTTAAGGTTTAACTCGGTTTTGTCACATGAGATTGATTATTGGCTTTCAAAGTAGTATGCATACATAGACCCTTAAGGAATTGATCTTTATGTACAACTTCTGATGACTGTGTGGAGGTTGTGAGGATTCCATAATTTTCTTCAACAGTTATACCTTCATAAATCCTTTCCAAATAATCCCGTACTTTTTTTCTTCTAATACTTATGATAACTGTTGATGTGCAAATTTTAAATTTATAAATCTTGTAAGTGCACGAACCATGCATAGTATAGCAGTATGAGTGCGAGGTCGATCCCAAAGGAAATCCACAAAATATATGCTTAAAATTAAATTGGTACCTTTAAAAAGATAATCTTAAGAAATGTAATACATGGAATTACAATTTTAATTTAGATCTTAGAAAACCAAAGTTAACACCATTATTATCTAACTTGTGAATTTAACAAGTCGAGCATCAAACCCATCTTCTTTTTATTAAATTGGTGAAACATAGATATGTAGTCTCATCTTAATTTAAAATCACATGTTTTAAGATCAAAATAGCATATCTCCAACCTTAGTTAGGTTAATCTTGAGAGAGAGAATTTTTTGATATAAAGAATTAAAGAATAAAATACATGAATATACAAGACTTAAAATAAAAACATCAAAATAAATTGAACATTTAAAATATAACAAACAAACAAAGGAACTAACGTAATAAAAGACTAGAAATAAAATTGCAAGTAAAATAAATGACAGAATTTAAAGGTGCAAAAAGTAAAGGGTGGTTGTTGAAATAGACCGCTCATCGCCCAAAATGTGTAAACAAATACAAAATCTAGATTTGAATTTCGCGAAAAAATCCCAATCTCAATTGAAGTTCTTTCATCAAAATCAAGAATTATAAACTTTAATTTAAGAAGTCGGGCCTTAGTAACTTAGATTCAACACTTACAATCTAAGTCCTAACTATTTCATGTCCAATTAAATAAACAAATATTATAAACTAAAGATCAAATCAAAACAATAATCAAAGAAATCTGAAAAGTGGATGTTACAGGGTTCTAAAGCAATATCTTGTATTTATTTAATGAAAGAATTAAATACAGGAAATTATAAATTAAATACAAGGAAAACAACATAAAAAATAAAAATTTACAACTCTCACTTGTAAATTCGAGTGGTGCTCCTATCTTCTTGTCTTTTCCTCCAACCTTTAGTCTTTGTTGAGCACTAAAATATTACATTTCTATCCCTGATATTTAGATCAGTTAGCCTTGGTTTTGTGTATATAAGATGCATTTAATGGTATATTTTAGTTTTGTAGGTAAATTCAGGGAAATACAGAAAATCATCATAAATCAGTGGATAATTACCGGAAAAGAGCTTAAAATGGAAGATTTGAAATTTTATAATTAATTCAGGCCACTTTTAGGTTTTCAAATGTAAATTGATTAATCTGGATTCGTTTATAAGAGTCTGGATAAAGTCAATAATTTATATTTTAAGTGGTTGATTAATTATTTAATTCCAATAAAAGAGAGTCTGCAATTAAAGAGGCCAAGAGTTTGAAATCAAGATCCATGGGCCAAAGATCCACTGAAGTTGGGCCAAATTTTGCTCCAAATGCCAGACACTGGGCCAGGCCAAGCACTACATGCACATTCTCCAATGTGGGCTAGGCCTAAGTGAATCCAAGTCTAGCAAGCCCAAGTTCACATACTCCAGTCCAAAAGGTCTAAGCCCAATTCAAGATCCAATGCTCCATGTCCATATTCTAATTTTGCAACCCTAAGCCCATATCAAAAACCCAAATCCTTATCCATGCAATCTTAACCATCCAATTTTCATGCACTAATATCCACCATCCATTTAATCATGCATCAATATCCACCATTCATTTCATGCATTCCATCCAAACTATCCATTTGCATTCATCAAATTAGGTAAATCTTAGAGCCTCCCATCCAATCCGAACCGTCCATCCATCATGATTAGATCTAGGTCATCCAATCCATCCATCATATAGACTAACCTTAGGATTATGATCATCCATGCATCGCCTAATCATTCATCCATTTAGATCATCCATCACATATTAGAGCCATTAGATCTTAACCAATTAATCATAGCCCTTCATTTGATCCATCTATTTAATAAAACCCTAGGATCCCCAAGACAATCCAAATCCAATCCACATGATGGTCACACAATTTGGAAACCTCCATACGTATAACACAATGGAAAATCCCTATTCTTTTTGAAAGTTCCCATTTTTAATGTGCTAGAACATCTTATTAACCCTAGAGAAGGGGGGGGGGGGGGGGGGGGGGGGGGGTGAATAAGTCAATCACATTTTCCATGGTGTTTACAAATTTCTTGATTATTTAAGGTGCAACGAAATGTTTATCAAGAGATTTGTTTAGTGAGATAATTTCATTATGCGATTGCAGTAAGATTATGATCCTTTACATAAAGTTTGATTATCGATGCTTGTGCGCAATGTATATAATGAGATAATCAATATGTAAAGTGATGTGTGTTAAGAAGAGTACTTAAATACTAAATACAAACACAAATGAATCAAACACCACAAGACCAATTTAAAGTGGTTCGGTTAGCCAACCTACATCCACTATTAGGACTCGATCAACCTTGAGCTATCCCCAAAATCCACTAAGTGGGGACTTAGACCCTCACAATTAGAGTAAGAACTCCACATCACTCAATCGGCTGGGAATTTCACCCACCACTGTAGAATAGGAATTCCACCTATCCATTTGGCCGGGAGTTCCACCCACCTCTGTACTAGAGATACTGCTCCAGAATTTTTTATAGTGGTTCCGGGGTACCTCCTTTTAATCCACTTTTGGAACAAAGGTTTTAAAGAAAATTAAAACTAAGAAGCACTTTCTTTTGAAGCTATTTCTTCTAATGTGTGCTTCTTCAAGATCCCACCCATGTATGCCGACACTCCGCCTCGTAGCCGTCATTTAGCAATCATAGTCAAGGGTGTCAAGGAAACTAGTTCTACCAAAGGTTTCCTAATTTATGGTTCTCTCATTCTCACTTTCAAACTCAATCATCTGATTAGTTGTTTATGAGTTTTTTATCCTTCCTCTCTCTCTGACAACTCAATTCATCTAATTGGTTGTATTTGATTCCTCTAGTGTAAGCACGAGAGAGATAGTGATCTTTATGTTGGCCCTTGTTTAAGTTCACTGGTGAAGATGAGGGTCCAACTGATCCTTTTGAAGGATACCAACTGGTTGCATAAAGATTGGTTTATATAGCGAAGACAACCAGTTGAATTAATGGTAATGTACCGACAGGTCAGTCGTACCGACGGGGTCAGTCATTAGAAATGTTACCGTTACAATTTTGACCGTTGTGCATTAATTGCACTCGCAACGGTCATATTCTTTCTCGGTCGACATGTCATTGTCGCTGATGGGTCGACTTATGGTACCGAGGGATTGGTCCATCCGAGAGGCTTGTTCTGGTGCAAAAATATGCTTGACAGTAGTTTCAACTCTAGAAACCAGTTACCCAGAACGACCTGTCGCCCTTTACCGAGGAATGGGTCCTCGTACTCTCGATCGGTCTTTGATTGCTGATATGTCTGTTTCTTCGAGAGTCCAAATGAGTTCAGAGTTTCAGAAATCAAGATCTTGATAGAGTAGTCATTGAGCACGATGGGTCGTTTCAGCATTTCAATCAGGGGTTGGTGCATACGAGACTCTCGATCAGAGGCATACGAAGAATGACAGTTCAATAATCCTGAAGCTATGTCAATCTGGCCGACCAGTCTTTGACCACGATGGGTCGATCCTGACTACACCGAGGGTCGGTGAGATAAGACTGGTCGAGCTGACAATGAAACGAAATACATATTTCAAAGTTGGGTTCCAATTCACTGTCAACATTCCTCACGAGGCTTCATATGTTTTAACCATTTGTTTTTCAAAGCCTAGGGATAGTCATCTCTAAGGTGTGGGTACCACCTAAAGTCATTTATGACCAGTTTTACCTGTTTTGTGATTGATATAACGATAAGCTTCAATCCGGTGGAGCATGACCTTTTCTCTTGATCATCTTGGATCTTCAAGCTTCCGGTAAGTGCTTCTTTCTGAGTCATAGAATTGACAAACATAGGGGCGTGGCCAAGCCGTGCACTAACAAATGTATTACAACACATTTGAATACAAAATGTTACATTGATTACATGTACATATTCAAATGGAAAACAAGACTTTGGTCTTCGTATATTTTTGTTCAGCTTGCTTCATTTCATTTTCCTGTTCAAGTACATAAGCAAGAAACACTAGAAAATCATTAGAGGGGTTAGTCCCAAAATATAAATATTCATTCATGGACTAAATAAGATTTGTATTCAAGCTCTACCCCATACTTCCTGATTTCTTAGTGACCAACACTACCCATAACTTCTCCAATCTATCAGTGTTGAGAAGATTTTTCCCTTAATCTTCTTTGAATTTGAGTTCCCAAACTCCAAGCATACACATACTCCTATGTCTAGCACTAAGATGTTTTCTAGCTTCTACTAATTTCTCCCCCATTTTGTCATTCAATTAACAAAGATTAGTATGCTGACATTAAGATTTAAGCACTCCCCCATGCTTCTTGCATTTAGTGCTTGACTAGGTTCTACTCTAACTCATGGTTTTCCCCTTTTGGTTTAATGTACACTTCTCGTGTATCAAGATTAGTTTGTCTCTACACAAACTAAGATTTCAGCATTGCTGATATCATCCATGAGTGGAACAATTGTCCTAGCATTCCTAGAGTCTTCTCCCCCCATTTTTCAAGTTGTCTCCTTCAGCTTGCTTGACCCAACTCCCCCATAAACTTAGCTTCCTCTAAGTTTATTTCTCTCCAAGATTTCTTGCAAGCTTGCATTGTCTTCCTCTTTACGCTGTCATGACTAGTGACAGATGCTAATCAACACATATTTTGTGCTCCCCCATTCTCCAAAGTGTGTGCAATCTCACAGCAAGATCTTTATCTCCCAGCAAGTTAGTCTATTTAACAAATATCATGTTAAACATAAGCAAGAGATATAAGGTATACACACATCATACTAAACCATATCATTTCATTTAATTGGTACATATGGAAGAGGATTTTCGTAGGGTACTCCTTTTGAGTCCTTCCATGGAGAGATTTTGAATTGATTCATTCATGGAGGTTGCAAAGTCTTCAATATTTCTTCCCAACTCCCGACGTTTTTCAAGGAAACGGTAGGTTTTTTTTTATAAGATCTCTATTAGATTCGATTTTATCGTCTTCCATCTGCTCTTTTTTTTTCCTCTCTTTCTTTACTAGTAGCAGGTTTCTTGATAGGTGAATCCTCATCACTGCTTGCTTCTTTTGGAGGAGTGAGATCTTTTTGAACTTTTCCTTTTCTACTCACTTCTTCTACACAGACCTCAACTGGAAACGTAGGCTCCTTAATAATCAATTCTCTAGGTTTTCTGGTTAGGGGTGGAGATGATTTCTTCTTGTGAGATTTCCTTGTGAGAATTTTGACTTGACATCCTATAGTATTCAGGAGAGACGATGATTCTCCTTATATCCACTTAGATTTTGGTTTCTTAGACTGGGTGGTACGATCATTCTCCGAATCAGAGGACACAATAATGATTGTGGGCTTGTCCCTTGTCATTTTCAGCTACCGGAGATGGAAGGAAGAAAAAACCCTAAGGTTTTCCGAGATTTTGCTCCGGAAGGTCCTAATGGGTGGTTTAGGGCATGGGAGGAGAGGAGGAAATCGCCAAAGCTCAAAGGGAGGGGAAACGAAGATTTTGAAGTGATCATTCATTTTCAGAAAGAGACCTTTTTAACTTACTCTTTTTGATACACCGACCGGTCATGACCAGTCGATATATACTGACCTGTCTCCCTTTGCGATTTTTTCCCCTTTCAGGCAGTGTTCTAAAATCCAACAGTATCGACCTGTCTGTTCCTTCAACTAGTCTATTCTTCGACATGGGTTTTTCAATGAAGGAAAACTGGATATGTGTGTGTGTGTGTGTGTGTGCGTGCTTGTGATGTTCATCGTTTTTCAAGCTTTGCTTATACACCTTTTAATGCCAGTGATGATACATACATTCACACCGTATCTGTGCCATTTGAAGATTTGATTCACCCTTCTAAAAGTAGGCACAAATCATGGATTGTGAATCTCTTTTCTGAATCCAAATCAATCCAAGATTCTTGGACTCATTTAATTCACCACGTTGAGTATATTGTCCAAGTGTGTGATGTCATAAGATGCGGCATTTTCAGGCTTTAATAAGGCAAGACATATATGAACATAATTCATTCCACATAATGTATAAATTAATGTATATTGGAGTGAAACTCAAGGCACACAAGTCATATATTCAATTCCCGATTTGAGTATTGATCAAGCATACAGGAATGAAGTATGATCCTTCACACACAACTCTTATGCCTGTTATCATGTTATTACCCAAAACATGATAAACACTTTTACCATTCTTCCAATTCCTTGAAAAGAGCTGGTACATAAATAGATTTTGACAAGCACTTTTGGTAGGTTACACTAAAGATAATCCATTTAAGGGCATAGAGCATGTTTCATTCCATACGGGATTCACAAGTTTAGGAACTTGGAATGAAACGATACTGTGTATGTGTACCATACACACCCTATACATGAGATAATGCACATATTACATTCATTTCCAAAAGATGCATAAATCACATAGCATATGAAGTGAAAAGTGACAAGTATAATCCAATACTAGAGTGTAAACCTACATGTACAAACAAGTATTGTACATAAGATCAATCTAACAATCAAATAAGAACATGGATTGAAGGCAAGATAGAAGGTGATTCCAAAAACATGTTTCAAATGTGAATTCTTTTACACATTTGAACACGATCATTGTGAGACTTGGAATCTAAGTTCACAATTCAGTGTTGGCCTTTTCTTAAATCTGGTTTTAATTTTGGGTGCCTTCCCATTTGATCTTATGGTTCAACATTCCAAATTTTGTACCATGATGTTGGTCTTTAAACATCTCGGTACACGGCCATAAAGGACACTTGGAGGTTGCTACTTTCCTCAAGTTCCTTTATTCCATCCTCTTATTTTCTTAGAGGATAAAGCATGGACTTTTTCACTGATAGGTGATGTTATATATTGGGCTAAAAGAGACGATTTTTCAGTAGATTCTTTCAGCCTGTTTTGTTGTTTCATGTCTTTTAAATATTTTGACAGGATATCATGAAACAACACTAATGAATACTACATATGTTTGGTTTACGTTCATTGCTAATTCATCACAAGTCCAAGCAATTTTGGTCTTTAGGTTGAGTGGTCACGGAAGTTGAAGGTTTATCTAGTACCTCTTCCATAGGCACAAACCACGTTCTATTCACATATTTCCAACTATATTTTTATGTCGAAAATATTTTATAGTTCTTCATTCCATTTTTCATAAAAAACAGAGTCTTGGAAATATCATGGCTTTCACTTATTGCCATTTTTCCAGCACGGATCAACTCGGATGGTTAAATCTTTTCTCAAGAGCACCTCCCTATGAAACCAGTTGAAAGTTCCCATTTTCAATGTGCTAGAACATCTTATTGACCCTAGAACGGGGGGCGGGGCGGGGGTGTTGGGGTTGGGATGAATAGGTCAATCCCATTTTCCATGGTGTTTTCAAATTTCTTGATTAATTAAGGTGCAACTAAATGTTTTTTAAGAGATTTGTTTAGTGTGATAATTTCATTAAGCGATTACAATCAATATACAGAGTGATGTGTGTTAAGAAGAGTACTTAAATACTAAATACAAACACACATGAATCAAACACCCTAAGACGAATTTAAAGTGGTTCGGTTAGTTAACCTACATCCACTATTAGGACTCGTTTAACCTTGAGCTATCCCCAAAATCCACTAAGTGGGGACTTGGACCTCACAATTAGAGTAGGAATTCCACATCACTCAATCGGTTCAGAATTTCACCCACCACTATAGAATAGGAATTCCACCAATCTATTTGGCCAGGAGTTCTACCCACCTCTGTGCCAGAGACACTGCTCTAGAATTTTTTATAGTAGCTCCGGGGTACCTCCCCTTAATCTACTTTTGGAACAAAGGTAAAGAAAATTAAAACCAAGAAGCACTTGCTTTTGAAGCTCTTTCTTTTGATGTGTGCTTCTTCGACATCCCACCCATGTATGCCGACGCTCCGCCTCGTAGCCGTCGTTTAGCAATCATAGTCAAGGGTGTCAAGGAAACTAGCTCTACCAAAGGTTCCAAGTTTAGAGTTCTCTCCTTCTCACTTTCAAACGCAATCCTCAGATTGATTGTTTATGAGTTTTTCATCATTCCTCTCTCTCTCTCTCACAACTCAATTCATCTAATTGATTATATTTGATTCCTTTAGTTTAAGTACGAGAAAAAGAGTGATCCTTATGTTGGCCCTTCTTTAAGCTCACTGCTGAAGATGACGGTCCAACTGGTCCTTCTGAAGGATACCAACTGGTTGTATAAAGATTGGTTTATATAGCGAAGGCAACCAGTTGAAGTAACGGTAATGTACCGACAGGTCAGTCGCACTGAGGAGGCGGTGACTAGAAATGTTACCATTACAATTTCGACCGTTATCCATTAATTGCACTCCCAAGGGTAATATTCTTTCTCGGTCGACATGTCGTTATCGTCGATGGGTTGACTTATGGTATTGAGGGGTCGGTCCATCTGAGAGGCTTGTTCTGGTGAAAAAACATGCTTGAAGTAGTTTCAACTCTAGAAACCTGTTACCAGGAGCGACCTGTCGCCCTTTACCGAGGGGTTGGTTCTCTTACTCTCGATCGGTCTTTGATTGCCGATATGTCTGCTTTTTCGAGAGTCCATATGAATTCAAAGTTTCAGAACTCAAGATCTTGATCGATTAGTCATTGACCACGATGGGTCGTTTCAGCCTTTCACCGAAGGGTCGGTACATACGAGACTATCAATCAGAGGCATACCTAGAATGACAGTTCAATGATCCTTAACCTATGTATATCTAGCTGACCAGTCTTTGACCATGATGGGTCAATCCTGACTACACCGAGGGGTCGGTGAGATAAGACTGTTCGAACTGACAGTGAAACAAAATACTTATTTCCAAGTTGGGTTCCAATTCACTGTCAACATTCCTCACTAGGCTTCATATGTTTTAACCATTTGTTTTTCTAAGCTTATGGATAGTCATCTCTAAGGTGTGGGTACTGCCTAAAGTCATCTATGGCCATTTTACCTGTTTTGTGATTGCCATAACAATGAGCTTCAATCCGATGAAGCATGATATTTTCTCTTGATCATCCTGGATCTTCAAGCTTCTGGCAAGTGCTTCTTTCCGAGTTATGGAAGCCGAGGCACTAATACTTTCTCTCCACTCCACTCCACTTCATCTCTACATCACCTAGATCCTATCTTATCTCCCAATTCAATCCAAAATAGCTATACACGATTTTAGCACTAAAAACCCTCCATGTACTTAGACAAAATTCCATCCAAATACACTCCTAAAATCACTAACAACTCACCATCCAAATCACCAACACCTCACACGATTTTTGCACAAATCTGTCCTATCCACCTAAATTCGAATTTCACTAGGTCAACCATCCACATAACATCTCATTATCTCATCCTTCCAACCATCTTAACATTTAATCCTAGCCATTCATATCATTGCATACATCATGAAGCCCTAATCGCTATAGGCAAATTCGACCATGCCCAATTTCCAATCCAAATCCCAATTTTCTCTCCAATTCCTTTTCTTTTTCTCAAAGTTTACTTAGCCACCAAGCCACCATACCCCAAATTCGTGTACACTATAGTGCAACCCTAGTTTTGCAACTTAAAATGCCATCCACCCATTTTCCATTAGATTTAATCCGAACCTCTCATCGATCAACTTAAAATTAGATTTAATCCCAACCATTCATCCATTCCTTGAGCCTATAAATACCCCATTCAACCATTGCAAAAATCGAATTTGACCTGGAGCTCAATAGGACCAAAGGTTGAGGAGAAAGATCAAGAGACAAGAAGACAGGAGGTCCCACACGATTTTACAAATAAGAGTTGTAAATTTACATCTACATTTTGTTTTTTTGTTCTCAATTTTATGAATGCATGTACTTGAATTTTTCCCTGAAATAAATAAGAGATGTGCCGTTAGAGTCCTGGAAAGGCCGATTATTCAAACTTCTTTTTATACTCTCTTTAGATTTTAATTGTTTATTTTTTGTTTAATTAAAGTACTTACGTTATAAGTGTTAAATCTAAGAACTAAACTTTAATTAGATTAAAGATTATGAATTTCAATTAAATGGTGTAAATTGAATTTGAATTCTAAGCATGAATTTAAGATCTAGATCTCCTATTTGTTTATTTATTTTGGGCGATGAGAGAATAATTCCATAACCACCTTTAAATTTTGCATTTTTACATTATGTCATTTATTTTATTTGTAAATTTACTTCCTGTCTTTAGTTATGTTAAATCTTTTGTTTGTATGTTGTATTTTAATTATTTAAATTCTTTTAAATTCTTTAATTTGTTTGTTATGTATTTTAATACTCTTGTATTTTATTTTATGTATACAAACCACTCCTTCAAGATGTGTTAACTACTTTGATATTTAATTTAATTAAACTTTAATTTTGCTTTCTTAAACTTAGGTGTGAGACTAACCATAAATTCTACATTAATCCATTATCTTAATTAATGTTCTAACTTTTGGACTTGAATCTTAAATTAGAGATTTTATTAACTTAGAATTAAATTTATGAGAGTAGAATTGATTTTTATGATTTGATTTATTTTAAGTCTCCGTTTTCTAGAAAACATAATAATTTAAGCACTAGATTCCAAACATATATACTTTGGTGCATTTGCATATATTTTGCTTGTTCTCTATGGGATCAACCTCGCACTCATAACTTTGTACAATAAATGGTTCATGGGATTGCGAGATTTATAAACGTAAAATTTGAACATCAATAAGTTTTTGGTGCCGTTGTCAGGAAACAAATCAAAGTATAAGTTTTTGAAGTCTTATGACTTGAAATTTTATGGTTTTTAGAAAATACTTTTATTTTTGGAATATTCTAATTTTGGCAACTTTTTAAAATTGCAAAGTTCTATTTTTAGAAACTCTAATTTTGGAAGGTTATCTTAAAATGAAAATTTTCTTTAAAATAAAGGAAATCTTAAAAAAAAGTTCTAATTGTAAATTTTTTGCTAAACTTAGATACTTGTTAAATTTAGAAGTTTCTACTTTTGTAGAAAATTTCTATTTTTGGAAAACTAATAGATTGAACTAAGTTTCTTCTTTGAGCCTCTTTCTTTTCTCATAAATATAATCTATTTTAATAACTTAATTTTGGAAATAAATCTAATTTTGGAGGTTTTAAAATTTCTGTCAATGGAAAGCTTTAAAACTATCTAATTTTTGGAAATATTCTATTTTTAGAAAATTGCTCGATTTTGGAGGCGTCTAAGTTTGGAAATTTCTATTTTTGGAAAGTTTTTAATTTTAGATCACCATTTAAATTTGAATTAAGTAATGGCGTTAATCTAGAAATTTATTTTTGATCTCACATTAGTTTAAGAGACTTAATTAGGTTTAATTATTTTAATCTCTCTCTAGTTGCAATTTAGGATCGTGCATTTAGTTAGTTCATGCATTCTTGAGTTAGAATCTTCACCTATGTTCGTGTGTTTTATTTTTCAAGAGTTTTTGAAAATCGCGTATCAAAGTTACTGGAATTTACGAGCATTGGATAAGGTAAATGGCTAACTATCTTCTTTTAATTTTTATCTTTCTCATGCATTCATATAGATTTTACTAGGTTGTTTGCATATATTATTTTGCATTAAAAAAGCAATTTGCATATTTATTTTGATCATGCATTTAGGTTGCTAGTTTCATGCATTAGTGAAGTTTGTTCAATTATTGTTTTGCATATTTGTTTGATGCTTGCATTGTTAGATTGGGTTTGCATTCACAAAAGAAAAAGAAAAGATTAGTAATAAAATGGTTCATGCACTTTAAAATAAAATCAATTCAGGAATCATTGGTTAGTTTTTAGGGTTTGTCATGCTCATTAGGACAATCTTTCATTCAAATAATTTTAAATAACCAATATTAGTTTTTCTTCAATCATAGTGTCTAGGATTAGTTCTGTGACCAAGGTGTAAATAGTTAAGGATAAGTGGAATATAAGCAGATTGCCAAGTGCTCCTCACTTACCTGGGAACTTACATAGTCATGATTGTGGTTAAAGTCTTGGAAATTTAGAATATTTGGAGAAAAGATTAGGAGTAAGTCCAAAGCCTTAGGTTAGTATAGGTTTATTTTTAGTTTTAGGTCATTTATTTTATTTGAATTTGTTTGTTATTGTTTGGTCTTGAGTGAATATGACTACTTGGAGGTGTGATTCGACTAAGCGATTAGTTAGAGTTAGATCTCCAACTGGTGAATCCCAAGTTAGTCATCGATCTATTTCAGACAACAGTAAGGTTTATGGAGTCATGTCGGTTTCATCAAGTCCCGAGAGTTGCATCCGAAGTAAGGAGAGTTTAGCTAGGATAGGTGATAATTTGAGCAAGGAAGAGACTTTCAAGCCAAAAGATCCATGGGCTTTCTTCATGCCAAAAGGAAAAAATCTTTATGAGAAGAAATACTTAGCCAATGATGTCTTATACTCACTTAAACACATTCACCACCACCATTTGCCAAACAGATTGGAACTCACTCAAGAAGGTCTAGGTTGTATAAAGTGTGCAAAAATAATAGAGTTCGCATCCATTACAGGAATTTTATAAGATTGAGTCAGTCGAGAGTCAGTCTAGGATTTATAGTGAGTTAGTTGTGAGTGAACCACTTTTAAGTTTGAACCATAATTAACATTGTTCCCAAAAAATTCTAATTTGCACCTGATCACTGTGGATTAAGGAACATTGAGGACAATATCAAATTTAAGTTTGGGGGTATCAGGGGGTTATACTAGTCGAGTCCAATAAAAAAATTAATAATAATAATAAAAAATTCTGTGTCAAAAAAATTTTTTAGGGAAAGAGTAAGTTCGAAAGTACCGAGACCCCTATTAAAAAGGCTGAGGGAGAGTAAGTTTACAAACAAAAAAACAAAGTGCCCTTGACAAAAAAAAAAAGAGTCTTGTGTTTTTGAGTCGATGTCAATGAATCTAAAAAAAAATAAATTCAATCAAGGCAAGAGTAAGTGAAGACTAAGACTACCCCATAGGGTAAAACAAAAAAAAGTTTTGTTAAGTCTAAGTGATTTTTCAGCATTAATAGGTAAATAAAAAATTTTATATCATACTTTTTCAATAAGATTTTTATAAAATTTATATTCAAAACAAATTTTACACAACCATATTTAAAATTAGTTGGAAAAAAAAATTTCACAAGTCTAGTAATATAGTAGTGGAGACTTAACCCAGTGAACTTTAGAGTCGTTCAATTTTTCTGAGGGATTTAAGTCAATCCATTTTTTTTTCTTAAGCACATCAAGTCATTTTGGATCTCGTTATTCTTCAATTTTAGTCATATTACTGAGAATGCCATCAAATTTGAGCTAGTACATTTGAAATTTTTCAGAATTTATTTAAAGCAAAGAAATTACTTTATGAAACTTAGGATAAGATTTAGGCCATTTTTGGATCATTTGAGCCTTCATGCCTACCCATTTTTGGTCATTAAACCTGATAGTTCCCAATTGAGCCTTATTAAAATTAGTCTGTTTTTATTGTTTAGTCACATTTACCGTACCCAACTCCAATTATGGAGTCTGAACTTCATTGAAATATCTGTGACCTATTCTAAGATATCAGAAAAGGTTAAAGATGACAAATATTGGGATGGTACTCTAAAAAAAATGGCAATGAAAAATAATGGGAAAAGAAAAAGAAAGGGAACATCCAGACATCAAAAAAGTGATGTGAAAAAAAATTAGATAAAAAGATGAATATTTTAAAAAGTGCTGAAAAGAAAAATAGAGGAAGAAATATCTCATCTTACATTTTGAAGACCTTTAACTTTCTATTCAAAATATTATTTTTAGAATCTTTTATCCTTCTTTGATTTGACCTGATCCCAAGCCATGTTTCGTCCTATAGAAATCCTATTGATCTTAAGTCTAATAAGGTATTTCGTGTGTAAAACAGAGGAAGAAAAATGATGGTGTATAACTCAGCGTTCTCAAGAAAGTGATATCCATTCATAAGATCCAAATAGTTTCTTTGAACCGTGCCATCTTTGTAATACGTATGTGAGATATTTTGAATTTGAATACATAAACTCCACTCACATATGCCTTTGAGAGAAAATAACCCAAATCTCTGAGCGTTAGTCTTTCTGAGAGATATCTAGTGAGGTTTGCAGTCAAAGCGCATTTTCCGAAAGTGGTTACAAAACTTGTGTCTATTTGGAAAAAGAAAATTATTTTAATATTGGCTAAGCACACACTACACTCCGGATATAAGTTTTGTAAAATAAATTTTGGAATCGTATGATGTCTAGATTTTTAAGGACTTGTTTTTGCCGAATCTGAAACTAAGACTAGACAATTTGATGTTTTTGGATATCATCACTGTAAGCCCTCACGAGACTATAACTCGTCCACTGGGGGTAACCTAGGGGTTTAAAGGCATGTTGCATATGCTAAATTCAATCGAGAGTCCAGCGAAAGTGGTGTAGTTTTAGCTTTAATTTTAGGTTTAGCCTAGAAATAAAACTTTAGGCTTAGTTTAGGATTTTAGGATTAGATAGGGTTTTGAATTCTTAGACTTAGATTTTTAGAATTTTTAGTTTTAGGTTTGCTCAAGGACTAGCAAAGTCTAAGTTTGGGGGTCTTTGTTGAGCACTGAAATATTACATTTTTACTCTTGATATTTAGATCAATTAGCCTTGGTTTTGTGTATATAAGATGTATTTAAAAGTTTATTTTAGTTTTGTAGGTAAATTCAGGGAAATACAGGAAATCATCATAAATCAGTGGATAATTGTCAAAAGAGCGCTTAAAATGGAAGATTTGAAATTTTATAATTAATTCAGGCCACTTTAAGGTTTTCAAATGTTAATTGATTAATCTAGATTCGTTTATGTGAGTCATGATTTAGTCAATAATTTATATTTTAAGTGGTTGATTAATTATTTAATTCCAATAAAAGAGAGTCTGCAATTAAAGAGGCCAAGAGTTTGAAATCATGATCCATGGGCCAGAGATCTACTGAAATTGGGCCAAGCTTTGCTCCAAATGCCAGACACTAGGCCACGCCAAGCACTCCATCTACATTTTCCAATGTCGGCCAGGCCTAAGTGAATCCAAGTCTAGCAAGCCCAAGTTCACATACTCCAGTCCAAGAGGTCCAAGCCCAATTCAAGATCCAATGCTCCAAGTCCATTTCAAAGTTTGCAACCCTAAGCCCATATCCAATACCCAATTCCTTATCCATGCAATCTTAACCATCCATTTAATTGTGCATCAATCTCCACCATTCATTTCATGCATTCAATCCAAACTATCCATTTGCATTCATCAAATTAGGTAAACCAATCCAAACCATCCATCCATCATGATTAGATCAAGGTCATCCAATCCATCCATCATATAGATTAACCTTAGGATTATGTTCATCCATGCATCACCTAATCATTCATCCATTTAGATCATCCATCACATATTAGAGCCATTAGATCTTAACCAATTAATCATAGCCCATCATTTGATCCATCCATTTAATAAAACCCTAGGATTAGTCTAACTTGCCTCCCAAGACAATCCAAATCCAATCCACACGATGGTCACATAATTTGGAAGCCTCCATGCGTATAAAACAATGGAAAATCCCTATTCTTTCTCTCTACTCCACTCCACCTCATGTACACATCACCTAGATTGTATCTTGTCTCCCAATTCAACCCAAAATAGTCATACACAATTTTAGCACTAAAAACCCTCCATGTACTTAGACAAAATTCCTTCCAAATACACTCTTAAAATCACCAACACCTCACACGATTTATATCGAATTTCACTAGGTCAACATTGCACATCGCATCTCATTATCTCATCCATCCAACCATCTTAACATTTAATCGTATCCATTCATATCATTGCATACATCATGAAACCCTAATCACTATAACCAAATTCGACCATGCCCAATATTCAATCCAAATCCCAATTTTCTCTCCTATTCCTTTTCTTTCTCTCCAAGTTTACTTAGACACCAAGCCACCATACCCCAAATTCGTGTACACCATAGTGCAACCCTAGTTTTGCAACTTAAAATCCCATATTCCATTAGATTTAATCCCAACCTCTCATCCATCAACTTAAACTTAGATTTAATCCGAGTCATCCATCCATTCCTTGAGCCTATAAATACCACATTCAACAATTACAAAAATCAAATTTGACCTGGAGCTCAAGAGGACCAAAGACTGAGGAGCAAAGATCAAGAGACAAGAAAACAGGAGGTGCCACATGATTTTACAAATGAGAGTTGTAAATTTATGTCTGCATTTTGTTTCTTGTTCTCAATTTTATGAATGCATGTACTTGAATTTTTCCATGAAATAAATAAGAGATGTGCCGTTAGAATCCTGGAAAGTTCTGATTATTCAAACTTGATTTTATACTCTCTTTTTATTTAAAATTTTTATTCTTTGTTTAATTAAAGTACTTAGGTTATAAGTGTTAAATCTAAGAACTAGACTTTAATTAGATTAAAGATTATGAATTTTAATTAAATAGTGTAAATTAAATTTGAATTCTAAGTGTGAATTTCAGATCTAGATCTCCTATTTTTTTATTTATTTTGGGCAATGAGAAAATAATTCCATAACCACCTTTAAATTATGCATTTTTACAGGTTCCAGGAATGAATGGATGTTTGGAATTAAATCTAGGTTTAAGTTATTAATGGAGGGCTAAGATTAGATCTCTCTTAAAGGTGGATGATGAGATTTGAAGTTGAAAAGTTAGGGTCTATAGGGCATACACGAATTTGGGTTTCTTAGGATTGAGGTTGGCTTGGTGATTAAGCAGAGGATGAGAGAAAATTGGGATTTACGAGAGAAGATAGGGTATGGGCAAATTCTGCATGTGTTTGGGGCTTTAATGCAATGCAATGAATGGATGGATGAGATCTAAAGTTGGAGTGAATGGATGGATGAGATGATAGGTTGTGATGTGGAGGGTTGACTACATGGAGATTTCGAATTAGGTGGACAAGATATGGGAAAATCGTGTGGATGTGGAAAGATTGGGATGATGAGGTGTTTTGGATTTTGGGAATGTATCTAGATGGGTTTTGGTCTAAGTGCATGGAGAAATTTTAGTGCTAAAATCGTGTGGAGTGTTTTGGATTGAGTGTGTGATGTGTACATGACATGGCATATGTGCATGGATTGGATTGGAGTTGCTTGTGTTCCAAGTTATTGTAAATCTAGGGTTTTATGGTTGAATGGATAGAATTGAATGGAGTTTAGATCTAAGGTATATAAGGTAATTTGGTCAAAATAAATTATATAAAAGGTAAGTTTCTTAATGGAGATTTAAGATTGAAAGGTTGATCATGATGATGAGTGAATTGAATGGCCTAGATCTAAGATGATAAATGTATGCAATGGATATGGAAAAGTGGCTCTAGGGTTTACCTAATTTTGATGCATGAGATGAATGGTCAGGATTTAAGATGGAGAATGGATGGTGTGGATTTGACAAGGAGATGGGCAAGGCTTGGGCATGTGAATGGGTTATGGAATTGGGTTTTGGACCTATAAATGAGCAAATGGGCCTCCAGTGGATCATGGACTTGAGCTTAAGGACTTGGGCCTTTATTGGACTTGAAGTGCACATTGGCCTGGTCTATTGTGATATGCACATGGACTTCTTGTGGCTTGGCCCAATGATGGGTTGTGAAACTTAGCTTGTCCCAATTGCAGTGCATCTCTGGCCCATGGACTTGTATCTTCTTCAAACTTCAGCAAGTTTTCTTCTATCTTCAATTTCTTGGAATCTAATAATTAATTCACCACTTATCTAAAAATTATTGGACTAATGTGGACTCTCATAACTGGATCCAGAATAACCAATTTACATTTATATTCCTAAAATGGTGAAATAATTACCGGAAGTCCAAATCATCTAATTTAAGTTCAATTCTTGCAATTATTCTAGGTTTTAGCCTGATTTCCTGATTTCTCCAAATTTTCTGTACAAAACTATAAACAATATTAACTGCATCTAATATAAACAAAATCAAGAGCTAACTAATCCAAATAGCAAGGGTTAAAATGTCACTTTTCAGTGCTCAACAAATACCCCCAAACTCAGATTTTTCTAGTCCTTGAGCAAAACTAACTAGAAACTACGACTCAAAAATTCAAAAATCTAACCTAACCATAAACTAATTTTATTCCTAGACTAAACCTATACTAAAATAAAACCTACGCTAAACCTAAAAACTATACCACTTTTGTTGGTACTCTCGCTTGTATTTAGCGTATGCAACAAGCCTTTAAACTCCTAGTGGATGAGTTATAGTCTCGTGAGGGCTTTCAGTGATGATACCCACAAACATCAACATCTTTAATAAGAACACATAGACAAAGGATCTAAACATCATACAACTCTAAAATTCATTTTACGAGGTTTATACTCAGAGTGTAGTGTGTACTTAGCCAATATTAAGATAGACTTATTTTTCCAAATAGACACAAGTTTTGTTCACACCATTGGAAAATGAGCTTTGACTGCAAACCTCACTGGATTCATCTCTCAGAAAAACTAACGCTCAGAGGTTTGGGTTTATTTCCTCTCAAATGTATATGTGAAAGGAGTTTATGTATTCAAATCAAAATATCTCATATATGTATTAGGAAAGATGATTCAATTTAAAGAAAATAAATGATCTTATGAATAGGTCTCACTTTCCTGAGAACGTTGAGTCAAACACCATTGTTTTTCTTCCTCTATTCTCCACATGAAATACCATATTTTGACTTAAGATCAATAGGACTTCCTAATAGAACGAAATGGGGCTTAGAATCGGGTCAAATCAAAGAAGGATATAAGGCTCTAAAATAAATATTTTGAACAAAAATGTTAGAGGTCTTCAAAATGTGAAATGGGATATTTCCTCCTCTAAATTTTTTTTTCAGCACTTTTCAAAATATTCTTTTTTTTTCTTTTCTTTTCTTTTTATGTCTAGATGTACCCTTTCTTTTCTTTTTCATTTTCTTTTTCTGATGCATCATTCACACTTTTTTTTTTCCTTTTCAAGTGCTATTTTTTTTTTAAGACTACCATCCCAAATTTTCATCTCTAACCTTCCCTGGGCCCTAGGATAGGTCACAGATATTTCAATGATGCTTTAACTCCACAACCAGATTTGGGTACAGTAAACATGTCAAATCAATAAACAGGCTATATAAGGCTCAATTGGGGAATTATCAAGATAAGATAACAAAACGTAGGTAGGCTTGAAATCTTAAATGATCCAAAAATGGGCTATATCATATCCTAAGTTTCATACGGTAATTTCCTTGTTTCAAATAAATTTAGAAAAATTTCAAGTGTATTAACTCAAATTTGATGTCGTTCTCAGTAATATGACCAAAATTGAAGAATATGTGATCAACAACGACTTAATGTGCTTATCAAAAAAATTGGAATTTACTTATAACCCTTAGAAGAAAAGAATAGCTCTAAAGCTCACTCGGTCTAAGTCCACATTGGTATTCTTGCGGTGATCACTCGACTTAGGAATATTTTTCATTTTTAGACTAAACTTAACATGTGTAAGGGTTTTTCCAAGTATAAATCTTGTAAAAGTCTTTTCGGAAAAGTATGATATAAATATTTTATCTACGTCTTAATACTAAAAAGGTGACTCCTTTTACGTTAGATCGTCAAGATGTTCCTTCTTAAATAAAAGTTGACAGACTTTTCAGCACCAAGGAGTCCCAGTCTTCACTTACTCTTCCCTTAAAATAGTAAGTCTGCCTTTTTTTTTTATTGGACTCAAGTGTAACCAACTCAAGTGTAACCCCTCAATACCCCCAAACTTAAATCGAACAATGTCCTCAATGTTTCCTAATCTACAGTGATCAGGTGCAAATTAGAAAATATTGAAACAATGTTTATTCGGATTTAGACGTACCTAAGAGGGATCAGTATGCAACACCTAAAAATAGACCAAATAAAAACAAAATTCCTAAACTGACTCAATAAAAATCCTATACTAGACTGACTATAACAAATTAACTAAAATCCTAGACTAACTAGATGCAAACCTAAATTAAACACTAAAGACTCAGACCGACTCAAAAATAAATAGATGGGAGGTGACTCTGGGTAAAGGGAGATGAGTGGGTGAGTATGGGTAAATGAGTGTGGTTGGATGGGTAATTGGGTAAATGGGTAAATATGTAAATGGATAAATGGGTAAATCATTAGATAATGAATGAATGGATCTTGCTAATTAGTCTCGATCAGATGTTGGACTTGCAGGTTCGGGATGGGCTAATAGGGCGGACCCTGTTATGGTTCTAGTGTGGGTGAAATGGCTAATTGGGTGGTGATAAGGGTGGACTATCTATATCTATGACTAGGCCAGACTGAGTCTCTGACGCAACGATCGATGTACTGACGGGAAGTACAACTTGAACCAAGCGATTGGTGGAGTCACGAAACCAATGATGCATACATAGACACGATTAGAAACGCTCAAACAAAAATCACACAAATAATGTCTAAGTCTAAGATTTGAATTGCACTATTGCAATCAAATTTTTATTGGGTCCTACAAGGATCCTAAAGTTTAGACTGTTAGCCCCAAGGTTTCAACCCAAGGATATATGGGTATTTTGATGACCACAAACTATTAAAGTGTGACATTTAACATTTCAAATGATATTACTCTATGAGACATGTATCACATTTACAAAAAGACATAGTCAAAGAAGAAAGAAGGGCAAGATCATTGAAGATCAATTTTAATACAATCATGATCATCATGGAAGAGATCGGATGGCTTATCAATCTTTGAAGATCAAATGGCAAATGATACAAGTACTGAAGATTGAAGATCAAGTTTGTGTTCTTAGTATTGGTCATGAGTGCTAGGAACAAAATGTAAAGTTACTCAATTGTGTTTGAACACCATGGCTCAAGTCACCCTCTAGTGGACCCTAGGATACCCAGCTTTATCTTATGCATACAAATGGAATCCTAGGATATGACCTAGTCTCCAAGATCTATCAAATGTATTTGAAAATGACCAAAATAAAGCCAAAATTGCACAAATTATCATTAAGGTCATTTCAGTCGACTGAACTAGACATTTCAGTCAACTGAAACAATGGATTAAGTGGGGATAGATTTTCAGTTGACTGAATCAATCATTCAGCCTACTGAAATACTGGTTTCTCAGTGGAATGTGATTTCAGTGGACTGAATCCATATTTCAGCCGACTGAAATGCTGGATTTTCAGTGAATGAGATTTCAGTCGACTGAAACTTCAAATTCAGCCGACTGAATTATTCAAAGATAAACTGTTCGAGTTTCGGGGCATTTTCAGTCGACTGAATCTTCATTTCAGTCGACTGAATCGCGAAACGGTAATATTTTTTGAACATTAAATGCTCTGTCCAACGGCCCCTTATTTCATTTAATACTTGACAATGGTCTTAATCAATGAAAAATTTATAAAACCAACCATCAATGGGCATAAGAAGTGTTGACTTACTTGAAATCAAGAGGAATCCATTGAAATCAAATCCCAAGCATACTCTAGCTCAAAATCCATCTCTTGCAATCTTACCTCGAGCCATTTCAGTTCAACTCTTTGAGTAACTCTTAGTAAACTAGATTTGTAAACATTTGAGAGTTACTCCTAAGCTTTACATTGTAAGCTTCTACATTTCCTTGAGAGATAAAGTTTGTAAAGGGTTGGTGTAGCCCTTGTGAAGGAGAAGGATGTCTTCACCTTCAAATCAGAGAGTATTCTCTACAAGCATTGTAATAGATTTCTTCTCCACTCTTGAAGGAGAAGTTTAGTGCATTCAATCCTCAAGTGGTGTACTTGAGGCGATGACGTAGGCAAGAACACCGAACCTCAAAAAATCTCGGGTTCAATCTCTCCATCTCTTCTCATCTCCTCTTTTATATTCTGACATTTATTTACTACTTGTTTGCATCTTATTTTTCTAAATTGTGTAATCAAAGAAAACCCAAAAACTTTGCATTGACCCAATTTACCACCACCCCCTCTAGGCTCAATTTTTGGGTAACAATTGGTATCAAAGCACTGATTCTCCGAATTACTTAACCGTTTGAGAAATCGATCGAATGGCAAACTTTGGGGGATCTTCTTATGGTGAAGGTTGTTCAATTAATAGACCTCCATTGTTGAATGGAAGTGACTACAATTTCTGGAAAACTAGGATGCAAATTTTCTTACAATCAATGGACCATCACATATGGGAAGCTTTTGAATTTGGACCCTTTGTTCTAAAAGGACTAATTGACCTTGCTCCTAAACCTAGAGAGATTTGGGATGAGAATGATCATAGGCTTAATCAATATAATTCTCAAGCCATGAATATTCTATTTTGTGCTCTTGACCGAAATGAATTTAATAGAGTTTCATCTTCTAAATCGGCCAAGGAAATTTGGGATAAGCTTCTAGTGACTTATGAAGGCACTAATCGCATGAAGAAATAAAAAATTCATAGGTTTGTGCACTCATATGAACTATTCACTATGGAGCCAAATGAATCCATTTCTTCCATGTTTACTAGATTCACAAAGATTATAAATGAACTTAATCCCCTTGGAAAGACTTAATCTAACGAAGATAATGTGAGCAAAATTCTTAGGTCATTGCCAGATTCTTGGGAGTCGAGGTCAACGGTGATAATAGAAGCAAAATATATCTCCATATTGGGACTTGATGAACTCTTGGGATCTCTCATGACCCATGAGATTTCCATGAATGGTCGAAAGGAAATTACCAAAGAAATGAAGTCTCTTGCATTTAAAGCCTCACCAAAGGAGACATATGTTGATCAAGAAGAAGAAGAAGATAGTGAGGATGAAAATGAAGACTTGGTCTTGATCACCCATAAATTTAGGAGTCTCTTGAGAAGAAGCAATCAATTTTGAAAGAAACCATTCAAAAAGGATGGCTATAAGAAAGATTCAAGCAAGAAAGAACCCCTCACTTGTTTTAATTGTGGTAAAACAAGACACATCAAGACCGCATGTTCGCTATTGAAGAAAGATGACAAGAAGTTAAAAAAGAAAGCATTCAAAGCGCATGGTTGGGTCTGATAGCGAATCGGATGGTGAATCATCCAAACACCATATGGCAAATATTTGTTTTGTAACGCCCAACCCTTTCCAAGAATTTCAGAGTAATAATTTTTTTTTAAAACTAATAATAAAACATCGAAAGAGAGCGGGCGGCGTCACGACGCGAGTTAAGTTCAGACTACCCAAGTCTGAACCTTAACTAGCCACCCATGTGTACATGCAATAGACCATGATTATGAATCACACATGGAACTAACATCAACATGCGGAAAAACCTAGATTAACTGCGGAATAGAAAGACTAGATAGCAAGTAACAGTCTCAAACATTAATTAACATAATACAACTATCCCAAGTATTTATCCTAATCAAACCATAGCAAGTAACTACTTTATTACATGTCCATAATAAAGTATCAAATAACCGTAATCATAAATTCATTCCAGCATTCAAGCACCCAGGCTTGGCTTAGCTCCCCTCCCGGTCAACAACCTTTTCTTTTCCTTTACTTGTACCTGCATTCTCCTCTGAGGATGGAATTAGGACGTTAGATCAACGCGCCCAGTAGGTTCCCGAATCAGGGGCTACCACATGTTAGCATATAAAACATGCATATACATATCATAATACATGATCATCAAAAACAGGTAAAACAATGCTATGATGTATGCACATGCAATGAGCATCCCCCATCATGTACATTCATAGCCATCACTTGACGTGCCTTGCATCGACAAGGTAAATTACAACACACCTTTATCTCTTCATCATTGACTGATTCATATCACGTATTAGTCCTCCTTGCGGGACTCTCATCGCCTAAGGAGACCAATGTGACTATGATCATCATGTTACTCCTCCTGGCATGACTTGCACCACCGAGGCAGGACGTAACCCATAAATTGCAACACTGTAGAACCTCATTCATAATCCCATGTCTATGCATGAGATGCCAATGCCTGTATGCCATTTGTTAATGCATAATATATCATTTGAAACACATAAAATAAAACAAGAGTCTCATAAGAAAACTGGGTAAAACTGTGGTTACAAGTAGGTAGGAAACCTACTGAAGATTCACTTCAGTAACTGATCTTTCCTTCGCGTCACCCGGTCACAACTCGCATGTCGTTCAACTTCCGGTACCTTGTCCATGTAACAATCAATAAATCATATTATCATTTACTTGTTCATTCATATCTAAGACCCAAAACATCTTGTAAGTCCTTTGCTCAATCCCTTCATTTGGCTAGTATTCACAGATTTGCCATTGGTCAAACCAATGTCTAATCTTGCTCATAATCAAAGTTCATCAAAGTACTCTACCTTAGTGGGGTTATTTTACATATCTCTAAGTCCAAAGATAAATCCATATGTTTACTTAATCCAACTCATATAAACAAATCATAATCTCCAACAAAACGAATCTATGGGGTTCGGCCATTCATTTGGCCGAACCCTATGATTCTCCTACTCAATAATCCCATCATTTGTTTACAAGTTAGGCTCTACCTTTTAGCCATGTTAACTACAAGGTTCAGCCATCCCATGGCCAACCCAAACAGCAAGCTTATTTCATTTAACATACATAAGAAAACCCATAAATCTTGGTCCATTCATCCCAAAACTAGCCCCATGGGGTTCGGCTATGCACATGGCCGAACCCAATGGTTCTCTTAATCTGATTAATCCCTCAACTTCCCATGATTATTCATGATTTAACCATGTTAACCCAACCATGAATTACACATGGTTCAGCCACATAACCATCCACCAAAACAGTAAATTCAATTTCACCAAACCACATCAATTACACACATGGGGTTCGGCCATCCAAGGTGACCCAGTCCTATGTCCATGTTTTGGTCTTTCAAGCATGCTTTAGATGTTATTTAAACATACAAATCAGTATCATCTTGCTGCACTTATACCACTTAGAAACCATCCGAATAAATTCATCTACTTGTCCCAAAAGACCATAATATTTCATGGGATTCGGCCATCCAAAATGGCCGATACAAATGGTCCATAATATCAATTTAAATCTACTGTTTAAACCCATATTAACTTCAGTCCTTGTGTCATTCAAATCCATGTTTTTAACCCTTTTTAAAACATGCACTTGAATCTTTAAGTAAAACCCAAAACAGTCCACCAAAGCTCTATGCTTTCCATGTTTCAAACATCTTAAACCAACCATCATTTGCATGGGGTTCGGCCCTCCATGGTGGTCGAACCCAATGGTTATTTTTACCTTTTTAAATCCTCCATTTATCAAGGTTAAACATTGGTGTATTCGGCCATGACCATGGCCCAATACATACCCTACTTGTTTCATGTTATTAAACCAAAATAACATATAGATACTTACCAAATTTTCCAAACTTCCTCCTTGTCTTTGATCCTTGTTTTCTCCCTTTTATTTCTTCTTTCTTTCCTTAATTCCTTGCTGGTTTATACTTGACTAACTGGTGCCCAAAAACTTCTGCTGTTCAGCCAAGAAACGAATTGGAGAGAGGGAGAGAGAGAGGGAAATTCTTGGTTTTCTTTGTGTGAAAAATGGCCAAGTATGGTAAGGTTTTTCTTTTATAGTTTCAACCCCCAACTCCCATTCATACTCCCTCAATTAATTTTGTTAAAAACGATGGGGCAAAGGGTGTTAACCAAGACACCCCTTGGTGCCAAACATTGCATCACTTGGGAATGAACCATTGCATCCGTTCATGAAAAGGTGCCGCCCCAACCTTGGTGTCTCTTGGCTTTGCCAAAGCACCCCTTCATACCAACGGCTGAGATTAATTCTGATCAAGTGTTGTGTGAGATTACAACTCAGTTCCATCTCCTCTTGACTCACTTAACTCGGAATATTTTTATTCTAAACCAACACATTCAACTCATCACATTTAATGCTCCATATTTGAGTCAACTCTATTCTTAAATCAAAGTCATTTCAAATCAGTCTAACTCAAGCTGAATTAACTCATACTTGAGTTCAATTGAGGGCCCACACGGTCATCCGTGGTCAAACTAGTCAACCCGACCCGTTGGGTCCCCCTTTAGCTCCTTGACCCGTTTTTGACTCCATGACTCAATTATGGGTATTTTGGTCACTTGTAATTGGTTTTCAGTTATGTTTCAAGCCTACCCATTTTTGCTATAACTGATTTCCTATCAGGTCAGCTTGACCTCATTTAATTTGAACTTACACAATGGTCAGATCATCCATTTTGACCCATTGGGTCCAATTGAGCCATTTGACCCAATTGATGTTCATTACCCATCCAATCAAATTTGATATTTATAATGAGCTCATATGACCTTAATTTGAGAAATGGGCCCCACTATTTCCTATTTGACATCATAAAATAATTAATTTAATAACTTAGGGGCATTTTTATAATTTTCCACTTCATTGAGAAATTGGGGTGTTACAATATAACCCTTTTTTTTTTAATTTTCGTCTCGAAAATCGAGTGAAGTAGGGTTCTCAAATTAAATTACACAAATAATTTGGGGTGAGCTGTTCTCATCTCCGATTCCAGTTCCCTTGTGGCCTCTTCATCACCATGTCGGTCCCATACCACTTTTACGAACTGAATCGCTCTGTTTCGTAACACCCTTTGTTCGGTCTCCACTATCCTGACCGGCTTCTCGACGTATGTCACGTCGCTTTGTACTTCAATATCTTGAACATTTTAAACATGGGACGAATCCGGATTATATTTCCTTAGCATTGACACATGAAACACATCATGTAGAGCTGCTAACTGCGAAGGAAGTGCTAACTGGTAAGCAACATCCCCCATCCTTCTTATGATGGAAAACGGTCCCACATATCTTGGTGACAGTTTTCCTTTCTTGCCAAACCTCATATGTCTCTTCCGTGGTGAGACTTTTAGAAACACCATGTCTCCCACTTCAAATTCCAGAAACCGTCTCCTTTTATCAGCGTAGCTCTTCTGCCGACTCTGTGCAGTCAGTAGATGTTGACGTATCAACTTAATTTGTGCAGTAGTTTCTGCGACTAGTTCCGGTCCGATCAATGCAGGCTCTCCAGCCTCTGTCCAACATACCGGTGACCTACACGGTCTACCATATAATGCCTCGTATGGAGCCATCTGAAGGCTTGCCTGATAGCTGTTATTATACGAGAACTCCACCAGTGGTAAGTGGTCCTCCCATCCACCCTTGAAATTTAACATGCATGCTCTCAACATGTCTTCCAAGGTCTGTATTGTCCTTTCAGACTGTCCATCAGTCTGAGGATGGAAAGCCGTGCTAGTCAATAAGTCTGTCCCCATGGCTGACTGCATGCTTTGCCTTACTCTGCCGGTAAAATGGCCATCTCTGTCCGATACTATCATTCGGGGAATTCCATGTAGTCGAATGATCTCTTTAATGTACCGCCGACCCAACGTTTCAGATGAATCTGTCATCTTGATAGGAATGAAATGTGCGGACTTGGTCAGTCGGTCGACTACGACCCATATGGCGTCATTGCCCTTTGAAGACCTCGGCAACCCCGATACAAAGTCCATGGAAATGTGTTCCCATTTCCATTCTGGCACTGCTAAGGGTTTGAGTAACCCTGGTGGCTTTTGGTGTTCAGTCTTAACTTGCTGACAAGTTAAACAATGTGCCACGAACTCTGCCACATCCCTTTTTAGTCCATGCCACCAATAATGCCTCTTTAAATCATGGTACATTTTGGTGCTACCTGGGTGAATAGAGGGCTTGGATTGATGTGCCTCAATCAGTAGCTCTTTCCTGCAACTCTTTGGCACATATGTTCTTCCCCGGAATAAAAGACCTTGTCCCGGTCGTAATTCCCATTCCGGTATGTCTACGCCAGTGGACATCTTGGCCCATATGTCCTCCACTTCCGGGTCTGTTCTTTGTTCTTGTTCAATCTTGGTGACTATATTGGATCGTATGATTAAATTATACATACTCCCATGGTTGTTGATATGAAGATTGAACTCTCGAATGGTGTGCAGCATCTCCCATTCGGTTCTGATCAAGCATGCGACCGACGCATGAGATAGGCGGCTGAGAGCATCCGCCACCTTATTCGCCTTGCCTGGATGGTATTGAAGCTCGAACTCATAATCCGCCAGATACTCCATCCATCTACGCTGCCTTAAATTGAGCTCCTTCTGATCAAATAAATATTTTAAACTCTTATGATAAAAAAATACCTCAAATTTTTCGCCATGGAGGTAGTGTCTCCAACTTTTAAGAGCGAAGACCACTGCAGCTAGCTCCAAATCATGTGTGGGATAGAGACGTTCATGCACCTTCAACTGCCTTGATCCATAAGCTACCACACGATGAGGTTGCATGAGCGAACACCCTAGTCCCTCTCCTGAAGCATCTCATTGTACTTCGTATCCTTTGCCCCTTTCCGGCAAAATTAAAATACGAGCAGTGGTAAGTCTACTTTTCAGTTCCTCAAACCTCCGATTACACAGATCTGTCCACTCATATTTGACTCCCTTCTGAGTGAGTCGAGTCAATGGAGATGCAATTTTGGAAAAATCCATAATAAATTTCCGATAATAACCCACCAATCCTAAGAAACTGCGGATCTCGGTCACATTCTTTGGCGCTTTCCATTCACTTACTGCCGTCACTTTAGCTGGCTCCACGGCTATACCGTTTTCTGTTATGACATATCCCAAGAAATTGACCTCGGATAACCAGAATTCACATTTACTGGCCTTGCCATACAGCTTATTTTGCCGCAAAGTATTCAAGACTATACGTAAATGCTCTGCATGTTCCTCCTGACTCTTAGAATAGATCAGGATATCATCAATGAATACGATTACAAACTGATCCAGATAGGGACGGAAGATTCTGTTCATTAAATCCATGAACACAGCCTGCGCATTTGTGAGTCTGAATGGCATGACTACAAACTCGTATAGTCCATACCGTGTCCGAAAAGCTGTCTTTTCTATGTCTTCCTCCCTAACTCGGATTTGATGATAACCAGACATCAAATCGATCTTTGAAAAATGACTAGAACCCCTCAATTGATCAAATAAATCATCGATCCTGGGTAGAGGGTACTTGTTCCGGACTGTTAGTTGATTCAGCTTCCGGTAGTCCACGCACATCCATAGTGAACCGTCCTTCTTCACAAACAGTACCGGTGCTCCCCATGCTGAGGTACTGTTCCGGATGCAACCCAGCCTAAGCAGTTCATCAATATGTTTCTTTAACTCCGACATCTCTGCTGGTGCCATCCGATAGTGTGGTAACGATATAGGTGCTGTGCCAGGGTACAGCTTGATCTCGAAGTTAATCTCCCTCATAGGCGGTAAACCAGGGAGTTCCTTTGGAAATACATCCGCAAATTCTTGTACAATTGCCGGAAGTTCAGTAACTGGACTTTGTTTATGGTGATATTATTCAATACCACGTGGTTTAACCCTTCCTGTAATCCACTTTGTTTATCTGAACGGACTACATGTTGCTTGCCTTCGGGTGACATAAATGTCACTTTTCGACGATAACAGTCGATGTTAGCATGAAACTTAGCCAACCAATCCATACCGAATATAATATCATATTCAGACATGTCAAGCACTAGATAATTGAACTCAAATCTGAGTCCAGCTAATTCGGTGTTAACCGCCGTACATATAAGTCCCAATGCCGAATCTCCGACAGGGGATACAATAGTAAGTGTTGTGGCTAATCTTTGAACTAATGTACCAGTAGCAGTAATAAACGATGTAGCTATAAAGGAGTGTGATGCTCCAGAATCAAATAGTGCATATGCATATGAGCTACACACTACCGCCATACCTTGTATCATAGCTTGCTCCTCTTCCTCTGGAGAAGTTAGAGTAAATAATCGTCCAGAACCAGCAGGGTTAGATCCTCGACCTCCCCGACTCTGCATTCTGCCTCCCCTGGAGTTTGCTGGTCTAGCTGGCAGACGAAAAGATCCTCTGGAGTACGACAGCCTGTTGAGCTTTGGGCAGTCCTTTTTGTAGTGACCAGGTTGATCACAGTGAAAGCAAGTATTCACTCCTCGAGATGCTTGAGTGACTGCTACAGATTGAGTGGGCTGGTTGGGGCGAAAGCCCCCACTTGATCCAACAGAGGGCGAAGTTCTGCCGAAGTTCGATCTGAACCTCTTGTTGGGTTGGTACGCACCCCTCCCACTCGGAGCTCAGCGGTTGTCCACTTTTGCAAATTCCGCCATTTCTTGTTCCACAATGGTTGCCCTGCTGACCACTTCTGCCAGTGTGGCTGCTTTGAACACGGTTACCCTGGCCCTTATGTTTGGCCGTAACCCACGCTCGAACTTGCGAGCCTTTCGATATTCCGTGTCCACAATATAGCATGCATAGATGGACAGGCTGAGGAATTCTTGGTGATACTCAGCCACCGTCATTGAACCTTGTACTAACGTCATAAAGGCCTGAATTTGACATTCTCTTTCTTCCTCTGGAAATTAGCGCTCTAGGAATATCGCTGAGAATTGCTCCCAGGTCATAGCAACTCTTTCTCTTCTTGGCACAAGTGCCTGCTGTTTCTCCACCACCTTCCACCATTTGGCAGCATCATCTACCAGCTGTGACGTGGCCAATAGTATTTTAAGAGCATGACTCTTAATGTTCAAAAGAGTCAGTATGTGTGAAATCTTCTCCAACCAATTTTCGGCTCCGATAGGCCCTTCTCTACCCTTAAAGTAAGGTGGGCGCTGTTGCTGAAAATCTCTGACCATGTTTCGGTCATTATTTTCGCTCGTGTTTCCCCCTCCGTTCAAATGTTGTTGGAGGACATACGTAACCACTGCTTGCACCAAACTGTGCAGTTCAGGAGGCACAAAGGGTACAGTCATGTTACTGTTCTCCTCCTCCTCTCGTCGATGAGACGAGACATATTCCTCCTCGTCGTCCTGTTGATACGTAGGGTCACTATCCCCCTCCTCTCGCCGGGAATGTTGTGACTCTTCCTCATCGAGCGAACGTTCATGAACTGATCTCTCTTCGTCATGAACGGACCGCTCATCATCATGTACCGATGGCACCTTCTCCTGTACCACCTTCCGGCGTTGAGGTACCACCTTCCCTTGTGGTGTGACTATGAGCACCTCATCTTTCTTCTTATCGTCCTGACGGGTCCTTCTCTTCGATGCCCCCTCACCTAATCCGATTTGTAAAACTTTTTCTTTACCCTTCGGATCTTTTACCACCTTTCTCTGTGGCGCCATTTAGTCCTAATTCATGGGAAACATCACAGACTTAGTTTCCATTAACAATGTGCATCACATGCCATGAATCCTCATAAGAACATGAAATCACATATTTATATAAATTCAAACTTCATTTTTGTACAAAGGTGGGTAGGGTGAAACAAACCCTATGTATAACAAAATATACATCCTTACAAAAATAACCCTCTTTTTAATACCCTTCATATTAATTCCTATCCTAGTCTTCCGTAGAAGACTCCGCATCATCAGCGAACTTGAAACGGTTATCAGGACACATCATCGCCGTGTGCCCCAATACTTCACATGTTGTGCAGGGTATTAAACCGGGTCCTCCTATACGAGGACAATTAGTCCTCGCCTCTCCATGCCCTTGCAGTCCACAAACCGAACAGACAACTCCTAATGGATGAGGACAATACAAACTATTGTGATCGTCCTGATTACACAACTCACAGGGATCTACCTCCCCCGCCGATTCCAATATTATAGGAAAGTCTTCCATAGGATCCTCATAAAAGAAAAATCCCAGATCCTCCTCTTCTTCCTCAGGAGGTTCCACCAACCAAGGAATATCTTCCGTAAGATACTCGGGTAACGGTGCTAGATTCACCTCCTCCATTGGTGCTAAGTTCAATTCTTCCAATGGTGCTAGATTCCATTCCTCTTCCTGAAGGTTCACATTAGCCTCCATGTTGGTGTTGTTAGAAGCAGATACCAAGTCTATGGGATTGCTAGGAGTTCCACTCTAACACTCTGAGTACTCCACATTACTCGACATATCAGTATCATATCAATAAAACACAAGAATATTCAACAACAATTCTAAATAAACCACTCTTGTTTTTCAGGGGAATCTGATCATGCATTATATCATGTACTTTGCTTGGGGAAGATTACCAAATCATCACTCTTTGTGTTCTTTTGTTTCTGGGGAAATCTCTTATTTCCTGTTGTTTGTTTCTCAGTGTGGGGATTTCAGGAGAGTTCATCCTACCTTGCTATGTTTGATTTGTCCAATTATGATGACTGTACTTTACTTTGCTATCTTTCATTGTCGTTCTCAGATTGATTGTTCAGTCCGAGTCACTCGAAGTAAATTAATCCGCCCCCAGGCAGCGGACTTCGAAGAGTCGGTCAGTTGGGATTCTTATTCGTCAATGAGACATGAAACCGTCTTAATCTTACTTCGATGATTCAACTTCCTGTTTCGCTTGATACCAACTGTAACGCCCAACCCTTTCAGAGAATTTCAGAGTAATAATTTTTTTTTTAAACTAATAATAAAACATCGAAAGAGAGCGGGCGGCGTCACGACGCGAGTTAAGTTCAGACTATCCAATTCTGAACCTTAACTGGCCACCCATGTGTACATGCAATAGACCATGATTATGAATCACACATGGAACTAACATCAACATGCGGAAAAACCTAGATTAACTGCGGAATAGAAAGACTAGATAGCAAGTAACAATCTCAAACATTAATTAACATAATACAACTATCCCAAGTATTTATCCTAATCAAACCATAGCAAGTAACTACTTTATACATGTCCATAATAAAGTATCAAATAACAGTAATCATAAATTCATTCCAGCATTCAAGCACCCAGGCTTGGCTTAGCTCCCCTCCCTGTCAACAACCTTTTCTTTTCCTTTACTTGTACCTGCATTCTCCTCTGAGGATGGAATTAGGGCATTAGATCAACGCGCCCAGTAGGTTCCCGAATCAGGGCTACCACATGTTAGCATATAAAACATGCATATACATATCATAATACGTGATCATCAAAAACAGGTAAAACAATGCTATGATGTATGCACATGCAATGAGCATCCCCCATCATGTACATTCATAGCCATCACTTGACGTGCCTTACATCGACAAGGTAAATTACAACACACATTTATCTCTTCATCATTGACTGATTCATATCACGTATTAGTCCTCTTTGCGGGACTCTCATCGCCTAAGGAGACCAATGTGACTATGATCATCATGTTACTCCTCCTGGCGTGACTTGCACCACCGAGGCAGGACGTAACCCATAAATTGCAAGCCCTATGTCCATTTGGCTAGTATTCACAGATTTGTCATTGGTCTAACCAATGTCTAATCTTGCTCATAATCAAAGTTCATCAAAGTACTCTACCTTATTGGGGTTATTTACATATCTCTAAGTCCAAAGATAAATCCATATGTTTACTTAATCCAACTCATATAAACAAATCATAATCTCCAACAAAACAATCTATGGGGTTCGGCCATTCATTTGGCTAGTATTCACAGATTTGTCATTGGTCTAACCAATGTCTAATCTTGCTCATAATCAAAGTTCATCAAAGTACTCTACCTTATTGGGGTTATTTACATATCTCTAAGTCCAAAGATAAATCCATATGTTTACTTAATCCAACTCATATAAACAAATCATAATCTCCAACAAAACAATCAATGGGGTTCGGCCATTCATTTGGCCGAACCCTATGATTCTCCTACTCAATGATCCCATCATTTGTTTACAAGTTAGGCTCTACCTTTTAGCCATGTTAACTACAAGGTTCAGCCATCCCATGGCCAACCCAAACAACAAGCTTATTTCATTTAACATACATAAGAAAACCCATAAATCTTGGTCCATTCATCCCAAAACTAGCCCCATGGGGTTCGGCCATGCACATGGCCGAACCCAATGATTCGCTTAATCTGATTAATCCCTCAACTTCCCATGATTATTCATGATTTAACCATGTTAACCCAACCATGAATTACACATGGTTCAGCCACATAACCATCCACAAAACAGTAAATTCAATTTCACCAAACCACATCAATTACACACATGGGGTTCGACCATCCAAGGTGGCCAAGCCCTATGTCCATGTTTTGGTCTTTCAAGCATGCTTTAGATGTTATTTAAACATACAAATCAGTATCATCTTGCTGCACTTATACCACTTAGAAACCATCCGAATAAATTCATCTACTTGTCCCAAAAGACCATAATATTTCATGGGATTCGACCATCCAAAATGACCGATCCAAATGGTCCATAATATCAATTTAAATCTACTGTTTAAACCCATATTAACTTCAGTCCTTGTGTCATTGAAATCCATGTTTTTAACTCTTTTTAAAACATGCACTTGAATCTTTAAGTAAGACCCAAAACAGTCCACCAAAGCTCTATGCTTTCCATGTTTCAAACATCTTAAACCAACCATCATTTGCATGGGGTTCGGCCCTCCATGGTGGCCGAACCCAATGGTTATTTTTACCTTTTTAAATCCTCCATTTATCAAGGTTAAACATTGGTGTATTCGGCCATGACCATGGCCCAATACATACCCTACTTATTTCATGTTATTAAACCAAAATAACATATAGATACTTACCAAATTTTCCAAACTTCCTCCTTGTCTTTGATCCTTGTTTTCTCCCTTTTATTTCTTCTTTCTTTCCTTAATTCCTTGCTGGTTTATACTTGACTAACTGGTGCCCAAAAACTTCTGCTGTTCAGCCAAGAAACGAATTGGAGAGAGGGAGAGAGAGAGGGAAATTCTTGGTTTTCTTTGTGTGAAAAACGGCCAAGTATGGTAAGGTTTTTCTTTTATAGTTTCAGCCCTCAACTCCCATTCATACTCCCTCAATTAATTTTGTTAAAAATGATGGGGCAAAGGGTGTTAACCAAGACACCCCTTGGTGCCAAACATTGCATCACTTGGGAATGAACCATTGCATCCGTTCATGAAAAGGTGCCGCCCCAACCTTGGTGTCTCTTGGCTTTGCCAAAGCACCCCTTCATACCAACGGCTGAGATTAATTCTGATCAAGTGTTGTGTGAGATTACAACTCATTTCCATCTCCTCTTGACTCACTTAACTCGGAATATTTTTATTCTAAACCAACTCATTCAACTCATCACATTTAATGCTCCATATTTGAGTGAACTCTATTCTTAAATCAAAGTCATTTCAAATCAGTCTAACTCAAGTTGAATTAACTCATACTTGAGTTCAATTGAGGGCCCACACGGTCATCCGTGGTCAAACTAGTCAACCCGACCCGTTGGGTCCCCCTTTAGCTCCTTGACCCGTTTTTGACTCCATGACCCAATTATGGGTAGTTTGGTCACTTGTAATTGGTTTTCACTTATGTTTCAAGCCTACCCATTTTTGCTATAACTGATTTCCTATCAGGTCAGCTTGACCTCATTTAATTTGAACTTACACAATGGTCAGATCATCCATTTTGACCCATTGGGTCCAATTGAGCCATTTGACCCAATTGATGTTCATTACCCATCCAATCAAATTTGATATTTATAATGAGCTCATATGACCTTAATTTGAGCAATGGGCCCCACTATTTCCTATTTGACATCATAAAATAATTAATTTAATAACTCAGGGGCATTTTCGTAATTTTTCACTTCATTGAGAAATTGGGGTGTTACATGTTTCATGGCAAATGAAGATGAGGTAAATCCTACACTTGACTCTTCAGAAAATGATGCACCTAGTGTAGAAGAACTAGTTGACTCACTAGTAGAAATGGAAAAGGATCTTAAAAAGCAAGGAAAAGAAAATGTCACTCTTAGGAGAGACAACTCCTCACTTTCAAAAGAACTTGAAAATTTGAAACTTAAAAATGAGGAGCTTAGCAAAAATATTCTTGCCCATGAAAAACTTGAAAAAGAATTGAAAGAGAAGATTGATAAATTTCAAAATTACCTTCATTTCCATGTCCATACAAAAAGGAAAATATTGTCTTGGAAGAAAAATTAAATAACTTAACTAAGTCTCTTGAGAAATTTACCATGGGAAAAATTTAGATATGTTATTGGGAAATCAAAAATGTGTTTTTAACAAAGAAGGATTGGGATATAATCCCAAAACAAAGAAATCATTTTACAAAAACTTCTTGGTCAAAACTTCATCTCCTACCTCTCCACACATTACTTGCAACTTTTGTGAAAAGAACGGATATATTTCTTATTCTTTCTCAATTAGGAAAGCAAAAGGGTTAACAAAAATGATTTGGGTTCCAAAAAGGAACATTGCTTATAATCTAACCCAAATGGACCCAACTCTACATGGGGACCAAGAAGAATTACTTAAATGTGTTTTGTAGATATGCATGAAATCAACGCCAAGAAAAGACAAGGGGTTTCTTGATAGTGGATGCTCAAGACACATGACGGAAGAAAAATCAAAATTCATCTCTCTCTCTCTCAAAGATGGTGGATTTGTTACCTTTGGTGACAACTCCAAGGGCAAGATCATCAGTAAAGGTAAAATTGGTAATGATCCCTTACTTTCCATTGAAGATGTACTATTGGTAGATGTGTTGAAACATGATTTACTTAGTGTGAGTCAACTTTGTGATAAAGGTAATAAGGTAATATTTGAATCAAACAAATGTTCTATTAGAAATGCTAGCAATGATAAAGAAATGTTCATAGCATATAGAAATGAAAATGTTTACACCATTGACTTTGATAAAATACTTAACCAGAATGTTAAATGACTTGCTATCATAAATGAAAATAGTTGGTTATGGCATAGGAGACTAGGACATGCTCACATGGAACTTATTTTAAATCCAAATTTGAATTAGTTGATGGCTTGCCAAAGACCAAATTTGCCAAGGATAGAATTTGTGATGCATGCCAATTTGGAAAACAAATCAAAAGTTCCTTTAAAAGTAAAAAACATAAAGCATATATCTACCTCTAGGTCTCTTCAACTATTGCATTTGGATTTGTTTGGTCCTAGCAAAGTTCAAAGTATGGGTGGTAAGTCATATGCATTTGTAATTGTTGATGATTATTCTCGTTTCTTTTGTGTGTTATATCTAGCTCACAAAAATGATGCACCAAAAGCTTTTGCAAAATTCTGTAGAAGAGTCCAAAATGAAAAGGGATATGCAATCAACAACATTAGAAGTGATAGGGGCAGAGAATTCGAAAATCAAGAAATGGAAATACTTTATGATGAAAATGGTTTTGGTCATAATTTCTCCGCTCCTAGAAATCCCCAACAAAATGGAGTAGTTGAAAAAAAGAATAGAACACTTCAAGAAATAGCTAGGACCATGCTCAACGAACATAAGTTACCAATATACTTTTGGGCCGAAGCCGTAAGCACCGGTTGCTATGTTATAAATAGGGTAACAATTAGAAAAGGATTGGATAAGACCCCTTATGAGATATGGAATGGTAGAAAACCAAACATTGGATACTTTAGAGTTTTTGGATGCAAGTGTTTTATACTAAACACCAAAGATCAATTAGGAAAATTCGATCTAAAATCAGATGAAGGAATCTTTGTTGGTTATTCTCCCATTAGCAAAGCATATAGAGTATATAACAAGAGAACATCAATTGTGGAGGAATCGATTCATGTGGTCTTTGATGAAGCCAACCCTTTTGAAATAAAAAAAGATCTTGATGATGAGGTTGTAATTTTGGAAAAAGAGATGAATCAACTTGATATCCAAGACAATCCTAACAATGCAGTAAATGCTTCAAATAGTAGTGGAAGGGAAGATAGTGAGGACATCAAATCAAATAATGATCTTCCTAAGGCTTGGAGTTTTATAAGAGATCACCCAAAAGATCAAATTATTGGTGAACCATCTCAGGGAATAGCCACTAGATCTAAACTTAGAAGCGCTTGTAACAACATGGCTTTTGTCTCTCAAATCGAACAAAAAAACATTCAAGAAGCTGAAATAGACGAGTTTTGGATAATTGCCATGCAAGAAGAACTAAATCAATTTGAAATAAACAAAGTATGGGACCTTGTGCCTATGCCTAAGGATCACTCAATAATTGGCACAAAGTGGGTTTTTAGAAATAAAAAGGAAATATTGTTAGAAACAAAGCTAGACTAGTAGCCCAAGGTTACAATCAAGAAGAAGGGATACATTATGAGGAAACCTTTGCCCCGGTTGCTAGGCTAGAAGCCATAAGAATGTTGCTTACATATGTTTGTTTCAAAAATTTCAAATTATTTCAAATGGATGTGAAAAGTGTCTTTCTAAATGGTTTCATCTCCGAAGAAGTTTATGTAAAACAACCACCCGGATTTGAAAATCATGACTTTCCTAATCATGTTTACAAATTGTCAAAAGCATTGTATGGTTTAAAGCAAGTACTTAGAGCATGGTATGATAGGTTTAGTAATTTTCTCATTAAAAATGGCTTTATAAGAGGAAAAATTGACACTACTTTATTTATTAAATCTCTAGACAATGACATGCTCATTATACAAATATATGTGGACGACATTATTTTTGGATCTACAAATGAACAACTTTATAAAGAATTTGCGAAAATTATGCATGATGAATTCGAGATGAGTATGATGGGTGAACTAACTTTCTTCCTTGGTTTACAAATCAAGCAATGTTGTGAAGGGATATTTATAAATCAATCAAAATATGTCAAAGACCTTCTCAAGAAATTTGGAATGAATGAAGCTAAATCAATTGGGACTCCTATGAGCCCATCTACCAAGCTTGACAAGGATGATTGTGGCAAACCCCTTGATATGAAACTCTATAAAGGCATGATAGGAAGTTTGTTGTATTTAACCGCTAGTAGACCGAATATAATGTTTAGTATATGTTTGTGTGCACGTTTTCAATCTTGCCCCAAAGAATCACACCTTCTTGTCGTAAAACATATTTTCCGATATTTGATTGGCACTATTGATTTGGGCTTATGATAGCCTAAACACACTTCACTCGAATTAGTAAGCTATTTGGATGCAGACTTTGCTTGTTGTAAAATTGATAGAAAAAGCACGAGTGGGACTTATCACTTCCTTGGACTCTCCCTCGTATCTTGGTTTAGTAAAAAGCAAAATTCAGTGGCCTTATCCACAGCTAAAGCAGAATACGTAGCTGCCGGGAGTTGTTGTGCACAAGTGTTGTACATGAAACAACAATTGGAAGATTTTGGACTTAATTATGATCGCATTCCAATTAGGTGTGACAATACAAGTGCTATTAATTTGTCAAAAAATCCCATACAACACTCTAAAACTAAGCACATTGAAATTAGACACCATTTCATTAGAGACCATGTGCAAAGAGGTGATGGTCAATTAGAATTTGTAAGCACTGACCATCAACAGGCCAATATTTTCACAAAACCTCTTCCTGAAGATAGATTTTGTACAATCATAAAAGATTTGGGAATGTACCTCAGTAGGGATGTGTGTTGAATTAAAAAAAAGAGGTGGACACGTTCAGCCGACTGATATTCAAATTTCAATCGACTGAAATATTCCTATGCACTGGCTGATTTTTGTTCTTATTTTTCAGCTGACTGAAAATAACTTTCAGCCGACTGAACCATACTGCTACCCATTATTCAGCCGACTGATTTTACCTGTGTTTACTGTCTACTCTAAGTGCAATTTTTCAGCCGACTGAACCCCGCGATTCCCATTTTCAGTCGACTTAAAATAATTATCAGCCGACTGAACCACGCAGTTACTCATTTTTCAGCCGACTAAAACTCATTTTCAGTCTACTGAGTTTTTCTCTAATTCAATGTCTGCTCTCGGTGCCCTTTTTCAACCGACTGAAAATTCGTTTCAGTCGACTGAAACACGCGGGTAAGTTCGTTTAAACCTCATTTTTTCCCTCTTTTCATCAAATCTCTTTCCCTCTTCCTCTTTCCGACAAAATCCCCTTTCCTTTTCCCTCTTTCGCTCAATCTCTCTCTTCTTCCCTACCTCTCTCTGTTCCTTTTTTACTCCACTATTTTTTTACCGTCCGAGTTTCATTTTCTTTACCTTGTTCGGCTTTCTTCTTCCTCTTCCCTTCGCTTAACCCTATTCCTCCCTAACCTTCTCCTCACCGTCTCCACATCACCTCTTTCCACTCCTTCCTCCCTCAATCTCCTCAATGGCCCTCAAACGATAGTCACGTGATCAAGGAAAACAAGCTGAGACCGAACGATGGTAAAAAATAATGAGTGACGCTCGTCTTCACTTCGTCTCGTAAGATGCGAAAAGTGCTTACACTCTTCATTTCATGTTTCGCAAGGTGGTCTTCGGTAAAATTGTTTCTCTCTTTTTTTGATCAATTTGCAAGGCAATTTCCATTTAGGGCACTTTTGACTATCAAGGATGGGGCACATTTACCAAGATCGTTCACCCCTCCTATCCTACACTAGTAAAACAATTTTATGCGAATTTCTCTCTCAAAGCAACTCCCTCAAATCCTCGTATTGAATCCTCAGTGAGTGGAACTCCTTTTTCTTTCAATCGAGAGGACTTAGGGACCCTTATTCAAGCCCCCTCCTATGGTCCTACAGTGTATAAAACAAATACTTGGATTGGCGGTTTTGATGTCGTAGAGGCCCTCAAATTAATTTGTGAACGCAATGGTTTTGTTGAACCTTTCCAGCCAATTGCATCCCAACTATCATTAGAAGCCCGACTAATTCATCATATCATTTGCTACAATATTCTTCTAAGAACTGGGTCTTATAATCATGTCACTTATCTTGATGTTTATCTCATCTGGGCCATTATTCAACACCACCCTATTAATCTTCCCTACCTCATCATATGCTTCATGAGAGATTGCCAAAAGCGCAAGAAGACTTTGCCTTATGGAAAACTCCTTTCATTCCTATTTGAACATTTCAACGTCCACTGCCCACTAGAATTAGAAGAAATTGGTGCTGCCAATGATGTTTATTGTGATCATACCCTTAAAAATATGGGGTATAGGCTTGTTGGCGATTCTTGGGAACCCACTCCTGCAAGGTTGAAGAAAGTCCAGCAGCCTGAGCAAGCCGCAGAGGAGCAAACATATCATGATCAGGATATCGGCATGCTTGACTCTCCTCATCCCTCTGGTGGCCCCTCTAGCTCCAATGAGGACATTCAGCGTGTTTTTGCTGCCATTGACTCTCTCCGAATCGACGTTGCAGAAATAGGGGTAAATGTTGACCTTCTCCGCACTCAATGTGAGAGTATTCGTGAATTTGTTAAAGACTGACTCGACGCCTCTCGCAATGACACTGATCGGGTGCACCTTCAGTTAAGCCGTCTCATGGCCCATCTTGGCCTCGAGTGACACTTGCCCTCTTCTCTTTTTGATGATGCCATAGAGGAGAAATAACAATGATTGCACTTGAAATTCTTCTATATTCCCTTTGAATTTGTTATAAAACCTTTTGGGCATGTACATAACCCACTAAGTTTTAACCTTTGTAAAGTCATTGACTTAATCAAATTTAATGGGTTCATATTACTTGTGCTAATGTTGTCTTTATAATTTTTATTTACATATCTCAATATGGTTGAGTAGATTTTGTAATGATGGATATGATGCACTTATTGATTGTGTAATGACGAATATGATGCATTTATTTTATTTAGAAATACATCCATGAAGAAAAGGGGAGAATACTTATCATGTGAAATATACCTTGAAGAAAATGGAAAATTTATTTCTTTGCATGAAGTAAGGGGGAGGATCACAAATTGTGTATCCTTTATTTATGATTTGTGTGCAATGGTTTGTCATCATAAAAAAGGGGGAGATTGTTAGCCCCAAGGTTTCAACCCAAGAATATATGGGTATTTTGATGACCACAAACCATTAAAGTGGATCTCTGGCCCGTGGACTTGTATCATCTTCAGACTTCACCAAGTTTTCTTTAATCTTCAATTTCTTTGAATCTAATAATTAATTCACAACTTATCTGAAAGTTATTAGACTAATCTGGACTCTAATAACTGGATCCAGACTAACCAATTTACAATTATATTCTTAAAATGGTGAAATAATTACCCAAATTCAAAATCATCCAATTTAAGCTCAATTCTTGCAATTATTCCAGGTTTTAGGTTGATTTCCTGATTTCTCCAATTTTTCTCTACAAAACTAAAAACATTATTAACTGCATCTAATATAAACAAAATCAAGGGCTAACTAATCCAAATAAAATGGGTAAAAATGTCATTCTTCAGTGCTCAACAATAACTTTCAAATTATTGGGAGAAACAACACACATGGTGGCATTGAGAACTTTGAAATTTCCATCATACATGTTTCTTCTAATGTCATCCCAAAGGTTCAAAATTTTTTGTTTTACCGTTTTGCTTGTACCAATGGTCACTTCTATATGATGTGACGAACCTCTCATGATGGCTTCCCAAGTGGTCGGGTCTAAAGAAATTAGAAATATTTTCATTTTTCTTTTCCAATAAGTGTAATTAGAGCCATCAAAGTCTTGAGGTCTTTCAACATCTAAACTTTCACCCAAATACATTGTTCTAGAAAAAAGATCAACTCCAGACAATTTAGTCAAGAACGGAGTAACCTAGCTCTGATACTACTTCTAAATACGTGCTAGACAATGCATAAGGTCTTCTACCAATTTTAAACACTTTTCAAATAGAATAATTATCAGACTTTTGTTTAAAGGAAAATATTAATGTCTGTGAGTGAGAAATAAACAATACATCAAAACAAATTAGCAAGCACCACATATGCACAATAATTTATAGCGGTTTGGTTCACCTGAACCTACATCCACTCTTGGACTCACCCAACCTTGGCTATCTGGAAGTCACTATGATAGGGTGAACCACCCTAACATTATACACATTTTGAAAGGTTCTACCGCCCTGCTACAGCCTTTGACTCTTATTTTTTATGGTGGTTCGACACAAAGTTCTAATCCATAGTACAATGATAAATGAAATAAACGAAGAATACTTGCCTTGGTTTAGCTCTAATCTTGACAGTGCGTTCTTCAATGATGCCTCGCTTTGATCTTCAATACTTGAGATGCTCCAAATTTTTCAACCATAGCAAAGGTTTGGTCTAGGGTAGGTGATCTGGAATTAATTCGATGTCCCTACTCATTTTTTGGATGTACGAGTGAGACCCGAATCTTGATCGTTTTCTGGTAACACACACGTGTAAATGAGAAAAATGGTACTGAGACAACTTTTTTTTAATGTGGCAAAACCCTTCGAATGAGGGAAACATCCATGTGCCAATCTTGGTAAAACTTCCAATATGAGTTTGGAGAGAGAATCATAAAATACATCATTTCGTATCGTACTGGACATATCTCAATGGCTTGGTTTTGAAACCCATTGAGAGTGAATTCATACGAGCCCCACCTTCCTTCTGAATTACTTCTGACGGTCTTGATCTATCTTCTAGAAGCTCCGTGTCCCTGTCTTCAGCAAGACTTCTCCTTTCTGTTTCCTGCCAACACCATTTGCTCATTTGCAACCAGTGGAGAGGATTTGTACGTTGTATAGGAGAAGGCGGTGAAGAAGGGTGGTGTCTCAGATGGGCACCCCTGCTCCCTCTGATCTCTTTTTCTAAACCTTTCCTCCCTTTCTTCTCTTCTCTCAAGGAGGTGTTCAGTGTCAGAGCATTCCGAGCACCCTTCCTTTGACGAGAGTGAGTCAAGGAGAGAGTATCCTCCCCGTTCTCTTCTCCCAAATCTCTCTGTACAACACCTACATTTTCAATTTTCTTCTACCCAATTAGATGTACCCACTTCTGGGTAGGTTACAACCATTAGGAATGGCTGAAACCACCTTCTGCATGAATTAAAAAAGTAAAAACAACACCAAAAACTGTTGAAACCGTCGAAAACTGTTGTCTAGAGACGTACTAAATGATGTACCAGTAGACTGGTGAATAGTCTCAGTTGATCTTCTCGTCGACTGATGTGTCGACTAGATTTATCAGAGAACTTTCTGTTTTACAGACAGTCCTAATTGATCTACTAGCCGACTAGTGGATCGTCTCAGTTGATCTGTCAGTCGACTAGTGTGTCAACTGGCAATACAAAACTTGGTTTACACAGATTTTACAGAGTCTATGCTGTGTATTAAGTTGGGAGATCCTCCTGGGTCATGGCTCCACTTGTAGAGGGGATTTAGCTCCTGCTAAATCTCGAAGTTGTAGATGAACTCAGTCCTCTATCTGTAACTTGATCTGTATATGGATCATACCTCCCCCTTTTGGAGGTTTTGGTCCCGTAAAAGCTTCTGGTGAAGAGAACAGAACTTGTGTTGACTTCAGAAGCACCTGACAACTAATACCACTAGATATGGAATTAATTCGACGCCCCTACTCATTTCTAGATCTACGAGTGAGACCCGAATCTAGATCTTCTTTCGGCAACACACACATACATATGGGAAAAATGGCAATGAGACACTATTTTTTTAATGTGGTAAAACCCTTCGAATGAGGGAAACATCCACGTGCCAATCGTGGAAAAATTTCCAATATGAGTTTGGAGAGAGAATTACATAATACATCATTTTGTATCCTATTGGACATATCCTAGTGGCTGGGTTTTGAAACCCATTGAGAGCGAATTCAGATGATCTCCACCTTGCTTCTGAATTACTTCTGACGGTCTACCTTCCAGAAGCTCCGCCTCCCTGTCTTAATCAAAGATTCTCCTTTCTGTTTCCTGCCGACACCATTTGGTCATTTGCACCTAGTGGAGAGGATTTGTATGTTGTATAGGAGAAGGTGGTGAAGTAGGGTGGTGTCTCGGATTGGCATCCCCGCTCCTTCTAGTCTATTTTCTTGAACCTTTCCTCCATTTCTTCTCTTCTCTTGCGGAGGTGTGGAGTATCAGAGCATTCCGAGCAGCTTTCCATGGACGAGAGTGAGTCAGGGACAGAGTATCCTACCCGTTCTCTTCTCCCAAATCTCTTTGTACAGCACCTACCTTTTCAATTTTCTTCCACCCAATTACATATATCCACTTCTAGGTTGGTTTAAACCATTAGGAACAAATGAAACCACCTTCGACAAAAATTAGAAAAGCAAAAAAGCCCCGGAAACTTTTGAAATTGTCGAAAACTGCTGTCTACAGACGTACTAGATGATGTACCACTCGACTCATGGATCGACTCAGTTGATCTACCTGTCGACTGGAATTGTCAGACAATTTTCTGTTTTTACAGACATTCCTAGTTGATCTACTAGTCGACTAGTGGATCGTCTCAATTGATCTGATAGTCGATTGGTGTGTCAACTGATAGTGCAAAACTTGGTTTACGCAGATTTTACATAGTCTATACGGTGTTTTTAGCTGAGAGATCCTCAGTCCTCCATCTGTAACTTGATCCGTTTGTGGATCATACTTCCCATTTTTTGAGCCTTTTGGTCCTTCAAAAGCTTCGACTGAAGTGAACGGAACTTGTGTTGACTTCGGAAGCACCTGACAACTAATACCACTTAATTTGGAATTAATTCAACGCCCCTACTCATTTTCTGGATCTACGAGCGACACCCGAATATAGGTCTTCTTCCGGCAACACACACATTCAAATGGGAAAAATGGTAATGAGACAGTATTTTTTTAATGTGGTAAAACCCTTCGAATGAAGGAAACATCCACGTGCCAATCGTGGCAAAATTTCCAATATGAGTTTGGAGAGAGAATTACATAATACATCATGTTGTATCCTACTGGACATATCCTAGTGGCTGAGTTTTGAAACCCATTGAGAGTGAATTCAGATGAGCCCCACCTTCTTTCTTAATTACTTCTGACGGTCTTAATCTACCTTCCAGAAGCTCCGCGTCCCTGTCTTAACCAAAACTTCTCCTTTCTCTTTCCTGCAGACACCATTTGGTCATTTGCAGCCAATGGAGAGGATTTGTGTGTTGTATAGGAGAAGGCGCTGAAGTAGGGTGGTGTCTCGGATTGGCACCCCCACTCCTTCTGATCTCTTTTTCTGAACCTTTCCTCCCTTTTTTCTCTTCTCTCTTGGAGGTGTGGAGTGTTAGAGCATTTCGAGCAACTTTCCTTAGATGAGAGTGAGTCAGGGAGAGAGTATCATACTCATTCTCTTCTCCCAAATCTCTCTATACAGCACCTACCTTTTCAATTTTCTTCCACCCAATTACATGTACCCACTTCTAGGTTGGTTAAAACCATTAGGAACCACTGAAACCACCTTCTACACAAATTAGAAAAGCAAAAACCGCTCCAAAAACTTTTGAAACAGTCGAAATTGTTGTCTACAGACATACTAGATGATGTACCACTCGACTGGTGGATCGAATCAGTTGATCTGCCAGTCGACTGGTGTGTTGACTAGAATTGTCAGACAACTTTCTGTTTTTACAGACATTCCTAGTTGATCTACTAGTCGACTGGTGGATCGTCTCAGTTGATCTGCTAGTTGACTGGTGTGTCTACTGACAGTACAAAACTTGCTTTACAAAGATTTTACATAGTCTATGTTGTGTTTTCAGCTGAGAGAACCTCCTGGATCATGGTTGCACTTGTTGAAGGCATTTAGCTCCTTCTAAATCTCGAAGTTGTAGATGAAATCAGTCCTCCATCTGTAACTTGTTCCATTTATGGATAAGTAGGATAAGGATGCTACAGTACGGCCCTAGAAAATTATCTCTAAATCACATCAAGAATAGCTTAACACAACTTAAGGTATTCTATAGATGCTTGTGGATGTGATTTAGAAGACCTTAGAGAGATTCGATGGTGATTTGCACGGGTTAGTGTTGATAACTGAAAATGACCACTTTACCCTTTAATTTTGGATTAATTAACCTTTGATTTGTATATATTAGATGCATTTAATGGAGTTTTCGAGTTTTGCAGTGTATTTGTGAGAATATAAGAAAAATGAATTAAAATGCAAAAAAGTGGGCCATAGTTCTAGTTTTGGAATGTTTATAATTTTTACCACCGAATTTGATTTTAGAATTATAATAATAATTTCTAGGTTGTGTTAAATTGTAAAGATGGTAGAAATTTATAAACACATAAATGGAACCACTGTTCGAGTCTGAAGCCTATAAGCCAAAGTCCACCAGTCCAAGTATGAGATCCAAGTCCAAAAGAACAAGTGAGACCAGTGAATTTCATTTGAAGGATTGTGGAAACAAGAATGAGAGAAAAAAATGGGATTTGGATTGACCAAAGTGAATTTTGGAAGGAGGAATGTTTTGATATAGTTTTAGTATTTCGGTCATAACTTTTTACTCCTATGTCAGATTGCATTTATTCTTATGGAATTGGAAAGAAGACTTCAAGGGCTACAACTTTGTAGTTTATGAAATTTCGTGATTCAGAAGTTAACATGGTCAAAATTTAGCTGCAAACTGATGCATGTGTAGAAAAACGGGATTTGCACCCTACTTTCCAAAATTATCCAAAATCCCTAAAATCATGGAGTCTTATCTGCAAAATTCGGCCATGGATTGAAAAAGACAATGAATTTGGATAATTAAAAGAGAGAGAATTTGGGAGGAAGTTTAAGAGAGAGAATTTTGGAGAAAGTTTTGGAGAGAGAATTATGGAGGAATTCTCTCAAAGCCTTGCCTAATCCGATTTCTTTTGAGCACTATAAATAAAGGGGTTCAGGCATTATAAAATTTGAATTGGAGAAAGGAACTAAGGTGTACAAGGACTGGAGGCTGAGAAGACTAGAAGAGAAAGGAATATTCAAATTTTGGCTGTGAGTTCTTGAATTTTTATTTTTATTTCATATCTTTAATGCAAAAAACTCCAAAGCATTGTAATTTTAATTTCAAATTTAATTGAATGAAATTCATGGTAGCTTATTTAGATTGATGGTTTTCCCAATTGTTAAATATTTTATGGTGATTACTTTTCATGTTATTTTAATTCTTTTTAAGATGTCATGGAATAAATTAATTTAAGAGTTCTCAAGGAAAGTAGAACCCCGTTTAGGATCGGTGGAACTAAACATTTTCAGATCTAAGGCACTTTTCGAAGAGTAGCTTATTTTTAGACTCGGAAAGGAAAATAGAAATTTTGCCCAAGCCTAAGGTTTGAATTGAAAATTTCTGATTTAATGGACATCATGATTTTCTTAATTAGAATTTTAATAAATAGAGAACATGAATTTATATTTAATAGTTCTAGAAGAATTCATAGTCTAGGCCATGGTTTTATCTTTAAATGAGATAATATGTCACCCTAATTACTTGTCTCAATTCCATTGTACATTATGTGAATATTTTATTATTTTTATTAAATGTTTTATTCTTTTCTTTTTCTCTCAAATTCTTCTGAACGAGGTTGAGATTGATTAATTGCATTTTAATTTTGTTCTCTTACACTGTTTTGAGATTATTTATAAATTCTAGATCAATGCCATTATTTTAATTAAATTGGATTTATTGGTTAGATTTTAGATTTGAATGATGATACTCTAGTTTTTGGATTAGTTTCTTAAAACTGGAATGCAACTAATTTAAAGTCATATTTGTAAAAGTTTGAATTTTACTTTCATATTTAGGTTATTTCTAAAGATCTATATTTTTTAAATCACAACGTTTCAATTTCATATATTTTGTTGTTTCCTTCTCAGATCGACCTCGCACTCCTAACGCTATACTACTTAAATGGTTCGTGCGCTTGCGAGTTATAAATTTAAAATTTGCACAACAAGTTTTTGGCGCCTTTGCCGGAGAAACATGCAAATTATATGTTTTGAGATATTGTGATTTTAGAAAATATTTCTATTTTTGGAATCTTCTAATTTAGGCAACTTTTTAAAATTAGAAAGTTCTATTTTTAGAAACTCTAATTTTGGAAGGTTACCTAAAATTTAAATTTTCTTTAGAATAGAAGAGATCTTAGAATTTATCTAATTATGGAAATTTTGCTAAACTTAGATACTTGTTGAATTTAGAAGTTTCTATTTTTGTAGATATTTCTATTTCTGAAAATTTGAAATACTCACTAGTTTCTCCTTTTAACGACTTTCTAATTTTATAAATATGATTTATTTTAGGAATATTCTAACTTTAGGAAAAAAAAATCTAATTTTGGAAAGTTTTAGAACCTCTGTCTATGGAAAGTTTTAAAATATCTAATTTGAGAAACATCCCATTTTTAGAAAATTGTCTAACCTTAGAGACATCCGGTTTGAATAATTTCTAAACCTAGGAAGTTTTAATTTTAGATCATCATCTAAATTTAGAACGTTTCCAACTAAAAATAATTTTTTTAGTTAATGGTATTTAATTTAGAGATTTATTTATGATCTTGTATTAGTTAAAATGTCTCAATTAAGATTCAATTATTTTAATCTCTATCTTAGTCATAGTTTAAGAATTTTCTTTTAAAGAGTTCATGCATTCTTGAGTTAGAATCTTCACTTGTGTTCATGTGTTTTGTTTTTAAGGAATTTTTAAAAATCGCGAGTTAAGAATGCTGAAAAATATGCGCATAGGCTAAGATAAGTGCCTAACTATTTTCTTTTGATTTTATCTTTTTCATGCATTCATATAGATTTTATTTGGGTGTTTGCATTTATTTTGCAATTTAGAAAAGAAAAAATATTGCATATTTACTTTGCTCATGCATTTAGGTTGCTAGATTTATGCATTTAGTATAGTTTGTTTGTTTATTGTTTTGCATATTTGTTTGATGCTTACATTATTAGATTAGGTTGCATTCACATAAAAAAAAAAGATTAGTAATAAATGGTTCATGTACATTAAATAAAATCAACTTTGGAACCATAGGTTAGTTTTAAGGTTTGTCATGCTCAATATGACAGTCTTTTATTCAAATAATTTTAAATAACTACTATAAACTTTTCTTCAATCATGGTGTCTAGGATTAGTTCTGTCACCAAGGCATTGCGGTCTACCATGACAAAAGGATAAGCTGGGAAGAGATGTCGTGTGCTCCCCCACTTACTTAGGAACTTACTTGGCCATGATTGTGGTTAAACTTTTAATTGAAGATTTAAAATTTATGGAGAAAATATTAGGAGCCAGTTTAGAGACACTAGATTAGTTTAAGTTTTTATTTTTAGTTTTAGGTCATTTATTTTCTGTGAATTTATTTTGTCTCGTGTGGTCTTTTTTGAGTAACAATGAATATTTGGAGGCGTGATTCAACTATCACCATCACCATTTACCAAGCTTAATGGAACTCATTCAAGAAGGCCAAGGTTGTTTTATATGCGGAAAATAATTGAGTTTACACCATTTATAGGTTTCTTTTAGAGTCAGTCTAGAAAGTCAGTTTAGGTTGAGTCAGTTTTTAGGATGTTTCACTTAGATACGTCGAAACCCAAAATTTAACAATGTCCTGACATTTTGTATCTAACCGTTGAACATTGAGTACAATGTCAAATTTAAGTTTGGGGGTATCTAGGGGTTAATTAGTATAGTCAAATTAAAAAAAATTTAATCAAGGGAAGAGTAAGTGAAGAATGAGACTAATCCTTAATACTAAAAAAATTAGTCTAAGTGATTTTTCAGCATTAAGAGGTGAATAAAAAATTTATATCACACTTTTTCAATAATTTTTTTTATAGAATTTATATTCCGAATAAATTTACAAAGCCATGTTAAATTGAGTTAAAGAAGAAAAAATTTCATGAGTCTAGTAGTCAACAAAGGAATACTAGTGGAGACTTAACCCAGTAAACTTTAGGGCCAGTCTATTTTTCTGAAGGATTTAAGTCTATCTATTTTTCTTTCTTAAGCGCGTCAAGTCATTGTGGATCTCATCATTCTTCAAATTTTGGTCATAATTACTGAGAACGCCATTAAAATTGAGTTAGTACATTTGAAATTTTTTTAGACTTTATTTAAAATAAGGAAATCACTGTATAAAACTTAGGATATGATTTAGGCCATTTTTGGATAGTTTGAGCCTTCATGCTTACCTATCTTTGGTCAAAATTTATCCTGATAATTCCCAGTTAAGCCTTTAAGTTAGCATGTTTTCTTGATCAGCCATGTTTACCAAACCAACTCTGATTTTGGAGTCTAAGCCTCACTAAAAATATATCTTGACCTATTCATAGAAAAGATTAGAGATGACAAATATTGGGATGGTACTAAAAAATAAGGGCACAAGAAAGTAAAAGAAGAAAATAGTACAAAAAGAAAGAGAACATCCTGACATCAAAAGAAGGATATGAAAAAAAAAATGAATATTTTGAAAAGTACTGAAAAAGAAAAAAATATAGGAAGAAATATCCCATCATATATCTTGAAGACCTCTAACCTTTTAATCAAAATATTTATTCTTAGAGTCTTATTATCCTTCTTTAATTTGACCCGATCCCAAGCCATGTTTCATTTTATTAGAAGTCCTATTGATCTTAAGTTGAAATATGGTATTTCATGTGGAGAATAAAGGAAGAAAAATGATAATGTATAACTCAACGTTCTCAGGAAAGTGGCGTCCATTCATGAGATCCAACAATTATTTTCTTTGTCATGTACCGTCTTTCTAATACATACGTGAGAAATTTTTAATTTGAATACACAAACTCCGTTCGCATATACCTTTGAGAGAAAATAACCCAACCTCTGAGCGTTAATCTTTCTAAGAAATATCTAGTGAGGTTTGAAGTCAAAGCGCATCTTCCGATGTTGGGTACGAAACTTCTGTCCATTTGGAAAAGAAAACTAATTTTAATATTGGCTAAGCACACACTACACTCCAAATATAAGTCTTATAGAATAAATTTTGGAGTCGTATGTCTAGATCTTTATGAACTTGTATTTGCCAAATCTGAAACTAAGACTATACAAAATTGATGTTTGTGGGTATCATCACTGAAAGCCCTCAAGAGACTATAACTCATCCACTGGTGGTGACCTAGGGGTTTAAAGGCTTGTTGCATACGCTAAATACAATCGAGAGTGCCAGCGAAAGTGGTGTAATTTAGGATTTTAATTTTCAGTTTTTAGTTTTTTGTTTTTGTTTTACTGAGGACTAGCAAAATCTAAGTTTGGAAGTATTTGTTGATCACTGAAAATGACCATTTTACCCTTTATTTTTGGATTAATTAGCCTTGATTTGTGTATATTAGATGCGTTTAATGGAATTTTCGAGTTTTGCAATGTATTTGTGAGAATACAAGAGAAATGAATTAAAATGCAGAAAAATGGTCATAGTTCTAGTTTTGGAAAGTTTGAAATTTTTACCACCTAATTTGATGCTGGAATTATTGTAAATTATTATAATTCAGATCCGGATATGAGAGTTTGAATTATAATAATAATTTTTAGACTGTGTTAAATTGTAAAGGTGATAGAAATTTATAAACACACAAATGGAACCATTGTTCGAGTCTGAAGCCTATAAGCCAAAGTCCACCAGTCCAAGTATGGGATCCAAGTCCAAAAGACCAAGTGGGACCAATGAATTTCGTTTGAAGGATTGTGGAAACAAGAATGAGAGAAAAAAATGGGATTTGGGTTGACCAAAGTGAATTTTGGAAGAAGGAATATTTTGATACAGTTTTAGTATTTTGTTCATAACTTTGCACTCTGATGTCCAATTGCATTTATTCTTATTGCGTTGGAAAGAGACTGCAAGGGCTACAACTTTGTAGTTTATGAAATTTCGTGATTCAGACGATAACAAGGTCAAACATAAGCTGCAAGCTGGTGCATGTGTAGAAAAATGGGATTTGCACCCTATTTTCCAAAATAATCCAAAATCCCTAAAATCATGGAGTTTTATCTGCAAATTCGGCCATGGCTTGAAAAAGACAGTGAATTTGGATAATTAAAAGAGAGAGAATTTGGGAGGAAGTTTAAGAGAGAATTTTGGAGAAAGTTTTGGAAACAAAATTATGGAGGAATTCTCTCCAAGCCTTGCTTAATCCGGTTTCTTTTGAGCACTATAAATAAAGGGGTTCAGGCATTGTAAAATTTGAATTGGAGCAAGGAACTAAGGTGTGCTTTGACTGGAGGCTGAGAAGACTAGAGGAGAAAGGAATATTCGAATTTTGGCTGTGAGTTCTTGTATTTTTATTTCTATTTCATATTTTTGATGCAAAAAACTCCAAAGCATTGTAATTTTAATTTCCAATTAATTTGAATGAAATTCATGGTAGCTTATTTATATTTATGGTTTTCCAAATTGTTAAATATTTTATGGTGATTATTTTTTATGTTATTTTAATTCTTTTTGAGATGTCATGGAATAAATTAATTTAAAAGGAAAATAGTACCCCGTTTAGGATCTGTGGAACTTAACATTTTCAGATCTAAGGCTCTTTTTGAAGAATAGCTTATTTTTAGACTCGGAAAGGAAAGTAGAAATTTTCCCAAGCCTAAGGCTTGAATTGAAAATTTCTGACTTAATGGACATCATGATTTTCTTGATTAAAATTTTAATAAATAGAGAACATGAATTTATATTTAATAGTTCTAGAAGATTTCATAGTCTAGGCCATGGTTTTATCTTTAAATGAGATAATATGTCACCCTAATTACTTGTCTCAATTCCATTGTACATTATGTGAATATTTTATTATTTTTATTAAATTTTTTATTCTTTTCTTATTCTCTCAAATTCTTTTGAACTAGGTTGAGATTGATTTAATTGTATTTTAATTTTGTTCTCTTAAATTGGTTTGAGATTATTTATAAATTCTAGATCAATGCAATTACTTTAATTAAATTGGATTTATTGGTTAGATTTAGATTTAGATAATGATACTCTAATTTTTGGATTAGTTTCTTAAAACTGGAATGCAACTAATTTAAAGTAATATTTGTAAAAGTTAGAATTTTATTTTCATATTTAGGTTATTTCTAAAGATCTATATTTTTTAAATCACAACGTTTTAATTTCATATATTTTGTTGTTTCCTTCTGGGATTGACCTTGCACTTTAACACTATACTATTTAAATGGTTCGTGCGCTTGCGAGTTATAAATTTAAAATTTGCACAACAGTTAGAACCTCTCTAGAGAGTCTAGAATGGTTAGGTTTAATCTTCCAATTAATTGGCTTCATTTTGCTTAGAAAAACAAGCTGTATATATAGATTTACTGTTCAAAACGGCTATGCTTCGAGGCGCTCGAGATTGTGCCTCGAGGGGCTTGAGCAATATTCATACAATATCTAGAAAAGGGCTTGTCTTTTAATTTTTGCTACAGTTCCTCTAGTGGCTCAGGGAATATTCATGATATAATGCAGATATTGAAATTAAGGTCTCAGATCGAAGGGCTCGAGCGAGGGCACGAGGGGTTCAATCCTGACAGAGTTCAAATGTTCAAATTAAGCTCTTTATCTATTTGTCCTTTTAGCCTAGGGTGTTTGGGTTCCACCTAGAGTTCACAAAGTCATTTAACCTGCTTGGTTGCCAAACACATGGAAAGATGTCTGCAGCATGCTTCTAGCCTTCTATCAATTGGATTCACCATATTTATTCTTCCAAGGCAAGGCCTGACACATTCATGAAATTGACAATATATAGATTCGGTCAAACTAAGGCACTAACAATGATGTTGTGGCACTACTTGATAATCTGATTGTTATGATAAGCTTGAATCAAAGGAATTTGAACTGAACTTGTGCTTCAGTACAATCATGTTAAAATACAAAACCCACTTCAAGAATGAGAAAATGTGTTATAGTCCAATTAGGGGTGCTCATTTGCTAAGTCGTAGCTGCAAGAAATCCTACAATCCAACTAATGAAGTTACTTAAAATCTCACACTTTCATAATCCCTCAATCTAGATAAATTTTGGAATCAAATTCTATAATTTTAACCAAAGATGTCAATAATAAAGAACTTAAGGATCTAACTCTTAACCTCACTCAGAAAGAAAGAGATGACTCTAATTTCACCGAGATAAAATGATGAACAATTTCACCATAAAATTTATTGTTCAAGGAATTCAATAAGAACATTGAATTGGGAATTCGAATGTAATAATCCAATACAATTAATTAGATAAAAATTAAATCCAATTCTCTAACCATATGCATGTATAAATTGTAATGTAGCACAAATTCAAATTGAATATGCAATAGAACCTTCTAATGAATTAATTTTTAATTGTACAATCCAATTTCAATCAAATATTGGTTGGATGCAATCCATGAACATTTAAATTCACCAAGCAACAAATCACACCAATCACTTAAAATTAAATCAACTAAACACTAAGAAAAAAATTAAATTTAAAAAGAAAAAACCAAATGGGAGACCATAGGCCAATTTATAGATGAAATTCTAGCTAAGATCTAGGAAATTAAATAATAATAAAATAACTTGCTAAGCCCACAAGGCTTGCATGCCCAAACCCTTCTAAATGGGCTTATTTCCTAATCTAGGACTCCACTAATGAGAAAATTCCATGGGAACTACTACATCATTAAAGAATAATAAAAAAAAAAATATTACATCATAAATGTGACTTGGCTGAATCCCAGCCCTCCATCCAAGATGTTGCTTGATTTGAAGCCTCCAAAATCTACTCCTTAGTTGGTCCACATGCCCTGATCTTTTTATACTAGAAATTTTATAGATTTCATTTTAAACATATCAATCCATGACTTTCTATTTAATGAACAAACGGTTTAACTAATTAAAAATTCATTATTTTGAATCATATTTATAAGTGAATGAGCACCGATACTTTTACAAACATGGAACACTGAATAAACTAATAAAGTAAAAAAAGGAAGGATTTTCATTTTGCCATTCCATTTTTTTAATTTCTCAAAGCAAAAAATTAGAACCAAATGAATTTGTTTTTTAATTTTATATCATTTAATGTCGTATCTTAGTAAAAGCAGGGGTTATAATATCGGCCGATACATATCGTATCGGCCGATATGTATCGATTTTTAAGGACTGAACAATATCGGCCGATACCATATGTATCGGTCGTACAAAAAAGTTATCGGCTGATATGACCGATAAACGGTCGAAAATATCAGTCATCATATCGGCCGATATGTATAAAATTCAGTTTTTTAAATTTATTTCTTTTTTTAAAAAAAAAAAAACAAAAACCGATATTGCCCGATACGGCCGATATATCGGCCCGTATATCGGTTCACATATCGCCAGATATTGTAATTATCAGGCTGGAAAGAGTGGTTTAAAAAAAATCAATACCAATTGTGGGCCCCACACGATATCGGCGATATTATGTCCGAATATCGGTCGATGTATCTACCATTTATCGGTAAACAATATCAGCCGATATTTCTATTTATCGGTTTTGCATCAGTTTTTGTTTTTAAATTAAAAGTAATAATATCAGTCCTGGGGCCCACAACCCATTAAAATCCATCAAAATTTCTGCCTCTAAGATTAGATATTTAAAAAATTTCTTTAATTAGATGTCGATAATGAATGCGAGGAACAAATTAAATGAAGAAGTACAATTTAAGAAATTTATCTAAATCAAGGTTGTCGAAATCGTGCGATTCAAGGATTTTATGTGGTTCCCTCCAATAAGGTCAGTGGGAATGGGATCACCAATAAATATTTGACAATCAGGCTCCAGAGATCTAACACAAGTACCGAACATTATTGTATAACATATTATTATTGGACACCATACAGTATAACTATATTGTATATTGTTATACAATATTACAATATATTGTTATACTGTTATACAATATTTACATAATATTGTATTATTGTGTATTTATATTTAAATATCATATTATTATATTTAAACCTTATTCTTATGTTTGAGAAAAAAATGTTCAAAAATAAAAACAGAAGCTGAAACTTTGAGCAGTATCGGAAACTTTCAGCTGGTAAGATTGTTGTTGCTTTTTTTTTTTCTTTTGATGATGTTAGCTTTTAAAGGAGACCTTAAATATTTATTATCAATTGTTTTATCTTAAATTAGTATAAAAGTGTGGAAAATACTTAATCACTAAATTTATCAAAAATTTCTTCCATACATTTTCATAATTTTTAATTTTTTTATCATTTCTCTTCATTTTATTGTTAATTTTTAACATTAATCGTATTCGAAACTTAAATAAATAAGTTGAATATGTATACGACCAATATTTACTGAAAAAATTACATTTTCAAGAAGCCCCAAATTTTCTGAAATTACCATCAAATTTTCAGACCAAAATGCAAATATATGGAAATATCGGAGGAGAGAAAAAGTATATGGACCACTGAGTAAAAGTATTTTCCGCATCAGTACTTTTTTTTTCTGGGAGCACAATAGAAATTTTCAATTTTTTTTTGTTGTGCCTTTTAATTTGTTATATGATGAAGTAAAAGATATAACTGTAACATGAATAATACTAGAATCTTATATCATTCGATGTTTTAGAAAAGTAACAGTATCGAAATCTTATATCTTTGTTTTCATTGCGATAATCCGACCAAGTCAATGACCACCTCATTAAAGGACTGCGACATGTGAATCCATGATACCGGCCGAGATATCAACTCAGGCCCACCACCATTTTAATTTTTTTTTTTTTTTTAAAAACAGATCGATATTAATCATATCGGCCTATATCGAACCGATATATCACCGATATATCGACTATATCGACCCGAGAGATAGTGTATATGGCTGATACAATACGTATCGGCCTATATAATAAAGTGTTGAAAAACCGATATATATCGGCCGATACGTTTCATATGTGCCTATATCTTTACTCCTGTTGATAACAATTGAAAGCGAACTCCATTGATTTCAAAATCTCTTTTCAATTAAAATTTTATTTTCAGAAAATCATTTATTTTTATAATTTTATATAAAAGTTGATATTTATTTTATAAAGGTATTCTTATATTTAGATAGATATATAAATATAATTAAAATGATATAATATTATGAGACCCAAAACATAACACTCATTAATATTTTAGAAATATATATCCTTATTCTACAAAAATAATGTGGCCAGGACGAACGGAATATATCTTTGTGTTTATTGCGATGACCCAACCGAGTCAATGAACAACTCATTAAAAAACTGGCCACAACTTTGAAATTTTCATTAATAACAATTGAAAGCTAGCTCCATTGATCTCAAAATCTCTTTTAAATTAAAATTTTAATTTTCTGACTTAATTATTTTTATAATTTCATATAAAAATGATATTATTTTTTAAAATTTATTCTTATATTTATATATATTTGTGACCCAAAACATGTAACACCCCGGATTTTCAATTTATTATTTTGTATGAAAATAATCCATTTAATTTATGAACATTAGTTATGGATCTTAAATTGGGTAAAGAGTTGGGTCATTGGCCCAATTAGGACCCAACAGTTTTGGAATTGTTTTTAATAAAAATTAAATGGAGTTGATTTTAATTTGGTATTGCAATATTATACAAATAAGGAAGGAGATAATATTGCATGGCCGTGTATAGAGAGATTCATATCTATGATAGGCGCATGGGATCTTTTAAAAAGGGTATGCATATTGTCTTAAATTAAATAAAGAAGTGTCTAAATTAAAAGATTGTTGAGGCTATGATTAGTGATATGCGCATAGCACATTCTAAATATGGGAAGCCAAGGTCAACAAGTCCCAATTAAATAGACAAGGGGCGCACGGCCTAAGGGGACTTTGTGTATTTTAAGCACATTCTAATATGGGACCAAGGGAAGATTATAAAAGGAGAGGAGGACACGGGCACACGGTTTTACACCCTTAGCCGAATTTTATTTCTCTCTCTCCCTCTCTCAAGTTCTCATTCACCGCAAGAGCAAGGGGAAGAAGAAGGCCGCCAGCAAGAGGTGTTCTTGGTTTGGAAAAATTAAGAAGAAAGGAGAATGATTGGAAGAGCAAGAAATCAAATCGAAATGGCTAGTATTTTTATTTGCTAAATTTGTTTTGAAATAAAAGAACCATCGGGTTCGGCCATGGTGTTTGGCTGAACCTCATGGAAGAAGATTGGGAGATGGTTTGATGATTTTAATAGAAAGAAAGAACCATTATGGCCGAACCCCATGGAAAGTTATGGTTTATTTTATTGGGTTATTAATATTGAAAACCATGGAGGAACATTGATTGATTAATGGAAGTTTAAATGATGGAAATAACTATGGGTTTATGTTCATAAATTTCAGATCATGGAAGGTGTTTGGTTAATTGTTAAATATGTAACACCCCAATTTCTCAATGAGATGGATAATTACGAAAATGCCCCTGGATTGGTAAATTTATTAATTATGATGTTAAATGAGAAAATAGTGGGGCCCATTGCTCAAATTAAGACCCTATGAGCACATTATAAGTGACAAATTTGATTGGATGGGTAATGTAAATCAATTTGGGTCAATATGGTTAATTGGGTCAAAGGACCCAATTGGACCCAATGGGTCATAATGGACTTATTAGACCATTGGGTGAGCCCAAATTTAAGGGGGTTAAGCTAAATTGATTGGAAATCAAGTAGAGCAAAAATGGGTAGGCTTGATGCACATGTGAAAGCCAAATGCAAATGGCTAAAACAGCCCATAAATGGGTCATGTTGTCAAAACGGGTCAAGGACCTAAAAAGGGGACCCAATGGGTCTGGTTGACCAGGTTGACCACGGCTGACCGTGTGGGCTCTCAATTGAGCTCAAGTATGAGTTAGTGCAGCTCGAGTTGGACTGATTTGGATTGGGTTTTAACTAGGAAAAGAGTTGACTCAAATATGGTGCATTAAGTGTGTTGAGTTGGATGAGTTGAGTTGGAATAAAAAGGTTCATGAGTCAAGTGAGTCAAGGGGAAATGAAAAGGTGTTTTAATCTCACACAACACCTAGATAGACAAATCCTAGCCGTTGGATGAAGGGGTGCCTTGGCCAAAGCCAAGGGACACCAAGCATGGGCGGCATGCATCTCATCTCATGAGATGCATGGGCTTACATGAAAGATGGCGACGGTTGGTACCAAGGGGTGCCTTGGATGGCACCCAATACCCCCTCGGTTTTAACAAGGTTCAATGAAGAGAATGGTGGGAGGTTGGGTGATTTAACAAAAGGAATAAACACCATCATTTGGCCGAGTACACTTTGGAAAAAAATTGGTTTTTCATCTCTCCCTCTCCCCCTCTCAAGAACACCATTTCTTGGCCGAACCAGTTGCTGTGTTTCACCATAGATCCAGCACCATTTTGGCAAAGGATTAAGGAAGAAGGAAAGAAAGGAAGCAAGAGGGAAGAAGCAAAGGAAATTGGTAAGATTTTCTTAGGTATTTAGTTAAATAAGTTGTAAAGAAAGAGTATGATTTGGCCATCCTTTGGCCGAATCCATCAAGGGTTAGACCTTGGATGGAAATTCATAAATGAGATGAAAAATGTATCATTGGGTTCGGCCAATTTGAATGGCCGAACCCATGAAAAGAATGGGTTAATTTGGATGGTTTTTGTAAGACAAAACCATGGACTGTTTTTTATGCTAAGTTAGATTAAGTGCTTGTTTTGAGAAGTTTTAAAGTCATGGTTTTGAGTGTCATGTGTTGGGCTATGGATTGGCCGATTACATCAGGGAATTTAACCTTGGATTAGAGGGCTTAAAAGGATAAAAAATATGTCATTGGGTTCGGCCATTTTGGTTGGCCGAATCCCATGAAAAGAGTGGATTGGTTTGATGTTCTTAAAGGTCAAAAACCATGTCAAACCATGGTGATTTTTACATGTTTTAATTAGGTCAAGTTATGCTGAATTTATCAATGGTTTGAAATATGTTGATGAGGTTAAAAAGGATGGAAACTTAGAGCATTGGGTTCGGCCACCATGGACGGCCGAACCCCATGAAAGAATTTGATGAATGATGATGGTTTTGAGAGATAAAAACCATACATTACCATGGGGTTCTTATGTGATTTACATGAAGATAAATTTACTGTTCTTGGTCGGACAATATATGGCTGAACCATGTCAATGTTATGGTTAAGTTGTTGATTCAAATCATGGATAGATGATGGACCAATTGAATCAAGAGAACCATTGGGTTCAGCCATGTGTATGGCCGAACCCCATGGACCATTTTATATGGACTGTTTTGGTTGAATCAAAAGGTTTCAAGTTTGAAGATTATGGAACAATATGAGGTGTTTAAAAAGGGTACCAAGTGAGCATTTGGACAAGTCATGGTTCGGCCATTTCATGGCCGAACTATGGGGTACTATGGCTAAGTTAGGACATGGAGGTTTAAATGGGAAAGCCATAGGGTTCGGCCATGTGTATGGCCGAACCCCATGGACCATGACCATGGGCTTTATGAATCCATTTCATGGAAAGAATCGCTGGTTTTTAAAGTTAGTGCATGATAAAATTATTTATTGGTAGCAATGGCATAAAGGTAATTATTGATGAAATGATCAAAGATGGTATGATCATGGGGTTGGATGTATGGACCCAAACCAATATGGTGTGGTTCGGCCATGTAGTATGGTCGAACCCCACCAAGTGATATTTTGTGGATTGAGGTTGTCAATAAATTATTTGGATGGTGTTAATCCAAATTAAGAGAGACCAAATGGTAAATAGGTGAGGTTCGGCCATGGGGTATGGCCAAACCCCACATAGTGCATTTTTGGGACTTAGACCAAGTTGGAATTACATAATGAATGTTTGATTTGCTGCTATGTAAATAAGGTATCGAGACTTGCGAGAAAGGCGTACGAGTCGTGAACGGGTGACGATTAAGAAAGATCGAACACTAAAGTGAATCTTCAGTAGGTTTTCCTACCTACTTGTAACCACTATTGTGATTGGTTTTTATTATGATTTAAATGAGATATGTTGTTATCATTATTATGTTGCAATTGGTTTTGAATGATGAAATTTAAATTTACAAATGATATATAATGCATTGGCATCTCATGCATGGCATGGGGTGATGACTATGGGAAACTGGAACCCTATCCATAGGAAATGAGGACTACTATGGATTACACTGTGAAATACTTTGACATAAGAATCTTAACCAGAGGAAATGTGGATTACTCTGGCTTACCATGACATTGGACTTCTAATCAGAGGAAATGAGGATTACTCTGGATTACCTTGACGTGAGAAACCCGTCAAGTGATAGCTATGTATACTTGTAATGGGTGGGACTCATTACATATGCACTCACATACATAGCATTGTTTTTAGATGTTTTATTGATGATTATATATATATATATATATATATATATATATATATATATATATATATATATGCATGTTTTATAAACTAACAATGTGGTAGCCCTAATTGGGAACCTACTGGGCGCGTTGATCTAACGCCCTAATTCTATCCTTAGAGGATAATGCAAGAACAAGGAAGGGGAAAGAGAAGGTCGAGGACCAAGAGGAGAGCCAGGCTTAAGTGCTTGATTGATGATTGGGATTTATTTATTACTGTCTTTTGAGTTACAGTTTATGGACATTTAATAGCTAGTTAACTTTGCTATGGTTTGTTTATGATATTGACAATGGATGTTTGGATTAAGTCATTTCAATAATTGAGACTTGTACTTGCTATCTATTCAGTTTAATTCCGCAGTTACCCTAGTTTATTTAGCATAATTTGTTTAGTTCCATGTGTGGATTGTCATCATGGGTTTAGTCCATGCACACATGGGTGCCAATTAAGGGTCGGACTTTGGAAGTCCGAACTTAACTCGTGTCGTGACGTCTCTCCGCCCTTGTCCGGTTTTAATTGATAAAAAAAAAAAAAAATTAGACTCTGAATCTCGGAAAGGGCGGGGTGTTACAAAATAAGTGTTTGATGTTAATGTTATGTGATTTTGAAGGGATTAAATGGAAGATCAATGATTTGTAATTTTTAAAGAGAGGATCTTGAACCATAGGGTTCGGCCATGGTGTATGGCTGAACCCCATGGAGTTGTGTAGTTATTATTGTTGAATTTTAATGGACTGAAATAATGGTCAAGATCATGAACCCACCATGGCCGAACCCCATGGAGATGGTTACTAATTTGGAAGGTTGGATGATTATCTTGGAAACATTCTAAGTATGGAAGGATTTATGTTTTAAATATGGAAACCTTCTAAATATAGAATGTGGAGATAAATTTGGAAACCTTCTAAAAATAGAAGGAAGAGTTTAAAATGGGAAGGTTTCTATTTATGGAAGGAGGTTGCTAAATTAGAAAGCTTTTATTTATGGAAGTTATATTAAATTAGAAAGTGAATGGATTGTCTCAATTGGGTGAGGTTCGGCCATGGTGTATGGCCGAACCCCACTAGAGTTTATTTATGGAAGATGATTTTTAATTATGGAAGTTGCATGCTAAATTTGGAAATTATCTAATTATGGAAGGAAACATGCTAAACTTAGAAATTTTCTAAATATGGACCTTCTAATTGTGAACTTGTTAATTATGAAATTGCTAATAAATGGAGGTTGATGAAAATGGAAATTTAGACCTCATAAGGTTCGGCCATGGTGCTCGGCCGAACCCCATGAACCTATTTTATGAGTTTAGGTTTATATGTTAATGAATAGAAGGTTGGAAATAATTAGGCCAATGGCAATTTTGTAAATAGGGTCTAGGATGAAGGACCATGGGTTCGGCCATGATGTATAGCCGAACCACATGGGGAATAATTTATGATTTTAATGTTTGAAAGGATTGGATGTTGGGTTAAGTTAGCCATGGATGGCATTTTGGTAATTACGTAGAGAATTAATGGAACTATGTTTTGGAACTCAAACATAAGTTGATGGAATCAATGGCAAAGTTGTGAATATGTGGAAATATTGGACATAGGGTTCGGCCATGGTGTATGGCCGAACCCCATGAATTATTTATGGGACTATGTGTTTGGATTAAAAGAAGTATGTATGGATTATTTTGGAACCTAAGTAAGGAAAATGAATAAAGTTATGAACAATGGCATTATTATAATTATGGTAAAAACTGGTAGACCATGGGTTCGGCCATGGTATATGGCCAAACCCCATGGGGTTTTGTTTATGGACTTGGAACATTGAAAATCAAGTGGGACTTGGTTATGATTAATTTTTATATTATAAGGTAATGGGACCTCACAAGGTGTTTACGATTGTGAGTGGTTACCGGACCAAAGACGCAAGGACACGTAATGGTCTTTGGTAGGATTCCACCTCTTTGAAACCATGGTTTATGTACATTTGTTTTATCTTATGTTTGATGATATTATGTTTCAAAGGATATGCTTTATATTGAATTTCAAATGCTATCGGAGGGGTCACACTCCGTTGGGGTGTCCGAAAAACCTATGTGTGTACCTTGATGTGTTTTTCCATCAGGAAGAAATCGGAGGGTCCACACTCAGTCGAGGCTTCCGAAAGACCTATGTGGTGGGTATTTTTATGTACATGTGATGGGTGGGACTCATTGCATTTGTCATCATTGCATGACATGGTTTTACATGGTTTTGGATATTATGTTATAATATATGTTTTGTACTAACCATGTGTTAGCCGTAACAGGAATACCTACTGGGCGCGTTGTTCTAACGCCCTATTTCTACCCTAGTTGATGATACAGGAAATCAGGGGAACGATGAACGCAAGACGGGGCAGGCATAGGAGCTTGGATGATTTAATTTATTATTTTTAATAAAAGTTACTCATGGACTTGCATTTGAGTATCTAGATTTCGGAATGTAATAACTTAGATGGTTGGATGTTTATTTTGATAATTATGATATCTGAATGATGATTAAGGATTTGACGTACTTTGCTATCTGAATGGAATAGAACTTGGTTCTATTATTATCCGCATGTTATGATTCCGCAGTTATGATTCCGCAGTTATGATTTGTATTCTGCAAGTTGATATTATTATGTGTGAACCATTTTCTGAACTTAGTCCATGCACACATAGGATTGGCCAGTTAAGGGTCGGACTTTGGAAGTTCGGACTTAGCTCGTGTCGTGACGTCCCGCTCTCTATAACTCTACTCTGTTATAAAAAAAAAAAAAAATAGACTCTGATTTATGGGAAGAAGCGAGTAAAAAAGAGCGGGGCGTTACAAAACATAACACTCAATGACGACCTCATTAAAGGACTGCCAATTGCGATGAAATTTTCAACATGAATACTCATATGGGTGTCGTTCAACTGGTTACCTCCTGTCTCAAGAAGTAGGAGGTTGCGGGTTCGAGCCCCGATAGCCTAACTTTCGTGTGTCCTAGGGGTAGTGGGCTCACCTGTGGAAGTTTTAATTGGACTGGGTCTAAGCTTCTCACACGTTAATCTAAAAAAAATTCCAACATGAAAGTTCTATTGATAACACTTGAAAGCTAGCTCCTTTGTCATTATATGTTTCTCTCCTTTTCCCAATTTAAAGCATACTACGAATTGATGCATTTCCAATTTTTGATTATAGTAACTTATGTCTCCAATAATTTAAAAAGTGTCTTAGATATTTTTTAATAGTGGAAAATGAAAAGGATAAATATGTTTATAATAAAAAATAAATAATTTTCTCATAAATGAGAAAGGATGATAACTGGATAAAAAGATGATTCGAATGTTCTTTGTTATAAAAAGTATTGCAGTTATTATCTATAATATTTTATATGTTTGATAATATTTTTTAATATTTTCTCATTAATATTTTTTAATATCACTCACAAATAACTTTCTAAAGCGAAGGCAGTCGGTCCATGCATGTATCTATTTGTCTAATCCTTCTTAAATTTCTATATTTCGTTCTGAATGATGATCTAAAATGACTATAAAAAATTTCTTGTACACTTTAATTATTTAAATTTTTTTATTCTGAACAAAAAAATTTCAATAATATTCTCACAAAAATTTATTGAAGTCCAAATTTTAAAATTATATTTTGTTGATAATATTTAAAGGAAAAAGGTATATTTACACTGAGATAATAGGCTTTTATATTCTTTGATGACATGAAAAATCATTTGATTAATATTTTAACTAACTTTTGGAAAATCAACCAATTATAATTTTTCGCATGAGTATAAGGATATAAAAGGGTATCATTTTAGGAAAAGTTTAGCATATCCCTTATATAAAATAGACAGATCAAAGTGACTATCAAATAAATCTTAAGTACTCATTTATTAAAGAGTTGTAATTTACTTTTATTATGACAAATAATAAATAATTTTTTTTCCAAAAATAGTTACAATGAAAAAGGAATTTTGAAAATTAATATAGTAAATTCGAATATTTGACTTATCCTCATCATATCAATATAAAAAAAATATAGAAATCAATGTAAATAATTAAAAAAAAAAACTTTTAAACTTTGATTAAGTGAGCTTCAAGGATTTTGTCTAATAGTATCATATTAGTATGTAAAATTAGATAAAATATGTAGTTAATAATTAAAATAGAATTAATTTATGCTAAAATTTATTGAATCTTAAAGATTTTAACTTATTTTTATAATAGTATTTAAAATTAGAGAATTTTGTTCAAAATTTATAAATTTGAGATGAAATTATCTAGTAGATATTTTTTATCTTAACATTTGGAAAAGTAAATTTTGTCATTATTATATTCATTGTTATGCAAATTTTAAATTTATAACTGACAAACGCACGAACCATTAGATAGTATAGCGATTGAGTGCGAAGTCGAACCCATTGGAACTTAGAAAAATATATCCATGGAACTTAGAAAAATATATCTATGAAAAACACACCGTTGAATTATATATTTTAAGAAATTTAGAAAATTATGAAAATAAATCTTAAATATGTAATTAATTATCTAATATAGAAATTTTAATTTTAATTTAGAAACTTTCTACGAATAGAAAATACAATATAATATTAGAAACAACATCTAAAAATAAAAGCTAATCATTCAAGAGATCTAATTTTCATGGAAAACACAAAATTCATCTAATTTCAATTAAGATGGTGGAATTAATCTAAAAATTATAAATAATCTTAATCTAACTTAGAACACAAAATTAGGATGCAATTAAATTATTTCCAACGTAGTTTCACATTTTTTCAAGAATTTGAATTTATAAATAAGAGAAAATAAAATAAAACATATATACATATTTACAATGGAATTTGGATTGAAGATTAAGGAGGCATTATTTTCAATATTTTAAAAATAAAATCAAAATGTAGAACATGGAGCACACATTTATTAATTATTATTGATTTAAAATTTTCATTCATAATTAATTTAATTAAGAAAAATATGAGTTTCATTAATCAAGAAATAATCAAAATAAATCTTGGGCTTAGAGAGAATTCAACATAAAATTCCAAATCTAAATTCTTCACTTACTCTTAAAAAAGCCTTAAAATGAAAAATTAAAGTTCAAAACTTTCCCAAAATTTGGATGTTTAAGATGAAAATTCTAAGATTAAATCAAAACATGCATTCATAAAAAGATTAAGAATCAAATCAAACTATAACAATCAACAAATATTAAGTGGAAAATCATAGATCTAAAAACCTTATCTTAATTTTATTAATAAAACAAAGAATTAAAATTAAATAACTATGAAATTCTTGGAATAACAAAATTACAATGAGAAGTTAAAACACCAACCTAAAATCCATTGTAGAATTTGAATTCTACACTGTCTTTCTTTCTCTTTATCTTCCTTTCTTTCCTCCCTATGCTCCAAAAATGAGCAGCCCAAATTTAATTTTCTCAATGGGAGATGAATAATATTTATAGATGAAAGGAGGTGGAATGAATGGCTTGAATTTAAACATTTAAATAAAGCAAGGGACACTTGGAGGGTTGATATGGTTTGTGCTAAACATGGAATAGCTTAAAGGAGGCAAAGAGATGGAAAAAATAGTAAAATTCGTGCAAGGAAAGTGGGTGCAAAATCCCATTTTTTACACATGTACCACCTTGCAGCTCAATTTTGACCTAGTTAACGTCTGAATCACGAAATGTCATAAACTATACAGTTTTATCCCTTGAAGTCTTCAACGCAACAAGAATAAATGTAATCGGACATTGGAGTGGATCTTTATGCCCAAAATATTGAAGTTGTGTCAAACCTTCCTTTTTTTCTCAACTTCTTATTTTGTTTCTTTTTCCTTAATCCACTTGACAAATTTGAAAATACTCTCATAATTACTTGTAAATTTTGAATTTCCTCATATGTATCTTGAAATGATGAAAATAGACTTCACACATGTGAATTTTTTCATGGGTTTTTCTTAATGGACTTAATAATTGGGCTTTTTAAAGTATAGAAAATCTAATAAATAATTTTACCACTTACCATCAATTCTAAATATGACTAAATTAATCAAAATCTCATAAATGGATTTGAATTAATTAGTTTACAATTAAAACCCCTAAAATTGTGGTAAAATAATTATTAAAAATTTCAATTTTCCAAAAATATCAACTTATGCCCATTAATTGCAAAATTCACAATTTGAATTCTAATATCTTGTATTTCCCAGTAAATTCTGCGAAACATCCAAAATCCCATTAAATATATCCTAAAACACACAAAACAATGGCTAACTAGTCCAAATAAAGAGTAAAATAGTCATTTTCTTGTGCTCATCATTCATGAGAAAGAAAAATCTAAAAAGCTAACACCTTGATCAAGTCAAGATTCGGCCAAATGAAAAACACTAGAAAGAAAGGAAATTGGAAAAATAAAATAAAAATAAAGGCCCCAACTTAATTGTGATGATCTAACTTAATCAAATTGCTTTGGACTGGTTAGTGTTAAATCTTTAAAATTAAATTAAAATTTTTGGATTCAATTCTATTCAAATTTATTTTTCTTAATAGAAATTTTACATTGAAAGTTAAAAGATAAAAAATCTAAAATTAAAAAAAAATTCATTTTCAAAATATTTCAATTAAAAATGTTTTTTTATAATGATGATCATTTCATGATCACGTTTAAAGTGTATCAAAAAAATTTAAAATACCTAAAAATTTTGTAAAATGAAAAATAATATTAATAAATACTTATATGAAATTCATATTTTCTAGTGCCCATAATCACTTATATCTTCTGTTATAATTCAACATTTTTGTCAAAAAATATATTAATTTTAATAACTACTTCAATCCCAATGCCTTTTATACTAGAAATTTTAAAGATTTGATTTTAACCATATACATCTATGACTTTCTATTTAATGAACAAAAGGTTTAACTAAACAAGAATTCATTATTTTAAATCAAATTTATAGTAAATTGACTTGAACATAGATACTTTGAGCACTGCGAAGTTTTTTCAGTTTTTTATTCCATTTTTTTTTTAATTTGTCAAAGACAAAGAAAGAACCAAATAATTTTTTTTTGTTAATTTTATTTCATTTAATGTCGTATCTTAGTAAAAGTATCATCTGCATCGGTGAGCACAATGCAAAATTTTAATGTTTTTTCGTTGTTGTAACGACCCGTCTCGCTAACACAATATTGTCCGCTTTGGGTCCATACACAAGCCCGCATGACTTTGCTTTGGAGAGCCAATCCAGTGTAGCTCCCAAAAGGCCTTGTGCTCAATGTAACAAATAGCGTCGATATTTTCGAATATCTCACCAAAATATCGGCTAAATGATGTTTTCGCGTTTGTATCGCGATAATATCACCACTACAATTAAAAAAGGAATTTATCCTTTTATATGTGTTTTTATCTCGCAACACGATAATATCGCGTAAAAATCACTAAAGGAACAGTGATGAGGCTTGGAACGGAAGAAGTGAGGCACTGACGCACTCATAGTCCCATGTACGACCAATGGAAAAGTGGAAAGAAACTTCACTATTTACTACACTTCTTAAAGTTTTAGAATTCCCATGAGGCACTTACGCACTCACAGTCCCATGTATGACCAATGGAAAAGTGGAAAGAAACTTTACTATTTACTACACTTCTTAAAGTTTTAGAATTCCCAAACTCCAAACTCCAAAGTGCTAAGGTGCTCTTCCAAATAACATTGGAAAATCAATAGAATATAACAGCACACCAAACATCGCCTCGAAGCCAAGATCTACTTTTTGAAAGTCGACTACAGCCATCCTTTTCATTCAGTCAACCAGTCAAATCCTTTAGGTAACTTCTCTTTACTTTTTTTATCTTAGTTTAATTCAACTTATTTGATTAAAAGCACATATTAGCTTCATGTTTCTACTAAATTCCATAATTTTTTTTAAAGAATACCTGTATTTGGATGCACCAATTATCGAAAATTATTTTTGATGAATTTTGAAAGTTATAGTTAAATAATATAATTTATGACTATGATTCAAAATTAATACACAATCTGCTTTGGCATATGTTTTTTGTTATTGATAATTTGATATATGAAATATGAATCCTTACTTAGGCATGTATTTCTTATTTTGAGTTGATTATTAAAATGTATCATTTGCTCCTTTATTTTCTAAAATTTATATTCATATTTTTTCTAGATCTTTCTACTTTCCATCAAAAATGCGTCAACAAAAAGATGAATTCTGGCAATATAGAGAGGATTTGGGTGAAGGTAAAATAAACTGTTAATTTTGTGAAGAAATTTTTAGAGGTGGTATCACCCGTTTTAGAAATCATCTTGCAAAAAGAACATTGCATGATGTCAAAATGTGTGACAAAGTTCCTGAGAATATTTGTGAAATGGCAAAGGATGTCATAGCATTTAAAGAGAGGCAAAAAAGATATAAAGGAAGTGAGACAACAAGAATGTCTATTGGATCTACCATCACAGGAGAAAGTTTAACATCATCGGGACAACAATTGGTTGATACAATGATTAAGAAACACGATAAGGATCATGTTGATAATTTGTTGTGTATAACCATGGTGAAGGACAACCTATCCTTTAATTTGTTAAGGTCTGAAGAATTTAGAGGAGCACTTGAAGCCATTGCAAGATATGGACCCACCTATGTCCCTCCTAGCAGTGAAACGTTAAGGACCAAATTGTTGAATAATGTGAAAGACCTAGCAATATCATATGTAAATGATATGAAAAAGAATTGGAAGACCTGTGGATGTACACTTATGTCTGACACATGGACAGATATGAAGAATTGACCTTATATTAATTGCTTGATAGCTTGTCCACAAGGCACAATTTTCTTTAAGTCTATATGTGCACAAGGGAATATTAAAAGTGGGGCTTTCATTGCTAATTTTATATCTTCTGTGATTGATGAGATTGGACCAAAAAATGTGGTGCAATTTGTTACAAACAATGGTTCAAATTATACCTCTGCAGGAGATTTACTTGAAAATAAGTATCAAAATATTTTCAAGACACAATGTGCTGCACATTGTATTAATTTAATGTTGGAAGATATTGAAAAATTGCCATTTGTGAAGCCCTACATAGACAGTGTTCGAAGAATTGTTAAGTTTTTGTATCGATATCAACATGTCCTTGATTTGTTAAGGGTACATACCAAAGGAAGAGAGTTCCAAAGGCCAACAATTAAAAGGTTTGCAACTCAATTCATTTTTTTATAATCTGTTTTGAGTCAAGAAGATGTATTAAGATTGATGGTTGCTTCAGTTGAATGGAGAAGTATGCCCCAATGTAAAAAAAGTGAGGGAAAAGACGTGGTAGACATTTTACATGGTGATGAATTTTGGAATGGTGGAAAGAAAGTAATCCAAATTATTGAACCTCTTGTTAGAATATTGCGAGTGGTAGATGGTGATAATTCCACAATGAGTTACTTGTATGATGGACTTAATCGTGTAATAGCAGCCATTAGAAGATTTCATCCAGATCCTGATGATGAAGATAAATGCAAAGAAATTTTGAGCATAATATATCAACGTTGGAAAAAAATTTACATAGTCTTTTACATGCTGCAACTGCATATTATCATCCTAAGTTATTTTATGAGAACATTATAAGTCCAGATGCAGAAATCAAATATGGCATCAATAAAGTTATTACGAAAATGGCACCAAGAGGAGAGTTGAGAGAAACATTTAAAGGGTTCACTCTTTATCATTCTAGAGATCCAATCATTTTTGGAGAAGAGATATCAAATCAGTTGATGCAATCAACTCATCCTAGTAAGTTTCTTTTCATTTGTTTTATAATTTAATTTTGATTTAGTATTTTAAAGTTTATATTAATTGTATAAGGTGTATCTAATTCTTTTAATTACTTACGGATGTGGTGGGACATATGTGGAACTTCAATTCCAAATTTGTAGTCCATTTCGATAAAAATCCTAAGTCAACCATGCAGTGCATCAGCATGTGAGTGCACTTGGAGCGTTTTTGAAGCAACTTATTCGAAAAAGAAGAACAAACTTAATCCAGAAACGCTTCAAGATTTGGTTTATATGAAAGTGAATTTACTTATGAAAAAGACTTCAGCGGAGAAATTCTTTAAAGACTCAAATGTCATTTCACTTGATGATATTAATCCATTTGATGGTTTGAACGAAGAGGATGAAGAAAATCAATATTCTAGTGATGATGCTGCTCATTCTTTGGAGGAGTATGAGGGCTTACAAAATTTTGAATTCTTAGAATAGAACAATGATGATTATATTGATATTTGATGTTATTTATGAATTTATTGACCTCAGTGATACTATTTTTTTTATAGTTCGTTAATTGAAAATTTGAAACTTCACATTAGGCTTTCTTGGCGGATAATTGTGTTTTTAATGTTGTTTTGATATTGGATGACTTTGATATGACATTTAACAATGAATTCATTGTATGATATGTTTTTACTCAAGAAGTTAGATGAAAATTATTTATTTATTATATTTATTTTTATTATTTTTTAATATTATATTTTCCACGAGATTTTCCCGTAAAATTTTTGAAATATCCCGCTATTTACATTTGCCGTTAATATCCCAAGAAAGAGATTTGTTACAATGCTTGTGATAGAAAGAGGAGGGATTCCAACTTATATCCCACATAACATCTCTCCTTATAAGCAATGTGGGACAAGTAGTGCCTAACCTGGCTAATTTTTCTCTCCCATCAATGCTTACACAAATACAAGTATTACAATCCACCCCCTTAAGACCAGAGTCGTGTCCCCGACTCTGTCCACACTCACAGACAAAGAGTTGAACCATTCTCTGAAACCATTTGTAATGGCCCGTCCAGCTAGCACAATATTGTCCGCTTTGGACCCACACACACAAGCCGACACGGCTTTACTATGACGAGTCAATCCATTGTTGCTCCCAAAAGGCCTTGTGCTAGAAAGAGGAGGGATTACAACTTATATCCCACTGAACAACTCTCCTCATAAGCAATGTGGGACAAGCAGTGCCCAACCTAACTACTTTTTATCTCCCATCAATGCTTACACAAACACGAGGTATTACAGTTGTGCATCTTATTTTGTTATATGATGAATTAAAAGACACAAGTGTAAAATGAATAAACTGGAATCTTATATCATTCGATGCTTTCTGTACAAAAGCAATGATCCAAGCCCTATGAGTTTTCACCATGGTGCACTATTTTTAAAAAGAAAAGACCATTTTACCATTACTTTTTTTCTTCACTCTCTTTTCTTTTTAAAAAAGAGAGGGAAAAATGGTCTTTTTCTTTTAAGGGTGGTGCACCATGGTGAAAACTCATGGTGCACGGATCATTATCCAAATCTTATATCTTTGTTGTTACTGCAATAACCCGACCGAGTCAATGACCACCTGATTAAAGGACTACTACTTGTGAATCCATGAATTTTCCATTGATAACATTTGAAAGCGAGCTTCATTGATTTCAAAATCACTTTTAAATTAAAATTTTATTTTTAGATTTAATCATTTATTTTTATAAAAATTATATTTATTTTTTAAAAGTACTTTTATATTTAGATTTATATTTTATAAATAGAATTAAAATTATATAATATTTGAGACCCAAAACATAATGCTCATTAATATTTAAAAAATATATAATCTGATTATAAAAATAATGTGGCCAGCACGGACGGAATATATATTTGTTTTATTGCTATGACCCAATCGAGTCAAGAACTCATTAAAGGACTGCCACGTGCGATGAAATTTCCATTGAAAGCAGTGTTATCAGAACCATACCAAACCGCGGCTGAACCGACAGGGTGGTCTGCGGTTCGATCCAGGTAAAAAACCGGCTGGAGGTCAAAACCGCATAAAACCCATCAAAACCGCGGTTTTATGCGGTTTTGACACCAAAACCGTGAACCGTGAACCGCGGTTCAGTATTTGAAATTTTTATTTTATTTTTATTTTTTTAAATTTTTCCCTTAAAAATGTGTATATTTGAAATATAAAAGTTTATTACTATTATTATCCCATATATTTCACCGTTTTGGTGTATTAATCAGAGTTTGAACGTTATTTTTAATATTTATATTAATATTATTGGTAAAATATATCTTACTTAATATTATATATAATATTTATATTATTTTAATACTTGACCGGCTTTGACCGGCCTTTACCGGCTTTGACTGCGGTCGAACCCGGTTTAACCCTGACATACTCGAAGACGGTTCATTACACGGTCCGGTTCTGATAAGATTGATTGAAAGTGAATAAGGAGATAATTCTATCGTTCCTTGTTGAAAAAACTGCAGCTCTAATGACAATAGAGTTAGCTTCCAATTATTATCAATGGAAATTTCATGATCGTTGGATTCACAAGTGGAAGTCCTGGCCATTCCTTGACTCGGTCGGGTCATTGCAATAAAAACAAAGATATATTTTGTCCGTCTGGACCAGACTCAGTTGGGTCATCGGAATAAAAACAAAGATATATTTTGTCGATCCCGACCACACTGTTTTGCTAGAATCAGGATATTTTTTTAAATATTAATAAACGTTATGTTTTGGGTCTCAAATATTATATAATTTTAATTCTATTTATAAAATCCATCTAAATATAAATTTAAAAAAATAAACATCATTTTTATATAAAACTATAAAAATAAATAATTAAATTTTTAAAAATTTATTTTAATTTAAAAGAGATTTCGAAATCAATGGAGCTAGCAGCTAGTTTTCAATTGTAATCAGTGGAAATTTCATGGATTTGCAAGTGGCAGTCCTTTTCATGAGGTTGGGTCATGGAAATAAAAACAAACATCCGTACATAATGATCATTGTGATGATGGCGAATGAGTAAGGACTCCTTTTAGTATAATCAGGAAATATTTTTAAATATTAATGAGTGTTATGTTTTTTTATTGCAAATATTATATAATTTTAATTAGGCGTCTTATATAGACATCTGAAAATTACCATTCTACCTCTTTGTGTATATTCATCCGAATAAACTGTCAGTTCATTTTCAGTTCGTTCAGATGAATATATTCATCCGAACGAACACATCAGTGTAATTTCAGTTCGTTTTGATTAATATATTCATCTGAACAAACTGAAATACACTGATGTGTTCGTTCGCACAAATGAACTTATATATGTTCTTTCGTTCGAATGTGCCTTCTCATTCACTTCCTTAAGCTTATGCTCTTCAGACTTGGCTCATGTTTTGGCTGTATCCCCATATTCCTCAAGTTTGTCCTATTCAGACTTGGTCCATATTTTTGCTGCATCCCCATATTCCTCAAATTTGTCCTCTTCAGACTTGGCCCATGTTTTGGCTGCATCTCCATATTCAGTTGTTTTACTTTGAGATCTGCAAGCAAACATGGCATTGTTTTCCTTTTTCAAGAGAGAATCCGAAATAGCACACCAAGAACCTATACTGCAAGAGTTGTCAAAATTACTATGAGAAATTGCTAACTGATATTTGGTATCTCCAGAACTAGCTCTCCATTGTGTGTCTTGTGCACCATATTTACTCCAGCATTCTTTGACATTTACCATGTCACATTGTGTGTCTTGTGCACCACATTTACTCCAGCATTCTTTGACATTTACCATGTCACATTGTTTACTTATCAAAGGAACATATTATTTTTAGGGTATATCCAAACTGATCATTTGAACGAATGAACTTATATATATTCATTCGTTCGAATAATTCAAATTGGTCATTCGAACGAATGAACATATATAAGTTCATTCGTCCGAACCAAATGAAATTACATTGATATGTTCATTTGGATGAGTATATTCATTCGAATGAATAGAAATTAAATTGACAGTTCGTTCGGACGAGTATATTCATCCGAACGAACTAAAAATGAACTGACAATTCGTTCGGATGATAGAACACTGAGGGGTAGAATGGTAATTTCATTCGATTTTTTAAAATCGGGTGTGTAGAGGCAGAACAATCGAGTGTCTATATAGGGCGTCTTTTAATTATATTTATAAATCTATCTAAATACAAATATCTTTTTAAAAATAGATATTATTTTTATATAAAAACTAAAAAAATAAATGGTCAAGCCGTATGAGGTGACTTATGATTTTTCTCTGAAGGAGTTGGTATTGAAAGTAATCTTATGTTACAAAATAGTTACGAATTGAAAAAAGAAAGCTGAGTTTGTGATGCTTGTATCATCCACTCTCGTCATAATCAATGCGATTTATTATTTTTACTTCGATAGAAGATAAATAAATTCCATCAGTCACTTCACACATAATGTTCACACATGTGCATACTTTGATAATGAGATTCTTAATGGAGTATAATTAGCTTAATTTTATAATTTTTTTATTGGTAGTCATGTTTATGCTACTTCAACTAATTGATTTTTTTTTAAATTTAGTATATGGGAAAATACCATGGCATTCTGTATCACTTTGAAAGAATTCTCAACTAAGGCAGAATTCAAGAACTCCGAGAGAGCTTTACAACCACAAAAAATTGTCAAAAAATTTAATGAAGTTAAATTTTTAAGATTATATTTTGTTGAACAAATTCGCGGGAGATTCAAGTTTTATCTTGAAAAGACAATTTAAATATTGTTATATAAACAATATGATGAAACAATATTTGAATATTTACAAATTATTATATATTGTGATAATATTAACAAAAAATATACAAAAAATTATTCAAAACAAGAATTTATACTTATAACATATTTTAAAAAACTTTCAATGCATAATTTAAATTGCTTGGAGATCCTAAGTAATTGACTTAAAACTATTATAAAAATCATGATAAGTTATTGTTAGGACTTAGGCTTTTATCCCAAAAGACTAGTATGTTAGGTGGAGTGACTCAAGTTTATACTTTCAATGTGGGACTCGTTCGAAGCAGCCCCCAACAATTCCCCTTCGAATGAGGTCCTCCGACAGAGAGAACGACATCGGTCATCCTGTTCGTCTGGAAGATCTCTTGAGCCCATATGAGGTAGCTTGAGACTTGGCTTTCATACCACTTATTAGGACCTAAGCTTCCAGCCCAAAAGACCAGTTATGATATTTTTAAAAGGTCAAAAGATTTTCTTGGGAGAACAAATAAAAAACAAAAGAAAATGTAAATACCAAAACAAAACCTCATCAATTTTTAAGTCGCGGAGCATGTTCCTTTCCGAAGCTTTTCATATGGGTTATAAAATATGTGGAGAGAAAATTTCTCTCAGCATTTTGGAATAATAACAAGAAAATGGAATGAAATTTCATATTTAGAAGCCTTATGGATGACATAAATGAGAAAAAAATGGAATGAAATTTTCATACTTTGAAGCATTTTAGATGAGATAAAAGGAGAGAAAATTTGCATGAAGATATATAAGGAAATCAAGTAAAAATTAGAGACTGAAGATTGTTTATAATGTGGAGAGATTTAAGGAGGATTCACTAAATTTTAGAAATTGAAAGAAATTGACTAAAATATAGAGAATGAAGGGACCATTTAGAATTTTTCTTTTTTCGTTGAAGGGGCCATTAATATTTTTTCAAGAAAAAAACCCAATAAGATGCCAAACAAAAGAAGTCTCAAAATATGGAGGGGTCACCCAATATGGGGTAGTTTAACTGGTAACTTCTCGTTTTAAGAAGTGAGAGGTTGTGAGTTCGAGTCTCCGTGATATTAACTGGTGGCTATTTTATGTAGATGTGAGATGTCACTAGAAGTGAGTTTTAAGAGAACTAATCTAGTTCTAGAAGTATTAAGGAGATTTTCCCCTTCATACTATAAAAAATAGAGGCCACAGTCCCCTTGGAGCAAATTGAAGATCAAATTCAAGGGTTAGCCCTTGCAATATTATGAGGTTTTTGAGAAAGTAAAAAGAGTCTCATTTAACAGCAATTTGGGTCGAAAATCATTAAATAAGTTGAACATTGGGTATATATTTGGGTCAACGCCTATTTTGTGTGAAAAAAGGCTTAGAAATACCCACTTCGATGTCTATATGGTAAAGAGGAGCGATGAGATTGCTTCTCACCTTCCTTGAAGATTCCTCTACACCTCCCTTGTAAAATGAGCATGCCAAATTTTGGATCTAGAATATCCGCATAGATTGGACACCATTCTTTCCTTTCTAGTCTTGGGTTTTTTATTTTATTTAAATGGTGTAATAAATATATCATGTTTATATCATTCGACACATGGTATTAAGAGATTGATTTAGAATATGACACATGTTATTCTAACATTGCTTGGAAATAACGTGTAACTTTGCATACATATTTTATGTACCAAATTATGTTGGATTTTAATAAAATTAGATTTATTGAAAAGTTTACTTAATAATTCTTTTCCACAAGTTCAAATTTACAAAAAATTTAACATACCTAGACAAAGTTATAATTAATTTAGTAACAAGATATATTAGAGTTACAATAAAACTTATTTTTCCCAAATTCTGTAATCAAAACGTTAAAATTAAAGGGCCTTGGATGCCTATAGCATTGTATGGATTTAGATCTCAGGTTTACTTCTCCTTTCGTTAGTTCTAGTTTATTTTCATTGAATTTTTGTTACTTAATTTATTTGAAATTTTAATTTCAATAATTCATTGTTGAAGCCTTGTGTATGTGACTTGTCATTATAGAAAATTCCAACCTAGGTAAGTTCTGGACCTTTGCCAATTTTCTTTTTGAGTGAATTTGGGTTTCTTTCACCATAGAGAATTTAGGTTTTGGTGTAGCCTAACTCATCAAAAATAAAAACAAGTTTCGCCCACAAATATGGGTTTGGTCAATGGTTTCAATTATTGGAAAATTAGAGATTAGGTCTAAAGGTTCGAATCCACAAATAAAATAGAATTAGTCATTTTTTTAGAAAATCAAAGTTAGAGAGTGAAGGAAATCGAAATAGACCATCCAAAAAACTAATTTGAAATTCAGCCCAATTTTATATGGGAACCCAAAAGTGATTCGAGAACCAATGAAATTTCACTCACAGGGAAATTTTCAAAGCCCCAAAAACCCACCTAAGTCACAATTCGCTAAGGAATAAACTTGACAAAGGCTTCAATTGAATTTGAATTTCCTAGAAAATAATTGTACAATATTTAATTTAGAATGCCAACATGAATTCGAAAACCATAAAATAATAATTAAAATTGTAAATAGAGTCTAATTTCATGGATTTGAAGTCCTGACATAATATACCAACCTATGAGCCAATTATTTTGGACATTTTTAGATGCCTCTTCGATTTTGTCTTCTATTTCTGAGCTCATTTCTTCATGGAATTCTTCTTCATTTTGCTACCACGTGTTGCTAGTGATGTTCCCATCATATCCTCCTACTTGGAAGAAACTCGATCTCAAGTTTAGATAAAATGGAATATTTAACCTCCGTCGTTTTCGCCACTTCTTTGGTTGCTATGGAATCGCTATGATGAGAATAAGAACACCATCTTGTAAAAGAGTGTCAACCTGTTGTGGAGATGGTCGATGAACTATGTTAGCCAATAATTTGACTTTAACAACTGTTTACATTAGTTGCCCAAATAGGATCAAATATTCAACATTGGGAAACAAATAATATTATGTCGATGGCTGAATGATCTTGATGTCTTCATGTGTTGTGCAGTGGCCTTTGTATCTTCATTCTGTACATCTTTAATAGTAACTGGAATGATCAACTTGTCAAAACCCGCCACTAACTGCATCTCATCTCGGATCTCTTCATCCTAATGTACCAAAGAAAATACATCAACATGAGAGGTAGTATGCCCATCGTCGTCAAATGTTAAAAAAAAAAAAAATTATGTTCCTCGTCCACAAATTCAAGCCTTTCTAAAAATCCTACAACCTTCCTTTAAGGATTTTCATCCCACATCGCTCCACGTGTGAGCTTTTCGATGCTTCATCTTGGGGACGTGAAAATGATCTCAATGCGAGAAGAATAAGAAGATGGTCTTGTGTAGTTCAATTAAACTTGAGAACAAGTTCTTCCCAAGCAAGCGGAAATGATGCAGCCGTCTCGAGCCCAATCAATCCAAATGAGAACATGAAGATCTGATTGATGAGTAGGCCCAATTAGACGAAATCGATGAAGTTGCTCTCCGAACCAATGCTAGAGTTGATGGAGGTAGAGATGGCCTCAAGAGCATCTTAATGGACCCACACACATCAGATTTGAACCCCATTTGGATCATCCAACAACTAAGGCTTATTTGGAGCTGTTTCGGGTGTCAAAAGCCCAAGATATCAAGTCCATTTGCTGCCAACCAGCTAGGCATCCGAGTCACGCATGAAATGCCATGTCATCTCCCACATGGATGCCTACTTGGATGCCAAATTGGATTGAGAATCCCCATAAACAGCAAGCTGTGGCCGTTGGGACTACTTGGGCCCAATTTACAAAGCCCTTTTTGACCATTTCTTCTTTGAATGTGCAAGCAGATTCTGGGCCTGATATGGTCTGATTTGGAACGAAGTTTGTTCATGTAAATCAAGCTAAAAACTAAGATGAACAACTGAAATTCACAGCTTAATTAGCAGGGACGTGTGGGCCTGATTCTAGACAGATTGAGCCTGGGTTTTAGAAGCTGTTTTAAATGGCAATTTATCAATATTTGTGGCCCAGATTGCAGCTGCATTTCGACCAAATTACGCAAATATTAATATATTATTTTTTGTATCTTTAATTCTATTTAATGATGTCAAACTTCCACATGGCATTCATCCATTTAAATATCCTAGAATTAGCAATAAAGCCCAATTCTGCAAGGCCTGGCATGCAAGCACAGTTTGGGCAGCGAATTTAATTTTTTTTCTTTATTATTTCCTGGTTTTTAGCTGCTAGAATAATTACAAATACCAAACATGGTCGAATTTTGTATATACCCAATTGGATTTGAAGAAAATTTGAAGCTATAAGCTTGTTGGGCCTCCCTAAGTGTTGGTGAGTATTGTTTGGGTTTCTTTTGAATTTTAATTTGATTTTGTGGGAATTGATTTTGATTTAAGTGATGATTTGAGATTATATGGTGAATATTTAACATTCATGTTTTGCAGTAATCAATTGCTTGATTAAAATTTAATTCCAAAACCAAATTGGTTCATTAGAAGGTTCTTTGATTTTAAATTCGAATTTGTATGGGAATAAAATTCATGCATTCTTTTGTTACTTTAGTTTGAATTTAATTGGGTTCAGTTAATTTCTCAAATCATTTCATTCAAGTTTCCAATTCCACGTTCATTTTGATTTATTAGAACTCCTAATTTCAGTGGTGAAATTGTTTCAATTTATCTCGGTAAAATTAGTGCCATCATTTTCTTTCTAAAGTGAGAGTGAGAGTTTGGATCCTTAGAGTCATTATTATTGAGATCCTTGATTCAGAATAAAAATTCGAATCTAAAATCTTGATAAAGGGTAGGATTAGGTTTAACGCCTACTTGTGCCTTCAACATAGAAAATAAGAAATTTCTTAAGATCCAGTTTGAACTCGATATAGATCCAAGAAAACCTGGACTCAGAGAGCTCCGATGTTAATGGAGGTCCTCGGATCAATTTCGACAGAATTATACCTCTCGATCACTCACCCTAGATTTACAGGCAAATGGAGCTTTATAAGGATGAACGAAAACCCCAACTTCTAACAGAAAGAATATAATAAGGTCAATAACTTTCTTAGAAGAAATTGATACCATACAAAATTCACCAAAGAAACTCAAATTCTAGAATTTTATAATTGAATTCCCAAGAATTAGAACAAAATTCCCCCAAGGATGGACTAATTTGAAATAGAACTAGGAATTAAAACTAGAAGAAAACTAGAAAACCAACAAGAACTCAAAGAGAGAACTCAAATTTGCTCAAAACAAAGGAGACTTGAATTGATTTTGTGGGTTTTCTACTATGGCCCATGCCCTCTATTATAAACAATTGAAAGAAAATAATTACAAATGATGCTTCCATCTTAGCCATCCATTCCACCTACTTACATTAGATTAAATCCTTGCCACAGGGGCCGTCCGTTCGACAGACAGTTGGCGCCAGTTGCATCTTCTGGGGATTAGAAGATTGAGAAGATTAGAAGCCTTAAGTGTTGATAGAAGAGGACTTCGATTTCAAGCTTGGGGGAAAGATTGAGAATCACATTTAATTGGTAATTGAGACTTAGCACTTTCCCACGTGGGCATAAAATGTTCAAATTGAGTTTTGTTCAACCATTTTTTAATGTAGAATTGAAATTGAGGCAAACCTATGCTTTGATAATTCATGGATGTGTGGGTTTTTACCTTGCATGAAGCTACTTGTCCTAGTATGGGTTTCACCCAATGGAAAGGGAGAATTGGCGATTTTCATCCCAATTGTAAATCAGATCATAATTACTCAAGGATTGAGCACATGGAACCCTCGGAAAGTTGGGATTCATACCCCTAGGGTGAGTTTGGGACCCCTTCTTATTTAAAAATTGAAACTTATGAATTATCTCTTCTGTGTTTGTTTTGTTGGGTAGCACCTAGCCCGTCCGACGTGAGCACTTGTCGACACATAGGAGATCTGAGCACGCCGTAAAGCGGTGAGGTGAGGGAAACTCCACACTTAAGTATAATTCTCTTTACTTTGTACACGATGTGTTGAATGCCATTATCTTGAATGGAGATAACGAATTGTATGAGATTCAGTTGTGATGAATCATATGAATTGTATGATGCGAATGTGAACAAGTGGTGTGGAGTATATGATGAGAATTGTAGGAAGGGTGTGTGATGGAATCTCATCAAAGTGAGGCTTAGCTCGCATAATGTATGAAATTTGTAAGAGTGAAACTCTTGAATCAAGACGAGCTGGGTTAAACTACCCTAAGACGAGGACCCGGTACTCCCATGGAGTTGTTATGATGTAGTTGTGATGTGTTGAGTGGTTCATACCTGAATGTATTTACTTAGCTTGACATCGTAGTGTATACCCACATGCGAAGCCTTGGGAGTAAGGCAAATGGTATGGTATCCAATTGTGAATTATGTTTAGATCTTCCATCTATGTACATAGTGTGATGGTTGAGCATTAATGTAAGTGATGATTGGATGCACTTGTTGAGAACATAGCCAAGACACGTAGAAGGGGACACTTTGGCATCGTGACATGCATGAGCAATGCCTAGAAGGGCATGTGATGTCACCATGACATGTGTCGCGAGTAAGACAATGTAATGCGTAGAAGGCCACACTTTAACAGCGTGACATGCATCTGCCAGTTTGGGCAATGCATAGAAAGGTACAGGTGGTCATCATGACATGCATACAAGGCCACTGTGAGTTGTGCCGAATACCACGTAGAGAAGTGCACGTCGAGTTTCGTGCCACGCAGGGGTGTAGGTGATCACATGGATACTATGAGTATGGTAATGCATAGTGTGGCGATTTGAATGGAAATTGGTGAGTGTATAGAGAATTACATATTTTACTTATGCATGATATATATTTATTGCATTGATATGATATTGATTTAGTGTACTTATTTCTCCCTCACTGGGCTTGTATCTGCTCACCCTTACCAATTTCAGGAACAATCATGGAGGCAGGGTCTTGCATAAAAGCTACTTCTCAGAATCCAAACTAATATTTGTAATTTAAGTTTACTTTGGGATGCTCAGTATGTAAATCGTGATTATTTTGGTTTTTACTTGAACTACGTTAATGTGATGTTTAAAATGTGTTTTGTGGACTGTACATAAGATAGACTAAATGATGGGACTTGTAATGTGAAATTTTGAATATGTGGATTGTGTGAGAGTGGAGTAGAATTTGACCAAAGAATATGATTCTGGAATGGTTGGAAGTGCAAAGAATGAAATATAAACAAAAAAAAAAAAAATCTGGCCATGGAAAGGTCCACAGTCCTATTTTCAAGGGAGACTCTGCTGAAATTTCAGTAGAATTCTCTTTTACCGAGGAGACTTAGAATCTATATAAACGCTTGTATGATAGACATTATCATTCCATGTGCAAGTGGTCACACTAGAGCCCAAAACGCGTTGTGTTAGATGAAAGGAATGAATTAGCTTATAAACTCCTCTCCACTCATTATCTTGGGCTATATGGGACCTCCTGCGCTTTTCACTGAGGCAAATCTCTCTATGGCCACTCTCTCTTTTACACCTCTCCACACAGGTGCGGGCCATTACATATCAAGGTCATATCCACATCGTTCCACATAAACCCGAATCACATTTAAACATAATATCCCTTCTCCACAAGGATTCAAGAAACGATCATACAAATCATATAATCTTCAACAAACAATAACAATCGGGGAAACACTTATAAATCTCAATATATATTTGAAAACAACGTAATTGAGTATCAATAAGGTTTTGTACTCCCTACCTCGAAAATCGTGAAATATGGGGCCTTCTGAAATCCAAAATGAACCCGGACTGCAAGCCACATCGCCACTTGGGAGAGAAGAACTCAACCTCTAGAGTGAAATCTAATAACAGGGAGAAATCAAGCATAAACCGGGAGTAAAAACGCAGAGAAAACTAAGGGGAAAAAAAAAAGGAAAGAAAAGGTTTCCAAAATTCCAAATGCTTGTCCCCTTTTGATAATAATTTTTTTTGTGCGGATAGTTGGGTCGATGCTTACAGGCAGTCGGATCGACGATTACTTGGTTGCAAAGAAACGACAAACTTCGCTACGAAGATAATGAAATTTTGTTTCTAAGAAAGTTTATGTGGCCTTCGGTTGGACTAGTGTTATCAGAATTGGGCTGAGCCACGGTCAAATCGGAGGTTCGATCGCAATCGTCTTCTTTACGGCCTGGTTCCGTTAACAAACTGCAAAAGAAGAAAAACCTTATCGAGTCATGTTGACCCGCAAGTCAACTTCGTTTGAGTAATTAAAACTCCAACTGTGGCTCACGGCTCAACAAGATTTAAAAAATAATAATTTCCTTTTTAGAATATTTATTAAATTTTAGGGTCAGCCTGAAAACTGGGAAGAAGTTTCCTTTTTATAGCCTTCATGCGGGAAAAGTTTTTTTCAAACTTACCGACGTGAGACAAAATATGGGTAAAAGATAGCTTAGATTTGTAAGTTAAAACAGTCATTTCTTATATTTATTAAATGTCTTAATTTTAGTGGTTTTAATGGGTTTAACGTTTTCTAACTTCCCTTGTATTTATTTACGTTCTCATTTTAACTTTTGTTTAATTAAAATTAAAATAAAATATTTATTTATAATATTTAATCAAAGTGAAAATACAAATAATGACAATAATTCAAGCTATATTTAAATTTTAAATAGAAAAAATATTTTCAATAACTTCTTTTTGAACAGTAATAAAAGAATATTTCATTACTAAAAGAAAAGAGAAGTACAAGAAAAAGAAACAATAAAATGAGCAGTTTTGGAGACAAATATTTTCAATAACTTAGTGTCTTAAATTAACTGTCTTATGGAGTCACTTATTAAATTAAATTATAATTAATCTATATATGGAATATAATAAAAAACTTTTATTTAAGTATACTTATTTTATTAATTTAAGCATTGGAAGTTAATATTTGATAGAGAACTTTATTTTTTTGTTTAAAATTTTATTTTAACTCATCTTTTAAAATTTAATTAATAATTTAAAATTAAAATTAAAAAGGTTATTACATTAAAAAAATTAAACTTATTACATAAAAAACTAATGAACTAATCAAAGGTTTAGACAAAATATGAAAAATATATATTTTATGAATATTTAATAATATTTATAATATTTATAATATTATATTGATGGGCACAGGTTTGACCAAGTTTAACTACAGTTGAACCTTATTTAACCCAACCTTCCTCGAAGACGATTCGATAGACCGCCCGGTTCTAATAACATTGGGTCGGACCAATGGATATAGTCGGTCAGACCGACTATAACTTTCTCATTAAGAAAGGGAAACTTAGCCATGAATAAAAGCTCGTTAGCATTTGGTCGGACCAATGCATTCTATCGATCAAACAGATACAAATTTGTCAGTCAGACTGATGGTTTTGTCAGTCCAACGTTCAAAATCTACAAAAATGGGTGCTCTCTGATTTTTTAACCGACGAGATGATCGGTCGCACTGATCTTCGATCGAATCGATAGGGTCTATCAGTGGGACCGATCATCCTAATCTTAAATTCCAAAGGCCGATAACTCAATCTCTCGAACTCTGATTTGGTCAAATTTGTACTTGTTGGAAAGCTCTTGGACTAAGCTATCTAAGCACATAAGAAATTTCAGGTTGGAGTTCAATTTCCTCTAAAAGCGTGACCAACGGCCGGGTCATTATATCTCGGATCAATATCTAGAGAATCATGTCTTTATCTCCAATCTTCAATTGATCTTCAATTCTTCTAAGTGACAGTGTGTTGCCCTCAATCTTGATTGAGTGTTCAAGGAAGTGTGTGAGATTTCCAATCGGATCTCAGATCTCTTGCAATTACATTTACGACCTTTGGCCTTCCCCACATAAGAGTTCTCATATTACAGTTTGAGAAGGCATCATAAGTGATCAATAAGGGACTGTTTGCAATTTTCCATGTATGAAAAATTGAGAAACATAAAAATGAGACCCTTTCTTTATTCATTTGTGAAATGAGAGTTGTTTGTCAAGACAATAAGATATCTGACATTTTCTTATCCTTCTAAAGAATCTATTCCTCATATCAAAGATAGAAAAAAATTTCAAAGAAAAAATAGAGGTTTTCCTTTCTCTCCAAGACAATATTTAATTCATTTTGAATAAAAATAAATATTTTGACGTAAATAACCAAAACGTCAAGTTCTCACAATCCAACATAACACCGAAGTTTTATTGTATTTGTTATATAATATAAATAAAATTCTTATATATGAGGGCCCTGAATAAATGATGGGTATCATATTTTCATAGGTTGTTTTCTCCCACACAACGTTACCTCGGCCTCGCTAGCAATCCTCTAAAATTAAATCTATGAGAATTAGTAGTTGTGGGGAGAGCTAAAAATATCGACCGATACGTAATATATCAGCAGATATAATCGGATTTTAAAGTGGATTTTAAAGGGCTGATATATACGATATATATATCGGTCGTATATGTAAGATATCGGCCGATATGACTGATATGTATCGGTTAAGATATCGGCCATAGTTAGGTTTTTATATTTTAAAAGAAATAAAAATTAAAAAGCAAGGGCAAACCTATATTTGTTTAATAATAATTACTACCAAGTTCGATGGAAAATTTATTAGTCACATTTAATACGTATGAAGTTTCGAAAATTGTTTAAAAAAAAAAAAAGGTGACTTTTCAAAATTTCAAAAACAAAAATAAAAATCACAAAATTCATTTTTTTTTAAATTTGGTGACTTTTCAAATGTCAGAAAGATAAAAAGTTATCACCTAATTTTGTGGAAAATTTACTAGCCACAATTAATATGGATGAAATTTTCAGAATTGTTTTTTCAAAAAAAAAAATAATGACTTTTCAAATTTAAAACACGATAATAATTATCACCAAATTCGTTTTTTTAATTGGGTGATTTTTCAAATTTCAAAAAGATAATAAGTTATCACCAAATTCGATGGAATATTTATTAGCCAAATTTAATACTGATGAAATTTCCAAAATCGTACTTAAAAAAGGAAAAAAAAAATAGGGTGACTTTTCAAATTTAAAAAATGATAATAAATATCACCAATTTCATTTTTATAATTGGGTGACTTTTCAAAATTCAAAAGATAATAAGTTAGCACAAAATTTATTAGCCACATTTAATACACATTAAATTTTCAAAGTCGTTTTTTCAAAAGAAAAAAGGGTGACTTTTCAAATTTCAATTGTTAGTGCCCCGACTTGCCGAGTCACCTATTTGTCAATTTTGTGACTTAGGTGAAGCATTATCTTGAAGGTGAAGCTCAAGAATCAAGACTCAAGTGTTGGTTGAATGAAGTCCAAGAATGGAAGATCATTGAAAATTCAACGGATCAACATGTGTACGGCAATCACAGAAGCTAATTGGTCATAAATGACTCTAGGGTGGACCCAAACCTCTAGGTTGACCTTGCCTACGCTTAGATATCACATCTAGATAATTAACAAAGCCTAGTGAGTGTTTGACACAAAATCAGAACATGGACTTAATATTTAAACTATTGACTTTGCTGTCATGCCGACACATCGTGTCTGGCAATCCATCGCCAATGACAGAGGACGATCCATCATGCTATAGCGATCCATCGTTTGGAAAACAAAGGTTTTGGTTTGGAATGGACTGTCAAACAGTTATAGCCTCAAGATGATACAATCGTGAGTCGGCGACCCATCGTGAGGAACTTGTCACGATCCATCGGGCGCACGACCCATCGTCTGGGATAGGGATTGAGACTGCGATCCATCGATATGACTTAAACAAGGTTCTGGTTTGAGGAACACTATCAAACTGGAACTGTCCCAGGATGATATTGTCGTCAGACCACGACCCATCGACAGATCTTGATCACGATCCATTGTGGGTGGACATTTTTGTACCGTTGAAGTGCATTAATGTGCAACGGTCTGGTTGGTGGGAGTCACTTTCAAACACGGACGATCGATCGCCAGACCACAATTGATCGTGAGATTCAGTGACTCGAAAATTCTGATTGCCTTTATAAATACTCCAATGTTTGGAGAGTTTAAGGATCCCTTGGAGAGAATCTATGAGCCTCATCTACCATACTTAAATTGGAGAAAATCAAAGGCAAAGCTAAGGATCAAATCTCTCTTGCACCTTCACTTATGTATCACAAAAATCTAATCAACCATTGGTTGAGATTGAGAGAGAAAGGCAAACCATTTCTAGGATAGATATTGGTCTTCCAATCTCCTAGAAACCATCCCAAGGATTGTGATTGCTCTTACACGGAGCATCTACGTCAAGGAACGAGATCACATTGGGAAGGGTACTCAAGAAGCACATCTACATTTGCAAAGCTTCAACGCAAAGTCGTTTGTTGAGTGCACCATTATTACATATTTTACTCCTAAATTTATAATTGTTAGTATCTCATTTGATTTAATTTTATCTAATTACTAAATTTTGTGTTTTGCAGGTTTAAAAATGAGGATGACAGAAAACATGTTTAAATATAAAGCCTGGGCCCATTAGGAGTTATTTTGGACCTCAAGCTCAAGCCCATTTGGAAAGCACATGAAGATCACATATGTAAAGTGTTCAAGCATCACTTTTCATTGCATGTCAAAATTTGAAATCAAAATGAATGAAAGAACAGGTTTTGAGTCGAGTGGTATTTTTACTGTTTTGTTGTAAGTGAAAGACCCAAAGCATGATAAGCTTGAAATTGTCTCTAAGTGGACCAAGAAGAAGTAGTTGATGTTGGATTTATGGCTCAAAGCCTTATTGGGGCCTGAGTTGTCTGATGGACCTAGGCCCAGGCCCAGTAGGCCCAATCTGTTGTAAGCTTCACTATTTAAGTTCTCTTTGTCTTATTGTTTCAAGCTGGAGCCTGAGGAGGCCATCCCAGCTCTAAGGAAGAGCTGTGAGGAGTGAGTGTGTAGTGAGGAAAATAGAGAGAGGGACGACGGAAGATAAGGAGAGATTTGGGTCAGGGATTCCTGAGTGGCATTGCCATAAATCTTATATCTTGTATTTCTTCTTTAAAGATAAGATCCATACTCTCCTGTGGACATAGGCCAAGATTGGGTCGAACCATGTATATCCTGTGTTCTTCGTGTTCTTGCTTGTGTGTGTGTTTGATCTGTGATTTAATGGTGAACGTGGGTTGGGTCTAATTTCCAACAATTGGTATCAGAGCAAGGTTGGTTGAATCCGAGGGAAAGGTTCAAAAATCGGAGGAGTTCCCTTCAATCCAAGCACAGGTGTAGATCTGGAACAGTGAAGGTCGGAACAGGATTTGGAAAGAGTTGAAGGTTGGGTTCAGGCCAGAAAAATCACAGATTAGTTTTTTGAGGAAGACACGGCAGATCTGTAACCTCCACCAGACGGACGTAGCAAAAGAGGAGGAGTTGTAGGTGGACCTTGGGAGGAAGCGCACAAACATAGGTGCTCAGGTGAGCCGCATGGTTGCGCAGAGTGGCCGCGGTAGCTGCAGACGTGCAGCAAACAGGAGGCAGCCAAAGAGGAGAACAACTGGGGCAAGCAGGGATCGGCCTGAGCAGTGTGCGGTTGGCCGAGGCAGATAGCAGCCAGATCTAAGAGTAGATCTGAGATCGTGGGTTCAGATCTGAAAATAGAGGACCAGGTCGGGGTTGTGAGAACGAAAGAGGAGACGGGTGCAGGTCCGCTAGATCTGATGTCAAAGGGCGGCAGTGAGCAAAAGGCAGGCTGCGCATGATGGCTGCGGAGGCGGCCAGTAGTGGGTGACTGCGAGTGGAGGGCCGAGCAGGTGCAAGCAAAGGAGCACCAAAACAGGTGGAGTTCGTCAGTCAGGAAAGATAAGCAGTGGCCAGATTTGAGAAAAATGGGGCAAATCTGGTCACTACAGCGTCGCCTAGCTTTAAGCGGCTGCAAGAGAAGCAGTCCCATTGTCGTTGGAGCACACGGCGAGAGTTTGGCGAACAACAGAGGCAGCCATAATTATGTCGATCTGATAGGAGAGGGTTTTCTTGAGGAAGAGGAGGAAGCCACAAGAACCTAGTTCCGGGTTTGCAATCTGAAGTAGCCAGGAAATAGAGAAGCTAGAGACGGCCAGATCCGGAGTAGATCTGAGGCGCCGCCATCAGCAAGCGGCGGCAGAGGCAGTTGCAATTACAGCAGAATCACCAGATCTGTGATAGGCAGCTGTGTGGCCGGAGGCAAGCAGCAGATCTAGAAATCAGTGTTCGGCTAGATCTATCGGCGGTGATCGGCGGCGAGTGATGTAGATCTGAAAGCCGTGTGATAACAGCAGTGTGTTGCAACTAGATCGTGCACAGCAGGGAGAACCCAGAGCAGATCGGTTGCGGGTAAGGAACAGATCGTACAGCCAAGTTGAGAACGGGAGGCTTGGAAGGCTCGGAAGCTGGAACACGGTGGAGTCCACTCAGTTGGGGTAAAATCGAGTGGAAATGAAAAAAAAAAAGGTTTTGGTGGTATGGAGGACCACTATTTCAGTTGCACTCGCGAGACCACCTTTTCGGGTGATCACCCGAGGGACTACAGATTGGGTAGTCCCGCAGGACTACAGTACTGCTTGCATGGTGATCAGTAGGGCCAAAGGTCCGGGTGACCTTGCAAGACCACAGTTTATAGTATTCCTTCAATGGACAATCAACTGTCAGAATTGTTTTGCAATTTCTGGAGTCATCGGGACTCGGAATTGAGATTCATTTTTGCCTGTGTGATTGTAGCGAAGAGATCTATGTGATGACCAGTGTGGATTTTGAAAATGATAGAAATTTTTTTGGAGGAGTATGGAGTGGTTAACGGCGGTGCAAAGGACTCGGGCGGTAATGCTCGAGATGGAGCCCATTTGGTGCGGAGTTGCAGAGGAAACAGGGATTTCGATGGCTATGGTTCAAGGTGGAGCCTATTTGGTGTGGAGTTACAGATGCAACACAGTGACTTAGGGAAGAATGCTCGAGGTGGACCCCGGTTGGGTTATTCAATCTTACTCAATATTGGTAAGGCATCCCGAGGTAAGGGATGGACGTCTTACAGAAGATGAGGATCTGGAGGTGCTACATAGCAGGTGGAGGTGTCATAATCTGAGAGCAACAATCTTCATGCTGTCGGGCTTTTTCGCCAAGGTAGAGTTTGGTTGATTTATGGCTCAAAGCCTTATTTGGGCCTGAGTTGTCTGCTGGGCCCAGGCCCAGTGGGCCCAATTTGTTGTAAGCTACACTATTTAAGTTCTCTTTGTCTTAGGGTCTCAAGTTGGAGCCTGAAGAGGCCATCCCAGCTCTAAGGGAGAGCTGTGAGGAGTGAGAGTGTAGTGAGGAAAATAGAGAGAGGGACGAGGGAAGATAAAGAGAGATTTGGGTCAGGGATTCCTGAGAGGCATTGCCATAAATCTTTTATCTTGTATTTCTTCTTTATAGATAAGATCTACACTCTCCCGTGGACATAGGCCAAGGTTGGGCCGAACAACGTATATTCTGTGTTCTTCATGTTTTTGCTTGTGTATGTGTTTGATCTGTGATTTAATGGTGAACGTGGGTTGGGTCTAATTTCCAACAGTTGATCAATTGAGTGGCTAGGCAGCATTGAAGAACCATGAAGCATGACAGCAATCAAGAGGCGGCAGTGAATTAGCCAGAAAGAATTGGAAGCAAACAGCCAGAACAGAGAAGCATGGGACTGTTTTGTTTCGTACAGCAGCGCTTTTAATGAGAAGTAAGGGCTGCAAGAGTCAGCAAGAATACATGAGAAAAAGGAGTAGCACCTTTGCCATTCCAACATGGTTGTACATCAAATAGCAAGCAGCATGTACCAATCTTTAGTGATTAAAAATATATCAGCACAAAATCAACATCAACCCATTGAGGATTGAGCACCCAGTCAATGCTACATGCAAATTAAAAAGAAAAAAATATAGCAAGTAATCTTAGAAAAAAAAATATAGAGATAGAGAAGGAGTTGAAGTTAAGCTAGCAAGACAATTGCAATTGGGTAGAGGCTGAATGAGAATCCCATTGGTCTTATCCTCCACAATTTGGCTTGGTGAAAAGGCTCTAGAAATATCTGTTGGAGTGTGAGGTTGCATTTGACTACTAAAATATTATTCATAGTTCAGATTAGATCATATTAGATTATTCACTTTGTTTAGATACTTCAAGATTTAGAAGAAGATATTGTTTGGGCTTCTGTTTCAAAGAATTCCTTAAACATTGTTGCTTTGCTACTGAAATAATGCTCATACTAGGTGTCTGGTAAGGGTCAATTTAAGTACGAGTTTGTCACTTTTGGAGGTGTCCCATTCAAAGAGATTACACTCAACACCATGGATAGCAAGGTACAACCCCAACTATTCTTTACAGAAGAGGTACTGAATATTGATGGAGCAACTGGTGGATTTAACCTTCAGCTAGATGCTAAAATGGGGTAACTGCATTTTACAATTTCAATGGTGCAGCCAGTTCGTGTACAACAACTGATAAAAAAGAATAGAAAGGAGGTGTTGGCCAAATGAAGAGAATAGAAGGATATATAGAAGATTAGAAAAAAGGTTGCGGCAACGTGTATTCATGGAGGTGTTGGCTGATTCAGCTAGTAAAGAAAGAGACAGAGAAAAATAAGAAGAAAGAATATCAGAAAAGAAAGAAGAAATAATAAGAAGGGAAGGTTTTCGTTCTTGCAGTTAGCGATGATGAGGAAAGTCGGCCTTACTAAAAGAAGGCTGGGACGGTGGAAATAGAGAACCATATGCGGCAAATTAAAAGGAAAATAAAAAATAGGAGTCGGCCAAAGTAAGAATCCGCTGAAAAGTGGGTCCCACCAGTCTTTGCTAAAATAACCTCTCTGAAACCTCTATAAATTGGAGGTTTCTCTCAAGGAGAAGAATCGAACTGGACAAGGTCAAGACTGTGAGCAGAGACGAAGCTATGGCTAAGGCTCGGGATCTCCGACGATGGATAGGGTTCAATTTTTTCTATCTCTTTTTATTTTAATTCTTTATGATGTCTGTCTAATTTCTTATATTGAAGTTGAAGAGGAAGCCCCATTAATAAATAGTTTTTCAATTATTTATTTATTGATTCTCATATACGTGTGTTTATTATTTAATGATTTTGACTTCATTAGATTTATTAAATATTCATTATTTTCACCATTAATATCATCTATTTTTGATAGTTAATAATATTATTTAATTAATCAAAGGCTTGGCATTTAAATTTAAAAAGAAGATTGCTTTGATTTAATGTTTTTCAATTTAATTAGATACATTGGATGCTTAGATTATTTTCTTTGATACATTGTCTTTTAAATTAAAATTGGACACATTAAATGCTTAGGAATTATATCTTTAAAAGCGAAAGAAAATCTAAATTTTGAACACGATGCTAATGAACTTAAATGTTTAAATCTTTAAAAATTGGGAATTGATAAATAAATAATTGGAATATTATGAATTTAATGGTGGTGGAATCCTATACCTTAGTAATTTCTCTCACTTAATTCAATCTCTATTTTTTGTTGTTTTAATTAATTTTTGCATGTTTAATTCAACCATTCTCCATTAAAAGTGTTAACTAGGTTAAGGTTAAATTGTTAGGTTTTTTAATTCTTTTTCCCGTTCATTCATAAATCATGTTCCTGTGGGTTCGACCTCGTACTTGCATAACTCTATACTCCAATTCGATTCGTACATTTGCAAGTTATAAATTTAAAATTTGCACAACAATCCTTCTATTTTGATTTTATTTAAAATCATCTTGTATAGTGGACTAGATCGTTCAGATTAAACTACTCTAAAAAAATAGAGGGATAAGGACTAGACTGGGGAGGTCGAACCTTTCAAAATCTAGGGATTGAGTGAAATTCTCAGTCTATTGTATAGGCATAATTCCTACTATATTAGTGAGGGCTTAATTCCCCACACAGTGAATTTGGGATAGCCCAAGATTGGGTGAGTCCATTAGTGGATGTATGAAGGATTTACTCGGAACAACTTTACATCGAGTGTCTTGGCTTTTGCATGTGTGATTAATTATCTAATCTTTTACACCCTCTAATCACACCTTGATTAATTTGTTATATCCGGTCAAATCTTCTTAATTAATTAATAAATCTTTAAAGGCCGTCAAAATCGGAGATTGCCCTATTGAGAGCCCCCCCACCCCCACCCCCCCAAGGGTCAATCGCAATCTAGCACAAGGAACTTTAAAAAAAAACTATAATAAATATCACCAAATTCATTTTTTTTAATTAGGTGATTTTTCATATTTCAAAACAAGAATAAGTTTTCACCAAATTCGGTGGAATATTTATTAGCCACATTTAATACGGATGAAATTTTCAAAAAGGGTGACTTTTAAAATTTCAAAAACGATAATAAATACACCAAAATCGGTTTAATTTCAAAAAACGATAATAAATACACCAAAATCGGTTTTTTTAATTGGGTAACTTTTCAAATTTCAAAAAGATAATTAGTTATCACCAAATTTGGTGGAAAATTTATTAGCCACAGTTAATACGCATTAAATTTTCAAAATCATTCTTTTAAAAAAAAATGGTGACTTTTCAAATTTCAAAAAGATAATTAGTTTTTTTTTTTAATTTACGTGTGGGAAACCGCAGGATACCCCAGCTTAAAACCCCCACGGGTGGATCTCTACTCCTAAGGCACACCAAGGTTAGGCCATGGAGGCTCGAACCCGTGACCTCCCAAATTCAGTGGAAAATTTATTACCCACATTTAATACGTATTAAATTTTCAAAATCATTTTTCAAGAAAAAGGGTGACTTTTCAAATTTCAAAAACAATAGTAAATATCACCAAATTCGTTCTTTTTTTTTTTTAATTGGGTGACTTTTCAAATTTCAAAATGGCAATAAATTATCAACAATTCGACGGAAAATTTATTAGCGAAATTTAGAAATTTTCAGAGTCATTTTTTCAAAAAAAGTGGTTACTTTTCAAATTTAAAAAATGTAGTAAATTATCACAACAATAAATTCGTTTTTTTAAAAAAAAAATTGGGTGAGTTTTCTAATTTTGAAAATGATAATAAATTATCACCAAATTTTTTTTGTTTATAAATCGGATGACTTTTTAATTTTCAAAAATGATAATAACTTATTACCAAATTCGATTTTTTTAAAAACAATAAAAATTAAATCACCCTTAAAAATTATAACCAAATTTAAAAAAATCACAAAACATTTCAAATTCTTGAATTCGCAACTTAAAAATAATATTTTAACATGCAAATGACCGATATTTAATGAAAATATTACATATCCATGATCCCCATAATTTTGCTGATTTTCTATAATTTTTTATTTTTTTAAAAAATGAAAAGAGAAAAATATTAGCTCAATATTGGCCGATGCTTCCTTTTCTAGGTTTTTCATCCCACATTGCTCCAATAGTGAGCTTTTCGATGCTTCATCTCAGGGTCATGAAAATGATCTGAATGCAAGAAGAATAGGAAGATGGTCTTGTGTAGTTCAATTAAACTCGAGAACGGGTTCTTTCCAATGTTAGGGATGAATGAAAAATGCAAACACATAATAAAAAAACCTCCCCCTAAAATCAACCCAACCCATGAAAATCCCTTACCCCAGAACCCGGCTAATTCTACCTCCCCTGTTTTCCTGGCTGATCGCAAAGGTAAAATTGTTATTAGTGAGGATGAACAAAGTTGTCCTCCCACCATGCACCGTAATCTTGGACCTCTCAGAATTGGGGACCCACCTCCATAAGACAACATCCATTCTGCTTGCTCATTGTTGAGTCCAAAAAAATTACATTTTTGCCCTTCAATATTGGATTAATTAGTTTTTATTTTGTAAATATAAGATGCATTTAATATGATTTTCTAGTTTTGTAGATAAACTTGGGAAATACATGAAAAAGTCATAAATCAGTGGATAATTGCCGGAAGTGAGCTTAAAATGGAAGATTTGGAATTTGATAATTAATTCATACCACTTTTAGGATTTTCAATTTAAATTGATTAATCTGGATCCGTTTATGAGAATCTGAATTAATTCAATATTTAGATTTTTAAGTGGGTGATTAATTATTTAATTCTAAGAAAGAGAAGTATGCAATTAATAGGCCAAGAGTTTGAAATCAAGATCCATGGGCCAGAGATCCACTGCAAATGGGCCAAGCTTTGTTTTAAATGCTAGACATTGGGCCAGGCCAAGCACTCCATGTGCATTCTCCAAGATGGGCCTAACCAAAATAACTTCAAGTCCAGAAGCCTAAGTCCATACTCTAGTCCAAGAAGTCCAAGTCCAATTCAAGATCTAATGCTCCATGGCTCATATTGGAATTTTGCAAACCCTAAGTCTAATTCCACATAAACCCATATCCGAAAGCCAACCCCATCTTCATACATGCAATCTTAACCACTCATCTTTATCCACTCATCCACACCATTTATTAGCTAAGTCATGTAATCCAGACCATTCATCTCATGCATCTAATTCACATCATTCATTTCATATCATAAAACATAGGAAACCCTAGAGGCACCTATCAAATCCAAACCAGACATGCATCGTGTTAAGATCTAGGTCATCCAATCGATCCATCATTTAGATTAATCCTAGGATTATGATCATCCATACATCACCCATTCATTCATCCATTTAGATCATCCATCATTCATTAAAGCAATTAGATTTAAGACAATCAATCATAGTCATTCATTCATAAACCTTAGATCTAGTGCACAACCCTATATTTTAGCACCCCATGCGCATATCTGTCACGCCTCGACCCGAAGGGTGGGCTCGGAACGCGACTGATTTTTTTTTTTTTTTGAAAGAGAAACTAAACCAACTTACAAGCATTCAAACTGGGCCGGATCAACGGTTATGCCCAAAGGTCATACATGATCCCAACATGTGGACTCAAACACATACCATAAGTCTACCCCACAAAATAGACATAAACAACATCATCGACACAACATGATCATATAAAATCCATCCATTGATTCATCATTCAAGATCACAACAAAATGACTACAACAACGTAATAGTCTCAATACATAATGTTTACAAAGACCAAGTACTACATCCGGTACTTAACAAAAGCATCGGTTCCAAGAACCAACAAGAAAAGATTAGGGCATTCCCCTCCGGGGAAATCCCGAAACACTGCATCAGCTTATCCATCCTAAACTTGATAAAGAGGGTCCTCCTCCTCGGGTTCATCGCCTGAAAGGTGAGTGGGGCGAGCTAACTAGTCCAGTGAAGGAAATATAACAATAGAGTTTAAGTAAAATAACAGGTAAGCAACAGTTCAATAATATCACATGCTTGATAACAGATAAGCATAATCTCATGTAAAGCATCAACATCATTAATTACTGCTATCATCCAACGTAACGCCTGCCGACTACGCTGAGACCAGTATTAAGTCCCGACACGGTCAAAATACATCCTTATAAGTATATCTCCGGCTCTAACTTAGCTGATACTGACATCCTCAAGTCAGCAATTGACGACATCATGGTCCACCCATGGTCCAGTAGACATAAACCATCTCCCATATGGCCGATATTGGTTCAATAGCCTAGGTACGTGGAAGCAGTCTTACATATTCATACGATCAACATCGTAATATTCACAACCATCATCAGCACTCTTACCATAGTGCATCATGTCTAGGCACATGAGTGGGTTCATCAAGTCTGAAACTACCCATTGCCCAAACCCATCTCATAATAAAACCTGTTTATATAATCTGCAAAGTTAAGTTCCCTTACCGTGATGTGTGGTTTACGCGGTCTCTGTTCAAACAACACACAAGTGCATAATCAATAAACATAATAAATACATACACACAAGCAGTATTTGGAAATCATACGTTTTTCCTGAAATATCCAGGGTTCATGGAATTGAGTCTCCTACTTGGTTTCTATCCCTTTTAAGTTATAATCATCCACAAAATAATAATATAAAAAGGAGCTCAGTCCAAAACTCATATTGTCTTCTGGGCATTGACCAGATCGACTTATTGAGTTAGGTCTAGATCCTCGGGTCACTTCTCGGTTGTCTTCTGGATAGGACCAGACCTGACATTTTGAGTTAGACCTCGAGGTCACCCAGTATCCGACTATAGTGTCGGCCTGAAAGTGAATCACTCAGTGCCCGACCAATAGGGTCGGCCTGGAAGCGGATACAATAGTATTTACACTATAAGTAATAAAAGAAAAGGGGTTAGTGCATTTTTAATTAACAAGGGGGGTATTAATCATCACATCATTAGTCACATCAAATATAAATCAAGATTAGACAAAGACAACAATCAAATTTATCACTTAAAAACTGGGTTCCTCGGAACATACCTCAGAACCGGGTACAGTGGCTTCGGATCATCCGAACCACACCTAAGCTAAGTCACTGACCTCGGAACATGGGTCTGACTTCGGATCGTCCGAAGGTTGGGTCTTGGACCTTCCGAAGTCCATCCGAACAGTTTAAAATCCGAAAACAAGTCTCGGTGGGTCTGTATGCCTCGGAACGTCTGAAGTCTGGGTTCGGAACGTCCGAATGGGTTCGGTCCATCCGAGCTCGGCTCGGTGCGTCCGAAAGGGTCTGGCCTGCCTCGGGCGTAGCTGGGCTTCGGGTGAAGCTCGGAACGTCCGAGGGTTACTGCTTGGACCGTCCGAAGGTTCGAACCGTCTGAAGATCGGCTCTCGGACCTTCCGAGAGTCGTCTTCCTCACTGTCTGCACCAGCAGACAGTGACGGCAGTCGGACAGTGAAATGCGACTCCGGAAAGGAAGGGTTTCCCGGACTCAGTTTTCACATCCAACCGGTCTGATGGACTCCTCTGGGAGTCCTCTTTCCATAGGGAATGGTTTGGAGCTCAGAAGCTCATTGGGCCACCAGATTTTAACAGTAAATCCTCACGGGTACAAGGTAACCCATGGTTTTCCTTAGATTTTGAAATGGTTTTTCTCACTGAAAACAGGGCGAAATTCCGATTTTTCTTGATTCTAAACTGATTAAAAACGAGAGGGGAATGCAATGGATACCTTTGCTTCGGTTCCTGATTTGAAAATCCAGATTTTGAAAAGTTCCCTTAGAGGTTACGGTTACTGAAAAACAGAAGCTAAGGCAGGGGGGTCTTGGCTGAATTCACAGAGAGCAGAGAGGGAGAAGAGAAGGATAGGAAATCGGGAGTTCAAATAACTACACTGAGGTCCATTAAATAGGTTTTTGGCCTGAAAAACTGGGCCAGGCAGCCACTGCATGCAGCCGCATGCAGCGTCTGCTTACGCTTGCAACAGTAAACCGGCAGGTTATCTGTTTGGTTGCAGTTCAGCCCTTTAACAATTTCTATTTTGCAGAAAGGCCCTCTTTATTAATAAAACCCTGTTTTTAAACTAAAAACAAGATTTAGAAAACTTAAAAACTTAATCCATCCTTACAGATGGGTTGGGTTTTGAAAACCTTGATCACCATAAAAATTTTAGAATTTATCTGTTAATAAAAATCAATGATTTAAATAAAAACCATAATTTACCCATATTTACTTAAATAAACAAATGATAAAATAATCAATTTAGAAATCTCATTTTGGGGTGCCAAAAAATAACTAGACCATGGTCTAACACATGGTACTAGTTTCAAATTTTATTTTATTTCCAAAACCCTTTAAAGTAAATAATACTCCCTTTCGGGGTTTTGACGGGTGGATATTAAATGCTATTTTCTGAAAATAAATTCATTTTAAAATCAGAAATACAAATCCTTTATTAGAGAGAATATTATCAATCAATAACAATCACAAAATCACACAATTTATAAAAATAAACACAACAAGCGGTAAATTACCAAAATGCCCCTCTAGCTGGACGAGCTGGATCACTGAGCTCACGAGCTCAGATTGGGCCACGCTTGGGCTTTCCTCAAAGCCTTAACCTTAATCCTCGAGATTAACCGGTTAACCAAGATTAATCAAGCCAAACTACGCCTAATCTGGGGCAGGGTATTACAATATCTCCTATGCATCATACGAAAATCCCAATCTAGAATCCTCTATGCGCATGGATCCTCCTAAAATTCCTCTCCAATCCATCCACCTCATGTACACCTCACCTAGATCCTATCTTGTCTCCCAATCCAATCCAAATAGAGATACACTATTTTTCCACCTCCATTCCATGTCACACATGATTTCTCCATATCCTCATTTATCTTATTCCAATTTTATTAAAGCCATTTCACTCAGTGCATCCCATCCATCCATCCATACTAGCTTTTAATCTGAGCCATACATAATCATGCATTGCACAGCCCAAAATCCTAATCACACTTGTCAAATTGGACCATGTCCTATTTCCTCTTTCAAATCCTTTTTTTCTCTCATTATCTGCTTAGCCGTCAAGCTAGCTTAGATCCGAAGCCACCAAATTCGTGTACACCCTATAGTAGCCCTAGATTTTCTATCTTTAATCCCATCCATTCACCATAAGTTAGATCCAATCCATGCCATCCACTTACCAACTTAAAACCAAATTTAATCTCCACCATCCATCCAGTCCCAGAGTCCTATAAATACCCCATTGATAAGCACAGAAAAAATGATAATTTTATCCTTAAATATTAGATTAGTTAGCTCTTGAAATTTGTGAATTTTTATTACTATTGTGTTATATTATAGAACCTAAAAATATATTCGTTAGTATCTCATATTATTTAATTTTATCTAATTAATGTGTTTTTGTGTGTTTTTAGATTGGTGTGATGTCATGCATTGAAATGGGCATTAAATCTAATTCAAGTGAAGATGGTCCGATGAATTGACCTCCAAATCTACCATTGGATCAGCTCCATTGCCGTGCAAACAGATAGGAAGATTTTGGAGATGTAAATGGGACTGTTCTGTTTCTTACAACAGCAGAATTTTACATACAAGAGAAATAAGACACCGAAAGGAGTTGCTACTCCATACAGATGCACCGTTCCAAGCTACAGCAAGCAGGCAATGAAAGACTCAAAAGGACACTTTCACATAAGATTGAGGCTTTAGTTTTTGACCAAGTGTCAAGTGGTTTCTCAACTTCTCAGGTGCCCCTCTCAGATGAACAATCTAGAATAAGTTAAGAGGTGAGATTATCACAAGAGAACCAGCCAGAAAATTGTTAAATAAAAGCAAGCAACCTGATGCAGCAATCATTGCAAACAAAAGAGATAACTAGCGATGAAGGAAGAAACATGCAAGATAAGCTGCCAAGAAACAATTGAGAGTAAACAGCAGTGCAAGCAGAAGGAAAAAGCTGAGAGCAGAGGCGTTTCAAGATGATGACAGAGCAACCAACATCGGTGGACAACAACTAAAATAAAATTAAAAAAACTGCTGTTGTTGATGTTTGCAAAAAACTGCTGGTGTTGATGTTTGCACGCCTAGTATGCTGGTCCCTCAAAATTGATGTAGCAGTTTTGCTCATTGAATGCAAAAAGCTATTGATGTAGCAGTTTTGCTCATTGAATGCAAAAAGCAGTTGCAAAATACAGCAGTGAGATTCGGCCAACTCAGCAGAGGGAAAAAAAAAAAAAGCAATTGCTGAAACTAGAGAGATAAGAAGATCGAAAAGAAAAAAAGAAAGATAAAAGCTGGCCGACTGAAGATGAAAATAGAAAAGATCTTAATATGAGAAGTACAGGGATGGTGGCTGCTATGGAACCAAGCCCCTCTCATCCTCTAATATTTTCATCTCATCTCATAGTCCCTATTATTTTCTTTCCATTCTTCATTATTCCCTACCAACCCATCTATTAATCTCCATTCACAGCTCAGCAAGGGATCGTGTATTGCTGGTGCTTCAGATCTTCAAGCCAGGTCCGTTCTTCTCTCCACCTTCTGCTTCTCTGGACCTCTCCTGTCCCACGCCTCCTAACCCGTTTCGTTTCGATAAAAGGGCAACACCCATCTATTCCTGGCTACCCTTTACTATCACCGTACCATTCCCAGCACCTCTTATCAAATTCATTCCGTTAAACCACTCCATTTTATGCCAAACCCATTTACCCCATTTAAATAATCCCATAAATCCATTAATCCCCATAAGACCATCTATATTAAATTCCATTTAAATCATATTATTTTCATTAAGTCCCATCTATCTTTTAACCCGACTTGAACCCATTTTATCCCGTCCATATTTTTACCTGATCATACCTGCTGCATCACCCCTTCTCTATTTCTAACAGCTCCAGTGGTGATAGACGCATCGAATCTCGTATCGGCAAAATTTTGGCTAATTAGGACTTTATGAGTGCCTTCAACAATTCCTTCAGTCACTTCTTCGGCCCTGGCACCTCCGATCATAGAGGCATATCCCTGCACATTCATGGTGGCTTTTCCAATGGTAAGCTTCCATTCAATTTCATTAAAATCTGGATCAACCCTATGTTGGATATGTGGCTCGACTCCACTGAGAGAAAATCAAGGGATAATGAAGTGGAGACTCCATGTAATTGGTAATTGCTATAGAGTTGAACACGCCATACAATGGCTGGTTTTAGAAGGAGAAAACTAGCATATGCTTGGGTGACAAGGTGTATCCGTGTGAATAGCAAGAGGAGTAAGTGGGACCTCATTAGCAGGCAAGCCATCATGTATAATTTGCAAGGGGATCTTTGAATCCCACTAGTACACGTCAGTTCCCATATTCAATTCGAATTGAATATGGTAAGTCTTGGCAAGAGACCGACTGCAAGGCTTATTTAAACAAGTAGCGTGAGGGTTGTTTTACATGGTGCAAACACACGGCTAAGGGTGGACACCGAGAGAGGGAGAGCAAGTTGAGGTACGGCTTTTGGCCGTGGGCTTCTAATGGCCGCATGGAGTGGTCCAATGCCGTGGTGGCAATAGAGGTTTGCTCTCAACGGTGAAGATCCATGGAATGAGCCATAGATTTGATACTATCTGGAGGACAGCTCGACGGCCGAAGAGGGGCGGAAGCAACAGTGCAATACCGCTGCAGATCTGGGTTCACAGATCTGTGAGTGGCAGCCAGCAGAATGCGACTGGATAGAAGCCCCATCGCTAGAGCAGAAGTGCAGATCTGTGTGTGTGAAACACACCATCATCGGAGATGCTCGCGTTTGAGAAGCATATCGAAAGTTGTTCGTAGGACGCAGGAAGCATAGAGGGAGCAACACAGAAGTTGGGTTTATTATTCAGGTTATGAGAGAGATACAAATATCAACTGAGAGGTGACGTCGATGTGTTGTATAAATGGGTGTACAAGGGGATAGGAACGTCGGGTTTGGGCTCATGACTCATGGGAGTCATTAATATTGTACATGTATTTCTTTCTCTTTTTATAATGAATATTTCGTCGCTCCGTGGACGTAGGCCAAGTGGGACCACGTTAAAATATTGTGTTGTGCTGTGTGTTTATTTCCGTTCAATTTTTCTTGTTTCCGCACGTAATGCTAACACCCTGTTTCATCAAGATTGCCTCTAATTGCTGGTCTCTTGCTGTTGTGGGAACCCCGATGTATCGGTTAGTCACCAAACTTGGTAGACTTAAGTGTGCCTTGATTCATTGGTATCGCTCCAAACCCAAGATCTCCTCTCAGATTGCTGCTGCCAGAAAGCGTCTTGATTCGGCTCAATGCCAATTTGATTCAAACCCTTACCTCCTGCAATTTCAGTAATTTGCATCTTTCTAAAATCAAGCTTGAATCTGTTTTGGACTGAGGCTAGTGTTCTGCAACAGAAGGCGAGGCTGCTGAGTATTAACCTCAAAGATATTGGTAGTAGTTTCTTCAAAACTCCATCAAGATCAGGCAACACCGCAATAATATTCGTACTATCTCGAGGGATGATGGCTCTTATACTGACGATCCTATGGAGATCAGCAATATTTTGTGAACCATTTCACATCTATCTTCAGCGGCTACCTATCAACTCTTCTCCCATTCTTGCTCAGAACAGCCCTATGTTGGTGCAGCCTTTCAATAGCAGCAGCTTCCTACGTTTTGATATAAATGTGGCCCTTAGTGTTGTGGATTCTTCCCTTTTATCTTGCCCTATTGAGAAGAAATAAATTGAAGGTGTCATCAAGAGAGCGAATCCTAGAAAATCCCATGGGCCAGATGGTTTCAATGGTTTGTTTTACAAAGCTTGTTGTAATCTTATAGGTGATGATGATTCCACTGCTATCCTTGACTTCTTCGCTTCTTCCAAATTGCTCAAGCAGACAAAGGCATCCTTCATCACCCTCATTCCAAAATCTCCTAATGTGGATCGCCCTGACCAGTTCAGACCCATTGCTGTATTGAATGAACTCTACAAGATTATATCCAGGATCCTTGTGAATCATCTGAAGTGCAACATGCCCATGCTTATTAGCCAAAACCAATCTGACTTCATTCCTTGCAAGGATATTACCTCTAGTATCATGCTTTGACACGATTTAATCCATGGTTTTCACCTGCGTCGAGGTCCTCCGTCAATGTGTATCAAGATCGACCTATGCAAGGCCTTTGACTATGTCTGGTGGGATTGCCTTTTCCATATCCTCAGACAAATGAACTTCCCCCCTACTTGGATCAACTAGATTAAGGAGTGTGTTACCTCTCCCTCTTTTTTTGTCCTTTAGCACTAAAGGCTTAGGCAGGGGGACCCCCTCTCTCCCTTCCTCTTCACCATGGTTATGGAGAGCTTCACTTGTGCTCTTGAGAGATCTATTCGTAACGATGATATTATTTGTCCTTTCTCCATTGGTGGTACTACCATCTCCCATCTCATATTCTCTAATGATCTGATGTTGTTTTGTTTTGCTGATTCCAAGTCGATGGCTACTATCAAGACCATCCTTGATGACTTTGAGCATTACTCGGGCCTCTCTATTAACCCCTCCATCTTCTCTGGCTCTACTTCTTCTAGAGAGGAGATCCTCTCTTTGCTGGGAATGGTTGAGGCCAATCTGCCGATCACTTATTTGGGTACGATTCTTTTCTCCTCCAAATTACATGTTTCAGACTGCTCGGACTTAATTTCCAAAATCTGCAATCGTCTCAACTCGTGGAATGCCTCCTCCATCTCCTTCACCGGTAGACTTGAGCTTCTCAAATCCATTATCTTCAATGTCCAGCTGTATTGGACTAATGCTTTTCTTCTTCCCAAGATCTGCTTGGCTGCTATTCAGAAAGACATAAGAAAGTTCCTGTGGGGTTCATTGGACAGTCGTAAGATGCATACTATTTCCTGGTCAAAGATATGTAGTCCCAAATCTAAGGGGAGACTCAGCCTCATCGATCTGGGTTTCTCAGATCACGCTAGTCTCCTTAAGCAGGTTTGGGTCATCGCTTCTAAAGTTGATTGTAATGACCCAACCCGATTTTTCAGGATTTAAGGGATTTGGTAGCGGAAGGGAGAGTGTGGGCTCCGTGGTGGACTCTAGTTTGCCCTGTTTCAAGTTTGGAGACCCTAAGGTCATTTTGGTTTGGAACTATTGACTATTTTATCACACAAAAAGTTGGTTTTCCTCCTTCAAACCCTAACCCTAGCCTTTGAAGGCCTCATTTCCCGCAGCACTGTAGCTTCCTGCTACAGTGCCGCCGCATATCTCTCTTCCATCCCCTTCTTAAACCCTAATCCCTCAAAACTCTAGACCCATCTGACCCCACCTTTTTGCAGTCAGGGCCGGCCTGAAACAATCTAGCCTCCTGTCCGATTTCCTCATCTTTCTTTTTTTCTTTCCTTCTCCTCCCTCCCATTCCTAACGATTTTTCTCAAGCCCTATTACAGGCCGAACCAACCAAGCCCAGTCTGTAACTCATAACTCAGGCTCGCTAGCAGATCCGAGCCTGGTTTAGCCTAGTCCTTCGGTCGGACCGAGCCCTCCCTCAGCTCAACCCCCCTTGGCCCAGTTACTGCTTCAAGCCAAGATCTAGCCCAACTCAGCAAAGCTCAACAGACCTAAACCCAGTGCAGTGGGCTATCTCACCTAAGCCCACCAGTTGCAGACCATGCCCAGTTTCAGCCCCAAGCCCAATCCTTTCGGTCCAACTGACCCAAGCCCAGCTCTTCGGCCCAGTAACTCAACCTAGCCTTGTTCAGCCCAACAGTTAGACCTGGCCCATTTAGCTGCCCAACCCATCTTTGGGCCCAGTCCAGGCCCATTTCAGGCTTGTTCTTACCCTTTTTAAAATAATTTTCAGAGTGTTTCTGGCCTATTTCTAGATCTCATTCGGATCGTTCTCATCTCGTTTTCAACATGTTTCCTTCTTGTTTTGTGGGATCATCTCAGTTTTGTGGGACCATCCCAGTTTATCAGGCCCGATAGCTGCATCGTTCCCTTCAACCCTACAGCCTATCTTTATCGCTTAGATTTCGAAAATGCATAGGTGAGGGGACTCATCACACTTGTTTTAGCATACATGATTTGCATATATCTTTCCCATACATACTTGGACATGAAGTACGAGGAATGAGACCCTCATGGATTACGAGCCACTCGGTGAGGGAACCATTCTGATAGATATGGCAAGGGACTCATTCGAGTGTACTCCTGTCGGACTGCTTGTGATGGGATGTTCATTAGTATTTTGATAACATGTTGGTCAATTAACATGGTGATGTGCGTTGTGTGATAACATGTTTATTTGATTATGTTATGACATGTTGAGTTGCCAAATGTCATAATATGCTGAGCTTGACAATGTGATAACATGTTGGATGGACTATGTAGTATAATGATATTTATAAATTGTGGAAAAAAATGATATGCGTTGGATAATAACATGTTATATGTTTGTTTGATAACATACAATTGATGGTAGTATATAACCGATGATTATGTGATAGCCATGTTGATAACATGTGTATAGATAACTGTAAATGCATGTAGCTAGTATATATGGAAAGTCGGTGGCGTATGGATACTAAGCTACATCAGGATTTAGAGACTCCCCTAGCTTGTCTGGTAGTTAGGATTACGAAGTCATGGGAAACCGTGCAGTGGATGCATTTGAGCTATGGACTACTCGTTGGCGGGTCCGTAGGTGTGTGAGTACCTCGCGGGTATTTTCTTCTTGGGTATGTGGGCCTTTGGTAGAGCCGAGGTCCGACGTACGGTTGAGGTACCAGTTGACTATTTACGGACATGGGTTGAGGTTTGTCCCCATGGTCCGGTGTATGGTTGAGATGTCGGTTGCCTATTTACGGACATGGGTTGAGGTTCATCCCCGTGGTCCGGTGTACTGCTGAGGTGCCGGTTGACTATTTACAAACATGGGTTGAGGTTTGTCCCCATGGTCTAGTGTACGGTTGACGTACCAGTTGACTATTTACGGACATGGGTTGAGGTTCATCCACGTTGTCCTATGTAGGGCTGAGGTACTAGTTGGCTATTTACAGACATGGGTTGACGTTCGTCCTCATGATCCGTTGTACGGATGAGGTGTCGGTTGACTATTTACAAACATGGGTTGAGGTTCATCCCCATGGTCAGGTGTACGGCTGAGGTGCCGGTTGACATGGGTTGAGGTTCGTCTCCGTGGTCTGGTGTACGACTGAGGTGTCGATTGGCTATTTACGGACATTATTCAAGGTTGTTCCCGTGGTTCGATATACAGCTGAAGTACCGATATGTGGTGTGTATAGATTTCAGTGGAGGTGGCCCAAGAGGTAAAGTGGTCGTAGAGTACGTTGAGTACGTACTGGGTCACCTTGGGTGCCTAGTGGGTTGCGTGTCTATCGCCTACACTTTGACTGAGGGGTGTGGTTGAGTGATTACTAGTGGTTATGACCTTGTGGTCCATTGTTGAGGCGTGTTGTGGGTGTTGACACACTGGGAATTTATGGGCACCTAACGAGTGAATTTGAGTGGCTAACTCGGTAAAAGGCCTATAGAATTCCGTGAGGGGTGTCTGTACCAGTAGTGTTGAGACGAGGAGATGGGGCCCGAGGTTACAAGTGTGATTACTCTCGTCTGATAGTCTGTTTAGGACTCTAGTGAGCCCGACTCATGAGTTGATTGTGGTAAGCGTGTGGGTCGCCTTGGGAGAGTGGAGAGTCATAGCACTGGTTGAGGGCTAGAGACCCTGATTTGGTTGGGGACCAGTATGTGTACCCATGGGTGGGTGGATCGTAGTGGATTGGCATATGTGGGAGTTGCCCTAGTGTTGCATTGGGTTGGTTAAAGGATGGGCTGGTGGCTCGGTAAACTTGAGCTTGTTTGCTAGTGGTAGGGCATACACTTGAATGGTCATGCATGTAGACATCGTAGACATTGATGTGTCCATATGATTATATGCAGTGTATGCTTGATGACATATGATGCATGTGTTATCCTCACTGGGTATGTAGATCTCACCCCTTGCCTCACAGGTGTTCTTAGAAGAGGGGTCGGCAGGACCCTCAATCAGGTGCTGGGCGTGGAGCTGCAGTTTTATCTTCTGTCATAGTCTCATTTTGTAGTTGAGAGCTTGTTCATGTTTTTCAGTTATGTAATCTCGCATGAATTGGATAAATGTAATAATAGAATGATGTTATTATTTTAATGATGGTTAATGTTTTATTAGTGATTTCATTGTGGGTTGCGGGAGCAGTGCCTCTGATAAAAAAAAAAAAAAAATTGACCTGATATCCGTTTTTGGAGATTTCTTGGGATGTTTCAGAGATAACAAACCCGTAGCAGGTCAGGGTGTTATACTGATACTCTCTAGATTAAGTGGATACACAACAAATATTTAAAGCGTAATAGCTTTTGGCTGGTTCATCTTAGAGGGAATGCTTTGTGGGCCTGGAAATCCATTCTGACGGTCAAGAGTCTTCCAAAACCATACATCCTCCACTCCATCGATGATGGCGATCGTACTCTATTTTGGTTTGATCCTTGGATCAGACCTAGTTTTACTCTCTTTGATCACTTTGGTGGGAGATCCATACACCTTCTGGGTCGTGGTGCTAACATTAAGGTCTCTGCTTCATTTCCAATGGCAATTGATTGCTGCCCGACACCCATAATCCTACTCTTAGTACCATCTGAATATTATTGCCCATGTTATCTTGCCTGACAGCCCTGCCACTGATGAGGTTCTTTGGACTGCCAATGATAATGGCAATTTCACTCATTCCTCTGCCATTGCCACTCACTTTTGCAACCAGACTGACCCTGGTTGGATCAGTCTTGTCTGGTTCCCAGGTTGCATTAATCGTCACTCAATCTTTGCGTGGAAAATGTTCAACAATGGCCTCAAAACTGTTGATCTTCTCATCAAAATTGGTATCAACTGGCATGCCTCTTGCAGCCTTTGCCTTGCTGGTATTGAATCCAATCAGCACTTTCTCAACTGCAATTTCGTTTCCATTATCTGGAACCTCCTTTGTGCCAAATTCCACTTCCAGATTCCCTCACATCCCAGCGAAAGGAATTCCTGGATCTTCAAACAGTCCTACAGCAGCACCAGGAAGATCTACTGCGACATTATCACTGATATCAGATGTAAAATCTTCTTCCTTCTTTGCAACAGGAATCTCCACAAGCTTGATGGTCATTTTGCTGCTCTTTGGGACCTTCCTCCCTTTACTAACCATACCCAGCCTCATCCACATGCCTCTTTTAGACCTGCTGTTTTCAAAAACACCCTTGTCTTCGGTCTGTTTACTGTCCATGGCCACAATGTTCTGACCACCCAACTTCTTGATGAACAATTGCATATTTTGGCCTGTTGCGCCTTACCTTGTGATACTTTGAGCTGCTCCGCTTCCATTTTGAGATCCTTTCAGGTGGTCCTTGTTATCTATCTGAGTCATCATCTCAGCATCGATCAGATTCTTCTTCCCAATCAAGAATGCCTCAATATCTTCTCTTCCTTTGGCTTTTGCAGCTGGAGAACTAGAATTCACGCTCGGTCCATTGGTTATTTAATTGCTCGTCTCCATACCAAACACATGTACATTGCCAAACCTCTGACCATTCTTTTTTGACCATGCAATCTTGGGCTAACAATTTAAATACTCACATTCTGTCTTTTACGGGTTCGGGTGTATTTTCTAATTTACTATAGATTTTTTTTTAGGTCCCCTCTTGGGTTCCTATTTTGATTTCTTGCCTGACCCGACTTGTGGGCTTTCAAACCCCACCCCCCCCCCCCCCCCCCCCCCCCCCCCCTCTGTCCTTAACGGGGGTTTGTATCTGTTGGGGATATTTTCCCTTCCTTTGAATGAATGTTACCATATCATTAAAAAAAAAAAAAAAACTAAGAAACATAAAAATGAGACATTTCTTTATTCTTTTGTGAAATGAGGGTTTTTTGTCAAGACAATAAGATATCTGACACATTCTTCTCCTTCTAAAGAATTTATTCCTCATATCAAAGATAAAAAAAGGAAGAAAAATAGATGTTTTCCTTTCTCTCCAAGACAATATTTAATTCATTTTGAATAAAAATAAATATTTTGAGGTAAATAACCAAAACGTCAAGTTCTCACAATCCAATAGAATTGATACTGAAAATTCTGATACTGTTTTTGATATTAGTATGTGCTATTTTTCACTTTCTACAAAAAGGTAAAGCACTAATTCTCCATCTTTGGAATATTACTGACAAAAAATTACAAAGATTGATTCGAGCACTAATGTTGTTACTAAAAATTAGCAGTCACGATAATTTGAAATTTTTTCATTTCATATTTTACTTAAAAGAGTTTTTTTTTAATTTATTGTCAATAAAATAACAGATATCAATTTATCATCAGACAATATTAAATAAAAATATGTGTGGCGGAACCAATTTTTTTTTTTTAAATTACAATCTAACTTTTAGACTTTGAAGGGTCACCGTAGAGGAAGTTGAAGACTTGGAAAATGGGTGTTGCTGTCTGATATGAAACATGCGGTTATCCTTTCAACTGCCTCGACTTGACTTGACTCCAATTGGAGTTAACCAGATTAGATCTCACAACAAGAGAAGGAAAGGCAAAGCTTACAATTCATAACTATTCGTTTTTCAAGTGACAGTAGAAAGCCTTCATTACAATAACTTGTTTTATTATTTTCTTCAGCAACTCACAACGATTTCAAGGGCGAAGGCAACTGTTATCGATAATGTTTAGTAAGTTAAAAATTTGTCACTGTATGTTTCTTCCTTACCCAAAATTCCGGTTTAAAAATGAATTTCTTGTGACCTTTGTATGACATGTTTTCTATTAAAATTATACTTGGGCTCAAATGATATTATCCAATGACAGTCCTACGAAAACTCTAATATTTTGTTTATTTATGTCCAAAGTACTGTAGTTTCATTGAAAATAACAAATTATATCTTTTAACAAAACTAGATTCATCAGAAAGATAGAGAAAAGTCACACTTTTTGTGTTCTCCATTAATCACCTATTCTTCTCAAAAAAGAGAAGAGGAGTTCATTTTCTATACTCGATTTTAATCAGAGCAATTCAACAAAACGCTGATAGTCAACGGTGACAAATGTTAGGACAGTCATATCAAGATTTTTTTTTTCTTGTAATCAAAGTTTTCAAGCGTCTCACCAGATTAATCTTTGGAATATGTATAAATCTCTCAATCCAGACACACCGAATAAGTTCAATGAGGAGTGTGCTTTTGAGATTGAACATGAATCGAATATAAGAGCCCTATTTCTTGAAGCGGATTCTTAATCGTCACGAAACCAGTCCGGGTTCACTTCTTGCATGTTTATTGTAAAGAAATAGAAAACACAGAGGAATGAATGAATGGTTCTCCACTATTTTACAACCTTGGAGACCTATGGTATATTTATATTATTTCATCTGAAAATACATGTATGAATCAAGATAATATTCTTTACATACAAGGTTACAATCAAATCATCATAGAGGGAAATTAGGGATTTCTTTGCTGCAAATCCCTAATTTTGTTCAGTCAATTTCTCTCCTAGAGATCCCTAATTTCACCGCTGGAAATTGGGGTCTGATTGTCAATATCCCCCCACAAACTGAGCCGCGGAGGAGGCCAAAGGCCCAGTTTGGTGGATAACACGTGATGGAGCTTTCGGGAAAGAGCTTTGGTAAAGATGTCAGCAACTTGCGAAGAAGATGGAACAAACTTGGTGACAATAGTGCCAAGAGCCACCTTTTCCCGAACAAAATGATAATCAATTTCAATATGCTTCGTGCAAGCATGAAAAACAGGATTGATGGTGAGAAGCAAGGCTGACATATTATCGAAATAAAGAATTGGAGGGATGAGAGATGAAGACTAAGATCATGAATAAGATAAGTGAGCCATGTGAGTTCAGTGGCAGCAAAGGGGAGGGCCCGATACTCAACTTCAGTACTAGATTTGGCGACAGTAAGCTGTCTCTTGGCAGTCCAAGAGATACAGTCACCGCCGAGATAGGTGCAAAACCCGGTGGTAGAGAGGCGAGTTGTAGGACATCCTGCCCAATCAGCATCTGAGAAGGCATAAAGTTGCATAAGACAGTGAGCCAGAAGACGAAACCCATAAGTGATAGTCTCATGAATATAGCGGAGAATACGCTTCACCATCTGAAAATGCAGAAGAGTTGGATTATGCAAGTATTGACACACATAGTTGACGTGGTAGGAGATATCAGGACGAGTAATAGTCAGGTATTGTAAACTGCCAACGATGCTACGATAAAAGGACGGATCCTGAAAAGGATCATTATCTGTCGAGCTCGGGGGCAACTTAGTGGCCATAGGTGTGGAGACTGGCTTGCAACCTCGCATGTTGGCACGTTCCAAGAGATCAAAAGCATATTTCATCTGATGGAGGAATAAACCACTAGAGAATGAAAGAATGGAGATGCCAAGAAAGTAGTGAAGTGGACCCAGATCTTTCATGGCAAATTCCCGACTCAACTGTCCAAGAAAGTCATGAAGCAAGGAAGGGTTGGACCCTGTGACGATAATGTCATCAACATATAACAATAACAGCAAAGTACACTGGTGATCATGATAGATAAATAGGGAGGAATCGGCTGTGCTGCAAAAGAAGCCCAGGCCCAAAACAAAGGTACGAAATCGGTTAAACCATGCTCGTGGAACCTGACGCAGTCCATATAGAGCACGTTTGAGGGAACACACATGGTGTGGTTGCTCAAAATCTTTGAATCCTGGAGGTTACTCCATAAAGACAGGTTTAGTTAAATGCCCATGAAGAAAGGCATTTTTAACATCCAATTGATGAATCTCCCATCCATGAGCCAGAGCAATAGTGAGAATAAGCCGGATCGTCGCAGGCTTGACAACAGGAGAAAAGCTTTCAGAGAAATCAATTCCAGGAATCTTATTGAAACCTTTTGCAACAAAGCAAGCCTTCAATCGGTCTAAAGAACCATCAGACTTGAGTTTTGTTTTGAATACCCACTTATAACCAAGAACATTCATAGTAGACTGTTGTGGAACCAAATCCCAAGTATCATTGAGAGAGAGAGCTGACAATTCATTTGTCATAGAAGCAGTCCAAACAGGATGTTTGAGAGCCGAGATAATGGACTTTGGTTCTGAAGGTATTGAATGAGCCAGCAAACAATAATCAAAACTAGAATACTTTGGATTGGGCTTGAGAATTCCATGACTGCGACGAGTAGTTATGGGAGAGCGTGGACCTGCCGGACTGGGAAGAGGATACTCAGATAGTGCACTGGATGTAGAAATATCATGAGCAACAGAATTCACAGGAGAATTGCTGGGTTGCGGAGATATATCTGCAGAATGAGGAGGCTCACCATCAGGCACTTCAGTTGGAGACTCCAATTCGTCTAGATGAGAGCCAACAGTGAGTGCAAGTGCAATGTTTCCGTTCGAAACCATCAGTGGGCTTGTAATGGGAGTGAGCAGATCTGAAGTGAATGGAGTGCTTGTGTCATAAGAAGTGGCATTGGAGTCCATGGCTACCACTGGAGTATCTGTGAGCCAGTCAGAAAACTCAATGAAATCAGTAGCAATATGGGAAGAATTATATAGTGATCCTGGAGAGTGAAATGGGAATATTGTCTCATCAAAAACAACATGCCGCAAGAGATAAACTCGATTAGTGGGTGGATAGTAATAATGGTAGCCTTTGTGATGTTCACTATAGCCGAGAAAGATACATGGAAGAGACCTTGGGTCAAACTTCGTCTTATTGTAATCACGAAGGCAAGGAAAAAATTTACTACCAAAGATTCTGAGAGTGCTATAATCTGGATGTTTATGAAATAACATCACATATGGGCTTTTCCAATCCAAGACCCGAGAAGGTTGTCTGTTGATCAGCCATACAGCGGTACAAAAGGCCTCAACCCAAAAACGTTGAGGTACAGATGCGTGGAACATCATGGTAAGGCCCAACTCTGTAACAGTACGATGTTTCCGTTCAACTAACCCATTCTGTTCAGGTGTGTGTGGGCAAGACATTTGATATTTAATGCCAAGATCCGATAGATAATTTCAAAATCTAGAATCAGCGAATTTTCCACCACCATCAGATTGAAAAAGTCGAATCTTCCTGTCAAACTGAGTATCAATGTATTTTTGAAACATGACAAAGCACTGAAAGAAGTCTGACTTGTGTTTGAGTGGATAGAACCATGTGTACCTAGTACATTCATCCACAAATATCACATAATAACAAAATCCTTGAAATGATGTTACTGGTGAGGGGCCCCACAAATCACTATGAATGACACCAAATGGTTCTTTGCAAATATTATGAGATTGAATAAAAGGGAGGCGACATGCCTTAGCCATCTGACAGCTATTACATAAAGAATCAACCTTATTGTTACTAGTACTTCTAATAAGCTTATCGCGTTTCAAATAGTCGACTACCCTTAACTGAGGGTGACCAAGTCGCTGATGCCAAATATCATCTGTAGTTGAACGAAATCTGGTTGAGAACAAAGCTGCTTCTTCCTTTGGCTGTAGAGCATATAGTCCTCTAGTCCTACTTCCCGACTCAATCACTGCTTTTGTTTTTCTGTCCTTAATCACAAATCCACGTGAATCAAATTCAACCATATAAGGATAATCGGAGGTAAGCTGACTGATAGATAACAAATTCTTTTTAATGTCAGGAACCACTAGAACATTATCTAGATGCATTTTTGTATGTCCCATATCAATGTTTGTGGAGCTAATGTGAGAGATATCTAGTTCATTGCCATTACCAACTAAGACTCTATCAGTGAACAAGGGATGTAAGCTTACCAGGATCACCTGTCATGTGAGACGTTGCACCTGTGTCGGGAAACCAAGTCTTTTCAGGGTTATCATTCAAGGAAGTTGCAGCGAGAGCATGAGTCACATCATCCGGTTGATAGACTTTATTAAACCGATGCCAACACTCGAGAGCCGTATGACATGGCTTGTCACATATCTGGCACCGTACCTCAATGGTTTCTTTAGATGATTTGGCAGAAGGATGCTCTTGGGAAGGACGAGGAGAGCCACCGCGGTTGTGGTGAACTGATTCAGAGTCGTGATAGTTTTCACCATTGAGAAGATTAAAATTGCCTTGATGAAAGCCTCATCCTCTGGAACTAAAACCACCAATTTCTCGACCTCTCTGAGAATTCCCACAATTGAAATTTGAACCACTAGATCGCTCTCCAACAAAGGCCATATTATGGTTAAGGGGAGAGGAGTTACTTGTGTTGTGGAGATTCTTCATAGTTTCATGACCTTGGAGCAAAGGAACAAGATCTCAATAAGCTGGAAAGGGTGGTTTGAGCATTGTAGTAACAAAGGGCTCATATCCTCTGTCTAGTCCCTTGAGAAGACCAAAGACCTTAGTTCGATCAGTCACAGGTTTACCAATGGCAACCAAATCATCACAATAGGTTTTGAAGATGCGAATGTACTCAGATAGAGAGTAATTATCTTTGGAATGAAGTTGCATGCTTTGAAGAAGATAAAATTCTCGTTCTTGTGACTCTTGTGCAAAAGAATCCAGAACAGCATGCCAAACATCGGCTGAGGTGTCAAGTCCGACAACCAGCCCAAGAACTTCTTCAGAAAGGGTGTCAGTAATCCATCCACGGAGGAGCCTATCAGATCTTCTCCATATAATATAATCAGGATTAGATTTTGTAGTGGTTTCGCCACCACTATCCTTTGAGGAGACAATGAGCGATGGAGCAGGCATTTTAAGATCTTCATCCAAGAAGCCAAGCATGTCTTGTCTTTCTATAAGACCCATGATTTGGGTTTTCCAAAGTAGAAAATTATTTTGGGTAAGCTTAATTGAAACAAAATTGCCAACATTGAGAGATGATGGGTAAGGATAGGTGTTTGCTGAAGAAGAAGCCATTAGCTTTTTTTTTATCTATCCAATAGAAGATCAGAACCCAAATTTGAAAAACAAAGAGTGATTTCTGTCGAAGAGTAGAGAGGCATGAGACCAGATCTCTGTTGGACTGTGCTGAAATAAGCAAAGTAAAAAATCGGACAACTTTCCTTATTTATTTTTTTTCTCTTCCTCTTGGCCTGGACTTGTGACTTAGGCATTGTAAGTCAGATGACTTAAAAACTCTTCAGTAAGAACTTTCCTTATTTATTTATTTTTCCTCTTCTCCTCCTCTCGGGAAGAGACCTGAACACAGGTGACACCGGAGAAGCAGTAGGGCAAAAGATCGATGGAGGCACACAGCAGGAGAGAGTGGTTGGCGTGAAAACTACAAGGAGGCGCAGATCTGGTCAGGCGGAGCAGAGCTGAGCGGTCGTCAGAGATGAGATATGGGCTGCAACAGAGGAAGCCCGATCTCGGCTACCGAAGATGCAGTCTCATATCAGAGCCGCTGATAGGGACCTGCAGTAGCCGATAGGGATCGGACACAGGATGCTAGATCTGGAGGTAGAGAGACAGATCAATCCGTTCTACCTCTTGGTATTTGCTCTTCTCATTCTCTCACTCTCGACCTTGAATCCGATGCCAGCTTGGCCTGCCGGACTGATTTTCTGGGTGATTTCAGTCTACTCTAAGATTCGATCAGACTAGAGTGAAGAGGATCCTCTTCAGTGGACTGTATTTTCTTTCTTTTCTTTTTTTTTCTTTTCCTCCGATGCTTCTGCTTCGTCTCTCCCACTGAGTTTTGAAACTCAGATTTGAATCTCAAATCGTCAGAAACCGGCGGTGAGAATCCAGACGCTGGTCTGCAACAGCGCGAAGAATGGATCTAAGTCGGGCGGATCTGTGTCTGTTCTAGCTGTGACTTTGACAGCAGATCTGAATCTCAGATCTTCTGCGGCAGTGGTAGGCCGAGCAAGCAGCAAATAGTGATGTCTTGCATAGGCAGCAGCCGAAATCAAACAACCCAGATCGGATGCGGGGCAGCGGCGGCAAAGATGCGAATCACTGTAGATTCGTCGGGTCCAAGATCTTTCAGAAGAAGATCAACCTAACTCTTGATGCCATAAAGAAATAGAAAACACAGAGGAATGAATGAATGGTTCTCCACTATTTTACAACCTTGGAGACCTATGGTATATTTATATTATTTCATCCGAAAATACATGTATGAATCAAGATAATATTCTTTACATACAAGGTTACAATCAAATCATCATAGAGGGAAATTAGGGATTTCTTTGCTGGAAATCCTTAATTTTGTTCAGTCAATTTTTCTGCTGGAGATCCCTGATTTCACTGCTGGAAATTGGCATCTGATTGTCAATATATTGTTGCCATTTACTCATCTTTACCTGATGAACAATCTGCAAGTCGCTAAATCTGCAATTGGCTAGACAATGGCAGAAGGTCCAGCAATGGGCATCGATCTCGGTACAGCTTATTCATGCGTTGGTGTTTGGCATAATGGTAGGGTGAACATCATTGAAAACGATCAAGGCAAACGTACAACTCCTTCACATGTTGGCTTCCAAAGCGTAAAGCGCCAGATTGGAGATGCTGCAAAGAATCAGGCCTTTAGGAATTACAACAACACTGTATTTGGTCAGTCTCTTAAGATTTCCACCATTCATTTGTCCAAGGACTTTGGGAAGTAATCAATTAATAAAAATACACGTATGCCTTTGTCTCTTGAAAATTGATTGTAACTGAAGGGGTATAAATCTCAGTTGATACAGTGCGTATCGGCTAAACTGGTGAATATTGGTCGATACACACTGAGATTTAAAAAAAAAAAAAAAAAAAAGGTTAAGAGAAAGATATCGGGCGAAATTGGCCGCCGATATCTCAATAAATCTAATTTTTTTACCTCTGCTTGTAAGTCGTGCATCTTCACCATCTTTAAATGAAAATCGAATTTTAAAATATAGTAATTTTTTAAAATAAATGGTAAAAATGCAAGACTTGAATAGATTGACTTAATCATGGTATAATAGAGTTACATCTCCCCCATCCATAAATGAAATTTGAGTTCTAAGATGAAGGGAATTTTCGTCATGGATGGTAAAGATACAAAGGCTTGACTAGCATAGTTGGCCTACTGGGCTCCGTCTTGGCCCAAATATGTGGGAAGATTTGAAACCTTTTAATTTGTAGATGATGTCTATAATATTTTATTTTGATTAGATATATGAAGTCATGTCTTTAAAGTCTTTAAAATTTCAATTTTATTTGATACTACAAATTATCGACTTAAATCAACGAGCTTTAAAAGTTTAATTGGTCTCAAATTTGATATGAATGCTATTAATGGGAGAATAGATCCATTGAGTCTACTATGATTCTATATAAAATTTTAATTTTGGTGGATCGAGTTCAAGTCCTGAGTTTTCTAATCTTACTTCTACGTCTACAATGCAAGACTAAAGATTCTAAATGATCATATGTTAAACAATCCAATAATTGTCTTTAGACAAGTTATCGCTTATACATGGTTTTTTTTTATGAGCACCTAATGTTGGAGATTATATGGGACCCATTAATTATTTGATGACATGTCTCACTAGAGAGTTTCACTTGTGTGTCCCACTAACCTAACTCGGAAAAATGAGGAGAATTTTCCCTCTTCCAAGTTCTCCCTGCTGGCCATATGAGTTGTATGTTGATGTATTTTATTATGGGTTGAAAGGTGGTTGTAATCCTTTTATCTTCTTCTTTGATTTTCAGATGTAAAGCGATCGATAGGAAGGAAATTCAACAGTCATTCTGTGCAAAGTGATATCAAGCTATTGCCGTTCGAGGTCATCGCCGGTGAAGGTGATAGACCCATGTTCTCCATCCAGTATCAAAGAGATGAGATGAAATTTACTACTGAGGAGATCTCTTCTATGATGCTGAGGAAGATGCGAGAGATGGTAGAGGCCAACCTTGGTCTCACAGTAAAAAATGCAGTCATCTCTGTCCCTGCCCTGTTCAATGACTCCCAACGACAGGCCATCAAGGATGCCGGTGCCATCGCTGGTCTGAATGTCATGCATGTGATCAATGAAACTACTGTTGCTGCCATTGCCTTTACTCATGATAATGCGAGCATAAAGGGAAAAAGGAACCTTCTCATCTTCAACCTTGGTGTTGGCGCACTGGATGTTTCAGTTGTGACCACGAAAGGAAAAGATTTCAAAGTTAGGGCAACGGCCGGAGACGCCCGTCTTGGCGGAGTGGACATCGACAACCGATTGATCGACCATTGCAAGGAGGAATTCAACAAGATGCACAATAAAGACATGAATGGAAATCGTAAGGCTCTTGGAAAGCTAAGGACCTCATGTGAGAAGGCAAAGATTGTCCTGTCATCGATAATTGTAGCCTTCATAGAGTTGGATTCCCTATTTGAAACTATCGACTTCAACTACTACATTACACGTGAAAAATTCGAAGAGCTGAACAATGATCTCTTCCAGAGGTGACAGTGGAGAGATGCTTAAAAGATTCCAATATGTACAGGAACTCCATCCATGATGTCGTCCTTGTGGGAAGCTCCACCAGGATACCCAAGATCCAGAAACTACTGCAAGAGTTTTTTGATGGAAAGCAGCTGTGCAAGCGTATCAATCCGGATGAGGCGGTGGCCTTCGGCGCTACCATTGAGTCGGGAATTTTATGTAATATTTTATATATGTCCCACTTTGTTGAAACCCATATCTGGATTTAAACAAGGACCCACATTTCAAATTAAAGTGTGGCGGTTATGGGAACTGTGTGAACAGTTGCTACTTTGATGGAAAGTAGTACAGTTTATCAAACTGTTCTTGGTCCTCTCTTCTGCCTCTAATGTTTTCTCTCTACAAAAATCCCATCAAAGTAAGAACTGAAAAGCAAAGGAATTAAGAGAAGGAAAGAAGGAGAAATCAAAAGCAACATATCTTCTACTTGTATTGTGACTACAGGAAGGAATTAATAGAACATCAGCAAAGTCTAATTAAGAAAGGAACCTTTTATTAGCGATGGATTCATCGGGTATGATTTTACATTATTATGATGTCATTTCCGCATTATGTTAATATTATGATTATGATATTTTTTGTAAAGCATTGATGATTCAAGATCTTGTGATTTTATTATAGAGGATTGAATGATATTAATAAATGGTTATGAATCAAATAATTAATTAAATTAATTAATTATTAAATTCATACCCAAATTGTCAATCCATAAAGAAAATTATAACAATTGGTATCAGAGCCAAATGTTCTATGAATCAATGATGCTTTCATTAAAATTAAATGATGGAGAATTTTATTTTCATTAATTAATTAATTATAAAAAAATAATGATGAGATTTGAATAAGTGGAAAATCCACATCCCTTTCCTTAAGGAAACCCACAACTTCATGTCGATAAAATCTGCCCATAATCGTACTTTCCTTGTATCTCAATCCATCACTGTTTCGAGAATATGGCATTTGATTTCGGAGGGAATGTGGTGATTATAGTTTGATTATTATTCTTGGAATGAGAAAGAGAAATGCTGAAGTGAAAAGGATTACGAGGATGCACAAGTTTAAAAAAAATAAAAAAAAATTCTTGTTTATCCTGTCAGCTCTTGGGACATGTTTATCCTTTTATGATATGTTCTTACTTTTGAAGAAAGGCATTCAACACCAAACTATTGTACATCATCAATTGTTTTTTAGATGTTCACAATTTATATCATGGATGAGCATCATGCTTTTCTCAAAATGTGAATGCTGGTCCCCTATATTTATGATCAGATCTTATGTTTTTGATGTATTGAAGTTTGGGCATAAGAAGAGAATTTAAAATATATATATATATATATATATATATATATATATATTATATAAAAGCCTGATGATATACTATGTGTTCGATGAATTGAATATAAATAAAATTCGATTCGATTATGATGTGAGGTCATTGTTCTTGACTTAAATTCACATAAAGATATAATTCGGTAGTCACCAAAGTGGTCCAATCGGAATGAGTCGAGTTTCGAGTCTTATAAACAAGATTCAGTACTCCTCCCAAGTATTGGATAATAATGACCTTACAAAATACAATCCCTAGCCATAAAGATATTAGGTTGGCCCAAAGGTGCACTGTTCCAAATGGTTAACGGATTGGGATAGGATAATTAATGGATATTTGTGGTTAATATTTATCCGGACACCCAAAGGTGATGGTGATATTTAATCACCTGTATTTTATTAGTTAGTCCTGTCAGTGACTGGGAATCACAGTAATGTTTATAAATAGTGTACTATTAGATTACCCAAAGGTAGATCACCAATAACACTATTTGCTAAATTTATTATTTATCTGTTTCAATTTAAGTACAACTCATAGCATTAACTAGTGATCATGATATTATGTATATCTTGCAGCATCTTTATCTATCACACTACATACGCAAGCTAACTCTGTCCCCATATTGAATGGGTTAAACTTCTCTGAGTGGAAAGAACAGATTGAGTTTAACTTAAGTGTACTTGATCTAGACAAAGCACTAATAGATGACATGCCTACTATTACTGAAACTAGGACGGCTGCAAAGAAGTCAGCCCATGAGGCATGGGTTAAGTCAAACAGGCTTAGCCTTAAGTTCGTGCGTATGACAATAGCCAGCAACATCAGGTCTTCTCTACCCACCTCCGAAAATGCAAAAGATTTTCTTAAGAATGTAGAAGAAAAGTTCAAATCTGCTGACAAGTCCCTAGACAGGACTCTTATGGCCAGACTCACCACCATAAAGTTTGATGGGAGTTGTGGTATGTCTGAGCATGTGATTGAAATGACTAATATCGCTGCTCAATTGAAGAACTTAGGTATGACTGTAGATGAATCATTTCTGGTACAGTTCATCCTGAACTCGTTACCTCCTCAGTATGGGCCATTCCAAATTAATTATAATACAATGAAAGATAAATGGCAGATCAATGACCTATCTAGCATGTTAATCCAAGAGGAGGCCATACTTAAGCAAATGGTCATCATTCAGTTCATTTAACAACTCAAGGGCCCAGTAAGAAAGGAAAGAAGCCCAAGAAACTCATGTCAAAGCCACATGAGTCTAGTACGAGCTCCAAGACTCATGACAAGGGAAAGGGTGGTGTGAGGTGCCATTTATGTTGAAAGCAATGGGACTTCCAGTAGGACTGTCATAAGAGGAAGGCTTGTTTCAAAAAGAAAGGTATTCATTACATTTCAGTATGTTTCGAATCTAATTTAACTGAAGTATCTTCTAACACTGGTGGCTTCATTCTGGAGCAACAACTCATGTTTCTAATACAATGTAGGGATACCTTACAATCTAGACCATTGACCCAACTGAAGTCTCCTTTTACTTGGGCAACCGGGAAAAAGTACTTGTTGAAGCCATTGGAACCTATCGCCTTTTCCTCGATACCGGTTGTCATTTGGATTTATTTAACTATCTTTATGTACCTACAGTAACTAGAAACCTTATTTCTGTTTCTAAGTTGGACTTTAATGGCTATCATTGTAAATTTGGTAGTAATGCTTTCAGTTTGTTTAAATCTTCTTCTTTTATTGGGTCTGGTTTATTATTTAATGGCCTTTATCATATTAAGCTTGATAATGACTTTGCAAACACTGTCCTAACCCTACATCATAATGTTGGTATTAAACCTGGATTGATTAATGAAAACTCTTCAAATTTGTGGCATAAACGTTTGAGACACATTTCCCGAGAAAGAATTGAAAGACTGGTTAAAGACGAGATTCTTCCGAATCTCGACTTTATTGACTTAAGAGTGTGTGTGGAATGTATTAAGGGTAAACAGACCAAACACACTAAGAAATGTGCCACAAGAAGTAAAGGGCTACTTGAATTGATCCATACCGATATATGTGGCCCATTTGATGTTCCATCTTTTGCTGGAGAATCCTACTTCATCACTTTTATAGATGATTTTTCACGCTATGGTTATGTATATTTGTTGCACGATAAATCTCAAGCGGTTAACTCCATAGAGATTTTTATCACTGAAGTAGAAAGACAATTAGATAGAAAAATGAAAATCGTTAGATCTGATAGAGGTGGTGAATACTATGGTAGGTATGATGAGAAGGGTCAACACCCGAGGCCATTTGCTAGATTACTAGAAAATTGCAGTATAGTGGCACAATATACGATGCCAGGTACGCCTCAGCAGAATGGTGTTGCTGAAAGGCGCAACCCTACACTTATGGATATGGTTAGGAGCATGTTATGCAATACTACCGTATCCATTATGTTGTGGATGTATGCCTTAAGAACTGCAGTGTATATTCTTAACAGGGTTCCTAGTAAATCAGTTCCTAAAACTCTTTATGAACTGTGGACAGAAAGGAAACCCAGTTTGAGACACTTACATGTGTGGGGTTGTCCTGCAGAAGGTAGAATCTATAATCCATATGAAAGAAAACTTAATGAGAGGACGATCAGTGGTTACTTTATCGGTTACCCTGAAAAATCCAAAGGGTATAGGTTTTATTGTCCAAACCATAAAATGAGGATAGTTGAGATCAGAAATGCAAGATTCATAGAGAATGGTGAGGTTAGTAGGAGTGATATTATGAGAAGTGTATCTATACAAGAAGTGAAGGTACAAGTCCATGTACCCATAACTTCAAGAAGTGTTGTAGTTGTTCCTAATGTCATTGGACAACCTAACGATACAATACAACACTTGGATGATCAATTACTCCAACAGGAAGAGACTGTCACCACTGATGAACCGATAATAGAACAACCACAAGAAGTAGCGCTAAGAAGGTCTCAGAGACAAAAGAGACCTGCTATTTCGAATGATTATGTGGTATATCTACAAGAGTCGGAATATGATCTAGGGGCTATTAAAGATCCGGTCACTTATGAAGAAGCCATAAAATGTGTAAATTCTAATGAATGGATGGATGCCATGAAAGATGAATTGAAATCTATGGACCAGAATGAAGTCTGGGACTTAGTAGAATTGCCTGATGGATACAAGAAAGTTGGATGTAAATGGGTCTTCAAGACTAAAAGAGACTCAAAGGACAATATCGAACGGTATAAAGTCAGACTTGTAGCCAAAGGATTCACTCAAAAGGATGACATTGATTATAAAGAGACCTTCTCTCCTGTATCTAAGAAAAACTCTTTCAGAATTATTATGACTTTGGTGGCTCATTATAACTTAGAGTTACACCAAATGGATGTGAAAATCGAATTTTTAAATGGTGATGTAGATGAGGATGTATATATCGATTAACCTAAAGGTTTCTCCATAAAGGGTAGGGAACATTTGGCTTGCAAACTTAATAAGCCAATTTATGGTCTTAAGCAAGTTTCTCGGCAATGGTACCTTAAGTTCAATGATACCATTACTTCCTTCGGATTTAAAGAAAATATTGTTCATCGGTATATATATCTGAAGGTCAGTGGGAGCAAATATATCTTTTTGATATTGTACGTTAATGACATTTTGCTTGCCACTAATGATCTTGGTCTTATGCATGAAACCAAAAAGTTTCTCTCCGCACAAATTGAAATGAAAGATATAGGAGAAGCATCCTACTTTATTGGGATAGAAATATTTTGTGATAGATCGCGTGGGCTATTAGGTCTGTCTCAAAAAGCCTATATAGAAAGAATTTTGGAGAGATTCGGAATGCAAAATTGTTCCCCTCAAGATGCCCCTATTCAAAAAGGAGACAAATTCAATTTTAAGCAATGTCCGCAAAATGAACTAGAAAGAAAACAAATGGAGGAAATGCCTTATGCTTCAGCAGTGAGTAGTCTCATGTATGCACAGACCTGTACTAGACAAGACATCAGTTTTGCCGTCGGTATGCTGGGCAGATATCAAAGTAACCCTAGAATGGATCACTGGAAAGCTGTAAAGAAAGTTATGAGATATTTACAGGGTACTAAGGACTTCATACTCACATTTAGGAGATCCGAGAATCTCGAAGTCATTGGCTATTCGGATTCGGACTTTGGTGGATGCGTTGATAGTAGAAAGTCAACGTTTGGCTATTTGTTCCTTATGGCTAATGGAGCAATCTCATGGAAAAGTGTCAAACAGATTATTATTGCAACATCTACCATGGAGGTGGAATTTGTGGCGTGCTATGAGGCCACTATTCAAGGAATGTGGCTGCGGAACTTTATCTCAGGACTTGGAATTGTTGACAGTATTGCCAGGCCATTGAGAATTTATTGTGATAATTCTGCAGCAGTTTTCTTCTCCAAGAACGACAAGTACTCTAGAGGATCGAAACACATGGAATTAAAGTACTTTGTCGTAAAAGAAGAGGTTAAAAAACGAACAGTATCAATTGAGCATATCAGCACACAGCTTATGATTGCAGATCCGTTAACGAAGGGGTTGCCTATAAAGACATTCAAAGAACATGCCAATAGAATAGGTCTTGAACGTAACCCATCATGATGTATTATTTTGGACTGATTTATATACCTATCTGTGATTTTGACACTTGAGTACTCATGATACCGTTTCTGACATTTTATTCCTGTTTACTATATTTATTTGTATACATTATGTATGATTATTTACACTAACAGGAATAGTCTTTGAATGAAGACACTTATGTGGACTATTATGAAATTTGTCAATTAAAGGATATATTAAGTGGACCATTTATGTTGTAGTGATGGAAGGGATCATGTCGGAAAAGATGATGTGCAGCCGCCATTGCTCGCATTTATGGATCATTTAATATTAACATTATGATGATAACCGTATTATATTTATTTGAATGTGAATTATGTGCGCACTTTATGTTATTCTTGTTTAAATCCTATAATGATAATAATGTGGGCCACGTGGGAGAATGTAATATTTTATATATGTCCCACTTTGTTGAAACCCATATCTGGATTTAAAAAAGGACCCACATTTCAAATTAAAGTGTGGCGGTTATGGGAACTGTATGAACAGTTGCTACTTTGATAGAAAGTAGTACAGTTTATCAAACTGCACTTGGTCCTCTCTTCTGCCTCTAATGTTTTCTCTCTACAAAAATCCCATCAAAGTAAGAACTGAAAAGCAGAGGAATTAAGAGAAGGAAAGAAGGAGAAATCAAAAGCAACATATCTTCTACTTGTATTGTGACTACAGGAAGGAATTAAAAGAATATCAGTAAAGTCTAATTAAGAAAGGAACCTTTTATTAGCAATGGATTCATCGGGTATGATTTTGCATTATTATGATGTCATTTCCGCATTATGTTAATATTATGATTATGATATTTTTTTTAAAGCATTGATGATTCAAGATCTTATGATTTTATTATAGAGGATTGAATTATGTTAATAAATGGTTATGAATCAAATAATTAATTATTAAATTCATACCCAAATTGTCAATCCATAAAGAAAATTATAACATTTTAAGCAGGCAAAACCCACAAAAAATTTCTTTGATCGACGTCACAAGTCTCTCAAACGGCATAGACACTGATAGGGAGGTGTTGTCATCATACCACGGAATGCCGTCATTCCGAGCCAATTTTCCGTTTCTGATGAGTATAAACATTCAAGCATCTCATTCAAGGTCTATGAGGGTGAGAATACTAGAATCCGTGAGAACAACTTGTTGGGAGAATTCAGTTTCCATGGCAATGACTCTTTACTTGCCGAATTCAGTGTTGGTAAGAGTGGTATCATTACCATTTTTGCTGAGAACAGGACGACGGGAGAGAGAGGTGCTATTAAATGGACTGTGAATGATGTTAGCAGGCTAAGTGAGAAAGAGATAAGGAAGATGATCGAAAATTCAAATAGACTGGAGGTAGAGGGAAACAAGTACAGGAAGAGAGCAGAGGCAAAAAACAAGTTAGAGAAGTTGACCCACCAATTGAGAAAAATCGTCATGGATCAGAGAGGAAGGTCCGAGCTGGGTCTCGAGGAAGAAATCAGGAGGAAACTTGAGGATAAAATCCAAGAGACCATCCAGTGGCTAGAAAAGTACCTTCCTACGGATGGTGAGAAATCAGACGAAGAATACAAGAGACACGTGTCTCTCTTGATCAAAGCACTACCAAGCAATGAACAATCCAATTTGTTGTCTTCCATGAGAGATGAACTGAGAGCTCTTGATCCAAGCTTCAAATCCATCGAACCTGATGATTCCGAGCTCGGTTGCGATCAACTGATAAGGCCCATGAACGTTGAGTCATCTCCCGACTCAGCCTCAGGTGGACCCCATGTGCCACGGTTGTTGCACAATCACCCACCTGTGGACCTACATAGTTCATGCTCCACCGTTCATGATAAGAAAGCCAGCAATGCACAGCAAGCCGAGAAAAGCCAGCTTCAAATAAATAAAAGAAGGATTCAGAGAGAAGATAGAGCAAAGAATGAAAAGAATCGAGAAAAAATAAAGAAACGAAAGAAGAAAGAAAGATGGATGATTTGGCTTGACCGAATGTGCAATAACAACAATAAAAAATAAGAATCACAAGGAAAGAAATATGAGAGAAGTATGGAGGAAAATAAGAAGATGAAGGGGTAGTGTGTTTCCTTTTCTGATATATTTAATTTAAAAAAAATCAATCCACAAGTTATGCGGATAGTTAGCGTGATTTAGATTTAGGAATTGGCTTTCTTATTATTATTTTTTATGTTTTAGCAATTTATGGTCGATCAATGTCATCCCCCTGATGAACACTGTGTAAATGACTATTTTAGATTGATTTTTTTTTAGAATTTTTTATATTTTTTATATTTTGATTATTAAATAGTGGTGGGAATTATTTTTTTGTTTTTTACCACCTAATTTTATTTTGGAATTTTATAAACTATTGTAATTCAAATCCACGTATGAGAGTTTGAATTATGATAGTACTTTTAGACTGCTTTTAATTGTAAAGGTAGTAAAAATTTACAACACACCACTAGTGGACCCATTGGTTTAGCCTCAGTGCAAGTTTGCATTTGAATTTCATAAGTCAAAGCCCACATGTCCAAGTGGCCCAAGCCCCAAGCTCCAAGTCCATAAGTGAGAAGGAATAGAGAACGCACGACTATGATGTGGAATGGAGGGAGAGTCCAATCGGTGGCCGGCCAGCGATTGAACGAATAGGGTTGTTGCTGAATGAAACCGGTGGTGCGGTGAGAGCGTCGATGAGGAGAGAAAGGGATCAGGTGAGAGGACAGAGAGAAAACACAAAAAAGAGGCGCAATAGAAAGAAGAGAAGAGAAGAGAGTGAAGATGAGGTGAGAGGTCGGAGACGAGATAGCTAGGGAAATCGATAGGAGGGTGTGCTACTGAATGAGAAATAAAGAGGGTGGTGAGGGAAAATTGAGGGATCGGTGAGGGAGGGAGTGCAGCTTGGTGAGGGTGAGGGGAGGTGAGGGAGAAGGAGCGACGTGAGGTGAGGGAGTGATGGTTGCGTTTGGATGGAGGTAAAGGGGTAAACCTCATTACTCCTTCTTACTCTCGTTTGGTAAAAAGGGGGTGAGGGTAAAAAAAATTTAAATTATCCCTCTCATCCCATTTTTTAATACCCCTTTCGAGGTTGGGGTATTCACAAACCCCTCAATACCTCTTGTCGTCCTCTCTTTATCAATTATATATTATAAAATTAAAATCTTCAAAAAATATATTATATAATTAAAAAATAATATATTTCAAGTAATTAGCAAATTAATTTTGTTTGAAATTTATTTTAAAAATATGTCAACATGATGTATTTGGATGAGGGGTAAATTTTACGGGGGTTACCCTTGAGTAGAGGTAACTGTAACTAGGGGTAAACTATCACATTAAAAATTTTATAAGAATTAATATTTTTCATTAAATCTAATCTAATATAAATAATTAAAATAAAATTTTATGAAACATAATTGTCAAAATATCCTATTTTTAAGAGGTGATTTTGTCGAAATTTTGATAAGATCTCGAAACTCCGAAAGAGTTTGTGGTTCATGATAATCTCTTTCGGATTAATTAGCAAATTATTCTGTTGGAAATTTATTTTGAAAATGTGTCAACATGTTCAACACAATGCATTTGGATGAGGGTTAAATTTTACGGGGTTACCCTTGAGTAGGGGTAACTGTAAGCAGGGGTAATCTGATATATTAACAATTTTATAAGAATTAATAATTTTTAATGAATTCATATAATATAAAAAATAAAAATAATATTTTATGAAACATAATTGTCAAAATGTCCTATTTTTAAGGGGTGATTCTGTCCAAATTTCTATAGGGTCTCGAAACTCCAAAAGAGTTTAAGGTTCATGGTAATCTTTTTTGGAGTAATTAGCAATTTATTCTGTTGGAAGTTTATTTTAAAAATGTGTCAATATAATATTTTCAACGTGATGCATTTTGATAAGAGGTAAATTTTACGGGGTTATCCTTGAGAAGGGGTAACTGTAAGCATGGATAACATGACATATTATCAATTTTATAAGAACTAATATTTTTATTAAATTCATATAATATAAAAAATAAAAATTATAATTTTTTATGAAGATATATGTTGATATTTTTATTCATTTATTGAGATTTAAAATAATAATATAAAAAAATATTATTTATTTTTTTAATGTTAGAATGCAAGTGTTCATTTTAAATTATAATTATGAAAAATAATTTCTAAAAAATGAATAATAATATTATAAGTTATATTATTAGAATTTACCTCATGAATATTATTTAATAATTATGTTTTATAAAATTTCTCAAAAAATATTAACATATCAGGTTACCGTTGCTTGTAGTTTCCAAAAAAGATTTTCATTTATTTATTTATTATATATTTAAGTTAATCAAAATCCGAGTTACTTTATACACACATGTTTGTGTGGAAATCGGGATAACTAAGTGTGAATCGGAATAAATCTAAGTGGGAATCGAGACGAGTTTGAGTGGGAATCGGATTTGATTTATTTTATTTATCTATTGATATTTCTAAGTTAATTATTAATTAATATAGTCTCAGTTGATAAAATAAGAATATCTGAATTAATTTAATCTACTATTAGATACACACATCTCTTAACTAAATTAAGTTTGTTTAAAAGTTTGGAATTCTTTTGAGCAGATTAAGAATTTGGGAATAATCATCTGAAATAATGAAATATTCACGACTAAGAATTTCATTCAATTCCAATTATGCAAGCAGAAATAAAAATGCATATATTTAATTAAGAACTTTAAATCAATCAATATGAATTTACTTGTCTTTAAAAATAATTTAATTTAAAATCCGGCCATTACAAGTTTTTGGGTGATGAATTTTGGTTTTCTTCACCCTCTAGCTTCGATTTTCTAGAGATTGGTAAATTCTATTTTATTTATGGATTCAAACATTTGGGGCCCATCTCTAATTTTCCTTGGAACCATTGGCCAAACCCATACTTGTGGCCAAAACTTGTACTTGTTTTCGGTGAGTTAGGCTACATCAAAACCCAAATTCTCTATGGTGAATGAAATCCAATTTCAGTTAAGAAGAAAATTGATGAAGGCCCAAAACTCACCTAGGTTGGAATTTTCTATATGGAAAAGTCACGGGCACAAGGCTTCAACAATGAACTCTTGAAATTTAAATTACAAATAAATTGAATAATGTAAAATTAAATAACAAAAACTCAAAGAAAATAAACTAGAACTCACTGAAAGAGAACTGAATCTGAGATATAAAACCATACAATACTATGGGCATCCAAGGCCCTTTAATTTTAGTGTTTGAATTTATTCACTCTAAGATATCTTGTTACTAAATTAATTATAACTTTGTGTATGTGTGTTAAAAATATAAATTTGTAACTTGTAGAAAAGGGTTATTGAATAAGTTTTTCAATAAATTTAATTTTATTAAAATCCAACATCGTTTGGTACATGAAATATGCATTCAAAGTCACGTTATTTTCAGCCAATGCGAGAGTAACATGTGTCATATTTTAAGTCATTCTCTTAATATCCATGTGTCCAATTATATAAACATGACATATTTATTACACCATTTAAATAAAATAAAAAGTCCAAGACTAGAAAGGAGAGGTGCCTAATCTATTCGGATATTCTAGAACCAAAATCTGGCATGCACATTTTACAAAGGAGGTGTGTGTGTATCATTTCCTTAACCCGGGCTCTAAAGTTTGTTTTTATGGATCTTTACTTGTGTTACAGGAATGGGGAATTTGCTTTTGCGGAGTTTTTGCTGGAGGTAACGTTATTAGAGAGGGCGTAGGCTGCGTTTGGATGAGATGTTGTAAGGGTAATGGGGTAACACCGTCCATTATCTCTCTTTGGTAGTTCAAGGGTAAAGGTAAAAAATTATCTTTTTCCAATCCTTTATCTGCTTGGGATTATATATATATATAATAACATAGGTATTATATTGTCATCATTTACCAGTTTATTACATGGCCCCAAAGCAATTAACAATTCTGGCTTGAGAGTTGATTTCACATGAGTTCCTCTTCTCTTCCTCTGTCTGAAGAATCTCATTGGTAGAGGGAGGGGCTGTTAACAGATTTGTTTTTTAGCCGATCTGTTTGCAATAGATTGCTATGTGAAGAGCAGGCCATTAATCCCACTGTCAGATTCCACAGTAGAATTCTTCTTCCTCCTGCATCAGGTTAGACATACAAGATATTTGTTCTCTCTTTATGAATACCCCTTACAAAGAGTATTCAGTTTTGGATGCACCCCCCTTGGAATTTTACCCTTCATCGAAATGCAACCTTAGAAGCTCTCTCTTAGCCCAGCATGTTCAACATGTTATCATTTACCCTTACTAGGTAGGAACTTTGAAATCATGGCTTGATCATCAAATAATTTTTTTTTCTTCCAATCATACTCAAGTGACCCATATAAATGCAATAGACTTTATTATAATAAGGTTAGGCATTGTATCTCTACCATATGTTGGTAAAATTTAGGGCTACAACTCAGGTCGAGTTTTGACACGTCCCGAGAAATCATGCGGGTCGGGTCGAGTTGAGAAGATAATAACCCACATGGAATTCGGGTCGGGTTGGGTTGAGAATTTTACAAGTTAACCCGACCCGACCCGACTCAACCTGATTCGACCCGGCTAAAATGGGTTCTGAATGTGGGTCAGGTCGAAATTCGGGTTGATTCGAGTTAGAATTCAGGTTGTGAAGTTCGGGTTGATAATTCGGATCGAGTCGGGTTCCATATATATCAACTCGAATCAGATTGAGTTTTAAGAAACTAGACCCTCCTGACCCAAGTTGCAGCCCTAGTAAAATTTAAAATTGTAAGATATATATTTTTTTCCGAAATGGATGGTGAAGAACTAGAGATGTTGTCACGCCCCGACCCGAAAAATGGGCCCGGAACGAGACTGGTTTTTTTTTTTAAAGCTAAGACAACACTCAAGAATTCTAACTGGGTCGGATCAACAGTCGGGCCCAGAGGTCACACATGATCTCAACATGTGGACTAAACATATACCATAAGTCTCTCCGAAGAGACACAAACACAAACATTAATACACATAATTCCAAACATCGAATTATCGTTGAAACATCATCAGAGTAACTACAGATACAAGGTAGTCTTAGTACATCACATTAAGGTAAACTAAGTACCACACATGGTACTTTACAAAAATGAATGGTTCCAAGAACCAGAAAGCAAAGATAAGGGTATTCCCCTCAGTGGGAATCCCAAAGCAACGCCGCACCTTATCCACTTTAAGTTTCAAATAGAGGGTTCTCCTCTTCGGGTTCATCTCCTGAAAGGTGAGTGGGGTGAGCTAACTATCCCAATGAAGGAAATATAACAGTGCAGTTTTAAGTAAACAAAATGTTAGCAAATAATCAACAGTTATAATATAAAATCTCATGCTTGATACAAATTCTCAACATCAAGTATAATATCATCATCATTCCCATAATTCATCATCTCTTCCAATACTGCTGTCATCCAACGTAACGCCTATATACTAGGCTGAAACCATTGTATTAAGTCCCGATACGGTCTAAATACATCATTTGAAGTACATCTCCAGCTCTCATATAGCCGATACTGACACTCCTCAAGTCAGCAACTGTAGACACCCATGGTCTAGTAGACGTAAACCATCTCACACATATGGCCGATATTGGTTCAATAGTCAAGGGCACGTGGAAGCAGTATTACATATTTTAATATGATTAACATCATAATATTCGCTATTACCATAAGCACATCTTATAACAGTGCATCATGTCTAGGCACATGAGTGGGTTCATCAAACTTGAAGCCACCCATTGCTTACAATCCATCTCATATAACATGTTTACACCTACTGTAAAGTTAAGTTCCCTCACCGTAAATGTGTGGTATCGTGGTCTCTGTTCAAATAAGCAAACAAGTGCACAATCATTAACATGTCAACATACATAACATCAAATGCATACACACAAGTAGCATTTCAAAAACCATACTTGTTTTCCCAAAAATATTCAAAGTAAATGGAATTGAGTCTCTTACTTGGTTTCTAACTATTTTAAGTTACAATAATCCACAGTAGAGTAATAATACGGTGCTCAGTCCAAAACTTATATTGTCTTCTAGGCATGACCAGATTGACTTATTGAGTTAGGTCTAGATACTCAGGTCACTTCTGGATTGTCTTCTGCATAGGACCAAATCTGACATGTTAAGTAAGGCATCGAGATCACTCAGTGCCCAACAAATATAGCGTCGGCCTAGAAGTGAAGTTACTCAGTGCCCGACCAATAGAGTCGGCCTGGAAGTGAATATAATAGTAGATACACTATAGTAATAAGAGAAAAGGGTTAGTACATTTTTAATTATCAAAGGGTATAAACATCACATACAACATTAATCACACAAGATTTCATATTCAAGAACTGGGTCCCTCGGAACATGCCTCGGAACCAGATACTGTGGCTTCGGAACATCCAAGCCACTGCCTAAGCTAGTCATTGACTTCGGATCTTGGGTCTGACTTCGGATCGTCCGAAAATCGGGTCTCGGATCATCCGAATGTCCTTCCAAACCGATAAAATCCGAAAAACAAGTCTCGGTGGGTCTATGTCTCAGAACATGCCGAGTAAGGCTCGGATCCTCCGAATAGGATTCGGTCCTTCCGAACTTGGCTCAGAACATCCGGGGGAGTCAAACTTGCTTCGGACTGTTCGGGCTTTGGGTGAAGCTCGGAACGTCCGAGGGGTGTGACCCTCGGATCGTCCGAAGATAGACTCTCGGACCGTCCGAGAGCTGTCTTCCTCCACTGTCTGCAGCAACATATAGTGATAGGCAGTCACTGTATGAAATAAGAATCCAGAAACAGTGGGTTTCCCGGATTCGATTTTCACATCTAGCGAGTCAGATAGACTCCACAATAAGTCCTCTTTCCATAGGGAGTGATTTTAAACTTTGAAACTCATTAAGCCAACGGATTTTAAAACCAAAACTTCACTGGTACAAGAAAACCCAAGATTTTTCTTAAATTTTAAAGTGGTTTTACACACTAAAAAAATGGCCAAAACTGGTTTTTCTTGATTCTAAACCGACTGGAATTTGAAAAGGAACACAGTGGTTACCTTCACTCGAGTTCTTGGGTTGAAAATCTAACTTTTGAAAATCTTTCCTCTTAAGCTTACGGTTCACAAAACTGGGAAAGAAACAGAGGCTAAGGGAGAGATCGGCTGGGGAAAACTCAGAGCAGCTGAGAGCGAGGGAGAGAGAGAGATAGGAAAATTTGAGTGGGAGTTTGATCTGCTGATGGAGGGCCAATATATAGAACCATTGATCAATCTGCTTACGTTCGAAATAGTAACCAGCAGAAGTTGTCATTGGTTGCAGATAAGTCCTCTAAGAGTTTTGATTTTGCAAAAAGGCCCATTTTTTAATGAAAATTCAATTTTTAACTAAAAACCATACTTTTAAGGATTGAAAATCTTAATCCAACCTGATAGATAAGTTGGGTTTTAAAAACTCTAATCACCATAAAAATTTGGGGATTTAAAACTTACTAAAAATAATTGATTTAAATAAAAATCACAATTTAATACTATTTGCTTAATTTAACTTGTGTTAAATAAAACAATTTAAAGTCCTCATTTTTGTGGTTTGAAAGAATAACTAGACCATACTTAAAATGGTCTAACCTACTATACTTGTTTCAAAATTTATCTCATTTCGAGAATCATTTAAAAATATTTATTTCTCTCTTTCGGGGTTTTGACGGGCAGTTTTAAATACTATTTTCTGAAAATAAAATTATTTTAAAATCAGAAATAGAAATCCTTTACTAAGGAGAATAATATCATCCAATAATATTCACATAATAACATAATTTATAAAATAATTACAATAAGCGGTAAATTAACATTTTGCCCCTCCAGCTGGACGAGCTGGATCACTGAGCTTTCGAGCTCAGATTGGGTCACACTTGGGCTCCTCACTAAGTCCTAACCGTAATCTTTGGGATTAACCGGTGTAAGCGAGATTTATTACGCTAAACTATGCCTAATTTGGATCAGAGTAATACAGATGTAGGACATTGACATATTATGATGAAGTTTTATGCACTTGATGATCTTTCTCTCTCTCAATACGCTCTCATGAAGAACAGTGGATGACAATGATACCTTTGAATGTGGCCATGGCAACATAAATGGGGGGATTTAGAAACAATGCCCATGGGCAAAAAGTAGAATATGATACTTAAGAAAAAGAAAATGACATGAGAAGAATGAGGGGATGTTAAAAAAATACTTGAGAGAGGAGATATTGAAAATCAGGTTGAAGGATATGCATGTGCCTACTTCTCAATGATGATTGTGTTGTAAAGAGCCATATAACTTTGCATTGTAATTGATGTTGACAACATTTTCCCACTTTTAACAAAATTAGGATGAAGTATATGAAGCTCAATTGTAGCCCTACTTAAATTAAAATGAATTAAACTTTCTAACATTATTCGACCTTATATTTTAAGTAGATTGAGTTGAATTACACATGTTTTAAATTTAGTCAATTGGATTTAAATTGATTGCAACCAAAATTGTACATCAACAAGATTGGGAAAATGAAAACTTTTAAGAGCATGTTTGTGTGCTTTGACACATTAGAAAATTGAGAGGAAAATTGACTTTATTACCCTTTTCGTTAAAAAAGTTTCCTTTAAAATGATCTGCTAGATGAGAAAATTTATTTTTTGTAATCAATGCACATTTTTACTAAAATTTTATTTGTTAGCAAACACTGCAAAATAAAAAATAAATGGAAAATCACTATTTTTTAAATTACTTCAATTCTTAAAGAAAAACTTATCTTATCTTTATAAAAAACATAAATTTTCAGAAGTCTAAACACCTTGGTCATAAAAAAACACACACAAATAAGAACTCTAAATCAAAACTCTACTTGATTGGTAGAATTCTTCTTTTAGAATTATTTTGAATTTTAAATTCTAACAAATTCTGAATTTTAAAATTTTTAACTTTTAAAATTCTCTATTTGGTTCATCTTGAAATTTGACATTGGAATTTTAACAACTTAAAATTAAAAAAAATGTATTAGCTTTGTTTGAAAACATAAATTACACCAAAATTTGTTTAACACCACTTCATACCATGTTCATGGTCATTAAAAGAAAATGTTTTGTATGTGACTACACTATTAAGATCTAATATCTTTTGGCCTCAAAAGACTTATTATTTATTTAAATTAAAATTGAATAAAAAATATAAGCATTAATTTGAAAAGAATAATAAATAAATTACTTTGTATAGGTCGACCGAATAACACCATTATGTATAAAATAAAATCATATAAAAACAATTTTCGTTTATCATTTAATAAAATATATAAAAACAAAAGAATAACAAATATAATATTAAATTAATACCTTCCATTTTGATAAAAATCAAAGACTTATTCGATAGTGCACTTTTTAATATTCATATTTTCATCACTTTAAATTATTATTTAATTATAAAATTTAAATGTTTATTGACTTTAAAAATAATTCAATTATGCTAATCAAAATTATTTTTAAGTAAATTAGACATTTACGCATAAAAATTAACATATCCGCCTACAACATTGCGAATACCAAAAATGGTTGGTTTGAATTAATGTTATAAATATTGGTGATATTTTTAAATTTGTCACATTTTTATCGCCAAAATATCAATTGACGTTAATATCCAGAGATCTATCAATAATGGAGTAAATTCTCAATAAAATCACGTTAAAAATGCTATAAATGATAATATCCTAATAAATTCATGTTAACTTACTAATAAATTCTTTAGTATTATTATTATTTTATTAATATTTTTATTATTTTTAAATATTATATTTTTACGGAAATTTTCCATTAATTTTTACCGAGAATATATTATCGATCATGTTAATATCCTGTATTTGTGATAATGGTTTGAAACATTGAATCCTTACCCCACCCTGCGCAACTCCGTTTCCACCTCTCTACGTATTTGAAACCCTATGAACTGACCCAATTTCGCTGTCGCGCTCTCCATCCTTCTCCCAACTCATCTCTCCGTCATGTCAGCTGTGGTTGGAGTGATGCTTCTGTCGTCTGCGGGTTTTGACATTTTCTCACCCGCCTGGGTTTACATCTAGGATTTGCCGATTGGAAAGTGGGAGCCCGAATCCAGATAATGTGTATGATGGGGATCAGAAAGCGGATCTGGACCTAAAACCAACGATGCAGCTCGGATTAACTTGGATTCGATCCGTTTCCAATCCTTCTCTTTACCATTCATTTCTAGGGCTTTTCCTCATCCATCTCTTTCCAGTTATTCCTCCTTTGGCGAACTCATCTCACTGTCAAAGACTCTAAGGTACGCCCTCTCTCCCGCTCTCTGTGGTAAAGGGATTACATGCAGAGGTCGTGTATTTGAAATTGAATGCTGCTTCATAGAATGATTCAGATAATAGCTATGGAGTGAGATCAGGTTTGTCTTCTTCTTTCATTCTTTGTACCCTCTCTGATAGACTTTAGCTTGTTTTATTTTGTTTTTATGTGTTTGTTTGGATTTTCTAGTGTGGACTTTTTAATATTTTTTCCATAAAAATAATTTCGGTCGTTGGGCTTGCCAAGGACACCATTTAAGTTGCTTGTTTCATGAGAGAAACATCTCTCTTTTTTATGGTTTTGTTCTCGATCTTGGTATTCTTTTTCTATTGTTTTGGTTGTGGGGAGAGGAGAGAAAGGGGGATTGAGGAGTGGGGGCTACTTAAATGCATAAGAGCCATGCTTTTAAGAATGGCCTTGGCAAAAATGGATAGATTGATCGTCTTAAAAAAATGGATAGATGCCAGATGGTGACCACTTGATTGGAGATTTTAGGGACTGCATGCCCAGGGGTGGGAGGATTCTGCCATTCTGCCCAATTATGTTCAAGAGTAGAATTGGGTTTCTTGGTGTTTAAATTTTCACTCTTTTATCTGTTTTTTAAATGGTTAGTATATTAAAAAGGAGAAGGCACCAGAGCTGCTAATACAAAGCAAACAATAAAAGAGAAGAAACAACAACACTACAAGCTTCCCAAAATATAAGGAAGCCAAAAGCGTCAAGCAACATTAATGGAATAGAAAGCTATTGAAGATCAGCACATTCTTTCCAAGCTCTAAAGATGTCGGTCATGGGAATATTCCTGAATTTCTCAAGGAAGGAACTCTTTTATCTTATTTTGAATCCAACCAACACTGACTTTCCGCAGAAAAAAGTGGCAATCCCATTCACCATTAGTTGTGTATCTCTTAAATTTTAATGTCAGCAAGAGCTGCTGCCAATGAAATTACCAGTCCTACTTTTCAGCTTGAAAATTGCATTTAATTGGTTTATTAGGAATTCACTTATGCATGATGTAGAGCAATCTCCCATGAACTAGCTTACATTATTTGCTTCCCTCTCTCCTAAATGTGTCCACGGAATTGGACTTGGCAAAGTGGCAATATGTTGAGTCCAGCTTTGTTGGGTCTAGTCAACTTGTTTTTCCAACCCTTGATCCATTATGCACCCATTTATTATATGGGTTGCCCTTTAATACATGGGCTAACCCAACTCAAACCCAATTTTCCAATTATTAAATGAGTTGACCCATTTACCCAAACCAAAGTCAAGGTCATGTAGACATATTTGGCCTTTAATTCATTCTTACAAAGCACATATTGAAATGTACAAACAATGTTTCATTAACATATTTTCATTTCTCATTATCTTAGATGAATCCTAGTATTTACTTAATATTAATATTAAAAAATGACATCAATATAAAAGAAGTTGAGAGTGAGAATAAAGAAAGATGGCGTAGAGAATGGGAGAGACGAAGATAGATGTCAAGATTTTTGTTTTTTAAGAGAGAGAGAGAGAGAGAGAGAGAGAGAGAGAGAGAGCTGGCTAGTGGTTGAGAGCAAATGAGGGTAGGAGAAAAAGGAGTTGGCCACTTGTATTAACTAGTGTTATGCATCGTCATTATTATCAAAGGCCAATATCCTATCTATCCAGGGTCGGCCTTCCAAGTTCTACAATGACCAATTGACCCTATCTTGAACGATACCATTAGCGACTCTATAATCTAACAAGTTCTTTTTTGTCCCTTCCCTTTATGCTTCCAGTGGTCGGCTTCTCCTCCTATTGCTTTTTTGATCTGTAGCTTCTCAATTCTACGCATTGGAGCTGTATCTAGTTTGTTACTATTATGACCAAACCACCTCAAACGAGTTTTTCTCAATTTGTCATCTATTGGAGCTACGAAGAAGGGTATGGTCTATTTTAATGAATTCCGCAAGACTTGACTTGGTATTTGACATAATTCCAAGAGAACCTAGACTCGAAGAATTCCGATGTCTCGGAAGATCCTCTGACTAATGTGGATGAAATGCGCCTCTTGATAGATTGACGACAAATGGGGCTTTAAAGAGGATGAGCCAAAATCTCAAATTCCCACTGGAAGAATGAGATACGGCCAAGACTTCCTTGGGTGAAAATTGACACCATGTAAAGATCACTCAAGATAATATGGAATTCTATAATGCGTACAATGTTGAAGATTCTCTCCTTCTGGCATGTGGCAATTTCAACTTGAGGCCAATTTCAACTTGAGGCCCGAGTTCTTCTCAGGTGGGAGGAAATGATAGGGACATCATGCATGAAATTGAACCATTAAATGACCCCCAAGATGACCTTATAACCGCATTATGTTGATGGTATCTTGGGCTTTCCTATATTTTATTATATGATGTGTCGTGGATTTTTGTATCGGGAGGTGAGTTGCTCCGTTTATTTCAAGAAAAAGTACCCGAGATATCAGTAGACCTTTATGTGAGTGTGTATCAGAAGTGACACGACCGTAGCGGGACGGGGCGTTACACTATCTACCTCAAATCCTGTAAACTTTCATTCCATTCATTTTGTCTTTATCCTATCATCTCTTACCATTTTCTTCAAATGCGTTCTTCTACATTGTGAACTTGTTAGTTAGTTGCTTTCTTCCTAACTAATCACCATTGCTTCATGTGCAATAACCATCAGAGGAACTTGTAAGGTAGCTCTACGTAAAAATGAGGAAATGTCGTTTAAGGTGGTTATATATAATAATGGTGCCCATACCATTCTTTGAGCTTGAATCCTCTGGTGGTTGAATGATTCACCAACCACAAAGGCATTGAAGAATGGTATCTATGAATAATATGCAGTAAGATATTGCTTAAAAAAAAGGCACTAGTTTTACATTTATTTATATGTTAATAGTTTCTCATTATATGGGTTGTTAAGTATTGTTGCTTGTTGGAGCAAATAGGAAACTTCGTCTTGGATGTTATGACTAAATGTTCAGGCACGATGAACTTAAGCTTACGCCAACAAATATTGTGGCAACCTTCTTGGAGATATTATTGATTTTGTTTTCATTTTTTTCCTTATTGATTGGGCATAATTTGTAATATTATTTTGTCTGCAGGTCATAATAAGTGGCAACTATTATTATACACCATTGTCTATGCTTTCTTCCCCTATGTTAGGGGGTCATGTGACGGTCTCTAATAACAGTCCTATAATACGCCGTTCTGGTAGCAGAGCTGTTGACCTTGGTAAAGTAATGTGCTTTGATCATTGGATTTTAGCTTTGATCATTAGATTTTTTAATAAATTTTATAGAAGGTGATATGCCTTGAACATGCAACCTTTTGGATTGACTACGATCTCCAAGATACTAAACCTAATCATAGGCACTTGTGGCAAATTTGCCATTGTGGCACATGTTTACAAGATCATGCCTTTCACGAAGGGGGTTCATGTATATTCCTCACCAAAAACCAGTCCAATCTTCTCATAAGGTGAACTGTAAAGCCACGAAGAAGGATTGTTTAAGAAAATGGATTTATGCTTCATGTTCAGCTTACAAGTGCATTCCACTTGATGATTGGTCAGACATATTTCTGGGCCAGGACAAAAGCACGTTGGGCTTCCTGATAATGCCTGTATCTTGCATATGTGCCATGGTGGTGTGTGCCAAAGATTTTTACTCGAGTCAGAAGCTTTTACACTTTTTTTTCTGAAGTATTAATAAGTGTCTCATCCGCTCCTAATCTTGTAAATTTGATTCAGGTTCAGGTGAACCTGGAAATACTGTTGACGAAGGCAACATGTTTGCTCTGGAAGCAAATGAAATGAAGGCTGGAATTTTACCAATGCAGAGTGCTGCAATAATGCCATCACCAATTCTTTTGTGGAGATTCAAGGTGGGTTCTTATGATCACAACTTATGCTTTCTTTTTGGTGAGTTTTGTTTTTGGTGAATGTTTAAATGATGAAGAGCTATCCCAATACAAGGTGGTTGTTGGAGAAGCATTTGCTTTCGTTATTCTATCTTTCTTTTCTTCTCCATTGACCTGAACCATGATCTCTCTTTTTTAATGAAATTGGACCTCACTAATAGTCCTTCATTGCCATCGATTTGCTACTACCATTCTCATTATGGCTGGGTAGCTTAAGAGATGGTTGGTCATTCTTCTTATGACAAAACTGCAGTATTGGATAAGTTTGATTATAATTCAATTTAGGAACTTAAAAATGTGACTATCATTTTGGCCATAAGGTGTATGTAAGAAAGTTGCTTATGATTTGCGTGTATAATATGAGTTAGTTGAACAGTTAGGTTCCAGAAATTTGCACCTGCATAGCGAAGTATTATCATTAAAGTAATCAATAACAAACGAACTGGGTCTAACAGATATATTCTTTGGCCCCTTTTTTGGGCCTTTCTGTTGTACCTTTCTTTTGATTGATCATCTATGTTTCCCACTTGTCCACTCCTCGTGCCTTTTTAATGAACTTGGCTACCATTTCACCCAAAAAAAACCACGGGTTATTTGCATCACAATTTCGTAGAATATAACAATCACCAAATAGAATGAGATCATACAACAAGTACCATGCAGCCCTAGAGCTAAATATTGTTGATATTATGACCTATGGCATAGTTGCTCCTAGTTTGGTGATTGGAGGATTACCACATGAATCAAGTATGACAAAAAACTAGCACTTATGGGTTGAGACCAACCAGATCTGTGCCATTTATTGAATGGGTTGACTCAACCTGATTCATTTATTAGATAGGTTAACCCAACCAAATCATTCTTAAGCAAACCAATCCTACTAGTACTAGAACTGCCTTATTTATTAAATGTGTTGACCTAAAGAAAAAAAATCCTTTTAAACAGATTGACTAGATCCTTCATAACGCATAGTTGATCCAACTCGAACCATTAAGTGGTTTTCACGTTCCACTCATAGCTAAACGAATCTATTTATTGAATAGATTTACTTGACCCGGACATCTTAAACATGTTGACCCCAACCTAACCCATTTATTCCAGGGATTGACCCAAATGAACCAATATTTAGTGGGTTGACATGACCTATATTTCAACCATTTATTAAACAGGGTTTTTTTCTTTATATAAGTGATAAAAAGCAAACCATTATAATAGTAAAGGATTCAAATGGTCTTGGAATCTAAGCCTCAAAGGCATGCTAATGCATGAGCTTAGGCAAGCCCCTCTCTCTTTTCGGAAAAGGATATAGGCATACCCTTTTTTAGATTGTTAATACATATATGAGTAATCAACATTTGTACCAACCTCATACATGGATGGGATAAGTGACTTTGTTGATGATGATAATGATGTGCGTTTTTCATCCAACACACCAAAATATATGGCCAATAAGGCTTACACTTCACACACATATTATATAAATATAATCTACTAAATGTATATACAAGTATTTTATACATTACTTTAATATTTCAATGCAATACGAACTTCCAATTTAGGACTACTAGCTAATAATGTATATGAAATATAAATGTATCTTTATGTTTGGAGAAAAAAACTTGAATAATAGCTAGTTTATCAAACTTATAAATAATAAAAAAACCTAGATAGGTTAATTAAGGTGACACTAGAGTCTTGGACAAGGCCCAGTTCTTCGGTGGAACAACGACGGAGTCTCACCTGGGATAAAGCCCAAGTTCTTGTAGACAGTAACTTCTCCTGGGATTAAGCCCAAGATCTGATAATGTAGAGGCTGGAACTGGCCGGCAAGGGGTAACATGCAAAAATGGCAGAGATAGCAAGTAGAAGATAATAACAGAGATAACTCAATTTTCTGATTCTATTCATTCGAAAGAGGGATATTCCTCTGTTTACAACCGTGGCTATTTATAAGAAAACTAATAACTCCAAAAATAGAATAGGACTCTAAAATCGACTCTCACTCAACCGACTATAGACCCTTTATCCAACTAACGACTCCAATTCTACTACTACTTGAACTCTAATATCTATTGACTCCAAAATAAAATAAAACTAGGATAGCAATGCCAGTGGGGCCCAATCGTGAGTAGTGCTCTTGTGTCCTACATCAGTCCCCCGTTCTTGAACAATACTCATCCTCGAGTTCAACAAGGTCTCTCACGTCTGCTTCAACTTTCAATTTGGCAAGCGGGTCTGTTAGAGACGAATCGCACAATGCAGCGACATGAGCTTGGAAAACAGGCGGAGAGGGTGCAGGAACAAACTTCAGACCATCATTTTTTTTTTTGAAAAGTCAAACTTCAAACCATCATTCATGAAAGTGTAGGTGTTTGACTTGCCCTGATAAATAGAATCAACATCGAATTGCCACGGACGATCCAATATCAAATGACACATATACATGTTGATCACATCGCACAAAGCAGAGTCCCCATAGTTCCCAATAGAGAATGGGACTCGACATTGTAATGTAACCTGCTTGGAACAATCATCATCAAGCCAACTAGCAGGGTATGGCCTAGGATGCTGTTGGACAGGAAGCTGCAACTTGGCAACCAAGGATTGTGAAACCAAATTGTCTTCACTACCGCTGTCGATGGCTAAGAGACATGAGGTGCCGTTAACTGTGCAAGGAGTGCGAAATAGATGATGTCGCCTTGGCGGTGTCTCAATAGGAGTAGACAGTGTACAACAACCATGAGACATGCGCCATCTTCATTACCATAGAGAGGTGGCACATCTGCTTCAATATTCTCAAGAGCATCGTCATCCTCTTCAGGTGGAGCATCGGGGTAGACAAGTGCCACATGGCTGCGACATTCATGGGATTGGTGTCCATTCCTGCCGCACTTAAAGCACTTGACGAGGTTTGGACGTGTATAAGGATTGGAAGAGGAAGATGAAGACGGATTGGGTTTAGTAGGAGGCGGGGGATTGTTGGCTCGGGGAAGCCAGGTCTGAGGTGGTGCTGGTGCTGGTGGGGTGTGAGATTGATGCGAATATTGTGAAGTGATTGGGTCTGGGTGAGATGGGGGAGGGTTATAGGTGTAGGAGGGCTGGTAGGAGGTAGAACGGTTGGTGGGTGTTGGGGGGGGGGGGGGGGGGGGGGGTGGTCATCTAGGAAGGTTTCTACTCTTAAAGCAGAACTGATGGCTGCATGTAAAGCATAATGGTTGTGGGAAGCAAGTTCTTTTTGAGTATCCCAATGCAAACCATAGCGAAATGGGACAATCCGTTGGTCTTCTGTCTCATGAAGATCATTGAGAGAGAGCAGACGATAAAAGTCATCAACATAATCTTGAACAAAACGATTACCTTGGTAGCAATTTTGGAGTTTATTGACTAAAATTTGAGAATAATGAGGGAGATACCGATTTTTTAGTAACTGCTTCATGCGATACCATGAACGAATAGGAGCCATGTTTTGTCTAGATCGGTCCTGTTGAATTTGTTCCCACCAAGAGGAAGCAACTTCAGCCAATTTAAAAGCGACCATTGAAAGAAGGGAGGTTGACCTTAGGCTGGTAATCAGTTGAATCAGGAGGTCAGCGAGGATCTCTGGAATTCTGTTGACGTTGATTGGGTGGGAGAACAAATTGTTCTATTTCATCGTCATCGCATCCATTATATGAATTGTAATACTCACGATGTGGTGGTGCATGGTTCACGAATCCCGACTGATTGTGCTGTGAGTAGTATTGAGCTTGTCGATTGTCCTGAAAAGATGAGCCACCCTGATTTTGGTATTTAGAATTGCTTCTGTTGTATTGCTCTTCCTTCTAGGGTCATGATATTCTTCTATTTGTTTCTTGACGATGTCTTTTCCATGAAGGGTTTCAAGCATGGATGCGTGGAGCTCGGCAAGCATATCTTGCATCTCAACTTTCAACTCAACTTTAAATTCATTGAGTTGAGAGTTGGTGACATTCTGACTGCTGTTGGATGCCATCACTTTTTATTTTTCAAATCACAAACTATAAGTGGAGATCGTCTCTGTATAACAGAGAACTTGACTCTGAACCACTTGACGCAGCGAAAGCGGTGAGGGAATTAAAGCAACTAATCAGTCCCGACAAAGTCTCGGGTCAAACAATCAAGTACTGGTTGTACGGGTACTGGATGGGTTTTAAGCCGAGTATTTAGGCACGTGGGTTAGGAGATGGACGAAATTAAGGCTACTGGAATCGTGCGGAACTTAACTGGTTAGAAGGCAACAAGGGCACTGTTTGGGCAGCAAAAAGAGGACACAATGGAAAAGAGGGAAAGGAGGAGGGATTCGTAGGAAGAAGATGGAAGAGGGGAAAAAAAGAATATTGCAGGGGAAAGAAGAATGAGGTAATGGACAAAGAAAAGGAATTGGAAAACGATGGGGTACCTGGTTTAGGGGCAGAAGACTAGCAACGAATGTCGGTTGGAGGCAAGGTAGTTCTCGTGGAAGAGGTCTCTGGCAGCGGAGGCGGAAGGAAGAAGAAGGAATGCAGGCAGAAACAACATTGGCAATGGAGTCTCGGATGAGGCCTAGATCTTCGGTGGAGTAGCGATGGAGATTCACCTGGGATTATAATGTAGGACACGTAGAGCTTAATCCCATTTTAGTATTTTATTATTTTTGTATTTAGTAGAGTCCTTGTTTTAAGGAAGCCAGGTTGGTGGCTTTCCTAGTTTATTTAGGAGTCCAAGTTATGTTTAGTAGTTGTAGTAGGATTGGAAACCACTTCGTGACCTTCCAAACTTAGAGTCCTAGTTTATTTTTAGTTTGTTTCCTATATAATGCTATTAATGTAAGAGAGATACCTCTTTCGAATTATGAATTGAATACGAGATTATCAAGTTATATTTTGTTTATTTTCTTCTCCTACCTATGCCCAAGTTGCAGACAGTCCCATCTCTGCCTTGTTGCAGACTTGGTTCCTTGTCGGGGAACTCCAGACACAGCCCCATCATTGCTCTGCGAAGATTTGGGCTTTATCCCAGTGCTATAATCATCGCAAGTTACTTTTGACGCTTCCACATCTTCCACAAGCTTCTGCCGACGCTACTCGAAGCCTTCCTCTTTCATCATTACAAACCCAGGTACCCTTATCCTTCATCTTCCCTTCCTTCGATCCTCTTTTGCGAAACCCTTCTTCATCCTCTGCTTCCATCTCCTCCCTTTTCGCTGCTTTTCTGCCGCAAGCCTCTGTCTGTCTTCCATTCTTCTCTCTATTTCTTTTCCTCTTTCTTTTATCCCAATTGTGTCCCTTGCCCTAATTTCATAAGTCCCACATGCCAGAAGTCCATTCATTTAAGTTCCATTCCACACGTGTGACAAGTTGCGCGTGTCTGACCCTATAATCGTCGGGATTGATTAGTTATTTGATTTTCTCGCCGCTTCCACTACATTAGATAAAGCCCAAGTTCTTGTAGACGGTAACTTCTTCTGGGACTAAACCCAAGATCCAATGATGTAGAGGCTGGAGTTGGCCAGTAAGGGGGGTACCTGCAAAAATGGCAGAGATAGCAAGTAGAAGATAATAACGGAGATAACTCAATTTTCAGCTACTATTCATTCGAAAGAGGTATATTTCTTTGTTTACAACCGTGGCTATTTTTAAGAAAACTAATAACTCCAAAATAGAATAGGACTCTAAAACTGACTCTCACTCAACCGGCTGTAGACCCTTTATCCAACTAACGACTCCAATTCTACTACTACTTGAATTCTAATGTCTCCAAAATAAAATAAAACTAGGATAGCAATGCCAGTGGGGCCCACTCGTGAGTAGTGCTCCTGTGTCCTACATCACCATAGGTCATAATATCAACAATATTTAGCTCTAGGGCTGCATGGTACTTGCTTGTATGATCTCATTCTACTTGGTGACTGTTATCTTATATGAAATTGTAATGCCAATAATCTGAGGCTTTTTTTGGTGAAATGGTAGCCAAGTTCATTAAGAAGGCACGAGAAGTGGACAAGTGGGAAACATCGAGGATCAATCAAAAGAAAGATACAATAGAAAGGCCCAAAAGAGGGGCCGAAGTTCGTTTGTGATCGTTTATTTTGATGATAATACTTCGCTATGCAGGTGCAAATTTCTGGGACCTAACTGTTCGACTAAATCATATTATATGTGCAAATCATAAGTATCCATATGCAACTTTCTTACATACCTGTACCTGGTGGCCAAAATGATAGTCACATTTTTAAGTTTCTAAATTGAATTATAATAAAACTTATCCAATACTGCAGTTTTGTCATAAGATGAATGACCAACCATCACTTAAGCTACCCAGCCATAATGAGAATAGTAGTAGCAAATCGATGGCAGTGAATGACTATTAGTGAGGTCCAATTTTTTTAGAAAATAGAGATCATGGTTCAGATCAATGGAGAAGAAAAGAATCAGGTTGAGTCAAGTTAGCCCATTAAATAAATGGTACAGATCTGGTTGGTCTCAACCCATAAGTGCTAATTTTTGTCATACTTGGTTCTTGTGGTAATCCTCCAATCACCAAATTAGGAGCAACTGTACCATAGGTCATAATATCAACAATATTTAGCTCTAGGGCTGTATGGTACTTGCTTGTATGATCTCCATTCTACTTGGTGACTATTATGTTCTATGAAATTGTAATGCAAATAACCCGAGGCTTTTTTTGGTGAAATAGTAGCCAAGTTCATTAAGGAGGCATGAGAAGTGGACAAGTGGGAAACGGAGGATCAATCAAAAGAACGATACAACAGAAAGGCCCAAAAGAGGGACTAAAGACCATAGACAACCTAAACGACTAACCCATTTCTAGATTGTTGTTGCATTATATCTACATGCTTGTCTTTTTTGCCATACCCAAACATTTTGATTCTACCTAATTATGATTGATTTTTCAGGTAATACTGTTTCTCACCTGGGGTGTTGGTTGCTGCAAGGTTAGTTGTTTTCCTCATACCTTTGCAAAGGAGGTTTGTGAGTTTACTACTGAAATTCTTGTAAAGAATATACCAGATGTTGTTTTTATTCTGACAAGAAATTGTTGAAGTTGCAGATTAGTTGGGATTCAGTTATGAGAATGAGTGTGGATTTACGAGATTTATTTCTATATGAGGCTTTTTTGTATTACAATCCTCTTCTTCTTGTGGTAAGCTATGTCTTGCGCATTGATAGCAGCTGGTTTTGTTTCATGTGTCATATACGGAATTTAGATTTTGGTCTTGTAGCTGCTAACTTCATGCATACAACTTACGGCTTGTAGTTACTGAATTTACATATTATTATTGTCATTGTTGTTGTTGCTGTAATACTACCTTAGCCATCTAAATTTTCTGATTCATTCGTGCAGACTATGATGGTTTGGCTTTGGGGAGTCAATTTATGGGTCTTTGCACAGTCCTCTGTGAACTATGCCAAAATATTTGATCTTGATCACAATCATCTTACACACAAAGAGATATGGAAGGTATCTACTTCCACAGAAATCATTCACTGATGTATGGAGTAGAAAGTCATGCCTTGGTTTATCATTTCTTTCTTGAACTATAGTGTTTTCTGTCTTTCTAGTATGTTTTATATGATTCTATTTCATATCACCTAGCTGATAAATGCTTATACAGCTTTTTACTTTGTAATAAATAAGGAATTTAATACTGCAATTGTGTAAATGGATAATGATTTGATCTCGGAAGATACTTTCTTTTAGCTACCTTGCAACAATTTATGAGGGAGCTGTTAAGAGTCGTCCTTCCAATGGTGCAATCCTCCTTTGGGTATAATCTGTAACGGATTTTCCCCCTCTAAGGTGTTTTCTGTTAAGGCATCCAAGTTAATGTAGCCTTTCTTTTGTATTTCTTTTCCTGCTTCTTGCAGATTTGGGTGTTTTTCATTTTCTTGATTGATACATTTGTCAAAAGAGAGAGAGAAAAGAGAGAGAGAGAGAGAGTATACCTTGTACTGCTGGATAATACCGTGTAGCTGCTGGAAAAAGACACCTGAAATTTTAAACAAATAGATAATTTAAAAATGGTTTCAGATTAATCTTTCAAAAAAAGGGTCTTCAGATTATAAACAAGTCTTACCAGAAATGTGCAAGGAAACTTATGAAACTAGGATTACTTGCCTGAGTCAAGTTGTTTGTTAGAGAGTAGAATGAGCACTCAACTCCTAAACTGAGAGAATGTCTATGTGACTTGTTGATTTAGATTCCACTGGAATAAGTTGCAAGACACATTCTAAAGTGAGTCATATTCCGAAGCTGACTGAGAAACTGCCCATCATTGACCAAAAAAATAAAAAAGAACCTAGTCTTAATGTTAGAAGTTGAAAGAGTTCGCTTGGTGTTCAGTGGTTTAGTTCATATTTTGCTTCAGTCTAAGAATAATTTGACACTTCTCATTTTTAAGTTTATTTGATTTTGACAACCTTTAACTCAAAATTACCTTTGTTGGGAACATTATTTCCTAGTTTTAAAAAGAAGGATAAGGAAACAAAGTTTCTGCCATTTGTTTGCTCCATTTTTTGGAGGAACTCATATTTTAAGCTGGCAAGGGCTAAAATAAAGTATCCTCTTCCCTCTGAGGCAAGCATGGGTTTGAAGAAAAAAAAGCAACTTTCTTGATTAAGCCCATGATTGATAACATCTGTGTTTTGACAAAAGAATCAGAAGATCCAGACATAATTCTTGAATGTCCACTGGATATAGGCACTCTCCAGCCATTGAACATTTAAAGTTAATTACCAACCATCCAGCTTAAATAGTTAACAGCAAATTCAAATATTTTTACACAAAAAAAAAATCTAATTCACACCATAAAATGCAGCAATTGAAACAGGAAACACCAGCACATATTATGTGTGATTCTATATGCAGTTCAGCAAATGTTTTTCTTGATTCTATGTAGGTACTTGTGTATGAAACTAATTACTGTTTTTCTGTTGATATTTGGGCATTTGCAACTTTGGAAGAGAAATTTTATTCCAACTAGTATGAGTTATCAAGCTAACTACTTTTTCTCTGTTCATATTTGAGCAGTGTGCGACTTGGATGACAATTGTTGTGCCAACCAGTATGACTGCTTATCTCTATCTCTACTCCCATGGGGAAGTTTCATTGGCTGCATCACAACCAGTATAGTATCTACCTCTTTGTTCAGTAAAATATTCTTTTGTGAAGAGCAGATGATTTGTGGATTTGAGTTTTGGGTTTTACTGTATAGTATTTCATAATTGAGAAGTGTCTCTTTCGTTGCTTCTTCTTTGTTCTGTTTTTTATTTAAATTTATTTGAAATCTTCATTCCAGAGCACGCCAAATTGCAAATTCTTTTGATGTTTCTTTGAATTATAATTTCCATCCTTGTTGAAATGTTTTCTGTTTTATATTTAGTTATTTATTATTTATTCTTTTTGATTGATGGGAAGAATGGATCTCACAAATTCACAAATTCACAAAAACTTCTCTAACCAAAATATCTGAACAGAGAATTGACCTCAAAAGTTGGCAAAATGATGCTTTCATCTTAAAATTCTTAATTATACATCATTTCAACCCATTTTGAGGGCCTCCATGGGCAATCGTCTAACACTGCCAACCACCTAATACCACTAGTGCAATTGCCCTTTACCATACATGCTTGAAACTCATAGTGTCTAGAGAATGACTGGCCTCTCTCAGAAGCCTGCATTTCTGTTATTTTGGTGTTTCTTATGTCCTATCTTAAACAATCGCCTACAAGCTATTAATTGGAAAAACGATAAAGTAGACTTTTTGTCATAATGTATTGATACTCTGAATTGTGGTAGAGTTCACATTTTTTTTACCATTGCAAAATATTGATTTATTATTATTTCAGCTGTAAAAATTAAAAAAAATACAAGGTTCAACTTGTCGTGTGGCCATTTGTCGTAGTGCACATTACATTGTTACTACTGATTTTAATGATATATCAATGACAGATTCTAACCAGTGTGAGATACTCTTGAAATATAATTCAAGGCCATTGCCATTAATTACAATATCAATCATAGGTTCTAACCAGTTTGATAAAATACTCTTGATAATATAATGTTTTTTTTTGAGAAGGTACTCTTGATAATATAATTCAGAGCTATTTCCATAAATTCCAAATCTTTCTCTCTCTCTTTCTTGCCACACACACACACACGTCATTCTAAATAGTTGTATCTGATGTTATTATCTTCTAAATATCAGAGAGTTCTGCATACACAATCCATGGATTGTGCCACACTTTAGATATGAGATAATATCATTATTTTTGCACAGTCCAATTATTTTTTGGTTAAAGCTACTTGTTCGTTACAATTTGAACATACTGAGTATATTAGAGAATAATAAATGGGCCTCAATAAATACAGGAAAATTTTAAAATAGTTTCTCTATGCATATAAAAGCAGCATGATCTCTTTTTTTTTTTTCTACTTAAGAATACAACTTGTTCTGTCAGGACAACAATCACTTTGATGGTATATTTTCTGAAGATATGTGAGGTTAAACCATTTTAAACTTTTCCTGTGAAATTTGCAGGTAATCTTGTATGCTGTGGTTCTGATGGTTCTCATATTCCCATTTGATATATTTTATTTGTCATCGCGGTACTACCTATTAAGGACAATTTGGCGAATAGTACTCCCATTACAAGTAAGTTGTCCTTTTATACATTTCATGTTCATCGTGTTACTGCTTGTTGGCATTTTGGCAGTTAATACTACTGATGGAGGCAGTGTCGGAGCCTTCATTAATTTTTATCAGTGGCTTTAGTATATCTTCTTGATTCGGACCAGTGATGAGAAATTTAGCACCAAGTGTGCAAATTGGAGCTTATATAATGATCAAATCTGAACAGAATCACTTCTTATTCTTGTAAAAGTGTCAGTCTTGAAGTAAATCTTCACAATCTGGACAAAATCCCTGAAAAAAATGGAGTTTCTAGGCCTGATTTGTTTTTAGAATTTTCTCTATTTTGAGTACTTCTAATCTGTTTTTTTTTTGGTTGTTATTTCCTTGCATAGTTTTTGTTTGGTTCTCCTTAGCTGTTTTAAGGTCCATCTTGGATACTCTTCAGCCTTTGTATTTTGTTGTTCATTTGGTTAATGAAGGTCCTCGTTATCCTTTCCAAAATAAAGAAAAAAGAAAAAAATTTCTTTAGTACAGACCATTGCCTGATCTAGTCTACTTGTATGTTAAAAAAAAATAGAAATCTAACCTAAATATGGATGCTTCCACAGTTTTGTGCACGTAGCAACGGAATGCAGGGATGGATTCTTTTAACTTGGCATAAATGAGAAAAAATTTATCAAGAAAATCATCAAAGAAAATAGAGAGAAAGAAGGGAGAAGATACTGGGAGAAGAAGTGAATTGCTTGAGGGGAAAAGAGGAGCTTGCATTTGACTTTAGCATAAAGGCTCCATCAAACATTTATAGAGCTACAGAGAGAGGGGCATTTTCTTTTCCCTTTCTCCCCACCTTTTTTTTATTTTGAAACTGATTTGAGCTACTTTTTGGAAGGATGACCATGCTGAATGGCAATTATTTCAGTTGAACTGCTTCAGGAATTTGAAAACCCATGATATGGCTACTTCTTTATTCGAAAGCAACATTGTGTATACAGTGACATCTGGTTAGAAGGTATTCTTTTGGATAGAACTCTTGGATGGAAAGTGGTGCTTCAAAAGATAGATTTCCAAGATTATTTACCCTTCCCTGTAATACAGGATCTATGGTAGCGCACTATGTTCCTATTGGTGGGCCTAATATTGTTTTATCTCCTCCTCTAAGATTTGATCTAGGGATGTTCATGGGCTGGGATTTCCTCTTCTCCAAGTCCAATCTTATTCTCAAAGACCAAGCCCACCAACAATCCATTGGACTTTTTTTTTGTTAAAGCCCACGCCTGCCCATTTGGATATACGAAAAGCCCAGCCCTCCTGTCGGAGCTATGAATCATGACAATTGTCAAAACCATACTGGGCAGGGCTTAAAAGTTAAGATGTGAACTCATTTTTATCCACACGCATCCATCTATTTGTGTTGCACTTTTTTAAAAGAAAATCTTTAATTTTTCTCTCTTCGCTAATTGGCCTATAGATGCCCCCACCATTGGAGAGAGAGAGAGAGAGAGAGAGAGAGAGAGAGAGAGAGAGAGAGAGTGATGAAGGCCAAGGTGGTGTAAGAACCTTCCTTAGACTTCAATGAAAGAAACATACCAAACAAACTTTCGTTCTAACTGGATCTAAACCAAAGATATGTCACTAATAGCAATCCTTGGCGACACTAGTTTCCAAAGAAAACTAGTTTAAGTGCAATTGAAGAAATTGAAAAGAATGCAATTCCCAATGATAATTGAAATGTAATTAATCTTGAAAAAGAGCCGAGTTGTAAAGAGGAAATGCGAACCACAATTTAATTCAATCAACTTTGAAAACTAGAATCCCAAGAAGGAACTTACAAGAACACAAACCCACACTTGGGTTTCTTGAATTCAAATTACAACTCCATGACTTGATGCCAAAATTCGATAATCTACAAGGTTAGCAATGACCTATATTTATAGTGTTAGAAGTGATACTAAACCAAAGGTAAACCTAGGGTCAACCAACCATGGTTGGTATGAGTTAAAGTGGCTTGGTTGGGTTTGTTATGATAGCTAAGGATTGACTTAATCCTTGACACATCATCTATAATGTAGAACCAGCCTGCAGGTAGGCAAGAATAGCAAGAAACAAAGAAAATGAGGAAGAGGCTATGCCTTTGAGTAATTTCATTAATAATCCATTGTGCCCTTCCTCTCTTACAAGCATCGGTATTTATAGGAAAATACTAACTCGAAAATAGTAAAGACTCAACTAGGAAAGCCACCGACCTGGCTTCTTTGCTAAATTAGGACTCCTAAATTATATAGGAAATTAACTAAAGTTGGGTTGCTAAGATTCCAAACGAAAATAACAAATCCTACTTGCTAATTAAGAAATAAAAAAATAAAAAAAAATAGAAGTGGATCCGGGAGGATCGTCCGTGTCCTACATTAGCCCCCCAGTCTTGAAAAGAACTCTTCCTCGAGTTGAAATCAACAAAAGCACACGAGATCAAACATAAATGAAGACCAAGTCCGAAGATGCGAATCATGAAGCATGGAACTGCACAATCTTCAATGCTCGGGCGAAAAGATTAATCTTGCTGTGAGACAACGAAGCCAAGGACCACAAACGGGCACAAGCATGGACGAACCAAGCTGATGGTGAAGGGGTCTTCATATGGCACTGGAGTAATCACACGTTCCTGAGGGTGAACCATAGATGAATCCGTAGTAACCGTGATTGGATCAGGTTTGGGTAATGGAGAGGGTTGGGTAATTTGCGGTGGTGGGGGAGGTGTAAGAAGTGGTAGTGGTGGATCGACACTTGTCGGTTTCATCGACTGTGGTGCCGGCAACACAACTGGCTCTTTCTCCAACACGGGCAATGGCTGTGGGGTCACGACTTCTGGAGGAAGATGCATGAACTCTAAGTCGGACGTCGGGGTGACTTTGGAGGAGCCGCACGCATCTCGAGGAAGTAGACACGGATGTCGAGTTTCTGTGCACCTTCGTCATGGCTCTGTATGTACTGTCGAGCAATAGTTCTCTAAATTCTTGAAAAAATGCTTGAAATTTAGGTCGCAAGTCATATCGGAACTCGGATTTAAATTTGTTGAACTCAGATTGGTTGAGAAATTGATCGCCATGGTTGTAGGATGCTATCGGGTCTGTGTGAAGCAGGTAATCAAAACGGGGTGTGACAGAGTCCAAGACAGGACGGTTGGAGTGGGTAACTGGGTTAATGGGTTGTGAGGTGGGAACCAAGGATAAGACAAAGAGATAGGCGCGGTCAAAGGAGTCCAATAGGTGGGCCAACTAAAAGGCATAGAAAAATTAATAAAGAAAAGGGAGGGATGATTTGGTAATTAATGGAAAAAAAAGGAAGGACAAGAAAGGAAAATAGAAAAAAATGGATGAATGGGTAAAAAGAATGAAGAGAAGGGGTATTTTGGGAAATGAAAAAGTGAAGGAGAGGCCTGTTTAAGTTAGGCACGTGGGAATAAGGTGGGATTTGGCGGAAGGAATGGTCTATGTAGGGCCACGTGTTCTTGAAACGAAAAAGAGGGGTAGGTGCGAAGGACAGGGAAAGGGGGGTAGAAAGAAAAAGGGGCTAAAATGTAGGGCTGTAAAACGAATGGAAAGTGAAGAGGTTAGAAGGCCAGTGAAGAAAGGAAGCAGCCTTGGCGGCGGAAATAGCAGAGGGGAAAAGAGGAGATGTTCGCGCAACAAGAAGAGGATGAGAGGAAGAAGCGAGTGAGGAAGAAGATAAGAGAAAGGGAAGGCATTTCGAGAGAAGGAGATGGGGCGGAAGCAGCGAGGGGGGCTGGACGAGTTTTTTTTTTTAATTTCTGTAGTTTTCGTTGGGGGTGGAAAGAGAGGCGAAATGGTGGCTGTGTGGGTGCTGTTAAAGGGCTGCAAGAGATGGGGAATAGGACAAAGAAGATGGAAAACAATACCTGAACTAGGGGTGAAAGACTCGCAGCGGAAAAGAGGGGCAGCAGAGGCGGAAGCTGGAGACGAAGACTGTAGGAGGCAGATCTAGGGAGGGATGAAGAAGAAAGGCTCGGGTGGTTGAGAAGGCGAACGGAGGCGGCTGAAGTAGTGGGTTATAGGCAGCGGAACTGGTACATGTATGGGTATCGTGGTTTTTTGTTTGATGTTTTTTTTTGGAAAAGGGGAGAGGGGAAAAGATGGGAGGGAAAATCACGATCGTCCCTGATAATGCAGGGGCTTGTTTCCGAATAGGAACGCCTCTGTATAACAGGGATACAGTGAAGCCTTGTCTCTGAACCAATTAATGTAGAACCAGACTGCAGCTAGACAGGAATAGGAAGAAACAAAGAAGATAAGGAAAAGGCTAAGCCTTTGAGCAATTTCATTAATAATCCATTGTGTCCTTCCTCTCTTACAAGCATAGGTATTTATAGGAAAATACTAACTCGAAAATAGCAAAGGTTGAACTAGGAAAGCCACCGACCTGACTTCCTTGCTAAACTAAGACTCCTAAATCAAATAGGAAACTAACTAAAGTTGGGCTGCTAAGATCCCAAACGAAAAATAACAAATCCTACTTGCTAATTAAGAAATAAATAAATAAAAATAAATAGAAAGTGGATCCGGGAGGATTGTCCGTGTCCTACATCAATCTAGGCCAATGAGAAAAAAGTAGACAAAAATACAACCAATGGAATTGTTCCACCTAAGCCCTAATGACTCATCTATGTTGGTGCCAAGGTGGTGTGCATTGAATTGGAAACACCAATCATGTTGGAGATGCTTGCATGACTTCCATGTGCACAAAAGAGAGAGGAAGCAACCAATGAGAGGACGTCATGAGAGTGTCTCATGCATCTTGCGAGTCACATTCCATGAAAAGTGTTACCCCAAGGAGACTCTATTGGCCTATTTAAGTGCTTGCCCAAATTGGAGAGGCTTCAAGGAGATGCATTTGACTATTATTAATACCATCCACTCCATGTAGCACTCGTTAGCCCTTTGGATGTCGCCACCTCATGTGGCTTGTTCATGACACTTCCAAGCTTGGGCTTGGACATTGGAAATTCTCCAAGCGGCCCATTTTCCACTTGAGTCTTTTCAGGACCATATGTAACGCCCACTATGTAGGCCCACGCCCATATGTGAGGCCCATATGCGCCATACTCACCAATTCGAAGCTCGAACTGGCTAGTTTAATCCTGCACTCACGGAAATGAACTGGCTAGTTGAACAAGTTCCTGCACCAAGATTCTTTCCAGTTTATGCATTAATTACAAATGGGATCTCTATAGGTGGATTAAGTTGAAGGGCCCACTAAAGGACTCCCTCATTTTGGAAACCTATGAAACTTGTGATTTGATAATTGTGAAATATTCTAAACTCTACATTTAATTTTCTACAAGGCACGTTTGTAGAACTTTAGCAAGAAGTCATGTGGATGCCCCACGAAGGGGACCAATGTACATACATCCATCTACAAGTTTCATCATCACCTCCATTAAGAGGAGCAAGTTTAATGGACCTCATCGGAGAAATTGAAGGAAGCAAGTGAACTATTTGGGAAGTGGAGTAAGTCAATGGACTGCACAAGAGGATATGGCCACAATCATATGTTGAAATTAACACCATGAAACTTGACATTTTTGGACTTATGTACCTTTTATTTTGATGAATTTTTGTAATAACCAAATTGTAAACTCTACTTAAAGTTTGACTTATAAAGGGGTGCTAACCCAGTCTCCCAAGGTGCTATTGAACCATTTTACCCATTTTTCATATTCAAATTTAATATGCTCAATGTGTTTGACTTATAAGTTTAAAATGCCATTTTTTTTTTGAAAATTCGTGTCTACATGGTTGTTGTGTCAAGCTCAATTAATTGTGCAACTAGAACATCTAATGAACAATTACAACTAGACCATAGGTTGTGATTCAGAAATTCTCTTAACTATGTTTGAATGTTTGAAGTGATTGGACATGTACATTTAAGTTCTAACTCTTAATTTTTTTATGTGTATCTTTCATGATTACAGGCAATTTCGTTTTCTGATTTTTTCTTGGCTGATATACTGACCTCAATGGTAAAGGTATACTTTTTAGTACCATTCTTTCACTCTTCTTCGTGGTTGAATCAATCCCATTTATGGACCATTTCACTTTTACTGAAAGTAATTCATTTCTTGCTATTTCATTAAATAGCAGATCAGGCTTTCTTTCTGTTAAAAATAAAAGAAATCCTTAATTATAGTCTAATAGGCATTAGCTTCGCAAGTACCTTATTCTACAACTAGAACCACAGACCACTTCTTGGTTATAAAATTATTTAAAAAATATTTTTTGAAATGAAACATGCTGTGCACATTTTCTGTTGCATTTTCTGGTTGGCTTCATAAGGTCATAATCTTTTTTGCTTGCAATTATTGGTCCGTGATAATCCTTTCACAAAAAACTTTGATTCTTGGTGGTTTTAAAAAGCTAAGCATTCATTTATGTGTCTTTTGGTTGTTATTTTCAATTGTCTACAGGTGTTTTCAGATTTGGAGCGTTCAGTCTGTCGAATGGTCCATCGACAGGTCAGTATTCAGATGTTGAAGTTAATCCCCCAATCCCAACCAAATTAACAGAATATATTTTGTTCGTTGAGAATTTTTTTTTTTTGGTGAAAAAGGTATCTTGTTTGTTGAGATCACTATCATATATATAGTTTTTTATGCTTTAATTTTTGAATGTCCATTTGAATCTTTGTTATAACACCATTGATAGGTTTGTGAAATACTGTTTTTGCTGAACATGCAATTTATGTTGAGTTGGGGATTCCAAAGTACTTAGAGCCACCCCTATCATGAGAAAGTCCGTTACAGGAACATCATGATTTGAAAGCCTTTAAGGGTCTTTGAATTGGCAAACAGTAGAAGTCTAACAACAAGACTCTAACGACAGGACTCATCTGTACTAAATGCCTCTTCTGATTCATTCATGGCATGGCACTGGATATGAGCTCTAGATTTTGGTTGGTTCTTAGAAATCAGTGATCAGCTGCAGTCACAGAGTAACCTAATTGGGCCATGCTCTAGTTGTCACGTTTTTCACATTAACTACAGCGAACCATGTGTCCCAAATGGGAGTAACCAACTCACCATCACCACAATAACTCCACGACCATTTGGCAAGCAATGTCTTGTTTGATGTACCAAGATCCTTGATACCTGGCCCTTTTTTTAGACTTTTACTTTTTTTGAATTGTGAGTTTCTGTCATTTTGAACGGCATTGGTAAAATAGGCATTAGATTCCTTCTTTGTCTTTTGTATCTTTAATGTTAGTTATTAGTTACAAGGAATTATACAGCTACAAACTTAAAGTTTTTTAGCCATCAATACCTTTGATGTGGATCTATGCGGGCCCATTTTTCATTGATCCCAATGGTTGACATGATGGATCATCACAGGTTATGAGTGGAAAAAATATCAAAGATTGGAGATCTTAGTTGTGCATGTCTGAGACTTAGGTGAACTATTTTGTCGTCATATGTCCTTTAATTGAAAGGGTAACAATCTCCGATCCACAAAATTTTATGGAACTCCTATTCAATGCCTTCTTCACTCATACATAATTAGTATTTTGTTCCATACCCATGGAAATTTGGGAAATGTGGCTAGCAATTGTAGCATGCATGTGAACCTGGTGCTAGAAATGTACAATTTCCAAGACTGAGGACCTTATTTTACCTTTCTCCATTGTTGTTCTTTTGTTCCTGGAAAATAAAAATCTGCTGTTTAAATTTTTATTAAGGTCTATGCACATGACTGGCATGTATCTTTCACAGGGGAAAAAAGACTTGCTTCTGCTGGGCTAATTTCTCAATGCTTTGTCATCCTCGGATGCCTTCTCATTTCCAAAGTTGTCTTTGAATGGCCACTAATGACCTTGTATATGTCAAGACTGTTGATGTTGTGGCTTCACCAGTATAGTCACGTAATGCCATAAGTAGAGTCTTTTTTTAGATAATTAACAGAGGATATTCAAGGAAAGGCATTTAGAAATAGATAAGTTGCCCACAAAGAAACTCAACAATTTGTTATTTTTACATGGTAAACATAAAGGAAGTATTCAAATTAAAAGTACATTGAACTATAGCTTTGAGCCATTTACGTGGGAGATATCTTTGTAACTGGATACCCGGATGTCTGAAGTATCTGACTAGAAATAAATGAGTTTGGTGCAAATTGCAAATCTGTACAAGTTTTGGATCTGAAACCACATCCAGTTTTAATATCCAACTGGCTTTCAGATGTGGATTTGGATTTGTCCAGATCTGAATCCTGTAGCCTATTAACCCTAGAAGCATAGATGTAAATGCAGTATAAATGACATGGTATACAGACCAAGAGAAAACTTGAAACCAAATCAAAATCCACATTTGGCTCATTAGTCAGATGGAGTTTTAGATGTACACACTTGGATGTAGATGTGGATGCAGATCATGTATCTAGCATCTTAGTTGGATTCGGATCTGAGAACAAAGATTTTTGGATTTGGATTTGGATTCAGATTGATGCAAGCGTAGGGTCGAATCAGTGAAATTTGCCGGTAGGCTGCAGTTTCAGAGTGCTATATGATTTATAGATCTATGGCGTCTGAAAATCCACGCAGCCGATCACGGTTTGTGAAAGGATTTTGCCTTGGGTGGGGTCTACTGAGATTAAGGTTTCCTTTAATTCAATGGATTGAATTATGCAGAAGCGAATGACTAAAAGAGAGATGAAATTCGAAATTGACAATTCCTAATCTAGGACCCATAAAACACAACTGAATTATAATCCCCAAGACTTACTTGCAAAAGAAAGGTCCTAATCCAAGGACCACGGCTTTCACCAAGGGCCGAACCCTAATGTGCACTGCACTTCAACTCCAAGAGTCTTTGTTCCAAAAATCCACAAGGATAAACCTTGACTTCTCCATGCCTTTCTTTGGAGTCCAACCAATTGTATCAGTCTTCCTATCAACCAGTGACCACAAAATCACGACCTTCTATCCCTCAAGCTTCTTTTCATTGTGAGCTTAGCATATTTCTCTCATCTACCTATTGAAATACCTATAAGCCACCAATTCTTTATGATAAAAATCCTCTTAGTTCTTTCTTTACAGACTGATTAGGAACTGTTGCGGGAATGACCCTTCCATAATGATTTGGCCTATCTGAGATGACCAGATGCACCCACCCCCTCACCCCCCCACACCCCCCCACCAAACTCACGCACACATGCTCTAATATTCTCTTACAAGACTTACCAAATTACTATCTGATACCACATACTCCAAGAATTCCCTCCATAATTTTGAGAAAAGGAGCAATAAAGAAAAGTTTTCTGTAAGTAATCAATTTCAGGAAAACATGCCAAATACAGTTTTCTAACTAGCTTTTCAAATACTGGGTAGTTTTTATAGTTCTATCGTTGTGATGAATGTGAAGCTTTATTGATGTAGCACGGGTATCGACTCGAAAATCAAAATCTCGTCCGAATTGGAAACCTGGCTAAGAATCGAAGAAATCCGAAAAATTTCTATTTTTATTTATTTACATTGCCTTATTTCGACATTGGTCGAATCAGAGTTGACATCGGGAATCGTACTTATTTCCAAAGAGACAACTTCAGAACTTGCGCCCGCTCTCTCAGAATTTGTGCCTACTACCTCAGGATGCGTGCCCGCTCATTCAGAGACCATCTCGATATGCGTGCCATCTGCACCGGAAATCATGTTAGTTCTCCAAAAGACAATGTCCTCTCCACAGTTGCAACTTGTGTCAACACCACCGCCAGTACCAGTGTTGGAGAGCCAATCAGTTTTATTGCCGGCGTTCCACTCGACGCAATCGACGAATATTGATCTATTACTGTTGTCGCAGTTGCCACATGCATCACAGACGTCGTCAAAGTTGGATTTCATCGACAATGACCTATATTTGTTCTCCTTTGATGTAAAGCCACTTTTCATTGTTGTTAAAGACATCATGCATTATTTTGCTCCTACAGTCATTCTAGAATCTCGCACACTTATTGAAATCACAAATGTCAAGGTTCATCATGGATGTCAGGATCATATTCTTTGCATGTTCGAACTATCGAAGTTCAAGAAACGTCTCATCAGGTATCGGTGATTCTCACATTGGGTCCGAACTCGAGGACGAGTTTTTTTTCAACCAGGGGAGACTGATGTAGCACGGGTATCGACCCGAAAATCAGAATCTCGCCCAAATTGGAAACCCGGCCAAGAATAGAAGAAATCCGAAAATTTTCTATTTTTATTTATTTACATTGCCTTATTTGTTAGATTAGATTTATTAGGGATTATTTCTATTTTTATTATTCTATTTTTGTTGCTATTTTTAGACTTTGGGTTTTCTATAAAAACCCCATCAGTGGTTGTAATTAGAGAGATTGAATGATGAATTGAAAATTGGCTTTTCCCGTATCCCTTTTGTGGGCTTTTCCCGTATCCCTTTTGTGGGTGGACTCCCACGTCTCTTTCCTTCTTCTATCTTTCTCTTTGGATTCAACTGTCGTTGGCGTTCGACAGTGCTCTCGGAGTTTTGATCTCCTCCCCTGCCTGCAAGCAGGAGGTTGAGCCTTTCCCAAACTCGAAGCCGTCGGAACTGCTTGCTGCCCGTCGTGCTCCTCTGGTTTGGTTTCCGACGACCCGACACAGGTCTGGTTCCCTTCCACCGCTGCTAATCCAGTCCGTCGCCTGCTGCCTGGCCAGATCCGTCCACGCCTCAACCTCTCCATCGTCCTAGCCAGGTTCGCCCAAGCAGTGCAAGTCAACTTTCTTCCTTTCTATCTTTTCTCCCACCTTCCACTGTCACCATCCCACTCCCTTTATTAAACCCACCATTGACCATCGTTGACCAAATACCATTAGCTTAGATTTCATCGGTTTTCCCATTCTTTTAGCCGCATCCTTTTTTACTCGATAACTTTCAGCCAATAACCCCATGCCCATTAACCAATTACCCCATTTATACTCATTATTAATCCCATTAATTCCATCATCTTTGCCCATTAACCAATTACCCCATTTATACTCATTATTAATCCCACTAATTCCATCATCTTTCCTATTTCACCCATTTTTTCATCAAACCCAACTCTAACCCATATCATCTCCAGATCCGATCCTACCCGCTGCGTCATTTATAGACAAATGTTGTCTATGAGTGTAGTCATGCTACTGCCGCCTTATTAACTTAAATTTAAATTTCATTATTTCATTCATTGGTGACTGCATTAGTGAAATTTGATTCATACTAATATACACCTTTTGTTATTGTTAATTATTTGTTGTGTTTTACCCAAAAAAATATTATTTGTTTTGTAGTTGTTCAACTTGCTCAAATAATGCAGGGTTCTGCTTGATTAGTGAAGCTATACTTTTCTTGTGGATGTGCAGGTTGCAACAATTGCGTGGTTTGAAGCTGATTCTATTTGTGGAAGTCACTCGATTGCAATTCCTTTTATTCTTGTTTTACCTTATATATTCCGTCTCTTCCAATGCCTTAGACAATATACAGATACTAGGGAAAAGACTTCCCTTTTGAATGGTAATATCTCTTGATATTCACTTCTTAGTTTTCTGTGTTTTGGGATTACCACTATTATGAACAATATACAACTGCTTATCATCATTTTCATTTTTGTTTGTGTTAGTGTTTTATTTCTTGTTACGCTTAATTGAATGGTAATGATGTGCCTTAACTTCATCGTGACACATGGTTTCTTGACCAGCACCATTGCAATGATGAAGTTGATGTGGTATGCTGTGATGTAGAGCCATGGTCATGGTACAAACCTTTTCAAGCCTGTAATTTGAGAGCTACTATCATTTCGGGACCACCAATATTGTAAATCATTTATAACTGCCTATTATTATTTTCATGAGGTGGTAGAATGGTCTTGGGTTGGACTGAGGTGGACCAAATGTCATTTGAAACTCCAAATCTTTGCCCTTGATTTGTGGGGTCTAAAGATTTAAGGCACTTCTAACAGTTAAATCCCCTAGGATTTGTAATAATAAATATGTACAGGGGAGGGGGGGGGGGGAGGATAAACTTGGGGCCGTATACTGATCAGGAAGGCAGAGAGGTGGTTGTTTAGGTGTTGGTGTATGTGAAAAGGGTGGTTTCCATCATTTCTAGAAGTGCAAAAGGGGAGCTTGCAACAGTCACACCTCAATGTTTTCAAACCCAACCCACCTTTCAACAACCATCAGCAGAACCAACACCCACACATATAGATGATAAAGGGAGAATATGTGTGTGTCACCCACATATAGACGATAGAGAAGAGATTTTGTGTCAATATTTGCAACCCCACCCATCCTTCCAACAACTATCACCAACACCCACACATATAGATGATAAAGGGAGATTGTGTGTCCTTGTGTGAGCACACCCCCCTTGAGGCATGAGGGTATTGGGGTGGGGATGATGTGGAGGACTCGTGGGTGGGCACACACCTCTGGAGGTGTTCCCACAGTAAAAACTCCATGAAGGGCTAACATGTGATCATGGGGATGAGTTCATTAGAATGGTTTATATTTAGATATGGTGTCTACCAAAAATTAGCTTGATTGGATAGCTCTATGGTTTTAAGAAGATTGATAGTAGATAAGAGTGTAACTTCCTCAAGTTTCAATCCGATGATGGGTGTAGCTCGAATGTGGGATCCAATTGGGTAGGGTCCAATTGGACAGCTTTAATCCAATGGTAGGTAGTGAGTGCGAGAGGGCAGGGGGTAAATGGGGCCTAGGGTCTCAACACCACATGAGGGGTTCTAATCAAGAGAACCCCTATGGGTATCTTGGCTAAACTTGTTTTGGATGGTTTGATAGGTTGATACTTGGATGTGGTCCCTAAATCAACTTGATTGAATTACACTAGTATGGTTTTAAAGGCCCTAAAAATCAATGGTAGAGAAGGATGCAATATTTTCAAGTTTAAATAGAAAAGTGAATGCAATTTGAGTATGAGATCCAATAGCATCTATTCCTACAAAAATTCAGATTAATTGTATCAACAAGTCATGTTCTCTAAGGTCCTAAGGATTCAATGAAGTGTAATTGGAATTGGTCAAATGGGATAAGAATCCAATTCACAAGGGGGTAGGTGGGTGCTGTTATAAGGAGGTCCTTCTTACCAAACTGAGCATTTTGCTAGAATTCCCCTGCATCTCCATAGACCTTTTTTGCTTTGTCGACAACTAATCTCATCTCCAGTGATAGCCAAACAACATGATTTTCTTTTGTATAGTTTTTCTCTTTATCTACCATTTTTCGAATCTCTAAATTCATAATCTTTTAATAGCTAAGAATTAATTTGCTTGTGTGATGTTGCCCATGGGCAGAAAATACATCTAGGCCTGTGAGAACCCCTCTAATGGAGATACGTGCATTTGAAAGGTCCTTTTGTCTTTCCTAAACACCGTTCCCCAAGGTGGGTATTGACCAAACCCATTGACTCCTTCCCACCCGACATTAACACCAAACACCCATTTAACCTTCCATAAAAATTACCCCAATTGCTATTAGTCCATTAACCCGTTTATTCCATTTAAGACTTTATCTTTTGGACCCCATTAAACACATTAGATTTTTAGTATTTGCGTGATTGTCTGTGATACATTTATATTAATTATTTGCATGAATGATTAATTTCAGCCTATTTTAAATTTAGGAGGCACCATGTGGATCTTTTCATTACTGCATTAGTCATTTAGGGTTACCTATCCCTTGTCCTGCATCATAGACACAAGAAACCTTAATCACCTATAGTTCTCTTGCAAGCATTGGGTGAAGATTTTCTTTTCTTTTTCTTTTTAAATGTAAGGATTTTATTGATAAATGAAAAAAATCAGGCCCACAAAGATACAATAACCCCCGATACAAAGGCCAAAAGGAGAGACCACCCAGTAAAACAGGCCTATACAGAACTAGGGAATCTTATGACCAGCTCAGCAAGGTTCACCTCTTCCACAACCAATCCATCAGCTTTCCCATTATTGGCACACCACCGAGTATGATTCTCCTTCAGGTTTCTTCTATTAACAGTCTGCCTGATCTTTTCCACCTGGTTCAGGAGTTAGATCCAGAAGTCCATTGTATCACAACAATGGAGTCTCCAACAATATCTCCATCAGCCCCCATTTTTCCGGTTCCTGTGTACCAAACCGCAGCATGGAGTTAAGCTAAATTTGCATTCAGGATGTAATAGCAAATCTGGAACCACATTTAGCCCATGATCTGTCCACCTTAGAAATTCTGGCTCATTTGAAAGCTGGAATAGAACAAATTCACCAAGCAATTTTCTTCTTAATCTTTTTCATCAGATTTCTAGCTGGGTTACATTTTCCTTCTTCATATTTTTTCTCTCCTTCAAAGGCCCCAAGGAATCCGAACCCGAAAGAGTTTCCACTACTATGTAGTCAGGAGCTCATGACCTCACTAAGTCTTCAAGGCATGCACCAGGCAGAATCAAAGAGAGATAAAATGAGACGACACCTCACTTGAGTAACTGCAATGAACAGCAGATGATTAACCTATTTCCAGATTCTGCTGACCAGGTGATTGACATTCAGAATCTTATCCATCCGTGCAGTCGAACAGAAACTCTAACATGAGGTGGTGCTTGTTCCCTCAACACCTTAGGTCTGACCTTGGGATGATCTTGACTCTTCATGATGGCAATTTCAAACGGTTTAACTGAGAACTTATCCTGGGTGTCATACATCCAGATTCTGATATGAGATCCTTCACCTGAAACAAAAACTCCTTGTAGCTTTGATAGTAGATTTGCCAACTCCTCCACCTCCCAATCCTGCAGATCTCTTCTTAATCAACGCTCCGGAAAGTCACAGAATTATGCCAATGGAACCAAGAAAAGACCCTAGCATTTGTTTCTGCATCTACGATGTAAATCCGAGGAAATCTGACCTTCAAAAGATCATCCCCCAGGTCCCAACCACACTTCAGGCTAAAAAGGATGTCCGCTCCCATATGAACACTGTATTTGATCCCAGTGTTGAAATTAGAGGAAATACTACAGACTTCCCTCCAAATGTCGACTCTATGTTCTGAATCTTCCACCCAATTGGGCAAAGAATAATCAAGAGATATTGGACAATCTAAACTGGGCAAAGTATAATCTCCCATTATGGATTAATATAAAGTACATCCACAGCCTTTATGATGCATGCTAGATTATTGTCTTCATTCAATCAGATTCTCTTTAAAGGTCCACGAGCCTGTTTAGGGCACACGCCTATGTTAGATTTTTTTTCATTGGATTCTTTGTGGACTCTTCTCATACTATGGTCACATTATTTTCCAAGATAACAAAATATCATCATGCCTTTTTTCCTTGAAATCTAACTAATGGTTTAATTTGATTAAAATTTTATTTTATTTTATTGGTATTTTTGCATTTATTTTTATTTTAAAACAATCATTGAAATTTATTGAGATATTATACCAAATTTACAAATCCTATGCTTTGGGAATTGTCTAACACCTTGTGCTGGTACCAAGTTTTGACTGAAGTACCTTTACTCGTGCAATGTATTGTTATTGAAGATTAATTTCCTTTGTGTATTTTAATAACTTCGTTTCATGTCATTTTCAGCTTTAAAATATTCGACTGCAGTCCCCGTGATTGTTCTTTCTGCCCTTAAATACCATGTCTTACATGATAGGTGGACAAACATCTATCGCCCCCTCTGGCTTCTTTCAGGTGTTATAAATTCGTTATATTCATTTTATTGGGACGTGAACCGTGATTGGGACTTGAGGTACATGCACATTCATCATCATCATCTTCTTTGTTGATCATTGCATCTTATCACTTCCTATGCTCATCTTTTGGCAGCGTTTTCTCCCGCATCTTCAAATTCAAAAATCCACATCTCTTCTCAAATATTTTGTATGGAAGGCGATGGGTACGTATCCCATATCACATTGATTTGTCTTTTTTCCATGATCATTTGAATATGTTATGAATTAACCCTGAAAAATCACAGGTTTACTATTGGGCAATAGGGAGCAACCTGGTTCTACGATGTACTTGGACATACAAACTGTCTGCCCATCTTCGCCATAATTACCTTACTGTTTTCACAATCGCTGCCTTGGAGATCCTTCGCCGATTTCAGTGGATTTTTTTCCGAGTAGAGAATGAATGGAATAAGATGGCATTGAAGCCTAGTTTACAGGTTTCCATGACTGACATCCCTAATGACGAAGATAGTCTCCTTGGCTCCAACAACCATGTTGTATAAACCCGGTATAATGCACAGCAGTTTTATTCACTTTTTTACTCATTTCTCCATTTTTGCCCTAAAGGTTCTACATTTTCTTACTCAGTTTCATGCTGCAATCACAAAAGTTTTATCCTGTAGAGAGCAATATCTAAATCATAATAAAGAGTGCCGATTGTTGTTTGTCGTGTTATAGCACATTATGGCTGTCATGTTTAATTGGATTAATCTCAATAGTTGAAACCCATGACAAACATTTATGAGATTGAATTGTCTTGAGGCTAGGTAGATCGTTCAAGGCTAGATGGTGGTGGTTAAATAACTAAATAAATAAAGGGTAATTGCAATCGGTTCCCTATATTTTCAGCTAATCAGTCCTTACATTTACAATGATTGTAATATCAACCCCTAACATTTCAAATTATTTGCAATTGGAGTCTTTTCTTTACCATTTTAGCAGTTTAGTTTAGAAAATACTCTTAACTACCTTTCTTCCATAGCCCCTTATATGGAATCAATTTCGATTCTTTACCATTGTTCAACATATTAACGCTTACATAAAATCACAGCTCTTACAATCAGGGGTATAAAAAATGGCTTAGCCGATAATTCGGCTGATAAGTTTCTCTCTCCTCTGATATTTTTATATATTTGTATTTTGGTCCAAAAATTTTATGGTAATTTTAGAAAATTTGAGGCTTTTTGAAAATATAATTTTTTCATTAAATATCGGTCATATACATATTCAAATTATTTATTTAAGTTTCGAATGCGATTAATATTAAAATTAACAATAAAATAAAGAGAAATGATATTTTTTTTTTTAAATTATGAAAAAATATGTAAATTTTTTTTTGACAAAATTTAGTGATTAAGCATTTTACATACTTTTATACTAATTTAAGATAAAATAATTAATAATATACATTTAAGATCTCATTTAAAAGCTAATATCATCAATTAAAGAAATATTTTACCATCAATAACATAAGTCTCTTAAAAATTAAAAGTACAAAATAAAAATCAAAATGCAAAATTCTAGAAAGTAAGATCCCAATTTTTATAAAATTTTATTAAAAATTATGAAAAAGTATGTAAGAAATTTATGATAAATTTAGTGATTAATATTATGATTTTTTAAAATGTTTGTTGTATTTTAATCTATCTAATTTTTTAAATTCTTAATCTTAGAGACATAAATTTTAATGGATTTAAAGATAATGTATTAAATTTAATAATAATGGTTGGTGCTAATACTTCAAAGTTGAATACTTGAAATCACTTGAGTTTCACCAAATACATTAATGCTTGACCAAATTTTCTAAAAAAAAATGTAATATTACTATGGATCAAACTCTTCATATGGATAACCGGGCACGTGGAAATAAAATCTGACATACATCTCTTCTGGAAGCCGCTCATCATTAGACGTGTAGTCGGATGGATTGTATACTGCCAACTATAGGAGGAGGGCTGCGACTGGCGATCAGAAATGGACATGGACTGCATATTACTGGACAATGTGTCCGAGTCCAAGTGGTCATAGCTCGATTGACCAAAATATCCTATGGGCATATATCCAAATGATACATATCCTTCACTCTGACTAGGCATGTTTATTTCGCCATAAGGAGGTGTATGTTGTCTATCCTCCTATCGATGATGGACTTCACTCATGCCAGGATAATACCCTGGTGGATTTTCAGGCTTAATATCCACAACAATATTTTGATGACCAAAATCGAGCCCATCATCTGACCCATTACCATCATCTGTAAATGAATCAGATCTAGCCGACCCATAATCACGCCTGCTAGGTTGGCTACTCGGAACAACAAGTTTTTTTTTCCTCTGATTGATCTCTTCCTCATTCCCCGGTTGTCCTAGTGGGCCGCTCACTGACAGAATGACGACGTGGTGCAATCCTTGTACTTGTTTGACGTTCCAACCAGCATTTAGAGGGCGGGACACACTGATTGAATGGCGGCGACCGTCATTTTCCTCCTTTTCCTCGTAATCCTGCAATTCTCCCAACTCTACACTTTGATATAAAAATAATATATCTAGATCATGAAGTATAGGTTGTTCTTCCTCTTTGATCCATTCACTCATTGGATCATTATAGTTGAATAGAGACTCAAGGTCAATAGGGACGAAAAAATCTTCTGCATCTGCCCGCGTCAACTCAGGGTACCTTCTCAAATTCCTTGTCCTCAACCGCTGATTGCAATGTAGGTACACTAAATCATTCAGTCTTTGAGACGATAATCTGTTTTGAGGCTTGTTGTGGACATATTTAAATGTCGACCAGTTCCGCTCGCAGTTGGTTGCACTGCACGTCTGGCTCATCAGTTTGATGGCATACTTCCTCAATACAGGTAAGTTGTTGCCAAAATATGTCCACCACTGTGTAGCACTCATCGTCGCCGTCTCTATTAACCTAACGTCGGCAGCTTCATTTACAAATGACTTCAAGCGGTTCTCATAATTGTATAATTTCAAAATAAAAAGAAACACAATTAGTTTTATCGGATAATGAACAACTTTCAAATTATCGAAAATATTTGGGTCATAATGAACGAAAGTAATACATCTCTAAAACATGTCGCCCGTTCACTAGAATGCATGACACCCATAATCTTCAACGTCCATCTTATGCAGTTACGAATTGAGTCGTTCGATAGCTCTAAACCCAAATTATTAGCTTTCTTTAAAAAGGGATTCAAATAATATGCTGCCAAGTGAAATACAATGCGATTAGCCTAAATATAAGATATGCACAATAATAAGATATTAACACACTAACAAATGAAAAACTAATCTGCAACAAATTGTGGGTTCGAGATAAAAAACTGATTAATTCTCTCATTGATGATTTCCATGAATTGATCCAGATGATTAACTTTCACAACTTCAGTTTTAACCTTTATGATGCATTCAAAGACATTGGGGAGCGTTGACTTCTTGTCTCCTTCTATAAATCGGAGTGCTGTGACTATGAGAGCATAGATGTTGATGGAATATACAATACTGTCCCAGAACACTTTAGATACAAATATGTGTGTAATGTTCTGATAATATCTTATGTGTTCAGCGTTCCTCATGTCAAACGCATTCGCAAAGGACCTGCTTCTCACCATCTTCATCAATTATGTCTTGCTTCTTAAGAAGCTCTACATAGTAAGAAATATTGTGACGAAACGTGTTACTGCAGTCGTAGTATTTCACGACGCTTCGTGTACTTCCTCATACCTCTAAGATTTTAACATGATTGTATATAAATGTGGTGACGTCCTTACACTAGTCAATTAGGTTCCCAAATTCCCTCACATTACTAAAATCTTTGAGGATCAAGTATATGCAGTGGGCCGCACAGGGGGTCCATAAGATCCACGGGTATGTGTTTCCGACCTTCCTCCCTCCCAACTTATAGCCCTGTCCATTGTCCGTTACAATTTGGACAACATTCTCAGGTCAAATTTGTTCACAGACAGACAACATTAAGCTACAAAGAAAATCTCCATCATTTGTTTGACCCGATGTGTCCTATGATGAAACACTGTGCCACATTGATTATAACTTAAGAAGTTAACGATACTCCAGTTATCGTCACTCTTCCCGCCATCCGATATAAGAGTTACTCCCGTATACTCCCAGGAAGATTTAAAATTATTTACCCATTCTCAGATCCGCCATAATTCACGCGGGATGAATATGGAATAAATCTCATATGGCGATGGGAAGGTGATATTGGGTTCAGCAACTGCGGATGCATAACACACAGCCTTAAAATATGGATTTTCAATTTCCCTCAGTGGCGGGTGGCTATCGGAGAAATACTTAGTGACTGCCGCCCAATGAATTGTTTTGCCGACTGTCTGTCTAATTGATTTATTTTTCATTATTTCAATGAAATTGGCCTGTCCCATATTGGATCACCAGCACCAATTGTCTCCGGATTCACATCGTAGCGTTCAGTAGTTGCTCGTTGTCCTCCTTTGAATGCATTTTTAATGGAACTCTATCGTCCCATAATTTCAGATTTTTGTCTGGATGATCCACTCGCAGTCCCTGTGTAGAGAAGAAGAATTCATTATTTGACATTTTAAAATAATTGCTTTTGTTAGATTAAACAATTAATTTAAAGAAATTAACCTGCACCACTATGCCCTCTTATCTCATGTTCGCGGCGACTAATTCGCATTACACGCTGCATGTCTCTGTCCTCCTCCATCTCTTCCAAATCCTCTTCTGAACATGACAGGACATTTTGCACATATTGGCCCTCCCGTTCACTTTCTAAGCAGTCGACCATTATGTGACCTATAGCATGGTATTCTGCTTCAGTCCTTATTTTCCTTTTTTTGGCATTGACTTCCAGTAGTTGCCGGCAAATAAGTTGCGCTTGTATTAGTGTGCGTTTACAAGTTGCTACATTTCCCGTCTTTCCAGCTATATGTTCCTTTAAACGGGTTATTCCTCCTGATATCATTTTTTTACAGAAGTTGCATTTCACTATGTTATTACTATGTCGTTCACCGAACGACCATGCTGGATCTTCTTTGTTCTTTGCCATTACTGTCTAAGAAATGCACAAAATTATAAAAGATAGCCACATTTACATATTTTTTGGCAATTATGACATAAAAATGGGGGATTAAATGATAAAATGAAAACAAAGCATCATCTGCTGTCAAACTGAATTTTTTTCAGTAAACAAATACTACACACTAATAAGATTGGTTTAAAAAAAATCCATATTTTTTTTATACATTTACATATTTTTAGGCAATTTATTACATGAAAATGGGGGATTAAATGATTAAAATGAAAAAAAAAAAGCATCATCCCCTCTCAAACTGAATTTTTTTACCAGTACACACTGATAGGGTTGGTTTAAAAAAAAATTATATTTTTTTGATACATTTACATATTTTTTGGCAATTTATCACATGAAAATGGGGGATTAAATGATAAAATGAAAAAAAAAGCATCATCTGCTCTCAAACAGATTTTTTTTTACAGTCCACAACTAGTACACACTGAGAGGGTTGGTTTAAAAAAGAATCATATTTTTTGATACATTTACATATTTTTTGGCAATTTATCACATGAAAATGGGGGATTAAATGATAAAATGAAAGAAAAAAGCCTCATCTGCTGTAAAACAGAATTTTTTTATAGTCCAAAACCAGTGCACACTTAGAGGGTTGTTTAAAAAAAATTCATATTTTTTTGATACATTTACATATTTTTTGGCAATTTATCACATGAAAATGGAGATTAAATGATAAAATGAAAAAAAAGGGCATCATCTGCTCTCAAACAGAATTTTTTTATAGTCCACAACCAGTACACACTGAGAGGGTTTGTTTTAAAAAAATTCATATTTTTTTGATACATTTACATATTTTTTGGCAATTTATCACATGAAAATGTGAGATTAAATGATTAAATGAAAAAAAAAGCATCATCTATTGTCAAACAGAAATTGTTTACAGTCTACAACTAGTACACACTGAGAGGGTTGGTTGAAAAAAAAATCATATTTTTTTGATACATTTACATATTTTTTGGCAATTTATAACATGAAAATGGGGGATTAAATGATAAAATGAAAAAAAAAAGCATCATCTGCTGTCAAACTGAATTTTTTTACTGTTCACAAGCACTAAACACTGAGAGGGTTTGTTTAAAAAAAAATCATTTTTCTTTTATACATTTACATATTTTTTGGCAATTTATCACATGAAAATGTGAGATTAAATGATTAAATGAAAAAAAAAGCATCATCTATTGTCAAACAGAAATTGTTTACAGTCTACAACTAGTACACACTGAGAGGGTTGGTTGAAAAAAAAATCATATTTTTTTGATACATTTACATATTTTTTGGCAATTTATAACATGAAAATGGGGATTAAATGATAAAATGAAAAAAAAAAGCATCTGCTGTCAAACTGAATTTTTTTACTGTTCACAAGCACTAAACACTGAGAGGGTTTGTTTAAAAAAAAATCATTTTTCTTTTATACATTTACATATTTTTTGGCAATTTATCACATGACATCAAGTTTTTGTTTAAAAATTTAAAATAAATAATCACATTGCATTAAATTTATATTTTTTCACAGAACCTTCTTTCTAAAATCAGAGGAGTGATTTATAAAAAAAATCAGCAATTTTTCCCAATAATTTCTTATAATATTTTGTACATATAGGGGCCATTTTACTTTAGAAAAAAAAATGCAAAAAACTATTAATCTGCATGAAAAAATAACATACATTCATAATAACTTCTATGCTAAATTTTTAAGCATAAATAAATCACTCAATCACTAACAATAATTAATAATCCATATTTTTAAAATAACAAGATATTACAAGAAATGCATTAAATATTAAAGTATAGATTAAAACCATAAAACATTTAGATGAAAAGGCTTAAAAAAAATGGAATAAAAACTTACAGGAAAAGAAGATCTATCTATGAAATATACTTTGAACGGTTTGGATCTTCTAAAATCAGCCAAATATACACTCTTTTCCAATGAAACCGGATGAAGGGAATGTGAGATGGGGATGGAGTTAGAAAAAATCACCATTGGATGAGTGGGTTTCTGAATGATTTAGTGTCTGAATGAAGAAATGTATAAGGTCGTTTAATAATAGAGGAGTTTGGCCGGTTTCGATTCATGAGTTTTCAAAAAATTAATAAAAAATTCAGGCGTGGGAAGCAACAAGAATCTCACAGGCTGTTGGAGTTGATGGGACCTGGATTATCAGGCAATATTTTGACCGATATATCGCGCGATATATCGTCCGTGATATATCGCCTGATATATCATCATAATATCGCCGATAAACAGTGGGCCCCATGACCGATATTAATACTTTTAATTTTTAAAAAAATCGCTTAAAAACCGATAAATAGAAATATTGGCTGATATTGTTTACCGATAAACGGTAGATATATAGGCCGATATTCGGACATAATATCGCCTATATCGTGTGGGACCCATAACCGATATTGGATTCTTTGTTAAGCACTCTTTCCAGCCCGATAAATACAATATCGGGCAATATTAGTTTTTATTTTTTATTTTTAAAAAAAAGGAAATAAATTTTAAAAACTAAATTTATACATATCGGCCGATATATGACCGATATTTTGGACCATTTATCGGTCATATCGGCCGATAACCTTTTTGAACGGCCGATACAATACGTCTTGGTCGATATTGTTCGGTCCTAAAAACCGATACATATCGGCCGATATTATAACCCCTGCTTACAATAACATTTTTTTTTGTTTTCAATGGGAACGATAGATAGATCATCGTGTTAACTATAAAGTTGTTAAAATGAACCCTATTAAATCATTTTACTCTTTTTAATGTTGAGAAATTTTTTTTTTTTGTTACCAAGGTGTCCAGACATCTAACTCAATTAATCCTCGGGGCATGTGTAAATTTTTCAATCACACACGGGGTAGTTTGATTAAGTTCATTGGGAAATGGCGAGTTGAGTGAATCGAATAAAAGACCTTTTCACATAATATGCATGTGAATTCTAAACATTTGGCCTACATTTTTTAATATAAAATGACTCTTTAGCATAAACCTCTCTACGGGCCTCATTAATTTATTATGGACATTAATTTCACGATAGTGACAATGTTTGCATTCAAGTTTTTCAAGAATTAAATATCTTTACTATGTGAAACCGTGCTTTTTGAGATCCCAAATTTTGAACATCTAAAATTTGTGAGTTTTTAAAAGAGTGTGGAGATATTTCTTTTAGTAGACATGTGATTTCAAATTTTTGTGCAAAATTCCCGTGTTACCCACTTGTTTTTGTTCTAACATTAGTTTGGAAGACTTTTTCATCCGTTTGCTATTGGAAAGGACCGTCCGAATGTATTTTAGAATGTTCGAACTATCTCCCTTGCATTCAGCATCGAGTCAAAAGGGGAACAAATAGGGGACCGTTCAAAAGTGTAGGATGTTGACAACAATGAAAGATGGAAGGAGAGGGGGAGGGGGGGGGGGGGGGGGGTGAGTTTCGCCCAGATCTATTAAGAGCATCGTGTTGCGACATTGGAAAGACGACAATCACAGAAGCAGCAGCAACTATCACAATGTTACATCAGAGGTATTCCTAAACCCACATATGAACCTGAACTTTATAGTAAACTTAAATATCCCATGAGTCATTATGTGTCTAACTACCGTTTGTCTAAATCAAATCAATCATTTGTAAATCAATTATCTACTTTAGCTATTCCTAACAGTGTGCAGGAAGCCTTAGCTGACCCAAGGTGGAAAGCTGTTATAAACGAGGAAATGAATGCCTTGCAGAAAAATAAAACCTGGGATCTCGCTGATTGCCCACCAGGAAAGAAACCAGTGGGATGTTGATGGATTTACACTGTGAAGTATAAGGCAGATGTCATGGTTGAACGATTTAAAGCAAGACTGGTGGAAAAAGATACACCCAAACCTATAGGATCGACTACACAGAGATATTTGCACCTGTAGCTAATATCAACATTGTTCGAGTATTGTTGTCTTTAGCTGTAAACTTGGATTGACCATTACAACAATTTGATGTGAAGCAATGTGACAAATATCGGCGGTATTTTCAAATTTACCGCGTTTTTATCGGCAAAATACCGTTACCGCGTTAAAAACGCGATAAACGTTAATAACGCGATAATATCCCGAGAAATTCCCGGTAAATTCCCGAGAAATTCCCGGTAAATTCCTTATACCATTTTTATTTCATTAATTTTTTTATTTATTCTATTTTTTTTATTTTTTAAATATTATAATTTCAGCGAGATTTTCCCGTTAAATTCCCGATAAAAATCCGAGAATTTAAAAATATCCCGTTATTACCAATTGCCGTTAATATCCCGAGAACGGTATTTGTCACTATGATGTGAAGAATGCCTTTCTGCGTGGAGAATTATCTGAATAAGTTTATATGGATCTCCCACCAAGGTGCATGACACCGGAAAGACACAGTCAGAAGGTGTGCAGATTGAAGAAATTATTGTACGGATTGAAACAGTCTCCGAGAGAATGATTTGGAAGGTTTACAAAGTCCATGATAGCATTTGACTATCATTAGAGTAATTCAGACCACACTTTATTTTTGAAGAAACAACAGGGTAAGATCACTGCACTCATTATATATGTAGATGAAATGACAGTTATAAGAAATGATCTAGCAGAAAGGAAGATACTATAAGAGTACTTATCCAGAGAATTCGAAATGAAGGACCTTGGTTCCTTGAAATACTTTCTTGGGATCGAGGTGTCTAGATCCAATGAAAGAATCTTTTTGTCTCAAAGAAAGTATGTCTTTGACCTATTATAGGAAACTGGTATGTCAACCTACTGATACACCGGTGGAAGAAAGCTTGAAGTTATGTGTTGAGCTAGAGGGAGTTCCAACTGATAAAGAAAGATACTAGATACTTTTAGGGAGACTGATGTACTTATCACACACAAGACCAGATCTTGCTTATGCATTGAGTATGGTCAGCCAATTTATGCATAATCCTATAGAGCAACATATGAATCCAGTCATGCGCATTTTAAGGTATTTGCAGTCTGCACCTGGAAATGGAATTCTGTTCACTAAAAATACAGATTATCACCGCATAGATGCTTATACTGATGCTGACTGGGTTGGAGAATAGATGATAGGCGATCGACTTCTGGTTATTTTACCTTTGTAGGTGGTAATCTTGTTATATGGAGAAGCAAGAAACAAAATGTTGTTGCTCGCTCAAGTGCAGAAGCTGAATTCAGAGGTATAACCCTTGGCCTTTGTGAAATATTGTAGCTAAGAATTCTCTTGAAAGATTTGGTTACCCATCTAGGCAACCAAATCAATTGTATTGTGACAATAAAGCTGTATGTGATATTACCCACAATCTAGTTCAACATGATCGTATAAAGCATGTAGAAGTGGACAGATTCTTTATCAAGGAGAACCTAGATGGGAACATGTTGGAGTTACCTAAGATTCGATCAGTTGGCTGACATTCTCACCAAAGCAGTCTCAAAACGAATGTTCTCAAAAATTTTAGACAAGTTGGGCATGTGTGATATCTATGCATCAACTTGAGGGGGAGTGTTGAAGATTTTACAGAATAATTGATTGATTTTATAGCCAGGATAACTGATTGCACAGCTATAGGATTGATTTATTTCCGGATTGTATAATTTGTTTCCTTATTTGTAGCTAGGTTTGTATCCTATAAATTGTAATGTTCTCATTGAACAAAATATATGAAAAAAGAGGAATCCAATTGGTTCCTAAATTTTAAGATGTATATGGGCTTCAATCAATGAGGCACGAACAACTTCCAACAAATGTCGATTTTTTCACTCGGCGACTCCATTCTGCTAGGGTATATTGGAACAAGCAGTTTGATGAATAGTTCCGTTTGTTTCCAAATACTGCTGAAGTTCAGAACTCTGATATTCTCCGCCATTGTCACTGTGGAGAACCTTAACTTGTGCATTGTCCTGAGTTCCAACCATTTTATGAAATTTTTAAAATAACAAATTCACATCACTTTTAGACTGCATTAAGCACAACCAAGTCATCCTTATACAATCGTCAATAAAAGTAACAAACCAACATGATCCTTCTAAAGTTGAGACTTTGGACGGACCCTAGACATCAGAATGTATAACCATAAAAGAAAGTGGACTTTTATTCAAAATTAATGAAAATGGAGTTCAATGACTTTTTGCCAGTTCACAAACATCATAACGGAAGTTAGAAACGTCCAATTTTGCAAATAAACTAGGAAATAATCTTTTTAGATAGCCGAATGAAGTATGCCCCATACGTCGATGTCATTGCCAGATTTCAGATTTCTTCTTTTCCCTTTCATAGCCATTCACTGTCAAAACTTGTCGGAACTTCCTGATACCAAGTCCAAGTAATATAGCTTCCCTCGTCTAATACCACAACCAATCGTCTGCTTTATTCGGATGTCCTTAAAAACACAAAAATTAGGCCAAAAAATCACAACACAAGATAAGATTGTAGTTATTTGGGAAACTGACAAAGGGTTATATTCTAAAGATAGAACAACTAAAACAAAATCTAGATTCAAAGTATCAGTGAGGGTCAAAGATCATTCCCCAATAAATGGGGTCGTGTTACCATTGGTAGTGGAAACAATTTTTTGTGAGGACGGTTTAAGAGGTGTAACCTGTCTAGAATCAAATGTCATATGATCTGTAGCACTAGAATAAATTATCCATGTACTACTAGAAATAGGTGTAGAAATATTAAAAAACTTACCACCATTATCTGTAGTTGCTACTAATGCTGAGGTCTTTTCAGCAACATCATCATCTGTCTTTGTTTCAACAATAGCGACAGATACAGTCTTCTTTTTTTGGGAAGCACGACTATGATCCTACCATTCCGGATATCCAACAATTTCAAAGCAATGATCTTTGGTATGCCCAGTCTGATTGTAATGAGTGTATTTATATGCAGATTTATTGACACCATTGGTGATCTTTAGATAGTTGCCCCTTGGACGGTCCTGCTAGTTTTGGGTTGGTCGGTTTCGAGTCAACATGGCTGAAGCTTCAGAACTTTCAGACTCTCCTTTTAGAGTTGTACGACGTACCACCTCTCGTCGAATGAATGTAGAGCATTATTCCAAATCTGGAATTGGTTCTTTGAGTAGAAACTCTCCACGAACTTGTTCAAGCATTGCATCCAATACGGCAAGAAATATGTGCACCCTTAGTCGTTCAATGGACTTTTGGTACGCTACAATATCATTAGGATCCTTCATGATAACTTTATCTCGATGGTCCAATTCTCGGAAAATCCGGGTCAACTTTCCATAATATTCTAAAAGAGACTTTCCATTTTGTGTGGCAGTGAAGGCCTTTTGGTTCAAGGCGAAAACTTACAACTCATCACTTCCATCATAGAAGGCTTTTGACAGAGCACTCCAAATTTCGTAGACAGTGTGTAAGCGTAAGTAACGCTTCATAATATCTTGAGTCATGGACATCAATAGCCATCTTTTCACTTTCTGATTCTCGGCATACCATTTTTCATATCCATCTTCAGATTCTGTAGGTGGCTTTGTCCTACCACGAATATAGGAGAGTTTTTCCCTCTCGGCAATATGTATCTCCATTAGCTGAGACCAAACATCATAATTTGATTCAGTAAGCATGATCCCTTCATTAAAAATACTTTCAGATTGAACAACAACAAGAACAGATTTTGTTCCATAAGATGATTCCGGCGAGGAGGAAGACATCACGTTTGTGTTATCGATCATGGTGATTCAGCGAGCATGGCGATCTGGCGTGGTGGTTTGAGTATAGTAGCAATATAGATAGAGATTCGGAGGGAAGCCCCTTCCAATCAAGCTTAGGCGATTGCGATTTAGGTCTCTTCCTTCGCTTGCGCCTGTTCCCGAAATGGATCGGAAGTGATCAGATCTCCGCCTTTCCTCTTCCGTTTCAATTTCGTGGAACCGCTCAATTCTTCAAACCTCTCTCTCTCCTCTTTTCGCTTTCAAAAGACGAAGCAGAAGCGTTGGAGATAGAGGATGAGATCTCAAATCTGAAAGAGCATTCCTAATTTTAACGCTGATTCTTATTATCTTCAGGGCGCACCTAGTTTTGGAGAAGGCACTAGGGCTGCGTTTGGATGGGGGGTAATTTTTATAGGGGTTACCCCTAAGTAGGGGTCACCTTTGAGTAGGGGTGACCCTTAAATTGGGATTACCCTTATCTTGTTTGGTAATTGTTGTGGTAAAGTAAACCTTACCCTAAGGGTAAAAAATCTTATTTGGTAACTACAAGTAAGGGTAACATGATATATTAATATATTTTTTTATAAAGTATAATTATAAATAATATTTATGAAGTAAATTCTAATAATATAACTTATAATAATATTATCTAATTTCTATAAATTATTTTTCATAATTATATTTTAAAATAAACACTTGTATTCTAATATTAAAAATATAAATAAAGATTTTTTTTTATATTACTATTTTAAATCCCAATAAATAAATAAAAAATATCAACATATCTCTTCATAAAAATTATAATTATTATTTTTTATATTATATGAATTTAATAAAATATTAATTCTCATAAAATTATTAATATGTCAGTTTATCCCTATTCAAGGGTAACCCCTATAAAAATTTACCCCTCACCCAAATGCATCACATTGAAAATGTTGTAGAAATTTGATTTTTATATTATATAGATTTAATAAAATTATTAATTCTCATAAAATTGTTAATATGTCAGTTTATCCCTACGTACAATTACCCCTGCTCAAGGGTAACCCCTGTAAAAATTTACCCTTCACCCAAATGCATCACGTTGAAAATGTTGCAGAAATTTTATTTTTATATTACATTGATTTAATAAAATTATTAATTCTCATAAAATTATTAATATGTCAGTTTACCCCTACGTACAATTACCCCTGTTCAAGGGTAACCCCTGTAAAAATTTACCCCTCACCCAAATGCATCACGTTGAAAATGTTGCAGAAATTTTATTTTTATATTATATAGATTTAATAAAATTATTAATTCTCATAAAATTATTAATATGTCAGTTTACCTCTACGTACAATTACCCCTGCTCAAGAGTAACCCCTGTAAAAATTTACCCCTCACCCAAATGCATCACGTTGAAAATGTTGCAGAAATTTTATTTTTATATTATATAGATTTAATAAAATTATTAATTCTCATGAAATTGTTAATATGTCAATTTACCCCTACGTACAATTACCCCTGCTCAAGGGTAACCCCTGTAAAAATTTACCCCTCATAAAAAAAATATAATTTGTTGTTTGGTGATATGAAATTTATCAAATGGAAATAATAGAGTGCTGTTAAAAAAAATAAAAGCCAAGTACTTATCAAAATAAATAAATAAATAAAATATAAAAAAAAAATTCATAAGCAAAATGGTGGTGGTGGGGGGGGGGGGGGGGGGGGGGGGGGGGGGGGTAAGGAGGGGTATTAAAAAATGAATACCCCTTGCCCCGTTGGGGTATTGGAAAGGGAGGGGGGAGGGGTAAAAATTTGAATTTTTACCCCTCCCCCCTTGTTACCAAACGGGGGTAAGTAGGGGTAATTGGGGGTTACCCCCCCTTACTTGTAGTTAAATTAATCTAATAATCTAATTGATTTAAGTAATTAAACTTCATAGAGAAAAAAATATTTTTTCAATTATTTATTTTTATTTGTTTAAATTTAAAGGTTCTATGTGTTTTACGAGACAAACTTTATATAAATCCTAGTAGTAATAAATTTTTTAAATTTATAAAATTAATAAATTTCATATTATTATCAAATATCATTCAATTCAATTTGAGCTATAAGACCATAATGACTCACTTATATTAGCACAACGTGTCATTTTTAGAAATAAAATATTTTGCGTTCAGTTTGAATAGGTGAATTCAAATCCGACTCACTTCGCTGTCAAATATTAGTCTGTTAATTCGATCAATTTAAAGTATGGGTTGGTCCACAATATTTTTTTTAATTTAAATTAAAATATGATGATCATTTTTTAAAATTAATTCATTATCATAAAAATATTTTAAAAGTGGAGATTTGTTTTTATAAATGTCTCTTTGCTTAAACCATATCATTATTATGCACTTAATTACAAAGGTTAGAGTGTTATGACTCGACCCGTAAATAGGGCTTAGGGCTAACTCAGTGTGAAATTGTTCCCTTTAGACCCAAAAACAGAGCCCTCACGGTTTTGCCTTGGCCTGACCCAGACGGTAGGCCCAAAACGCGTCATGCCAAGTGAAGAGGCGTGCCTACATATAAATCCCTCTCAAAAATCCTCCATTTTCGATGTGGGACTGCACATTACCCACCCACAAGCCCAAACCACTGATGGGTTGTTCTTGGATCAGCCATTCTGGGGCCTGGCCTCTCATTTATCTGGGTCAGGATATCACAATCCACCCCCCCTAAAGCCCAGAGCTTCCCTTGGCTCGACCCAACAAACCCAATGGAAGGTAGTAGGCCTACTCAGTCTGAGTGTTGAACTTGACTCTGATACCAAATTTGTAACGACCCGACCCGTAAATAGGGCTTAGGGCAAACTCAATATGAAATTGTCCGCTCTGGACCAAAAAACAGAGCCCTCACGGTTTTGCCTTGGGCCTGGCCCACATGGTAGGCCCAAAACGCGTCACACCAAGTGAAGAGGCGTGCCTACATATAAATCCCTCTCAGAAATCCTCCATTTCCGATGTGGGACTCTGCACATCACCAACCCACACGCCCAAACTACGGCTGGGTTGTTCTTGGATCAACCATTCTGGGCCTGGCCTCTGGCTTATTTGGGTAAGGATATCACATATAGTGTAACCCAATTTAAACCGACCTAAATTAGTTGACTTGAATTGAAAATGAGTTAGAATTTTAAAAATAGATTCAGTTATATAGTCCAATATGGATATATGAAATATTTTTACATATAAATGAATTTTTAGGCACTCTTACCCAATTTCAATTTTTTATAAAAAAATAAAATTTTAAAATATTTTAGTCTCGTGTTTTGAAAATTCTAGCAAGTCAAACGGGGAGTCCATCTCATTCCCAACTAAGGGGTTATTAATATTAATTTTATCTTAGTTATTATTTATTAACTTGGATTTTTTATAAACTATTACAATAGCGTATTATGTATTTCACATCACCAAGGAACAAATTATGAATTTTATGAAGATATGTCTTGGCATTTTTATTTATTTATTAGGATTAAAAAAATTAAATGTAAAAAATGTTTTTTCTTTATCTCACTTTTTACAGTTAGAACGCAAGTTTTATTTTAAATTATAACTATGAGAAAGAATCTATAGAAAATTATATAATATTATTATAAGATATATTATTAATGTCTATAGCAATTTCTATGGAAAAAATTCTAAGAGAAAATTTTATTTATATTTTTTTATATTATATAGATTTATTAAAAATTATTGATCCTCTTAAAATTATTAATATATCAGGTTTTCTCTGTTTAGAGCTACCAAACAAGATTTTTACCTTTAGAGTAAGTTCTAACTTTTCCACTATAATTACCAAATAAGATAAGGGTAAGGCTTGCAAAAGGTATTCATAATTGATTACCCACCCTACAAAATTTATCCCTCGTCCAAACGCAAACATATATAACTTATCAAAATAGATAAATACAAAATACCAAAGCAAACATATTATAAAAGAGCAAATAAAGACATCTACGTACTATAGTCCTTAGAACTTAGGAGATCCCACATCAAATTGTGAGCCCCATGTTTTTTAGAAATTTTACAATTCTTGATAATACGGAAATATAGAGTTTTATAAATAAGATTTTTGGGAAGAATTTATAATTTGAGAATTTTGACTTCTTTTTAAATTTAAAATATTTTAACTGTCTAACACCCTTGTACTCGGAGGTAAAATTTTAGGATTTTTTATCGTAAAAAAAAAAAAATTCAACCAAAAAGTTGCTGCAAAACCCAACAAATGGATTTGACTAGAATTCATCAAATACCAAATTAAAAATCCACCTTCAAATTCTAAATACCAATCACACTTTAGGAATTATTTGCTATTTTCTATTTATGCTTTAGAAAATCAGACCGTCCCGATTTTCCATGAAATACATTTCCATAACGAGAGGGATGGAAATTTTGAAATGGAAAAAACTTTCCTTTTCCACGCTGCATTACACAAAAGAGTTAAAAAAACGGCTTATCTAGAAAATGAGCGGCCGATTTATTAGTCACTATATCGGCTAGTGTCGGTCGATACTATATAATCATGCAGGTCCGGGTTATGCAAGTCGGGTCAGCGGATCGGGTTGAGAATACAAAAATCCGTATGGAATTTGAGACGGGTCGGGTTGGGTTGAGGGATTTTCAAGTTAACCCGACCTAACCCGGCAAAAATTAGGTTAAAATGGATTCAAAATGCAGGTGGTCGGGTCAGATATCGGGTCGGGTTGAGAATTTTGGGTCAATAGCTCAGGTCGGGTCACGTCGGATTCCATAAATAATTACTCGGGTCAGGTTGGATTTTAAGAAACTCGACCTGACCCAACCTGATTTCAGCCCTAATATAATATTGTTTGATGTTGATTTTTTACTTTTGTAAAAAAATATTTTCAATTAATTTCAAGTTATTTTTACAATATTTTTAAATTTAAAAAGGTTTAAAAAGCAAACTATTCACTTTTAGAGTTATTTTGAGTTATTTTCATCATTTTTTACCTATTTTTAATTTATCTTCATTAATTTTTGGAATTTGACTCTAAAATAATCTCAAATTTCAAGTTTCTTGTGAAAATAATTTAATGAAATAAGATCAATGGAGATATATTAACGTCATTCACATAGTTTGTAGAGTGTATATAATTTTTCAAGATTTCTTTGAAAATTTGATAAAAGCTGAGATTTCAATGAAATGAAATACAAATGTTTCTACAATTAAACAAAGAGCTCTTAATGTGATTTGAAAAATTATTAAAATCTGTCTATTTTTTTAATATTCTGGCATTTTTATAAAATTCAAAAAATTTACAACAAAACATTATGAATTTATAATAGAAGATAAATGCCATTAGAGAATAGAACGTAAAGTTCATATTAAGTATTTCCTCTAGTTGATTTCCTTTATAAAATCTTCAGACATTTTTCAAATTTTTACAACGTATCAAAATTTCGACTTCGACTTTTAAGAGTCTAAAACTCCATAAAAATGACCATTATTTATTTTTCAAAAAAAATAAAATTATACTCACCCTAGATTTTTCACCGCTTCTTATTTCTTTTATTTTTTTCAGAAAGAAAAAGAAGAAGAGAGAGATCAGCAATTCGTATCACCTGGCCGCATGTTAACCCCGTTCCCAACATGCACCAAGAAATCCAAGGCAATGTGAAGTGATGCAGAACAATAAGAGCAGGAATAACACATGTATTGAAATCCTATGAAGAACAGCAAAACTATCATCTATATATCTTACAGACATCAACATCAAAGTCATTTGTTTCGTCTATTTTAAGATGATTTTTTTGAATTCTACTCTTAGCTTTCAAACACTTTAAAAAATAATAATCCATCAATTTACCATTTATCATATTCTTTCTTTATCTCATCAATCCAAATCTTGACTTGACTTCCTCTGCTGTAATCCTTCCATTCTTCTCCACCCCCAGCTGTTGATCTTACGTGTGTACCGAAGTTGCATATAAGAAAAAACCTGTTGTTTTGGCTATGCTCGAATCATCTAATCACTACCTATAAAGAAAATTTTAAGCTTACCTTTAATCAATAATTTGAACAACCTATAATGTTGCAAGTTTAATTGTTTGTCTAATCTCATTGCTTTTATAAAGGGAATAGAAGTTTATTAAAAATAAGAGCAACATCAATGTCCTTTTTTAGCTGGTGGAAAATGAAAAAGGCATGAAAAATGAGATCTCTCATTTCCATTGAGTGAAATGAGACACCTTCCCCTTTTCTTCAAAAAAATCCATTTCCCATAGAGGACTAAAAGAATTAAATAAGAAAATGAAAGAGAATTTCCTCGCTCACCAATACAATGCTTTATCTATTTTTCAATAAAAATAAAATTTTGACGCAAATAACAAAAAAACGTAGGGTTCTCATGTCTCTAACAAGAGACCCAAACCTATTGGATGACATAATCATTTCCATATAATTGCTTTCTTCAAGGAAATAGACACACGTCCTAAGTAATGAATTGTGAATTAACGTGATTTCAAATGCTCTATCTGCCGCTTTCAAACATCAATTTTGTCTTGTGAACAGATCAAAGCACTCCCTTAATAAAATTCTACACCCTCCATAAAACAAATAGCCAAAGGACAAACAATAAATAGTACAGGTTGGTTGGGTATCAATTAGAGATCTCAAGATTTCTCAAAATAATTGGACATTGGTTAAAATTCGTGCTAACAAAAAACAATATTAATTACTTATATGCCAGGATTTTTCTTGCATCTCAACCTAGCATCGCCTCTTAGTAATATAAGCTGTGTGCGGGGGCATTACCCTTAAAATTCGTGCTAACAAAAAACAATATTAATTACTTATATGCCGGGATTTGTCTTGCATCTCAACCTAGCATCGCCTCTAAGTAATATAAGCTGTGTGCGCGGCAGGGGGTGGGGGGTTTAAGGGTAATGGGGGATTACACCTCATTACCCACAAGGAGTAAGGGTAAAAATTCAAATTTTCACCCCTCCTTTCTCATTTTGAAAACCATTTCCTTTCAAGGGGTTTCTAGATTACCTGAGGTAACCCCAGATAACTCCTGCAAAATTTGCCCCTCATCCAAATGCAGCCCTAATAATAAAAAAAGGATGAGCATATTGTCAAGGTAGACACATTCAAAACTTAGAGAGAACAGAATTAGGTCTCAAGTCTCTGTGTTGTACTTCCTTCAAGAAGATATGGTAAAAGAACAAGGAAACCATCAAACCCTTTCTCAAAGTTTGTCAATCCCACAGCTCTTGATACTACAAACAACGCTCTGTTGTTAAGAAGCAAGACAAAAGGATGTACAGGTGTAGAATTTCATGTCTTTTATGTACAAATGCAAAAGACAGATAACAAGGTGAAGTACCTTACTTTCACGCATTCAGGTCAACAGACTACTTGAAATGAGGGCATAGTGGAGAGAAGTGACAAGAAATCCTTTTCTGAAACTGATAACAACAGGCTTGATACTTCCACCCAGCCACGAGGCCCATGAATCGTACACCAGAACAAGTACTAGATGATCCTTGACCCAGATAGACACAGTTTCATTCATGGATAGATGGATATAGTTACCTTTGGCATTGAGGAGTACATGTGAGGCTATAGATCCATTGTTCTGACCTGATTTGGATATAACATATCCCGAATATCTCAAATGAACAAAGCCCTCTACTCCCAAGGAGAAGTTAGAACAGAATTCCAGTTTCCATATATACAAGATGGTTAAGCTATCACAATCAGTGCTGCTTCTGGGGGGTATCATCCATCCACAGAAGAAAAGAAAATATTCTGGATAATCAAGCTTTTCACGTGTACAAACTCTAAGCCTAAAGATACCATGAATTCTTGGTTAAAGATCATATAATCTTCTTGGCTAAACCCATCATCTCAAATTCATGGTACCTTGGAAGGTGTGCTAGCCGCAGCTCTGAGCTGGATGCGATTCATGCTGAGTTCCATACTGCGTTGTACCATATCTTTCCACAACTGTTTTGCAGTCTCAGCAGCTTTGTCAGCACCATCAACCCGGGTAGCTATGTCATAAACTATACTCTCCAAGACTGCAGATGACAACCGCTTTGGAGGGGCATCTCTGAGCAGCTCCAAAAGAGTCCGAGCTCTCTGTTGAGCTATTGGTGTGCCCTCCACAGTCAGTTGCAAAAGACCTGGAATTGCACCTTCTTTAAGAATGAGCTCACGGTACTTCTTTCTACAACTCTGGCACAAGGACAGCAGAACTCCAATGGCATGTTCTGTGCTAATCAGAGACCCATCTTCAACAGTTTCTACAAGTGTCAGGATACCACCATCCAAATCCGAGATTGCAATTCTCCCTTCTTCAAATCCAGATAGGATTTCAAGGAGCGCCGTCGTTTTTTCAGCAAATTTTGAGTATTTCTTACATTCTCTAAGAAGTGAAAGAAGAGGGGGAACTGCTCCAGAAGCAATAATTGGAGTAAGATTCTCAGTGCATGTGGATAGGTTATACAAGGCCGTAACAGCATCCACCTTCCCTTGGACACTTCCTGAGCTAAGGATCTGAACCAGAAGAGGTGTGGCTCCAGAAGCAGCAATAGTTGCTTTGTTGGAAGCAGAGGCTGACAGTGTCAAGATTGCTGCAGTGGCTAACTCCCTTAAACTTCCATTTTCAAATTTGAGCAGCTCTATGAGTGGGGGAACAGCACCAGACATCACTATCATGACCTTATTTCTGAAAAGAACAAAAGCAAAGTCAATACACACTACTCGAGATTTTTTTTCTCCATTGGACCGAATATGAACGAATGAATCTGAGAAAAGAGCTCAGCATATTTTTCTACTTTTTTAATGGAAGGTAATTAGGGACTTGGATTGATGTGGTAAGCTAATAAATAATGCAGTATAGAACATGCCTTTCAATAAGATTGAGTGCAAAGTAGAACCCACAAAAATGACCCAAGGAAACTGATATGATGATGATGATAGCATAGTCAAAGCTCAAAACCATGAAATTCAACATAGAAAAGAAATAAATGATCAACCACCCTTAAAAAAGGGTTGATTCAAAAGAGGGAGTCCCTTACAGATGTAGGTTCTCCTGCCCTGTAACCCACCCTGTTAAAAAAGAAAAGAAAAGAGAAAAAGAAAGGGAAAAAAGCATGAGTAAGGAGTTTGAATTTGAATGCAAGACGGAGCAAAAATGGAGTTTGAATTTGAATGCAAGACGGAGCAAAAATGAGTGCTCCCCTCACATTCTGAACCTTGCAAGAGTGAGTTATCTTCCCACATCTTCCTGCCATAGGGAGAGGATGGTGCACTGACAAATGTAACCTCTCTCAGTCTCATCCAAATAGGGTGAGTTGACTCTCTCAAGGAAGCTTACCCTTCCTCAATTCAAGTTCCCCTCATCAAGACATAGCCTAAGAACTTACCAAACAAAATAATTAAAAGATATTCAATAGAATCAAACTAATGAGCTTCCTATTCAAAATTGAAACTTCTAACCAACATAAAATATAAGAATTTCAAAACTAAATATTGGCACATGACATAAATAATGTAAAGAAAGCAACTCAAAGTGATCAGGTGATACTTTTTGTTTTTTAAGAACAAATAGACAGGATAAAGAAATAGGTTAAAGAACAAATGATATGGCACCTTAGGTAGGTTAAAGAACACAGAAAGGACATTTTTCCAAACACTTCTCCTGCTAACATTGGTGTTTGGTGAAAGTGAAGGAACCCTTATAAAATCAGCATCATCAAATGCAAATAACTTGATTACTTAATCCATCTCAAATACTAAAACTGCATTTTTTTCTCGTCTCTTAATAATCATAGCCAAGGAAAAAAATCCAAGTAATTTCACTCAATGAAGACAACAAAAACTCTATTCACCATCCAAACCAAACAACTTATTTACTAAATGCAATACAAATACTAAAATTGCTTTTTTCCCTCGTCTCAACAATCATAACCAAAATTTATTCTTCAATATCCTCACTCAAAATAAAATCATCACCAAAATACTAAAACTGCATTTTCCCTTTACTTAACAATCATAACTGAGGAAATAGAATCCAAGAACTGATATCACCACATTCATATCCTTGTCTTTTAATAAATCCTAACCAAGGGAGAAAATCGAAGAACTAATATCAACATGTTCTGCTCCTTGACTCTAAACATTCATAACCAAGAAAAATAATTCCATGAACTATTTTGTGCATCACCTTTCTTAGAAACAAAGAGTGGAGGACCATTTAAAATTTTTCAGAGAAAGAGGATAGCGAAGACAGATAACCACCCCAATAAAGCACACTGAAAGATGAGAATTAGTGGGGGCAGGTGCCGCTATCTGAAGATTCTGCCACTTTCCGTCTTGAATTTTCAAAGGAGTAAGGATTAAACCCGTTCTAAAAAAACTAATCATCAGGTACTTCAATATTACAAAAGAAGGTGAATACTTTGAGGATTCAAATTGGTTCAATACCATGGAAGAAATAAAGGATGGGCAGCTGTTGTATATCTCAATGGAGAGATGGGCAGGTCTGAACTTCCCCAAAATAGGGATATACAGTGGTTGGCAGAAGGATAACACGTTTTAAGAAGAAAGTGGTGATGGAAATTCTTCAAATAGGAGTTATCTGATGCATGCAAGGGCTCAAAGGAGAAAAAAGATCATGAACAGTATGTTGGCCCTAAAGATCCATGAAGAGTGCATCTTCCAAAGAATGGTTGAGACCCCTGATCAGCAAATTTTACAGTATAACATTCCTTTGAAGAGTTCAGACAGCAACATCTTTTATGCAAAAGGAACTACAAAGTGAAGGAAGGATAAATAGCAGAAACATTCTAAGGTGGTGAAAAGAGATGATTGGAAAGAGGCCCTTTGATGGCCAAAGGGAGAAAAAATAGCAAACTATTGGTGGACAAGTATGGAATTGCATCAAATGCATCCCCTCAGTTTTGATTTTCCCAGTTTCACAAAGCTACGCAATTTGCCAAGAAAAATCACATCAAGGAATACGCAAGATGTTGATCTCCTTCTCTATTCCTCACTTTCCATTGCAAACCCTCACTTTCCACCATGTAGGAAAAAAAGATTTAACCACTCTCTATTGAATTTATTTTCCAGCAGAGGCGGAAATAGGAAACAAGCTTTCTCTCTCTATTTCTCCTCAGCACATCAAGACGCGGAATAAGCTTAGTTGTTCTTCTTTTCTTTCTCTTACTTCCCATTGAAATCACTTTCTCATGTTGGGGTCAGGAAAACATTTTCCTCCCTAATTTCAAATCGTGCAGGAACAACACAGCTATTAGTTAACTTTCTTCTACTTTTCCTCACTTTCCACTGAAACCACTTTCATATGCAGGATTCGTCTCAATTTTTCCCAACCCCTTTGAAATACTGAAGCAAGTTCTAATCAACAAAAACTGAAAAACAGGGACGGATATAAATGAAGAAACCCCAAAATTCCACTGACAAACCGGAATTTATTGAAACAGAATAACGGAAATCAATTCCATTGAAGGTACCCCTCGTTGCGGACGGCAAGATTGAGGAGGGCAAGTAGGGCGGCTTCGCGGGCGTCGCCGTTGGAGGACGTCAGCATAGAAATCAAGGGCTGGATGACGCCGGACATTGCAAACATGGAGCGAGCGCTGACTGAGCGCTTGGCCAATTTCCGAATATCCCTGGCCACCTGGATCTTAGACTCCACAGACTCATCTCCAGTCATCAGCTTCCGGGCAAGTTCTTCTATCAGGGTCTGCTTCTTGAGATTCCAAGCATAAGAAGAAGAGCAAGAAGATGGGCAAGGAGATGATGGTGAAGCCGTCGACGCCTCTTCTTCTTCTCCTTCTTCCCGGATCGGATCCTCTTCATCTTGACCCATCTCCTTCTCTCCCATGCCCTCTGACCTTCTATCTCACTCTCTCAATGTCTGGATGGAAAGAAAGGACATGGGTTTTTATGTATTTATAGGAGAATATTTGCTGTTAAGGAATCAGGACAAGCGAAGGATCCAAATGCATAGACGCAAATTTGATCTGCTGCTCTTCAAATGGATGTGTCCTTTGGATCTTCGGTCGAGTTATTGGTCAGATTCATGTGGAGCCCAGTATAAAGTATCTTTTATCTCTTCCTGCATCCTCACCGTTCATGGAGTGGGATCCACTTGATATGTGGAGCCCAGTATAAAGTATCTTTTATCTCTTCCTGCATCCTCACCTTTCATGGAGTGGGATCCGCTTGATATGTAGGTATGTGGTCTAATCGAGGATTTGATTTCTAAATATTCAATTATTTTTAGTTAAGAAACTCGGGTCGGGCGGGTCGGGTTTTGCTAAATTCTAACCCTAACTCATGTCAAAACATATTGAACTCGACCCGACGTGAATTGCTAATCCGAGCATGTCAATCCAACCAGCCCGAATTTCTAATATTCTCAACCCAACTGTTGACCCGGCTTGACCCGAATAGACCCGAGTTAGACCTGAGCTCGAACTGATTGTAAGCTTCTTAATGTATCTGGCTTTCTTTCCTACTTCAGGAAGCTACTCCGCCATCTTTCTTTGCATTTTTAACAAGGTAACTCATATTCATCCAACCAATGCAAGTTCACATTAAAACATTTATTGTCTTCAAATCTAACAATTCAATATTTCATCAATCCATTTTAAAAAAAATACTACTTGTATCCATCAACCTATCAAACATGCAAACAATAAATAATAATGTGTTACATCTTTATATCTATGGAGACATCTAATCAAAATAAAATAGGATTTATAAGTCCCAAATATAAATTGTCATCTAAGGATCTTCTAAAAAAAAATCCAATGACACCGTCGCTTTCGCAACCATCACTCTTCATCCAATCACATTATCGCTTTCTTCAACTTTAGTGACATCTAAAAAAAAGTTTAAAAGTAATATCAGATTGCAACAGTAGAAAAAAAAAAAAATACTAAATAGCTAAAAACAAGTATCATTACCAAATTCAACCATAGTAGTATCATTTTCAAGATCATAAACGTCAGCCTCTCCATCCACTTCATCGACATTTATGGTATCTTTTAACAATCTTGTGTACAAATCAATGCTTGCACGACCCCAAGGCTCATTAAACTTCGGAATTGGCTGATAACTCTACTTCCAGTACTAAATGCTGACTCTGAAGCAACAATTGATGCTTGAATTGCTAAATATCCCGAGCCATAATAGAAAGTATAGGAAATTTAGAGTTATTAACTTTCCACCAACTCAAAATGTCCAAATTAGGATCATTCGGAGAATTTTCTTCATCAAGATATTGGTCAAGCTCCGTCCTAAAGTCCACATTTTTCTTTCCAACACCCATTCTAAAAAATGTTTTTCGAAGAAGTGCTTTCTTAGAACTAGTTGAAGTATCACCCACTGTCTCTGATATATTATCATAAAAAAGGACTACTTGTTTTTGTAGTGGAGAAGAAAAAGAAGTATACTCATTGTAAAGTGCAACCATTTCATTTCGAAATAATTTAATATGTTGATCAACGTCAAATTTTGAATAAAGTTGTTGATACATATATTCAACATATCTCAACTTGTAACAGGGATCTAATACCATAGTTGTCACGGCCCGGCCTAAAAATCCGAGCTTAAGGCTTAGCTCAGCAAGATATTGTTCGCTCTAGGCCTACACGGGGCTCGTACGGTTTTCACATTGGGTCTGGCTCAATTGCAGGCCCAAAACGTGTCTTGCTGGATAGGAGGGGAATGGCCAGTTATAAACACCCTCCAAATATTCCTCATTTCCAATGTGGGACTTTTTCTCAACACCACACGGAGTTCCACTGCTGGCCACCGGTTCGATCAACACTGCCTGTCGGTCTGACCGACACAAGCCAGATTTCACATTTTTCAGCCTATTGGGCCAAACTTTCTGGGCTTTCTTGGGTCAGGGCCATTACAATCCACCCTCCTTAAGCCCAGAGCCGCCCTCGGCTGCCTAGGGGAAAGCCACATTCTTGGCTCCGCTCGATAACTCAACTTAGTCGGTTGCCTAGAGGAAAGTCCCATTCTTGGCCCAACTCGTATCAACACAGTGGAAAGCCCACACAGTCTGAGTGTTGAACTAGGCTTTGATACCATTTGTCATGGCCCGGCCAAAAAATCATGGCTTAAGGCTTGGCTCAGCAAGATATTGTCCGCTCTAGGCCCGTACGATTTTCACATTGTGCCTGGCTCAACTGCATGCCAAAACGCGTCTTGTTGGATAGGAGGGGAGTGACGAGTTATAAACACCCTCCAAATATTCTTCATTTCCGATGTGGGACTTTTTCTCAACACCTACTCAGAATTCCACTGATGGCCAACAGTTCAACTGACATTGCCTATCGGTCCGACCGACACAGGCCATATTTCACATTTTTTAGCCTATCGGGCTCGACTTTCTAGGCTTTCTTAGGTCAGGGCCATTACAATAGCAATAACAAACAATACATTGCATTTCTTCTGATATTTATCCAATTTCTCTTGCATCTTCTTTACCATTGAAAAAATGCACCCATCATCATTCTTCACCAGGTCAAGCAATTGAGCTCCAATCTCATACACTTCATGAAAATAGAGATTTGAAGTAGTATATTTTATCCCCAATAAAACATTTGTCGCATTATAAAAAACACGTATAAACTTGCAAATTGTTTCAGCCTTTCTCTAACATCAAATGTTGGAGCAACATCCTTCGCATAAATTGGATCACGCGTGTTTAAACAAAAAAAAATGCACTCTTCTATACTAAGGCAGAATCTAACATAAGATATGTTGAATTCCACCATGTACAAACATCTAAGCACAAACCTTTAGTGGATGAAATTATTTCTTGCAAGACGTAACTATCAAACTCTTGCTTATGAGATTGCAATGACTGCACATATTTCATGCATGTGCAAATAGCTTCAGCCAATGATTTTTTCTCATTTAAGTCATTTTGCACAATCAAGTTAATAACATGTGCAATACATTTTAGATGAAAAAATTTACCCCGTTATAACAAAATTCCTTTTTCGAGAAAGAGTCTCAATGAGGTTATCAACGGCTATCTTGTTGTTTGTTGCATTATCCAATGTGATTGTGCATGTCTTTCTGATATCATATTCAGCCAACCATCTCTCTATCATATCAACAATAACTACTAGACTATGTGGGGCTGAAACCATACAAAAACTAAGTATCTTCTTGTGTAACTTCTAATTGTTGTCAATAAAATGAACCGTGAGATTTAAGTATACCAAAGTTTCGTTGGAAGTCCACAAATCAGCCGTGAAAGAAATATGCTTACAAGAAGTACTTAGAACGCTTTCAACTTGCCTTTTTTCCAAATGGTAGACTTTCAAAAATTCCTTTCTAATCGTGATAAGAGAGATGAATTGAAATCTAGGATTGATTGATTTCACAAATCTCCAAAAGGGTGCACGATCAACAATAGAAAATGGAAGTTCTATCATAACTATTGTAAGTTTCTAGTGTGCTAGAACAAGGGTGCAAGATTGACCCGAGGGGGGGAGAGAGGGGGGAGAGGGGGGGGGGGGGGGGGGGGGGGGGGGGGGGGGGGGTGGTGGTGGAATAGGGCAATCACCAATTTTAATGGTCTTTAAAAATTTCTTGATTAATCAAATGATTTGCAGCGGATTAATTAGATTATTCAAGTGTGTGATAAGAGAGTGTGCCAATAAAAGAACAATCACACAATAAGCTCTAACATCATAAGACCAATTTATAATGGTTCGGTTAACTAACCTACATTCACTGTTGAGACTCACTCAACCTTGGGTTATCTCCAATTTACTAAGTGGAAAATTACACCCACACTAATAGATTAGGACTTCCACCTAACCAATTGATTGAGAATTTCACCCAACTCCTATCCCTCTATTTTTTTTAGTACTTCAAGCCCCTTGCTTTAATCCACTTTACAAAATGATGATTTAAAAATAAAAATCAAACCTAAGAAGCAATTGTCTTTTGATAGCTCAACCTTATAGATGTGTGCTTCTGAAGATGTCCTTCCTAATGTGATGTTGACGATGTCGAAGATATGCCTTGTGTATGCTCAATCACAAACATTAGGTAAGGTCTTTAGGATTTAAGATACACCAATAGTTATCCTAGATCTATTTTTTTTTCTCTCTCTAATCACAATCAAGATGATTGGATTTCAAATAATTCTCCTAAGTAAGGTGCTAAGAGAGGAGGTTAGGAGAGGTTTGGGGTCACAAGGGATGCCTTAAGATGTTCCAAGTTGAATGGTCCAGCCCCACTCATAGGAGTTTGAGGTATATATAGGCAAACAAGTGAATCCCGAGCTGATACGGGCAACCGGTCGTGTACTGACGATTTCGATTGTGTGTCTAAAATAGCCATTGGAATGTTACGGTTGCGTATTAATGGTTTCCGAACGGATAGAAAACTGACACGGGCAGCTAATCGTCACTTCACGATTGATCATGAGCATCCATGGGCGATTGATCGTCATTTTCACGATCGGTCGTGCTGACAAATTTTCAGCAAAACATCTCTCCACTAAAATGGCCATATCTTGGGTTCCCGGACTGTGATTTGAGTGTTCTTGGGCTCTATGAAAAAATCTTTAAATTCTCTATCCAACCATGTTATCTTACCAGTTGATTACTGCATTTGGTTGGTCAAAAGAGTCTCATAAGTCATGACATTTTGACGGCCCATATTTTTCCAAGATATGTTTATGAGCTCCAAGGTTTTGGTCCATTTTCAATAAACTTAGTCTAATCTTACCAATATGGGTTCTAAGCCTAGGGAAGGTCATGTCTTGATGATTGGATGTGCGCCCAATGTATCATGCTCTATACTACATGATGGGTCACTACCAGACGAATGGATAGGCCTGAGTCTGACTGTATTTTTCAGTGGGTGTCCAACCTAGGCTCCAGGCGATTGATCGTGAGGGAGATTGGTCGCCGCAATACCTAGATGAAGGGTCGTCTGCATGATCAGTTGTCAGAGACATGACTGTGAATGACAATTCAGATTTTGATTAAGCTCAGGGCGATTGATCGTATGCATGATTGGATCAGCCCTGTCCCAACAATACATCGTGAGCACGAATGTATCATCCTGAGACCACTAGAGTTTGACAGACCATTCCAAACTAGAACCTTCGTTTTTCTAGACGATTGATCACAATACCATGATTGGTTGCCTGCTGTCAATGGTGATTTATCGCCGACACGATGTATCGTCCTGACAGTAAAATCACATGGTTTGAAACTTTAAGTCCATGTTTTGATTTGGTGTCAAACATCCACTAGGCTTACTTATGATTTACCAAGATTTCTCTTAGCCTAGGCAAGGGCATCCTAAAGTGTTGGGTTCCATCTAGAGTCATCTATGGCCAATTTACCTTTTTGATTGCCATACACATGGTGATGCTTGAATCCTCAACTTAATCTTCCATCTTGAGCACTTGATTCAATCTTCATCACACCTTGAGTCTTGCTCATAGCTTCAACCTCCCGAGACAATGCTTCACCTAAGTCATGGAATGAACAAATAGGTGACTCGACAAGCCAGGGCACTAACAATCTCCCCCTTTGTCAATTTCCATGAACAAACAAACACCTAGAAGCTAATGAATTATAGACTCGATGACTTACCCAACCCAAATATACATACATTTGAATATAAATTGATACAACCATTATAAGTACATGTTCAAATGAAAAATCCTAAACTCTATGCTCCAAGATGCCTTCTTCAATACTTAGCTTGCAAGCTCCATTGTGATCCTGTACATGTACCTGTACACACAAACAATGCAAGTAATGGTGGAAGCATAGGTCTCCCCCTCAAATGTTAGTCCATAAGCACATGGTGTTCCCCCATAACTAATGGACTAAAACCCCTTACAGTCTTGATTAAACTCCCCCTTAATCATATGCTATCCTCCTTCTAAGCTTATTCAAAGCTTCAATTAAGCTTACTTTCAAGCTTCCAAATTCTCCCCCAAAGCTTACATCAAGCTTCTAATATTTCTCCCCCTTTTTGTCATAAATTGACAAAGGGTATTAAGACAAATATACCACATTTAGTGTGCTTCAACAAGTCCCAATTGTTGAACTAAGAGGAGATGGAGAAGGAGGGGCACATGCATTTGGTTTTAAAAAAAGCCAGTATGAAACCAACTCATGCATGCAAAGAGGAGGGAAGCACTCATACAAGAGATATTCAATGACAAACTTATGAGTGAACAAAATGATGCATAAAAATTATCCAATTCAATCACTGATGCATCAAACCATGTAGTAAGTTCATTTGTCAAAATATACACCAATAAGGAGTCTATGAATGAACAAACACCATGTCCTTGGAAAGCCTATAATTATTGGAAGATGGAGGCTAAATTCTCCCAATTTTTTTTCCAAGGCCTGCTCTCCTTTGCTCAACATTTTGAGAACACCATGCACCAAGTCCATAAAATTTTGGACTACATAGCCATGATGGCTTTCACAATGCCAATCAATGCAGATTTTGACATAAATATTTACCTTTGTGAAATCTTGAAAACCATGCATTTGCGGTAAATAAACCAAGTTACACCCAAACCTCTTGTGACCCTTTTTTTTCCTTTGGTTTGTCACAAATGATGCTCTAGAGGTTGAATGAACACCTTGAGCAGTTTTTGGAGAGGATTAGCATTTCATTTTCTCCAAACAAATTTCCAATGTCTAATGGATTCTGAAGTTAAAACATTGAAAATGAAAACAAACATCCTTATTGAATTTACCAATTGGAGTGATGAGAGTGTGTGCTTGTGATGCATGCAAATTTACAAGACATCAAGTTTTGCATACCTACCTTTGAATGCCAATGAGAGTCTCTACATTCACTCAAATTTTGTTGCCATGTGATGATTCTAACTCATGCACAAAAACCATGGATCTTGGATCAGTTTGCTTTTGATAAAGTTTTGATCCAATCCAATCCAGTAACCTTGGGTCTTTTAATGTACCAATTTTAATCAACATTGCCCATGTATGATGTCATATGATAAGACTTTTCTAGATTTAGCAAAACTTGGTACTTATGAACCAAAAATCATTCCATAGAAAGTATACCAATAATGAGCATAGGAATGAAACCAAGCACACAACCCATACAATCATTTCACAAGATATATACCAATCAAAGTGCATGGAAATGAAGTATGAATAAAATATGGCATTCGTAAGTTATGATTCTACCAATTAAGAACAAATATGCCATACAAGTATCTTGCAAATGATTATTCCAACAATCAAACAAGAACAAGGAATGAAAGCAAGATACCAAAGATTCCGAACATGATGCAAATGTCTTAACCATACTAAGAACATAACACATTTGAGCAAGCATTGTAGGACTTGGAATCTTAGTCCACTACTCTATGACCCATCAAGCATGCTGTATACTATAGCCAGGAAAAATATAATCAAGGCTTGAAGGAGTCAAATGTTTCATGCCACAACCCATGGTTGTTTGAACTCACTTATACAAAGATGAGGTTCATTACACTTGGTCTAGAGGTACACCAATTAAGCTCAAGACTTAGACCAATGTAGGGGGCATGGGCAGGGTCCTATCCCTTAGGGATCCAAATGAATATTTTATCCGGACCTTTCCTTTCAAATCCATTTTCAACATTTGGCCCAAGTCCAATAGATTAAGACAAGACCCTCATTCTCATATTCCTATCCATGGTATTAGGAGGTCTTGGTCTAACCCTTTTAGATTTGCCAATGAAGGGATGATGTGAAGTGTGAGGTGCAAAGTGTTTCCTAGGAACATTCACATAAACAATATGATTTACCTTATTCTTCTTAGCATACTGTGAATTTCCAACCACCTCATTCTTTCTCTTCCTTGCACTTTGAGGAAGACCATTAGCCTCCTCTTTGTCTTTTGAGAAGGATCTTTGGCCACCCATTTTTGAACCTGTATTCTTCTAGTCTTGCACTCATGCTTGAAGTTCCTACTTAATCCACAATAAAAATATTTTATACTAGAAGAGTGTGTGGTGTGGATGATACGAAGGTTGGATTGGTTCATGGTTCTCTTTGGGTTATATTGAGAATTGCCATGCCAATCATGAGGTTTACCCAAAATAGATTCTTCAGTTTTTGCTCACTTTGGGTAACTATGTCTCTAGATTTTTTAAGCTTTTCCAAATTTGAGCTCAATTTTAAATTTTCATCTTCAAGACATCTTCCAACTCCCATATGCTTCATAATATCATTTTCATTTACCTTTAAGTTTTCTTGAAGCCCATTTTGTGATTATCTCGACTTCAAGATTTCATCATTTGTATTTTTCAAATTTGAAGAGAAAGAGAGTCATTTTCAACATTAACCTTTTGAAGTTGGGAAGAGAGTTTGGCATTCTCAATGTTCACCTTATCAAGATCCTTAACCAAATCAATAACACGAAGATTGGCCAACTTGAGGGAATTTTCCATATTTAGCTCACCTTGGGTAGCCTTTACCTTGTGACTTTCCAAATCTGAGAGAAGTTTCAGATTCTTCTCTTCAAGACATTTTTTTGACATCTTCTAGATTTACAATATGATTCTCAAACATTTTGACATTGTCTTGAAGAGATTTTTCAGTCTCTCTTAATTTCATGATCTCATCACTAGAAGTTCTCAAATATTTGGAGAGAGACTCTTTCTCAGATCTTTCAATACTCAACTGGCTTGAGAGTTTGGCATTTTCTAATTTCACTTTTTGAAGTTCCTTAGCCAATTTTACACTCTCCAAATAAAGAGCATTATAGGAATCTTGAAGATCATTATCATCTGAGTTTTCAAGAATCCTTTCATCTGGGTCACTTTCAGATTCAAATGAATCTTCCTAGGTGAGTTCCTCCTCTTTACTGATTTTCAAAGAGGTAGAATCTTTCATGGTTGGATTTATCTTAACCATAGATTCAAGTGTTTGCCTTTTACCAGAAGACATTGTTCTAACACGGATCAACATGGACGATTAAGCCCTTATAAAGAGCATGAGGCTCTGATACCAATTGTAAGTTCCCGGTGTGCTAGAACAAGGGTGCAAGATTGACCTTAGGCGGGGGGGGGGGTGTAAATAGGGCAATCACCAATTTTAATGGTCTTTAAAACTTTTGTTAGTGCCCTCGCTTGCCGAGTCACTAAGTTTGTCAATTCCATGACTCGGGAATAAGCATTTACTAGAAGCTTGAAGACTCAAGATGATCAAGATTGAAGATCATGCTCCACCGGAGTGAAGTTCATCGTTATGGCAATCACAAAACAGGTATTTGGCCATAGATGACTGTTAATGTTTTAAATTTGTAAATCTCGCAAGCGCACGAACATGTATAGTCTAGCGATTGAGTGCGGGGTCGAACCCAAAGGAAAATCTCAAATATATGAATTAAAGTTAAATTTGTTTTCCTTTAAAAATAATTATTTTCAAGAAGTAGAACATTCATATGAGTCATGTATCTAACTTGGAAAATCAGCAAATAAGATCTGTGAATTAATTGTCCTTGAATTAAAATGGTAAATTAAATGATAATATTAATCATAGTTAAAATTACAAGTTATAAATTAAAATACCACATCTTTCCATCTTTAATTGAATAAATTTTGAGAGAGAGTGATTAAGAAGAAGTTAAAGAATTAAAGAATAAATCATGAATTAAAGAATTAAAAGATTAAATTATACTCCCTCCGTCCCAATTTAATTGTCTGATATGCATTTTTAAACTGTCCCAAAATACTTGTCTGATATGCATTTTCATACTGCTGTCCAAATTTTGTACAGCTCTATACAGCTGTAATGAATCTGGGACCACAACATTACCCTCTCCTGAGAGAGAGTATTAAGCATTTCATCATTCTTTGTGACTTACCGCTATCCATATATATTCATATATTCCCCTCTACAAAATCCACTGAACTGGGATGATGATGTCTCCGACTGATGTCCCTAAGTGCTTTCCAAAATCATTTTTTCTTAAGCATTTTCTGTAAGCCAGTCTCCTTACACTGTTCTTTGTTATTTTCCTCATTTTTATCATTTGTGTTCAATTTTGGTTGATTGATTAAGAATATCAAAGATGGGCAACCATGGATCAATGAAGTGGCTAATTACTAAGGCTTTTGGTAGAAATTTTCAGTAGAATTTATAATTCCAACTCTAAACTCAGTTTCAAAAGAAATCGAATTTTGAGGAGAATTTTATGAATTTCACAAAATTGGTGACAGGCTCAAGTGTATGAATTTGTGAGAATTTCTTGACTTAATTGATGGACTAGTTTTTGTGAATTCTTTTATAACCTGTCTGCTAGCTTGAAGTTCTGGAATGGTTATGTAAGTCTCTCATAAAAAACTGGTACCTTTGCCAACTGTTGATTTTGCTATTGTTATGCCTCTTATAGTACCATCAAGTCTCTCATCAAGTCTCAGGGACACTGATATTCAGAAGCTTGCTGAACTTCACTCTACTGAGAATAAAATTGGTTTCTTCTCCCAACTCATTCCCAACTGATTGTCTCGCTTGGTTTTTTTTTTTTTGAATGATAAGCATTTTTTTATTCATTCATTCAAAGAAAAGGGAAACCTCCCAACATTACAGTACATACCCAGAAAATGGGGAAAATTCTAAGGGACAAGGCAACGTCTTTCAACCTGAAACAAATACCAAAAATAGACAACACCTTTCATACTGAAAAACAGTCTAATATTCACAAAGGAAAAAAACTGATACTCCATCTTACAAACTCACACAGGAAACAGGTAAAAGCAAAAAAGCAAGATGAACATCAAGGAACAGCTTCTTCAGGAAGATGCTGCAAAGCGCTTTGCTTACTACACTGCTTGATCACTTCTAGAACATGTCTGAGAACATTTGCTTCCTGGATCATTTCTACTTAGATGCTAATGCAACAGATTGAAGCATTAGAGATTGCATACAATTGGATTCTCCAGGACCTTCTGCTATTAGAAATAATCCAACAAATACTCCAAATCACTATCTGAGTATAATGTTGCTGCTAGAATATTTCTGTTTTACAAATAGAAAGAATGGACTGCATTAGGCTGCTTCCCTATCTGTAAAAACTGCATCCAGATTTCTGCAAACAGACCATATAACTACAAATTTATTTCTAACTCCAAATCACTGCCACTGGCCAGAAAGTGCTACGTAGCAGGACTAATTCAATTGACTGGTAAACATGCATAAACAACCCCATGAGTCAGTCTAGTGCTACTGCATACACACTTCAAACAAAGAAAGAGGGGAAGAATTGTATTTGAATGCAATGTATATACTGGCTGCATTATTTTTTCCATCACCCAATCAAAACATTCAAGCAAAGTACCATGTCAGTTCAGTTGCAAATGAGTATTTGGAGAGATTGAGCCCATGTCATATTCATTCATTTTCAAATTAAATCAAAGTCTTAACCTTCTCGATAAGTTCCAAATCGCATTCTAACGTGATGGGAATACGACCTTCTTTTATAAGCTTTGACTTGCCCATATGCGGTATTCTGTAATTATTTCCACCTCCAACTTTCATCGTCTCAATCATGCATTGCTGCAAAGTTAGAAAAACGTTATTGAGCTTTTGTGGATGAAGCTCGTTAAAGGCTTTAACGACGGCTGAAATCAACTCATCGACTGTCGTTGGTGCCTCCTGATGTTGAAGAGATTGGATTGCTCGAAAAAATCCCAGGTCCAATACATTCATATCTGGACTATTTGGAGGTTGACAAGTCAATCGAATGTCAAACCCATCCTTCAATGCTGCCTGTAAGAACTCTTTGTCCTCGGGAAGAATATGAGGTTTTGCATTGTCCTGCTGTAAGATAATGGGATAGCGGTTTCCATCCGGCCATTTTTTGCGAATAGTCGGAAGCACTTTCTCAATTAAGAACACTCGTGACATGTCTTGTGTGACCGCATTGATGGGTTTCATTTCTAAAGTTCCCGCAAGACGGTTTTTACTGCTACGTTTGGCAGGAACTATTTAGACAAAAGGAAAAATTCTGATTTTTCCATCAAAGATGAACTTTCCCTCATAATCTAGTCTAGATCTCGCAACTGCAGCCAAGAACATCACCTTCGTGACAAAATGCTTGCTTTGGCAAGACCGTTCTGGATCCAACTCTTGTGGAAGAAGGTAATATTGTTCAATTGTTTTCGTCATATAGAACCATTTTTCGTCAATGTGGACATAATCGAACATTTTCTTAAATGTCGTTATGCAGCTCAGATTGGAATCTATCATGGACAAGCAAAAGCGAAGTCGTTGTTCCTTGTTTACTTGCTTCAAACCCGGCTTGATCGCATTGGTGTGAGGCCGAATCAATCCCTCTTTCACACGTCTATGTAACGTTGATTTGGAAACATCCATTGCACTAGCTAAGGATCGAATATTACTTCGTCTTTTCAAAGGAATTTCAGCTATGCATTTTATATTGATGTCTTTTTTTTTTCTCCCAACGCGTCCCTTTTTGCCTGAACCAACATTTGTCACCAGTTGGCCAGATGCCATCGACTGCCTAGCTTTGCTCCAAATTCGACCCACAGTTCGTGTCAAAATATTGAAATGCTCAGCTGCATCTTCTACTGAACCATGCCGGCGACGTCCATCTTGACTTTGCTTGAGTAAAAATTCAAAAATAGCTTGTCTCTGTTCATCTCTTAGATTTCTTTTTCACTGCCAAAGGTGCATTTTCATTGAGATTTTGTTGGGAATGATCAGGTTGGGTAGGATCTTGAGGTTCCTGTAGTTCTAAAGCCTTGGGAGGAAAGCAAAGATTCAAGAGATGTAAGACAAAAAGTCATTGAATCTAGAGTGAAATCCACAGATGAGGGACTGAACCTCAAACAAAACCGTTTCTGCTCTCATCAACAAGTGTTCCTTTCTTTCTTAGTCAGCCTGCCTGAGAAGAAATTTGTTGCTGATTCAATCACTATGCCCAACTGAACAAATGCCAATCTCTATTACATGTTGAAAATACAAGTGAATCAACACTTTATGACTTGAAGATTACATTCACCATAGTAAAAAGATACACACTCACCTGAAAGCACTTGAGCAGAGTCTTCGAGTCATTCTTTTTACAGTGCCTCTTTGGATTAATCACACTTCGCAACTGCACCATGAGTACAGCAGTCAAGACACCATACACGAGGGAAAACCCAAAAAAGAAAGTGAAAAAAAAATATTCACAATGTGTGAGCCTGCATCTAGAATCCAAAACAAAATGATAAGCAAAATCTTCTACCTTAACAATGAAAGTCAAATGCAGCATACTCATTTTTTTAACAATGAGTATAAGAATGATGTGTGTTAATGTTGAAGTTGTAGCGATGTTTACAGGGGAACCCCTGTGTGTATGTGTGTGTCTATGCATAAATGAGATACTCTACATCACCTTGCTACCCCACCACAGTAGCTAGCCTTAGGAGAATTTTTGCAGGACAGAGACGTTTTGAGTTCAAATTCATGGTTGTGCAATTAATGTCTATTTGGTCGATACAAAGCTAGAATATGAAACTTATTTTCTCAATTACTCCATTTCACCAAATAATCTTCCAAACATCCCTCATTTTCATCAGAACCTCTCTCAAACTCCATACTTCCATTCACCAGATCTAAATGAAACTTGGTTGAATCTAGAGTGTGATTCACCAGATCTAAATGAAACTTGGTTGAATCTAGAGTGAAATCCACAGATGAGGGACTGCACCTCAAACAACAATGTCTCTGCTCTGTTTTTAGGTATTGTAAAGAGAATCCAGTACTCTGTTCTCATTCCAGACGTTGTGCTCCATCTTCGACGACGGTAATGGATTTATCCGCTAGATGAGAATTTCTGGCAAGCTGGTGCGAGCTGCGTAGTGCTTCTTCCACTCCAATCTCAGATCGAAACCAAGAGAGACCTGAGCACCAAGTCTTTGGCCCAGTCACAGTTGCAGTTTTGCACGGTAGGAAAAAAGATTTTGGTAAAGTGGTTTTTGGTGCTCCTGAAACTTCCTTAAAATTTTAAAATTTTCAAATCGGACTATTTTTTTGGGACGGAGGGAGTACAAGATTTGGGTTAGAACAAGAATTACACAACAAACATGAGATTTAACATAATTAAAAGACAGAAAATTAAATTGCATGAAAATAAATGACTGAAAATAAAAGTGCAGTAACGTAAAAGTTGGTTGTTTGGAATAGATCGTTCAGCACCCAAAATGTGTAAACAAATACAAAACCCAGATCAGAAATTCGCGTAAAGATCTGAAATGCAATTCATACTCACTAATAAAGACAAGATTCACAACTTTTAATTTAATTAATCAAACATCAGTAATCATGATTCAAAATTTACAATCAAGATCCTAACTATTGCATTTGCTCATGTTTAATTAAAGAAACAAAAGTTGCAAACTTGAAATTAAAAACAAAATAATCACAAAAGAATTGTAGAACTTGGATCTTTCTAAATGGATGTTTTATATTTATTTCATGTAAGAATTCAGTACAAACACTTATAAATTAAATACAAGAAAGACAACATAGAAATAAAAGTTACAACTCTCACTTTGTAAATTCGAATGGTGCTCCTGTCTTCTTGTCTTTTGAAACAGCATTGGTCCTCTCAAGCTCCAGGTCAAATTCATATTTTACTGTTGGCTTAGTGCTCTATTTATAGGCTCCAGGAATGAATGGATGGTTGGGATTAAATCTGGGTTTAAGTTATAGATTGATGGCTTGGATTAGATCTCATGAAATTTGGATGGATGAGATTTAAGATTGAAAACTAGGGCTTACAATAGGGTATACACGAAATCTAGGTGGCTTGGCTTGGTGGCTAAGCAATGGTGGAGAAAAAAATTGGGATTTAGGATTAGTTTGAAAAGTGGAGTGCAAATCCCATTTTTCTACTCATGTACCATAGTGAAGCTCTAGTTTGACCTAGTAAACTTCTGAATCATGTAATTTTGTAAACTACAAAGTTGTAGCCTTTGAATTCTTCTTTCCAATACAACAAGAATGAACGCAATTGGATATTGGAGTGGGAAGTTATGGTCAAAATACCAAAGCTGTGTTAAAACTTGTCTTCCAAATCCCATTTTTTTTCTCTGTTTCTTCCTCCACAAGGCGTCACACGAAATTGACAAGTGTCTCATTGCCTTGGGCGAATTTAAATTTCTTAGAGGAGGGGTGATGAGGTGTAGGTGATGTGGCATGAACCTAGATGGAATTTTGGGTCAAGTGTATGGAGAGATTTTAGTTGCTTGGGTTCCAAGTTGTTCTATATCCAGGGTTTTTATGAATGAATGGCTATGATTGAATGTGACCTAGATCTAATGGCTCTAAGGTAAGTTGATTAAAATAAATTGTATAAATGGTAGGTTTCCTAATGGAAGGTTGAGATTCAAAGGTTGATCAAGATGGATGATAAAATGCATAGCTTAAATATAAGATGGTGAGTGTATGCATTGGATAAGCAAGGTGGCGCAAGGGTTTTTCCTAGGTTTATGAATGATACGAATGGATGTGATGAAATGTCCTAAGATCTAATGATTTAGATGGTTGATGGTGATCTAATTGAATGGATGCATAGGTGATATATGAATGCATGTGATCCTAAGGTAAATCTAGATGATGGATGGGTTGGATGGTCTAGATCTAATGTTAATGCATGTATGGGTTGGATTTGATAGGTGGATCAAGGGTTTTATCTAATTTTGGTATGAGAAGAAGGGTTAGGTTTAAGATGAAGATTGGATGGTGTGGATGACATGGAAATGGACAAGGCTTGGGTGTGTGAATGGGTTATGTACTTGGGTTTTGGACCTATAAATGAGCACATGGGCCTCCAGTGGATCTTTGACTTGAGCTTGAGGACTTGGGCTTTTTTTGGACTTTGGAGTGCACATTGGCCTGGCTCATCTTGTAATATATGCATGGACTGCCGTGGCCTGGCCCAATGTTGGCCTGTGGAGCTTAACTTGGCCCAATTGAAGTGGATCTCTAGTCCATTTGATCTTGATTTCCAGTTTTTGGCACTTGAATTGCATGTTCTCTTTCCCATAATTAAATAATTAACTCCACCACTTTAAAATCTAAAATATTGATTAAGTCTAGACTCTTATAACCGGATCTAGACTAACCAATTTACATGAAAAACCTAAAAGTGGCCTGAATTAATTACTAAAATTCTAGATCTTCTATTTTAGGCTCAAAACTAGCAATTATCCACTGACTTAACTTGATTTCTTATATTCTCCATTTTTAATCTACAAAACTAAGAAATTGTATTAAATGCACTAATGTACACAAAATTGAGAGCTAACTGGTCCAATAATTAGGGGTAAAAATGTAAGATTTCAGTACTCAACAATGACTTTAGGTGGTATCCACACCTTAAGAGGACTAATCCTGGGCTTAGTTGAACAAATGGTAAAATCATGAAAAAGCCTAGAGAGGAAGCTTGACAGTGAATTGGAACCCAACTTGGAAATATGTATTTGGTTTCACTGTCAGCTCGACCAATCGTTCTCACCAACCCCTCGGTGGAGACAGAATCTGTAACGACCTGACCCACATATAGGGCTTAGGGCTCAACTCAGCAAGAAATTGTCCGCTCTAGGCCTCGCACACAGCTAGCCAGCAAGGTTTTGCCTTCGGGCCCGAGCCTACCTGGCCCGGCCCAAAACGTGTCTTGCTAGTTAAGTGGGCTTGTCCTCTTATACACCCTCACCTCTCTCCCTTCCTAACCGATGTGGGACTCCCCACATCGGCTGGGGAAGGGTTTCACAATCACCCCCACTAAGCCTCGAGCCGCCCCCGGCTTGACCCGGCTTAGCCCAACAACAGCAGGGAAGGAGGAAAGGCCCACACAGTTCGAGAGTTGAACTGAGGCTTTGATACCATTTGTAACGACCCGACCCACATACAGGGCTTAGGACTCAACTCAGCAAGAAATTGTTCGCTCTGGGCCTTGTACACAACTAGCCCACACGGTTTTGCCTTTGGGCCTGGGCCCACCTGGCCCAACCCAAAACACCTCTTGCTAGTTAAGTGGGCTTGGCCTCTTATACACCCTCACCTCTCTTCCTTCCTAACCGATGTGGGACTCCCCACATCGGCTGGGGAAGGGTTTCACAGGATCGACCCATCGCTGTCAAAGACGGGTCGGCCAGATTGACAAAGGTTCTGGATCATAGAACTGTCATTCTGGGTGTGTCTTTGATCGAGAGTCTCATATGCACGGACCCCTCGGTGAAAGGCTAAAACGACCCCTCGTGGTCAACGATTCTTCGATAATGACTTATGAGTTCTGGAACTTAGAACTTAGGTGGGCTCTCGAGAAAATAGACATATCACTAATACAAACCGTCGAGAGTACCAAGACCGACACTTCGATAAAGGGCGACAAGTCAGTCTGGGTAAGACTAGTTTCTGGACTTGAAACTTTGTCAGCATGGTGTTGCCCCAGACCGAGCCTTTCGTATGGTCCGACATCTCTGTTCCATGACTGTCGACCCATCGGTAATACAGACCTGTCGATCAGATAAAAATTGTGGCCGTTGGAAGTGTATTTAATGTTCAACGGTCGGGTAGTTGAACGGTAACATTTTAGTCACCGACCACTCAGTGCGCCCGACCTGTCGATATATGATTGTTGCTGAAACTGGTTACCTTGTCTATAAATATCAATCCTTGTGCAACAAGTTAACATTCTTTGGCAAATCGGTTGGACCATCATCATTATCAATGAGCTTAAACAAGAGCCAACAAAATGATCACTCTCTCTGTTGTGCATACACTTGGGGAATCTAATATAACCAATCATATGGATTGAGTTTGTGAGAGAGAGAGGGGAAAGGATTATAAAATAGGAAAGATTTGGTAAAACCAATTTCTTAGTCACCCTGGAATTGTGATTTCTTTACGACGGCTATAAGGCAGAGCATCGGCACACATTGGGTGGATCTTGAAGAAGCACACATCAATGAGAAAAAGCTTCAAATGCAAGTGCTTCTTGATTTTAATTTTATTTAAAACCTTTGTCCCGTGAATGTGGATTAAGGAGGCTTGGCTCTGGAACCACTATAAAAAAACTAGAGCGTCGTCTCTGGCACAGTGGTGGGTAGAATTTTCAGCTAAATGAATAAGTGGAATTCCTATTCTACTTGTGGTAGGTGAAATTCTCAGTCGATTGAGTGAGATGGAATTCCTACTCTAATTGTGAGGGTGTAAGTCCTCACTTACTGGATTTAGGGATACCTAAAGGTTGAGTTAGTCCTAACAGTGAATGTAGATTGGCTAACCGAACCACTATAAATTTGGTCTTACGGTGTTTGATCATTGTGTATTTGTGTTTTCATATTAAAGCACTCTTCTCAACACACATTACTTTGATTAGATTATCTCTATTTATACATTGTGTAAAAGCATAAATAATCAAGCAATATGCAAAGGGTTCTAAACTTAGTGTGATCGTTTAAGAAATTATAAACAATTTATCATACTAAACAAATCTCTTGATTAAGATTGTTATTCCACTGCACGTAAAAGTTAAATAATCAAGAAATTTGTAAACACCATGGAAACTGGGAATAACCTATTCCCCCCCCCCCCCCCCCCCCCCCCCCCCCCCCCCCCCTCCTCCTCCTCCTCCTCCTCCTCCTCTAGGGTCAATAATATTCTAGCACCAAAGGAAGAATTTTCAAATTTTTTGATTAATCAAATGATTTGCGGTGAATTAATTAGATTACTCAAGTGTATGATAAGAGAATGTGCCAATAAAAGAACAATCACACAATAAGCTCTAACACCATAAGACCAATTTATAGTGGTTCGGTTAACTAACCTACATCCACTGCTGAGACTCACCCAACCTTGGGTTATCTCCAATTCACTAAGTGGGGAATTACATCCATACTAATAAATTAGGACATCTAGCTAACCAATTCATTAGAAATTTCACCCAACTCCTATCCCTCTATTTTTTATAGCGGTTTAAGACTTCACAAAATGATGATTTAAAAATAAAAATCAAACTTGAGAAGCACTTGCATTTTGATAGCTCAACCTTGTAGATGTGTGGTTCTGAAGATGTCCTTCCCAATATGATGTCGAAGATATGCCTTGTGTATGCTCAATCACAATCATTGGGTAAGATCTCTAGGATTTAAGATACACTAATAGTTATCCTAGATCTTTTTATTTTCTCTCTCTAATCACAATCAAGATAATTGGATTTCAAATGATTCTCCTAAGTAAAGTGCTTAGAGAGGAGGTTAGGAGAGGTGTGGGGTCACAAGGGATACCTTAAGGCATTCCAAGTTGAATGGTCCAGCCTCACTCATAAGAGTTTGAGGTATATACAGGCAAACAAGTGAATCCAAAATAGCCATGTCTCGACGATCGATCATGTGTTCAAAATAGCCGTTGAAATGTTACCGTTGTGCATTAATGGTTTCCCAACAGATAGAAAACTGACACGGGTAGCTAATCGTCACTTCACGATTGATCGTTAGCATCCATGGGCGATTGATCAACGTTTTCACGATCGGTCGTGCTGACACATTTTTAGCAAAACATCTCTCCACTAAAATGGCCATAGTTTGGACTCTTGGACTCTGATTTGAGCATTTTTGGGCTCTATGAAAAAATCTTTTAATTCTCTATCCAACCATGGTTGTTTTACCAGTTGATTTCTGCATTTGGTTGGTTGAAAGTGTCTCACAAGTCATGACATTTTAACAGCCCATATTTTTCCAAGATATGTTTAGAAGCTCCAAGGTTTTGGTGCATTTTCTCTAGGCTTGATCTAATCTTACCAATATGGGTTAGTAGCCTAGGGAAGGTCTTGTCCCGACAATTGGATGTGCGTCCGATGTATCGTGCTCTATACCACACGATGGGTCACCGTCAGACGAATTGATCGGCTTGAGTCTGACTGTATTTTTTAGTGGGTATCTAACACAGGCTTCAGGCGATTGTCCGAGACATGACTATGAATGACAATCTAGATTTTGTCTAAGCCCATGGCAATGATCGTATGCATGATTGGATCGGCCCTGTCCCAACAATACATCATGAGCACGAATGTATCGTTCTGAAACTACTGGGGTTTGACAGAACATTCCAAACCAGAACCTTCGTTTTCCAAGCGATTGGTCACCTGCTTTCAATGGCGATTGATCGCCGACACAATGTGTGGTCCTAACAGTAAAATTAATGGTTTGAACCTTTAAGTCCATGTTCTGATTTGGTGTCAAACATCCACTAGGTTTACTTATGATTTATCAAGATGTTATCTTAGCCTAGGCAAGGACATTCTAAGGTGTTGGGTTCCTAATGCTTGAATCCTCAACTTGATCTTCCATCTTGAGAACTGGATTCAATCTTTATCACACCTTAAGTCTTGTTCATAGCTTCAATCTCCAGAGGCAATGCTTCACCTAAGTCATGGAATTGACAAATAGGTGACTCGGTAAGCCGGAGTACTAACAACTATCATAATCGCCAATTCTCTTTGTGCTTGTTCTATGTTAAAAGCATAAGGCAAAAGGCCTGCTCCCACTCCATCATCACCATCTTTTTTAACATTGTCAAATTTAAGAACCTTTTGACTCTTGTTTTTCACTACATAAGTAGTACATCGTGCTAAATGGCGTTTGAGAGTTCTAGTTCCATTTTTAGAAGTGGTTTTATAGCTTCCATGACAAATTTGCAAATTTCCCTTAAATCATCACTCTTAGTTTTAGGATCTCTAATAAAATGTTTCCAAACAACTGATTTTACTATGTATTCTTTCCTCTGCTTACCACTAGCGGGAACTGAACAATCTCCCATACCCAAATTTTTGGTATTATCATTCGTGGGAGCAATATTGGATTCTAACACCTAATTAAACACTAAATACAATAATTAATCAATTATGATAAATATATAAATAAATCTAGGAAAAAAAATTAAAAATAAAGAAGTACCAATGAAAAAAAAAGAAATCTTACTTCAACATCAATGTTAACATCAGCGTTCTACGAAGTCATTACACTATTTTTGTAAAGGCACTATAACAGTAAATAATAAAACATCACTACATGTCTACATGTAAAAATTTAATCAATTAGAGTACAAAATCAATTAAATAACTTTTTTGAGGCTGGGAGTTTTCAGAAAACATTCAGGTTTGGGTTCTTGAGAGGAACCCAGACAAGACTCCAAGCTCAGCTAGTCATAGAGGAGAAGAGAATTGAGAAGACCATATGACTTTGTAGCAGTTGTAAGCAATTGTAAGGAGTCACCCAGTCATAGTCTAATTCTGTTGTTTGAAGCAGTTGTAAGCGATAGCAAGGAAGCAACCATTGTTATGGGATTGTCAAACGGGATCTTAGAGGGTGTGGATCTGTAATTACAGTAGGAAGCAGGGCTGAGAACAAGCAGTCTCAAGCTCAGTTCTAAACAGAATAGCACGATGGCAGCAAGGGTTGCAGGCAAACAGTAATGTACTGTTCATCGTGGCTAAACAAAGAGGAGATCGAGCAGCAGGCTGAGCAGGGAATTCAGCTTGCTCTAAGGTAGATCAATCGCATATGCAGTTTAAATCACAACAGTAAATCAAGGAAGTAGACCAGGGCATTTTCACCTGATTGTGAAAACAATGACATGTACAAGCATTTGATTTTTTTACACATGAAAAAACCCCACAAAATCAGATCGAAAGGAACATTCAAAAGAGCTAAGTTCAATCAGATTCGAAGATAGGAACTGCGAAGGTAAGAACTGAGGAAAAAGAGAAAAAAAACACAAATACAAAGCACACACACAAACAAATGTAGGAACTGCAACAAGATTGACACTATTAGACCTAGTTTTAGATAACAATTCCAAACAATGATTTTGTACCAATCCTGTAGTTAGACTTTGGAGAAAGGTTGGAACAAAACAAACATCTAGCAAAACGTCCTTGGATGAGCGATTAATGGTGTGCTACTGTGTGAGGGACAGATCTGGGGTGTGTCCGTGGATGAGCGATCAGTGGCGTGAGACTATGCGAGGCACAGATTTGATGTCCAGAGGGTGGCAACGTAAGAGGCTTTTCAAATAAAACAAGAAATCTCAAGAGATTCACGAGAGAAAGAAGAGGCGGAAGGAGAAGTGAGAAGATCAAGTCAGAATCACAGAAGCTTAAGAAGAACTGGAACGGATAAGGATCTGATTCTTCTGTACTCTGGAGTACGCCATTAGGTTTAATCAATGAGTTTTATAATCGAAAGAGGGAGAGAAGAAGTCGAACGGGCGATCGTCTGTTGTGGAGTTTGAAAGAGGGAGAGAGGAAGTCGAACTGGCGATTGTTTGTGGAGTTTGAAATAGGGAGAGAGGAAGTGGAACAGGAGAACGATAATAGGTATGGGATTAGGGTTAATGTATTAGGGTTTTATACTTTTAGTTATGAATTCGGATCGGGTCTTTCTGGGTCGAGTTTTGTCGGCTTGAAATTTAAATTCTTCAGCCCAACCCGACCCGAATTTCAGGCGGGTTTTTTTTTTTCTTTAACCCGAACCGAGTTTACAATTTGTATAACCCAGCCCACACTTATTTCTGGTTGGGTCACCCGGGTGGGGCAAAAACCAACCCAAGTTTCACCCCTATTTTTAGAGGAAATATGGCCGCCGCTGGAAGCTTGAGTTGCAGAAGTCATGAAGATTGAACAAAAATTATAACTTTTAAATAGTATATTTATAAATTGAATGATATTTAATTGAGAGAATTGATATTTATATCGTTAAAATTTCTCATAGCGGTGAAACTAGGTCGGATTTTAACCCAACTCATATGACCCGACTCTAGAAATGAATGGGTTTGGACTATGTATTTATATATTTTGGGTTGGGTTGGATTGGGAAGATAAAAACCTGTATGAAATTTGGATCGGATTGGGTTGAGAATGTTAAAATTCATCCAATCTGATCCGACAAAACTTGACTCGACTTGAGTGACCGAGTTATAAAATATCACTCAGGTTGACTCTAGTCAGCAATTCGGGTGGGTCGAGTTAAGCAATTTGGGTCAGTAATTTGAGTAGGGTCGAATCGATTTCAATAGTTTTTTGACATGAGTTAAGTTGGATTTATTAAAACTGACCTCACCAAACTCGAAGATTCAGCCCTAATTTCTGACCATACATCAGATAGATATTATTTTCACAAATTTCTCATTTTACCCCCTTTTTCGATCCTCACAGCTACTCTTCCTTTCTCTCATTTTTGACCGATCTCAGAAGTCAAAATCGCATGCCCTGCTACAATCCACATCTTCTTTGATTCATCCTAGCTTCTATCACCCACCTTTCAAAAATTTGCTAGCTGGGAACCCCCTCTCCCCATCTAATTTTCTACAGTTGATGATTCTACCCATTTTCCCACCCTTTACATCTTTGAGCTGCTTAAAACTCCATTCATCTCTTTCAACAACTCTGGAAACTCGTCTCTCCACTACCTTTAGTTCACAACTAAGGTAGAAGGCCATCAGCATCCGTCGGAGATCCGTTCTCTCGTACTCCCATTCCGACTCGGAAGCCAACGTCATCACATCCCCATAGGGCTGTCTCAACACAAGTTGAGGCCTTCTTGTTATTTAACATATTATTGTAAGAAATATTTAATTATAATTATATATAATAAAAGGATTTATTTAAAATATATTTTTCATGGTTTTTGAAATGCAAAATTATTAATTTAATTTTTGTATTCAAGTTTTGCTAAAATATCATTTTCAATTGATGATATAGCTAATTCACTTAAAATAAATACAATAACATATATGTGAAAGAAATTACTTTTGTAACGCCCCGTTCCGTTACGGGCGCTTTATCTCTGAAATATCTCAAATCGACACAAAGAATGGATATCGGATATATATTTTTTTGAATGGGGTAATCATCTCCCACTTAACAAACTGCAAGACCATAATGCTAAAAGACATAACAAACAACCACAAACTAACCAAATATAATCGTACTGTCATCAGAAATGAACATCATGCAGAGAATGCATACCAAACAAGGACTTTTAAACCAAATATAAGCATGATAATAAAATCTCTAACTAGTATTACTCATCCCCGGGCCTCTGCTCAAAGGACCCGTCTGTTCCTCCGCAATCGGAATATTTGAAAGGTAAGGGGTGAGCTAACCAGCCCAGTGAAGAGATAATGCATATCACATGTCAGCAACGTAAATAGATATCATATGCATAAATGCAAGAACATCATAATAACCGGGGTTCTCATATGTATGAGATCCAGCTACACCACCAACTAAAAATCCACCGACCAAAACCGAGACATCATCTCGGCAGCTCACATCGGGTCATCCAACAAACTCCAGTCTCCCTATCAATGCAAACGGGAGACCACACAATACACAACCGCCTCAACCACCGGAATGCAATGGGGAAAGCCGCATCCCCTATGGGGTCTCAACTACCAGAGCATAACGGGGAAGCCAATCTCAAGGGTAGGCACCTCAACCGCCTGAACGCAATGGGGAGACCCGCATCCCCTATGGGGGTCTCGACCACCGGAGCGTAACGCGGAAATCCTCCTAACAACCAAGCTCATCTCATCATCATGAATGTATCACATAAACAAATCCTCCCATGCATGCATATGGTATCATGATCATGTATGACAACACAAACATGTTCGGACATGACACCAATATTAACAATATACCTCATCATGTGGTCAACGACACATAACAGTGCTTAGATGCATACTTCTATATCCAACATGCGATTATATTTGCATTTTATGCGTAAACACGCAATGCATCACAACGTCTTCTAAATATTGTGTTCAACATCCATCTAACACTTGTCTCATTCATCATATTTTCAAGCACCAATAATCATTCATTCAATCAGAATTTTTCATTAATCGCATATAATTGACATGGGTGAACCCGAACGAATCCCTTGCCACATATTCACTACAATGTTTCCCTTACTGAGTGGCTTAATAAACGAAGGGTCTCATTCAGGTCACTCGATGTCCAAGGTTATAAGTTAAGAATGTGAATGCATGATAAAACAATGATAAGTCCCCTCACTTGTGTGCGTGCTTTTGAAATCCAATCGATAAAACTAGCTGCAGGGTTGAAAGAAGTGATGCACGAGCTACCGGGCCTAAGAAGCTGGGGCTGATTTACAAAAACTGGGACGGTCCTGTAAAACTGGGTTGATCCCATAAATCCAGCCAGAAGAAAGCTAGAAACAATCCAAGAACGATCCAAAAATGGGCTGGAAAAGCTTCAGAAGGGCTCCCAAAACAAACTAAAAGCAACCCAAAACTTGGCCGGACTGAAAGTGGGTCGGGCTGCTAAGGTGGGCTGCTGGATTGGACCTTGGTTGCACTGAGTTGGGCTTAGAGCTTGGCCAACATCAGGTTGGGTCAGACTGTTGGGCTGAAACTGTAGTTGGGCTGAGCTAGCCAAAGAGATGGGCCGGGTACAAGCTGGACCACAACGAACTGGGCCTGATTTGCTGGGTTTAGCTCAGGAATCACATACTCAGTCCAACTGAGTCAGATGAGTTGCTTAACTCTACTCGACTTAGTTGGGTCAAGAGATTAGGGTTTAAGAAAGATAAGTGGAGAGGAAGAAAAGAAGAAGAAGGGAACCAATGGTGGTGGCGGCGGCTGTTGGGATTAGGGTTTCGAATGGGTGCTGAGGGAGGGAAAATAGAGAATGAACTGAGATAAGAGAGAGGAAAGTGAGAGAAGAAAGAAAAGGGGGGGAAGAGATGAAGAGGAATGAGAGGAAGGAGGCCGAAATAAGGATAGAGAGGAGGAGGCGGCGACACAAAGGGGGATAGGATAGGGTTTCGAATGGAGTGGGAAAGGAGGAAGGTGAAGAGGCGACGGCTGGAAAAGGGGTTAGGGGCGGCGGCGGCTTCAAAGGATTTAGGGTTGTTAGGCTTAGGAAGAGAGGGATTGGAGAGAAGAGAAAGGAGAAGATGGAGGCCAGGGTTTTGCAAAAAAAGGAAGGTAAAGGAGAAAGAGAATATTTATATGGGTGACTTAGGGTTAAGGTTAGGATTTGGATTTTCTATATAAATATATATTTTTAAAAGAGTTTTAATTACGAACAAAAAATAAAATAAAATAAAAATCAAAACCCACAATCTTTTGTATCATCGAATTTATTTTATTTATTAATATTACTATTATTAATATTATTTTTAAAACGTGAATGTGTTAAATCAAATTTTCAAAAAGAAGAGTCTTTGCATTTTCAAGAAAAAGAATTGAAAATCTGAAAAAATCGAACGTCGAACGTCGGGACAGAAAAACGTGTGATTTCCAAATATTTTTCTTTGGACAAAACGTATAATAATTCAGAATTACAAAATTACCCTTCGAATCCCAAGTAGAATACTCTCTACCTTAGCTTGTAAACTACCAAAACCAAACGGACAGTCTTGCCACAAAGACTCTGCTACCTCGAATCCTCAATCTGTACTGGTCTCTCTTCAAAGGTAACGTTCTCGTTGAGTTCTACATCCTCCCATTTAATCAAAAGCGACGATTCATGATAATACTTTTGAGGCATTGAGACATGAAAGACATTGTGCACTCGGGCGAGACGTGGAAGGAGTGCAAGTCTGTAGGCCACCTCCTCGATCCTCTCCAGAATCTCAAAAGGATAAAAAATATCGAGGTGACAGCTTACCTCGGCGCCCAAACCTCTAAATCCCATGATGAGGAGAAATTCGAAGGAAAACACGGTCTCCAATAGCAAACTCAAGTGCCCTCCTCCGACAGTCAGCATAACTCTTCTATCGGTTCTAGGCGGTCAACAATCTCCATCTGATCAGTCTCACCTACTCAGTAGTCTACCTGACTATGTTTGGTCCTGACCTCACTGTATCACTGGTCTCTGCTCAACATAAGGGTGACATGCACAATCTGCTATACAAGGCCTCGTGCGATGACATCTTGATACTTGATTGATAGTTGTTGTAAAAGAACTCAACCAAATGTAAGTGGCTCTCCAAACTACCGCTATGATCCCAAACACAAGCTCGGAGCATATCCTCTAAGATTTGAATAGTCCGCTCCAACTGACCATTTGTCTATGGGTGGAACGTTTTACTGAAACGCAACTGTGTGCTCAACTCTTTCTGCAAGCTCTGCCAGAATCGAGAGACAAACCTCGGGTCCCGGTCTGAACCAATTCACTTAGGTATACCGTGAAGTCTGACAACCTCTGTCCCAAAATAGCTGGCTCAAAGTCTCAAGAGGATCTGTCGTCTTCATGCCAATAAAATGGGCCGACTAAGTCAATTGATCCACTATGACCCGTACTACATCAAGTCTCCGAGGTGACCTCGGCAACTCAGTCACGAAATCCACAGTAAAATGATCACATCTCCAATCAGGGATCAGAAAAGACCACAACCTACCACTAGTTCTCAAGTGTTCTATCTTGACCTGATGGCAAGTCTAATAACGGGTCACGGACTCAGCCACTGACTTCTTCATGTTTCACCACCAGAACTGCTGAAGCAAATCAAGACACATATTTGAACGTCCCAAACGTACAACAAATCCAGAGTGATGGAAGTGCCGCAATACCTCTTCGCAGCACTGTCCTAACATGGATAAAAAAAGCCTCCTCTGAAAGGTCAAACCACCATCTCGCCTCATAGTCCATCCAAAAGGTCCACTGCCACTAGCCACAAGATCTCTCAACGCGATGTAGCTCTCATTTGTTTGCTGAGCTCTCAAAACTCTATAAAAAATCTCTGGCTGAACAATCATGCTGCAAAGTCTGGATGTTCTGTATCCTCTGATCAGACTCGACAAGGTTGCCATAGCCCTGCGACTCAAGGCGTTCGGAACTATGTTTGCCTCCTCGGGGTGGTAAGACAACACGAATTCGTAGTCACCCAAGTACTCTATCCACCGTCTCTACTCATGTTCAACTCCTCCTTTGTGAACATGTACTTTAGGCTATGATGATCTGAGAAAACCTCGAACCTCTTACCATACAAGTAGTGTCTCCATATCTAAGTGCAAAAACCACAGTCACTAATTCTAAATCATGAATAGGATAGTTCATTCCATGGGTTTTAAGCTGTCCTGACCATAAGCTACCACTTTTCCATCCTTCATCAGTACCAGCCCAAACCATCACCGGAAGCATCACAGTATACCGCATAACTAAGGCCTCTCTTTGGCACCAACAAAACTGGAGCGGAAGTCAAACTCTCCTTCAGCTTCTGAAAGGCCACCTCGCAAGTCTCGTCTCAGAAGAACTGCACACCCTTGCGAGTCAACCTTGTCATATGCGTCATGATCTTAAAAAAAAAATCCTTGATAAACGCAGATAGTAACTCGTAAGTCCTCAAAAAGCTGCGAATTTCAGTCACACTCTGTGGTCATTCCCAACTCAAAACATCCTCAACCTTAGCTGTGTCCACGACCACACCGTCAGCTGACGCCATGTGCCCAAGAAACTGAACCTCTAGCAACCAAAACTCGTACTTGTTGTATTTCGTATAGAGCTTGTGATCCCTCAAGACGTGTAGTATTGTTCTCAGATGCTGCTCATGATCCAACTCTGATGCTGAATATGTCAGATTGTCGATGAACACCCCCACAAACTAATCCAAGACGGTCTGATGATCTTGCCCATTAGGGTCATAAAAGTCGTCAGAACATTCGCAACCGCAAACGACATCACCACCATCTGGCGATAACTTGAATGAATGTTTATCCTTAAAAACATTGGGACCTCTCAATTGGTCAAACAGGTCATCAATCCCCGACAATAAGTACTCCCTTCTCATAGAGTCTCTAGCCATCAGCCAATAATCAACAAACAAACTCATGGGGCAATCCATTTCTTGGTCAACAAAGCCAGTGCGCTCCAGATAGGGCTTTGGGTCAATTGTAACCAAGAGACTCCATCTCTTTGAGTTGACTCTTCAGCTCCAACCCCTTTACAAGCACCACCCGATAATGAGTAATTGAAGCAGGTGTCGCACTGGGGGAGAAAATCCACAACAAAGCCTATCTCCTGATGTGGCGAAAAATCCAAGGAACTTCTCCGGAAGGACATCCGGAAACCCTCGGACCACGCGAGGCATCCCAACATCCGCCAACCCCAATTTGCTCCTAACTCAATCTAGCCACCAAACTACATAACTCTTCCATGCTCAAACTATAGGTTGCAAACCGCTTGGCAAACGCGTCCCCCATAATAAACTGGCCCATCACCCGCCAACAGCAACAATCCCGAGTAAACCTGAAGGAAGGACAAATAATCCATCCCCAAGATGATGTCAAACTCTGACACCTACAAAACTCGTAAACCAACCTCCAACGCTAATTTCAAAGGTCAAAATGCACGATTCACAGATCTGGTCCACCACCAGTGAAACTCAAGGTAAAAACAGAAGGGAGGCACTGGGAACAAGCAATACACCAGTCAAGAGTCAAGAAATACTCTCGTGCCTTGCTCAAGGCGTCGATCTCCCACACTCATACGTCGATATCGGACCGTACACAGGGCCCACCTGAGTCTTAACGATCAATCCTATCAGTTCAATTTACAAAAGCTCCTAACAAAGCCACAACTACCTCTAGCTATAACACTGGACCCGTGTGAGTCCAAGAGCCAAACATACAACCACTAGTTCGGTCCCCCAGGCACTCCTCGCAGTGCTAAGCCCAAAATGGGCCTAACTAACAACTCAAACATAACAAGCCCATCAACCTCTCATTGAATTCCATCGGTTATCTAAAGATTAAGCCTGTCGGACTCACTTTGTAGACTCCCATAGATTTCCAATGAATTTATCTCTATACCAAATAACCATAAGTGAGGCCCACAAAGGGTGCTCTGGCTCTCTAAACACGACCCCACAAACCCATGAGGGATAAACCTACAACAAAACCTCATCTCAACACTGGGACCTAGAACAATCTCACCTCAGCCACATGGAACGTGACAGGGAAGTCCATGTCCACCACAAGTGCCTCAACCGCCAGGACGTAACGAGTGAGTCCCTCGAAACACTCCAACACAAAATGACCAAACACTCGAACATAGCCCGAAGCCCCTGCGACTCCATTAAGGTGTTCAAGCCACTCTGAAAATGTCATTGGCACGCCTCTAAGGTGAGGTCCTCTCCTAACGTGGGTCCCACCGAGGATCACGTCCAACTACTTTAGGGAGTAGGACCAACATAACTCAAAACCTATGGAATCGCATCCCACATTTCCCATGATTACATCACGGTGCACCATACACTCTAACGAGTGATCGACCTTGCCACTGACTCACAGGCGAATTAAACGCCAGTCAATCTCAATTCGAGTGAGAGTCCACCACTAGACACAACTCAAGCAAATCAACGGAAAGATAGGGCATTAAGCACACCACACGAACCTAAGGTGTCTATGCACTACCCAGAACCCAGTTCAATCTACCCTATCACACAGGGGATAAACCTAATCTCTAGTTATCATCACATCCATTTCTAACCCATGCACAGTCCGAGAGTTGAACCGTGCTCTGATACCAACTATAACGCCCCGTTCCGCTACTGGCGCGTTATCTCTAAAATATCTCAAATCAACACAAAGAACGGATATCGGGTATATATATTTTTTAAAAATGGGGTAATTATCTCCCACTTAACAAACTGCAAGACCATAATGATAAGAGACATAACAAACAACCACAAACTGACCAAATATAGTCGTACTGTCATCTGAATAAAACATCATACAGAGAATTCATACCAAACAAGGACTTTTGAACTAAATATAAGCATGATAATAAAATCTCTAACTAGTATTACTGCTCCCCGGGCTTCTGCTCAAAGGACCCGCTTGCTCCTCCGCAATCGGAGTACCTGAAAGGTAAGGGGTGAGCTAACCAACCCAGTAAAGAGATAATGCATATCACATGTCAGCAACGTAAATAGATATCATATGCATGAATGCAAGAATATCATAATAACCGGGGTTCTCATATGTATGAGATCCAACTACACCACCAGCCAAAAATCCATCGACCAAATCCGAGATATCATCTCGGCAGCTCACATCGGGTCATCCAACAAACTCCAGTCTCCCTATCAATACAAATGGGAGACCACACAATACACAACCGCCTCAACCATCGGAATGCAACGGGGAAACCCGCATCCCCTATGGGGTCTCAACTACCAGAGCATAACGGGGAAGCCAATCTCAAGGGCAGGAACTTCAACCGCCGGAACGCAACAGGGAGACCCGCATCCCTTATGGGGGTCTCGACTGCCGGAGCGTAACGGGGAAGTCCTCCCAACAACCAAACTCATCTCATCATCATGAATGTATCACATAAGAAAATCCTCCCATGCATGCATATGGTATCATGATCATGTATGACAACACAAACATGTTCTGACATGATACCAATATCAACGATATGCCTCATCATGTGATCAACGACACATAACAGTGCTTAGACGCATACTTCTATATCCAACATGTGATTACATTTACATCTTATGCGTAAACACGTAATGCATCACAACATCTTCCAAATATTGTGTTCAACATCCATCTAACACTTGTCTCATTCATCATAATATCATATATGTGTTATGATTAAACACAAACATGTTTTCAACAATTTTCAAGCACCAATAATCATTCATTCAATCAGAATTTTTCATTAATTGCATATAATTGACATGGGTGAACCCGAATGGATCCCTTGCCACATATTCATTTCAATGGTTCCCTTACCGAGTGGCTTAATAAACGAAGGGTCTCATTCAGGTCATTCGATGTCTAAGGTTATAAGTTAAGAATGCGAATGCATGTTAAAACAGTGATAAGTCCCGTCACTTGTGTGCGTGCTTTTGAAATCCAAGCGATAAAACTGGCTGCAGGGTTGAAAGAAGTGATGCACGAGCTACTGGGCCTAAGAAGCTGGGGCGGATTTACAAAAAACTGGGACAGTCCTGAAAAACTGGGACGGTCCTGCAAAACTGGGTTGATCCCATAAATCCGGCAAAAAACGAGCTAGAAACAATCAAAGAACGATCCAAAAATGGGCTAGAAAAGCTTCAGAAGGGATCCCAAAACAAACTAGAAGCAGCCCAAAACTGGGCCTGGAACGGGCCCAAAACGTGCTTGGGCTGGGCCTAGAAAAGGGTCTAGGCCGGGCCTGAAAGTGGGTCAGGCTGCTGAGGTGGGCTGCTGGATTGGGCCTTGGTTGCACTGAGTTGGGCTTAGAGATTGGCCAACATCAGGTTGGGTCAGACTATTGGGCTGAAACTGTAGTTGGGCCGAGCTAGCCAAAGAGATGGTCCGGGTACAAGCTGGACCACAACGAACTGGGCCTGATTTGCTGGGTTTGGCTTAGGAATCACATACTCAGTCCAACTGAGTCAGATGAGTTGCTCAACTCAACTCGACTCAGTTGGGTCAAGAGATTAGGGTTTTAAGAAAGATAAGTGGAGAGGAAGAAAAGAAGAAGAAGGGAACCAATGGTGGTGGCGGCGGCTGTTGGGATTAGGGTTTCGGATGGATACTGAGGGAGGGAAAATAGAGAATGAACTGAGATAAGAGAGAGGAGAGTGAGAGAAGGAAGAAAAGGGAGGAAAGAGATGAAGAGGAGATGAGAGGAAGGAGGCCGAAATAAGGATAGAGAAGAGGAGGCGGCGACACAAAGGGGGATAGGATAGGGTTTCGAATGGAGTGGGAAAGGAGGAAGGTGAAGAGGTGGCGGCTGGAAAAGGGGTTAGGGGCGGCGGCGGCTGCAAAGGATTTAGGGTTTTTAGGCTTAGGAGGAGAGGGGTTGGAGTGAAGAGAAAGGAGAGGATGGAGGCTAGGGTTTTGCAAAACAAGAAAGGTAAAGGAGAAAGAGAATATTTATATGGGTGACTTAGGGTTAAGGTTAGGATTTGGATTTTCTATATAAATATATATATTTTTAAAAGAGTTTTAATTGCGAACAAAAAATAAAATAAAATAAAAATCAAAACCCACAATCTTTTGTATCATCGAATTTATTTTATTTATTAATATTACTATTATTAATATTATTTTTAAACCTTGAATGTGTTAAATCAAATTTTCAAAAAGAAGAGTCTTTACATTTTCAAGAAAAAGAATTGAAAATCCGAAAAAATCGAACGTCGAACGTCGGGACAGAAAAACGTGTGATTTCCAAATATTTTTCTTTGGACAAAACGTATAATAATTCAGAATTACAAAATTACCCTTCAAGTCTCCATACTCGAAAACAAGTAAACTGGGGCCCGCCTTAGGACCCACACTCTCCCAATGCCACCAAAGTCCCGTAACAGCTCAGAGATCCGAAAGTCTCCTAAAAAGAATCGGGAAATTTCGGAACGGGTCATTACAACTGTAATTGGTGTAATACCTTGACCCTGTTTAGTACTTAATTATGTATTAATTAACCGTTGATTTTGATTAGTGAACTGTTGATGTGAGAGACTAACAGGTTGTTTGTATTTTGAGTCAATGTTTGACTCGATCCGAGTTTGGAGTCTGTGGACCCAACTTGTTAAATGCAGCGGCAAAGTTGAAATTGTTCGAACCTTTCTCCAGCTGAGAACTTTAAAAAATATCTATATTTGAAAAATTGTTTATCTAAAAAATTTGAATCTCTAAAAGTTTGTTTATATTTTAAATTCTAAGTTTATAATGTTTTATTTAGAGTGTTGCTAATTAAAGATTTTACAAAGTATTATTTTAAAATTTGAAACTTGACATTATATGATTTTAAATGTTTAAATTATTTAACTATTTAATTGGTTTAGTGAAGTTTTGGAAATACCCATGTTAAGGGAATGTATTTTAAAAGTGTATTTTAAGAAGTTTAAATTATTCTAAGCCATAGAAGTTATATGGTTTTAATTTTATTTTTTTGAGTTTTATTTTTAAAAAAAATGATGATGCATTTAAATTTGTCAAAAAAGGCTACCAGCTAGATGTAGCTAGGCAATGCCATGCCATGTCTAGCCACACCACTGTCCCTTTAAAAGAAGAGAGGAGGTGAGGAGATGAAAGAAAGGAAAAAAAAAAAAGGTCTTAACACTTTCTCTCCCTCTCCCTCTCCTTTCCATCGGTTTCCATTCTTCTTTTCCTCATCCTTTTCTTTCCTCCACCGTTTCAAACAAGCAGCAACTCTCTTTGGAGTTTTTCCCCGCGTATCGCTCGGGGTGTTCAAACTTCGTCATTTTTCCGTTGATTTTCGCAAGTAAAATATGAAAATTTATCTATTCAAACTTTTAGGAACTCAGGGACTATTCTTTTTGTAAATTAGTATGGTCTTAAGCTTCAAATTTGAATTTTTAGAATTTAAGGAAAAATGGCTCATTCCTTTAATTTTTCAAAATTATCTTATAAATTGATTTTTGATAGAGTTAAAAACTTGATTTTTGTAAATCTAAGTTAAATAGGGGAAAGATTAACCCCAAATTAACTTTGCGTGTTTAAATTTCTGCAATGGGTATTTACTTTACTGTACTCTCTAGGCCTGCCTCAATACATCCTCATGCTCCTATCTAGAAGACAATACGAGAATGGCCTGAGCATTGTACTTTACTACACTGTACCCTTTGGGCCTCTCTCAATATATTTCCATGGTCAATTCCAGAAAACAATACAAGGGAATGGACTGAGTAAATTCCATTTTCTTTTTATTCTGTGTTTTGGATGGTTGACATCTGACATTCTAACTTAATGAAGTAGTAACACTTAGGTGACTCAATGACATTACTCGATTTTTCGGACGGAAGTCTTATACATCTACTTTTTTTATTACTTTTAGTATGTTTTAATTTAAATGAATAATCATGGATCTCATATAGACATTTGGAGAAATTTGCAAGCTGGAAAAGGTGAGGAGACTAAACTTAACCCATATATTGATTTAAATTTACGTGGATATGTTGTGTAGCATCCAATAATGGTGAATGCGTTGTTATTATAAATGCATTTTTATTGTGAAATGCATGGGTTTATTATGCATATGATTTTACTACTTGTGATATTCCTTTGCTAACAGGATTATACAGGTGATAAGTGTGAATATTCTAAGTTGATTAACTTGGATTTAATACTAGTGGATAGTAATTGTAAATTTTCCATGTTTATGGAATTCTGTTATTTGTATAAGTCAAGCATGTACACGTGCGTACCTGTTGAGTCGGTCAAGCTCTTACAAGATGCTGCATTCTGTCTGTTTTGACTTAATGCAATCGACGTTGAGTGGGATACCTCATCAGGGTTGAATGGGATACTCTGGACCAATACAGCTGAGGTTGAGTCGAATACCCTGGTGCGAGTCAAGTTTAATTTTGAACTTTGAAAATTTGAAAAGAACAGTTGTCATATGTTTTGTTAATTATTTAATGCATTGTTTATTTATCGTGTGTTATACCCATGACATTATGAGTTCTCTTCACTGAGCTAATAACTTACATGTACCTCAATGCAGGACAAGATCTGGAGATAGCGGAGGATCCCTCTGCAGTGCCTGAGCTGTGGAATCCCTGGATCCCCACTAATGTTTTGATATTTATGAATATATATATATCATGGTGTGTTTTTGCTCCATCGTGTATGTTATAATCTAAGTTTTCTTTATCTTGTGTGGTTTTATCCTTGGGCTGAGGCGAGTCCATGGTTCATGAACTTGTAAATCTGTGTTTGTAAAAAAAAAAAATTTGGTCACGTTCCAGGCCCACTTCCCGAATCAGGTCGTGATAGGTTTGTATCAGACCTTACGTTCAGCTTCGGACTGTGATTGGTCTTTCATGCTTAGAATGTTGTTTGGATATGAGTTGGGTGTGAGTTTTTAGTGTTACCCTTATATTTGATTATTTAACTCCCTTACTAACTGTTGTTTTGTTTTTGGACAGAGATGTCTGAAAAGAAAATACCAGCTCAGGAAATAGGGAAAGGGACCCAGGAAAACCCTGCGACATTGTATTCCTCATCCAGTGAGTCGAGTATGCTAGTTTGGACACTAGATTCACAACCCTGTGATGTTGAAGTTATAGAGATTTCTTCGACCACTTCCTATGAGCCTTTTACCCCGTCTCATTACCGATCTTCTTCATACTCATGGTCCAATGCTGGAAATGAAGAACCTGAAGTTACTTCAGAGCATGAATCCCTAATTAATCAAGAACTTGTAGCAAATCCTGAACCGGTGATTCAACCAGTACATGCACCAGTTGTTGACCCAGAACCTCATGTTCCTCACCCAAGTTATAGAGTACGAGTTCCATTATGTAGTAATTATCATCAATTCGGACATAGTTGCACCTTCTGTTCGTATCCTTATAACTACCAATGCTCCATTTGTGGCCTTGCCAGATACACTGAAAACGACTGCTATTATCCATGAGGAAGAGAGATCATGGGTGGGATTTGTATTTTGTAAACCCTTTGATTATAGTGAAATTCTTCGTGTGTTGCCGCGGATGTAGGCTTCTGCCGAACCACATAAATTGTGTGTTTGTGTGGATGATTCGTTTGTTTGATTTTGATTTTTGCTTCCACTGTGATTTGGGGATTATTAAAAATCCCAACAATCTTTAATACTATTTTAATGTTGGAGTTTTATTTTGAAGAGAAAAAATATACTAGCATGACACTTGAAGAAAGACAATGTACTAAAGATAGATAGGATGCACTTGACTTAACAGGAATCTAAAAAGAACCAAATAAAAGAAATTGGTACAATTCCATACTTATTAAAAAAAATTATAATCTATATTATAATTTTTGTTAATAACTTTATCATCATCATTAAAACCACTTATCACAATCATTAAAACCACTTATCACATTTATTTGAAGACTGTTAATACTATTCTGCTAAAATCTATATCCACCATTTTCCAGCAATCTACCATATCTTTGTCCTTCTAACCAAATTGTTAAAAGTCATCATCTTTTCCTAAGACTTTTTCTTCATTCTTGTACTTACATTCTTCAATTTTTCTATAAGAGATCTTACTTAGGACTTCTAATTTAAATACCATTTTTTCTATACATGGGATACCATATTGTTTAAGCATCAAAGTACCTTTGGATAAAATATCCGTTTGCAAGTCTCTCCATCTACTCCATTAATTGAAAATAAACTATTCCATGACATGGTAAATTGTGAAAAAAAATTGGAGTGCATAGTGATCTATCAGTATTCAGTAGGATGCAATTTCTCCAACAAAACAGAAGGGTTGTTCATCATTAAATACTTGAAAAATTAGTTGTACTACAAAGTTGTATTTGTTAAGTTTAAAGTAATGATTTTAGATCATGAACATAAAAATTCTTTAACAAAATAAACTAGTTCCACAAATTAATGACTAAAAATGCTTAATTACTTTAAGTTTAGATGATAAAATAATTTGATAAATGCATCTTACGACGGTATTTCAGTAGTCCCACAAACATTCCCCACTATTGCAATAAAACATTCTACAAAAATATTCCCTCCATAAGTTAAGCATAGTCTTTAATGGCATGTAAAAACGTGGATGCCTTTAGATGAGTATCTTACGAAATGTCTAAACATTTTGAATGCACAAGTGCGGCTGCATTTGGATGGAGGGTAAATTTTTAGAAGGGTGTATCTAGGGGTAAGAATATTCAAAATGAATACCCTTTGTATGAAAGAAATATTTAAAAAGTGAGAAAAGGGAGTAAAGAAGGGTGTTATCCCATTACCCCCAATTACCAAACAAAGGGAATGGGGGTTTATCCTCCATCACCCCTTTATCCCCAATTCAAATGCAATCGTGTGGGGCAATGTTATCAGAACCCGACCGGTCCGCGGTCGAACCTTCGGTTTGACCATGAACGTCTAGTTCACGGTCCGGTTCAGCAGCAAAATTGACTGTGTTAAAAACCCGTAGAAACCCGTGCTGAACCGCGAGTTATCACTTTTTCATTATTGACCCGCAACCCGTAACCCGTGATTTGCCAAGATATGTTCTATTTTTGTATCTTACCTCCTTTGTTTTTATTAGCATCACAAGTGGGAAATCCTTCCCAACACAATGTGCGACAAGTCTAGACGTCCCTTCTTCCTTCACACTCCCTTCCTATGTAGAAGGCCAGAAACGTTCCTTATATCATAATTTTTTTTTTTGGAAAAATCCTTCCATCATAATTGTTATAAACATAGCATGATAGATAATATTAAGCTATTTTAAAATATGGTAGATAATATTGAGATATTTTAAATTATTATGCCAAAAATTATTACATAATATAGAAATATATATTCAATTAATATCACCCATATTTTATATATTTTATAATTAATTAAATATTATTATACGTTGATATTTTGTAATTTGAGTGAATGTAATAATTTCATATTGATTATTATAAATAATAATTTTGTGGTTAAAATTTTATTTCAACTCATTAATTAAATCTTAATTAATAATTCAATGTTATTTAAAATATTTATATTGATACGGGTTTGACCGGGTTTGACTATGATTGAACCCAGTTGAACCTTATTTAACCCAACCTTTCTCGAAAACGGTTCAGTAGACGGTCCGGTTCTGATAACATTGGTGTGGGGTGTGAAATTTGGAGGTTTATAGTACTCTGATTATATGAAAAAAAAAATGCACCAAATTGCACTAAAGTCACTCCAAATGGGAGTAAATTGAAATTTTATAAAAATTTGAGGCATTCCATGAAGAGTCAAATGAGTTAGCGCTTTGTAAAAGCGGTTTTTAGAATGGGACTATTTGATTTGAAATCTTGAATCGACAGTATTAGTCTAGAACCTTCTTAAAACCATAATCCAAATGCTATTTAAATTATTTAAATAACTAAAGCCTATCCATCCAGCCATTAATGATGAGGATCATTTTCAATTATTGATGTGTTTATAAAATTTTATGATGCAGCTTCACTTGGATGAAGAGAGCAAGAAGTTCGGCCATAGTAAAGGGTTAGAAAAATTCAGCCTAGGCTGCGAAATTATAGGATTTCTGAGAAAAAAATTTGGCGCCCTATATAGACACCTAATTTCTTGCCTCTATACACCCAATTTTTAAAAATTGGTGGAATTACCATTCTAACCCTCCGTGTTCTATCATCTGAACAAACTGTCACTTCATTTTCAGTTCGTTCGGATGAATATACTCGTCCGAACGAACTGTTAGTGTAATTTCTGTTCGTTCGAATGAATATACTCATCCGAACGAACAGATCAGTGCAATTTCAGTTCGTCCGTTCGAATGAATTTATATATGTTCATTCGTTCGAATGATCAGTTTTAATAATTCAAACGAATGAACATATATAAGTTCATTCGTTTGAAAGATCAGCTTGGATATATCCTAAAAATAGTATGTTCCTTTGATGAGTAAACAATATGACATGATAAATGTCAAAGAATGCTGGAGTAAATGTGGTGCACAAGACACACAATGTGACTAGTAAATATCAAAGAATGTTGGAGTAAATGTAGTGCACAAGACACATAATGGAACATGGTAAATGTTAAAGAATGCTGGAGTAAATGTGGTGCACAAGACACACAATGTGATATGGTAAATGTCAAAAAATACTGGAGTAAATTTGGTGCACAAGACACACAATGGAGAGCTAGTTCTGGAGATACCAAGTATCAGTCAGTAATTCCTCAAAGATATTTTTGCAACTCCTGCAGAATAGGTTATTGGTGTGCTATTTCAGATTCTGTCTTGAAAAATGAAAGAACTGTCATGTTTGTTGATAGATTTCAAAGCAAAGCAGCTGAATATGAGGATGCAGTCAAAACATGGGTCAAGTCTGAAGAGGACAAACTTGAAGAATATGAAGATGTAGCAAAAACATGGGCAAAGTCTGAAGAGGACAAACTTGAGGAATATGGGGATACAGTCGAAATATGAGCCAAGTCTAGAGAGAACATGTTTGAGGAAGTGAATGAGAAGGCACATTCGTTCGAATGATTCTAAGTGATCATTCGAACGAATGAACATATATAAGTTCACTCGTCCGAACGAACACATCAGTGTATTTCAGTTCGTTTGGATGAATATACTAATGTGAACGAATTGAAATTACACTAATGTGTTCGTTCGGATGAGTATATTCATCCGAATGAACTGAAAAAGAACTGACAGTTCGTTCGGATGAATATACACGGAGGGGTAGAATGGTAATTTCACCCGAATTTTTGAAATCGGGTGTGTAGAAGCAGATTTTCCGGGAGTCTATATGGGGCGCCAAAAAATTTCAACACAAAATTCTCAGATTAAAGATAAAATTTCTCTCTCTAAAAAATGAAGTTAGAGATGAAAAAAAAATCAATATTTTGATAATCCAAAAAACTAATCTAAATCTGGCTCAATTTTGATATTGGAGCCCAAATTCGATTCAAGAACCATTTACTCAGAAAGGAAATTTAAAAGGTCCAAAACTCACAAAGGATAATTTTCTCTCCAAAAAATAATGATCAAGGGCTTCAAGACTTTGAAATTTTCAAAATTTAGAATTTGCAATAATTAATTTAATTGCAAGAAATGAAAATTGAAATTGCATAGATTAATTAAATTGCAAAATTAAAATATAATGAAATTCGAACATAAAACTAGAACTCCCCACAAATTGGAGAGAACCCAAACTTTGCTTCAATTCAATTCAAGTTAATAGAATCCTCTATAATGGTCGACCATGGGTCTATTTATAATGTTTACTATGCAAAAAAAAAAAAAAAATCCCACAAGACCTGCACGCCCAATGGTTTCGTACTTCCCTTTTTTCAAATTCCAGTTCTTCCAGTCACATGTTGACATGTGGAAGAATAAAAATCAAAGAAAATCTTAGAGCAGATGTCACACAATCCTTGCTGAATTTGTTATGGGAAGTTAGTATAAAGCAAATTTCCTAAAGTCCATGGTTAAAGAATCTTGTGAGGTAATTGGAAGAAATTCAATCCCGCAGTTTTTACTTGTGCTTCACTTTTGGACCGCTTCATTGGGTCAAATCAAACCTAAACTGAGAATTTGTGGACTTGACCCATTACCATAACCCATGAGTCATTTATTTGAGTGATTGTGGCCCATTGGACAATTTAATGGGCCTCTCTTAAAGCCTCCAAAATTTAGTATTCTCTCAATGCCATCTCCAGAACATTTTCAAATTGGTCTTCAATTAAATCTTCATCTTCCATGATGGCCTCATCAGTTTATAGGGAGCTCTAATGGCTCATTAACCAAATTAATTCAAACTTTAGAATATCCGTCCTCGAGTTCTCATTTTCAGAGTATCTTCTAGGCTAGACTAAAAGCAAACTTTGGCGTAGGAACATGATGAAAACATCAACAAAAAAGGTGTAATATGTATCTTTGAGCCTACTAACCAAAACTTGAAAAAACGTGATTGCAAAGTTAACTTTGAAGCTACATCCTCAAAGAAAATAATAGCTTGAGAAGTTTTTGCACGCCAAATCAAAAGAAGTCTACAGGCTGTGTTTGGATGAAGGGTAATTTTACAAGAATAATCCCTCACATGGAATCACCTTTGAATATCCCAACCTTCAATAAGGTATTAAAAAAAGTGATAAAAGAAATGATTTTTTGAATTTTTATCCACACCTGAAGTAATTTTTGAGTTATCAAACAAGACAGAATCACCCCCTTGCTTCCATCCGAACGCAGCATAAATGATCAATCATACTCAAAATTTGAACAATCATTATTGAGCAAGGAAACTTACCATCTTGTTGCATACGAGCAGCAAATACTCCTCGGTAATTGAAAAATGAAGAATTGACACCCATGTCCTAAAATGACTTAGAAATGAAACATTTTATCTTTTTCATACATTTTGGGTACCAAAGCCAAAATTCTTAATTTCTGCAAAATCAAAGCATTTGTTTCCCCAAACTGTTGAATATATTAGAATTAGGATTCTAGTTTAGGTTAATTTCTATTAAGAGATGTATTTCAGTTAAGATAAGATTAGAAGTGTAATAGCCCTAGGGTCGGCTAGAGGATATATATAGATGTGTAATACTCCTTATTGAATACAGTTTCTCAATTTCTAACATGGTATCAGTCAAACCACGATCCTGACCAGAGAGAGTAGGTTTCAACGAGAGTTTTTCTTCTCTCCCTCTGCCAATGAGATTCCTCGGGCAGACGGAGGGGACGTTTGTGCCCTTGCTTTGCGGTGTTTGAGGTTGATTTTCTGCCCAGTGCGGCCGTCTTCCAGATCTGCACACAGCTCCTCTGTGATCAAATCCCGACTACAGCAGATTTCGTTTTGCAGCCTTCAATCTCCCACCGCTTCCAGTCCTCATCTCCGGGCCGTGTTTCCTCTTCCGCACTGGACGAACCACTGCAGCAGCTTCAGATCTCGTTCGCACCCAGATCTTTGCAGATCTCGCCCCACCGATCTCAGTTTTGCCTCTTCTCAGGCGAGTTTGCTGCTCTCCATCAGCGTTAGATCTAATAACCCAGATCGCGGCTTCGACTTTGGCAGATCTCGAATATGTGGTACTGGCGGCTTTACAGTGTGCTTGTTTCTCAGCTCTGCAACGTCTCTCCCGCCGCATGAGCCACGGTTTTCGCCTACTTGCATCCCAACACCCTGTTTGCCTTCTTGGTCCAGTGATCGGACTTCCCAGATCTGCTGAATCTGCCAGATTCACAACTCAGCAAACCCAACTGTCCCTTTGCAAGCCCGCACAACCCAGCTCTGCGATCTTGCATCTGCACGCCGATAGCTTCACCTTGTGCCCATCTCCTGCTACTGATCTTTGGCTGTCTCTTAGGAGACCCGTCTTTGTTCTATTGGTTGTCGCCCCCAAGCTCCATTGCCCATTGCTGGACCTGATCTACAGCAGAGTGCTCTCTTCCTGCTCTCCGTCTTCGCCTTCTGATTCGCCCACCAAATATGCTCATGTTGTCTTACTGTATCAGATCTGCACTATGTATCAACACCGACCCAGATTTGTAACCCAACCCTTCAACCCGTGCTCTCGTTCGACCTTCTCACAGATCTCTGATGTGCATCACCGGCACCACCCTCCAGGCCAGCATTTTGCTTGATTTGCTGACTCTCATATCTGCCCCCTTTCAGCCCTTCACTTGCAGTCACCGCCTCTACATCCACGCCGTTCGTATTCGCCCATTCGCCCCTGTTCACCACCAGTTCAGCCCAGATCCAGGACCATCCTTCGCCTGCATCGCCATTCACCTCCGCACCAGTGCCAGTTTGGAATCGTTTGGAGCCTTCCTAGTTGCTGTTAGCTGCCCAGATCTTCCATTATGCCCGGCCATAGCACCGGCTCTAGCCTCCTCTCAGTTGACAGCACAGTTGCACCTGCCGCCTTGCCACCACTGTGTTTGGGCGATTTCTCTTGCAGAGAACATCGTCTCTGGAATTTTTGAAGGTCAAATTGTTTCAAACGAAAAATTGACATCTGTTGTGGTGTTTCTTATCAACATCTTTTTGGTTATAGAGAAAGTTTCAACCCCTCTATGACAGATTGTTTCGACCCAGTAGCACCTGAATTATTTTGCTTCGTCCACCTTCCGCCTTTATTTTGTTCAGTTCTTGCATTTCAATTCGTTGCTGCACCTGCATGCTTTTGCCACTTGGTTCTCCATGACTTTCTTTGCTTCCACCCGAAAAAAAAAAAAGGCTTTTTATCAGTTTGTCCCTACATTTGGTTTCAGGGAAAAAAAAAAACCAAAGCTTTTTGTCAGTTTGTCCCTACATTTGGTTTCAGTTTGTGAGAATGCCCTTGGTTCTTTCTTTTGTTTTCTCTTGGTCTCTTTCTTCTTCTCCGATCTCGATTGATCTTGATTTGCATCATCTCATTCAATTGATTTGCATTTGTTTCCTCTAGTCTTCGTCTTGTATCTGGACTTTGACCTAGCCCTTTTGTGGTCCAGTTTTGTGGCTGATTTGATTTCATTGGGACCCTTTGCATTCGTTTGGTACCTTTTGCCGCCGTTTGGCACTTTGTCTCCTCCGTATGCAGCCATATATTGGAGGATTTGGTTTCTTGATTTGATTTCTTGCTTTCTCTGGAGTTTGTAGCATTCTTGCACTTTAGCCTTTTGTTGGCTTTGGAATTGGAATTTATTCTTTGGAATTGGAAGTAGCATTAGTATTGGCGGCATTGGTATTGACATTGGCATCTGCATCGGCATTGATTTTGCAAGTAACTTTGGACCTTTTCTTTAGGTCGCAGCACGTGGAAGGGGGGAGAGTTGGAGTGGGAGAGTTGGAGTTGGAGAGTTGGAGTATGTTCAGCATCAGTTTTATAACTTGTAGCACACGTGGAATATTGGTTCAGTTTTGGTTGGCTTTGTCGGTACGTCTTCACCATTGATTTGCTTCCGCTCAACTAGATGGCGTCAGTCGACACTTGATTTATCTGGTTATTAGTTTTTTATTTTGTTCAATAATTGTAAACTCAAAGTGATGAACCACTTGAGTTTAAGAGGGAATGTTGAATATATTAGAATTAGGATTCTAGTTTGGGTAATCTCTATTAAGAGATGTATTTGAGTTAAGATTAGATTAAAAGTGTAATAGCCCTAGGGTCGGCTAGAGGATATATATAGATGTGTAATACTCCTTATTGAATACAGTTTCTCAGTTTCTAACACAAACATCAAATTTTTTTTGGAACAATCCTCCTCATTCTCTTTCCGTCTCAAATACAAACCATTAAAATGCCTCGCCATGCTACAATATCTTCTTCCATGGTTTTAATTGATGAACTTACAAATAACGACAACCCACACCATCCTGTTTTTGAAGAAAGAGACAGATTTGATTTTCCCAAGGCCCACATTTGTAAGGGAGATCTCGAGGATTGATCACCTAGAGGTCCCAAAGATCATATTGAAGGACTTCTAGAAGAATAAAGTAGCAAGCCCCCAATCCACTAGAAATTGGAGCACTGAGCTTGGAAAAAGTCCAATACAAGTTATTCCAGCTATGGAAGGAGATGGAGAGTTATCTCATGTCAATAATGTATGAAACGAAAAAGTGATAGGTAAAAAAATGTAATAAAGTAGTTCTCAAGGAAATTTGCCTAAGCCTACTTGGGGAAGTTTGCTTGAGGAAGTCCTCAAGGAAGTTTGTCCTAAGAAGTCTATTTGAAGAAGTTTCTTAATGAAGTCTCTCGAATAAAGACTGTTTGAGGAAATATCTCAGGGGAGTCCTCGAGGAAGCCATCTTTCATCCTCAAGGAAAGGGTTCTCTCCTAAAGTTTATGGAGTAAGGACACGTGCACATGTATAGTGTTAGATTAGGCTTATATTACTTGATTATATTATTTATATAGGGGTAACTTAGTCATTTTATTCATGTTCATTTAGGGTTTACCTTGTATATATTATTGTCTTAATCAATGGTAAAACTAAGGTTTATTGGATTGTAATATGGTATCAAGAGCCTGAGGTTTCTCGTGGGACGGTTCAGCAACCCAGATCACGGTTGATTTTTCGTTTTGAGTTTCGATTTCGGTTTCGGTTCTTAGCCTCGCATCAGCCGCATCTGCAATCAGATCACAGTTTCGATTTTCGGTTGATTTTGTGCTCGCCGATCGCTGCCCTCTGTCTCTGCACAGCCTCGTTTTGCCGTCTTCAGATCTGTCGGACGCCTTTTCCCTATTTTCAGATCCGCCTGAGTTCTGCAGCGTGCCGAGTGGCCGAGATCTTCTCAGATCCGGCTTTCGTCTCAGATCCGGCTTCCGTCACCATCTCTCAGATCAGTCTCTTTCGTCACCATCACTCACGGTATCGGACTCACTTGATCTTCGGCGTCAGACTCACCAGATCTGCGCACCAGATCTCGATTTCTGGCCGTCTTCTTTGGCGTTCCCTGATCTGGTCTTTTTGCCTCTGCTGTACTTCACTTTCCTGCCTGTCCCTTGGCCATCCATCGCCTGAGCTCACGGTTTCTGATCGGTTTCTCCAATCGGATTCACTACTTCAACCGTGTCTCTGCTTCTGCCTTTGCCACTGCCACTTCCGTATCTGCTGCCTGCCGTCGCCAAGATCTTCTTTGCAAACGCTGCTCTGTTTTTTGGCACTCCAGATCTGACATCTCTGCGCCGGACCTCTGATCTGAGGAGATTTCTTCACCGATTTGGGCGTGACTCACTGTTCACCGCGGCCATTTCAGCCGACGATCTCCTTCCTCTATTTGTATTTGCCCTCTGCTGAGTTTGGCACTCGTCCAGCTCTTGTGTTTTGATCCCCCTCTGCAACTGCCCTCCGCTGTCAACCCCTCTTATTTGGTGTTTTTTGAGGACACGTTGGATTTTTCTGGCTTCTTGTGTTGGTGGTGAGGGATTCACAATGGCCGGTGAACGTGATGATTCCCTCCAGGCAATTAGTGTGAAGCTCACTGACAACACATATACTTATTGGGCATATGTTATGAGAAATTTTTTGACCGGCAAGAACATGTGGGGTTATGTCTCTAGGGATATTGTTCCTCCTACGAACCCCAAGGTTGCTGACGAAGCTGCTTCACTGGTTACTTGGACCACCCGTAATTCTAAAATTATCACTTGGATCAATAATTCCGTTGAGCTCTCCATTGGGATGCAACTTGCGAAGTTTTCTACCACGAAAGAGATTTGGGATCATTTAAAAAGACTGTATACGCAGTCCAACTTCGCTAAGCGATATCAACTTGAGAATGATATTCGCTCAGTTAGACAGGGAGATATGAGCATTCAACAGTTTTATTCAGTCATGACTGGCTTTTGGGATCAACTTACATTAACTGAATCCGCAGGCCTCAGTTCCGTTGCACTTTATTGTACTTATAGAGAACAAGGGCAACTCGTTCAATTTTTTACTGCTCTTTGAGATGACTTTGAAGCACTTCAGGGCTCTATTCTTCATCGTAATCCCCTTCCTCTGTTGATGCAGTGGTTCACGAACTCCTAGCTGAAGAAGTTCGTTTGAAGTCACATGGCGACAATCGTTTTCTTTCTCTGCCTAGTCAGACTGTTTTCGCTGTGCCATTCCGGTCTTCATCTAGCTCACAGAGTCGACAGCGTCAAGGTGGGAGAGTTGGAACTGCTGATTGTCGTTACTGTAAATAAAAAGGTCACTGGAAGGCCCAATGTCCTTTGTTATTGAGAAGCCAGCAACAACAACAACAACAAGTCCCGCTTCCTAAGCCACATCGTACCGCTACTATTGTTTCGTCTGGGGATGCGACATCACCTTTGCCTTCTTTTGTTTCCACACCAGCGAATGCAGCATCACTTTCGACTCATTCAGCATTGTATTCTCTAGACTCATTCAGCATCTTCAGGTATTTCACCTTCTACCTGGGTCTTTGACTCCGGAGCTAATCATCACATGACTCATGATGTTGATTTATTCACATCGTTATCTCCTTCTTCTTCACATGTTTCTGTCTTAACTGCCAATGGTGCTTCCTTGCCCTTGGCAGGGATTGGTTCCATTATGTCCTCTTCTTTGCATCTTTCTGATATTTATTGCATACCTCATCTTACTCTGAATAATCCTTGATTTTACCATTGATTGAGACAATAATATATACAAAGTAAACCCTAACATAAATATACATAAAAGACTAAGTTACCTCTATACAACTAATATAAGTCTAATCTAACACCCGCTGTCAAAATAACGAAGTAACAGTGATAAGCATCGAGAGTTTTCTTAGAAGAAATGCAAAGCGTGAAATAGTATGAGACTTCATGAAGAAGTCAGCCAGCTGCAATGTAGAAGGGACAAATGGAAGAGAAACAGTGCCAAGCTGAAGATGATGACGCACAAAGTGACAATCCAACTCAATATGTTTAGTACGCTCATGAAAAATGGAGTTATGTGCTATTTGAATAACACTCTTATTATCACAATACATAGGCGTGGGTGCACAGAGAGAGACACCCATGTCTGCAAGTAACCAACGAAGCCAAACAATCTCAGTTGCGGTAGAAGTCATAGCCCTATACTCAGCTTCAGCAGATGAACGAGCAACAGCATCCTACTTCTTGTTTTTCCATGAAATGAGAGAGTCACCCAAGAAAACACAGAAGCCAGTAGTAGATTTGCGATTAGAAGGATCACCTGCCCAGCTAGCATCAGAGAATGCACGGAGCTTCAAAGTAGAGGACGAAGGAAATAACAAACTCTGATGTAAAGTGCCTCGAAGATATCGCAAAATATGAAGAACGGCTGCCCAATGAACAGTGGTTGGTGAAGAGATAAACTGACTCATAATATGAATGGCATAGGCAATGTCAGGCCACGTAATGGTGAGATAAACTAAACTTCCGACTGTAGTGCGATATACTGTTGGATCGGACAAAGGCACACCATCAAAGGAAGTGTAATGAACATTAAGCTCTAAAGGAGTTGCAACCGGTCTGGGTTAGAAATACGAGCTCTGCGAAGAACATCTGCAGCATACTTAGATTGAGAGAGAAGATAGCCCTTCGGTGAAGAGGCAACTTCTATTCCAAGAAAATATCGCAAGGGCCCCAAGTTTTTCATGTCAAACTTGTTGTGCAACTGTAACTTTAACAGGGCAATACCATCAAGATCATCACCTGTCAAGATCATGTCATCAACATACAAAAGTAGAAGGATACAACCAGTAGAGGTGGAGCGAACAAATAAAGCAGAGTCATGAGCACTGGAGTGAAAGCCAAAAGACTCAATCACTTTGGAGAACTTGTCAAACCATGCACGCGGTGCTTGTTTGAGACCATATAAGGCCTTTCAAAGTCGGCAAACATCCCCAGGACGATGAACAACACCTGGAGGATGAAGCATATAAACCTCTTCAGAGTGATCACCATTCAGAAATGCATTTTTAACATCCATCTACTACAAATGCCATTGACGAACTGAAGAAATTGCAAGTAAAGTGCGAACAGAGGTCATTTTCGCAACAGGGCAAAAGTCTCATCGTAATCAATACCATATTCCTGACTAAAACCCTTAGCAACTAATCGAGCTTTATATCGCTCCACAGAACCATCAGACCTGGTCTTAATCTTATACACCCATTTGCAACCAATTGCACGTTTGGTGGGAGGAAGATCTGCCAACTCCCATGTACCAGTCTTGTGTAATGCAGAAAGTTCCTCATCCATTGTCTGTTGCCATAAAGGATCACAAATAGTCTCCTTATAGGAGGTTGGTTCAGAAAGAGTATGAATGGATGTAAGAAACGAAGAAAATGAAGATGAATAACATGAATAAGCAAAGTCATCAAAAGAATAACCAAATCGAGTAGGAGGCTTACGGATTCGTGGAGGGTAACGAGAAGTAGCAAGATCCTCATCAGCAAAGGTCGAAGGGGAGGCAGCTGTAGGAGAGGGAGGAGAAATATCTATAGAATGGAAAATTTCAACAGGAGTAGAAGAAATAGAAGGAACAGAGTTAAGCAAAGCAAATACATGATCAAACACAGACAAATCATCAATATGAAAGAAGGGATCAATATATAGAAGCTCAGACAGACCAAGAGTGCTAGAATGTGAAGGAACATAATAGAAAGGAATATGTTCAATAAAAGCAACATGACGTGAGACATACAATTTCTGTGCAGTGGGATCATAACAGTGATATCCCTTTTGACCCTCACCATAACCAAGAAAAATACACAGTGCAGACCGGGCAGATAATTTGGTGCGCTCATTGTGCGGACGAAGGACAAAACATGCACAACCAAAAACTTTCAAGAAGAAATAGTCTGGAATTTTGTCATATAAACGTTCAAATGGGGATTTGCCAGAAGCGATAGCAGAAGGGATTTTGTTAATCACATGAGTAGCGGTGAGAACCGCTTCTCTCCAAAAGAGGCTAGGAACACTAACAGAGAGTAACAGAGATCGAGCAGTTTCAATGATGTGCCGATGTTTTCTCTCTGCAACCCCATTCTGCTCAGGAGTGTCAGTACAAGAGGACTGATGAACAGTCCCATCTGAGGCAAGCAAATCAGAGAAAGCACCAGAGGTATACTCGCCACACAGATCTCCTCTAAAGTATTTAATAGTGGTAGAGAACTGTATGCGAATGAGTGCACGAAACGTTTGAAAGATTGTAAGAAATTTAGATCGACGTTTCATCAAATAAATCCAACAAAAACGGGAATAATCATCAATAAAGGAGACATAATATCAAGACCCCCCCTTTTGTGGGAAGAGGGGTTGGTCCCCACACATCAGAATGAACTAAATCAAAAGGAGCAAGAGAAATAGATGAACTTTTATTAAAAGGCAATGCAGAAAACTTTGTAAGTTTACATCCACTGCAATAAGAAATATCACTACTATTTAAATTTCCTAAAGCTCCCGTAGAAGTTAAATACTTTAAACAGGACCTAGAAACATGACCAAGGCGAGAATGCCACAAATAAAAACTAGATGAAGTGGGATTCAAATGAAAAGATGATAAATCAACTGAATAGGCAGCGACAGCAGGAACACGGAGCCACTCTAAGACGTATAATCCTCCTTCTCTACGACCGATCCCAATCAGCCTCTTGGAATGAGGATCCTGTACAGAACACGAAGTGGGAGAAAAATTATCAATATAGCCAGAATCACATAATTGACTGATAGAAATCAAATTCAGAGTAAGATGAGGTATGCAATTAACATCAGAAAGATGCAAAGAAGAGGACATAATGGAACCAACCCCTGCCAAGGGCAAGGAAGCACCATTGGCAGTTAAGACAGAAACATGTGATGAAGAAGGAGATAAAGATATGAATAACGCAACCTCATGAGTCATGTGATGAGTAGCTCCGGAGTCAAAGACCCAGGTAGAAGGCGAAATACCTGAAGAAGCTGAAAGAGTCAAATCGAGAGAAGACAATGCATAAGGCTGGTGAAAGGAGAGGAACTGCTGCAACTGGTCTGCAAAGGTGGAGATGGAAGGAGTCGAAGGTGATGTCGCATTCGCTGGTGTGGAAACAGAAGGAGGCAAAGGTGATGCCGCATCCCCAAACGAAACAACAGTAGCGGTGCGATGTGCCTTAGGAAGCGGCACATGTTGTTGCTGTTGTGGTTGGCTTCTCAATAACAAAGGACATTGGGCCTTCCAGTGACCTTTTTGTTTACAATAACGATAATCAGTAGTGGCAACTCTCCCACCTTAGCACTGTCGACTCTGTGAGCTAGATGGAGACTGGAATGACACAGCTAAAACAGTCTCACTAGGTAGAGAAAGAAAACGATTGTCGCCATGTGACTTCAAATGAACTTCTTCAGCTAGGAGTTCGTGAACCACTGCATCAACAGAGGGAAGGGGATGACGATGAAGAATAGAACCCCGAAGTGCTTCAAAGTCATCTCGAAGAGCAGTAAAAAATTGAACGAGTTGCCCTTCTTCTCTATAAGTGCAATAAAGTGCAACAGAACTGAGGCATGCGGGCTCAGTTAATGCAAGTTGATCCCAAAAGCCACTCATGACTGAATAAAACTGTTGAATGCTCATATCCCCCTGTCTAACTGAGCGAATATCAGTCTCAAGTTGATATCGCTCAGCGAAGTTGGACTGCGTATACAATCGCTCTAAATGATCCCAAATCTCTTTCGCGGAAGAAAACTTTGCAAGTTGCATCCCAATGGAGAGCTCAACTGAATTATTGATCCAAGTGATAATTTTAGAATTACGGGTGGTCCAAGTAACCAGTGAAGCAGCATAGTCGGCAGCCTTGGGATCCGTAGGAGGAACAATATCCCCAGAGACATAACGCCACATGTTCTTGCCGGTCAAAAAGTTTCGCATAACATATGCCCAATAAGTATATGTGCTGTCAGTGAGTTTCACATTAATTGCTTGGAGGGAATCATCACGTTCACCGGCCATTGTCAATCCCTCACCACCAAAACAAAAAGCCAGAAAAATCCAATGTGTCCTAAAAAAAAACACCAAATTGAGAGGGGCTGACAGTGGAGAGCAGAGGCAAAGTGGGAGCTGAACACAAGAGCCGGTCGAAATTCAGACGCTGAAGAAGGCCGTGCTACTGTAGATACAAGCTGCAGAGAACGGCGTATGCAATGGCGATGCAGGGGGGGCCGAGATGAACAGTTCCGCAGAAAGGAGAGCGGCTGTTGCAATGGCGATGCAGGGGGGCGAGATGAACAATGCCGAAAGCAGAGATGTGGGCAGCAGAGGGCGTTGATAAAGTCGAAGGAAGCACTGCTGAAAAGAGGGGTTTACACAGTGTCATGAGAGATCAGATCTCTCTCTGATCTGCCGACCAAATCCGTGAGCAAAGGGGGCGGAGGGGTGCTCAGAGCGGCGCACGGGGAGAAGCAGAAAAGCAGAGGAGCAGATCGGAATCGAAATCGGCCAGTAGAAATCACCAAGTCAAAAAATCGAGTGGCCTTCGCTGCCAAGCAGCAAAAACGGCGCACAGAGAGGCGCGGCGGCATGGAACAGACCTAACAGAACAGGGCGAGTAGTAGGAAGAAGATGACGGGCAAAGATCGGGGTGCAGATCTGTGAGGCGGCAAGAGGAGAGGCAGCGGATGCGATACGGAAAAAAAAAATCGAAACCTTAAATCAAAACGCTACTTTTCTGTGAAGAGTCTGATCGACAAAAAATACCCAAATCAAAACGTTGCTTCTGAAGATCCCGATCGAAAAAAAAAACACAGAAGGCTTCACAGGAATAGTTCCGCCTTTGTCCGATAGTAAAACCTTAGGCTCTTGATATACTTTCTAGCAGAAACAGCTGGAATATTCTCTTGTATTATCCAATTATAAAAAGATAGGTGCCCATATGTAATGGTCCGGCCCTTAGAATTATTAATATATGATATAATAATAGAGATTACATGTGTGAGTAGCGTATGCAGGTCTAATGTAGGTTCTACTTGAGCACACGTGTCAGAACCGAAATAAAGAAGTTAGACTTTCCCCTGATATCTGCCTCGATGGGTCGAGGAGCACGATGGGTCGGGTCCATGGGTCGAGGGACATGATGGGTCGTGCAGAACAATGGATCATGATGGCGTAAGTTCGGGTTCGGTATTTAAACCCCTCTTTGCACGAAAATTAAGTTTATTTCATATTCTTCCCCATTCAGCAGCCAACCCCTCTTCACTAGCAAAAAACCCTAGTCTCCCCCTACCTTCCATCCATTGATTTTCTCCCATCAAAGGCATTGGATTCGGATTTTCTGCTCATGGAGCACCCTTTTACACGGTTCCTTCTCCTCCAAAAGGTAAGATTTGTGATCTTTCTCTCTCCCTTTCTTCTTATTGGATGAGATCTGAATGGGATGGGTTGATAATGGAGTAATTAATGTATAATAAACCTTAATGGGAGAAGAATCCATGAAAGTAATTGGGGATTTTGATATGAAACTTTGATTGGGTGTAGATCTGAATTGAAATTGGAATTGGAACCTTAGGAAGGGAAGCAAATTTGGGGAAAAAGGGTATATGCTTAATCTTGGAGATGATTCATGGGAGGATATTTGAGGATTTCCCTTAGATTGAAGAGATTAATCTATTTTATGAACAAATAGAGATGTATTATGTTCTTTTGATTTGATTAGAGCATTCGAACCCTGAACCCGTTGCGGTAAGATCTGAAGATCAACCTAGAACATCGTATTTTTTTATGTGAGGATTGCTACACATGTTGTATGAATTCTTATATGCTATTACATTGATTAAGAGAATGTATTGTATGGTTGATGTTGTTAGTCAAGCTAGTCCGATGTCTAGAATAGTCCTAGAGGGGGGCTGAATAGGACTATTGAGGAATTTTAAATTTCTTTAAAATATGAGTTAATTAATTTATTAGTCTTAATAAATTAATCCAATTTATCGCCAAAATGTGCGATTAAGATATAAGATAAAATACAAACACAGTAATGAGAGGAGATGAGAAGAGATGGAATATCTTGACACAGAGATTTTTACGTGTTCGACAACCTTGCCTACATCCACTTCTCAAGTACACCACTTGAGGATTCCACTAACCTTCTCCTTCACGGGTAAAAAAAAAACCTTTACAACTATTGATCTCCTTCATGGGTGGAGATCAAACCTTTACAACACTTGATCTTCTTCACGGGTGAAGATCAGACAGATGACACACAAGAGAACACCTCTCTTGATATTTCATAACGGTTACACCAATCCTTTACAATTTTCTCAATAAATAATGGAAAGAATAGTTTTTAAGAAATACCAAGAATACTAGCTCCTTGGTGATGAGTAGATGCTCTGTTGAATGCCAAACCAAAGATTAGGAAAAGAGGTTTAATGAAGATAAATGATTTTCCTGTGAGAACAATCTATCCCTAAAGGTTCTCTCAAATACACACTCAACAGTGAGCCTAAGATGCTCAAGATTTGCCTATGAGAACATTGAGTGTGTGAGAGATTGAGTTCAAGAACTTCGGTAATCTAACAATGGAGTTTTAGTGCTCTTGAAATGATTGAGAGTCTTGGAGAATGTTAGAGAGGGTTCTACTCATCAAGAATCAACCTTTAGAATACCCTAAGGTCATGTATTTAAAGCACTCTAAAAAATGTAACTGTTGGAGGTCAAACATGCAAAAAAAAAGGTTGTTAAAAACTAGTCGTTACGTTTTCAGTCGACTAAACTTGAATATTCAGTCAACTGAAAAGTTCAGAAATAACCATCGAAACATCTAGGCGCAATTCAATCGACTGAATCTCATCAAAGGCTGAAAAATCCATTCAGCAGCACTTTTAGTCGACTGAATCTCGGTAATTTTGTACGCCTCCACTAAAATGACCATAACTTGGGTTTCCGAGCTCAGTTTTGGGAGTTCTTGCACTCGTTGGAATTTTTATTGAGAGATCTATTTACTTACAAAATTTTATCCAATTTAAAGTTCATTTGATACCTCAAAGAATCTCCCCAAGTAAGGGTATATAACAAAACTGATTTGTTCTGTTTTGCACTATTTCATTGAAATGCTCACACCCCATCAAGAATATATGCACACAAGTAAAGAATACTATCCATGTATTCAAGAAGCGATGGACTAATCTTCCAATTGAAAGTACATGAAAGATCCAACCAACTTTTCATTTTTCATTAATAATCAATAGATTTGACTATCATAAACACCATATGTATTTATGAAAAATGCGAACTACTTATGGACATTTGCTCATGTACCATTCAAGCATTATTCATAAGCATCTATCATTTTTAAAACTCACAAAAATATGCAACTATTAAAGAAATAGAATTTTAAAACAAGGTAGATGGAATCAAGAGTTCTAAGGACCTATAAAGAGTGTGATTAGATTGAGGTACTAGAGGTCTTTAAACAAAATCATCAAGTCAATATGACTTGGCTAAGGATCTATGTCAAAGAATATTGAGAATAGATTCTTTTGCTCCCACTTTTTATGATTTTTTCCTCTTCCTCGTCCATCTTCACTTTTCTCTCCCTATTTGTCAACAAATTGACAAAAGATTTTCCAAGTTAAGCACATGGGAGAAGAGGGAAAAAATCACCAATAAAGGTTTCCTTCCTTGAGGTCAATCATTGTAAAAGCCAATGAGAAATAAGAGGATGGTGGCAATCAAAGGAATTTTAATATATGATCCAATTATCAAAAATAGATTATATTCCTATAAAATCATACGGGGAACAAGAGATCATTCACATGGGTCCATTAATCATTATGAGGATTGGGCCAATACATTCATTCTGATATGAACACAAGATTCATCATGATCCCAATTTCTCTTTTTGATTGATGTGTTTTTTTTTATTCTCCAATTTTGAACATTTAGCTCATGCCCAGTGACAAGATCTTCTTTGAAAAATTTCAATCAAGTAGAGGTCTAGCCATATCCCCAAAAATTTGCCAATATAGTGATGGTGTGTGTAATGTTAGATATTATCTCTTTTATTTTCATTTATGTTTTAGATTATATGAATCTCCCTTTATTCCTTGCATAGGAATTATGATGAGATTTCAAATTTCCATTTACTTCATGAATCATATATCAAGGAATAGAACATAGATGTGGGTCAGTCAAATAGGCATAATATGACGATCATCAAAGAGCAAGCCATCCAAGGTATATCATTTAGTTTGTCAGCATAGGCTATTTTATCCAATAAAATGTAATACTCATCAAACACGAATGTATTCAAGACATCATGACATAAAATATTCAAGTGATATATAATCATGATAAATGAATCATTCAATAGATAAGTTCTTATGACAAGCTTATACGAGAAAATAAAGATAAAATCTTCCTCTTTCATTATTCTAAGTCCATACAAATGATTTTCTCTGATTGAAGGACATAACAAAATTTCAAGGACTTGGGAAATATAACTATAGTCATTTAGAGTCCTAAAGAAACAAAGAATCATGCATATAAGAGAAATCATTTCAAACATGATTCACATGATCAATGTTGCAAGATATGTAAAATTAATCGTTTTTTTAGTGAAATGTAGCAACACAAGATGTGATGAATCAATGTCTATCATGACTTCCATTCCCAAGTACCGTTTCACTTAAGAGTATGGAAATGGAAATAGTGAGTGAAATGATAGTATAACAGTTACATTCTCACTATGACAAGATAACATGATTGAAATTGTCATTCAACAAGCAATCTTTAGGACATTTTGAGTTATTTCAAGTCCATAGAATTTATGACTCTTTTAGGTATGATGCATATAATAGTCAAGAACAATATTATTGTAATGCCCCAACCTGGTGGTGGGCCTGGAACGCTGCTAATTTTTTTATTTTATTTTTATAATCTCCCATTAACTAACATCATAGATGGACTAGATCTTCAAATTTACCAAAAATCTCATCATAGAAAATGTCATACGTGCTATTATCATGGGAACTTAAACATGTACCATATGTTCCCATATACAAATATATATTTCATAAACAAAAATCTCCATTTATTCAATCAGCGTTACGAACGAAAACATAGCAATTTACACATGCTTAGATTTATAGTACCACAAACCGTACTAAAATCAACGTAACATCATTTGCATGAAAATAGATGTTATAAACATATTTCACATCATCGGGAGATACGATTGACTGCAAAGGCTCCCTCATCCTAAGTCAGCGGTGGAGGTTCCTCCTCCTCGGGTGCCAACCCTGCAATGGAAGGGATGTGAGCTCCAAGCCCAGTGAAGAGATCTTAAAATAACATATTCACCAATATGTACAAATTAAACAATGCAGTCTAATCATAATAACTATAATAGTCTACTCTTACCATTTTAAAATCACAGTTATCTACTCATGAATGGTCTATTTTAACATACATACAAATTTCCCATAAATGGTCTCATGTACCATTAATCTTATCTGAATCATAATTGGTCGACTATACCAATATATTAAGTTGCTATCTCACTGCCATTCTATTGTCATGCCATTGTCATACCACTGTCATGTGGCTGACGTAACTCTGTCATACTACTGCCATATCACTGACATACCACTGCCCAATAGTTTCGCATATCATTTATCATACTTAAAATCATAACGAGTTTATTATACCAATATTTCAAATCATTTGTGATACTGCCATGCCACCGTAACACCAAAGCACTACACTGACTATAAATGCATTAAGTCCCGACACAGTCAAAATGCAACATCTTGCAAGAACATCTCCGACACACCTGGGCCGGTACTTACATACCTAGGCCAGTAGATGCAAACGAACACACCTAGGTCGATAATTGTTCAGCAGTTGAGGGTACGTGGAGGCATCAATATCATAGATGCTCAAGTTCTCATATCGGAGCATCTTATCAATAATATCAACTTCATACTTTTGTCTTCATCATAACATGATGCTCAAGTTCTCACACCAGATAATATTATTATCAATATCAATTTCATACTTCAATCTATCATCATAACATGATGCTCAAGTTCTCACATCGGATAATATCATCGTCAATATCAATACCATGCATGATAAACATCATTAGTAATAATATGAACATATCTTAGCAATATATATCAAGTCTAGACATATAAGTGGGTTCATTTTTTATTTATAGACTAGTAGACATCAACTCCTTAACACTGTGTTATTCTTTCGTTCTAACAGTTAGAACCAATTTTTATCCCTCATATGGAAGAGTGTCAAGTCTCACATTCTGGCCTATTCGGTCTTTTCCATATCATGTATAATCCATTAAATCACTCATTGCAATAGATTTAAGTTTACAAAACCTGATTTACCAATCTGGTATTATTAAGTCTCATCACTGTAAAACGTAGAGTATCGCAGGTATCTATTACACAAATACAAATATAATGAATATATACTCATAATCAATTATAATACACATTCATAGACAGTACAACATACATTCATAGTATTTCAAATCTTTCTACTTATTTTCTGGAAAAACTCTAAGGAAAATGGATATGAGTTTCCTTAATGAGTTACTATCCAATTTTAATCACAATAATCCATCAATATAATAAGGTGCTCAGGCCACTACCCATATTGTCTTCTGGAAATGACCATGGAGACATATTGAATTAGGCCTAGATATATAAGATGCTCAAGCCACTACTCATATATTGGTTAGGCCTATAGATCACTCAGTGTCCGAACCTTTCTTTTCTACCTAGTGGCAAAGTTAATCGCTCAACTACTGATAGCTACTAGGCTGCGTTTCCATTGCACCACAGATAGAGAGTATCGACTTGGGTGAATACATAATATGTGTATATATAATAAAAGAAACAATGATTAGTATCATTTTTAATTTAATGGCCTTCAAAATAGATTACTGAAACAAATAATATAGTTCTTGAAACTTTCCAATACCAAATCATAACAGATTTTTAATTTAAACCTAAAACAAATAACATCTTATGGTATTTAAAATAAGTATCCTATGATCAATTAAATTAAATTGAGCAGGTAAACAATTTATTAAATGGAATAAGAAAAAATAGTGGTGGAATAAATCCAAGTAAATTTTCAAATCTCACCAATCTAAATACATATAATAATTCAAACGAGTAAATACATTAAAAAAAGCCTAATTTACTAAGTTTAAACAAATATAATCACTTCAACCAATTATTAAAATCATTTTATGTAATCAAATCTTAAATCAAATCTTGAAATTCACTTTAGATTGAATCATAGGTTAAGGTAATCCAATTAAAATATAACCTTTTCAAAAATCATCTATATATATATATTCCACTTAAAAACCCAACTACTGGGCGGTGAATGCAGCGTCGGAAGATAAAAGAAAAAGGAAGAAGAAAAAGAAGCAAATGGGAAAGGAAGGGACGGTGGAGAGAGGGAATTAGTTTTTTTTTTCATTCTTTCCTCACTTCTCTCCCTTTTATAAGCAAAGCAAATGCCATGCATGGCCACCACGTTGGCTAGCTACATGCAGGCCCGGCCCTGCCTATAGGCGAACTAGGCGATCGCCTAGGGCCCCCAAATAGGCAGGGCCCCCAATCCATTAAATTCCTTTAAGGCCCATCTCCAAAAAGGGCCCAAATCCAACTCTTTCCGTCCGCACGCGCGCATCGCACTCGCACGCCGCGAACGCGGAACGCCGAAGGCGTTCCGCGTCACGTGTACCGCCCTGCGTCCTGCGCTGCCGCCCGTTCCTGCGCTCGCCCACGTAGCCGCGCTCGCCCGCCCGCTCCTGCGCTCGCCCGCCTGCTCCTGCGCTCGCCCGCGTAGCCGCGCTCGCCCACGTAGCCACGCTCGCCCTCCCGCGTAGCCGCGCTCGCCCGCTCCTGCGCTCGCCCGCGTAGCAACGCTCGCCCTCCCGCTCCTGCGCTCGCCGCGTAGCCGCGCTCGCCCGCCCGCGTCCCGCAACCGCGTACGCCCGCGCCCGCGTACGAGTCCTCATTCCGCACGCGTCCTGCGTCCCGCGTTTCCATTCCGCGTCGGTCCTGCGTCCCGCACCCTCTGACTCCGAATTCGAAAATATCTCTGCTGCAGCGGTCATTTCGCCGTTTTTCCCCAATTTCAGACGAGAATACGAGATCCCTAATTTCTTCCCCAATTTTTATCGTTGCCCTCTTCAAACGGCAGAACCCTATGCAAATAAAATCTCAAAATTACCGTTTCCTCTTCCTCTTCTCTTACTGCTCTATGATTTTCTCTTACTGCTCTCTCTCTCTGACTGCTCTCTCTCTCTCTCTCGCTGACTTGCTCTCCCTATCTGGTCGCACTGCTCACCCTCTCTCGCTCTCCTCTGAAGCTCTGACTTGCTCTCTTTCACCATCGATCTACTTTTAATAATGTAAGTTTTTCTTGAGACAATCATTTATTATAAACCAACCTTGTTGTTTTCACTTTTCAGTCATTTGTGATTTAGGCATTATCTTCTTCTTCTTTTTTTAATTTAATGGAGCTTATCCAGTTATCCCTAATTTAATGGAGCTTATCCAGTCCAAGCCCCAGTAATGTTGATTTTTTTCCGAGTTCTAACCAATATACCACCTGCCCCAAGAGCAAAAATCACACAGACTGACAGACGACCAACCCTGCCAGTTTTATCACAAGGGAGGTTAAACCCCTTTGATCCTTGTAGGTTTTTTGTTTTTTTAATGTTTTTGCAGCTTTCTGAAATGCCCCAAATCATGGGATGATACGATCTTTTGCTCTAATACTTCTCTGCTTTTCATATGAATAATATAAGAGAAAATGCTTGTAGGGGATTTCTCCTTTCTGTCAAATGGCATCTGAAAGAACAGATGATATTTTTTTTTTTTTCTTAACAGATTTTGATGGTGAAAACGAAAAGTTTTGTTAGAAAATAATAGGAATTTAATTTCTAATCTTACTCTGTTTCTCCCCCTTTTCCAGTGTTCTTGCTCAGAAAATTAAAAAGAAGAAAAAAAAAAAGACAGAGAAGAAAGCCTCAAAAATGAAATTACAGACAAGAATAGGAATCATACATAAAAACTACTTGTGCCATTAAAACAATCACAAGAAGATTCACATCTCTGTAGTTCTTTACAAAAAATAAGCCATTCTAAATTAAATTGAATGAATTTTGAATTTCTCATAATTCTTTCTACCCAGATGCTAACTCAGGGTAGAAAAGTATCAACATGGAGAATGATAGAAGAACTCAATAAAATTCATTGACTCGTTTAATTCGAAATTCTATTAAATCGAATCAAATCAGTCAGAATCGTCTGAATTTCTTCAAGCTTTTAAACTAGGCTGTAACCGGATGTCTCCGCCTCCTCTAGCTCCACCTTTTCTCCATGCCACTTCTTACATTCACAGTAAAATATGGTATATACAACAGTTGAGAAGAGCTCTTCAATGGATGTAGCATTTATCAAAATAATCCCAAGAACTAGTCTTGTTGCCTCTCTTTTGACAAGACCTCCCATCTGATAACCAAAAAACCCTGAAATCATCAGCCCCACTAGGGTTAGAATAAGGGAGAGAAAAAACCCAATTGATTTTCTTCCTTTGATAAGCTCTCCAGCCTTCCAAATTGCACCCATTCTATGGCAACCTTCTTGTAGAATATAAATTTTTTGAGAGAATTACATTCAAATATTATTGAGGAATTTTAACCTTTTTGTGCACCTTGAATATGTCACTTGTTCTCTCTCTTTTAAAAATTGTTTTATGTTGACATTTTGCAGTGAAATTGATTTTGTGGCTATAATTGATCTTGTGTGGGCGGGGCGGCGGGCATGTGACAATTTCCAACTGGTTCTGATTTATTCGCAAATCAAATCAGGTTCTATTGTTCTTTAATTTTGATTATTTAGCTGTTAATTTGAACATTTTGATTACTTAGGTGTTAATTTTTTATTAGTTATCATTATCATTATGTCTACTAGAAAATATCCCTCTGGACATGAAAAAAGAAAAAAACAAAAACAAGTTCAAGAGTTAATTCAATCTCAAATAGGATCTCTTAATAAATATTTTAGCAAAAATAAACAAATAGAAAGTTCAATTGAAGATTTGATAAATGATGAACATAATAATAATGAAGAAATTAATAATGAACATAATGATATTCACTTGGTGAATGAAGAGCCTATAGATGCGAGTGATAATGAAAATAAGAATGAGAATGAAGAAGATGAGAATTTCAATGAACATGTTTCTTTAAACATTTATGATCCGGGTAATTGGAAAAATATTGACCAAAATTTGAGAGATATATTGGTAAAAAGAGGTCCCATTAGAGATGATGATATTAACTTTCCTAAAGATTCAACCAATAGACATTTTTCTATTACACAATATATTCGATATTTACCAAATGGAGAAAAACTTGATAGAATATGGCTAGTGTATTCAATTGTTTTAGATAAAGTATTTTGTTTTTGTTGTAAGTTGTTTAATCAAGATGGAATCAAAACTCAATTGGCAAATGAAGGAACTAATGACTGGAAAAATCTTAGTTCTAGACTTAAGAACCATGAAACTAGTAATGAACATATTACTAACATGAGAAGATGGATGGAATTGAAAATAAGATTTGAAAAAAATGAAACAATTGATAAAATTAGGCAAGAACAAATTAATAAAGATAATGAACATTGGAGACAAGTACTATTAAGAATAATTAGTGTTGTAAAAGCTCTTGCTAAAAACAATTTGGCATTTCGTGGAGACAATGAAAAAATTTATGAAGAAAGTAATGGAAATTTTTTAACTTTTATTGAAATGATCGCCGAATTTGACCCTATAATACAAGAACACATTCGACGTATTAAAGATAAAGAAATTCATTATCACTATCTTGGTCATAAAATTCAAAATGAATTAATACTTTTGTTAGCGGGTGAAATAAAGAATGAAATAATTAAGAGGATCAAAGAATCAAAATATTTTTCAATCATACTTGATTGTACTCCAGATATAAGTCATGAAGAACAAATGTCTATCATGGTACGTTGTGTGGATATTTCAACAAGTCCAATAAAAGTAGAAGAGTTTTTCTTAGGATTTTTAAAGGTGGACGATACATCGGGAGAAGGGCTTTTTAATGAACTTATAGATGTTCTAAAAACTCTTGAACTTAATATTGATGATATGAGGGGACAAGGATATGATAATGGTTCTAATATGAAAGGAAAACATAAAGGAGTACAAAATAGGGTATTACAAATAAATCCTAGAGCATTCTATACACCTTGTGGTTGTCATAGCCTTAACTTAGCACTTTGTGATATGGTAAATTCTTGTTCTCAAGGTAAAACATTTTTTGGAATTGTACAACGTATATATAATGTATTTTCATCTTCTACAAAGCGGTGGACGGTTTTTAAAAATTATGTTAAAGGTATCACACTTAAACCATTATCACAAACACGTTGGGAAAGTCACATTGAAAGTGTAAAAGCAATTAGATTTCAAGCTGCACAAATTAGAGATGCTTTAATTGACTTAGCGAACACTTGTGAAGATCCTAAGACAAAGAGTGATGCTGAAGACTTAGCAACATTAAAATTGAAAGTTTTGATTATTTTGGCATGGTTATTTGGTATAATATATTATTTGCAGTTAATACCACTAGTAAAATTTTACAAGCAAAAGACATGAATATTGAAGGTGCTTTAAATTCTTTAAAAGGCCTCATTTCTTTTTTTGAAACTCAAAGAGAAAGTGGATTTGAATCTGCTATGATTGATGCTAAAGAAATTGCTAGAGAAATGGAAATTGAACCTACATTCCAAGAAAAACGTATTATTCGTAGAAAAAGACATTTTGATGAGAATGCTAATAACGAGATAACACAATCACCTGAAGAGTCTTTTAGAGTTAATTACTTCTTACATATAATTGATCAAGCTCTCATGTCACTTAAGATTAGATTTGAACAATTTCAAATATATGAAGATACTTTTGGATTTTTGTTTGATTTGAAAAAATTAAATTCTTTAGATGATAATAGTTTGAAGAGTTCTTGTAATAAACTTAAAGATTTTCTAAGACATGACATGATTTCTGATATTGATGAAAGTGATTTATTTTTAGAATTAAAAATTTTGAAAGATGGAATACCCAAAGAAGTAAAAGAATCAATTGAAGTGCTAAATTATATAAAAACAATGAATTGTTGTTATCCAAATGCATGGATTGCTTATAGAATAATGTTGACTATACCAATAACAGTTGCCTCTGCAGAAAGAAGTTTTTCAAAGTTGAAATTGATAAAATCTTATCTTCGGTCTACAATGTCACAAGAAAGATTAAATGGATTAGCTATTTTATCTATTGAAAAAGATATGTTAAAACAACTTAAATATAATAATTTAATTAGTAATTTTGCATCTCAAAACTCGAGAAGAATAAATTTTACATAATACTGTGTTATAAATTTGAATATGATATTTTATTTTTAATGTTTTACACTTTATTAAAAAAAGTATGATTTTTTTTTTTTAAGTGTAAAGGGCCCCCATCATTAAAGTTCGCCTAGGGGCCCCCCAATTCTCAGGGCCGGCCCTGGCTACATGGTAGCTAGTAGCCTTTGGGATAAGCATGAATTCATTGCATAATTTATTATGATTATTATTATTATTATTATTATTATCTTAATGTTTATCCATACAAAGGTGATTATTATATTACCTTAAAACACACATTTAAATACATTCTTCTAAGTTAGGTATTTAAAATAATAAAATTTATAAATATATAAAAAAAATACATTAAAACTCAATGATTTAATTATAAATCACAAAAATGTCAAATTTTCAAAATTTAAATTAATATTTTGGAAAAAAAAATCTAACTTAAAAAAAAATCAGACAATATAAATTCATATTAAAAAAACATTTCAAAGCCTCGAGATATTTTGACACTCTAAATATTTAAAAAATCAACTTTTTAATAAAGATGAACATCTCTCATGATTCAAAAATCACACTTTTGACAATCAAGATGACTGACAGTAAAATTCTCCAAACTCAAAATTTAAAACTGAATAAATGAGTGAAATTTTGAGAAATTAAATATATCAATTGAAGGGTTTTCCAAATACAGACAGTTTTAAGGGTCTCAGTCGGAGAAAGTTTAGATAATTTCAACTATGCCATTGCATTTAAAAGAGTCGGATCCACAGGCTCCCGAACTCAGATCGAGTCAAACTTTGACTTTAAACAAAGCCACTTGTTAATCTTTCAGATTAACGGTTCACTAATCACAGTTAATAGCTAATAATCAAAAGTTTAAATACTAATTTGAGTCAGGGTATTACAATTATCATTTGCCTTAAGAGGCAAGTGTATCGTGTCGTAGCATATGGGCTTCTTAAACTTGCCTACAGTGATGATCTAATTTATCAAATGATAGGCAAAGTTTACTACATAGGTCCAATATTTTACTTATAAGGCTCAAGTTAAGACCATTGCAGGATAGGTGTGTAATTCCAATAATCATCAATAAGATATAAGTATTTAGAGTATGAATGATTAAGGCAAACATGAAGCATACCAAACATGATAGATTTTAATTCTAATAGATACATTTAGCAACATTGAATTTGACTCAAGTTTAGAAGAAATATGAAGATCTAACCCACACCTCTAACCTTAGGTACCCATTAGGAGGTAGATGACTGTCTACGGGGTCCACTAGTATCAAACAAATGAACATTTGATTCTTTTCAGTGTTCTTATTTGTTTAACAGAATATTGTGAATTCATTTAAAACTTCAATTAATTTATGAGTTAAGGCATAATTTAGATTTCCATTTAAGTTATTATGCCTTTGTCCTTGATTTTGAAATTTTAGTGGATAACTGTTTTGATTTTTGTTTACAAACTTCTTTCTTATCTTTGGGTTAGCACTTTTGATTATTCATTGTGAGCCTTTTGCCTTTGATATTTTATTTTTGTTTGATATGCATTTTGATATTGATTTTCTCTTCTTAATTTGCATTCAAACAATAGATGCCCGGTTTGCCCACAATAAAAGCATTTTATGATTTTGATTTGAAAAGTTGATAGAGACTAACTCGTTACAAAAATAGTTGGTTCGACGGGTTCTTTAACATTTTTCTTATCATAATCAAGACCCCTCTTATCTCTATAGGGTTTACTCAATTTCAAAAGTTTTTCAAGTTTCTCTTCTCCTTTAGTGAACTTTAATTCAAATTTTTCTTTATATCGTTTTAAATCATTTACTTATTGTATGAACTTTTGATTTTCAACAGAATTAATTGAGCTTGTGGAGTATGACTTTTTAGCTCTTTGAGTTCATTTTTAATTTTGGCATTTTCTTCTTCTTTACCACTTAGCATAATTTTCAAATCTTTATAGTCTTCTTTTAATAAGTGAAGTTCATACTTTAGTTTTCTTTCTTCATTTTCAAGATTAGTTTTTTCTTCAATTTCCATTTTTAAGCACTCTTTAAGTTTTAGGTAATCCTTTTGTGTGGCTTTAGAATTTTCTTAATTTTGTCTCCTTTAAATTTTAATGCCTCATCTTTAGCTAATTCTAATTCTTTTAAGATTTTCTTATTAATTAACTTTTCATAACTTAGCTCATTCGAAAGTTTAGTGTTTTCATTCATTGCCTTAGTAAATATTTTAGTTAACTTTTCAAATTTAAGACATAGATCTTTGTAGCCTTCTTGAAGAATATCATATTCTTGGTGTTCTTCTAAGTCTTCATGTTTAAGTTCTTCAATTATAGTATTGACATTATTATGTTCAAGAGCTTGGATGGGTCCTAGACAATAGATTTTTTCTATGGTTTCTTCCTTCTTAGGTTTTTCATGGATTTTCTCTAAAATATCCCATGCCTTTTTTGTGGTTTCACATGATATGATGTTTTCCAAGATGTTTGATGAAACGGCACAAAATATGACATCAAGGGTTTTCGCATTGGCCGATTGCATACTTCTTCCAACATCACTCCAAGTGAAGTAACTTTTCATTGGTTGACTCCAACCACACTTAATCATTTTCCAAAGAGCTCTATCTACTTTGATTAAATATACTTTCATTTTAGCTCACCAAAGAACATAGTTGAAGCCATAAAAAATTGGAGGACTCATCACGGCCAAACTATCTCTCATAGATATTTTAATACCTCAAAGATCGGCTCTTAGACTGTTAAGTCGAGTACAAGAGACCTCGCTTTGATACCACTTGTTAGTCAAGCTAGCCCGATATCTAGAATAGACCTAGAGAGGGGGGTGAATAGAACTATGGAAGAATTTTAAATTTCTTTAAAATGTGAGTCAATTAATTTATTGGTCTTAATAAATTAATCCAATTTATCCCCAAAATGTGCGACTAAGATATAAGATAAAATACAAACACAATGATGAGAGGAGCTGAGAAGAGATTGAATATCTTGACACGGAGATTTTTACGTGGTTCGGCAACCTTGCCTACATCCATGCCTCAAGTACACTACTTGAGCATTCCACTAACCTTCTCCTTCACGGGTGGAAAAGAAACCTATTACAACCATTGATCTCCTTCACAGGTGGAGATCGAACATTTACAACACTTGATCTTCTTCACAGGTGAAGATCAGAGAGATGACAAACAAGAGAACACCTCTCTTGAGATTTCATAAGGGTTACACCAACCCTTTACAATTTTCTCAATAAATTAATGGAAAGAATAGTTTTTGAGAAATACCAAGAACACTAGCCTCTAGTTGCTTGAAGTAACTTTGGCGTCCTCTTGAATATCTTTCTCCTTGCTATGCTCCTTGGTGTTGAGTAGATGCTCCGTTGAATGCCAAACCAAATATTAGGAGAAGAGGTTTAGGGAAGATAAATGATTTTCCTATGAGAACAATCTATCCCTAAAGGTTCTCTCAAATACACACTCAACAGTGAGCCTAAGATGTTCATTTGCCTATGAGAGCTTTGAGTGTGTGAGAGATTGAGTTCAAGAACTTTGGTAATCTAACTATGGAGTTTTAGTGCTCTTGAAGTGATTGGGAGTCTTGGAGAATGTTAGAGAGGGTTTTGCTCATCAAGAATCAACCCTTAGAATGCCTTAAAGTCATGTATTTAAAGCCTTCTAAAAGATATGATCGTTCGAGGTCAAACACGCAAAAAAAATAGTTGTTAAAAACTAGTCGTTATATTTTCAGTCGACTAAACTTGAAGATTCAGTCAACTGAAAATCCAAAAATGACCAGTGAAACATCCAGGTACAATTCAGTCGACTGAATCTCATTAGAGGCTGAAAAATCCATTCAGCAGAACTTTTAGTCGACTGAATGTTACAGTTCAATCGACTGAATCTCGATAATTTTGTACGCCTCCACTAAAACGACCATAACTTCGGCTCCTGAACTCGATTTTGAGAGTTTTTGGTGTCGTTGAAAATTTCATTGAGAGATATACTTATTCACAAAATTTTATCCGATTTTGAGTTTATTTGATACCTCAAATAATCTCTCCAAATGAGGGTATATGACAAAACTGTTTTGTTCTGTTTTGCACCATTTCAATGAAATACTCATAGCTTGAGCTATACATTTTTTAATAATTGGGTGTTCTTAGACTTTTTGAAAAGCTTTTTGAGTGCTCAATAAAATTATAAAGATTTTAATAATACTTGAGGACATCTGATAGGAGCAAAAATTTCTTCAAAATAGGGCAAAACATAACTAACCTAAGAAATCCAATTTAGTTCTACCAAATTCTAAGTTATTGATTTTAAGGTTTATCCCAATGGTAAGTCTAGGTCTCCTAAGTCATTAATAAGGGCCAAATACCTGTGTTGGTTGGTATTCATGAAGTTATTCTAGTTTCGTTACGATATCTTTCAAATGACGCCTCTTCTGGAGCTTCAAACTTGATTTAACTATGCAGGTCTTCCAACTTGATTTAACTATGCAGGTCTTCCAGATGTGCGGTCACACAAATTTACAACTCATGACTTATTCGGACACAGTCATGGAATTGATAATTCAATCTGACTCAGGGGAGGCAGATTTAACTTCTAAGTCAACAAATGTGTTTAATGCATGATAAATAGGATGGATGTGCCCTATGCCATGCATGAATTATTGTGAATCCCCTATTATGTGATATGTAGCATGCCTATTATCTTATTATGATGATAGGAAATTTATGATAATTGTTGGTGACTCTTGTGAAGGGCTAAGATGATGTATTGATAAATTTAATTGGGTTTATGTTGTGAAAAGGGTGTGATTAGACTTAGAATGATAAACCACCATGAGACGGGTTGAATAAATTGCAAGGATGATGAATATGTGTAAATAAACTCGACACCTGTATCTCAGGGTTGGTGTGTGTCCATGTCCCTAGAACAACCCAATGTGATACTTATGTTGAATATATGAAACGTAATGGAATGTGTTATGCTTGCTATTATTGTAAAATTACGGTCCTGATATGATTATGACATATATGTTGCCCATGTAATTATGAATATGATTCTTTTTGCATTACTCACTCATGTGTGCGTAAGAGGTTATCTAGAAGGTGAGGATGGGATGTTATGTTAATGGACATAATGATATTGAGAATCACTAGTGTTGGGATGAAACCTAAAGCGTATCTAGGACTTGAGGACGTACTTTTCTCTTGTTTTGCCCCACTAGTAGTAGTCCCCACTCCCTAGAGGAGATTGGTGTGACAGAATGATGATTAGATGAAAGAAACCCATTGAAACGGTGGCGTCGGCTATGTGATTTGGTCATATAGGGTTGTCCTCGAAGAGTATAGCCTTTAACATGTTTTACACTGTAGGACGTTTTCACGGCTGTTTATAGTTGTCGTTGAGGAGTATAGCCCTCACATGCTTCGCGCGGTAGGACGCTCTCAAGACTATTTTGTACACTTGGTGTACAATATTACGCAGGGTTAGATACTTATGAGCCCTAATAGGACAGTACTAACTTGGTAAGTCGTATATCGATCACCTTAGAGCTTGACTTAATCACCAGAGTGGTGAAGGGATGTAGGGTGAGGTAGATTTGATATGTTTTATATAGATCTCCCACTTTGTAAGTCGTGGCATATGTCTCCCTAGGGATCATGATGTTTTGATAGCCGTTCCATAGAGGTGTCCTTGAGTGGACATTGTGTTCACATTGATGAGATTGATAACGGGGCAGTATTGCATAGCATGATTTATATTTCATTTCATATATTATTATTATGTGGGTGCGTGAGTGTGTATCATACATATATTTTCCCACTGAGTATTGTTTGTACTCACGTCTTTACAATTTCAGGTAATGTTGCAATGGATAGGTCCGAGGGACCCTGAGGAAGAGCTTAGTTATTATGTTGCTTTAGACGCCGTGCATATTTGAGTTGATTATTTTATTTATTTGATTTGAGTTGGTGATGTTGTCTTTACCATTTTTATTCATTGAGGAGGAGTTGTAATAAATTCTAGAATGTTTGATGACATTTATAGCAGAGAGTTTACATTCCCTTTGAGATATTAATGGCATTTGAGTTTAATTATGATCCCAACGTTTGAGTTGTGAGCACACGTGTATTTTCCAAATGTGATATTTGAGAAAGAAAAATTTATCCGCATCACGTGCCTATGTTTTGGGTCAGGCGTGACACCATATATCAAATCTTTCTTTTCTCCACATGCCAATAGATCAAGAGCTCTAAATTATTATAAAAGATGACCTTCACTGTTGAGAGATGAGGATGACCTTTCGTCCTAGAGAGTTTGAAAGTGATTAGAGTTTGTATTTCTCGAGGGTCTATTAAGTTCAATGATTTTCTCTCTTAATCTTGTAATTATCCTTTGTTATCATGTCTTGATTGATGAGTGAAATCAAAATTTGGCCTTTCTTGCATTAAATATCCTCCTCTTTCTTCGAATGCATGTTATATCCCATGCACTAAGGAAATTCATTTGCATTTCTATCTCTACTTGCATTCTATCTCCATAATCAATCAGGAAGATCACTAGAACTAAAAGAAACCACTTCATTCAGAAAGGTGACTACAAAATCTCTTCGTATTTACAATAACTCCATTGCTTTGTCTAATCAGTCACCAGTAAACCTTCCTACCAATTCCGATAGCCCAAGTTCCTCATTCATCCAATCTCCTTGGGGTTTATAAAAAGCTTGCTTACGGAGGCCGGAATGAAGCAAGCCCTCAACAAAACCTTCTAAATCCCTCCAAAGATGCTTTCTCGAGTCATTGCCATTATGGGACAGGGTCAACTAAGTCTTTCACATTGGAGGAAAAGAAGTTGGCTTCACCCCCGAGAGTGCATATAGAATAGGGGGTTTCAATTTGTGTAGAACCACAAAAATCACTGGATCCATGGAGTCATGGCTCAGCTGAACGAGGGGGTGAAGTGCGTCCCACACCATGGTCGCTCTTGTACCACCTAGGTGAAGCACAAGATGAATTTTGAGCCCAAAAAGAGGGACAATGAATACTGATTAGGGTTCTTCTATGTCTGTTGGCTCTTGAGGTGTGTCTTCTCCAATATATATGGATACATCAATGCTCACAACATTGAAATGGCAAATGCTCTAGCTTTTGGGCGACAAGTACCGTTGTTTAGCTCTGTTGTTGTTGGAATCATGTAAGACTGTGATCATCTCGTGATGAGTATGAAGAGGGAGCGATCAAACCCACGAGCTGGACCACTCAGTCTCAATTGTATTTGCTACTAGTGTAGGGCTAGAAAAGAATAAGTTGTTAGTGTATTAAATGTGTGATGGGAGTGAAATTCGAGGGTAGAGTTTGATTCTTCAAAGTAGAAACCATCCCAGTAGGAGTAATAATAAATACTGTGTCTAGAAATAAATATCCAATGAAGCATATCATAAAAGAATGGCTATCACTATAGAGGAAATCTTGGATAAATCAACTAAAGAACAAATCCAAGCACCCAACAGAGCCTACAAAACGGGGTATCTCGAGGTGGAAGAATAATTAGAGGAAGATAACAACAAAAAAAGCACCAAGTCCTACTTCGTCTGAAATTACAGTTCAGTTCAAAGAAGAGGAACAATTTTTTTCTTAGGATGGGCTAAGAGTTCTCGAGGATGCTCGAACAGGATGATGCTTCGATAAAATGGAAAATATTACTAACTTTGCTGAAGCGTTGTAGGACAACCTCAACAACCAATATTCCAAGAAAAGTGTAAATCTTTCTCAATTCTAATACATATCTCAGAGAACACTTCTAATCCTTTATTTTCTTTGTAAGATCCACCACAAGGGCTATAGGCCCCAAACAAATAAAGACTACTTCAAAGAAACAAAAGAAGAAAACCATCGCCCTCGAGCACTCCCTTGAAGGAGAGGGAGAAAAAATCGAAATAACAACTCCAACGGAACAACCACAGCCTCAACCAGAAGGTAGTTCATCTTCAATTCTCAAGGCAGTTGATTTTGATGCACTCCTCAAGCTTCCCATGACTCAAATTGATGACTTCAGGCTACCTTCAACAATGGGAGCAACATCAAGATAAAAGAAAATTTTGACTTTCCTGAAATTTTTGTTGATGTCAGAGATGAAGTTATTGTTGATATGTGGCTCGATTTAACTCAGCCCATCACTGAGTTGGTATTTATGGTTCTATTTAACTTATCCCATAACTGAGTTGGTAAGTCATTGGGTGGTAGCCTTTCATTATATATATGTGATTACAATGTGGAGTCTATATACTCTTCCTTCTTCACTCTCACCCCTCATATAAGGAGTAATCACATATATATAATGAAAGGCTACCACCCAATGACTTACCAACTCAGTTATGGGCTAAGTTAAATAGAACCATAAATACCAACTCAGTGATGGGCTGAGTTAAATCGAGCCACATATCAACAATCTCCACCTTGGCGAGATTTGCAGGCCATCTCCTCCTCACCTCTCAACTATCTCCACCTTGGCATGAAAATCTTACGCCCAACAAACACAAGTGAACAAACAAACTGTGCTGCCATCAAATGCACCCGAAGGTGCCACGCACCCGAAGGTGCTCAAAGATGCAGGATGTTGATCAAGTCCAAACAATGCTTGAACTTGATCCCAGTTACTACCTTGGTCAGCATATCTGCAGGATTATCAGCAGTTCCAATCTTCTGAAGGAGAATAACACCTTCATTGACAACCTCTCGAATAAAATGGAAACGGACATCGATGTGCTTTGTTCGTGCATGATGAACCTGGTTCTTTGCTAAGTGAATAGCACTCTGACTATCACAATAAACATCCACGTGCTTCTGTATAAGACCCAAGTCCTCAAGCAACCCATGTAGCCAAATGGCCTCACGAATGGCCTCTGTCACTGCCATGTACTCTGCCTCAGTAGTAGAAAGAGCAACTGTAGACTGTAACGTCGACCTCCAACTCACTGGCCCTCTAGCAAGTGTAAACACATAGCCTGAAGTAGACCGGCGTTTATCCAAATCACCAGCATAGTCCGAATCCACATAACCAACCACATGTCGACCAAACTGATTATCCCGCTCAAACATTAAACCAACATCTACGGTACCCAGAATGTACCGTAAAATCCATTTCACTGCTTGCCAATGCATTTTTCCTGGATCATGCATGTACCTGCTCACTATACTGACAGCCTGTAAAATGTCGAGCCTAGTACACACCATAGCATACATCAAGCTACCAACTGCACACGCATATGGAACCTAAGCCATGTACTCACGCTCCTTATCTGTGCGAGGAGACATCAAAGCACTAAGCTTAAAGTGATGGGCTAATGGTGTACTTACAGGTTTTGTATTTTTATCCATACCAAAACGCTGTAATACACACCATTAGCCCATCACTTTAAGGCTCGATTTAACTCAGCCCAACTCAGCCCATCACTGAGTTGGTATTTATGGTTCTATTTAACTTAGCCCATAACTGAGTTGGTAAGTCATTGGGTGGTAGCCTTTCATTATATATATGTGATTACTCCTTATATGAGGGGTGAGAGTGAAGAAGGAAGAGTATATAGACTCTACATTGTAACCTCTCATTTTAATATAGTGAAATCTCTTCCCTGTGTTGCCCGTGGACGTAGGCTTTTAGCCGAACCACGTAAATCTGCGTGTTAAAGGATTGTGTGATTTATTTTATTGTTTGTTTTTCCGCTGTAAAACTCAACAGTTATGAAGGGCAGGATCAAGTTTAACACCTACTCATGGCTTTAACATAAAAATAAGTAGAACTCTACAAGATTTGGCTTGAATCCTAAATGAATTCGAGAAAACCAAACTCAAAGAATTCCAAGTCTAAGAAAATCTTCAGATTAATTTCGACAAAGTAATGCCTCTCAATCACTCACTCACCTCGATTGTGAGCTTCGAATGAAGGAAACAAAACCCCAAAGTATTAGCGAAATAATGGAATAAGGTGAGTGCTTCCTTATGCGAAATTTAATACCATGTAAATTCCACAAAAGAAAATAGGAATTCTAAAATACTAGAATTAATTACTCGCAACAATTCAAAGAATTAAAAGCAAGATTCGTCCAAGGATGGACAAAATTTGAATCCTAATTCTAAGAAATAAACTACAAGACCAAAGGAAAACACTCATAACAAAAATTATTTACATCAATTGCCATCTGTAGATGATGGTCATGTGGTACCTACTTACAAAGATCAAATATAAACCATACATTATAAAAAACCAAAATAGAAGATGGAATCGTGTGCCCTTTGTGCTTTGTTTCCTCATTGGTTGTTTGCTAATGTCAGGTCCTTGGGACCACTTCTTGCATGTCTGGAGAGCCAAATTCGTGTAAAACCTAAACCAATAGATTTGGGTTGCTAAATGGGGCAAGTTGGTATCAAAATGCTTGATTTGGACCATTGGACCCATATGTTATATGACCTTTGGCTGTTTTGGGGTCAATTAAATGGGCTTTGGGCTTCAATAAGTGGGTCTTGGCCAAGGCTGATGATGCAAGCACGGGGTGACTTTATACTTAACCCAAGTACTCTCCAATAAATTTGGGTCCGATTGATGTTTCCGTCGGCGGTACCTAGCCATTCAAGTATCTATGAATGGGCTACTTAACAATGAAGGCCAACAGCAACAAGTTCCACAGGGATTTCATGTTCTTGTTTAAGTTAGATTAAGCCTTTTTTAATTCAATTAAGTAAATTAAGAGATGAAAGAAGGGAAAAGAGATTGAACAGATTGGAATGCTCTTAATCAAACTTAAACAAACAGTTATGGCAATTTAAGGAGCAGATCCAACACTTCAAAAGAGAAGAAACATAATTCGACAAAGATATCAAAGGGTTAGGTGGGAGAGAATGATACACCCACAGGTTTAACCTCAGCAATTTTGTAGAATTTGTAGATAGAGGCATTGTACACGAAGAGTGTAGTCCTCCAAAATGTTCAAGAGTTCACCATAGTTCCCTAGAGTGAGAATTGCCTAGAAAGCTTCTTTGTATTATAAATAGGGGAGAGGTCCTCATTTTTTTTTTTTCTTGGAGTCCAAGGTATCTAGGCCTCTTAGAGCACTTGACTAAGTCCTTGGGCATGTGTAAACCTCCCTATCCACACACACTGGGTAAAATTAGAGGGAGTGGCTCTTATATGTTGAGAGTGGGACTTGAACTCAAAACCTCCCAGAAGTTATTGAGGTTCTTAACCGTCAAGCCAACCCTCACAGATTGGAGAGAGGTCCTCATTTGCAAACCACTCCTCAAGAGTTGTACACTTTCTTCCAAGCAAGTGTGTATTTGCTTGTGAGTGAGAGTTTGAGTGAACTGGATTTTGACATTGAATAAGGCTGACTTATTTGATAATTTGAGTGATATTCAAGTGCTGAACGAGTGAATCACAAGTGTAACTCTTTAAGTCTATGACACAAGACACCATTTGACGGCTTTTTATAAGAACTGTATCGCGTTTTTGTGCTGCTTTGAGCTATTAATTTACCATTTTCCAAAGACTCTAGAGGTGATTTTTGTACACGGTCTAAATCCAAGTTTTTGAATTCAATCACAACTTTCGAGGATTTGTTAAACCATTTAACTCATCAAATAAATTTAACTTCAAATTCAAGGTTATGCAACTAAACATGGTTATCATAATTTTATAATCATTAGAATTTTAGAAATTCTAGTATCTAATTGCAGCATGAACCATATGCAGAAGTTTGATGATGGCATTCTTCGAATACCAGTGTTCGTCAAAATTCAAAATTCTATAAATTTTGGAGAAAATTGTGTAACCAAATATAGGAAACTATCAGTTTCCTAAAAAAATCTAACGTGCACGGAGGGAAGCCCTAAAAGTAAATTTGAACATGCAGCAGTGAATGAGTTGCTAATTTGATACCATTTAAATTCAATAAAAGCCAAGCATGTAGATTAAAAATTTATTTTGAAAATTGTTAGACCATCTATTTCAGAGTTAGTTTGCACCGAATAAATTTCTCAATTTAGCCTTTTTAAATATCCCCTTTTTTTTTTAATTTACGTGTGAAAAACCGCGTGATACCTAACGTAAAACCCCCACGGGTAAATCCACTATCCCTAAAGCATACCAAGGTTAGACCATGGAGGCTCAAACTTGCAACCTCCTGCTTCCTACGGTAGGAGGCAACCAGTTAGAGCACGTAGGTATTATTATTAAATCTGAAGTGTAATTGTCACTAAACAAATAGCAAGTCTTTAAACTCTCTATGTAATCTTCAGCCAAAATTGTCCACTTGGGTTGTTACAAGCTAAGCAAAAGGTAAACTGGAAGTATCCATCATAGATAACCAATTGCCAAAAAAATCAGTTTGATTTGAAGATTATAACTAAACAATTTAACATTCAATGGTGGTATTACAAATATAACTATACAATTTAACAAGTTGAATGTGGTAAATTACATACAAGATTTTAGTTTTAATCCAATGGCATCAAAATTCCAGTTGTGATTAAATTGGCAATAGCCGGAGGATGAAGAGAGGCAAAACTCAACCATAAAATGTGATAAAAAATTATATAAATATATATAAAATGTGTCTAAGTATGCAATGAAAAATAGAAAGGAAAACATAATTTACAAATCCATTTGCTGACTCATGAAAATGTGGCATAAATGTGAGACATGTAGTCCTTGCACACAAAAAATAGTGAGATGTTGTATTTAAGTCGCTGCATCTAGAAAGAAAATGGCATCCACCAGCATTACCCCTTTCTAAATGTAGCTATTATTTTTATTTTTTCCAAAGAGAAATTGGAATTAATCAAGAAAGAGACAGACATAAATCAAGAGGACCTTGGAAACAAAATTAGATAAACTAAGATTCAATAAACAACCAGGACAGGACAACAAAATAGACAACATAAAAAAATACATCCCAACAAATAGATAACCAATCCAAACCAACTCCTAATCCATAGGGGACTTAACCTGCTAATTTGTCAAATTATTAGCACTAATAATTGTGCATATAACATTTAAATTATTCATCATCCAAACTATTTATCCCATCAATTTGAAGTTGACCTTTATACTTGAATTTGATAAATTATTTTCATACATCAACTGTCCTATCATTTAAATATTAACTCTCGAGATAAAAAAATGCAGAGCTCATTTGAACAAGGTCTTGCCAGCTCATGAGCCATTATGTTGGCACCACTAAGACAAAGATGCCAATTCTAGAAACTAAATTGCTCTAAGAGATTAGGAGCACCATTCCAAATATAAAACTCTTCCCACCCCTAGGTCTCTTATTTTGCAATGTCTCGATAAAAAACTTCAACCCCCTAAATAAAGCCATGATATCTGCATAGACAGGATAAAAAACAGGTAAATACTAAGCATAGCTAATGATCATAATCCCATTTTTGTCACTACATACACCAATGCTATAGAAATACTCCCACGATGCACTATGGAAGCCAAGTTTGAAGATATAACCAGACCCTTGGTGACTTGAATATTGGTCAACCACTCTTTCCATGTTCTCATCACACGAAAAGTTACCATATGAAGGTTCAAAACAAGTAATGACACCAAACCTTGTAGGACCAATGAAGAAGAAGAAAATATAGGAAACTACAAATATTGCATCTATGATCTATCGTTCACAATGGAGCAAAATTTACTGAGACCAAATGATTCAAAGCCACAATCTAGGGAATGCATTTATTTAGGACAAGATACAAAGGTATTCTTCAAGTGATTTTAAAAAGGTGTAGATTTCCTACCAGTCATTTGAGAAGAAAGGCAATTCACCAAACAGTGTAAGGTATGTGTTCTCTCTAGTGTAGGACAAAAAGGCTTCATCTTGAGGCCACTTCTTCCCTGGAGAATGCTACGCCAAACAGATAATTAGTACCACTTCAAGAAAAAGAAAAAAAGCAAGTGCTCTTTATTTCAAAATAGCCAACGGCTGCTAAGAGCATCTAGCATGTTGGTGGTCCATTATTGATGTGCATCTGGGTGATTCTCAAATGGAATCACAATATAGTCAATCACAAAGTTGGCATACGACAATCTAATTGGAGACAACAAATTCCCCATAGATACAAACCATGGGAACATAAGTACATCCATTGAAACCTTTGTGAAAAAAATCATTTGAATCAAACTAGATGCACCAACTACATGGGTATAAGTTCCATCTCAGTCTAATGAACATTCATTTTTCTTCCTGTTCTGCAGTCTGTTCTCCATAGCGACGTTTGAATTTGGCAATCTGGCCAAGACTCTGGGCCATCTGACGCCTTGCTCTAAAATGATAGACTTTGCCCGTATTATGGATTTTTGTCATCATAACATTCATCAATCTCCCACTCTGTGTCACATAAGATATCCACTGCAACTGGGGGTGTAACCCTTTCCTCATCTCTACATCCACAAGACCATAGAATTGCAAACAATGAGAAAAATTCATAGTGGAAGATGGGAAAATGTAGCTTCAATCAAGAAGCAAACTGTATTTTAAGTAATGTAAATTCATCATGAAAGTTCCATCAGTTAAACAAAATGCCAAATAGCGTAGTGAAGAAGAGAGGGATAGTATGGCCCTGCATCGCAGAAAGTTACAGCAAACAGTTTTCTGCATGCCCATACACCACACATGTGGGCTCATGATCTTTCTTTAAAAGAAGAAAAAAAAAAGTATCTTTGGTGATCCAAACCAATGATGTGATGGGTTGATAAAACTCTTCGAGATTTGGAGAATCTAACTGCTCATTTATTGGCCTTCTACACTGTTATCTCAGGTGATGATCATCACATCTTACAACTAGCATCTTGTACATTCTAATCGCTATTGATGGTGATGGTGATGGTGATGATGATGATGATTACAATGATGGATGATAAATACATATATTGATACGAGATATTTATTCATTAACAGTAAATGTCCAGGGATCAGGTGAGGATCATTTTTGGGGACTTACAAAGAGAAGATGGTGTAACATGTTGAACATTGTGTGATCAAGAGTAGAAAAGAACTACTAAAGAAATCTCTCTCTGTGATTGTAATGAAAAATGGGGAGTTTTTAGAATGTCCTATGACACTATAAAATGGTAGGCAGCATATGGGTCACTCCAAAACAGGAGAATCAGTTCAAGGAAAGCATTCATTTTTTTTCTGACTCCATAACAGCTGAAAAAATCCTGGGGAGAGAGTGGAAATGACGATGTGATCATTGGATGAACTGAATATCTGCAGTGATGTTTGGTACAGACGAAGAGTAACCTGGATTAACTTGAGCGGGATTCAATGGAAAGCTGGACAGAAGGTTGTTTTGGGGAAATAGGAGCCGTTTGGAGCCATAGTAGAAGTAGATAGAGACTTTGGGGAAGGTATAGAAAGCAAAATTCTTGGGTGTAACTATGGGTTCCAAATGCAACTAAGTTGAAGACGTTCTGAGAGTTGAGAGACACATGAACTTAGTTCAGATGTCTGAAAAAAAAAACGGAAGGAATGATGAAAATTCAAAGAAATCACACGAAATAGAGGAAGTTGAAACCAACGATAGAGAAGATGAGGATTTGATCAACATGAAAAATCAAGACGACAGACTTTTCAAAAAAAAAAATCAAGACCACAGGAGTTCATAGAGCAAGTTTACAGTCACCCAGTAGTAGATGGATGTCTTCTGCTACATATGAGCATTTGGACTCAATTAAGAGAGATCAATGAGTTGACTTCTGTTCTGAAAATAATTTCTAGGAAAGGATTGATTCAATGAGAAATGTCTAAAACCCTAAGTTGCAGGTATGGATGTGGGTGTCGAAGTCCAACACAAGTGTAAGGTGCCAGACTCGGCAATCAAGAAAAAATAGGCCATAGGGACAGTGCAACTTATTTAAATAAATTTAAATATAAATTTGTTTTAAATGAAATTAAGGTGTGAAAATAACACTATTAGAAACAATCTACTATTTCTACCCCCAACATTCAGGTGACAAACATATTGATAATTTAATTAGCTTTTCAGAGGGAAATGTGTAGTAGTATTTTAGTCACCTTAAAAATCAAAGTTTTAAAACACTGAAAGAATCCACGAAGAACAGGTACAAATCTACAAGTGTATGACACTGGTGCAAGTGTCTACAAGTGTCAGACCAGGTGCATCACATTTTGAAGTGTTCATGCAACCTACGTAAAACCATAAATTCAAGCCATTATGATGCATGACAAACTCTGATACTTAATCTGATGCAGGACAGAAGTGACATGTGCCCAAAACTGAGGCTATGACATTCAAAACCCTAGATCTAAGAATGAAATGAAAGAAAATAAGATATCTGAATAACAACTATTGTTATATGCTCACAATATGCAATGAAGTGCTGATTTAAGAAGCTAATATTTGTGTAGTAAATAATTAAAACAAGATTTAAGTAAATAACATCACAAAATCAAAAGAAAAAAAGAAATCCACAGCATGTAACCATGTTAAACTCTAGAAGTAATTACAATTCGAGATTAGGGCCTCCAAATATCCTAAGATCAGATTCAAGACGTCTAAAATTCCCTACACAAGTGAAAAAGTACATATTCTCAATGAAAAATCAATTCCACTTGAATCCAAACCCAAAAACACTAGAAATAGGTCTAAGAAAAGGGTTGTTTGGGGAGGTTTCTACACAAAAAATGACAAATTGACCGTGTCCGTACGGTCATACAGCCGAGTGGGGTTCAGGTCGTGGCAACCTGCAAAGTCCAGATGTGGGCCTGGTTGGGTTAGATTTAGGTTTGTTTGGGACATTTGGACAGTTTAGGATTCCAAAAATGTGGGAAAATTGAGAAAAGTTAGAGAAGAAAGAAAAGAAGAGATTAGAAGGAGGAAGATAGAAAGCCCTGATTTCCTTGGAGTCACACCACCAGTCTTCCCAAAAGAGTATGCAGAAAATTTCTTCACTTGAATTCTATTCTGAAATAATAAAGTGTTTACAAGTATTTATAAAAAAAACCTAAAAAACCCTAGAGATACACACGTGTGAACAATAAAAGCCATTCAAAATAACTTCTTACACCCATAAAGTTGATACTCAAATAAAATAAAATAAGCAATAAAATAAAGTTCCTAAATCAACAACTATGACAATTCTAATTGATTGGATTCATTTAAATGGTTCAGATTAAGCCAACACAATCCAACGGACAAAACAACTCCCAAAACCATATCTAATGAAATGAACGGCCAGATTAGGTCTTCCAAGCAATCTAATCATGGATCTATGCACAATTTGGGCTATCCATAGCTGGATCTATCTCTATCCATGGTCAGATATGTAAGGATTGTACAGAAATTCATCATCCTACCATGATGAGGTAAAATCTAGATTTAGATGGATTCTTCTTTGTTAGTGCCTCATGATGTCCTCATCATATTTGGTTAAAGGATTGTAATAACTTCATGTTTAGTGGTTGTTCACTCCATGTACAGGTACAACTATATCAAATGGCATTGTTGTTATTGTCATAGTGAATTTTTAACATTGATGAAGTTCATTATTTGGGGCACATAATGTGATGAGGACATCATGGAACACCAGCAAATGAGGATGCATCGAAATCTAAATTTTACCTCATCATGGTTGGATGATGAATTTCTGCACAATCCCTACATATCTGGCCAAGGATAGCCCAAATTGTGCATAGATCTGTGATTAGATTGCTTGGAAGGCCTAATCTGGGAGTTGTTTTGTTTGTTGGATTGTGGTTGGCTTGATCCGAACTGTTTAAATGAATCCAGCCAATTGGAATTGTCATAGTAGTTGACTTAAGAAGCTTATTTTATTGCTTACTTCTTTTTTATGCCCGAAGGTGTCCAAGGTCTCACCTGTAGGGGACTTTACCTGACTAATCCTTCAGGGCATGTGCACATCTCCCTACACACACATACCGGTTTCAAGCGATGAGGAGTAACCCCATGGGGAGTGGCCTAAAGGGGATTGAGCGTGAATCAAACTCAAGACCTCCCTTCATGAGGAGAGCTTCTTGACCGTCAGGCCAACCCCCTCTGGGTTGCTTACTTTATTTTATTTGAGTATCAATTTTATGAGATATACTAAGTTATTCTAAATGTCTTGTATTGTTCACACGTGTGTATCTCTAGGGTTTCTTAGGTTTTCTTATAAATACTTGTAAACACTCATTATTTCATAATAGAATACAAGTGAAGAAATTTTCTTTATACACTTTCGAGAAGACGAGTGGTGTGACTTCATCTCTCCTTTGGTGTGACTCCAAGGAAATCAGGTGCTTTATATTCTCTCCTCCTCCTAATCTCTATTTCTTCTTCTTCTCTTTTTTTCCCTTCTCCAACTTTCCCCAATTTTTCTACATTTTTGGAACCCTAAATGGTCGAAAAGTCCCAAATAAACGCAAAGCTAACCCCCCCAGACCAGATCCGGTGGCAATCCATCACGACCTGAACCCCACCTGTTGTACAACCATTTGGACTGTCATACGACTGCACGGATAGGGTCAATTTTGTCATTTTTTGGCTTATGTTGCATCCTAACCCAATTCTATAACCTGCAGTGAACTTTTTTGTCTAGAACACAATTTAAAGTACAAGCAAACACATGTATACATACGATTCCAACCTATTTATACATAAAATAACCACGCCATATACGTTCATACGAATAGTCTCATTGCAACTCTTAAAACCTTTTATTAAAAAACTCACTGGTATTTAGAAATGCCTCAGTTCACCAAAACACTTTCCAAAAATCCACCATCCGGCTTCCAAAACCACTTTCCAAAAACCCACCAACCGGTTTCCAAAACCACTTGGTTAGGACCCATATGTCGTATTTCAGAAATTTCATCCCCAGTCACGGAAACCACTCGGATTATGGATACCGAGTACACCTTATGCCATATTTCAGAAGTTTCATCCTCAGTCATGGCAACCGATCGGATTATGGATATCGAGTACACCCAATGCCGTATTTTAGAAATTTCATCTCCGGCCACGGCGACCGCTCGGATTCTGGATAAAGAGTACACCCCGTATGTACAACCTCGGATTTGGATACCAAGTACACCTCACATATAAGTGTCCACCAGTATATGCGACACCTCGGAATATGGAGCCGAATAAGCCTCGCACATATGGTCTAATGAGGTTTGGGGTCTTTCACCCTAGGGGAATACAGTCACTTAATTAATTTCACTGCCCTAACCAAGTTTGAAATCTCTCGAGAAATTCAACATTTTTATTCAAATAATTTCACAAATTCCACTTCTATTGAACTATTAGAACAAGAGCAGCCATTGAGGAAACCCACCTGCCAATAGCAGAAATGATTGACCAGCTCGTTTCAATGAAGCTCATTTTTTTTCAAAGGAAGTTTTGTCACAAAAGAAGGAAAAAGGACAAAGACCAGCTTAACTATTAAAACTGTTTTAGTACCAGTTCTCTAAGAAAACCTAGTCCCAATTGAAATGGTGGTTAACATTACTATGACGAACATTCGCCAAATTAATCTTATAATCTGGGAATGCCATATTGTGAGAGAACTTTATCACTATCTGATGCAACAATTTTTTTATGCCAAGCTACAAAAGAATCTTCATGAAACGATTAAGCAATTTACGTGACGCACACATGGTTTTAATTTCGGTATTGGATCCTGTATCAGTTTAAAAAATGATACATTACAACAATGGAAACAAGATCAGACAAAATAAAACATCATATGATAATGCAAATCGATAACCCTACATCTACATTTAGGGTAGTATGGATGGCCAATCAGGGGAGAAAATACTGACACAAGTATATTAGTTTTTCAGAACACAATAGCGTGGGCTAATGCAATACATATCAAGTGATATGTAAAGCTATGTAAGCATAGGTTACACATGCCAACATACAATACGAACCATCTTATAGTTAATTAACATAATGACTAACTAATCAAGCAATAAAACAGGCTATGGATTTCAAAACATTTGCTACAGATTCCAGTATCAAATCAGGCACAGTCAAAATTATAAAGTTTGCTAAAGAGATTCATAGAACTCGAGAGAATGCTGAAGAAACTTACACAGAAACATATTTTAAACTGAATTAGAAATTCTTCATAATTATAAATTTGTTTCCCCTACCTCAGAAAGAGATTTTCACAATCCAAAGGAATGGCCGCGAGTCGAGCAATGGGTTTAGCGGTTAACTACTGTTAAAAACAGAGAAAAAAGAGAGATCGAATGTGATGAGTGAGAACACTGAAAGAGAAAATCAGAGGGACAAGAGAAGAGAAAAGATCAGAGAGAAAGTGAACAGAAAATCAGAGGAAGAAGAATCTGAGAGATGAGAGAAAATCGAGGAAAAGAAATTTGAGAAAGAAAAATCGAGTGGAAAACAGAGAGCAATCGTGAGAGAGTGGAGGAAAACAGGGAGAGAAAATCAGAGAAAAGATAGAAAAAACAGAGAGTCGAGAAATCTGAGAGAGAAATGTTAAAATGAAACATAAAATCGAGAAGGAAATCAGAAGGAGAAACAAGCATAACAACAATGCGTAGAAATTAATTAATTAATGAAGACAGAACCTATTTGCAGACAGGAAAAATGTGTGTGTGAAAGAGAGAGAGAAGAAAAAACCTTACCGTGAGGAGGAAGAGAGAGAAAAAACTGAGAGAGTGCAAGCGTCAGTTGAGAGGGAAGGAGAAGGATGCGGCCGGACGGTGAGAGGAAGAGGGAGTGAGGGACGGAGAGTTAGGGCATGAGGAAAGGGAAAAATGGATGCTGCCGTCGGAAGGAGAGTGAAGATAGGGTGTCAGTCGAGGGAAAGATGGGAAACGAGTGAGCGTGTGGGAGGGATTGAGAGCGGAGAGCGCGTGTGAGGGAGAGAATGGGGCGAGTGACCCTGAGTAGGAGTGAGTTTGAGGGATTTTAAGGGATTTTGAGTGAGTCAAGAACGAGTGCGGGTGAGTAGAGCTGTAGAGGTACGGTTCATTTTACTTTCTTTTTAATTGATTGGCTGAAAACTAATTTTATTATCATCATTTCATTGTTTATCAAAAATATCTAAGTTGCTCATATATTTATTTATTATTTAAACAGTAGAGATGCCTGAGTTAATTAATCATTATCATCAGACTTGAATAAATTCACAAATCTTTAATTTAAATCAGGTTTAATTAAATATTTAGAAATCCTTATGCTAAATAACTAAGAAACCAGGTTAAGAATTTAACTTAATTATAATAATGCAAACATTTTCATAATTAGGCTTAATTAAAATTTTAAATCAATTTAAATTAAATTTAAAACTTCAAATCAACTTAATTAAAAACTCGGTCATTACATTTCAATTATCTAATGGACTCATTCTATAAGCTAGCCTGTTCGGTAATGTTGTTCTTGGCATGAGATATATGCATTGTTGTATGTCGTGCATTGGTAGAAGCCTTGTAGATAACTTATTTGGAAAAGAACATCTATATATAATTTGTCATTAGTGACTATAATCTTGAAAGAGTTTTCAATGACTTATTCTTTCAGAACATCTATATATAATTTGTCATTAGTGACTATAATCTTGAAAGAGTTTTCAATGACTTATTCTTTCAATACCAAAGCAAATATCTCCGTCTTTCTGCCCCCCACCCCCTTTTACATCTTTCTCAAACTCTTGGTAATGACCCAAGTTTACATCTCTCTACTTTGGTTTCACTTTCTCAAATTCTGTCAAATGACCCAAAATATATGAGACCCTGGCCCAACCCAAACGGCCAAGTCCAAGAGAGGTTGATCCAAGTGAAAACCCAGCAGTGAAGTGCGAAGTGGGAGTGAGAAAAAGATCCTACATATGAAGTGAGAGACTTTCGGATGGGATTTATAAGTGGTATCACCTCTCCACTCAAGTAAGACGCATTTTGGGCCTATCCCTTGTGAGCGAGGCTCAATCCAAACTCGTGCGGGCCGGTAGAGAGAACAATTTCTCACTGAGTCAAGCCCTAAGTCCTATTTTTCGAGTCGGGTCGTTACAATTGGAATCAACGCTGAGTTCATCACTCGAAATGTGTGGCCCTACTGCCTTCCACTGAATTCTTTAGGTTGAGCTGAGAATGACTCTAGGCTTTAGGGGGATGGATTGTGAAACCCTGACCCAGCCCAGATGTGCGAGTCCAAGAGAGGTTGATCTAAGTGAAAACCCAACACTAGGAGTGCGAAGTGAGGGACTTTCGAACGAGGTTTATAAGTGATATCACCCCTCCACTCAAGTGAGATGCGTTTTGGGCATATCCCTGGTGAGCCAGGCCCAATCCAAAAGCGAGCCCAGAGCAGACAATTTCTCAATGAGTCAATCCCTAAGCTCTGTTTTTTAGGTCAGGTCGTTACAAAATATGGTTGGTCCCATCCTTCGAGAATGAATAAATGTTATTGTTTTAAATTTATACTCTCAAACGCACAAACCATTTATAATATAGCTTAGGAGTGCGAGGTTGAACCTATTGGAACTTATGAAAATATATCTGTGAAAACATACCACTAAATTATATATTTTAAGAAATTTTGAAAATCATGAAAATAAATCTTAAATATGGAATTAATTCTCTAATCTAGGAAATTTAATTTTAATTTAGAAATATTCTAAAAATAGAAAACAAGTCAAAAAATAGAAACAACATCTAAAATTATAAATTCATTATTCAAGAGATCTAATTTTCATGAAAATACAAAATTTATTTAATTTCAATTAAGAAAGTGGAATTAATCTAACTTAGAACACAAAATTTAGATGCAATTAATTAATTTACAAACATAGTTCCCCAATTTCAAAAGTTTTTGAATTTTATAAACAAAAATAAAATTAAAAATCAAACATATACATTGGAATTTGGATTGAGAATTAAGGAGACATTATTTTCAATATTTTAAAAATAAGATCAAAACCTAGAACATGGAGCTCACATTTATTAATGATCATTGATTTAAATTTTTCATTCATAATTAATTTAAATAAGAAAAACATGAGTTTCATTAATCAAGAAATAATCAAAATAAACATTGGGCTTAGAGAGAATTCAACATAAAATTTCAAACCTAAATTCTTCATGTACTCTTAAAAATAGTCTTAGAATGGAAAATTAAGGTTCTAAACTTTCCCAAAAATTGGATATTTAAGATGACAATTCTAAAGTTAAATCAAAACATGCATTTTTAAAAAGATTAAAAATCAAATCAAACTATCACAATCAACAAACATTAAGTGGAAAACCAGAGATCTAAAAAGATTTTCTTAATTTTATTAATAAAATAAATAATTAAAATTACATAACCATGGAATTCTTGAAATAAGAAATTACAATGAGAAGTTAAAACGCCAAACTAAAACCCATTGTGGAATTTGAATTCCACAATGTCTTCCCTTCTCTTTTTCTTCCTTTCGTTTCTCCCTATGCGTCAAAACTTAGCAGTAAGTTTAATTTTCTCAATGGGAGATGGACAATATTTATAGATGAAAGGAGGTGGAGTGAATAACTTGGATTTAAATATTTAAATAAAGCAATGGACACTTAGAGGGCTGATATGATTTATGTTAAATATGGAATGGCTTAAAGGAGGTGAAAAAAATCATAAAATTCGTGTAAGATGTGAACACAAAGGGGTTGAGTCAGCCATGGTGTGAACACACCATAGAAAATGTGTGAAAAATCCAATTTTTTACACATATACCACCTTACAACTTAATTTTGACCTAGTTAACATTCGAATCACAAAATGTCATAAACTACAATGTTGTATCCCTTGAAGTATTCTTTCTAACCCAAAAAAAATCAATGTAATCGGAGATCAGAGTAAAACGTTATGGCCAAAATACTGAGACTGTGTCAAACCTTCTGTCTTTTTCTCCACTTCTTATTTTATTTCTTTCTCCTTAATCCACTTGGCAAATTCGAAAATCTTCTCATAATTACTTATAAATTTTGAAATTCCTCATATGTATCTTGAGATGATGAAAATAGACTTCACACATGTGAATTTCTTCATAGGCTTTTTCTAATGGGCTTAATAATTGGACTTTTCAAAATATGGAAAATCTAATAAATAACTTTACCACTTACACTCAATTCTAAAAGTGTACTAAATTAATCCAAATTCTCATATTTGGATTTGAATTAATTAATTTACAAATAAAACCCCTAAAATTGTGGTAAAATAATTATTAAAAATTCTAACTTTCCAAAAATATCAATTTATGTCCATAAATTGCAAAATTCACAACTTGAATTCTCATATCTTGTATTTCACAGTAAATCCTGCAAAACTTCCAAAATCCTATTAAACATGTCCTAAAACACATAAAACAAGGGCTAACTAGTCTAAATAAAAGGGTAAAATAGTCATTTTCATGTGCTCATCAAATACCCCCACACTTATATTTTGCTAGTCCTTGAGCAAAACAAAAATAAAAATCCTAAAGTAAACCAGTTTCGCTGGCACTCGCAATTGTATTTAGCGTATGTAACAAGCCTTTAAACCCTTAACTCACCACTAGCGAACGAGTTATAATCTCGTGAGGGCTTCCAATGATGATACCCACAAACATCAAATTTCAGTAAAAACATATAAATAAAAATTTAAACATCGTACAACTCCAAATCTATTTCACAAAAATTATACCTAAAGTATAGTGTGTGATAGCCAATATTAACATAGCCTTCTTTTTCAAAATACACAAGTTCTACAACCACAAGTTGAAAATGCCCTGCGATTTCAAATCTCACAAAGTTATATCTCTCAGAAAGACTTTCTCTCGGAGATTTGGGTTAAATACAGATCTCATGAATGGATGTCATTTTTCTGAGAACTTTTGAAATAATACACCATTGTTTTTCTCCTCTATTCTCTTTTTTAAATACCATATTAACTGATGATCAATAGAACTTCCTAATATGGCTTAAGAGAGGGTATCAAAGAAGGATAAAAGATTCTAAAATAATACCATATGAGCGGAATAATTTTTCAAATACAAATATCTCACATATTTATCATCAAAGAACGACTAATATCAAAGAAAAATAAAAATCTCATTAATGGATGTCATTTTCCTGAGAACTTTTGAAATAATAAACCATTGTTTTTCTCCTCTATTCTCCTCTTTAAATACCATATTAACTAAGAATCAATAAGACGAAATATGGCTTAGGACCAAATCATATCAAAGAAGGATAAAGGATTCTAAAATAATACCGTCTAAAGAAAAAGGTAGAGGTCTTCATAATTTTAAAACGGGATATTCTTCCATTATATTTCTTTCAATACTTCCAAAGTATCATTTTTTTTCTTCGATATTTTTTTTTCACATCCTTCTTTTCTAATGTATGGATGTTCCCTTTCTTTTCTTTTTTCTCTCTTTTTTCTTTATTTTTTTTTTAAGTTCCATATGTTTCTCAGAGTACCACCCAATTTTTCATCTCTAACTTTTTCTAGATCCTTAAAATAAGTCACAGATATTCTAGTGAAGGCTCAAATTTCATAACCGGAGTTGAGTATAGATATCTTAGATAATAAAAAAATTAGACTTAACTTTTAAAAAGCTCAAATTTGAGAACTAACATGATAATATAACAAAAAATAGGTATGCTTTAAAGGCTTAAACAATCCAAAAATAATGGCCTATATAATTTCCTAAGTTTCATATGAATATTTATATCATATCAAATCAATTTAGAAAAAATTTCAAGCTTAATAATCCAATTGTGATTTCATTCCCAGTATATAACCAAAATCAAAGAATAATGAAATCTTACAACAAAAATAATGCGCACATCAAAGAAAATAAGAATTTACTTATAGCCCTTAGAAAAATATAATGGCTCAAAAGTTCACTGGGTATAAGTTTTCACTGGTATTCTTCTTGTGATTACTTAACTCATGCATACTTTTTTTTTTTAGCTATTATTAAAATGGTTGTGCAAAGATTTTCCAAGCATAAATTCCATAAAATTTAATTGAAAAAGCAGGATATAAAAGTTTCCATCCACAAATTAATGCTAAATTCAATTTCTTTTCAAAATAATTTCAATTTTTTTTCAAATTTATTTTTTTGACTCAAAACAATACAGAAAAATGTAGCCCCCCAACACCCACAAACTTAAATCGAACATTGTCCTTAATGTATCCTAATCTACAACAACAAGGACTCTAGAGTCACAACAAAAATGAAAATTGAAGCTAGATACTAACAAACATCGACAAACACAAGACTCTAAACAGACTCACAATCAGAACAACTATTACCCTTTTTTTAAAATAAAAAAATTGTTATGCAATCTAATCTAACAATGCAATACTTAAAACAAATATGCAAATAATATTTAAACAATTTGACAAATGCATGAAACTAACAGCCTAATATGCATGATTAAATTAAATATGCAATATTTTTATTTTTGAATATGTAAAATAAAAATTGAAAATTTAAAGAAAAGAGATTTAAGAATTTACCTTAACATGTAGTGCTTACTTCCGAAAATTTTAAAGCATGCGATTAAAATACCTGAAAAATAAAACACCACAAACTTTGGTGAAGATTCACAATCTCATAAAGAATGCATAAAACCTAATCTAAATGCAATTTCCTAATGTTATAACTAGTGGAGAAAATTAAATCATTGGAACCTAATTAAGAACTCTAAATTCAATTAAGACTATAAAAATTTCTAGATTAAAATCCACTAAATGAATAAAAATTAGAATTTCAAATCTAAGAATAATCCATTTAAAATCCAAAATTGTTCCATGATATTTTTTTTTTTGTAATTTTAAATTAGACACCGGAATAGGAAACCTTCCAAATTCAGATAAACGTCTTGAATTAGAATTTTTCTATGCTTAGAGGCTGTCCAAAATTAGATGTTATCCAAAATTAAACAACTTCTAAAAATAACAATTTCTAAAATCACACAGTTTTAGAACTTTTCATAAACAGAAGTTCCAAAATTAAGACTTCCTAAATTTAGATCTATTTTCCTAAAGATAGATTACATCTAAATTAAAATATATTTCTAAGAGTAGAAAATTCTAAAAAGAGAAAATAGATCATTTTAGACTTCTCTATAAATAATAAGTTTCTAAATTTATCAGTGTTTCCAAGTTTATATAATTTTATGACTTTTGTTATTTCCAGAAACTTCTAATTTAAGTAACCTTCTAAAAAAAGGATTTCAAAAAATAGAAACTTCTAATTTTAAAGAGCTGCCAAAAATAGAAAATTTCTAAAAGTAACATTTCTTCAAAAAAAATACTTAATTCAAATGCCATTTTTTCTAAATTCTCTATCAACGTCACCAAAAACTTGTTCTATTTTAAATTTATATATGTAAGTGCACGATATTATTTAGGAGTACGAGGTCGAACCCATCGGGATTTAGGAAAATATATCGGTGAAAAACATACCACTGAATTATATATTTTAAGAAATTTTGAAAACCATGAAAATAAATCTTCAATATGGAATTAATTTTTTAATCTAGAAAATTTAATTTTAAGTTAGAAATGTTCTAAAAATAGAAAACAAGTCCAAAAATAGAAACAACATTTAAAATTAGAAATTAATCACTCAAGAGATCTAATTTTCATGAAAACACAAAATTTATTTAATTTCAATTAAGATAGTGGAATTAATCTAAAAATTGTAAATAATCTTAATCTAACTTTGAAGTCAAAATTAAGATTGAATTAATTTATTTAACAGCTTAGTTCCCTAATTTCAAGAGTTTTTGAATTTTGTAAACAAAAATAAAATTAAAATCAAATATATATACAAATTTACAATGGAATTTGGATTGAGCATTAAGGAGGTATTATTTTCAATATTTTAAAAATAAAATCAAAATCTAGAACATGGAGTTCACATTTATTAATGATTATTGATTCAAAATTTTCATTTATAATTAATTTAATTAAGAAAAACATGAGTTTCATTAATCAATAAATAATCAAAATAAACCTTGGGCTTAGAGAAAATTCAACATAAAATTTCAAATCTAAATTCTTCACCTACTCTTAAAAATATCCTTAAAATGGAAAATTGAGGTTCTAAAATTCCTAAAAATTGGATCTTTAAGATGAAAATTGTAAGATTAAATCAAAACATGCATTTTTAAAAAGATTAAAAATCAAATCAAACTACCACAGTCAACAAACATTAAGTGGAAATCGAGAGATCTAAAACGTTTTTCTTTCTTTATATCCTCCATATGCTCCAAAAATCAGCAGCACAAGTTCAATTTTCTCAATGGGAGAGGAAAAGTACTTATAGATGAAAGGAGGTAGAGTGAATGACTTGGATTTAAAGATTTAAATAAAACGATGGACACTTGGAGGGCTGATATGATTTGTACTAAACATGAATGGCTTAAAGGAGGTAAGGAGGTGAAAAAACCAGTAAAATTCGTGTAATGTATGAATACAAAGGGGTTGAGTCGGATATGGTGTGAACATACCATGGAAAATGTGTGCAAAATCCCATTTTTTACACATGTAACACCTTACAGTTCAATTTTGACCTAGTTAACGTCTAAATCATGAAATGTCATAAACTATAACGTTGTAGCCTTGAAGTCTTCTTTCTAACCCAAAAAGAATTAATGCAATCGTACATCAGAGTAAAAAGTTATGGTCAAAATACTGAGAATGTGTCAAACATCCATTATTTTTCTCCACTTCTTATTTTGTTTTTTCCCCCTTAATCCCTTAGTAAATTCGAAAATCTTCTCATAATTACTTGTAAATTTCAAATTTTCTCATATGTATCTTAAGATGATGAAAATAGACTTCACACATGTGGATTTCTTCATGGGCTTTCTGAATGGGCTTAATAATTGGGCTTTTCAAAGTATGGAAAATCTAATAAATAATTTACCACTTACATTCAATTCTAAAAATGTGCTAAATTAATCCAAAATCTCATAAATAGATTTGAATTAATTAGTTTACAAATAAAACCCCTAAAATTGTGGTAAAATAATTATTAAAATTTCAATTTTTCAAAAATATCAACTTATGCTCATAAATTGCAAAATTCACCATTTGAATTCTTATATCTTGTATTTTGCAGTAAATCCTGCAAAACTTCTAAAATCCAATTAAACATATCCTAAAACACACAAAACAAAGGGTTAAGTAGTCTGAATAAAATGGTAAAATATAGACATTTTTATGACGGGAGTGTTGACTTTGTCTATCATATTGCAATGTCATCCCAATGACAAATGGAATGAATCCATTGGCACACCATCGCAGAGTACCATCAAAATATCTATTTACAACCGAGAAAGAAACCATGCACTTTTTCTCATCACTTACCTCGTTGCCATTTTTTAAACAAGAGATCTGATGAGGCCGATGATGCTCATGTAGCTTAAACTTCAATTCGTCCATGACTTCTTGTGCTACCACATTACTACAACTACAACTGTTAACAATCAGAAGACTTATCTTTCCTCTAATAGTGCATCTTGAGGAGAAGATATTTGTATGTAAGCAATCACCCTTAGTTCTTTACTCAAATATCCTCGAATACATTGGAATTTGGATCCTCTTGAAGTGAACTTTGAGAGAGGATCCTCTCTCCTTGGTGGAGAGGGATTTTTTTCCTCTATTGGATCACCATTGGGAGAGGATACTCTTCAACTTCAATGGAAGTCCACTTCAAGACAGGGCCAACTCAAGGTTGAGGCAACTAAAACAACTGCTTTAGGCCCCCCATTTGGCCGGCCCCAAATTTTGGTGATGTAGTACGTGGGATGTCCAACATCATTGAAGAATACAACGAATGCTATTGTTCATCCTTCCTCTTTTACTCCTTTTTCCTCTCTTCTTTCTTCTCTTTCTGAATAAATACAACGAAATGCTATTGTTCATCCTTCCTCTTTTGCTACTTGGTCACACCCTTGCTTCCTACCAGCCAGAAACCCAACGCCAAGTCAGTCGTTGTTGCCTCTGTGCCGCCCCTCCTGATGTTAGTTGTTGTCCAATCTCTCTTCTCCTGCTGCCGTTTGAAGTTGCTCGCCTTGCACCCATTCTAACCCCTGCTGTTTACTACAGTTCGTCTGCCATCCCCTGCAGATCCTTCTCCAACCACACCCACGTCCACCATTGTTGCTCTATCAAACAACAACAATCCTACCACCCACCTTATCTGCTCCATACCCCTGTAAGCCCATACGACCACGATAATCGAAACCCATCTTCTTCCCATTGAACCCATTCAGATTCCTATTTGAAATCAACCCAAAACCAATCCCTTCCTTCTCCTTCCCACAGTCACGGCTTTAACACCAAGGTATCCCCACCCTTAACCATTAGCCTATTCACTTTCCAAAATCATTCAGCCTCCCAGGCCTATCATTGATCGTTTCATTGCCCAGAATAGTTGAACCTTCCCTAAGAGACAACCTGGCTCCTCCGATCCGGCTACTAGTTGTGTCCTCCAAACTCTCTTATTAAAATAAAACGAAACAACAAAGTATTTAATTATTAATGTTGCATCTCAAAGAAAAATAGATTTTAGATAATTTTTTTTATTATATATAATTAAAATTTTAATTAAACATTACTTAATAATATATTAAATACTAAAGTAAGCATGAAACATTCTGCCAGTGTTGAAATAGTATCATCTCAACAAAAGAAAGGTATAGGAAAGAAGCGCTCAAAAGATAGGGGCTCCAGTTGAGACTTGGAGATTTCTAAAAGGGCAAACTCACACAACCAAACTTGGTGGGAGGTATGATCTCTTTAACTATATTCACTTTTAATCCAAATGGAAATATTATGTTGGAATGTGATGGGAGAGAAAAAGAGATCTTTAACTAGTCATCTCTTTGAGCTCATTAGAACCCACCACCCTGAGGTTTTGAGGCTGATGGAGAAAAAAGTTGATGGCAGATTTCGTGACTGTAACTCTTGTATTTAGGGCCTGTTTGATATTCATAATTTAAAGGTGAAATTTTGGATTTAATAAAATTAGACAAATTCTACACAAAATTCACTATTTGGTTCATTTGAAATTTTGTAGATGGAATTTTTCAAATTCGAAAAATTGGTAAATTCTTGAAATTCCAAATTCTCTTGAAAAGTTGTTAGTTCTAAATTTAGAAAAGATATCATTTTGTATTATGATATTTTTAAGGTGTTGTGGTGCATGCCGTTCACTTTTCTAATACACAACTCTACATGGGGCCCACAAATAATGTTGGACATGGTTTGTTTTAATTGATTATGCTTAAAAAAAAAACCTTGATTAGAATAATTAAAACATAATTTAAAGAAAATAAAAGTTTATGAAAAATAGTTTAAAATGATTAAAATGTGGAGAGTTAAAAACATACCACTAAATAGAGTTCATTAGTTCTTATTATAGAGGTAGTATTAATATTTGATTATTTTCATTAATTCTAATTTTAATATATTTTATTGGATATGTTTCAAAAAATATATTTTTTATTAGATAATAAATGAAATTGTTTCCTTATATGCCAAAGAAGCCCTTATGGGGAGTATGGTTATTTCGAATACTTTTGGCTATCTATTATTATACAAAGCCAAATTCGATTCTAAGGAAGCATCACTGGGGTGGAAAAGGACGAAGAGAGATGTGGCGAGGTTCGTGGCCCTATGCCTCACTTGTCAATAAGTTAAGGTAGAGCATCGGAGGCCGGGAGGGCAGATGCAAAACCTTCCTGTCTTTAATTGGAAGTGGGAGCACATAGCCATGGACTTTGTATCCGAACTTTCGAGAATCCCAAAGGAGAGGAATGCCATTTGGGTGATATTAGACCAACTCACCAAATCAGCACATTTCCTTCATGTAAAAACCAAGGAATCCATGGAAAGTTTGAGCCTGCGGTATGTGGGTGAAGAGGTGAAGCGGCATGGGTTACCATTCTCCATTATTTCAGATCGGGATCATCAATTTGTGTCGCACTTTTGGCAGAGCTTGCAGCTAGCTTTGGGCACTCAGTTACTATTTAGTTTGGCATACCACCCTCAGACAGACGAGCAATCAAAAAGAACCATCCAGGTGTTAGAAGACTTCAAGAACATAAAGGAGTTTGAGTGAAAAAGCATAATTGAATTTTGCCTAAATATATCATTGATGGTATGGGGCCTACATTTTAAGAGAGGATCACATCACCCATGTAAATTCATTGTTGAGTAAAAAGGTTTTTAAGTGAACTTTAAGGGATTGGCTTAGTGGTTGAGGCACAAGACTTTAGGAGTAAGGTTTTGGGTTCAATACTTAGTAACTTTAATGAAGGACCAGTCTCCGTACCCGAATGATTAGTCGGACGAGACATCTTCAATCATAAAAAAAAAAAAGGTATTTAATGGAGCCGGCCTGCATGATGCATGGGGCCATACTTTTTAAGAGAAGGTCACATTATCCACGAGATATTTACTATTATTGAACTCGCATGTGGATATGGAATTTACTAAATAAATGAATAATGTGATTATTTAAATAATTTTTTAATATATTATTTATTAAAAATTACTTTAATTGGATTGATCCAGACATCTAGTTATATTTTTAAAAATTATAAAGTTTAATAATTAAATAAATAATTTTTAAAAATATAACCTGATCAATTCGACGAAAGTGATTTTTTATAGACAGAATAATATAGAAAAAAATTGTTTTAAAAAAAATCTATCACCACTCCAATTCAAGTACTTAAGCATGAAAAATAACATCGTGTCATCAAGTGAGCTAGTGACATCTCATCAGTCACCAAATTCGAAACTCAACGTGTTTTATCGCAGGAGACTTTGCTTTCTCAAGTACCTCCCTCGCCTTTCTCCCCTCCTTTTCTTTTTATTTTCTTTTCCATTTCTCTTCGTTTGATTTTCATTTTATCAGATTTTGGAGCTGCCGATTGACCAACCAACAATAGCAGCAGCAGTCTCTGCTAATACCCAAATCACCAGACTCTCCAACATCAGCCATGCAACGAATGGTCTGTGGTTCTTTCCTCTTATCTCCTTTCTTCTCTAAGGTGATGATGATATGACCCAAAAATGCTATTTTATATGTTACATTCATATATTTCTTTTGATTCAATTAATAACCAAAGCTGAGAAAATTGGGGTGCAACTATTAAAAACCTCAATGTATGCATCAGTTTCATCATTGCAGAAGCACACATGTAATGCTAGTTAAGTTAATATTGACTGTTTTGATATGGTTATTCCTACTGAGCATATTTATCAAAAGGTACAAGTCTCGGATCCAGCTCCCTTTGCACCTGAGCCCCAAGTCTATGGTCGAAAGCCTATGGCTACGGGAAGCTCTAATTTTTACTCCCTCTGCCTCATTTTAGTTGTCCCATTTAAAAATTTGAATTTTTTAAGGAAGAGCTCTCAAAATGCTTATAAATTTCTCTCCAATATCTTATAACTCTTCCAAAATGCATATAAGACAACTATTTGGAGTGTCCCAAAATACATACGAGACAATTAAATTGGGACAGAGGAATATATTTTGTCCATATGATTAATCATGGATATTTTGTTTTTTGGAAGATATGCTGTTATTACTTATAAGTATACAAAATAAGGATTGTTCATTTATATGTTTTTAATATCCAGTAAGTCTGGTTTTTGAAATTAGTCATTTACCTTCCAGCTTAGTCTTGGAATCCATATGCAAATTGTCCATCATGCTTACCAAGAAACTAGCACCAACTTCTAAATACACCCGACAATGGATCGGACTGGGTCAAGTTCAGGTCGGGTCTTACTTTGCATCCGTTCAACTTTAGGTCTATTTTTAGGTCCGGTTTAGGTCTTTTTCGAGTTTGGTTCGGATTGGGTTCGGTCAGATTTGCCCATTTACCTGGTTAAGGAGACTTTTCTATTGAGACACGTACCAAGAGTATCCCTTAAATAGGTGTAGACCTCGTATGGTTGCATGTGTGCGGGAATAATCGGGTTAGTCGGGTTTACTCATCTATTTTCAAGTTCAGAGTTGGATCTATCAATTTATAAACGGATTTAGTTAGAGTCAGGGTTATCTATTAAATTGGTCAGATTGGTTCTGGTCATTTATCAATATAGTTTAGTTCCAGTCAGATAAGGTGGCAAAGGTGTAGTGCTTAGAACAAAACTGAAACATAACTGAGTCAAGAAGGCTTATGAATCAATTTTGATTTAAATGACACATAGTAGCAGAGAGAGGGTGTCAAAGAAGTAGTTGAGAGGAAATCAACCCCATTAAATATTTATAGTCTAAAATGGATGGTTTAAATAAAACTTTATTTCAATTATCTATTTTATTTGCAAATGGTTAAAGATTTTAAATTATAATAATTTCTTATATAGTAAAACCTCTATAATGTAATATGGTCGAGACCATAGTACATATATTACATTATATAGGTTATTAAATTAGAGGGTCTAACAGTATTCATTTCTAAAAATCTCCTTAAAACTCTCACCTATCATTAAAAAGGTCATTTCGGCTTCTTTTTGTGGAAACAAATCGCTCAATTCATTCCTATACAGTTCTCATTCATTGAGAACAAAGTGCCTTCATTGTCCCAAAGAATGAAGAAGCCGGAATGGGGCGTTACAGTCTATCTCAAATTACTTTGCCGAAGTTTAGATGATGTAGTTTATGAGGTCTTTAGTCACTTTTACAGTAATTTTGTATTCTGAATATATGGAATATTACTTTACAAAATGGTTGGGGCAATACATTTTTTATTTTGAATGTATTGAGTATTGAGTATTGAGTTAGAAAGATTTATTACATTTTGTATGGGGCCAAGGTCGGGACCAACTACCAATATTATTTTAGACATGTTATAACTTTATACAGTACTACATTATAGACAGTTTACTGTAATAACTACATCCATAGTTGCTACTTTTGTATTGTAGAGTCAAACAATCCCATACAATGTCATATATCATTTGGATTAAAAAATGAGTTGATTGTGTTTAGTTTGATTTTGGTCTGAATGATGATGGAAATATTTATGTTTATAATGTCTCATGTTCAAGTTTCATAGTAATTTAATGTCTGTGGCTTGTGGAGGTTTATGTACATCTAGAATTTTACCCAAACACTCTTGTATTGAAGAAGAGTTGGAGGATATGCCATTTGGAATGTTTGTTAACATATAATAACTCCAGAATTAAAATTGATGTTCTTTAAAAAATAGATTTATGCCTTCTTGCACATTGTAGTCACTTCTCTTTTTTTCCAAACTCGTCCCCAGATGTTCCCTCTTCAAAGCAATGGTTTTAGGGTTTTTTTTTTCCTTTTTTATTAATTTTAAATGGAAGGGTTTGAGGCAATGGCCTTAGGGTTTTTTTTTACCTTTTTATTAATTTAAATGGAAGGGTTTGAGGGTTTCAGCAAAAAAGAAAAAGAAAAATCCATGACAGTCTAGAATTTTTTTCTTGATTATTCATATGTTAGGCTAGAATTAGGATTTTTCAAACGTCTCTGATTTCTATTCTTTACTAGTCTTTCTATTTATTTTTTGTCATTTTTTAAATTCTTTTTGTATCTTAATTTTTATAATTTTTTACTAATTATTTGAATTTCCCTGGAAATCACAGGTTTTTTTATGACTTTAAATATAAATATGGCATTTCTATCTTTTCTATTCTTTACTTCATTTTCCTTTTGAGATAGTGACCAACGTTTTGACTTTTTTTTTTTTTTTTTAATTCATGATTTTCAACTCCATCATTCTCATTTTCTCCAAAACTTGATTTTCTTCAACCTTAATTATTCTTTATTTTTATTGAATTTTAAATATTTTGTCCTAACAGATCCCAACATTTAGTGTAGTTTCTCACATTTACAGTTTAAATAATTAGGTTGTTTAGTATTTTTGCTAAGGGGTGTATCACTAAATGTGAAGAATCAATACTGAATATCACCAGATGGCTAATAATATCTGCAATATCCCATGATTTCATTTCATTTTCCTGTGCGAGGGTGAGAAATTCATTCTTCATATACTCTTGGCTGGTCAGCGTAACTGATAGATTTCATTTATATATTTGTTCATAATTTTGCAGATACAATTTGTTTCTCCACATTCTTGTCCCAAAGAAACTCTTTAGACAAAATGTCTGATTTTTCAAGGTCCTACAATGGTGATGATGTATCACATACAGAGAAATCCAGAATTCCATCTACCAATGACCACATGGAAGAATCACCACCTACTAAAGTGGAATGTTCATATATTCTGACCCTCGCCGAACGCCTTGGTCATGTGATCATCATCATCATCGTAGCCATTCTTCCATTTCTTTGGAGTTGGGAACTTCTGGCTAAATTGCATAGAAGAAATGGAGAGATATCACCCACAACCAATGAAGGCCTTATTTCTTCACCCGCTACAGATGAAGGTCTTGTTCCATCAGGCATAGCCCAGCCTCAGGATTGTGAGAACAAATGTCAACATGTGTCCTCTTGCAGCACATTTGATGAAGCAATGAAGAACATGGAATCTCAAGAACAAGGAGGGGAAATACCCAGCAATTTACCTGGAGTAGTTCTTGACCAATCTTATGTTACTGCACCTGCTTATCTGAATTCCCTTCTCTTTTCACCTGGTTCAGAATTTGTGAAGTCATTGGCAGAGCTTTTGGGTAATAAGGACCTGCAAATGGTGTGAACAAATTAAAAAGAGTAGTTACCTACACAGGGACCGCAACCAAATTAATCAAGGCTGCGAAAGTTATAGAGGAACAGATGTATCTGAAAGCTGATGGAAAAAGTTTTGTAATTCTAACTAGTTTGAGCTCACCTGATGCTCCCCTTGGAAACTGTTTCAAGGATGAAGTTCTCTTCTGTATTATGCCCGGACCTGAATTGCCATCAGGTGATCAATCATCGCGACTTGTAATTTCGTGGCAAACAGTTTTTGTACAGAGCACTATCATGAAAGGTATGATTGAAAATGAGTCCCGAAAACGTATGAAACAGAACTACACGCTGTATGCTGATCTGTTGTCCAAGAAAGTAAAGTTAGTTGATTCAAAAGATCACGGAGTGTCCAACAAGGAGCAGAGTTTGGCTTCTCTCCAAACAGAGAGAGAGTCCGATTGGTTGGTGATCCAATATTTTGGGAATTTTACTATGGTTTCTTCTGTTTTCATGGGATTGTATGTGCTTACACATATCTTGTTAGCCATGCCTAGCATGATCCAGGGGCTTGAATTCAAGGGATTGGACTTGCCAGATTCAATTGGAGAAGTGGTTGTTTGTGGGGTTCTGTTTATGCAAGGGGAACGTGTAGTTGAGATGGTAGCACACTTTGTGCAAGCCAGATTGCGAAAAGGTAGCTCCTACATTCATTAGATTGCTTCTTTGTTTTTAACTGCAAGAATAGATTCTTTTCATAAATCAGAAAAAAAAAAAAAAGATTCAAGGATTAAAAGGAGTCAAGATTACATGGTTGATCAGAAATGTTAGTTTCTAAAACCTCCATTGAAGATGTGTAGCTAGGGGTGAATCTCAGGGAGTTTGGGTTGTGTGTCAGCCCATTTCGAGCTATAAATGGGAACCTAAATTTGAGCCTGAGCTCAAGCATGACTTGGTTGACATAGTCCAGCATAAGCCCAACATGGTCCAACATAGCTCTGTTTAGATTCCATGGTCTAAAATACAAGCAGTTCATCATGATGTAGCAATGAGCCATGGGCCATTTGTTACCACTCAGTGCTTTACATAAGCAGCTTATATTATTGTGAACTGCCTGTTTCAGTCTTAGGGAATCTATGTGAGTCCTGATATGTGTACACTTCAGAGATTATAAGGACTGTAGAACTAAGTAGATTTCTCTAACTAAGAAAACATGCTACTTATGATAAGATTATTTCAATTTTGATGTCTGTAGTGATTTAAGACATTCTTATTTTCTATACAAAGAGGAGCTCCTCCTTAAAGGGTAACATGTGTGCAAAAAAGACAAAAGAAGTGCCTTGCATAAAAATGGAAGTACTTACATCACAACCCTCGTTTTATTGTATGTGTTTATTGTATATTGGCAAAAAAAAAATAACTTGTCATGTTAGCTCTTATGAATTCTAGGCAGTGATCATGGAGTGAAAGGCACAGGGTCATGGGTGGTTATTGACTATTGCTTTGATTGAAGGAAGAAACATAGAAGCTGTGGATTCAACTGGATTTTCAGATCCATATGTGGTGTTTACCTGCAATGGTAAAACAAGAACAAGCTCGGTAAAGTTCCAAACAATTGATCCTCAATGGAATGGTAAGAAACCAAATTCTTTCAAGTAATTCTGTACGTTGGTTCATGTTCTGCTACTTCAAATCTGCAAAAAAGCAAGTCAATCTAGGCCTGAGTTTACAGTGCAGCCCTATTATGGCTATGATGTGTTTACCTGCAATGGTAAAACAAGAACAAGCTCGGTAAAGTTCCAAACAATTAATCCTCAATGGAATGGTAAGAAACCAAATTCTTTCAAGTAATTCTGTACGTTGGTTCATGTTCTGCTACTTCAAATCTGCAAAAAAAGCAAGTCAATCTAGGCCTGAGTTTACAGTGCAGCCCTATTATGGCTATGAATTTATACACAACATTCATCTTATGGAACTAACAATAGACTATTATCTTCCTCTAGAAATCCCAATTCATTGATCTTCAAAATTGATGTAGATGGTTACGAAAGAAATATAGGCACAGCCAACATTAAATGTTAAATAGCCAAACATTGTGAAGGTTATATATATTAGTCACATTTGCCGATCTGGTACTGACATGGCTGATACAATACCAGAACAAAAGGCTGGAGAATTTTAGAGAACCTCTTAGGGGTTTTCTATTATTTTTATTTTTAAAGAAATTGGGACGGCCGGGGAGTGGACATTAGGTGTTTCTGTTGTTTGTAGGTGTATTTTTTTCCCCAAATTGCAAAGAAGGTTCTGATAACATCCCAGAGAGGAGGACTGAGATCTTTCAATGTTACCTATGTTGAGCTACATCAGATCTATAGTTTTGATTATCAACAATCATAATAATTCTCTAGAATTTATAACTATGAAAAACCAAAAGAAGATAGCCACTTGGTCTTAACAATTGAACGTAATGAATAATCCCACTCAAATGTTCTGAGGCTCAATTCGGTGATAAACCGCAATGGGGGTGGTAACTGAAATATAAATAATATACTCTTAATTTTCCATTCTACTCTTAAAGATAAGAACTTAAAATATAAGGTTACCAAGAATGTAACATATGTAGAACCATTAACTTTTCATCCATATCTATCATTTGAGACTCACTTCGAACATTCTAACAAAGAAAATAATTTACAACTAACAAACTTCAAGTGATTCACGCCTCAATCATGGTTTTCATTGATGAAAAATTATTGTAGAATTGTGGAAGAGTGGCTCGTCACCTTTCTCATTGATAACCCAACATATAATAATAGAAGTCTCATGATTTCGGGATTACAATTGGAATACAAACACAAGTCTACTAGGACTCTAGAATAGAAATATAAGTCAACTATATCTGGAAAAAAGGAGGAAGACCAGGGTTCTAACTCTGTACCATGTAGAATTGTGGAAGAGTGGCTCGTCACCTTTCTCATTGATAACCCAATATATAATAATAGACGTCCCATGATTTAAGGATTACAATTGGAATACAAACACAAGTCTACTAGCACTCTAGAATAGAAACATAAGTCAACTATATCCGTTAATAATTATGTTCATGGATGAGAGTGTCTTCATTTCAACCACCAACCACATTGAACTTGACATAATCACCATTTCAGTCCTAAGTTAAAGTCTCATAGGCAAAGATGGAACCAGAATCGATCATAGATTTATAATTTCTACAAGTTGTTCAAAAGCTGGGGTGTTTCCTTAATGATACAGAAATAAATAAAATACAAAAAGAGATGATGTGATCCTCTTCCAACGTAGAACTTCAATTAAGGCTTCAGAATTCTATCTTATTGTTTGTTTTCTTCCATATTTTTAGAAATTGAATTTGAATAATTTTCAGTCAATGGTTTCCACCCAAATCTCTATTTCCATGTATCATGTGAATCATATGAATTGAATCTTTATAATCTTAGTACCATACCATTTGTAGCAAAAATGTACACTTCAACTAGAAAATGATTCTTATCCCCACAAGTATCATTCTAGATACAATGGATAGATTTCAGATTGTGAATTTGCATTTTTTTTTTGGGGGGGATAACGATTAACATAATGTCTTTTGTGTTGATTTTATGCTGAAACACCGTTGAGCTTGCAGAAATATTTGAATTTGATTCCATGGATGAGCCTCCATCTTCAATGGTTGTAGAAGTATTAAATTTTGATGGACCTTTCAATGAAGGTGTATCCCTCTGACGCATAAAAATCAACTTTGTAAAGTCAAATATGTCTAAACTAGCAGATATATGGATTCCGCTTCAAGGAAAATTGGCTCAAGCATGCAAATCTAAATTGCATCTGAGAATCATTTTGAACAATACAAGAGGTCAAGATGTTGTTAAAGAATACATAACAAAGATGGAGAAGAAACTGGGGAGGAAGGTGAACAGTTTGCACCAATCACCTTGTTCATTTTAGGCTTTTACTTCATACTTTTCTACATTGTGGGTTTGAATTTGTTAACATTCTATAATGTTTGTAGATTAATTTGCAGTCACCTCAAGCAAATTCAGCATTCCAAAAACTATTTGGTCTTCCACCAGAAGAGTTTCTCATCAATGATTATACTTGTCAGTTGAAGCGCAAAATGCCTTTGCAGGTGCAATTATATTGATTTTTTTTTTTATCTTGTGTGCTAAGTTACTTGTACACTTTATGGGTCAGTGACCCTATTTTTCTAAGTTGGGTTTGGGTCAGATTGGAAAGAAAAATATATTTCCTTGTTTATTTTCAATGCTAGATTGTGACACTCAATACCCTTCCCTCTATATTTTTTGTTTGTTTCCTATCTCATGAAGTACAGAGCATTGCTTCTTTACAGGGCCGCCTATTTTTGTCAGCAAGAATTCTTGGTTTCCATGAAAACTTGTTTGGACATAAAACCAAATTCTTCTTTCTGTGGGAAGACACAGAAAATATCCAAGTGGTTCCTCCATCTTTTCCATCAGTGACTAGTCCATCTTTGATAATCGTTCTTCGTCGAGGTAGAGGTACAGATGCAAAGCATGGTGCTAAGTCACAAGATGAAGAAGGAAGACTAATATTCCATTTCCAATCATTTCTGTCATTCCACAGTGCTAACGGGTACCAGTTGAACAAATAAAGACCCTCAATTTTTTTTCCCATATTCTTATACCTTGAAAAGAGGCTAGTGAATCGTTCTCTCCCTTTGGTCTACAGGACCATCTTGGCATTGTGGAAGGGCAAATCCTCAAGTCCTCAGCATTAGGTGCAACCAGTGGAAGGAGAACTTGATGTAGACGTTATAATGGATGTCTCAAATAGAGCAACTGAGTGACAAAAATAAAATTCTTGCCCTACAATGGTAGTACAGGAACTATTCAATTATATAGATTTAGAGAATTTGCATTTATTTTTATGAGTTTAAATCATGTTCGAACTTCAGGTGCAATATGGGTAAAAAATGTTAATGAGAAGCCAGAGATTGAAACTCACCAAAATTTGCACAAGATCAACCCTCAATTCAATGGATCAAAACCAAAACACTCAAACTTGAGACTTCCTTTTTAATAAAATGAATAACATATATGAAGAATAAATAAAAGTAAACAAAAAACAAGTCACATTGGATTGAAGAACACAATCCCTCAACTTATGTTTCTCATTACATTGTCTTCAATACCTCAACTTATGTTTCTCATTACATAGCACTAATAGATGAACCATTCTTCGATAGCAACATCGCCAATGAGCGAGAGTCGCATGTGGCCTTATAGGGCCTATAGGGTTGGGGTCCAATATATGAAAATGGGTGGGTTTGAAAGTAACTTAAAGAAAATATTTCTCATAAAAATTTAGGTCAACTGGATTTGAAAATTTATGTTTTCAAGAATTTTAAGATCAAAGGTAAAAAACGAGGCAATCCAAACTGAACTCAAATTGGATACAAATACAATTCACATTAATAAATGAGTGTGAGAATACAATCCAGATCCTAATGGCCCCCACATGGACCTTGTCACTCATGGACAATAGTAACCCATGTGAAGTTTTACACTACAATTAAGCATTGCTAAAATTTGTCCACCTTCTAAACTAGTTTGAGAAGACATCTAATAAAACTTATCATACAAATCCTATTACAGCTAAACAAAACTTATGATCTTAACATACTAAAATAAAAGCAGCAAGTCGTAATTCTAATATTCAACAATCTTTTTCATTTTTAGTTCTCTTCTAATAATGTTATATTCATCAATTAACTATTTGAATTGATTAGCTGATAAACCTTTCATAAAAATATCTATAACCGAAATCCCGAGCAATTGGCCTAGCCAAGAACCCACCTCAAGAAGTAGGGGTCTTTTAATGACCTGACCTAATATTTCAGGGTCTTACAGAGTTTGTGGATCTTTGAGTTGTTTTTAGTGTTTTAGTGGCAGTGAAGATTGTGTGGACTCCGTAGTGTGCCACAGTTTGCCTAGTTTCGACCTCGGATGCTCGAAGGGACATTTTGATAATTTTGAATTATTATATATATTGTCATTGAAAATTGTTTAAAAAATGACACATTTTTTCTCGCTCGATGTTCGGCATTCGACACCTTCTCGGGTTTTCGACTTTTATTTTATTTTTTAAAATAGGCTTTGAAAATCTTGTTTCTCACACTTCTAAAATTAAAAAAAAAAAATTAATAATAATAATAATAAACCCTTAAAACCTTTTTTTCCCCAAACCCTAACTCTATTAAAACCCTCTCTTTCCGCGAGACTGTAGCGTCCAGCTACAGTGCCGCAACCCTATTTCCTCCCCCTTCCCATCTGCGATCCCTTTTTCTCTCGGCGATCCCTCCTCCCCTCTTCAGATTTCTCTCCCTCAGGTAACCCCTCTTGCGTTCTCTCTTTCTATCTCTGTCATTCCCTTTCATGCTTCTTCTTCTTCTTCTCCTCATTCTTTTTTCAACCTCTGTAACACTTGGCCGCTACTTCAGCCGATCCCAATCACAGCCCTTGCGGCCCCGACCTTCGCTTTCGGCCGCTGGATTTCCTCCCCTTCTCGCCCTTCTTTCAGGTACCCTCTTCTTCTCTCTTTTCCCTTTTTCTCTCTCGAGTTTTCCTTCTTTCTTTTCTACGATTTGCCTTGATTTCCATTGATTTCCTCATTGATTTTTCCACTGTTTTCCCTTGCTTTTCCTCAATTTTATTGGGTTTTCCCTGATTTTCCTCTGCTTTCCTCAAATTTTCCTGTTTTCCCAGTTTTCCTGCTTTTTCCTCTCTTTTCCCCCTTTTTTCCATAATGAGTGGGTGACCGAGTCGACTCGGGCCGAGCCTTCGAGAGAACTCGGTTGGACTCCTCGGTTAACCCAACCCTTGGGCTTGGACTTGGCCTGACCCAATTACTGGACCCACTGGACCAGACCTGACCTAGTAGACTGATTCAGACCTGGCCCAGTTAGGTCTGATCCACTTCTTGTAGGCCCAGCTCTTCGGCCAGGTCCACTTCGGCTCAATTTTCAAACTCGGCCCGTTTTCTTGTTCGACCCAGCTCAGCCCATTTCGGGCCCAGCCCAGCCTAGCCCGTTTTCAATTTAGTCTCGTTTTAGCACATTTTACCTTATTTACTTATTCGTTCTTCCTTTTTTCAACAGATTGAACTCCCTTCAACCCTTCAAGCAGCTTACTCACTTCGAATTTTCGACTCTACACACTAAGGGGACTCATCATGATTTAGCATGCATTTGCACATTTGAAATTATTATACCTGGACATGGAGTGACTCGAACTGGACCCTCTATTTTCTAAGTCACTCGGTAAGGGGAAATTGTAACGCCTTATCCCGTTATGGGCGCGTTATCTCCGAAAAGTTTCAAAACATAACCAAGGAACGAATATCGGGCAATTTTTTTTTTTTTTGAAATGGGTTAACTATCTCCCGCTCAACAATTTGATAAAGGACAAAACTAACATAATAATATGCATAACAAATAACCACCGACCGTTCAATATAGTTATAAAATTATCCAAACAAAACATGTGACAATGAGTCCATACAAACAAAAGTCTCTAAAAAATCGAGCATAAGCGTAATATGGGATATTTAACTATTGCTACTACTCTCCAAGTACCTCTTCAAGGGGCCTGCCTTGCCCCTTCGTAATCGGGGTACCTGAAAGATAAAGGGTGAGTTAACCAGCCCAATGAAGGGAATAATCATATCACATGTCAGTGACAATATATATCACATATTCACATGTATGAGGAATAATGGACATCATAAAAAAAATGAATGTCTACGTACAAGAGTGCTCAACTATACAACTAATCAGTGGTCCCGCTGACTAATCTGAAACTTCATCCCCATAACTCACAACTGTCCTCCTCCAACTTCGGTCTCCCTACCAATACAAATGGGAGACCTCATAATACACAACTACCTCAACCGCCGAAATGCAACGAGGAAACCCACAACTCTCTATGGGGGTCTCGACTGCCGGAGCGTAACGGAAAAGTCCTCCCAACAACCAAACTCATCACATCATCATAAACATATATACATGTCAATAGTTCCTCCATTTTAACACCCAACGACGCGTTGTCCGTTGTGAGTTACCCCCATGCATGTTCATGATATCATGATCATATATAACAACATAAGTATATAACAAGAATCTCAAAACACAAGTCCACATACTCATCATGATCTCATTCACATATTGTAAGTAAACACCCATCATGTTGTCCAAAAATCCAGATGCATATCTCACTTTCAGTATAAATACACTCACACGTTATAATTAAATGCACAACACGTTATTATTAACTCCCTAACATCATGTTCAACACCCAACGCATGTCTTATTCTCATTATAAACTCATTCACATATTATAGCTAATACACATGTTATCAATAAGTTTCAAGCATCATTTTTCAATATCCATTAGTTCGATCAAAATTTTTCATTTAATCGTATATAGTTGACATGAGTGCATCAGAACGGATCCCTTGCCACAGATTCATTCAACAGTTCCCTTACCGAGTGACTTAATAAACGAAGGGCCCCACTCAAGTCACTCCATGTCCAAAGTCAAGGGTTAAATAGATGTGAATGCATGCTAAAACAGTGATAAGTCCCCTCACAGTGTGCAGAGCCGAAAATCGAAACGCCTAAGTGACCTGATGGGTTGAAGGGAGCTCGATCTGTTGAAACAAGAAGGAAGAATAAGTAACTAAGGTAAAACAGATCAAAACAAGATCAAGGCTGCAAACGGGCCTAAAACTTGTCTGGGCCCAAAACGGGCCAAACTGGGCCAGACATGAAAACGGGCCCTAAAATGGGCCAGGTCGGAAATGGGCCAGGCCAAGACTGGCTGGGCCAGATCAAGTACAGGGCCCAAGGTTGGGCTGGACTCAACAAGGCTCGAGATGGGTCTGGGCCAAAACCAACTGAACCAGGCGAAGGCCTGGCAGATGGGTCGGGCACACCCCAAGCCAAGAGTTGGGTTAACTCAAAGGCCTCATCTAAGTCGACTCAGCCCCGCTACGTCGGAAAAGGGGGAAAGGAAAGGAAATCCAGGAAAAATCAAGCAAAACCCTTGAAAATCAAGTAAAGTGAGGAAAACTGAGGGAAAACTACAGCAACCGATGAAAATCGATGAAAACCAAGAAGTAAAAAATCAAAGAGGGGAAAGGGAAGGAAGGGGGTACCTGAAACCGGTTGTGTCGGCGGCAGAGGTGACAGCTGGGAGCGGAGAAGGGGTGAAACTATGCAAAAACTCCACTGCATAGGCGTCGAGGAAGGGAGCACGGCGGTAGGGCTCGGCCGAGGCACGATCAAGAGCAGAGTGTGAGCCGAGTGAGGGAAGACGAAGAAGATGGAAGATAAGATGAAGAAGTCTGAGAGAGAGGGAAATCGAGAAGAGAGGAAGAGAGAGGGTTACTGAGAGAAAGAATTGCAGCTGAGGAAGACGATTGGGAGCGGCGGCACTGTAGCACATGCGGCTACAATGTCTAGAGAAGGGGGATTCTTTAAGTGTTAAGGTTTGGGGAAGTAGGGTTTTAACCTCTATTTTTTTTTTTCTTTTTGTAATATATTAAAAACCAAGGTTTTTGAAATAATTTCTTTTCAAAGGAAAATAAAATACAATGAAATCAAAACCCCAAAAAAAAAAAAAAATCTCAACTATCGAACATCGAGTGGAAAAATGTGTGATTTTTAATAATTTTTGTATGAAAATTTACATAATAATTACAAAATTACTAAAAATGCCTTCGAGTTCTCAAATTCGAAAACAGGCAAATTGGGGCCCACCCTAGTGCCCACACTCTCCTCACTACCACTACGATCCCGAAACAACTTGGAGATGCAAAAATCTCCTCAAAATCGGGAAAACTCGGAACGGGTCATTACAACACTACCCCCTTTGAGGAAACTCTTCATCGAATTTCAAACTGAAGTCATACCTCTAGTCTCAAACAATGCTGGAAACTGCTTCTGCATTGTTGCCTCATTCTCCCAAATAGAAGCCTCCCTGACCTTGCGCTGTCAAACGACTAATACCAAACTAATAATCTTGCCACAAAGCCTCTGCTCCCTAGAATCCTCGATCCGCACTGGTCCTTCCTCATAGGTAATATCTTCGTTGAGCTCCATGTCTTCCCAGTTAATCACATGCGACGGATCATGATGATACTTTCAAAGCATCGAAACATGGAAGACGTTGTGCATTCGGGCGAGATGCAGGGGACGTGCAAGTCTGTAGACCACCCCTCCGATCCTCTCCAGATTCTCAAATGGGCAATATATCGAGGTAACAACTTCACTCCATGCCCAAACCTCTGAATCCTATGACGGGGCGAAACTCGAAGGAAGACACAGTCTCCAACAACAAACTCAAGTGCCTTCTTCGACGGTCAGCATAACTCTTCTGTCAGCTCTGTACAGTCAGCAATCTATGTCTGATGCTCAGTAGTTTCCCTGACCATTTCTGGTCCTGACATCACTGTATCACTGGTTCCCGTCCAACATAAGGGTGATGTGCACGGCCTGCCATACAATGCTTCATGTGGTGCCACCTTGATACTGGACTGATAGCTTTTGTTGTAGACGAACTCGACCAAATACAAATGGCTCTCCCAACTATCACCATGATCCAAAACACAAGCTCGGGGCATATCTTCTAAGATCTGAATGGTCCGCTCAGACTGACCATCTGTCTGCTGATGAAACGCAGTACTGAAACACAACTGTGTGCCCAACTCTTTCTATAGGCTCTTCCAGAACCAAGAGACAAATCTCGGATGCCAATCTGAAGCAATTGACTTTGGTACAACATGCAGTCTGAAAATCTCCACCAAATACAACTGACTCAAAGCCTCAAGGAAATTTGTCGTCTTTATATCAATAAAATGGGCCGAGTTAGTCAATCGATCCATTATGACCCATACTATATCGTGTCTCCGAGGAGACCTCGATAAACCAGTCACGAAGTCCATTGAAATGTGATCACACTTCCAATTGGTGATCGGAAGAGGCTGCAGCTTACTAAAGGGTTTCAAGTGTTCTATCTTGACCTGCTGACAAGTCAAACAGCTCGTCACGAACTCGGTCACTGCCTTCTTCATGTTTCTCCACCAAAACTGTTGATGCAAGTCTTGATACATCTTGGTGCATCCCGGATGTAGAACAAACCTGGTGTGATGAAAATGTCGTAATACCTCATCACGACACTGCTCAGATATGGGTACAAATAGCTTGCCCTAAAAGGTCAAACCATCATCTCGTCTCACAGTCCATCCAAAGGGGTCCAATGCCCCTGGCCACAACATTCCTCAATGCGATGCACCTCTCATCCATCTGCAGTGTTTTCAAAATTCTATCATAAATATCTGGCAGGACAACCGTGCTGCATAAATCTAGATTTTCTTTCCTCCCGATCAGACTAGATAAAGCTCCTTCGCCATGCGATTCAAGGCATCTGCAACTACGTTCGCCTTACCAGGGTGGTAAGACAACACAAAGTCTTAGTCACTAAGGTACTCCATCCACTGTCTTTGCCTCATGTTCAGCTCCTTCTGTGTGAACAAATACCTGAGGCTATGGTTATCTAAAAAAATCTCGAACCTCTAACCATACAAATAAAGTCTCCAAACCTTGAGTACAAAACCGCAGCCACTAACTCCAAGTCATAATTAGCATAGTTTGGCTCTTGGGCCTTAAAACGTCTCGAACCATAAGCCATCTTTCTCCATCAGACATCAATACACAACCTAAACCATCACCGAAGGCATCATAGTAGACCTCATAGACATGGTCCCTCTTTGGTACTACCAATACCGGGGCAGAAGTCAGACTCTCCTTCAGCCTCTGAAACGTTGTCTCACAAACTTCGTCCCAAACGAATGGCACACCCTCGCAGGCCAACCTCGTCATGGGCGTGGAGGTCTTAGTAAAACCTTGATGACTACCATTAGTAACTTGCAAGACACAAAATATGTGGATCTCGGTCATACTTTGCAGTCATTCCCATCTCATAATGATCTCAACCTTGGCCGAATCTACGACCACATATTCAGCTGACACTTCGTGTCCCAGAAGCTTAACCTCTGGCAACTACAACTCACACCAGTTGTACTTCACATAAGGCTAATGATCCCTCAAGACTTGGAGCACAGTTCTCAAATGTAGCTCATGCCCCTCTCTGATGCTCAAGATGTCATCGATGAACACCACTACAAACTGGTAAGGCCTGAATATCCTGTTCATTTGAGTCATGAATGTCGCTGGGACATTAGTCATCCCAAATGACATCACTATAAACTCAAATGGTCCAAAATGAGTGCGGAAGGCGGTCTTCTCAAAGTCACACTCCCGCACCCTCACTCGATGGTAACCTGAACGAAGGTCTACTTTGGAGAAACACTTAGATACTCTCAAATGGTCAAACATATCAATCATAAGCAGTGGATATTTGTTCTTCACTATAACTCTGTTTAACTGCCGATAGTCAACGCACAGTCTCATGGAACCCATCTTTCTTCTTAACAAACAACGCCGGTGCACCCCAAGAAGAAGTGTTAGGCCGAATGAAGCCAAGGGTTATAAACTCCCTGAGCTGTTTCTCCAACTTCAAATTCTCTGCCGGTAATCAAAGTACAAACTCGTAGAGCCATCCCCTTCTTGGTCAACAAGGCCGGTGCACTCCAAAGAGGGCGCTGGGTCAATTGTAGCCAAGAGACTCCAACTCCTCGAGCCAACTCTTCAGCTCCAATACTCCTACTGGCACCACCCGATAATGAGTAATCGAAACAGGTGCCACACCGGGAGAGTGGATCCACAACAAACCATATCTCCTGACGTGACAACACTCTAAGGAACTTCTCCGCAAGACATCTGGAAACCCTCAGACCAAGCGAGGCATCTCAATATCTACCAATCTCAAACTCTCCCTCAACGCAAGCTAGCCACCAAGCTGCACAACTCCTCTACGCTCAGACTGTAAGTTGTAAGCCGCTCGTCGAATGCATCCACCGTAAGGAACTAACTTGTCACCCGCCTATAACAACAGTCCAAGGTAACCTGAAGGGATGACGACTAATCCATCCCAAAATGATGTCGAACTCTAACATCTTTAAAATTAGCAAACCGACCTCTAACGCTAATTCCAAATGTCAAAATGCACGATCCATAGACCTTGTCCACAACCAGCTAAACTCAAGACAAAAACAGAGGGCGAACACAGAAAACGGGCAATACACCGACCAAGAGCTAAGAAACACCCATGTGCCCCGCTCAAAGCGCTGAGTTCCCAACTCACTCATATATCAAAATTGGCCTACACGCCGGCCCCACTAGGGTCTCAACGGTCCACCCTACCAGTCTGACCTATTAAAGATCATAACAAAGCCACAACTACCTCTAGCCATAACACTGGACCCGTGCGAGTCCAAGAGCCAAACAAACAACCATTAGAGTCCAAGAGCCAAACAGACAACCATTAGCTCGGCCTCCAAACACTCCCCGTAGTCCTAAGTCTGAAACTGACCTAACCAACAACTCGAACATACCAAGCCCATCAACCTCTCATGGAATTCCATCGGCCATCTACAAAGTAAGCCGACCGAACTCACTCGGTAGACGCCCATAGATTTCCAATGAATCTCTCTCCATACCATATAGCCACAAGCGAGGCCCACATACAGTGGCCTCGTACTCTAAACACGAGCCTCATACGAACCCAGGAGGTAGACCCACAATATAGCATCCTCCTCTCAACACTAGACCCTCGAACAATTTCACTTCAATCATGCGTCACAAAAAAAGTCACACGAGTCGTAAGGCATCACTACGCCCTCGCATACTAAAACATCCACAATCTCCCTGCCAATGCCTAGACAGCCTCAAAGGCTCTCTTCCACTTGGCAACTAGGAGAAAACAACGACAACACTCAAACATATTCTGAGGACCTCGCGACTCCATCTCGGTACTCAACCCACTCTGAAAATACCACCGACACGCCTCCAAGGTGAGGATTCCTCCTAACAGGGGTCCCACAGAGGAACACCTTTAATTACTCTAGGGAGTAAGACCAACATGACTCCAAACCTAGAGATCTGTATCCCACAGCTCCCATGGCCACGCCACGATGCTCCACCCACTCAAACGAGTCATCTATCTCAACACTGACTCACCCACGAATCAAACACTGGAAAGTCTCAAAACGAGGGAGAATCCTCTACAAGACAAGTCTCGAGTATGCTAGTCGAAAAACAATGCACCATTCACACCATACAAACCTAGGGTGTCTACGCACTACCCCATAACCCGGTTCCATCTACCCTATCAAACAGGGGATGAACATCACATCTATCTATGACCCATGTACAGTCCGAGAGTTGAACCGTGCTCTGATACCAATTGTAGCGCCCCATCCCGTTACGGGTGCTTTATCTCCGAAAGTTTCAAAAAATGACCAAGGAACGAATATCCGGCATTTTTTTTTAAACGGGGTAACTATCTCATGCTCAACAATTTAATAAAAGACAAAACCAACATAATAATAAGCATAACAAATAACCACCGACCGTTCAATATAGCTATACAATTATCCAAACAAAACATATGATAATGAGTCCATACAAACAAGAGTCTCTAAAAAATAGAGCATAAGCATAATATGGGATATTTAACTATTGCTACTCCTCTGGGTACCTCTTCAAGGGGTCCGCCTGGCCCCTACGCAATCGGGATACCTGAAAGGTAAGGGGTGAGCTAACCAGTCCAGTGAAGGAAATAATCATATCACATGTCAGTTACAACATATATCACATGTATGAGGAATAATGGACATCGTAAAAAAAATGAATGTCTATGTACAAGAGTGCTCAACTATACAACTAATCAGTGATCCCGCCGACTAATCTGAAACATCATCCCCATAATTCACAACTATCCTCCTCCAACTCCGGTCTCCCTGCCAATACAAATGGGAGACCTCATAATACACAAATGTCTCAACCGCCGGAATGCAAGGGGGTAACCCACATCTCCCTATGGGGGTTTCGACCGCTGGAGCATAACGGGGAAGCCAATCTCAAAGGTATTTACCTCAACCGCCGGAACGCAACGGGGAAACCCGCATGTCCCTATGGGGGTCTCGACTGCCGGAGCATAACGTGGAAGTCCTCTCAACAACCAAACTCATCATATCATCATAAACATATACACATGTCAATAGTTCCTCCATCTCAACACCCAACGGCGCACTGTCCATTGTGGGTTACCCCCCAAGCATGCGCAAGATATAATGGTCATATATAACAACATAAGTATATAACGAGAATCTTAAAACACAAGTCCACATACTCATCATGTTCTGATTCACATATTATAAGTAAACACCCATCATGTTGTCAACAAGCCCCAAGCAACATGTCCAAAAATCGAGACGCATATCTCACTTTCAGCATAAATACATTCACACGTTATAATTAAATGCACAACACGTTATTATTAAGTCTCTAACATCATGTTCGACATCCAACTCATGTCTTATAGTCATCATAAACTCGTTCACATGTTATAGTTAATATACATGTTATCAATAAGATTCCAGCATCATTTTCAATATCCATTAGTCCGATCAAAATTTTCCATTTAATCGCATATAGTTGACATGAGTGCACCCGAACGAATCCCTTGCCACAGATTCATTCAACAGTTCTCTTACCGAGTGGTTTCATAAAAGAAGGGCCTCACTCGAGTCACTCCATCTCCAAGGTTAAGGGTTAAATAGATGTAAATGCATGATAAAACAGTGATAAGTCCCCTCACAGCGTGCGGAGCCGAAAACCGAAACGAGGAAGCAGCCTGATGGGTTGAAGGGAGCTCGATCTGTTGAAACAAGAAGGAAGAATAAGTAACTAAGTTAAAACGGGTCAAAACAAGATCAGGGCTGCAAATGGGCCCAAAACGGGCCGAACTGGGCTGGGCTTGAAAACAGGCTCTGAAAAAGGGTCAGGTCGAAAACGGGGCCAGGTCGGAAACTGGCCAGGCCAAGACTGGTTGGGTCGAGTCCAAGATCGACTGGGCCAGATCAAGAACTTGGGCCCAAGGCTAGGCTGGACTCAACAGGGCTCGAGACGGGTCTGGGCCTAGACAGGTCTGGGCCAAAACCAACTGAGCAGGGCCAAGGCCTCGCAGATGGGTTGGGCACACCCCAAGCCAAGAGTTGGGTTAACTCAAAGGCCTCATCTGAGTCGACTCGGCCCCGTTGAGTCGGAAAAAGGGCAAATGAGAGGAAATCCAGGAAAAATCAAGCAAAACCCTTAAAAATCAAGTAAAATGAGGAAAACTGAGGGAAAACTACAGCAACCGATGAAAATCGAAGAAAACCAGGAAGTAAAAAATCGAAGAGGGGAAAGGGAAGGAAGGGGGTACCTGGAACCAGCTGTGCATGATAAAACAGTGACGGTTGGGAGCAGATAAGGGGTGAAACTATGCGGAAACTCCATTGCAGAGGCGTGGAGGAAGGGACACGGCGGTAGGGTTCGGCCGAGGCAGATCAAGAGCAGAGTGTGCGCCGAGTGAGGGAAGACAAAGAAGATGGAAGATAAGATGAAGAAGTCTGAGGGAGAGGGAAATCGAGAAGAGAGGAAGAGGGAGGGTTACCGAGAGAAAGAATCGCAGACGAGGAGCACGATTGGGAGTGGCGACACTATAGCACATGCGGCTATAGTATCGAGAGAAGGGGGTTCTTTAAGGGTTAGTGTTTGTGGAAATAGGGTTTTAGTCACTCTTTTTTTTTCTCTTTTTTTCTTTTTGAAATATATTAAAAACCAAGGTTTTTGAAATAATTTCTTTTCAAAAGAAAATAAAATATAATGAAATCAAAACCCAAAAAAAAAAAAAATCTCGAGTGTCGAACATCGAGTGGAAAAATGTGTGATTTTCAATAAATTTTTTATGGCAATTTACATAATAATTACAAAATTGCCAAAAATGTCGTTCGAATTCTCAAATCCAAAAACAGGCAAACTAGGGCCCACACTCTCCTCACTGCCACTACGATACCGAAACAACTCGGAGATCCAAAAATCTCCTCAAAATTGGGAAAACTCGGAATAGGTCATTAAATAAACTGTTGAAATTGATTATGTGGCAAGGGATCGGTGCGTGTGTATTCCTGTCAACTATGTGCAATTTTGAAAAATTTTAACTGAATAAATAGATATTGAATTTGATACTCGAAAAATGTTGATGATGTATTGAGCATTTATTTATGAGATGCAAATATAATCATGTCAGACATAGAGATGTGTATTTTAAGTGACTCGTTATATGTTATTGATTTATGTGATGGAGTATGATACTGATTTTGGCTAAATATATTATAATGTGGTTGTGTTATTATACATGATTATGATAACATGTGCATGTATGAGAGGTAATCCGCAACGGACAGCGTGTCGTTAGGTGTTGTAATGGAGGGACTATTTATATGTGTATATGGTTATGATTATGTGATGATGTTGGAGGACTTCCCCGTTATGCTTTGGCAGTTGAGACCCCATATGGGATGTGGGTTTCCCCGTTGCGTTCAGGCGGTTGAGGTGCCTGCCTTTGAGATTGGTTTCCCCGTAATGCTCCGGCGGTTGAGACCCTCATAGGGGGTGCAGGTTTCCTCGTTGAATTCCTGCGGTTGAGGCAGCTGTGTATTGTGTGGTCTCCCGTTTCTATTGGTAGGGAGACCGAAGTTGTTGGAGGACCATTGTGAGTTATGGAGGTGATGTCTCGGATTGGTCAGTGGGACTATTGGTTAGTAGTATAGTTGAGTACTCATGTACGTAGACATTCATTCTATTATGATGTTCATTATATTTCATACATGTAATATGTGTTTATGTTCGCTAACATGTGTTATGCTTATTCCCTTCACTAGGCTTGTTAGGTCACCCCCTTACCTTTCAAGTACCCCGATCGCGGGGGACTAGGCGGGCCCCTCTAGCAGGTGTCTAGGGAGGAGCAGTAGTAGTTATACATTATATGATCATGCTTATGCTTTAGTTTTGAGAGACCCATGTTTGTATAAATTCGTTATCACATGTTTGTTTGGATGAGTGTATAACTGTATTGAACGGTCGGTGATAGTTTGTTATGTTTATCATTATGTTAGATTTGGCCTTTTTTGGATTGTTGGGTGGGAAATAGTTACCCCATTCAAAAAAAAATATGCCGATATCCGTTCCTTGGTTATGTTTTGAGACTTTTCTCGAAGATAACACGTCTGTAGCGGGGCTAGGGGTAACAGGTCTGGTATTCTATTCAAGCTTAACCTCAAAGGACCACTCCCTATAACTTTACCCAGTGTGTACTGAAAGTTCAAGCTAGATCGATGCACGAGTCCTAGAGGGGAGGGGTGAATAGGACCAATTCCAATTTATATTAACCTTTTTAAAATATGAATAAACAATTTTAAGTGCAGAGGAATAATCTTGTGTGTTTGTAATTAATGATAAACAATCCAACAAATCAAACCATGCAAACACAACGATTTATAGTGGTTCGGTTCACCTAAACCTACATCCACTCTTGGACTCACCCAACTTTGGGCTATCCAAAACACACTATGAAAGGGTAAAATTACCTTGTCAATACACACCTAGATTTTGAAAGTTTCGACCACTGAGATCTACTCCTTGACTATTTTTATGGTGGTTCGATCGCACAGAGATCTAATCCACCTCACAATATTAAATGAAATAAAATGAAGAGAATAACACTTGCCTTGGATCTTTTGTCGATCTTTTGTTGTGTTCTTCAGACAACAGGTTGCATGCTCTAGTGTACTTTGATCTTCATCTAATGTGGGCAACCTAACTTGGATAAATTTCTAAAGTCCCCCATTAATCCCATTATTCATGTTGTGCTATTTGAAAAGCATAGGAGGGAAGAAGTTATTCCTAGATCTAGGGTTTCCTCGGGTAGATCTCTCTCTTAATCTCTCTGTTGTTTTTCTTAATCTCACACATTTATTTTTCTCACCCCTCTCCAATTAGGCGTGATCCAAATTTATAAATAAAAAAAGTACAACGGCAAAAAGAACAATGGATCAAACTACTCTGCTCAACGTGTCGAGGCGTGGAGGGAATAGTCTTCAACAAGTTGAAAACACACGGATGTGACGAAAGAGAATTTACCAAGAAGTTTGCTCGACTAGTTGAACAGGGTCGACTGGTCGATCTCGAGAAACACGAAACGGAAGTGGGATAAAAAATAACACAAGTCTCTCGACCAGTCGAAGATGGTCGATTGGTCGATCCCACCATGGAACTTAAAAGCTCACAACTCTCGACAAGTCGAACATTATCGACTCGTCGAAAAAACACGGCACAAAATCCACAAAAAAAAAAAGTTGTTAATCCGTTCGACTAGACGAACTTGCTCGACTAGTCGAACCCAACAGCATTTAGAGATTTGACTTTTACAAGGCTTTTGGATTTTGGGCCTTTCCACTCAAGGTCTTTAGGTTTGGGCCTAGATTAATTTAAACACATAAGTTTTAACATATTAAACCCAACCTAAAGTCATTTATGGTCTAATTTACCTGTTCGGTCACCAAAACACCAGAGAGATCCTCAGCAAGCTTCGAGGGCTTCAAGTGATCTTCCAATATGATCATCCAAGGCAAGGTCTTGATACTTGTTACAAAATTGACAACAAAGAGATACGGATAAACCGGGGCTCTAACAATCTCCCCCTTTGTCAAGTTCGTGACAAAACCTAAACTCAAAAAAGTAAAACTCTTTCAACACTGAATGATTACATGCCTCAAAAAAAAAAAAAATACAACGTTTATGACTCAACACCAGACACAATACAGACAAGACATCTTCAGTCTTCAATTTTCTCCCATTGAAAATATGCCTGCAAAACAAATATTTTCTTACACAAAACATGGCAAATCTGGTTGGATTTTTCAGTCTCCCCCTCAATATTAGTCCAGAAAAAAAATTCATTATAAGTCTCCACACAATTTATTTTTCCTTTTTTTGTCATAAATTGACAAAGGGTGATACAAGAAAATCCATGGACGACAATAGGAAAAAATTATAACAATAAAAACAACATTTTTCTCATAACATTCAAACATCCATTCAATTTTTTATTTTACTTTATTTATTTTTAAATATATCAAACTATATTTTTCAATAATTTTAACATATCCTCAAAAGAAATGGGACAATAAAAACAACGGATCTGACATCAATTTAAGGCTAAAGTATAAGGCATAAACCAATCCTCTATCAATAGGTACCCATTTCGTAGTGTAGGATGGCATGTGCGTAAGCCTAGTTCATTTAGAATCAACTCTTATCTTTTGACCTTGATTGAACAACTCATCCACCAGCAATTTGAACTTTTGTGCTAGTAAATGAGGGTTGATTCTACTTTTATGAGCCACATGATTATCTCCATGGTGATTGACATTAGGATAAGTTTTATAAAAAAAATCTTTATGATGTTTATTTCTAAGATTGCATTCAAACCTAACATGACCCATTTTGTCACAATAAAAGCATTTCACATTTGGAGTCGTAGAGGGGGAAGCAACACCTTTAACAAACACAGTTGAGTTTTAGGTCTTCTCATATTTTTATTATTAAAACCAAGACTCGTTTTATCCCCAAATTGTTTTTCAACTTTTCTTCTTCTTTTGTAAATTTTTCTTCAAATTTCATTTTATGACTATTTAAATCATTTAGCTCAATCTGAAGTTTTTTGTTTTCAAATTTCACTTTCGATTCAATTTCTTTAAGATTTTCAATTTCTTTTTGGGCCAACCTTAAACTTTTTTTGCAATTCAGCTTTAACCTTTTTAAGTCTAGAGATCTCTTCTTGTGACGTTTTCAAATCCATTTCAAACTTTTCCTTTTAAGTGACCAATCTAATATTCTCATTCTTAGACTTATTTAGCTTTTTAGCTAAGTTATTGCTCTCCAAAAACAAAGCATCGTAGGCCTCTTGAAGATCATCCTCATTATCCAACCCTTCACTATCAGTTTCAACATTTTGAGAGTTTTGAGGATCAAGTGTAATAGTGACTAAAAGACCTCTCAAATTATCAGTTTTTTCTTTAGATGAGTCATCTGACTCACTTTCAGATTGAGATGTGTCTTTATAAACAGTAGTCATGGCTTTCTTATTTGATCTCCTTTTAGATGGGCATTCATCGGCAAAGTGCCCATATCCATCACAATTAAAACATTAGAGTGTTTTGGATTTGCCTTTTGATTTTTCTTTTGAATTTTCTCTTGATTAATCTTTGGATGAGCTTGAGTTTCCTTTAGGGCTTTCTTTGAAATCATCCCTTTTAAAGTTTCTAAACTTTTTCTTTTTGCTAAAATTTTTCAGAAATTTCTTAGCTATCACAGCCACATCTTCATTTGTGTCACTATCGGACTCAGATTTTTAAGTTTCTTTGGTTTCTGCTTTCATAGACGAACTTAGGGCAATAGATTTACTTTTAGATTTAACAAAATGCAGTTCAAAAGTTTGTAATGATCCTAAAAGATCATCTACTGTCATTTTAGCCACATCTTTAAATTCTTCAATTGCTACAACTTTGGGGCTAAATCTTTCGGGTAAGGATCTTAAGATTTTAGTACATATGATTTTATCTGGTATCCTTTCTCCGAGAGCACACAAAGTGTTTACAATGTCATTTAGTTTAGAGTAAAACTCCAATAAGGTCTCACTTTCTTGCATACGGATGGTTTAAAATTCCGTGCTCAAAATTTGGAGTTTAGATCTTTTGACCAAAGTTGTTCCCTCGTGGGTTCTCTCGAGAATATCCCATGCTTCTTTAGTTGTTTCACACATCATGATTCTTTTAAATTCGTCTCGTGAAACAGCGCAATTTATAGCATTTAATGTTTTTCCATTTGCATTGTATAACGATTTTTCAGTGTCAGTCCAGGAGAAGAAATCTTTAGGTCTGGTCAATTTAACACCAGTTGAATATTCAGTTTTTCCTTTTTCAGAAGTGTCAGTTATTTCTTCAACCGGATGAACCCAACCTCTTAGAACAACTTTCCAGACGGTTCCGTCGATGGATGCCAAAAAAGTTTTCATGCGAGCCTTACAGTATGCATAGTTCATACCATCGAAATATGGAGGTTTGGTAACCGCCTGACTATCTCCTCTATGCATTGTACTAGCGTAGGAATCACCTCTAGACGATTAAGTCTTAACAGAGGAACCTCACTCTGATACCACTTGAAAATTGAGGCTTGATCAATGCACGGGTCCTAGAGGGGGGTGAATAGGACCAATTCCAATTTATATTAACCTTTTTAAAATATGAATAATCAATTTTAAGTGCAGCAAAATAATCTTTTGTGTGTGCAATTAATGATAAACAATCCAACAAATCAAACTATGCAAACACAACGGTTTATAGTGGTTCGGTTCACCTAAACCTACATCCACTCTTGGACTCACCCAACTTTGGGCTATCCAAAACACACTATGAAAGGGTAAAATTACCCTATCAATACACACCTAGATTTAGAAAGTTTGACTACCGAGGTCTACTCCTTGACACCTAATTTTTATGATTGTTCGATCTCACAGAGATCTAATTCACCTCACAATATTAAATGAAATAAAAGGAAGAGAAGAACACTTGCCTTGGATATTTTGTCGATCCTTTGTTGTGTTCTTCAAACAGCAGGTTGCATGCTCCAGTGTACTTTGATCTTCATCTAATGTGGGCAACCTAACTTGGATAAACTTCTACAGTCCCCCATTAATCCCCTTTTTCATGTTTTACTATTTGAAAGGCATAGGTTCGATCAATGTGAGGAAGAAGTTATTCCCACATCTAGGGTTTCCTCGGGTAGGTCTCTCTCTTAATCTCTCTGTTGTTTTTCTTAATCTCACACGTTTATTTTTCTCACCCCTCTCCAATTAGGTGTGATCTGAATTGATAAGAAAAAATACAACGGCTAAAAGAACAACGGATCAAACTACTCCGCTCAACGCGTCGAGGCGTGGAAGGAATAGTTTTCGACAAATCGAAAACACACGGATGTGTCGAAAGAGAATTTTCAAAGAAGTCTGCTCGACCAGTCGAACAAGGTCGATCGGTCGATCCCGAGAGACACGAAACGAAAGTGGGATAAAAAATAGCACAAGTCTCTCGACTAGTCAAACATGATTGATTGGTCGATCCCACCATGGAACTTAAAAGCTCACAACTCTCGACCAGTCAAACATTGTCGATTGGTCGAATCCACACGGCACAAAATCCACAAAAAAAAAAAAAAGTTGTTAATCCGTTCGACTGGACAAACTTGCTCGACTAGTCGAACCCAACAGAATTTAGACATTTGACTTTACCAAGGCTTTTGGATTTTGGGCCTTTCCACTCAAGGTCTTTAGGTTTGGGCCTAGATTAATTTAAACACATAAGTTTTAACATATTAAACCTAAAGTTATTTATGATCTGATTTTCCTGTTCGGTCACCACGGCACCAGAGAGATCCTCAGTAAGCTTCGAGGGCTTCAAGCGATCTTCCAATATGATCATCCAAAGCAAGGTCTTGACATTTGTTACGAAATTGACAACAAAGAGACACGGATAAACCGGGGCTCTAACATGTACAGATTGAGAGGTTTTCACATGCTCTAAAGAATTAGTCAAATGCAATGCCTGAATACCTTCAGACATCAAAATATATATATATAATCGAAAGAGGCTTGTGATATCCTTACTTAAGACCCATTTTAAATCTAATGAGGCATGGCTTTAACTATTGGAGATTGAGATGGAGGCTCTCAAAACAAGATACTCACTCCATTATATAATATTTTCATGAAGACAAATTATTGTTAATGAGCTTGGCAGTTTTGATCTAAATTCTAAATATGATGTTTATAAGTATCAAAGATTGTTAGTTTGTGGAGTGAATAAAAAATGTAATAATTTTATGATTGCAATTTTTGGGTGGGCCACACCACCTATGCTTGTTGAATTGAAACTTCTACTTGTCAATTATAAAGCATTAAGTTCCCAAAATGGCAATTTGGCAATTACTCTTAAAGAGGAAGCACCCATTTTTAAACAATAAAAAGAAAAATAAACAAGAAGAAAGCTAAAAGTCAAGGTTTGTTGTGTTTTTATTGTGAGTAGGGTTGGTCAATCAAAATGAGACTTCATATAAAATCTGAGATAGTTTCTACAACAAGGAAAGTAGCATTTATAACATGGGATTTACAATGTATATTAAGGTGATTTATTCACCTAAAATACAATAAAGGGAACCACTTTCCCATACGAGAGAAGGTAAATTGATGTTTCTTTGTACTCTTTAGGGTTCATTTTGGTCCAATTTGATAGGTCATTGGTATAAATATAAGAATAAAAAAAATTAATTTGACTCGATAATTGAAGTCATGTTTCTAATTAAGTAAATTTTGATGCTTTATTGTTATTTTTTAAATTCTAGACTTTTGCTCCTCCATGTTATGCTCATTTTGGTCTATTGTGTCCATTGAAAACTTCTAGGACTCCAGGTATAAATATGAGATTGAAAAAAGAAACCATCTTAAGTAGCTTGTTGAAGAGATTACTTAAAAATCTCCAAAAAATAAAATTTAATATTATTTTTTAATCTTTAAATGTTTACACCTTATTTGAAACTCTAGTCCAATGTTATAAGATTATAGGAAAGTTCTAAGCATGAGTATGTGAGTAATGAGATTAAAGTGATTGAATCATTGAAATCATCCCTTTAAACTTTACAGGATTTTGATATTTTTCAAAATTTTCAAAAATTAAAAATGATTTTACAAGTTAAATTGCAAAAAAACTATTAAACTTTAGTAAAGTTCATAAATATTGGCATTACCAAGAAATTGCTTTTTCAGCTTAGGTAGGAACCACTTAAGTTTTGTTTTATGGGTGTCTCATGAAATTCTAAAATCTAGGTAATACACGCTTTAATAAACACTATATTAGTTATAATTTTCTACGCTAGTTTATTGTAAAAATTAGTGGAGGAAAATTGTTAAGTATCTTGACCACACAATTGTCCACAAAAAGAGATGGTAACTGTTAATTTGGCTATGAAATCATGTTAAGCTTCCATTTCATCACTTGCCTTCCTTTTCCTCTCCCTAATCAGTCCTATCACAAGCAATCCTAGCTCCCCCTTCTTCTCCTATCGTCGGAAGAAGACGACTCCGGTGATCGGAAGATTAGATCCATTATTAAATTTATCTGGTACGATTTTTTTTTTTTTTTTCTTCATTCTGAAATGCATATATGTTTGTATTTTTCAGAACAACTGTGAAAGCTTTCCAATAGTTTAATTATTTTAATTTTGTCTCTACAACTTAAAATCGATGCAATTTACCTCCATTGTCATGATTTTTTTCTATTTTTTTTTTTATCATTTTGGACTGCAGAAATGCTCCCATTTCAGGATATAATTCATCATTTTTTTTAAACAGGATATAATTCATCATTTTTTTTAAACTAAGGTGGTCGTTCGCATAGAAATATAATTGTATCTTTTTATTATTTGACAACCATAATCACAAGGAAATTTTAGAAGTTGGCTTAGTAGTCAAAATTCACCCTTGTTTAGGAAATCTTGGGATCAAGTATCCTTCGACAGAAGAAGGGTCACTCCCCATTGTTTTGCACCCAGCGTGTGTAAATTAGAAGATTTACACATGTCTCAAAGATTAGTCGGGTGAAACACCAGAATATTTTGATCTTAAAAAAATTAGATTCTTATTTTTTTTTAAATATTAACTAAGAAATATAAATAAGCACAACCTTCCATCCAAAACCTGAAGACAGAGACCCATCTATAATAAAAAGCTCTTAATTTTTGTTCATCTCAACGTGCTTTAGATATATGAACAATCAAATTAGTAAGCACCAATAGATGGTTCTTAGTAAAGTGTAAAAGCGAATTATTTTAATAACAAGGATGGTAATTATAATAAATTAATAATGATGATAGATAGTCAAGAAAACTCAATGGTCCTGCAATTCGAATGACACATCTGTATTAGACCCATTGGGCCTTTGATCGACTTCATGTTACAATTTTAGACAACGTAAGCCCATGGTCCAACTTGGGCCTAAAAGTGATGTCTCTTTATTAAGGTCATTCCTTAATTGAGGTTAAAATCTCATCTGATACGTATCGTGTTTGTCAGAAAAAAAAATTCAGCCGATTTCTTTTTTTAAAAATAAAAAAAACAAATATCGGTTTCGGCCGATATTTATATTTTTTAATTTTTTTAAAAAAACAGTCTTTTATTTTTTAAATGAATTTTTTCAAAAACAAAGGTCACTGAGATTTAAATAAAAAAAGAATTTTGGAGGGAATATCCGTCAAATTTTCAACCCCTATTCTTTAACTTTGATTTGTACAGCCTATGGCGTAAAAGCCTCTTTCTCATAAGGTAACCAATTGACAAAGCTTGACCTGGCGCACTTATTGTCCCTTTACTTTTTTGTTTAAATTAAAATAATTTTTCATCACTATTAATTCCTTTTGCATATTATCATCAGTACTGTGTTATCCCACTTTGTATGGAGTAGCTCAATTAACAGAAACTTTGACTTAAGAATCAGAGATCTCAAGTTCAAGTTCCGTATAACCCGTGGCTTGTGAGGGATGTATCTAGAGTTTTAGCTCTCGTACTTGAGAAGAAGTGAGGGTCTTGAGTTTTTTCATTACAAAAAAAATTAATGCATTACCCCATTTTACATGAATTTAGAATTCTCTGTTCAATTAGATGGCCTAAAAATTACTTTATTCTATTTTATTAAAATCATATTTTCTGTCACTTCACAATTTAATACCTTTTCTAATCATTTTGAGATTTTTATCTCCCCTGTATAACTCACTGCTGAATGTTCAAAATGATTCAGATTTTAGACACACATTGATAACCTGATGCAATGTTGTCAATCCTTCACATGGGCGTTGATGTAAATTCAAATGTGGGCCCATATGAAGCCCTACTTTAGAAGGCCGAAATACAATTGCAAGTTTGCAACAGGCTTGACTTTAATTTGTTCCTATTTCATATTCTTATAGTTTGAATTTCGTTTGAATTACCCAACATTTTTTCTGTCACAGCAGAAGAAATGGATGGGAAAACTGAAGAGGTATCAGACCTGTCCAAACAGGAAAATCAAATAGAAGGCATTGAGAATTCTCATCCGACTCTACGAAAGCAGAGCAGTGTAAACCCGACCTGCCTATGTGCTCCGACGACGCACCCCGGATCATTCCGATGCCGGCAACATAGAAGTTCCGGCCTTATGCGAAACAGCAAGTCTGTTGGATCTGGCCTTTCAAATTTAGGGTTCAAATCATCATCTGCTTATACCTCCATCTATTCGCAATACGACTAACAAGATAGGATGAATTGAGTAGATAAATGTATATATGAAATAAATTTTGAAAAAAAAATATTTCATTTGGTGTACACCGACTAATTTTGATAGTGTACAAATCACTATCCAATAAATAATTATAATTTTATCACATAATATATATTGTATATTGTCGTCTTTAAAGCAATTTATCCCATCTATCATAGTTCGACACTTATATAAATTATGTATTAGATTGTCAATCTAATTATTAATTACCTTTGTAGTATTACACTATTACTCTCCAGTTTCTATGGCATACATTTGATGAAGTAAATGTCCTATTAAGAATTTATATCCTCTTCACCCTACTGCAAAAAGTTTAAGGAAATATTAAATAATTACTTTCAAAATATAATATATAAGAGTTTCTTCTAAAATTAGTTTTTAGGAGATTTTGATGTAAATTTTAATTTGTAGAGCCTATAGTAAATCAATAGATCCATTCTTCTCTTATGCATGTCTATCGCTTGTAAATTGTACAATATCCAATTTGACAGTAATTTAATTTTTAAAGTATATTAATCTATACTGATAAATTTCAGTCATTAAATAAAATTGAATTTTTAAAGATCTTAAGAACTTCACTTCACTTATTTAATCAATATAAGTTTTTATTAATAACATATGCGAGTAAAAACTTGTGCTCAAACGAGTTCAGTACTTGTTCGCATGAGTTCACATATGGTATGAGAATGATGCCCATCAAATATTTAGAACATCAATTTCAATAGTGCCTCATATTGATTTTTTAAAATCTTTAAACATTTTTTAAATTGTTAAGCTATACTTTAGTTGTATCAATATTTCGACTCTCAAAGGTTTAATATTCTGCAAAAATGACAATTTTTCAAGAAAAATACTCAACACTAGGTTTTCCATTTTTTTTTTGTAATTTTTCTAAAAAAAAAGAGAAAAAGCATATTAGAGACGTAATAGAATCTCATATTTTGGATCCTTGGTATAGTGCTTTAGTATATCTTTAGTACCTTTTCTATTTCCATTAGGCTGGTATATACATTTATTTTTTGTAATTTTTTTCAAATAAATGATGCTACTTCAGTTTAAATAGAAAATTTGAGTAGTGTACCTTACAATAATGCAAATCTTTCTAACTTAAAGTAAAGCCATACTAATTTCATGGACGAGGAAGAACTAACAAGGAACTAAAAATATTTAAGTAGTTCAAAAAGTAATTTTTTATTTGGTTAAATTGTTCAAAACTATTAAGTCAAATAGGTTAGAGTTGCTAGTGCTAATGTTCTACAAATCACATTATTAATCAAACCACTTTTATTACAATTTTATTTAATGAATCTCTCAATAAAGTTGTCACCATAATATCTGAGTGACTTGATAAATTCTTATCTTATAGTTGCAAATTTTATGCGAACTGAAAATCATATTACCGTGAAACTATAATAGAATGATGAAATCTAAGTGGGCCTCAAAGACAACCCTCCTTGCCTTCTTTCTTCCCTTCCTTCCTCACTCTTCGAAGTTGCTTAGGTGGGGAGCTCCATTTTCCCGAAAGGCTTAAACTCGGGCCAGTTTGGCTGGATTTCAATGAACCCAATCTAACTCATGTTAAAACTTATTAATCCCAACCTGACCCAACCTTAATTTAACTTGGGTCAGGTCAGGTCCGGTTGGACTCAATGAGTAGAGTCAATTTTGTGATAAAGAGAATAAAATGGAGAATGAACAGTGATATTGTTCCATTCCAATAAAAGAGTTAACTTTGTGAAACATTATAGCTAATGTAGTCGAACAACTATCTAAGTAATGCTTATTCTTTTTGTCTATCTCTAGACTATTATTAATTGAATAGTGGAAGGAAGCCCATATAGACACCCGAAAATCTTTCCCTACACACCCGTTTTCCAAAAGTTGATAAAAATTACCCTTTTGCCCTTCTACTTAAAAACGCTGCATCCACCGAACCAAAAAATCGTTCGGAGGATGTGATTCACCGAATGAAAAAATTCAAAAATTCATTCAAACGAAGTGAACTGTGAAGTGGAATTTTCAAACGAAGCTGTTTCTCGATCAATTTCTACAAACAAGGTATCAAAATTTATCTACTCTGAATTTTATGAACTCCGAGACTGATTTTAAGTGAAAATGGTATAGTTTTGGGCTTAAAAAATCGTACCCAAAGAATTAAGAGGGAAGTTCCTTAATTCTTTGAGTAAGACTTTTGAAGCCCAAAACTATACACTTTTCACTTAAAATCAGTCCCGGAGTTCATAAAATTCATCTACTCTGAATTTTACGAACTTCGGGACTGATTTTAAGTGAAAATGATATAGTTTTGGGCTTAAAAAATCGTACCTCTGAATTTTATGAACTCCGGGACTGATTTTAAGTGAAAAGAGTATAGTTTTGGGCTTCAAAAATCGTATCCAAAGAATTAAGAGGGAAGTTCCTTAATTCTTTAGATACGATTTTTGAAGCCCAAAAGTATACCCTTTTCACTTAAAATCAGTCCCGGAGTTCATAAAATTCAGGGTAGATGAATTTTAATATCATCTTTGTAGAAATCGGTTAAGAAACGGCTTCATTTGAAAATCTCACTTCACAACCCACTTCGTTCGAATGAATTTTTTAATTCGTTCGAACGAATTTTTTCATTCGGTGGATCACATCCTTCGAACGATTTTTTGGTTCAGTGGATACAGTGTTTTTAAGTGGAAGGACAAAAGGGTAATTTCCATCAACTTTTGGAAAACAGGTGTGTAGGGAAAGATTTACCAGGTGTCTATATGGCTCCCCTAGTGGAATGATGATACCTTGTAGATAACTCTTTCCTAGGAATCTTACTAAACAACTTTTTATGAGAAAAATAAAATATGTTTTTAATGTAATACTTTATTGACGCACATTATAAGGACCCATTTAACTTAAGTCAAAACCATGGACCAATATTCAAAATAAAAGACACGGCAGTTATGAAGAGATGGGTCGGTTACTGCACTTTGCTGGAAGTGCCTTCTATCTCTACTAACCACCTAAGGGTCCTCCCCTCTGCTCTGAATGATTCTCTCTACAACACAATCCATCACTTGAGGCAACTGAAACCAGAGAACTAAGGAAGAGAAAGAGAGAAATCCAATGCATCTTCTTCTCTCTATTTTACATTGTCATTGCGGGAAGAAAAACAAGGAGATTGGAAAATGAAAGAACTGTAAAGGACTAAGCGATGGATTCTGGTGTGATTTACATTATTAAGATTTTCGTATTATGATTATGATCTTGTTTATGATGTGTTTTGTAAGAAATATCATGTGATTCACGATCCTACGCATTTAAGCTTATGAATTGACCAATTCTTAAAGTCTGGGCATTAAGAAGGAAACAATTTCTGTATGTATCTTGAATCACAAATACTTGCCCAAACGTCAATCCCTTTTATGAAAATCCCTAACAATTGGTATCAGAGCAATGGGTTCATTGAATCACTTGATATTTTAATTAAAGTCTTGTATGATGAAGTAACGTAATTTCTCTCACATTAAGAACTGTGTTTTAGAGAAATAGAATTTGATTGGTAGTGATCTGAACACCAAATTCAATATGAAACTCCAAAAGAGAAGACAGATCTGGCCTTTTCATATTGCTCCTTAGTGGAAATGTTCAAAGGAAAAATGTGATGGTTTTGACATGAAATTTCCATTCAAGTTGAAAACAAATTAATGATATGAATTTCTGTAGCAAACTGAAAAACTTAATACATACCTGTATCTATATTACAATGTGACCTTAAATATTTTCTGTCGACTCAAAGGTGATAAGACACTGTAAAAGGTTCGATTTATTATGATGAATTATTTCATTTTTTGGAACACATGAGGATAAACATAACGTCGTAATTATTCAATAAGATGTTAATGACATAAAATTTCGTGTTTCAATTTGAAAGATCCTTTTTAATTGAATGTGAATAATATTTAATTCAATTATGATGTGAAGTCATTATCTTTGGCTTGAATTCATATTATGATACGATTCGATAGTCACCAAAGTGGCCCAATCAAAATGAATTGAACATCGAGTCATATAAATGTTATTTAATATTCTTCCCAAGCATTAAATTATAATAGCTTTTCAAATTGCAATCCCTAATCATATAGATATTAGGTTGTCCAAAAGTTGCACCGTTCCTACTGGTTAACGGATTAGGATAGGATAGTTGACGGGTACTTGTGGTTAGTATTCATTAGGACACCCAAAGGTGGCGGTGATATTTAATCACCTGTATTTTGTTAATTAGTCCATCCGTGACTGGGAATCACTATGATGTTTATAAACAGTGTACTATTAGATTACCCAAAGGTAGATCACTAGTAACACTATTTGCTAAAGTTATTGTTTGTGTTTCAATGTAAGTACAACTCATAGCATTAAATAGTGATCATGATATTACGTGTATCTTGCAGCATCTTCATCTGTCACACTGCATACGCAAGCTAACTCTGTCCCCATATTGAATGGATTAAACTTCTCTAAGTGGAAAGAACATATTGAGTTTAAACTTAGGTGTACTTGATCTAGACAAACCATTAATCGATGACAAGCCTACTATTACTGAAACTAGTACGGTTGCAGAAAAGTCAGCCCATGAGGCATGGGTTAAGTCAAACAGGCTTAGCCTTAAGTTCATGCGTATGACAATAACCAGCAACATCAGGTCTTCTCTACCCACCTCCGAGAATACAAAAGATTTTTTTAAGAATGTAGAAGATAAGTTCAAATCTGCTCACAAGTCCCTAGCCGGGACTCTTATGGCCAGACTCACCACCATAAAGTTCGATGAGAGTCATAGAATGTCTGAGCATGTGATTGAAATGACAAATATCGCTGCTCAATTAAAGAACTTAGGTATGACTGCAGATGACTCATTTCTGATACAGTTCATCATAAACTCGTTACCTCCTCAGTATGGGTCATTCCAAATTAATTATAATACCATGAAAGATCAATGAACTATCTAGCATGTTAGTCCAAGAGAAGGCCAGATTTAAGCAAATGGGTCACCACTCAGTTCATTTAACAACTCAAGGGCTCAGTAAGAAAGGAAAGAAGCCAAAGAAATTCAAGAAATTTATGTCAAAACCAAATAAGTCTAGTACGAGCTCCTACACTCATGACAAAGGAAAGGGTAGTGTGAGGTGTCATTTCTGTCAAAAGCAATGGCACTTCTAGAAGGACTGTCATAAGAGGAAGGCTTGGTTCGAAAAGAAAGGTATTCATTATATTTCAGTATGTTTCGAATCTAATTTAACTGAAGTATCCTCTAACACTTGGTGGCTTGATTCTGGGGCAACAACTCATGTTTCTAATACAATGCAGGGATACCTTACAATCCAGACCATCGATCCAACATAACTCTCCCTTTACTTGGACAACCGTGAAAAAGTATTTGTTGAAGCCATTGGAACTTATCGCCTTTTCCTTGATACCGGTTGTCATTTGAATTTATTAAACTGTCTTTATGTACCTACAGTAACTAGAAACCTTATTTTTATTTCTAAGTTGGACCTCAATGGCTATCATTGTAAATTTGGTAGTAATGCTTTCAGTTTGTTTAAATCATCTTCTTTTATTGGGTCTGGTTAGTTATTTGATGGCCTTTATCGTACTAAGATTGATAATAATTTTGCAAACACTGTCCTAACCCTACATCATAATATTGGTATTATACGTGGGTTGGTTAATGAAAACTCTTCAAATTTGTGGCATAACGTTTGGGACACATTTCCCGAGAAAGAATTGAAAGACTGTTTAAAGACGAGATTTTTCCGAGTCTCCACTTTACCGACTTAGGAGTGTGTGTGGAATGTATTAAAAGTAAACAGACCAAACACACTAAGAAAGGGGCCACAAGAAGTAAATGGTTACTTGAACTGATCCATACCGATATATGTGGCCCATTTGATGTTCCATCTTTGGTGGAGAATCCTACTTTATTGCTTTTATAGATGATTTTTCATGTTATGGTTATCTATATCTGTTGCACGATAAATCTCAAGCGGTTAACTCCGTAAAGATTTTTATCACTGACATAGAAAGACAATTAGATAGAAAGGTGAAACTCATTAGATCTGATAGAGGTGGTGAAAACTATGGTAGGTATGATGAGACGGGTCAACACCCGTGTTCATTTGCTAGATTACTAGAAAGTCGTGGTATAATGATGTTGCTGAAAGGCGCAACCGTACACTGATGGATATGGTTAGGAGCATGTTATGCAATAGTACCGTACCCATTATGTTGTGGATGTATGCCTTAAGAACTGCAGTGTATATTCTTAACAGGGTTCTTACTAAGTTAATTCCTAAAACTCCTTATGAACTGTGGAGAGAAAGGAAACCTAGTTTGAGACACCTACATGTGTGGGGTTGTCCTGCGGAAACTAGAATCTATAATCCACATGAAAGAAAATTTGATGAGATGATGATTAGTGATTACTTTATCGGTTACCCTGAAAAGTCCAAAGGGTATAGGTTTTATTATCCAAACCATAAAATGAGGATAGTTGAGACCAGAAATGAAAGATTCATAAAGAATGGTGAGGTTAGTGGGAGTGATATTATGAGAAGTGTATCTATAAAAGAAGTGAGGGTACAAGTCCTGTACCCATAACTTCAAAAAATGTTATAGTTGTTCCTAATGTCATTGAACGACCTAATGATACAACACAACACTTAGATGATCAATCATTCCAACAGGAAGAGACTATCACCATTGATGAGCCAATAATAGAACAATCACAAGAAGTAGCCTTAAGAATGTCTTAAAGACAAAAGAGACCTGCTATTTCGATTGATTATGTGGTATATCTAAAAGAGTCGGAATATGATCTATGGGCTGTTAAAGATCCAGTTACTTACGACGAAGCCATAAAATGTGTAAATTCTGACAAATGGATGGATGCCATGAAAGATGAATTGAAATCTATGGACCAGAATGAAGTCTGGGACTTAGTATCATTGCCCGATGGATATGGATGTAAATGGGTCTTCAAGACTAAACGAGACTCAAAGGGCAATATCGAATGGTATAAAGCTAGACTTATGGCCAAAGGGTTCACTTAAAAGGATGGCATTGATTATGAAGAGACTTTCTCCCCTGTATCCAGGAAAAAACTCTTTCAGAATAATTATGACTTAGAGTTACACCAAATGGATGTGAAAATTGCATTTTTAAATAGTGATCTCGATGAGGATGTATATATGAATCAACCTAAAGGTTTCTCCATAAAGGGCAGGGAACATTTGGCTTGCAAACTTAAGAAGTCAATTTATGGTCTTAAGTAGGACTGCAACTCGGGTCGGGCGAGTCAGTTTCTTAAAAACCAACCCGACCCGAGTTGATATATATGGAACCCGACTCGACCCGACCCGACCCGAATTCTCAACCCGAATCTCACAACCCGACCCGTATTTTGAACCCATTTTAGACTAATTTTAGCCAGGTCAGGTCGGGTTAACTTATAAAATCCTCGACCCGACTCGACCCGAATTTCATGCGGGTTTTTATCTTTTCAGCCGGACTTGACCCGCATGATTTCTCGAGTCGGGTCATACGGGTCGGGCCAAAACCCGACCCGAGTTGTAGCCCTAGTCTTAAGCAAACTTCCCGACAATGGTACCTTAAGTTCAATGATACCATTACTTCCTTCAGATTTAAAGAAAATAGTGTTGATCGGTGTATATATCTGAAGGTCAGTGGGAGCAAATATATCTTTTTGATATTGTACGTTGATGAAATTTTGCTTGCCACTAATGATCTTGGTCTTATGCCTGAAACCAAGAAGTTTCTCACCGCGAAATTTGAAATGAAAGATATGGGAGAGGCAGCCTACGTTATTGGAATAGAAATGTTCCCTGATAGAACGCGTAGGCTATTAGGTCTGTCTCAGAAATCCTATATAGAAATAATTTTGGAGAGATTCGGAATGCAAAATTGTTCCCAATAAGATGCCCCTATTCAGAAAGGAGACAAATTCAATCTTAAGCAATGTCCGCAGAATGAAGTAGAAAGAAAATAAATGGGGGAAATGCCTTCTGCTTCAGCAGTGAGTAGTCTCATGTATGCACGGACCTTTAGTAGACCAGACATCAGCTTCGCCATCGGCATGCTGGGCAAATATCAATGTAACCTTGGAATTGATCACTGGAAAACTGCAAAGAAAGTTATGAGATATTTACATGGTACTAAGGACTTTATACTCACATTTAGGAGGTCTAAGAATCTCGAGGTCATTGGCTACTCGGATTCAGACTTTGATGGATGTGTTAATAGCATAAAATCAACGTTTGGTTATTTGCTCGTTATGGCTAATGGAGCAATCTCATAAAAAAGTGCCAAACAAATTATTATTGCAACATCTACCATGAAGGCAGAATTTGTGGCGTGCTATGAGGTCACTATTCAAGGATGTGGCTGCGGAATTTTATCTCAGAACTTGGAATTGTTGACAGTATTGGCAGGCCACTGAGAATTCAATGTGATAATTCTGCAGCAGTTTTCTTCTCTAAGAATGACAAGTACTCTACTGGATCGAAACACATGGAATTGAAGTACTTCATTGTGAAAAAAGAAGTTTAGAAACGGACATTGTCAATTGAGCATATTAGCACACATCTTATGATTGCAGATCAGTTAACGAAACGGTTACCTATGAAGACCCTCAAGGAACATGCCAATAGAATGAGTCTTGAACGTAACCCATCATGATGTATTTTGATGTACTATTTTGGACTGCATTATGTATTTATCTGTGATTTTCACACTTGAGTACTTATAATAGCGTTTCTGACATTTTATTTCTGTTTATTTGTATACATTATGTGTGATTACTTATCACTAATATGAATAGTCTTTATATTAAGACACTTATGTGGACCATTATGTAAATTTTCTCACTTAAGAGTTGTATTAAGTGGGTCACTTGTGTTGTGGCTGATGGAAAGGAACATGTCGGACAAGATGATGTGCAACCGCCATTGCTCGCACTTGTGGGTCACTTATGATGATGACTGTATTATGTTTATTTGAATATGGATTATGTATGCACCTTATGTTATCCTTGTTTTGACTTAATGATGATGTTAATGTGGGCCAAGTGGGAAAATGTAATACTTTATTGACCCACATTATAAGGACCCATTTAACTTAAAGTCAAAACCATGGACCCATATTCAAAATAAAAGACACTGAAGTTATGAAGAGAGATGAGTCGGTTACTGCACTTTGATGGCAAGTGTCTTTTATCTCTACTAACCACCTAAGGGTCCTCCTCTCTACTCTAAATGGTTCCTCTCTACAACAATCCATCACTTGAGGCAACTAAAACCAGAGAACTAAGGAAGAGAGAGAAATCCAAGGCATCTTCTTCTCACTATTTACACTGTCATTGTAGGAAGAAAAACAAGGACATTGGAAAAGGAAAGAACTGAAAAGGACCGATGGATTCTGGTATGATTTACATTATTAAGATTTCTGTATTATGATTATGATCTTGTTTATGATGTGTTTTGTAAGAAATATCATGTGATTCACGATCCTATGCATTTAAACTTATGGATTGACCAATTCTTAAAGTCTGGGTATTAAGAAGGAAACAATTTCTGTATGTATCTTGAATCACAAATAATTGCCCAAACATCAATCCCTTTTATGAAAATTCCCTAACATTTAAATGTCTACTCTTGTCCTAACACTATATTGTCAATTTTATTTATATACAATAAAATGAGTTACGAAATGAGTTTAAAAACATATGTACCTTTTTTTTCTCTTTTTGTATTACTATATTCTCACCATCCATGGTGGCAACAACTTTGGAATATAAGGAGCTAGGTTTAAGTATCATTTTTATATATAACATATTAAACTCGGGTTGGGTAAATTAGTAGGGTCATATTGGGTTAGGTCGGGTCGGATTGCCACTCAAATTTTTGAGCCCAATCCGACCCGAATTTAACTCAGGTTTTTTTTTTTCAACTCAACCCGACCTTAATTTGAAAAATGTATAACACAACCCACAATTTTTTAGATGCAGGTCGAGTCAAAACCCGATCCAGGTGTCAGCCCTAATTTTTCTGACATCAATTTTTGGCCGACAGATTTTTTATCCAAAAACTGTTTGGGTAAGAGCTTGTGGCTCCGCGCCCATTTAGTTATAGACTAAGAACAACAATGATACAATTGTAGAGTAGGTTGCATACGATTATTTTCTGACCCACTCGCTTAAATACAAATAAACATTAATTAGATTGCATACTAATTTAGAAATCCAAAAAACAAGAAATACAAAAAAGAAGAATCCACTCGACCAATTGTGCCCATCACCACCGCCCCTGCCGTGGCCTCCGCCGCCATCAGGTGGGGGATCACGTGGCACGTGGGCCGAAAATTAGTACCACCATCGTCAAGCTCAGGTGATTTTTCCTTACCTGACATTTACCCAGTATCTGATTTATAGTTTTCTACAAGATAGTTGTCATTTGTCAATACCCATTTAATGAAAAAATGAAAATAATACGAAATCATCATAGTCAAAACATTAAAACCATGAATTTATAAAGGGCACATGAAGCACAAACAATACATGCAAGAAGAGAAAAAGGTAGAAAGTACGAAAGAAAAAGGGCAGCGATCTTCACACGGGATTTTTGTATAATCAAACACAAGAATGAGGGAATTTCTCACTTTACCCTTCAGTCCTGCCATACCGACAACTTAAAAAAAGTAAAAATCTGTGCCAACGAGCCGATCACTCCACAATGGCGAGCCGTGGATTTTTCCTGCGTTTGGATTGGATTTTCAAAAAAGGTCGCTTCTCAACCGATTTTTACAAAAAAGGGTATCAAAATTCATCTATTCTAAATTTTATGAACTCCGATACTGATTTTAAGTGAAAAGTGTGTAATTTTGGACTTCAAAAATCGTACCCAAAGAATTAAGAGGAAAGGTCATTTTTTTAAATTCTTTGGGTACGACTTTTAAGCCTAAAATTATACAATTTTCACTTAAAATCAGTCCTAGAGGTCATAAATTTCAGAATAGATGAATTTTGATACTTTATTTGTAAAAATCGGTCGAAAAACGGCCTCGTTTGAAAACCCAAGTGAAAAACCCATATGTGATAAACGAACCTGGCTCGCCATCTTGGAGTGATTGGCGCACCGATAACACTCCAAAACGGTGAGCCGAGTTCCTTCATCAAGTGTGGATTTTTCGCTCGAGTTTTCAAACGAGGTTGTTTTTCAATCAATTTCTACAAACAATGTGTCAAAATTCATCTACTTTGAATTTTATGAACTCCGGGACTCATTTTAAGTGAAAAACATATAGTTTTGGGCTTAAAAATCGTACACAAAGAATTTAAGAAAAATGGCATTCCCTCTTAATTATTTGGGTGTGATTTTTGAAGCCCAAAACTATACCCTTTTCACTTAAAATCAGTAATGGAGTTCATAAAATTCAAAGACCTTGTTTATAGAAATCGGTCAAAAAACGGGCTAGTCTAAAAACCCTATGAAAAACCCACGGCCCGCCGTTTTAGAGTGATCAGTTCGTCGGCACAGCTTTTTTACTTTTTTAAAATTATCCATATGGTATGGGTGAAGGGTAAAGTGAGAAATTTACTTATTCTCGTATCTTATTATACAAAAATTCCGTATGAGAATCGCTACTCAAGAAAAATCAACATGTAAGATTCAGAACTGTATGTCATAAAATTAAAAGAAAATCCACGCTTCAAATCAAAAGTTGCTTGATGAATATCTGATTGATATTGATGCTTTGTAAGCTGAGAGGATACATGGACAAAATGACTAATCAACAGAGCCCAATACAGTATTCCAACTAATATGCATTTACAATTTGATTAACAGGTCCCTTCTGGTGTCAGAACTGACAGTCTTCATTAATAAAGAACAGGTAAAAGACACAATGAGATTAGCATGAAATCCATTAATTAATGGGTGCTCAATATCAACTGATATAGATTCAGAGTTGCAAACGAAAAGGTAGGTACTTCCCATGCAGGATATATGAAGGATATCTGCACTTAATTATTCATCGGGTGTTCCTACTTTATTATGGGTGGCGATCTTTTTATGGGATTTTTGTATTACCAGACACTGAAATGAGTGGATTTCTCACTTTATCCTTCACCTTACCATACGGATAACTTAAAAAAAATAAAAAACCAGATCATTTATTGGCGAGCCAATCACTCTAAAACGGCAAGCCGTTCTGGTTCATTCATCAACTGTAGGTTTTTTCTGTGTTTGGTTTGGATTTTCAAACGAAGCTGTTTCTCGATCGATTTTTATAAATAAGGTATCAAAATTTATCTACTCTAAATTTTATGAACTCCATTACTGATTTTAAATGAAAATGATATAGTTTTGGGCTTCAAAAATCGTACACAAAGAATTAAGAGGAAAGACCATTTTTCTTAAATTCTTTGGGTATGATTTTTTTAAGTCCAAAACTATATCATTTTCACTTAAAATCAGTCCCGAAGTTCATAAAATTTAAAGTAGATGAATTTTGATATAATGTTTGTACAAATTGGTTGAGAAACGACCTCGTTTGAAAACCCGAGCCAAATGTAGGAAAAACCCACATTTGACGAACGAATCCGAACGGCTTGCTGGTAATTCATTTTTTAAGTTATCCGTACCAATGTAACAAATATCTCAGATATTTTCATTTTTATCATGAAAATATCGGCAAAATAACTTTTAAGCGTTAATAACCTGAGTTTATCGTGTCTGCTGCCGTTTTTAATGGTAAATTCCAATTAAAAACACGTTTTTATCGCGAGAAACTATAAATTCCCATTAAAATCACAAAATTTTACCGTTCAATTCCTGTTAAAAATGCTTGGTCCAAATATACATTTTTTTTCTTTTTGAAATAGCATCTACATTTTCAAATTCCGACCACATTATTTATTTATTATATTTATTTTATTATTTTTAAAATATTATATTTTCTGTGACATTTTTCCTTTAAATTTCGAATAAAAGCCCAAAACTTTAAAAATATCTCGCTATAAACAATTGCCGTTAATATTCCGAGAACGAGATTTGTGATGATGATCCGTATAACAAGCGTGAAGGGTAAAATGAGAAATCCACTAATTCCCGTGTCTGGTTAAACAAAAGTGCCGTGTGAGGATCGCTACCCCTTTATTATTGGCAACAAAATATAATGTAATTGGTTGGTATTGTTCTCTGATTGATGAATCAAATTGAGTCCCTAAATGAAATCCAATCCAATACGAGATATCTTCTCAGCCAGGTTGCGAGTAGAGTAATTTTGTAATTTTACATTACACATGTGTAAATCTTAAGTAGGACAGTATATAATGTTCTTTTTTACTTAGAGAGAGTTAAGAGCAAAAACTTTAACCAAAAGCCACTTCTTCGATTTTGCTTTTGAGCATAGAAGATCGATGTTAAACCCATGGACGTACCAAAGGGGAACCATGTGTTGTGATATTGATTTTCTTCTTTATTCGATATTGTTGTTTTTGTAAAGTAGAAAAGGCGTTTCCTCCCAACAGAAATTCCACTTAAGATAATGAAATTGTGTACTTTTCTTTAAATTTCTTTACACATATTTTATTGAAAATATGTTTTGATCCTTAAGAGATGAATGAATTGTAAGTATTTGAGAGAGATATTCTAATTTTAGAACACATTAGCAAACGTTTATGAAATTATATTTATATTTTGGTTGTATTTACACAAATTTTATCAATGCAATTTTTTAAGAGATAAGTTGCGGTAATACAACTTGAGTTACAATATTATAACGTTAGTAGAGTTGCAGCATTGCAACTTAGTTAAAATTACAATGCTACAACACAGTAAAATTATAACACAGTAAGATAAATGATTACTTTGTCATTTCACTCTAAAATAGTGATGTGAAGCACTTCCACAAAAACTTTCAACTGCAAACTAGTGCAAATTTAAGTTTTTCATAGTTTTTATCAAATTCTCTTTTTATAAGAAAAAATTCTCACATTTTTAAGAACATTTGCCTGCTATATTGAGGAGATTGTTTATTAATTATTTGAGTAAAAGATAATTGATTAGGATATGTGGACAATGGCAAGAACTAACGGGTAACTAAAATTAAAACTCATCTGATAACTCTAATATTTTAATTTTGAACTTTGAAAATTTGTTATCTATAAGTGTTGATTCTTTATGACTCATCTCATTCTCATAGATTTGCAATGATGGTTGAATATAGATGTCCTTCAAATCTTGTAATCAATAACGCTTTATAGTCATCTTACTCAACTATGTTGACTCATTGAATATAAATGTCCAATCTTGTTATCAATAAAATTTTATAGTCATCTTACTCAATTATGTTAGACTCCAACTCATGTTAAATACTTGTCCTCCCTAGTGAAGGTCAGCATCTCATCTTTCTTGAGATGACAATTTTTTACCCAATTCACGAATCAAACCCAACTAACTTGAAAAATATCCAAGTTTGGATAGGGTTATTCTATCGCCCAAATTCGATCTAAGAGCAACTTGAACCCATTTTAAACAAATGGATTTGAACGCATGTAATCGCTTGTTCGATTGCCTAAAGCTAAATTATTGAGTTTATTTATCTAAATGGGTTTTCTCGAGCTTCTACAAGAAACCCATGAAGGCCTATCAGATTTTTTTTGGCTATTTAGCCATATATGTGTGTATCTCGATCATTTTTCCCTTTTTAAAAAAATTATATTAAATTAATTAAAAAAACTGGCATTAAGATTGAAAATAACATGATGAGCTGCAGTTGAACCAAATTTCAATTCAAAAAACTCAATTTCTAATTAGATCTTAGTGTTTAAAGTCAACAAGCGTCTTTAAAATTATCGAGACAAGAGTGTATAGTGGTTTTAACTACTATAATCAAATAGCAAAAAAATATTAGCTAAAATTTAGTCCACCTGTAGCTCATCATATATACTTTTAAAATTAATGATTGATTTTTTTAAAACTCTCAAATAAACAAAGCTTGGATTTACTATTTTTCCAAATATGTGATTTCGAGCTTTAACCTTGACAAGCCTAATGGGTTCAAATGAGCTCAAACTTCTATATTTGGACGGGTTTAGGCTTCCATAAACCATAGGCTGACTCAAAATGGGCCCATGAGGAATCCTAGGTTTGGTTCATGTATATCTCGACAAAATATTAAATTGACTCAACCAAACCCAAAGTATATTTGAGTTAGCTTTGGTAGAAGAGTCTTGGATCCAACTCAAACATGACTCAACTTGTATTAAAAGGCACTATTTAGGAACTTATTTTTTATTCATTGGCTTTATCCTGTACAACTCACTTCAATTTTAAAGAACCTATTCCATTGTTTTATTTTTTATATAATTCTATAACGTCCCGTCCCGCTACGGGCACGTTATCTCCGAAATATCTCAAAAGATCACAAAGGAAAAGGTAATGGGTATATTTTTTTTTTTGAAATGGGGCAACGACCTCCCGCTCAAAAACTGACAATAAGGTTCAACATACCAACATAACATGAAACAATCATAGACTATTCGAACTCAGTTATACATCATTCGAAATCAATCAACATACGAAGAGGGGTCATATAAAACAAGGTCTCTCAACCAAGAACAACGTAATTATAAAATGTCTAACCACTGCTCCTCTAGCGCCTGCTCAAGGGGCCTGCCCAATCCCTTTGCAATCGGGTACCTGAAAGGTAAGGGGTGAGCTAACCGGCCCAGTGAGGAGATAATGCATATCACATGTCAGTAATATAAGTAGATATCATATGTATGAATGCAAAAAAAAATCATAATAAAAGGGGTGCTCATATATATGAGATCCAACTGCACCACCAACCAATAATCCACCGACTAGTTCGTGACATCATCTCAGTAGCCCACCTCGGGTCCTCCAACAAACTCCTGGAGAGTAAGAGGTGAGTTAACTAGTCCAGTAAAGGGAATAACCATATCATACATCAACGACATATATATGTATCACATGTATAGAAAAATATGGATGTCATGATAGAATGAAGGTCTATGTACGAGAGTACTCAACTACACAATTGACCAATGGTCCCACCGACCAATCAGAGACATAATCTCCATAGCTAACAACTGTCCTCCAACAACCCCGATCTCCCTACCAAAATAAACGGAAGACCGTATAATACACAACCGCCGGAATGCAACGGGGAAACCCGCATCCCCTATGGAGTTTTGACCGCCGGAGCATAACGGGGAAGCCAGTCTCAAGGGGGCAGGCACCTCAAACGCCTGGACGCAACGGGGAAACCCACATCTCCTATGGGGGTCTCGACTGCCGGAGCGTAACGGGGAAGTCCTCCCAATACCCAAACCATCATCATCATCATAACCATATACTCATGTAAACAATGTCCCCAAGACATACACATGATGCCATGATCATATGCAACGGTAAGACTACATTCTAATGCAACTAACTCAGAATCAACCATATATTTCATCGTGCGAGTCAAGAGCTTATAATGGGTTATTTAGTCACGCGTGTCTATGCTCCACGCGATTCCAACAACATCTAAACGAATAAACATTTCAAGTATCACCAGCAATTTTCCAAGTATCATATTCAATTCCAATTGTCCAATTGAAGTTCTCTACAAAACATATAATTGACTGGAGTACCCCCGAGCAGACTCTCTGCCACATATTTATTACAACAGTTTTCCCTTACCGAGTGGCTAAATAAATAGAGGATCACCCCCGGTCACTCCATGTCCAGAGATAACAGTTTAATATATACAAATGCATGCTAAAATAGTGATAAGTCCTCTCACAGAGTGTGTGGAGTCGAAACCGAAGCGAGTAGGCGACTTGATTGGTTGAAAGGAGCTCGATCTGTTGAAATAAGGAAGAGCGAATAAGCAAATAAGGTAAAACGTGCTAGAACGAGACCAAACTGAAAATGGGCCTAATACTGGGCCGGGCCGAGACCAAGACTGGGTTAACTCAAGAGCTCAAATTGAGTCCATTTGGGGACTCAGCCGAGCCGACTCAGTTGCCCAGTTGAGTCGGGAGAAATGGTGGAAGAAAGGGAAATCGAAGGAAACCCAGAAAAAAAAAAAAAACTGAGTAAAAAGAAGAGGGGGAAAAAGAAGACTACCTGGGATCGGTAGGGTTGGAGAAGGGAGGCAGAGATTGACAATCTCAAGCGGTGAGGAGGGTTGGCTTCGGCCGGCTGGAGCAGGGATCGGCAGCGGCTGCTCAAGGTGACTGAGAGGAAGAAGGAGAAGAGAAAAGAAGCTAGAGAGAGGGAGAGAGATCTGAAGTGAAAAGGGAAAGGGAGGGGGTACGGCGGCTGTTGAAGGAAATGGCTCCTTTCTAGGGTTTTTTGAGAATGAGGGAGATCCAAAGGGGGAGGAGAAGAAAGAGTGGAATGGGTTGCGGCGGCACTGTAGCAAATCGTTACAATGCAGCAAAAGAGAGAATTTAAGAGGGTTGGGTTGTCTAGGGTTTTTAGGAAAGGGATAAGGGTTTAAGTATTTTTAAATCTTTTTTTTTAATTTCTTTTCAAGAAAGAAAAAAAAACACATTAAAATCGAGAACCCGTAAAAATCTCGAATGTCGAACGTCGAGCGAGAAAAAATGTGTGATTTTAAATATTTTTTATGACATAGTACACTGAAATTAGAAAAATTACCAAAAACCATTCGAGTTCCCGAACTCGAAATCAAGCACACTGGGACCCACACCACCCCTAATGCTACCAAAGCGCCAAATACAACCCGGAGATCCACAAAACTACCTAAACCCCAAAATATAGAGTCGGGTCATTACAATTCAATGGCATTGTATGAAAGGAAGTCCTTCAACTGTTTTCATCTCATTTTTATTTTTATAAAAATTCACATCAGATCAAATAAAAAATTTGTTACTCCTTATGTCCCAATTTAGTTATCTTATATGGATTTTGGAATTGTCTCAAAATAATTGTCTCATTCATATTGAAGTAACATAAAGTATGTTGAAAATGGATGAGATCACATGGAGGATTAGCCTTAAGTAGAGAGTTCATTAAAAAATACAAATATTTCAAATAAGACAACTAAAATGGAATGGAGAGAGTATTACTTATCGCCAAACTTGACTTGACCTATTATCACCTCAATGTCCTCTAGTAGATATTGGGAGTGAGGGTGCTGCCTAAAAGTTTTCATTACACTTAAGAAATTGACATATCAACATTTTTTTATTTATAAATCTATATTTCATATTTTACCCTACAGACAATATTTAACCTTGGTCTTTAGCATTGTATTTTTTATTCAAGCATCTACTCTAATATTCAGCATTGTCTGAATATTCTACATCTAAAATTTTGAATATAGGGATAAAATGTTGAATGCTAGAGTTGACTGCTAAAATGTAGTTGACTGTTAAATACTAAAATGCCGAGTGTTGAGATAAAATAATAAATACAAGACTTTAATGCTAAAGGCTAAGCTGAATATAAAGGTCCATTCGGTAGACCCAGGGCCGGTCAGATACAAGTGGAGGCTTAAAGCGAAAAATCTAAACGGGGCTTTTTTGGTATTTAATATATTATAAGCAGTATTTAATTAAATCTTAATTATATATAATAAAAAGAATTTACCTAAAATCTACTTTTCTTGCTTTTTAAGATGCAAAATTATTAATTAAATCTTTGTATTCAAGTTTTGCTAGAATTTCATTTTCAATTGATAATATGGCTAATTCACTTAATATTTCTTGTGACATTGTTCATCGTAGATAAGATTTTATCAATTTTAGTTTTGAAAAACTTCTTTCTCCTGAAGCAACTGTTACCGGCATTGTCAATAATATTCGGTATGCAATAAAAGTATTTACAAAAGAATAATCTAGTCTTTTAATATAATTTAGAATTTCAATTGGAGTTATTATTTCTGTTGGTAACATTTCTCTTAAGACTTTTAACTCTGAAAACAAATCTAAACCATCTATATCAGAAACCTCATTATGTTTCAAAACACATTCAAGATTAAGACAATATTTTTTCAAACTATCAACATTTAATGATTTTAATTTTTCAAAGTCAACTAAAAAACCAAAAATATCAAATAAAAAACCAAAAATATCTTCATATTTTTGAAATTGTTCAAACCTACTTTGAATTGAAGAAATCGCATGATCTACTATATATAAAAAATAACCAACTTTAAAAGATTCTTCGGCTGATTGCGTTAATTCATCATCGACATTTTCATCAAACTGTTTTTTCTACGAATTTTACGTCTTTCATTAAATTTAGGTTCTATATCAGTTTAGTTGCAATCTATTTAGCTTCAATAAGAGCTGATGTAAATCCATTTTCATTATAGTTATTAAAAAAAACTAATAAGACTTTTTAATTGATCTATAGCAACATCAATATGCATGTCTATAGCTTGTAATTTCTTACTAAGTTAACAACAAATAATATATCATTCCAAATAGTCATACCTAACAAAAATTCAAAATTTTCGATCTCATATATAGCTAAACTATCGGTGTCACTTTTTGTTTTAGGGTCTTCACTAGTTTCTGCTAATTGAAGTATGAGCATATCTAATTTCTAGAGCTTGAAATTTTATCGCTTTAACACTTTTAATACGACTTTCCCAACGTATTTGTGATAATGGCTTTATAGTTAAAATAGATACATTATCTTTTAAAATTTTACATCGCTTTGTAGAAGAAGAAAATAATGAATATATACGTTGTACTACTCCAAAAAAGGATATAGCTTTAAGACATGAGTTTGTCATATCACAAAGTACTAAGTTTAAACTATAAGAACCACATGATGTGTAGAAAGCTCTAGGATTTGTATCTAATAGTCTTTTTTGTACACCTTGTTACTTTCCTTTCATATTTGATCCATTATCATACCCTTGTCCTCTTACATTATTAATATCAAATCCTAAATTTTTTATTACATTTAAAAGTTCATTAAAAAGTCTTCTTCCAGATGTATCGTCTACTCTTAAAAATTCTAAAAAATATTCTTCAATTTTTATTAGATCTATTGAAATATTCACGCAACACAATATTAGAGTCATTCGTTCTTGGTGGCTTGCATCTGGAGTACAATTGTAATACCCTGCCTCAGATTAGGCATAGATTAGATTAATAATCTTGTTTAACCAGTTAATCTCGAAGATTACGGTTAGGGCTTTGAGGAAGCGCAAGTGTGGCCCGATCCGAGCTCGTGAGCTCAGCGATCCAGGTCGTCCAGCCGGAGGGGCATTTTGGTAATTTACTGCTTATTGTGTTTATTTTATAAATTATGTTGATATATGATTATTAATGGTTGATAATGTTCTCCTTAATAAAGGATTTATATTTCTGATTTTAAAATGAATTTATTTTCAGAAAAAGGTAGTTTAAATCCGCCCGTCAAAACCCCGAAAATGGGTATTAATTATTTTTAAGGGTTTTGGAAATGAAATAAATTTTTAAATTAGTATTTTGTAGTAGACCATTGTAAGAATAGTTTAGTTATTCCTTTGCACCCCAAAATGAGGTCTCTAAAATGTTTTATTTAACATTTGTTTATTTAAGTATATAGTGCTAATTTATGGTTTTTAATTAAATCATTGGTTTTTAGTGAGGGTTGAAATCCAAAAATTTTATGGTGATCTAAGTTTCTAAAACCCAACCTATCTGTAAGGTTGGATTAAAATTCTTGAGCTTTTAAAATCATGTTTTAGTTGAAAATCAGATTTTTTATCAAATTGGGACTTATCTGCGAAACTGGAATTATATGAGGACGTATTTGCAACCCAGTCTATCGAACAGTGTAACCACTCTTCGGGATGTCAGCTGCCGCTGCATGCAATGGCCACCGGCCCCCCTTTTCCGGCCAATTTCCTATAAGTACAGCCTTCCTGCTGCTGGATTAACTCCCAAACGCCTTCTTCTCTTCCTCAATCTCTACTGCTCTCAGCTGAAACAACCGAACCGACCCTTTCAAGCCCCCGTCTTTCTCTGTTTCACCACCCATAAGCTTTAGAGGGAGCTTTTTCAAAGACCAGATTTCTTAACCCAGGAACCTCAGTGAAGGTATCCTTTGCATTCCCCTTCCTTTTTCAGTCAGTTTTGAATCAAGAAAATCTGAAATTGGCCCTGTTTTGATTGAGCAAAACCAGTTTGAAATCTAAGGAAAACCATGGGTTCCCTTGTACCCGTGAGGATTTGATGTTAAAATCTGTTGGCCTAATGAGCTTCTGAGCTCCAAACCTCTCCCTATGGAAAGAGGACTCCCAGAGGAGTCCATCGGACCGGCTAGATGTGGAAACCGAATCCGGAAAACCCTCTGTTTCCGGATTCGTATTTTACTTTCCAACTGTCGTCACTGTTTGCTGGTGCAGACTGTGGAGGAAGACGACTCTCGGACGGTCCGAGAGCCGATTTTCAGACGGTCCGAGAGCTAACCCTCGGACGTTCCGAGCTTCACCCGAAGCCCAGTGACGCCCGAGGCAAACCAGACCCCTTCGGACGAACCGAACTGAGCTCGGAAGGACCAAACCCACTCGGACGTTCCGAACCCAAACTTCGGATGTTCCGAGGACCCAGACCCACCGAGACTTGTTTTCCGATTTCTTTTTGGTTCAGATGGACTTCGGATGATCCGAGACCCGATCTTCGGACGATCCGAAATCAGACCCATGTTCTGAGGTCAGTGACTAGATTAGGTGTGGTTCGGATGATCCGAAGCCACTGTACGTAGTTCCGAGGCATGTTCCGAGGAACCTAGTTTTTAAGTGTTAAACTATTGTTTGATTGTTCTTGTTTGATGCATTAATGTGATTTGATGTTGATTAATACCCCTTGTTAATTAAAAATGTACTAACCCCTTTTTTCTTATTACTATAGTGTAAATACTATTGTATTCACTTTTAGGCCGACCCTATTAGTCGGGCACTGAGTGGTCTCACTTCCAAGCCAACGATATATAGTCAGGCACTGAGTGACCTCGAGGCTTAACTCAAAATGTCAGATCTGGTCCAATCCAGAAGACAACCGAGAAGTGACCCGATGATCTAGACCTAACTCAATAAGTCAATCTGGTCAATGCCCAGAAGACAATATGAGTTTTGGACTAAGCCCTTTTCTATTATATTATTATCTTATGGATTATGATAATTTAAAAAGGTTAGAAACCCATTAGAAGACTCAATTCCATATATCTTGGATATTTTTGGAAAAACGTGAGATTTCAAAATACTACTTGTGTGTATGTATTTGATCTATATATTGATTGTGCACTTGTCTGTTTGTTTGAACAGAGACCGCGTAACCACACAATCACGGTGAGGGAACTTAACTCTACAGAATATATAACAGGTTGTATTATGAGATGAGTCTTGGGCAATGGGTGGTTTCAGATTTGATGAACCCACTCATGTGCCTAGACATAATGCACTATGGTAAGAGTGCTGATGATGATTGTGATTATTATGATATTGATCATATGAATATATAAGACTGATTCCACGTACCTGAGCTATTGAACCAATATCGGCCATATGGAAGATGGTTTATGTCTACTGGACCATGGGTGGACCATGAAAGTCGTCAATTGCTGACATGAGGATGTCAGTATCGGCTAAGTCAGAGCCGGAAATATACTTGAAAGGATGTATTTTGACCGTGTCGGGATTTAATACAGGTCTCAGTGTAGTCGGCAGGCGTTACGTTGGATGATAGCAGTAATTGACGAAATATGGGAATGATGATGATGCTTCGCATGATATTATGCTTATTTGTTATCAAACATGTGCTATTATTGAACTGTTGCCAACCTATTATTTTACTTAGACTGCATTATTATCAAGCAAGTGTTATTATTGAACTGTTGTCACTCACCTTTCAGGGTGGATAAGCTGCGGCAGTGTTTCGGGATTTTCCCTGAGGGGAATACCCTTATCTTTACTTGTTGGTTCTTGGAACCATTTACTTTTGTCAAGTACCAGGTGTGGTACTTGATTTGTTTAAATGTGATGTATTAAACTGTTATGCTTCTATAGTGACTCTGGTGATGTTTTGTAATAATAATTCAGTGTTGGATTTATGTGATTATGTTGTATGTCTTTGTTATGCTTTTGTTGGTATCAGACTTATGGTACATGTTTAAGTCCACATGTCGGGATCATGTGTGACCTCTGGGCCCAACTGTTGATCCGTCCCAGTTACAGTGCTTGAATTAGTTTATCTTCCAAAAAAAAAAAAATCAGTCGCGTTCTGGGCCCACCCTTCGGGTTGGGGCGTGACAACAATGAAGTATAATTGAATAATATTTTGCCTTTTTAATTTTTTTAATAATTGTACTTTTAATTTCAGTTGCTAAAATATGTATTAATTCATTTTGTATATTATGTCCAAAATAATGATTACAGATTTCACCATTTTTAATACGAGAAAGATATTTTTGCATTATTGGATCAAATTTTGTAATCATTTCAATCAAAGCTAGAAAATTTCCATTATTTTCTTCATATATGTTCTCATGACCTCCACGAAAGGATATGTTATTTTTAGAAAAAGTTTCCACAACAGCAATAATTCTTAAGAGAATTTTTTTCCAATGTTCTTTCTCTTTTTTAATCTATTCTTGAATATTTTTATCGACTGTCTTATTTTTTAACAATCTTGATTATAAATCAATCCAACTCTCCATATTCATAAAATGCTCATTTGTTAGTTCATGATGTTTAAGCTTAGAATTAAGATTTTTCCAATCACCAGTTCCATTCGTAACTAATATACTTTTATTCGGTTTTGAATTAAACAACTTGCAACAAAAAAAAAAATATCAAATCCATCTCTTTTGAATATACTAGCCACTTTCTATCATATTTTTCTCCATTTGATAATACTCTAGTATAATAGTTAGTAGAGAAATGCCTAGAGTTTTCATCCATAGGAAATTTTATATTTTTCTCTCTAATTGGACATCTTTCTACTAATAAATCTCTTATTTTTGTATCTATAGTTTCCCATTATCCTGGATCATAACTAATTGTAGAAATAGAATCGGATATTTCATTTTTTTTCTTATTTCTCTTTTTTCTAAATTTTCTTGAATATCATTATGAATTTGTTCATTGTCATTCTTTTTTACCGTTATCTCATCATGGTTTAATTCTGTTAAATGAATAGGTTGTTCATTTGTTAAATATTCATTCAAATTATTTTTTAAGTTTTGTTTATTGCTAGTGACAAATTTATCAAAAGCCCATTTTTGAGATTGAACTAGATTTTCTATTCTTCTCCTTTTTTTAAGTTTTTGAAATCCAGATTCACATTTTTTAGTGGACATATTTATGATTAAAAGACAATTATAAATACGACAAAACCCTTTAAGATTAAAGAATGATTAAAAAGAACTAAAATTGAAATGTTACAGAACAATAGAACCTGACACTGTGACAATAAGAGAATTGATGAATAGTTGAGATGCTCTTTATTATTCAACTAATTCACCAAACATCTTTAAATTAAAAGTCACAGCTTGATCTGCAAAGAGGAAATATATTGTTAAGACATTTGTTTAAGAGCATTCATAGGGGAAAAAAAGGTTAACACAACTTTCAGAGTGAACACATCGCATTGATCCATCCCTGATTCATATACTGAAACATGATTCTTGGAAAGTACTTAACACTCCATGTAAATAATGACTTCAGCTTTTTGAGCCACCATCACTAACCAACAACAGAAACAATGAGAGAAAGCTCTAAGATCTCTCCATTCGCACAGCTATAAACTGCCAAATAAGCAAGAAACCATAATATTGCTTCCTCAACACCAAGAAGCACAAAAGCCTCACATGACATATCCATATGATACAACAAACCAAAAACAGTTCTAATTCTGCCTCACATGACTACAATGTATGTAATACCCTGACCCAAATTAGGCGAAGTTAGCTAAATAAATCCTTCTTAGACCGGTTAATCTCGAAGATTACAGTTAGGGATTTGTGAAAAGCCCAGGTGTGGCCCAATCTGAGCTCGAAAACTCAGTGATCCAGCTCGTCCAGCTGAAGGGGCAAAATGGTAATTTACGACTTATTATTATTATTTTATTAATTGTGTCTTTATGTGATTATTATTGGATGATATTATTTTCCTTAATCAAAGATTCCTATTTCTGATTTTAAAATTATTTTATTTTCAGAAAATGATATTTAAAACCGTCCGTCAAAACCCCGAAAGGGAGAAATAAATATTTTTAATTGAAACAAGCATAGTAGGTTAGACCATTTTAATATGGTCTAGTTTATTATTTCAAACTACAAAAATGAAGATTTTAATTTATTTTATTTAACACAAGTTAAATTAAGTAAATAGCGTTAAATTATGATTTTTATTTAAATCTATGATTTTTTATAAATGTTAAATCTCCAAATTTTTATGGTGATTAGAGTTTTTAAAACCCAACTTATCTATCAAGTTAGATTAAAAATTTTAAGCGTTTAAAATCATGTTTTAAGTTAAAAACTGAATTTTTATAAAAAAAGGGGGTCTATTTGCAAAATCAAAAGTTGACAGGGACTTATTTGCAACCAAAACAACTGAAAAGTAAACTACGGTACCGGACGTCGGCAACAGTTGCATGCAGACGCCCGATGGCCTCCATCGATTGATCAATGATCTCTATTTATCCCAGCCTCCTCAGCTGGTTTCATTCCTAGATATTTTCATCTCTCTTAGCCCTGAGAAACCAGCCGATCACTCCCCATTGCCTCTGTTTTTCCAAGTTTTTCTTGACCGTAGCTTAAAGAGGAAGTTTTTTAAAAGCTCGGATTTTCAAACCAGGAACTCAAGTGAAGGTAACCACTGTATTGCTTTTTAAATTTTAACTGGTTTAGAATCAAGTAGAAGTAAATTTGGTTAAGTTTTGAGTGAGTAAAATCGATTTCAAGTTTAGGGAAAAACATGTAATTTCTTGTGTCAGTGTGATTTTCGTGTTAAAATTCGTTGGCTTATTAAGTGTTAAAGCTTCAAATCACTCCCTATGGAAAGAGGACTCACTAAGGAGTCCATCTGACCGGTTTGATGTGAAAACTGAATCTAGGAAACTCACTGTTTCTAGATTCATATTTCACTCTCTGTTCGGCATCATTGTTTGTTGTTACAGACAGAGGAGGAAGACGACTCTCGGACTGTAACATTCCGATTTTTCAAAGATATAAATATTTACAAAAATGCCATTGGAATGGTAAATTAGAAGGTTATGATTGTAGGTGGGAAAATTGTGGGGCCCATGGTTCAATTAAGATTCAAGGTACATATGTTAAGGTTCAAATTAAAATAAATTGGTAATGTACATCTAATTGGGTCAAGATGGTTATTTGGGTCAAAGGACCCAATTGGGACCCAATGGGTCATGTTAGACTTATTTGACCATTGAGTGAGCTCAATTGTAATTGGGTGAGGATGAATTTAATGGAAATTAAATGATTAGTATCTTGACTTGCTGTTATATAAACAAGGTATCGGGACTCCTTGAACGGTGCACGAGTCGTGAACGTTGACGGTTAAGAAGATCGGACTTTTAAGTGACTTTTCTGTAGGTTTTCCTAACTTCTTGTAACCACATTTTACATATGGTTTTATCTCGATTTTATGAGCTATTGATAAAGTATTATGTTTTCAAGTTAATTGGAATGCTATGATTTATTTACAAATGGCATGTATTATGTACTCATTGACATCTCATGCATGACATAGGGTGATGAATATGGAAATCGGAGCCCACACTCCGTCGGAATGCCCGTGATGCAACTGTGGGGCCTTCTTAGGCGATGAGAGTCCCGCCAGGAGGAATATCTTGATGATGACAGTCCCATCAAGAGAGAAAGAAAGAACATTGTGGATTACCTTGACGATAAGAGTTCGTCAAGTGATGGCTATGTATATTTGTGATGGGTGAGACTCATTACATTTGCATACATACATAGCATTGTTTTGTAAGTATTTGATGATCATGTATTATATGTTATATGCATGTTTTTATACTAACCATGTGGTAACCCTAGTCGGAAGACCTATTAGGGGCATTGATCTAACGCCCTATTTCTATCCTTAGTGGATGACGCAGGAAAGGGAAAGACAAATGCTGAGGATCACGAGGAAAGCTAAGCATAAAATCTTGGGTGTTGGAATGGAGTTTATTTATTGATGTTTTGAATACATTATTATGGACATGTAATAATGTTGATAACTGCTATGGTTTGATTTAAGTTTGAATAAATGTTTAGTTTAAAGTAATCATGACTTGTACTTGCTATCTACACAGTTTAATTCCGCAATCAGTTTAGTATTATTCCGCATGATTTACTTAGTTCCATGTGTGAATTATTTTTCATGAGTTAGTCCATGCACACATGGGTGGCTAGTTAAGTGTCGGACTTTGGAAGTCCGGACTTAGCTCACGTCGTGACGCTCCCCGCTCTCTTCCATTTTACTTATTTATAAAAAAAAAAAAATTAGATTCTGATTTTCGGAAGGGTGGAAAAGGGCGGGGCGTTACACGGACGGTCCGAGAGTTGTGCTTCGGACGGTCCAAGAGTGATCCTTCGGAAGTTCCGAGCTTCAGTTTGAAGTCTCGAAACGCCGGATGCTAGCCATTCTCCCGCCTCTGCTCCGGACATTCCGAGTCCTGTTCGGAAGGACCGAACCCCTCTCGGACGATCCGAGCTTCTCTCGGCATAATCCGAGACACACAGACCCACCGAAGCCTGTTTTCTTTGTTTTTTCGGTTCGGAAGGACCTTCGGACAATCCGAGACCTGACCTTCTGACGGTCCGAAGACAGGCCCAAGTTCCGAAGTCTATGACTAGTTTTAAACAGTGGTTCGGATGATCCGAAGCCATAGTACCTAGTTCCGAGGCATGTTCCGAGGAACACAGTTTTGAATGAAAAATCTTGATTGATTGATGATGCATGTTTAGATGCTAAGTTTTAATTGAAATGTTTATACCCACTTGATAAATTAAAAGTACTAACCCTTATTCTCTTATTACTATAGTGTATATACTATTTGTATTCACTTCCAGGCGACTCTATTTATCGGGCACTGAGTGACTTCACTTCCAGGCCAACGCTATATCTGTCGGGCACTGAGTGACCTCGAGGCCTTACTCAACATGTCAATCTGGTCCTATGCAGAAGACAATACGAGAAGTGACTTGAGTATTTAGACCTAACTCAATACGTCAATTTAGTCATGCCCAGAAGACATGATGAGATTTGAACTGAACACCTTATTATTACTATATTGTGGATTATTGTAACTTAAAATGGTTAGAAAACCAAGTAGGAGTCTCAGTTCCATTTACCTTGGAAATTTTTGGGAAAACAGTATGGCTTTAAAATATTACTTGTATGTATTCCTTTGCGTGCTATGTATATTTACCAACTATTGATTATGCATTTGTTTGCCTGTTGAAAAGATACCGCGATACCATACAATTTCGGTGAGGAAACTTAACTTTACAATAGGTGTAATCAGGTTTAATGTGATGGATCTTGAGCAATGAGTGGTTTCAAATTTGATGAATCCACCCATGTGCCTAGACATGATGCACTGTCGTAAGAAATGCTTATGATGATTGTAAATGTTTATGATGTTGATCATATGAGATATGTAATACTACTTCCACGTGCCCTTAACTATTGAACCAATATCGGCCATGTGTGTGAGATGATTTACGTATACTGGACCAGAGGTGTCGACAGTTGCTGACTTGAGGAGTGTCAGTATCGGGCCATGTGAGGGCCGGATATGTACTTGTAAGGATGTATTTTGACCTTTTCTAGACTTAATACAATGGTCTCAGCGTAGTATGTAGGTGTTACGTTGGATGACAACAGTAATGGAATGATGATGAGATTATATTTGATGTTGAGATTATTTTCACAAGCATGAGATATCATATTGCAAATGTTGTAACTAGCCTGATGTTTCATTAGACTGCATTGTTATATTTCCTTCACTGGGCTAGTTAGCTCACACCACTCACATTTTAGGAGATGTGTCCGAGGAGGAGAACCCTCCGTATGAAGCTTAGGATGGATAAGCTGCTGCGTTGCCTTGGGATTCCCACTGAGGGGAATTCCGCTATCTTTGCTTTTTGGTTCCTTGAACCATTTGTTTATGCAAAGTACCGTGTGTGGTACTTAATTTGTATTGATGTGATGTACTAAACTATCATGTGTTCTGTAGACTACTCTGATCATATTGTAATAATAATTCGTTGTTGAAATTATGTGTTTGTGGTTGTGTCTCTTTTGGGTAGACTTATGGTATGCGTTTGAGTCTACATGTTGAGATCATATGTGACCTTTGGACCTAACCGTTGATCCGACGCAGTTAGAATTCTTGAGTTTAGTTTTCAAAAAAAAAATCAGTGACGCTCCGGGCCCACTTTTTGGGTCGGGAATTACAATGTAAAAGAATATGATTCACTTATTACATCAAACATCATAAACCAGTTAGGAAACATATGCATTTAATTTTTCTTCTGCATAATGCAATATGAAAGCAAAGTTTCTCAAGATGGTTTGAAGTGCTCTTGTGGTTCTGTACAAAAGTTCAAACCCTCTCAAAACGAACTTCCATCTAGGCCACGTATATCATATATGGCTCAAGTGCACTGGAATCAATTAATAAAGGGCCTCTTTGGTAGATCATTCATTGATAGAACACCAATGGTTTTCACTTATGTGGTCATAATGAAAACAATACATTTTTTTCAATAAATCTCAAGATGGAACCAAAACAAAAATCGTAGTCATTCTTGAATTGCCATGTAGGCAATTTTCTGTCTACAAAACAATTCTTTATCATTCTAAATACCAAACACGTTGTAAGTCTCCTCCTCCTCCTTTTTCAACATTCACAAATAAGAGAGATAATCTTATACTACTTACTCCTCTTCTCCTCCTCTTGTGATGGGACTTGGCATGATCATTTCTTTCATATAAATGGGTGATAATTTTAGTCCATTTTGGCCAAAATTTTGCTTCACTTCAAAGATCCGGTCCAACATTTTTACTTCTATTAAAAATTATATAGTGATAGATTTTTCCCATTGAAGGAAAAAAATCCTTACTGTCAGACATTTTTTTCCATCCAAAAACTAAAACATATGGCTTAATTTTATTAAAGAAAACAACAGAAAGATCACCCAACCAAACCTTGTAAAAAACAAAGTTCACTTATAAACTAATTTTGTAGGACCCACTGTGGATCCAATTTTAAATCGACTGTTTAATACATTGTAATTAGGATTACAACTGATTGAAAGAGTCTTAATGCAACGCTCACAGTGCTAGCTTTTCGGGATTAGGCATGGCTGATAGTTTCCTAATCCAAAAGGGTACACATAGAGAAAAATAGACTCAAATAAAGAACTTCCAACAAAAAATGTCTTATTTCTCTTCAAAATCCACCTATATATCCACTGAGCCCTAACCGTCTGAGAATCTCATTGACAAATGCAAAACTCAACTGAAACTTTATCATAAATTTAACAAACAGAGTGTTTTAAAATGGTAAGAAAAGTGAAAGTAGGAGATTCTCCATCAACAGAGAACCCCTAATTTAACTCACCTTGTTCCAAATAAGGCCTATATTTTTCAAATTATTTAACTCTATCGGTGTAGAAAGACTAGAAGTGTGAAACAAATTTTAACACGTGGGCCTTAAGCGGCCGCTTATCTCACCTTTCACAAGAGCCGGCCCTGTGTAGACCATTCATCATTGAATGAGAACAATTCTCGTTATGAATGAGAATAATAACTCATTTTCAAATAGAATGAAAGGGGCATAGAATAAAAGCCATTCTTAGTTAACTCTTTAGAGCCCTTCTTTATACCAAACACGATAATTTTATCATAATCTTTCATACTCTCAACAATTCTAGATACTCTCTTTATCTCAAAATATTTATCCTATTTTAAAAAAAATATTTTTTAAGAATCATTTTTTTGCAGAGTGCGCCAAAAGTCTATTAATAGATTCTGTGAGTTAATATAAACCTGATAAGAAAAAGAGAGGTATAGTTGACGTTTCATTGTGTAGTTATTACTTAATAATATTTTTCTAAATATGAAGTAATGTATGATTGAGACGATGAAAGTTAAAGGTGAAAATAATTACAAAATGTCGCATATGGATAAGTTAAATCTTATAAAAGAAGGTTGTTTTTTCATCACGTTAGAAAGTGATTTCTATCTCATCCAAGATATTAAAGCTTTGATTTAATATGAAGATAAAGAAATACGACAAATAATTTGGAATAATTTTGAAATGCATATAACACAAGTATTTTGAGACATGATGTAAAGATAAAATACTAAAAACTATATTTGACTAGTAAAAGATACAGCTGAATGCTGAATATTTAAATATTCAATCTTGAGATAAAATGCTGAATACTATACCAAAGTAAAATAGAAAATATCGTTTTATAAATATAAAAATGCTGACATGTCAATCTCCCTCAGTCCGCTAGAAACCTTTCTGCTGCTCGTGCAATTTGGGATCCATACTCATGTATTGGGTAGAGATATGTTGACCCGATTTAAATCCATTTAATAAACTGGATTTGAATGGAGATATCAACCTAAACAGGTCGGGTATTTAAACCCCATAGACCCGTTTGCGCCCCGAAACTCCACCAATTTGTGTACGTAAGGGTTCCTGCGTTCCTGCGTTTCTACTTTCTAGGGCTAGTATAAAGATTTCATCTCTAAGGTGCGTTTCTATATTTGGAATCAATTTCCCTTCCAAGCAGAAGCAACAGCAGTTTGAAATCTCGTTCTTCGGATCTTTTCTTCGATTCGATTACATTGGATTTGATTTGTAGAAACTATAGAATAGAGATGGGGAAGAGAAAGGAGCGTCGACTGGCTGCTCAAATGGCCTCTAGCCGAAGAGTAAAGCTCGATCTAGCTGTGGAACCCTCTGGTATTCTCTTTCTTCTCATGTTTCTTTTCCTCCTTGATCGGTTCTTTTTTCTCTTTTCTCTTTTCTCTTCTTCTCAGATTCCGATTTTTATTCGGTGAATCCTGTATAAAAGGAAGCGCTTTTCTGGAAAACAATGATTTTTTTAGCCAAAAATTATTAAACCTAATTGTGTTCAGTAAAAGGTGGTTATTTTTTAGAGAAAGTACTTTCATCTCTATGCATCCAAATGGAGCCTTCGTCTCATACTCATATTCCAGTCTTTTCGGTTAATAAATTGATATGGGTTTTGGGTGCATATGGATGCACATCAGAAAAAAAATAAAAATATGTGCGTCAGAAAAGTATATGATATTTTTATTGCTTTATCCTACACCTAGGGCTCTATTTGGATCTAGTTGAAGATGATTATTGTTCAATGAAGTTGTTTCCCATTCATGCGTCCAATTCTGTTATATTAATCATGAATTAGGGTTTAGGGTGCTTTTGGATGCACCGATAATGACCATATGTTTAGATATGAATGTCAGTTACCTCTTTCTTAATTCTGATTTTATTTGGTAAGCTCCCATAAGTCAAAATATGTTTAGAATAATATTAGATGTTATCTAGTTTATCTATTTTACCTACAGTTTCTTGTTGTTTTCTGTTTCTGATTTTATTTAGTTAATACATTAATTACACTTTGGGTGCATTTGATTGCATCAAAGGTCATGATTTGTTTGGAGAACTTGTACGAACTAAGAATTGGGTATTATCCTCTTCTTTTTTCTGATTTTCCTACCACGTGAGTTGTATTTGATGATTGCTACGTGGATTAGGGCTTGTGGTACACGTTTGAGTGCACCTTAAGTTGTAAAATCTTTACAGAACTGGATTAGAAACTGGTGTTGTCTCATTATATTACTTATCATTTTCTTCTTCTTATATATCAGTTAATAATGGACCAGAGGTTTAGGTGCACTCCAGATGGCAGTATGTTTAAATAAACACTGTTAGCTATTTAATTAGACAAGAACCTGTAGCACAACTGGTTAAGGCTCGTTGTTACGTCCTAAAGGATGTGGGTTCAACTCTCATAGACGTGAGATAGGGCAGCCAATCCATGGAAATAATTTGCCAAATCCAAATATAAAAGCCAATCCTAGATTGATGGGATAAATGACTGATGATAATGATGTTATCTATTTCATTATTTTTCTCTTTTCTTATTTCCAACAAGTTAGTGTTGTTCTAAGGTTCTGATATCTTTTTTTTTTTTGGGGGTGGGGGTGGTGTTGTAGTTAACTTTGTTTATTTTAAAGTGACTGCCAAGTTAGAGTATTTTGCTGGATGTATAGTGGTAAAACATACAGGTGGTATTCCTTTAATAAAATAAAATTGCAGGTGATACATGTATTTTGCATTGCATTGAACTATTTTTTTTATTGTTACTAAATTAATATTCTGCGTTATTTGCAACTTGCGACCTTTAAGAATTAGAGATTCATTCTTTATCTCTGCTAGAAAAAAAGAGATTCATTCTTTATCTTGAAGTGCATTTTTAATAGATTTCTGTCTTGATATTGCTTATTTCTTAAATGTTTCTAGGAGATTTGGTTGGCACCTCTAGACATGATGAAGTTGGAGGGGATCTTGATCAGAATCCTCATGCCAGGGCCCCAAATTCACCATCTTCTCCAGGTGGGTTCCGTCAGATTTTCTTCAAAAGAATATATAGAGAAGATATGCCTTCACAGCATATTTATGGTGGAATTTGGAAATATTGTACAAGACATGTTGTTTGCCCCAAGAATTTGGTTTTGAGATTGTAGGATGGCTGTATTGAGAACATTAAATGGTGAGGTCAGGTCGGCTGATACAGTGAAAATTGAATGACTTCCTACCTTGTTAGGATCATTTTGGCAGCATCTTAGCAGTTGAAGATCGCAGCTGGAAAATGTTGCCTTCTCGGTTCGTATGTCTCTTGCTTTTTTTTTGTTTGTGCCTCCTAACATTTTTTTCTCTCTGTGCCAGGTAGCTGTGGTGATATGGACTTACCCGTTCGATTTGATTGGATTCTTTTAGAACTTATTTATATTTACTCTAAACAATTGCTATTCATTTTGGTCAATTCTTCATTGATTTCTATCTTTGAAAAAAAAAATCTTCGTTGTTTTGTATGATTATGGAATGATTGGTCTTTGCCAGGAAGCTTTTCTTGTTGTGGTATATGTGGCAACTTACAAGCTGGTATTTGGCTTTCAGGTCAAGGACAGGAGAATCCTTTGCTCTTACTTGGACAATATAGTGATGATGAACTGGAGGAAGAAAAAAGAATAACTGAGCCTTCAGTTGTGGAGGGCTCTTCAGTTGATCATAATGAAAAGGTATATTCTTCTTGTTGTTCCTTTTTTTTTTTTTTTTGTGTGTGTGTGTGTGGGGTGTGTTATATTTTAAATTTCAACTGTGGAGAATTCGATGATTGTACTCAATATTACATTGTACACCTTGAACATCTTGGGAGAAAGAAAGAAGCCTTGACACTATGAACAGGATATTCATTGCTGTTGTCTTAGGTTAAATATCTTGTTTGCTATTACCTTTGGTCATACATGTTGTTGCTATGCATGTTCGCAACTGGTTGAAGCTGTTCAATCATATCCTAGCTTCAACTGACATTGCATGTAATTGGTTCTTTAACTTTATTTTGTTGGTGTTACTGACAGATCTGTTCACCTATCTATGTATCGTATTAAATTGGTACCATGCCATACAGAGTTCAATCCTATGTGCAGAGATCTCTCTGGACTCTCTTTTCAAAGTAAAAAATTGGCTCTATGGTCATGTACCACATCATACTGAAGTGTAGTACTAAGTGCAGAAGCAGTATCATTTACATTTATACTCTCAAAGTCATATTTTTGTTTCCTTATGTTTGGAACTAACAAATCTTGCAAGATGTCACTGATGTCAAAATCTTCAGTTATCAGATCGTGTTGTTTGGATGGTGAAAGATTAGGAAAAGATGTCAGATTTCTCCAGCTTCCTCCCTCCCCCTCCAAGCCCCCAACCCTCCAAGATGCAAATCTGTAGAAAATTACAGACCTTCTCTCTACTTCTCCACTGCTCTCTGTACAACACTCTCCAGACAATGACAAATGGGAAATCAGGCAATATCATCTCTACTTCTCAGTGGAACTCTACTACTATCTCTCTCTAGATTTCTCCCTTTTGTGTTAGCTATTTTCTCTCTCCAATTCCCATCTTCTCTCTCCCTCTCAAATCAATCGCCTCTGTCAGATCTCTGTCTTCTCGAACAGTTCTTTCACAGCTCTCTCTCTCTCTCTCTCTCTGTGTGCTGTAGTTTCTCTCACCAACTATTTCTCTTTCTTGCAGCCCCTCTTGTTGCCTCTTAAGACAGTGGATGACTGCCAATCTGATTCTCCTCTCATGTATGCGTGCATGCAATGTTGTGAAAATCGAATTGTATCGTAAATCGTTAATACATCTTGAATTGTATATCGTAAATTGTAAAATCGTTAGATTCATAAGTGTTTTCCCTAAAAAATATTTAATATATGAAATAACGTAAAATATATATAAAATGTAATAACATGAGCAATTCTCTAACTTTCTTTCAATATTAAGTGAATTCTACATAATTAGTTCATTGGAGCTCCTCAAATTTCAATGGTCCAACTCCCAAAAGTATAAGACCAGTATATAATTCAACTATACTGTAGAAAGTTAATAATGAACTAAAAAAACCTCAAAAAATCGAAAGGTCTTAAATGCTCATTAACTCAAAGCCTTAAAAACTATTAAAATAAAATGTTTTATGTTTTCACATTCCCAATGACCTTATAATTCTATTATTTATACGAATCATAAGATTTGTTGATAGATACGAATTGTTCCTCTTATCATATCGTATGAATCGTAAGATACGAATCGTGTATTATAAGATTTTAACAACCATGTATGCGTGTGTGCATGTCGATCCAATTTGTACAATGTTGCTTAATTAAACAAGACTTTGTAAATCATCAAATGACAAGATTTAATTTGTCAAAATCTTCTACCTCTTGTCGTCAAAATCTTCTGACAACTGCCAACAGCATGATTTAATTCTGACAATAATTTTATCTGCAGTATTTTTTACTTTAAAGGATTTAAATCTGACACCCTCAGAAATAGCCGAATCTCTTAAGTTTCTATTTGTGCAAGCCTGTTTGGTTTTTCATACCTTTTTAACTTAGGTTCTTGTGGTTGGCCAGGTAGAGGAGTGTATGGATGGCAAAGGAGAGAAAGATGGTTATGAGGATAAACTTGCTTCTCCTGGAGATGAAGAAAAGAATGCAGCAGATGGCAATTTAGAACCAGTGAATGCTGTCAAAAAATTTGACAGACATATTGGAGAAAGTTCGTTGACTGCTCCAAACAAAAAATATGGTGAAGTTGATTCAATGTCAGGTGTTTGTGTGTCTGGGATGCAAACTGACCAGGATGCAACTAGTGAGTGGAAAATTGTGATGCATGAAGAGAGCAATCGATATTATTACTGGAATACTATGACTGGGGAAACTTCATGGGAGGTGCCTGATGTCTTGGTACGGGGAATGGAAACGGCCAGTGGACAAAAGCTTTTTCCAATTGTCGAAAAAGGGGGAAGTACTCCTTTGGATGCACATTCATCTGGTACAAATTTGAATGGTGAACTTGATGTGTACCCAAATGCTTCTGTTCTTGGTGGGCATATGAGTGTTAATTCGATCAACAGTGCAAAAGAACATCTTGGAAGTGGTATCGAAATGGAAACTGGAAACATTGAAAGTAAAGATATTAATGACCCAATTCTGGATGAGAACCACAATGCAGTCAATATGACATACAAAGAAGCCTCTGCACCTGATGATTCTTTTTCTGCCCAGCAATCCAGTATGATTCTTTCTGGGCTTGGAGGGTCAGCAACCACAGGGAATGAGCACCCAATAACAATAAATGGCAAGGAAAAGAATGGGCAACCTATGGTAGCTGACGACTGTGCTGAAGCAAGTACTGATCATTTTGCGCAGCTTTTGAAATTTGGTGAAAATTTGTTAGAGAGGTTGGAGGTGCCGGAAGGGTACTTCTTTTACACCCACATTACTTTCTATTTTCCATATAACTTATAGAAATAGGCCATGACACTGAGGTTTACAGCATTGTGTAAATCATCCGTATTATGCATGCTGCACACGGGTGGTTAATCAAAATTGTCCAAATCATGGGACCCATGTTGTCAGTGTATGACCCCAAAAATTATTTCAGCTTGTTTGTTGAAATTGTACCAACTGACCATTATATTGTTTTAACCATCTACCTTTGCTTGCCACGAATTGGATGGTTTGAATCATGTTTTCAGTTTGACATCTCTACAACTAGAGAACTCTGCTTTGCGTTTATGCATTTTTCATGTTTGGTGGGTTGTCGGTAGGGGTGAAACTTGGGTCAGGTTTTGGCCCGAACCCGCATGACCCGATCCAAAAATCATTCGGATCGGATCATGAAAGTCGGCTTAGCAGTTCGGGTCAGGTTGAGAAGTCAGAAACCCGCATTGAATTCGGTAGGGTTCAGTTGAGAGAATTTTAAATTAACCAACCTGACCCGATCAAATACAACCCGACCCGGTAAAAAATAGGCTAAAGTAGGTTCAAAATGCGGGTCGGGTTGAGTTTCGGGTTGAGTCAGGTTATAATTCGGGTCGGGTCGGATCAAGACGTCTGGGTCAAAAGTTCGGGTCGGGTCGGGTTCCATATATTAGTAACTCGCGCCAAGTTGGGTTTTAAAAAACCCGACCCGACCCGGCCAGATTTCAGCCCTAGTTGTCAGTCATGGAAGACTAGCATTGTTTTGTATGGAAAGGTTTTTTCCATCGTTAGTTCTGCAAACTAATTAGGTTCTCATCTATTATATGTTATCCTGGCAAAAATTTGATTCAGGTCAGGAAACCAAGCTCAAGCATATGACTGGAGGTTGAAGTTTATTTTGGAAATCAAAATCAGACTCTCTGATTGCAAAGCACTTGCATATTATGGATCAACTTTGCTCCCATTTTGGTGGCACACTGATACATGCTTTAAGCAGCTTGAAGCAGCTATTGTGGAAAAAACATCTCAATCTGCAAGACAAGAGCACTCAAATGAGGAGATGCTGCAGATCACTTCATGCAAAGACAATGATACATCTTGTCAAATCATGGGAATTGAAACTGGTGTAGGTGTGGAGGATAATGAACTGCCTTCGTCTACTTTTGAGAATATTTATGCTTCTACAGGTATTGTTGATACATCTAAAGTGGTTCAGAATGGAAGTCTTTCATCTGGATCTTCAGGTAGCGAACTAGGGGAAATTGAACCAGGGGAAATCAGAGAAGAAGTTAATGAGTATCCTGTTCCTGTTTGTTTGATTCCTAAAATTGAATTTCATGCTGGAGATGATGCAGACATGGACGTTGACATGGAAGTTGATAATGAAAATCCTACAGACCACATTACTTCCATGGATGCATTGAGCAGCAAAGGTTTTGCTCAACCAGAGCAACCAACTTATTTGAATACAGATCTGTCTTTAGTAGAATCTACTCCTTCAGAGCCTGTTGAAGAGTTTAATGCTCCACCTCCTCCAGATGAAGAATGGATTCCTCCACCACCTCCTGATACTGAACCCGTTCCTCCACCACCACCTGATGAGCCACCTGCCCATTTTTACCCAACTACACCTTATGCTGAGGCAATGCCTCCTGTTCCTTACACAGGGCAATATAACTTCACATACCCTGCTTCTACCTATGGATATTATGTACCTTCAATTACTGACACCACTAATACTACTTATTATGCCCCTGCGGGATCATGTGAGAATTCAGAAATTCAGGCACCACCATACCATCAACCAGCAGCAAATGTCCTTCCTGAAGCAATTCCAGCTGCAGTTAACCCTGTGGAGGCTGTCGTGTATTATGGCCTTCAAAATGGAGCAGCTCCTGGACCTGAAATTAGTAGCTTAGAATCTTGTACATTCTATAGTGAACCTGTCAGCTATGACAATGTGGCTTCTGGTCACATGGGATCTGTTGCTGTTGCCCCAGACTCTGGATATGCTCCAATGCCAAGCCTGAAAGTTGAATCTTCTACTACAGTCGGTGAGAATGATGTGAATTTAAAGGTTGCGTCCACTTTGGCTTCAGCAGAAACTACAGGTGCTGCTGCAATAAATGAAAACACTATGGCTGCAGCTACTACTGTTGATGCTAAGAACCCGCCGAAAAGTATGAGCAGTTCCATTTTCCCCTTTTTTTAAATGAAGCATGTGTCTTTGGAGTTATTTGTTACCTGATTACTATTTATATGAATTTATTTTACTCTATTTGACAAAACCCTGATATTGTCAAAAAAGTGTTTCTTTTAATTTGTATAAGCTGCTTTTCTCTGAAATTACTAGAAATAATTATAGATATTTTCTGCTATTCTCGTTTGATTTTATGTACTTACCAATTTATTCTTGACCAGTTGTGCGCAGTAAGAAACGAACTGTGGCAGTCGCACCTACATTGAGGTCTAATAAGAAGGTCTCCAGCTTAGTAGATAAGGTATCTTTTACATTTTATTTACCATTTATGATTTGTTTTTGTTGAATGGTGCAAATCATACTTCCAATCTTTTATTCATCCAATGAATTCCTCTCCCTCCTTCCTCCACCCCCTCCTGTATGTGTTGTGTGTTTTGATCATGGTTTGAGAGCTCAAAAAATTGACTTGACTTGCTTTTGATTGAGTTAAGTCAACTCAATAACTAAAACAAGTTTTGCCCAAGTAAAAAAAGTCAAGGCTTGGTCAAATATATTGATATTGTTTTAATATATTTTATGCATATATACATATCTTAAAAATAGAAATAAACAAATAATATATAGCGGAAGAGGAGACACAAGCAAGATGAAAAATAAAATTAGAAAATAAAATAGAAATGGAAAAATACTGAATAAACAAAAAACATAGAAAATAAAAAGAGTAAGAGGAAGGGAACAGAATAGGAAATAAAAGTACTAAAGAAAAAGAAGAAAAATGGAAAAAGAAAAAGAGAATCACAGTAGAGTGAAAGAGAGAGAAGAAAAAGAAGGAAAATTGTTGAAGAAGAAGAAAAAGGAGGGAAAACTAACAAGAAAATGAGACCCTCTCTTGACTCGTCGCTGCCATTTCCTCTTCCACTCAGATCTTCATTGCAACAAATGAGATTAGGGTTATTCAGCCTATATATTATTTTAGTCTTTTCTCCATTTTGCCCTTTTAATAACTCTAAAATGCCATTCTTATCCCTTTCAAAAGCCAAAAAATGACTATTGCATCCTTTAAACTTCCACACTCATTGAAATGAGTAACTCAACTCGGCCAATTCATCTGAGTTCAATCAAAATTCATTCATCCACTGAGCTTTTTAATCGAGTTACTCAATTTTGCTATTGAGTCGAGTTGACTTGATCAAGTCAAGCAAGATTCCATCGAGTTTTCAAACCCTGGTTTTGATTGAGTGATTTTACTAACTTGAGTTGTTCTAATTTATAGTGGAAAGCTGCCAAGGAGGAGTTGCATGGTGATGAGGATGATGAACCTGAGAATGCATATGAAATGTTAGAGAAGAAGAAGCAAAGGGAGATAGAGGTGCTTTTTTAGACATTTCTATATTTGAATGTCTGGTTTAATTTCTTTTTGGGGGCTTTATTGTATCTTCTTCATGCAGGAGTGGCGTGCCCAACAGATTGCTAGTGGGGAGGCTCGAGAAAATGCTAATTTTCAGCCCCTGGGTGGTGACTGGTATGGTTTCTTTAGAGTTGAATCATGTTTTTTACTTGTATTTATCTGCATTGGTGGCACAGCAGATGCCTTTTTGGCTTTAATGCCACTAGAATTAATCCCATGGTTTAACTTCTCTTGAGATAAGATGACATTTAGCATTTTTATCCTTTTTTTTTTTTTGACATCAAAAAAATAGTGTTGACCATTAGACTACAAGGGTTTTTCATAAGGATATCATTTTTTTTTCATAAATATCTTTTTCCTCCAACTAATTGGAGTTATAGGCTGGCTCAGCTTACTATCTTGCCCAGTATGAGCCCCAATAAGAACCTAGCATTTTTTTATCATAACTTTTTCTCTAATTCATTGGAATTCTATGCTGTCATGAGGATAGCATTCTTTTTCATAAATATCTTTTTCCTCCAAGTAATTGGAGTTACAGGCTGGCTCAGCTTACTATCTTGCCTAGTATGAGCCCCAATATGAACCTAGCATCCTTTTATCATAACTTTTTCTCTAATTCATTGGAATTCTAGGCTGTCATGAGGATAGCATTTTGTTCATAAAAGGTCTTTCTCCTCCAACTAATTGGAGTTCTAGGCTGGCTCAGCTTATTAACATGGCTTGTATGGGCCCCAATAGGAACCTAGTGTTCCTTTAACATAATTTTTTCTCTAATTAGTTGGACTTCTAGGCTGGCTCAGCATGGTCGCTTGCTAAATACCAGACCCAATAAGAAACTACATGTTCTACATCTGGAAAATATTCCAACATTCTCTTGGCCTTTACATTTTTTTAGTGATTACTTTCATAATATTTTCGTGCATTGGATTTGAGTCCCATATATCATGTGGCAGCACATCATTCATCATCATAGACATTTTTTCCACTTATTTGGATAGCTCTTTTGAATTCATGTTTCTATTCTACATTTTTCGAAAATTATATGATCTGTCAACTCTTTATTCTTTATACTGGGGCAGTTTCTGGTCTCTGTGGCAGCATATTGTTATGAAGGTTATTTTTCATAATGTATGACACATCAATCAGTTGTATGGAATTGGCATTGGTGCCCATTTAGCTGTGCATCAACGGCTTCATCTTCTTCTTCTTTGAAGCCTGACTGATGTTTGTAAAGGGATTTTTGGTTTCATTGTTTCATGCGAGGAAGCTTAAAGCTATTTTGCATGAACATTGACTTGTTTCTTTAAGAATACACCTGGCTTGAAGTTCTTTGAATGACTTTGAACATTCTATATGTGTTTGTTGCAACCTCTTAATGGCTTCTTTATTCTTCTTTAAAAGAGTACTCTTTCTCTCTCTTCTTCTCAAAATAAACTTGGTTTTTTTCCAAATCACTACCCTACCATTTTCTCATGTCAACAATTGCCATCAATTGCTTTTATTTTCTTATGTCCTTCATAATTTTTCGATGGTTTTATATCTTCTTTTCTTTTTCTTTCTTTTTTGTGGTGATTATGAGTGATATGCCCTTGTCAAATTGTTCCAATGAATACTTGTTTAGTATTCTTAATGGTTGCTTCATCAATGTCATCTTCTTCTTTTGAAAGATCTTCTCAGTTACTTCTGTACATTCTTTCCCACTATAATCATTTGGGGAATTTTTTTCTTAACAGTGATGAAAAATTCTCATGCCTTTTCTTCTGAAGTCTAACTAAAGTGGGAAAAAGTCTTATACTTGATTATTTTTATTAAGTTTTGTCCATTATCTTTGAGAATTTTTCTAAGAAATCCCATACATATTGGTATATTTGAAAGATGCCTTGTAGTTTTTCATAATTTTAAAAGAGTCCTAATATTTGGTAAAATTTCTAAAAGTGCCCCTAGAACATCATTGATTAATCATCAGATGTTTTGCATCAAGAATTTTTAGATGTACATTGTGGGGCCCACATGGTGGTCAACTACTTATAGTGTGGATTACTAAATATACATTTCATGTATTAGCAATGCTTCAAAGTTCAACTAGATCAAACAATCATAGATTCACATTTTAGGTCCGAAAAATCAACAAATTAAAGAAACTCAACTTCAATCCTATGACTTGTGTAACTCTGGTCACTATCTGACCAGGGGCATGCCTAATGCATGAGATATGGTGGGTGTGAGTGGGGAAAATGGGTGACTAAGTACCTTATGTGGTTTTCATAGAAAATATTGAACATGATTTTAAATTGTTCACAAGCATAACTAATTTTCAAAGAGTTGTTGACCTCTAGTCAGCATGTTCAAGGAGCTTTTTTAGAAAAGCTTAACTCACCTTTCACAAAAAAAAAAAAAATTAAAACATGGTGGATTATTTGGCAAAGACACCTTGTTGATTTTATTTTACATGTTATGCTTATACTAAATAATTTTTTACTTAAAGTTAGTCAAATGTTTTGTTGAATCCACTAATCCTTTGTTTTGGGATTGCCAAACTGGACACCTCATATTGTGTTGGAATGAGACATGCAGCATGCTACCTAGTTTCGTACTTGTCAAATATTTGACGCTACTGAAAATTAATGAAATAATTAGGCCTTTTTTCACGCATGCAATTCAAGTGTGACTATTTGTATTACAAAAAAGGCCTTTTTACTTTGATTCTTCATTTGAAGACAGCATGTGTCTCTTGTTTATATAGGCGGGAACGGGTGAAGCGCAAGAGAGCTAAATCAAGCAGTGATACCAAACAAGCTCCATCAAAGGTGACCACAAGTGAACAGCAGCAGCCTAATCTAATGGAACTTTCAAAGGATCTTCCATCAGGATGGCAGGTGCATTACATCTCTCTCTCTCTCTCTGTGTGAGTGCGTGCACATGCACATGTGTGTTTATTGGGATTGTCTAATAGTTTGCAGTGGAAAAGCCTCTACAAACTTGATGAGGGATTAATGTCTCCCAATTGATTATGTATGGATGTAACAACAAACCCAGATATGAATTCAATCTCCTGCACATTAATGCTCTACTTTTTGCTGCATCTATAGTTCAGTGATTATCTCAAAGGAACAAAGATTGTTTCATTGGAAGAGGATGACACATCAACTATTCATGAGGGAGCATAATTGCAGTTCCCTGATTTGTTAATAGACGCAATAAATAGATTGAAAATATGTTGATTAAGAGTATATTTTCCCATTTATTTTTGGCCCCTCTCTCTCTCTCTCTCTTCCCCCCACCCCCCACCCCCCCCCCCCCCCCCCCCCCCCCGCCTAATATGTTTCTCCATCTTGTATTCCCCCATGTTTGTTTGCACAAGTTTTCTAGGAATTTGAATTCTCAGGGCCAAATTTTCTTAAGAAAGCAATCCAAACTTTTTCCCATCAACAAATGGTTTCCTAGAAGAATTTACAAGTTCACACCTTCATATAAAATCTTGAACACCTTGATCATATTCATTAACCAACTTGACCCATTTATTTAAGCGGGTTGACATGACCCAACCAAGCTTAAATGGTTTCATTAAATGGATTAATTTAACCTAAATCTAAGAGATCATATTGTTGGTATTCAGTCCATTTATCGAATGGATCATTTCAATTGAAGTACCTGACCAAGCTTAAATGGTTCAACCAACTCAACCCATTCATTAAAAGTTTAACCCAACTTGATTTGTATATAAGTTGACCAACTTTTTTAGTAGGTTGATTAAACATGTACAAATCCTAAATGGGTTGACCTAACCCTCAACCCATTTAAAAAGATTGATCCAACTTGAAGTGACCCATTTATTAAACGGTTAACCCAACCCAATAATTCTAAATTGGTCAATCCTATCTATAGCTAAGATAACTCATTTATTAAATGGGTGACCCTTTTGGCTCATTTATTAAATGGACACTACCCAATACTTACCTAGTCTGGACCCGATTATAAAATTGGTTAACTGTACCCGACTCAATTATGTGTACAACATTCTCCATGGGTCTTGACGGGAAGTTTATTAGTTACTTTCCTAGGAAAATGAATTCCAATTGGAAAATAGATTTTTCTAGGAAAATAGTTTGGTATGTTTGTTTGCCACTAACTTACATAAGGAAAAATTGCTTTATGAAAGGGCAAGTCGGGTTGGGTTAGCTCATTTTATAAATGGGTTGACAATGGTAGGTATTGTGTTGGGTCTATTTTTTAATAAATGGAGAATTCGGGCAACCCATTTAATAAAATGAGTCATCTTAGTTACGTGATGGAATGAACCATTTAGAATTATTTGGGTTGAGCCAACATGTTTAATAAATGGAATTTTTCGAATTGGGAATGGTTTGAGACGGTTCAAGTTGGGTTGGGCTAAACATTTAATAAATGGGCTGGATGTTAGATCAAACCATTTAAGCTTGGTTAGGTACGTGGATTGGGAACCCATTTAATAAAGCTTTAGGTCATGTATGGGTTGGATCAACCCATCTATGATTGTTTGGGTTAGGTCAACTCATCTAATCTTTGTCTATTGGGATTGAGTTGACTTGTTTACTAAATAAGTTGGTATTCATTGGTCAATCCATTTGTAAATGCCAACCTATTTAATCTCAGTCATGTTGGGTTAATCTATTTAGTAAATGGGTTGAGTTGGACTCATAGCTTAGCTGGGTCGTGTCAACGAACGGGTTAAGTTGAGTATACATATGATTAAGGTGTTTTAAGATTTATTTGGTCATCCTTAAAGGTGAACTTCATAAATTTTTCTAGGAAAACATTTCTGCATGGGTCATGATGGAAAAAAAATTAGATTGATTTCCTAAGAAAATTTGGTCTAGTTTCTGGTCTAGAGAAACTAGATACCTAGGAAAGTTTGCAAAAAAACATGAGATAATCTGGCTTTTCTAGGGAAATTAAATTTTCTTGGGAAAATTTGTTCAAACAAACATGCAAAACTTGACCTTGAGAATTCAAGTTTCTAAGAAAATTTGTGCAAACAAACATGGAAAATTGAAGTTTTCTAGGAAATTACAATAAAGTTCTTCATATTTCATGGTCAGTCTAGTTTGTTATAGGGTACACCTACATGTTTATGTTAATTACAATAATTTGATATTGGCCTACAGTAGGCCAATTGAAAATCACAATAATTTAATTTTCAAGTTACAAATTAAAAAAAAAAACCCGGTGTCATGTGCAAAATAAATGGGGCTATAAATGGCGGGCTTGGGCTTTGGCTTTACAAGGCCAAAGGGCTTCAGAATGGGTCAGGCTTTTGTAGATATAAACGGGCTCAGACTTTTTTGACAAAGCTTGGCCCGAACCCAACCCGTGATCAGGCCTAACTGTACAGAAGGTGCCCCACCATCAATGCTTAAGGAATCTCTCTCCCTTATTCCCTTTGTGGGAAAAATGAGGCATCAAGTGGCTTTATGCTACTAACTGTTGTTTTACCTTTTTTGAAACATTAACCACTGGATTTTATTAATAAGGGAAAAGAGTACATAAGAAGGATTTGAGTATAAGAGTAATATACTCAGAACAAAGAAGAGGAACATATATATAGATATAAGAAGACAATAAAATGAGAAATAAAAGAAAAGATACATCAAAATGTCATCCCTAACTAAAACCAAAAGAGGGTCCGAACCCCCTAACTCTCGAGGTTGGTGGGTGTGAAGAATTCCACCACCGGAGACTGAAGATGAACATCAGCTTTCGCGAAGAAATCCGCCATATAGTTAGCTGAACGAGGAGTATGAATGAAGGAGATGTTACCCATATTGCACAAGCTCCATATATCCCTAGCAATACCAACCAACCTCGACGGGGGGAATTTCCTATTACTAGCCCAAGAGATAGCGTTAGTTAAGTCACTTTCGATAATGAGATTTCCTCTCCTAAACCTTGACCAGATCTGAAGTTTTCTCCTAATTGCCCTTAGTTCAGCTTCATTTGATTCCATTGACCCTACAGATTCGGAGAAGGCTGTTAACATACTGCCCTTATTATCATGAAGTACTCCTCCAATTCTTGCTGGACCTGGTTTGCCCCTAGCTGCCCCATCAACATTGAGTTTACAAGAACCTAATGGAGGTGCTGCCCACTTAACCAGCCGTCTAGTCACTCTACTTACCCCTTTCATACAACCTTCCCAAGACAAGTAAAAATCTTCAGGACCAAGGTCCCTAAAGTCTTTACACATGGACAACCAACCAATCAAGTGCCACTTTGCCCTCTCAAAAATTTCTCTAGGACTACCCCTTTTACCCTAAAAAATTCTCCTATTACGTTCTTTCCAAATTTCCCAAAAGACAGTAAATGGAACCATTTTCCATGCCACTCTTAGCCTACCTTTAAGGGGAGTCCCCAACCAAGCCACTGGTACTTCTTCCACTCCACTACCAAATACCTACGAGCTTCCAAACAAACCCAGAAAGAAATTCCACACGACACCCGTGAAGCGACACTTGCAAAATAAGTGGTCCACATACTCCTCTTCAACCTCACACAATAAACAAAGTGTCGAAGCCTCCTCAGGTATAACTCTTCTTCTCCTAAGATTGAGTCTCACAAGAATTCTTTTTTTTTAAAGCCGGCCACACAAAAAGTTGGATCCTAGGGGGGATCTTGTTGTTCCAAGCCAGATTGCAGCTGGGAGGTGAACCTGAGTTTGTGGTATAAGTAGAACGCAAGATAGATTTTACTGAGAAAGGCCTAGACGGTTCCAAAGACCAGATCCATTTATCCCTATCCTCAACCCATAATCTATGATCACTAAGGATTCCAATCAAAGCTCGGTAGGAGGCCACCTCAAAATCCCTCAAGTTCCTTCGAAAAGAGATTGTTTTACCTTCTCTTTCAAAATAAATAAGGGTCCATTTATGTTAAATTGTTTATGTCTACTAAGGTTTTAATAAAAATAGTAACAACAACAATAATAATAATCTATCATCTGAAGGTCACCCTCCAAGTCAATGCTTGTAATATATGTCATTCATATTTTGTTAGCAGAATTTGATATTCACCTCTAGTTCTTGCTTTTGTAGGCCTATTGGGATGAGTCGTCAAAACAGGTGTACTATGGACATGCAATCACTTCAGAAACAACATGGACGAGGCCCAGCAGATGAGTAATTTCGCCAATTTTGGTAAAACAAATTTCCTGATGGAAGCTATAAATGTGACCAATTTTGCACATTGAGCAACTTGCTGCTTTTTTCCTTTTTTTTCCCCATGTAAGCAGCATGCCAATGAAGTCTCCCTTTGTAACAAGTTATATATCATGATAAGATATTTTTCAGGTTCACTTTTTCCCCCCTGTTCCTTTTCTTTTTGGGTGTGTTGGAGAGGAGGTTGTATATCGTTTCAGATATTCAGGCATGGTTTCCTTAGTGCAGTATGTAGGTACATTCACTTGTAAATGTGCCTCCATTTGTTTTTTGTTTTGTTTTGTCTTTTTTATTGTAAGGCGTTTCATGAGCATCATCCAAAGAATTAGATCCATATACTTTACCGGTGGGACAAATATGTATACTTGTCCAAACAAAAGATCCCATTAGGTGTGCACTGTGCTATCATTGGCCATCTACATGTGTTAAATGGTAGTCTTAGATTCAAATGTATGCTGATACTTACCAAGTTCCCCATATACTGATGATATTTTTGGTACATTGACTATATATTCATTAGTATAAATATGCAGTGTTAGACACTGTACTGTCTAAATCACATTCAATATTCCCAACCCAATGTATATCGGATTTTCAAAGACTGATGTTTTTGTGTCAATTGATATGCAAAATTCCAATGACAGTTCAATAATGAAAATTGATGGGATATGATCCTCTCATTATGTGTTTTAGCCATGTCAAATCGTCAGCATAGTTATCACGGTCACCTTCCTCTATCTGTTTGGGTCTGCATTTTTGGGCATACTCTTCCAATCTACCATATCACTCAATTTCAGCTTTTCCTTCTATCCATTCCCTATAATTTATAGTGGCCTCTCTTAAATATTTTCAACTCTAAGAATGAAGGCTATTTTCCAGCTCTGGAATTGAAATTTTGATACTTAAGCGGATAAAAAAATATGAAAAATACTTTGAGCGCTAGGCTTTAATGTGAAGCATTTCACTTTGAGATGTCATCTGCAGTCTGCACCTTAAATGAGGTATTTTATTTCAACATGCATTTACATTGCTAAAAAATGATTGTTTTTTTAATTATTATTCATGAAACCCAGGGATCTTTGTTTATTCAATAATCAGAAGCATGTCATGTGAAATCAATGGGTTCAGATGACTAAATTTGATTCTGGAACTTTCATTCTTTTGCATTTTTGGAGCTGAATTGGTATAGGACCTGAAGTCGTACGTCCAAAACCTCTATGGTGATGTAAATATGGTAAGAACTGCAAAAAAATGTGAAGGCAGAATACATGGTTATGAAGTTAGCTTTGGTCTTTTACTCAATTTTGTTTCTGAATCAGGTACTGATTTATTGGTTTGCATGTCCAGTCCAAATTTTGATCATGTATCTACAAACATGCCACATTCAAGTTCTGTTACGTTGGAAACAAATGAATTTGGATGTGCCTTGATCTATTCACTTTCCTAATCAATTTCCAAACACTGATCGCAGTTTGACAAGAAAGAAATCGGCAATCAACTTGGATCCTGCCATTTATCAGTAGGGGCTGCTCATTACATAATCGGCTTGACAAGGCAAATCAATTGATTTTGCCTCATTTATGATGCCCACCTGTGTTGAATTGTGCAATGCATTCAGTTCACAAGACTACTCAATTATCCACTTAGATTTAGGTGGACTACGTGGTTTGTAAATTTGGATTTAAATGCTATTTAGTCCATTTCTTTTTGGTTGACCATTTGTGAAAGTATCTGCATCTCTCGACCCTTTTAGCTGGTTTTATTCAGGTAGACAATTTTATTCGACAACTCACATGGTCAAGAATTCGTCTCAGGAAGTGTGAGTTTTGAATTCAATTCTTATTATGTTCCAAAGGGTCATTCTCTGTAGAGCTACACGGTGTGTGTGGGTATGAAGGTTTGCACATACTTCAAAGATTAGTCAGATACTCTAAGAGGTCTAGATACCTTCATCATAAAAAGAGAATAAAATGAGGGGACTTTTTTCCATTTGTCACATTCATTAGAGTTTATCCATTTAAGCAGACAACTTAGTGATCCAATTGGATTCTTTTACCATACCATGTTGTGTACATTTTTAATTTTTAATTTGTGGACTAGTCCATTTTGATTTAAGTAGACCATTTAGCGGCCCTGTCTTGTTTTCTGTGAACTATTCCGTGAGTCCATTTGCATTTGGGTGGACCATGTAGTGGGTCCACTTGGGGGCTTTGGGTGGCAATTGTTGGATCCGTTTGGATGAGTGGTCAATGAGCGATGTATTAGGATTGGAATCCAAGATGGACTATTCACTAGTTTCATTTGGATGTTGGTAGACCATTTTGTTTGTCCACATGGATTTAGATGCACCTTCTAGCATGGTCATCATGATTTGGACAAAACGTTTGTGATTTGATTTTGCCATTTTGTGGCTCTATTATGGATATGGGTGGGAACAATTAATGAGTTCATACTTCATTTTAGGGGTGAAACTTTGGTGAATCACTTCAAATTGGGTCAAGGTGCAGATCAACACTCGGGTTGAGTCGGGTCAAAAATTCGGATTGAGTAATTTGGATTGGCAATTCAAGTCGAGTCGAGTCGGGTTCAATAAATTTTGATATAGATTTGGTTGGATTTATTAAAATCCAGTCTGACCCGTCTGAGTTTCAATCCTACTTCATTTGAATATTAGCAGTTCATTTACTGAGGTTCTAGGTTTGTACGGGCAGTGTGTTAGGTTCATTTGGATTTAGGTGACAAGGAGGGCACATTTGGTTCTGGGCAGATCTATTGGGCATTTAATTGTACATTTAATGGCTGTAGTTTTAGATGGGTAAAACTGTTTGTCTGGGCACATTTTCATTCTGGCAACCATTGATCGATCCATTCTCAAGTAAATCATTTGGTGATCCTTATTGACTTGTGTGGACTACTTCAAAGGTGCATTTTGATGTAAGTGAACTGTTTACCTTAAATTGAATGGAATATTTTGTATTTTGTTTTTTTTTCTTGATTTAAGTGGAATATAAGTGGGTCCATTTATAGTTTTATTGAATGATTTGTGCTGAAATTGATTGATACCTTTAGTGATTTATTTGATGGATCCAGTTACAGTTAGTTCATTTACGGGTTCACTTGGGTTAAGTAGGCATTTGAGTAGGTACAATTAGATTTGTGTGGAATATTTAAGTAGAATAAGTAATCGATCCTAAATTCTAACCATGGGGTAAATTTATTGAGTGCGTGACTTGACAATTAAGGCTTCTCCCACGATGAATCTTTGATAGTTGAACCCATAACAAAGGGTCTATATGTGAAGTATTTTATTGATCCATTTGAACTTGGTTTGATAGGGTCTACATGAACCAAGGTGTACCATTTTGTGAACCACTTAAACTGATTACTGGTGGGTCCATTGGGCATTGCATGGACTATTTAATAGTTCCATTTCGATTCCAGTAACCTATTTTAAAGAAAAATTGATTTGTGCACTAATACTTTTTCTTTTTCTTTATTATGGAGAAATGGATGATGTAAATTTGAAGTCCTTCCATGTGCTGCTCCACCTTTCAATTTATCCGGAACAACATAAACAAACAAAATGGGAAGAACTTCAAATTTACAATTTTCCATTAAAGAAAAAGTACCACCATAGAAATCAATTATCGAATTGGTCCCTTTCTATTTTCATACTCTCCACAAATCCAACAACCCACATTGCCACCCCAATTCCCTTCCTTGAAATCTTCAATTTCTCTCCACACCTCGTTGAAAGATGATGACATAGTACCCCACACGGGGTAGCTCAACTGATTCTGCCTCAGGAAGTGAGATGGTGCGAGTTCGAGATGTAATCCGGTGGCTATCCTGTGGGGGTGTGGGACATTACTCGAGGGAGGGGTTTAGTAAGGCTGTGTTTGAGGTTCCCCTCCATCATTAAAAAAGGAAAAAGAAAAATGATATACTATGCGAGCTCTTATCCAACCGCATCTTGCACTTTCAAAGAAGATATCGGTGGCCTCCTTTCACACTCAATGCATATCCACTTCTAGCTTAGAGAGGGCGACCCTGGAAATAATAATCTTAATTATGCTCCTTTTCAATCTATTCATGGAATTGCTGATAATAAGACTCATCCTCACCATGATGCCAAGTGCATGCTCAAATAGATGCATTTTATGCCTGCCTTGGATGCAGATGGTTTAAAAAATGTAGAGGTCTGAATTAGTGAGACAAGTTGGGCTTCCCAAGGGGATGGATATCTTGTTAATACCTCTCACTTTGAATTCTTCTAAGAAAAATATCAAGGCTGATTTTGGAGTAGACTGGGATGGACATCATTGAAGGCTAATTTGGATGTTCTGCAAGTTGTGAATGATATTCTTGTTATCGTTGTGATACACGTTATATTCGCCTTGGCAATGGGTTAAGCGAGATTGGTTTTGAGTCGGGTCTAATTCGGTTCGGATCTATTTAGGTTGGGTCTATATCGCGTCTTGTTAAATGGGTTGAATCAGTTCAAATCTATTTCAAACTTAGGTCAAGTCAGATTTGAGTCAGAATACTTATTTATTTGACTAAGGAGACTTTTCTAATGAAACACATACCAAAATTACTCTTTAAATGTTGTAAACCTCACATGGTTAGATAAATTGAATCTAAATATAGCAATAGTTGGATTTGTTGGGTCTACTCATTTACAAATGGGTTATGATCATGTTTATCCATTTTTAAAGAGGTTCTGATTGAATTCACCAAATTTTTAAATGAGTAAATTTAGATTTTGGCAGGTCTAAATCAAATAGGAGCCAATGTACAAGAGCTCCCTAAATGGATAAAGCATGAAGTTGTTTGATATTCTACCAGAGGTGCTGATTAAAAACCTTTTTCGTCTACTCCACTTGGTTCTTGATTGGATGTTTGATGACTAATATTTATACCTTGAAAGTCGAAAAGGAATTTTACTTCCCTTGCAAATACCTTGATTAAAAAAAATTAACAAAGCGGATAATCAAGTTAACCAAGAAGCAAGGGAATGTGTGATCTAGAGATGAGCAAGTCAATTTAACAGTCACACAAACAGTACACTAATCACATACACACCCAATGTATAGTGGTTTAGTTTAAACGTACATCCACTGTTGGGCTCACTTAATCTTGGACAAATCTACTAAGTAGGGTATTATACCCTCATTAATAGCGTATGAATTTCACCTACACGATCTTAGATTTTGAAAGGTTCGATCAATCCTAGTTTACTTCCTCATCCCTCTATTTTTTATAGTGGCTCAAGGTTCATTGCTTTAATCCACTTCACGAGATGATGATAAAAAGAAAATGAAGTATTTGTCTTTATAGCTCTCTTGAGTGTAGATGTGCTTCTTGGAGTTCTCCCTAGCTTTGATCTTCTTGATATATCAATATATGCACAATCACAAGCTTGGGAGGTTTCTAGGATTTATGATTTTCCTATGCTTATCCTAGTTTGCTTTCATCCTTTCTCTCTATTTATCAATCAAGAGTTGATTGAATGATTTTTCAAAATGAAGATTGGTTGGAGACAATGAGAGATGGAGAGTGAGTTGAGAAGATATGCCTCAGATGTTTCCCTCAAGAGTTATCAATTTTTCAAAAGCTCTCTCTCTCTCTCACAAATTCGGAGCTTAAATAAGCAAACCCAAAATTTCATAACTGAACTTCACCGACAGGTCGATCATACCGATGGGTTAGTGAGCTCGAAATTGACCTTCCAACAAGAAGACAGTTATGCATTAATTGCAACTCAACGGATAGATAACGGTCACTACCGATGGGTCGATAGGTTCAGGGTCGATATGTCAGTCCTGTGGAAAGTATCGACCTGAGGCAAAACCATATAGATAGAGTTCCAGGTCCATAAACTTGTCAAACCCAAGTCGACACATCGGAATCATTGAGAGGTCGGTCATGTTACTCTCGATGGGTCGATGACCTTGATCAGTTTGTCTGAGAGTAACCCAGAGTTTCATGTTCCAGAACTTGCTCAACCTGTGTTGACATGTCGTGCACACCGATGGGTCGTTCTATCCTCATCGATGAGTCGGTGTGCACGATATTGTCGATCTGAGAGTAACCTGGATTGATAGTATTTTCAATCCAGAACCTTGATATTCCAGTTGATGTATCGACGACCTCGATGCGTCGGTCCTGTATCACCGTGGGTTAGTGAACTCGATACTATCGATCTGAAAGCAACATAATTTGACAGTATTTCCAAACCAGAACCATCGTCATTCTGGTCAATGTATCGAAGGTCTCGATAGGTCTGTCATGTCTCACCGATGGGTCGGTGGACACGATGCATTGACTTGATAAAATAACAGATTTTCCATTTTGATATAATAACAGATTTTCCATTTTGTGTTCATCAGGTTATGTGACTGTCTTGGGTGCACTTATGCTTCATTATGTTATTACCAACATGTTTACTAAGCTTAGGCAAGGTCCATCTATGGCTAATTTACCTTGAGTGATTGCCATACAAAGGATGAACTTGGAATTTTCACATGATCTTCAATCTTCATCAACACTTGAGTTTTGGTTCATTGGCTTCAATCTTCCAAGGAAATGATTCACACAAGTCACGGAATTGACAAGTAAGTAACTCGACAAGCCTGGGCACTAACATTCCTAAACCATCACTAAATGTTGTAAGCACCAACCATTCTACCTCATCAAAACCTTTATATCGAGCTTCAAAATTTGACATCAAACCCTACCAAACAATATCTAACTTTTACTTTTGCACGAGTAACGCATCAAAAACCTTAAAAGTCCAAATCCACTTCTTGGACTACGACCACACACTCGATAGGAGTTTGAGTTTGCCCACCTAAAAAATACTCTACCAAACCAGTAACTTTTCGACACATTGTACTGTACATCCATTTTAACCCGAAAGCATGATAATGATCATTAGGTTGTTGGTCATGTTTTGGAACTCCATGTCCACTTTTTTTATTGACCAAGATGTCCAAGCCTCTTAGAGACCTAATTAATTCTCGGGGCATGTACAAGTCTCTCTACCCACACACACATAATAACTCTATTGGGAGTGATCCTTTTGGATAAAGTGAATCGAACTTAGGACTCTCACTTAGGACCCTTTTGGTTCCTGGCCGATCACTCTAACCCCTTTGGGTTAGCTCCATATCGACTTACGCTTACAAATGATATGTCTGGTTTGGGTCGCAGTCTGAGTGTTGCTTTGATTACTTGGATGTATATATATTTGAAGTATGGAGATCGATAACTTGATGTCCTTAAATAATAGCCTTTTGAAAATATTGACAAACTCATTGATTGATCGAGATGGTTGATTCTAGATTTGGTATTGATACTGTGTCATTATTTAGACTGAAGCTTTGCTAGACACGCGTAGTGGACACCCCTCTAGTCACTAGTCCACCATTTTGCTGCACCCTTGAGTACTGCTGGTAATCCTGTTTCTTTATCTACTTTCTGATTTTTCCCAGACAATTTGGATGGTGTACTTGAATTGAATACCAAATGAATCTGTGTATCTAAGTAAATGTGAAAAATAAAAATTATTCTTTTAATGATAACAGCAAAACTAATCTTAGAGAAAATAAATAAAACTTGAAACTCCAAAATCAAGTGCCACTAAAACCTTAAGATGATGAATAGTTGGTTTCATTGACTAACGAGGTGTTTGGGACTCATTTTTTACCCTTTGAATAAATGAGATGGCAGCACAATTGGTATATTAAATCAGTTTCCACTGGCCCACAGTCCACGAGAGAGAGTCATCTCTTCACCTTGTAAGACATATAGGGTTGGAGTCCAATGAAAGGGAATCCGTGATTTTGAAAGGTATTCTCAAGATGATGTTTCTCAATAAAAAGTGAGAGCAAGTGAATTTAAAAAGTAGTAATTTTCAAGGGCTAAATATCAACGGTAGAATGAGGTCAATTTTGGATGGAGTTTTAACTAGCGGTAATATCCACTAAAACTGTGTTGAAATTCAGTATAGTAAAACCCGGGTTCAAGGAGATGGTGTAAATTTGAACCATAGTAGACTCCAAATGAGGCTCAAGCCAAGTGAAAAAAAATTCTTAGTTTATTATACAATTTCATGCAAACAGTACAGGGACTTTCACCTGAATTCACATGGATTTGTATGTTTAAAGTTCTTGGTTTGTATATTAAGCCTATAAAACTTCATCTCGCTTCAGTGAGTAAAGTCATGTTTTCAAAGCCCCAAAAAAATTATTTAACAGTGAAAATTCTTTGAGTTAGATTATTAGATCAAAATGAAATTTAATAAGTTAACAAACAAGTCAATATCTTTCAAATCTAGCCATCGAATAAAACAAGTCCACTAAATTGTGTGCTCGAAACTGCATGAGTTGGTGCTTAGGGGAGCTGTTGTTAGTATTTATAGTAGTCTTAAATGCAAAAGGTAACATGTTTATTATCCCTACAAAACCCCCGTGAAAAGGTAAACTGTTAGTGTGCTCCATTCCCTTCCTCATGAATCTCAATTATTCTACAAAATCCTTATTAATAAGATCTATGTTATTTTACATTATTATATAATAACAATATGTTTATTATATTTCATTATTAATATTTAAAATGACATTTAAATTAAACCTTAAAAGTGAACTTTATATCATAAATCTCTATCCAATCAATATTATTGCCTACAAACAGAATAAAAGGAAGAAAATAAATTATTTGTCCGAACATAAGGTGATAACATCGGACGATAGGATAAGTATCGGCCTGGGAAAGCAAATTACGGTGATATCACTTTATTGTTTCAGCCCAAAAATTCGGCCAATATCTTGAATATCGGCCGAATTCTAAAAAAAAAAAATCAAAACTGGTGTTAAATTCCACCAATATATCGGCCGATATTTGGATAGATCGGCAAAATATCAGCCGATAACAGTCAATATTTTGTATGTTTTTCAGAAAAAATATTTTTTTTTAAAAAAAATCAGTTCTTTATTTTTTAATTCAGATAAAATTAAGAGGAAAAAGAAAAACCAGCTGGTATTTTTGTCCTTAAAAAAAGGAGAGAGAATCATCTCGGCGGATATCTGACATCTCGATTGAGTCATTTTTTAAACCCCTGACCCGAAGAGACTTGGGCTGATAGACCAAGGGTATACTCATCATTTTCAAAAAAAGGCACATGAACACTTCTTTCTTGCAACTATCAACCTCTTTCCACCTAAAGCAAGAATGAAATGCAGAGCCTAATAGCCCTCTCTATAGTAGCGAGAGAATTAACCATTTAATACAAGTCATCCAATTTCGGCTAATGAAAGACTTCTTCACCAGGGTCTTGGGCTCTACTGTAACGAAGTGAAGTTGTTCAATATTAATGCATTCGCAATAAAATTGTGTCAACTTTCAATTAAAACTGTTGAATTAGATTATGGGCTGAATTTAAAAATGAAGCCAAACAACTTTTCACTCAGTCAAAGGCATTCATTGAAAGTTCACACTAATTTCTGTGAAATAAGACAGAACAGAAGGATGGTGGGCTGGTGGCTCTTAATCACAAGATAAAAAGGGTTAAAAAAAAGCATCAATCAACAAGCCCAAGTTCAATAAAATTTCCATGAATTTACTCTCTAATATATACGCCACTAACTTCAGCGGTCCACAAGTTGAAATTTTTGGTTCTTGATTCGCATTATAAATACAAAGTTATCATAATAATCATTCATCCTATCCATCTAGAATTGATACAATAATTGAATTTAACAAATTCTTTCTCATGAACCATAGCCAACTGTCTACTTGATTCTCGTATTACTCAAATCTATCATAGTTATGACTACAAAAAATGAATACTCATCTTTCCAACGACTGCAGCATACAGAAGTTCAATTTAGTATGCACCATAGATAAAAATATCGGATAAATACATATCTATCGGCTAATATTTATCGTTTTTCCGGAGGGTGACCTATTATATCGTCTTGGACCCATCATATATCATTTTTCCGGAGGGTGTCCTATTATATCATCTTGGGCCCATCATATATCACCAAATATCGGCCCATATTTCAAATATCGCCTAAAAAATTACCAAATTTCATCCACACAATTTCTTGATTTTTTGAATTAAAAAAATAAAAATTAGGAAGAGAGAAGTATATCAGCCAAACCGATATTACCATATCACCGGCAAATATCAGACGGCCGATATTTTAACTCCAGGTATGCACTCTTGAGTCTTAACCAAATAAAATACCCAAAGATGCGATCACCAGTACAGCCAAGAAATCTAAACAATACATTTTAGTAGATGTGGGTGGGTGGTGGTGGTGAGCTGAGGGTTGATGTCTTTTTAACAGTTGCTTTTTATTAAACTATTTCAACCCTTGATTTTAAAGACTTGTGTTTCAAGAATATAAGGATCATTTTTTTATTAAAAAGTTTAAATGATCAAATGGACCTCAAACTTCTCGTGACCCAAGGGTATAAATCTCGGCCGATACATCTCGTATCGGCCGAGATATCTCGGGTTTGGACGCCCGAGATATCTCAGCCAATATAAGATGTATCATCTGTACGGACGAGATCTCGGCCGATATGACCGAGATCTATAAAAAAAAAGGAGAGAAATATCAGCCGATATTCGTCGGGCCTAAGATCTCGGCGTCTCGGCCGAGATCTTGGATGGGCCATTTTTTTAACCCCTCTAGTGACCCCTAAATCTCAATATTCTTTACCAATCGAACTCATCTAATATAGCAAAAAGGGAATTCTAGCCTAGCAGCGTCTAACATGGTTGTTAGGTATTCCTATTTTCAAATATATTTCATGTACATTATACAATAAGCCAAAATGAATAATTTCATTATCGCATTCACCACCACCACCATTCATGAACCAAACAAACAAAATCAACATCTAAGCTATCTATAATACAATCACCAGATAACTGAAGTTCAATTGAATATTATTACCAACTTATTTTTAAAACATCATAAACTGAGAAATTAAAAAACAATACTCCCTCCCTCCGTCCCATTTTAGTTGCCTCATTTGAAACATTTATATTTTTTATGTAACTCTCTATATAAGACTAGCACTCCATGATATCATTTACTTTCAACACACTTTGTGCTACTCTAATCTAAATGAGACAACTATTTTGGGACAATTCTAAAATCCATATAAGACAACTAATTGAGACAGAGAGAATTATAAACTGAACTACCATAGCAAGGAAAAAGATTCAACAAGATGTTAGTGGGTCAATAAGTCACCAAAGACTTGTTGAGAGAGAGAGGTGGCTAAAAAGGAATAAGTCTTGTTGTTCTATGATTTATGATTTTTTCCCTAGTCATTAATTACTATAATTTTTTATTTTATTTATACCCATCGACTTTATTTGTTCGAGTAGTTGAGTATTCTCATTTTATATAAGAGATCTTACCCTCAAACCCTTAGAACGCCTAAACTTATTCATGTTGCTAGTGGGTGGTCATGAATCCAAAATTTTACCTTATAATCACTACAAAGTAGAGTCGACAAGTTTCCACGTATTAAAAAAAATTATTATGATTTTTTCCCAACCCATATAAAATGTGAAACAAATATACTAGTCCTACCAATCAACTCATTTTTTGACTATCTTTTTCTATGAAATCCACTTCAGCAAAAAGGGGAAAATCAACTTATACAATGGTTATGTTTGAAATTATATATGTTTGAATATATAATTGAAGAAAATTTTGGAGGAAAGGTATACATTTATATATTTTTTTTAATGACAAGGTCACAACTACTAAAATAAGAAAATTCACTATTAAACTACAATACCTACTAAGAGTTTTTTATAAAATTTAGAACCATGAGCCAACGAAGCCACCATGCCTCCCCCCTCTGCGCTTGTTCAAGAATGTCAAACTGCAGAGCAAATTCATCATCTGCAAATAAAGTGATGTTTCTTACAAATTATCCATTGCAGCAACTGTCAACACTCAACAGAGTCAATGCTAGTGGGCATCCTACAAATGGTCACCAGAATATCAGCCATACAAGGCACGCCATGGCTCTTCTGCGCTCCTTGTTCTCTTTCAGAGTTGAACAGATTTTGTCTTTGGAGAAGCATAATCCTAAGTAGCTTGCCAAGAATTCCCCTACCCCATACAATGCCTAAGAGCATGGAAATTACAAACCAGTTAGGTGAACTCTACTTGATATAACAATTATGTAAAAAAGGATCGTCCAATCAATTCTACTTGATCTAACAATTATGTAAAGAAGGATCATCTGATCTGGGGTTATCACTTGATTTAACAAGGCATGGGATTCTGATTAGTGAGATTGAACACTCATGGTTGGGGACAAAAGGGGATTGTGGCAGCTGTTGTCTATGGGGATGATTGTATTAAGATTTGGTAAAGCTATAAAGAGAAGGATTTAAGGGCTCGGTGTCTGGGCTACATGAGGATGTCTTCATGCTTTAGAGTGCATAATTGTTGTACAATTAGTATTATTTAAAGCTGTTCATTTAAAAGTCAGGTATTTTTTATACTCCCTCTGTCCCAATTTAGTTGTCTCATATGCATTTTGGAAGAGTTAAAGAATGTTGGTGAAAAGTTCATAAGTTCTTTTGAGAGCTCTTCTTTAAAAAATTCAAATTTTTAAAATGGGATAATTAAAATGGAACAGAGGGAGTATTAAAAAGGACGTCTAACTCCAAAAGTCAAAGGATAAGATTGTTGCCCAATATGAATTTTGGTGGTGGGATCTATGGGAAGAATGACTAAAAACCAGCGTGATTCAAATGTTTCCTAGAACTATTTAACACTTCAAGTAGTCACCTAATGAGTGATAATTCACATGACATTACAAATAACTCGGTGTAAGTTTATTGTACAATTCTCATAATAGGAAGGTACAAAACGTAGGCTAGAGGAAGCCTACCAAAAGAAATGTAAGAAGCCCCCCGAAATTACAAGAAGTTGTTAACAACTTCCTTGTCTATAGTCAACTCCTAACGAGTCATTTCATCAGCCGCAGTATTAGCCGAATGAGGAACCCAAGCAACCTTATACTGAAAGGAAGCAATAATATGTCAGATTCATTCAATTTTATCCAAGAAAATCCACGGGCAATAGGAAGCCAAAGCCCATCCGACAACAACCTGAGAAACACCTTTTACAATACTCCTATAACCCTCTAACTTCTCCAACTCCAAAATGTCTCGCCATAAGGCAAACAAATCCACCTCTATTACTAAACGATTAGGAATCAGACTTGCAAAAGAAAGCAGTATAGACCCTAAGTCATTGCGGATAATTCCTCCATAACCTATCAAGGTCAATATTACGCATACAACTTCCATCAAAATTTAACTTAAGAAGGCCGGTACCAGGAGGAACCCAAGAAACTTGTGGACAAGAAACTGAAACCTGCAAAGGTCTGATATAGACACACCCCGATACTTCGATGTCCCGTCCAACCACCAAGCTGCCCGAATTTTGATAATATCAAGAAGAGACACCACTGAACACTCCTTACCATGGAGAACCCTTTGGTTACGTTCTAACAAAATAGACCACACAATACTCAAGATAGTCACCCTCCACAAACTTCGGCGAAAAGAACTGCTAGTCACTACCACTACTTCATTAAACAAATCTTCCCATGAACTTGGCATACAAAGATCAACACCCAACAATTGGAAAAAGTGTCCCAAATCTGATAAGAGTATCGATAGTGCAGCAGAAGATGATTGACAGACTCCGTATACGATAAACATAATGGACAAGCATTCACAATAACCATCCTCCGCAGACGAAGATTGTCAATAGTCAAAATTTTCTACAAACCTGCAATCCACCCAAACATCTGCAATTTACAAAAAGATCGTACTGAAAAAGAGCCATGAGAATCAATCTCCCAAATCCACCTGCAATTCACATATTAACGATTCCATATCTCAGAGTCAAAGTAGTGAAATGAAGTTCTTTCAAAGAAACAAAGTACCATATCCCTAGTGATCTATGAGACCCCAACTACATAGATAAGAGAACAAGGAGGGAAAATAAAATCTTGAAGAATGCAGTTTCCTATTTTCCTACCTGTCCTAAAAGAAATGTTCATGGACAACCCACTCTGGGAGCATTATGGAGCCTCAAGAAAATTCCAATCCATCAAGAATTTGCAAAAGGCCAACATTGGTGGGTGTCTCCCACAAATAGGCCCAGGCCCATCACCCTTCATCGGATGTTGGTGAAACTCTCATATTCACACTGCCTGTGATCCTCTCTAGAAAAGGCTTACCTTATTCATCAATTCCAGCCACCCAATGCCAAGTTCTTCCTGACATGCATTGCCAGTCCCTAATCGCACATCCAGCTAGGCCCCTACTATGAAATACGACTTGGTGAAGATCAGTCAATGTTGCATCAGCATGTCACTGAGGCTCCACAATAAACTTGCATATGGGACCAAGCAGGAAACATAGACCACAATCTTCAAGATTTCATTTTCACATTGAGACCACACAGGTGCTTTTAAAAATCATGGAAATCTCCTGTTGATGATAGAAGCACGAAAGCAAGGAAGTTCCTTAATCACCAAATGGCGACTCATCATCATCATCTTAAGCCATTTGTCCCATCAATATGGGGTTAGCCTTTTTATATGGATTTTTCATATTGTTTCCATGCCTTGTCTGACACCCATAGGACTTGAACCCACAACTTCTAAGTTGTAAGAATGAACCCCAACTAATTGTGCTACAGGATCTTCTGCAAATGGTGATTCATCAAAACTAGAAAACATTCATAACCACCATGATGTGAGGTTGAGAAACATATTTTTTATCTATTTTGTTAAGGTTGATAATATATTTTCTTTGAAATGGTAATTGTATTAATAATGAAAAAGCAACAGAGGTGCAAATACAACAGATACCATTGTTTTAAAAACTGAACCGACACATGGTTGAACACTCGTGTCATCCCACTTTGTATTTGTCGATGTGGGGTTAGGATTGGAGAAGCATTCACTATCACAGCCCGACCCAACGGACACGTGAAAAATAATAATAATATATATTTTTTTTTAAGCATACGCAACTCATAGTCTAAACACGTGACACTTACACGTGTTGCGAGATTCTTACGGATCACAGGACTTATTGGACCCTTGATTTGATCGAATTGAATTATCAGCTACCTACGTACTTCAATGGAGATCAGATCCTGCGTAGTTCTCAATTCATTTATTTCATGGCACTAACCCCTTGCTATTCATGATGTCACATTAAGGCATTCTAATTACCCTATCGTGGGCCTCATCAATAGAATAAATCTCATCTATCACGGGTCTATACCGACCATGGGGTTAATGTCACACATGGGATAAACCTCAACCATGGGACCTATACCCGAACATAAATACATCCCTCCTCGGGGACAATACTATAAATATGGGTCCAATCCTCTCTTGAATCAATGCCCTCCGTAAAAATATCTATTCACGGTATACAATATTCATCAATGGTCACAAAGCCCTCCATGGGAATAACCATCCATGGGAAAATAATATCTATCCATAGAATCATCACATCCACCATGAGACCAATACGTCTACCGTGGGACCACTATATCTATCATGTGATCAATATGCCCACCATATAATCAATATCTATGTATGAATCCAATATGTCTACCATGGGAACAACATCCATGGGATTCATCATCCATCCCTAGTAACTCTCCATCAGCGACTATCATCTATCCATGGATAATAACCATCTATGAATATAATTACTCCATGGGTATAATACATCCATGGGCATAACTCATACATTCGTAGAACCAATATGTCTATCATAGGGCCAACAAGTCTAATATAAGACCAATACGTCTACTATGGGACCAGCATGTCCACCATAATAGCAATACGTCTACCATGGGACCAACATGTCCACCATAATGCCAATACGTCTACCACAGGGCTGACATGTCTAACATAAGACCAATACGTCTACTATGGGACCAACATGTCCACCATAATATTAATACGTCTACCATGGGACCAACAAGTCTAACATAAGACCAATATGTCTACCATGGGACCAACAATTCTACCCTAAGACCAACATCCAAGCACCACCATGGGAACCATCATCTATGGGTATATACATCCATCACTGGTAACATTCTATCAGTGAGTATCATCTATCCATGAGTAATAACCAGCCATGAATATAATCCATCCATGGGCATAACTAATCCAGGGGCACATCATCTACCATGAGATCTTCTATCCGTAGAAACAACACTTGAATGAATCACTACGTGATTGTGGCAACAATATCAAATCATCATATCATATCATAAATATACCACGACCCCTAACAAGACTTAGGGCCAATGACTTACTAAGTGGGAGACTCATGACTAGCGTGCTTAAACCTCTCTAGAACGGTCAGTCAACCATCATAATTACGTGAGGAACGTACCCATACCACGTCTCTATATCAAGTGACCAAATCACATATACATCTCAATGCCACAGTATCCACATATTCATATCGAGGCTCCCACGGTCTCACGGCTACTCTAGGCCTTACTCATGGAATTTATATATTTATCTCATCATTTTACCTATACAAATGTGAGACACAATGATCTACTAATCGGACAGTTTCCTTTTTCAACAGGCTGAGGCATAACGTTATCAATATCACGTGAGGAACGCACCCATACCACGCCTCAATATAATCAATATCACGTGAGGGGCTCACCCATACCACGTCTCAATCATCAATATCATGTGAGGGACACACCCATACCACGTCTCAATATAATCATCACGTGAAGGACATACCCATACAACGTCTCAAAATAATCAAGTGACCTAATCACGTACATCTCAGTGCCAAAGTCGTCATCTGTCCATCTTAAGAATTTTCACAGTTCTCTAGCCACTCTAGGCTTTATTCGAGAACAAACATATATGTCTCATCATATCGAAACTCCCAAGGCATCATAACCTCTTCGGGCCGCCTTTGAGGGATCTAACATCTAGTATTAGGGTCTATATTAGGGAAGGTATATCCCACCAATCCCTTTATACCCTTCACATTTGCTCAACATCTTACATCATCCTAAATATAAATGGATGACACAATGCATCTTTTGATCGAGCTAAGGCACAATGCTCTCAGTTGCCTACGTACCACATAGTAGATCAGATCAACCGTAGTTCATTATTTTCACATTTGGGTTGACATTGGGGAGTGGTCCTACTTTTACTTTGGGGAAATCAAACAAGCATTTCTTAGCATTTACATTACATTCCATGCATTCTCAATCATGCAAGCCCATCCCCATTGTAACACATGTTAACCCCCTTGGGTTCTAAGATAATTGACCTTAACTCACCCATATCACTTAGTCTAACCCTTTATCAAGTTCCTCTTCAAATCATGGAACTTCGTTCTACACATGGTTAGGTCGATCCACCACAACCATTATTAACATAGGTACTTACTAGTGATGTACACATCATCATATAATCCAAGCATGGCATTAAAACACATTCATCATGCTTATTATATGAGTTACCCATCTAAGAATTCCGATCACAATCATGAGAATTCATTTGATACATACATTAGATATAACTATACACAAGTATGAGAAGTTATCAAGGCCTTATATTATACATCTTGGGAAATCTTGATTTATCATACATTCTATCATACTTTAACACATCATAAATATATGAATTCTCAATAATAGTAAATATCTAATCATAGGGAGCTTGGGAAACTCATACATATGTATCTGATACAATATATTCACATCAATCACACATAGGCACATAAGGAGGGCAAACTATAACCTTACACAACTATGCATTGGAATGTGCACAAAGCAGCTTTTACTCAAACATATTATCACACACCTTGTGAGCATGGAATTTTACAAATATTCTCAATGCTCCAAGTGTATGGCATTCTCCAATTTTACCCAATGTTATTGAACTCGAATCGTATTAAAATCGGTCTATGAGTGTGAATCGTGAATCGAAAATCGTAAAATCGTAAGATTCATATATCCTCTTACTCCCATAACCATTTTGTTGACCTCAGCCATTACATTCACTCCATTCAGTGCAGAAGGACTCCTCCCTTGAGGAGTTGAGGGTTTGGCTGGCCGTTCAAAGTTTTTGGTTTAATTAATACACTTTATTCTCATGTGGCAATTCCTAGGTTGTTAATTAATACACTTCATTAATAGGAAGAGTAAGTATTTTGCATTTATTAGGGGCCTTAAACTTTCATTTGCTCTATAATAGTTTATAGTTTTATTATTAAGAAAATTTAATATATATATTTTTTTTATGAATATTAATAAATTATCTAAAGTAAAGTTTATCAAGTCATTCTAACTTTTGATTCTTTAAAATTAAAATTAAATATTAAATAAATATATTTATTTATAGTGTTCAATCAAAATGAAAATACAAACAATGATATCAATTCAAGTAAATTTCAAATAGAAAAAAATATATTTTCAATAACTTAGATTAACTATCTTATGGACTCAAGGCTATATTTATCATCTCATTAACATTATTAAATTAAATCATAATTTATCTATATACATAATATAATAAATAATCTTATTTAAATATATTTATTTTATTTGATTTAAAACAATGAAAGTTTATATTTGATAGAGAACGCTATTATTTGTTTAAAATTTTATTTTAATTCATAAATTAAATATTAATTAATAATATAATATTTTTTATAATATTTAATATTAATGGCACGCGTTAGACCGAGCTTGACCGTGGTTGAACTTTGTTTAACCCAACTTTCTATTTAGACCGATCGTGAGATGGGTCAGTTTTTAAACATTGACAGATACAATAAAAAGAGAAGCTGGCACCACAAAACACCCACAAAGAACCCAAGCAAGAGCAAAGAGAATAAAAAAGAATATTAACAGAACATTATGCCAGATCAACGCATTCTTGCAAGGCTCGCAAGATTTTTGACATGGGTATATTCCAGAACTTGTCAAGAGAGCATGTCCAAGACGCATATTTAGCAAAAATTTGATTGGAGACAGCTTGAGGAGATTCCATCAAGTTCCTGAAGACCCCATTATTGTGTTCCTACCAAAGGCTCTAACAAGTTGCAAAAAGTCCAAGATGCCACAAAGAGGCACACTTTTGGGGCACCATAAAAATCTCCCAAGCAAATGAGAGAGGAGCAATCAATGATGGCATAGCCCATTGAAAACCAAACTTATCCAAAACGATAGTTCCAAATAGTAGAAGAGAAAAGCCCATGAATAAGAAGCTGATCCATGTCTTCATATGCTTGGAGGCCGAAGGGGTATGCACTAACCATCACTCTTCCTCTTTTGTGCAAATTTTCCTGTGTAAGAATTTTTCCCAATCCAAAGGAAACTAATAGCATGGCGATGGGGCTTGGAAGACCAGATGGAAGGGTTAACTACAACACAAGAATCACTCTGATTATTCCATACATAGAAAGATTTAACTAAAAAGTAGCTAGAAGGGTCTCGCCACCATAATGGGGAATCCTCCTCGAGATTTGAGAAATCATCAGATTCAATGTCAATCATATTCCGATGGAGGATGACATCCCACACTACTACTATGGAGTAGAAATTTGAAATGAAACTTAAAGGGGGGAGAGAGAGGCGGTAGAGAAAGAGGAAGCGGGTAGTTAGAGGAGAAGTGTCACACCAAGGATCCGTCCAAAACTTAACTATGTCACAACACTCCCCTTTATATTAACTACCTTGCTTAAACATGTCTACACAAGCATTGATAGCTCTCCACATATTTTGAAGCATGACAAGGAGCAAGATAGACGTCCCAACCCAAATTACCCAACTCATACTTGGAAATGAGCAAAGACTTCCAAGAGGTTTCTTCCTCAGACACTAACCTCCATAACTATTTGGATAGAAAAGAAACATTAACATCCTTGATAGTTCTAACATTTAGGCCTCCTTCATTATTAGGAAGGTATACTTGCTGCCAACTAACACGATGGTCTTTCCTCTAGTCCTCCTGATCTCTCCTAAGGAAATTTCTTATTTTTTTTCCAAAGAGCAGATAACCTTTTTGGGGTACTTAAAAGCTAACATGAAATAAACGGGCAATGTTGAGAGAAAAGACTTTAAAGGGTGATTCTACAACCAAAAGACAAGTACTTTAGGCGCTTACTGAATTTGTGAATGATAGGCTCCCACTTGGAGTAACTATTAGTGCCCCGGCTTGTCCGAGTCACCCTTTTTGTCAATTCCGTGACTCAATCTCTTGGAACTTGCCTTGGAAGAATTTGAAGACGTCAGAAATCTGCCGGAAGATCTACTGTGCATTGAAGTTTCTACACCGTATACTTGATTGGCACGCAGATAAGTGGACCTTAGTGGACTTTAGGTAAAACCAAGTTACCCCAAGAAGACAGGCTAAAAGTTATAAATCTGGAAAATATTTGGACTCAGCCTTAGACTCAGCCTCAAGGCCTTGAGCTTTGTCTCTAGCCCTCGAGACTGAGGCTAGTAGGAGCAAATTTGGGTGAAACTATAAAACTCTTTGGCTCTCAGTCTCGAGCCCTCAAGCATTTTGTCGAAGCCTCGAGACCCTCCGTATCTGAGAGAAAATCTTGACAGTCTGTATTTTCACATGTGCTCTCAGCCTCTTAGCCTCGACCAGGCCCCTCGAGGCCTCGTGACTTAAGTTCACTAAAAATCAGGGCAATCAAATCTGCAGAATCAATGAGCTTATTACCATATACAGGCTCAAGGCCTCAAGGCCTCGAGACTTGGCCGTTGCAAAAACCTATTATAAATACACGACTTGTGTGTATCAATATACAGATCTAGAGATTAAAAAAAAAAACCTAAGGCCTCCAGAGACATCCCCCATAGTCGTTTTCTCTCTTCTTCATCATCTTTCACAAGGAGATTCAAAGTATTCAATGCTTGATTTATGAAGAATATGAGAACATTCCTCTAAGACCAAATCTGTAACACTTTTATCCTAGAACCCATGTTCCGCTGTGCCAAAGCTTACTGAAGGATGATCCAGATCTGATGGTAGAAGTGCAGAAACATCAGAAGAATAACACACTTTTGAAGATTCGTTAAGGCCCAAGGCAAGTGTTCCTCTTTTACTTTTTATTTGATAAAAATTGTAAGGTGGATTAGAACACTGTGTTCAACCACCCAGGAGTCAAGGATTAGACCATTGGGATCGAACCTCTATAAAAGATTAGGTTGTACTATCTGGGTGAGAAGCCCATTCGTAGTATATTGGGACGCCCCTAGAGTTGGGAAGTCTAATAGTGGATATAGGTTTGATTAACCGAACCACTATAAATCGTTGTGCAATGTGGTTTGATCTTGTCATGCTTTTCATATTCATGCTTATTTAATTAAGAAAACTTAAAAAGGGAATCAAAGTTTGAATTAGACCTATTCACCCCCTCCCTCTACATCTTGCATTATTCTAGTAACGGATTTTCAATTGGTATCAGAGTCAGGTTACTCCGAGTTGAACTTAATCGTCCGAGTTGATCCAGTACTAGAATCATGCATAGAGGCAAGAGTCACCCTGTTTCTAAACCTCCCTACTTTGACTGCTCAAACTACGCCTCTTGAAAGGCAAAAATAAAAAGTTATTTCATATCTCTTGATGGAGCCGTCTGGGAATTAGTAGTAAGGGGTTGGAAATATCCTATGGAGGAAATCACTGAAAAGTCCACTAAAGATGAAGCAAGTAAATCTGTAAAGCAAGTTATCAGTTTTAAACCTGAGGATTACTTTACCTGGATTGACATGGAAAAATCTCTATAGACTGCAAATGGAAAGGCTTTAAATGCCATAAATTGTGCTTTCTCACCAGATGAGTACAAACATATAATGACATGTAAGACAACCAGACGCTTGGGACATTTTGGAAAGAACCCATGAGGGGACATCAGTTGTTAAGAGATCTAAACTCCAAATCCTCCAATCAAAGTTTGACAATATACGTATGGAGGAAAATGAAACGTTCATGGAGTTAATTCAAAGCTTAGTGATATAGTGAATTCCATGTGGGCCCTAGGTGAAAGAATTCCTGAGTCTAAGGTATGCACCAAGATACTAAGAAATCTGCCCAAAAGATTTAAACCAAAAGTAGCTGCCATTGAAGAATATAGAGATGTGGCACAAATGAGGGTTGATGACTTAGTAGGGTCCTTCAAACCTATGAGCTCCATTTTGAAGATGAAATGCCTACAAAGAAATTGTTGGATTAAGCTCATTTTCAAACACAGAAAATACCAAAGAAGAAAAATTTGATTCTAAGAGCGACACAAATGATGATGTAGCTCTATTGGCCAAGAAATTTCTACAAAATTTCAACAAAAGAAATAAATTCAAAAATCTTAAGAAAAGTGAATCTAAAGATAAATATGCTAAAAAACCCAGTATATCTAAAGAAAAAAGGGAAAGATAAGAGCAAAGATCAGATATGTTATAATTGTGGTGGTCAGGGACATTTCGCTATTGAATGTCCATCTAAAAAGAATAATAGATCCTTAACAAGTACATGGGAGAACTCATCTCAATCAAAAAGTGATTTTGATGAGCCTACTCAAGAAAAGGCTGACAATCTGAAAGGTTTTATAGCCTCCACCATTCATATTGAAAATGATCCTGCAAATCTAACTATAAAACTGTAGTAGGAGCAAATCTGTCTGAAACTGTAAAACTCTTTGGCTCTCAGTCTCAAGCCCTCGAGCATTTTGTCGAGGCCTCGAGACCCTTCGTATGTGAGAGAAAATCTTGACAGTCTGTATTTTCACATTTACTCACAGCCTCGAACAGACTCCTCGAGGCCTCGTGACTTAAGTTCACTAAAAATTAGGGCAATCAAATCTGGAGAATCTATGAGCTTACTACTATATACAGGCTCAAGGCCTCGAAGACGCGCCTTGAGGCCTCGAGACTTTAGCTGTTGCAAAAACCTATTATGAATACACAGCTTGTGTGTTTCAATATACAGATCTAGAGATTAAAAAAAAAACCTAAGGCCTCTAGAGACATCCCCCATAGCCGTTTTCTCTCTTCTTCATCATCTTTCACAAGGAGATTCAAAGTATTCAATGCTTGATTTATGAAGAAGATGAGAACTCTAGGACCAAATCTATAACACTCTTATCCTAGAACCCATGTTCCGATGTGCCAAAGCTCACTGAAGGATGATCCAAATCTGAAGGTAGAAGCACAGAAACATCAGAAGAATAACACACTTTTGAAAATTCGTTAAGGCCTAAGGCAAGTGTTCCTCTTTTACTTTTTATTTGATAAAAATTGTAAAGTGGATTAGAACACTATGTTCAACTACCCAAAAAAATAGGCGTTGAGAATTAGACCATGGGGGTCGAACCTTTATAAAAATTAGGTTATACTATCTGGGTGAGAAGCCCATTCATAGTATATTGGGACAACCCTAGAGTTGGAAAGTCTAATAGTGGATGTAGGTTTGATTAACCGAACCACTATAAATCGTTGTGCAATGTGGTTTGATCTTGTCATGCTTTTCATATTCATGCTTGTTTAATTAAGAAAACTTAAAAAGGAAATCAAAGTTTGAATCAGACTTATTCACCCCCCTCTAGGTCTTGCATTATTCTATTAACGGATTTTCAGTAACATGCAAGCAAGCTCGTCGCTATCTAGGTTGATGCCGAATATTTCACTTTTAAGACAGTTAATGTGAGGGGAGGAGGACAACTCAAACCATCTTAACAATGTTCACAGATTCTTGATAGAATCCTCACTAGGCACACAGAAGATGATGGTGTCATCAACAAACTAAAGGAAGTGAAACTGTAGAGAGGAGTTTTCAATTGTGAATCCTCGAATCATGGAATAATCAGCTGCCTTTGTGAAAAGAAGACTAAGAGCCTCAGCAAATGAACAACGCAGGAGAAAGAGGGCCACCTTGCCTAAGCCCCATGGGAGCTCCTGAAGAAACCGGAAGATCCATTGAGAAGAATTGAGAAGTGAGCTGATATGCACTTTGCTGTCCACAGGCACCATTTCCTGAAGGAGCAAGATGACAGGTCTTGCAAGAAGCATAAGAGGATGACAAAGCCTAAAAACATGGGGCAACAAAAGCAAACTACTGTAAGATAAGCAAATACGAAGCACCATTTTCCCTTCTGGATAACAAAACAGCCAGCTCTCATACACTCCTGCTAATTTGTGACACCAAGGAACTCAACAATAATGTATGATCTCTTATGCTGCAACCATCTACCTCCACAGGCACAAAGGATCCATTGACCCATTGAATGATGCTCCAAACAAAAGTGCCATTCCATTCAATTCAAAAACAAGGGAAAAACAGTGCAAATATGTTTTGGACCCATGATTTCCATCAAGAGGAACAAGAAAGGATGGCATTACAGTGCTGTGAGCATCACAGTCCGCCTCCAGCCCCTTATCCAGACAGCGTTCATCAGAATTCAGCCCCTTATGGCACTTTTTTACAAATTCAGGTGGTTTAAACTTTATCTGAACAGGCACTACAGGAACCCAAACACTAAGAAGTTTCAGTCATTTTGCTCAATGTTGTCAAACCCGGACCGGCCCATGGTTGAATCGCCGGTTCAACCATAACTGGCACTTCTACGGGCCGGTTCCCCCAAAAACCCTTACATCAAAGAAACCCAAAAAAACCCAGTCAGACTCGCGGGTCTGACCGGGTATTTCAAACAACCGCAAACTGCAACTCAGAAAACCCGTCATAAAAATAAAAATATTAGTTTTATTTTATAATTCCAACCCATATGGGACAACCCTCTGTCTAAGCCCAACAAGCCGAGTAAGGATGACTTTGGCATTCTACATCCCTAAATTTATAGGATTACTAATGGCCTCCCTTTTCTTTCCTGACCAATGTGGGACTTTTCCAATCTCCCATTGAGTGCTGAGAACCTGAGATACCCATTCAATCTCCCATTGAGTGCTGAGAACCTGACATACCCATTCAGACATACAATGCTTTTTACAACCCCCCACATTCAATCGTTTGATTTGGCTGGTATAGAACATGATTCATTGCCGATTGGGTTGGTCCCTCACACTTAAAATTCTAGCAAGTTTTGAAAAGTCAATATAAGTACATTTAAAATTTTAGGATGTAAAATTAAAATTTGAATTTCATAATATTAAATTAGTAGATAATTTATAACATCATTAACTATAGATAATCCATCACATCATTCTGTAATATAGAGTTTTGGATTCGTCCAAAAATTAAGTATAGATAATTTTTGTTAAATTAATTTTTATAAATTCCATATAATTTTAAATGTCACAAAAATTTAGAGAATAAAATTATTTAAAGAGATTTAAAGTTTACGAACTGAGTGTTTAAATATATATATACGCATATGATATATTTTTTTAATTATTTGAAGATGATTCATAACAAAATAATAGTGTATTAAAATTAGATATGGTAAGCTACAAGTAGATCAAAATTCAATTTTTAGTCACTTAATTTTACTAGTATAAGTCATATTTTAATTTATTTATTTTAAATATATTTTTTAAAATTTTATATCAATTCATCAATTAAACCTTAATTAATAATTTAATATTATTTCTAATATTATATTAATAGCACGAGTTTGACAGGGTATGACTATAGGTCAACCCAGTTGAACCTTATTTAACCCACTCTTCCTTCAAAACAGATCGCTATACATACTGGATTTTAAAACATTGATTTTGCATGCAAGTCACAAGCAGGATGCGAACAGAAAATGAACTTAAAAGATTCCAACCAGCTGACACGATACCCCAAGTCCAACCTGCTTTTACCAGTATCCAAAAGTGATTTAAAATTCAGTCCTGACTGACACAGTCCAGAATAGGCCTGTGTCACATGCAATATCAGCCAATACGTTACCGCCCGTGAAAAAAATTCAGCATTGAAGAAATGTAAAACAATAACAGAAAAATTGGGAAAAAAAAAAAAGGAAAACTCATTTTGAACATATTTTGGTTTTTCTATCTTTTTTATTTTTTTTAAACCATTCCATAAAGTAACAGACCATAGAAAGAAAATTTCCAATTGGACAAAGTGTGTCAAAAAAATTGAAAAAATATCCAAAAATTCCCAAAAAAAAAAAAAAAAAATGGAAAAGCAATATCAACAAACACCTAATACAAAATCCATATTCTCCAGTGCCTCATAATAACCCTTCCATTATTAATTTCATGAAAATGATGAAAAATTAGAAAAATCATACAAACACCATACAAACTACACTAATCACATTAAAACATATAAATTCAATTCCATATAAATCCAACATCATTTCATTAAATTTTTTCCAAAAAAAAAAACCACCAAAAATGGGGATTATCTTAAAGTTAGAATAAAAATTAAAAAAGAAAAAGGTAAAAATAACTTAAAATGAACAAACCTAAACGAAAATTAGGTGGGAATGGAAAATATATTTTCAAATGTGAAGAACTTACTTATAAATCTTCCCAAAATTGAACCCAATGCAAGATTTGAAGTGAAAACCATAAAATTAGCCCTTCTCTAAATGAATAAATAAATAAAAACAGATCAACACAACCAATATGATGTCAGCAATAACTGGGCCGAATTCGGCCCATATTACAGCCCCGTATCAGCAATAACTGATCGCCAATATGAGGCTGATACGTATCAACTTAGGATTCGTTGTTACACATTGACCGAATTTTTACCCATGGTATCCAGACTCACCTCATTAGCCTGAGGTTACCTAGGCTTGAATATCAGAATATCAGGCACTATTAGGAAATTTTTCACATGGGCTCATGTCTGCTTGGACCACACAGTTTGAGCAGGCACTTAACTTGGCCAGTCAAAGAAAAACTGTTGGGACCTAATGGGCTGGGCTGCACCCTGGCTATCAGATTCACTGATTTAATATACTATGCCAAATATCAAAAGAGACAGTCTACTTTTGTCAATTGGAAAAAAATTACATTAGGTTTTTTGAATGAGGAAATGTACATGTAGTTCACCTGCTGCCACAAGAATTTCAAAACTTTTAAGCATATTTTTAACCAGTTCCTTCAGAAATTCATACGGAAAAGAAGTTATCATAATTTTAGAGAAAAATTTCAATGTAAAAATGGAGCATCGAACACTTCTTTTTATAAAACATGAGCAGTTCTACGTTTTTATACGTGACACATGCTTAGGATGATCCAAACTGTTCGTCCTGAGGACCTTACTATAGATTGACCACAGATGAAGCTTCCTCTGATAGGACATTTAGGTTTTAGGAAAAGGAATGGTCAAGAGAACCTCAGTCGATTTTTCGCATCTCCCCTCTGAAAAAAGGGCAATAGTTAAGATTGTTTCTTTTTTATTTAACATTTAGGCTACTACGGGTCTAGTCTAGGCCCCTATCTTCCATGGACACTTTGAATAGAGCAACATACCCATGTCAGATACATCTCTGCATCGAATTTTTCGTTAATTCTTCATTGTACTCTAAGTACTATTTTAACAGTATTTTTTTTAAAAGGTTACTATTTTAACAGTATTTTCAATATAACAACATCTAGTTAGAGCTTTTCTTTCCTCAAATTCAACTCAATAGTGGATGTTTACTCGATTATTTTGAGTAAATTTTGAAAATTTCCATGTGTCCTTTCCCCGTGCTATTTTTATTTGAATTTATTCCAAACTTGTCCTGACTCCACAAATCATATGTTTGAAGATTTTCCAAGTGGGATACCTCATACCAATTTCATATTAAGAACGCAACAAGTTCTGTGTGGTTTTTGGCCATTTTCAGTCATCTGTTGGGGACCATTCACAAGTTCACAAAATTATAATATAGAAAACTCTTTCAGCACTTTCCAGCAGAATGCATACCTCAAGATCCTGATCTATAGTTTTTTGAGGGTGATTGCTTGATCCAATGAGTACAACAGTTGGCAGCTCTAAGACATGGATCAACTGCACCAAGCAGGTTGACAGCTGACAAGATATTGCCAATGATGGTGGTGGATTTGGGATTCCAGCAATCATGGACTTGGTGAAGTCTGTTGTATGGCCCATTTGGGTACCATAAATTGTAATTTTTTGATCAGTCAAAGTTGGATTTGTCCTCTCCCTATTAATCTTTTGTGCTGCGACAATGAATGGGAGTACAAGAGCAGGCAGATCAGAAGAATTTTCTCCCATGATAATAGATTCCAATACTTCCTTGACCACACAAGCAGCAACTGGTGGCTCATACTTCTGTAGAAGTAATACAGACACCTGAAAGGATGAAAAGAAAATTCATTGTGCAGTTATGAAATGAGATTGTATCTGACAAATTATGCACACTGTCTATTGGTGATTGCTATTTGTAACAGAGGCAGGAACATTAGTTTTTAATATCATCATTCAAAAAAAAAAAATTGCTGCTCACATCAAGTTAAAAGTGCTTGATGAAGTCAAATAGTAAACAAAAATTGATTAACAAAATCTATGGTCAAAGATAGCTCGCTACAAAATCAGAAATGTTGGCAACCATACTGGCCATCTGACAAAATGTACTGCCCTCAGTTATCTCAGACTTTCAATTATTTGTCATAAGTTGTTTATACCTATTAAACATTACCAAGAAACAGCCCATGTCTACTTTTAGACCATACCAGTTCCATTCATTAAGAACACTAACCCTCAAACTTTGTTCCTTTAAGCCAATATCAACCATTCAACCCTCTGGCACTACCAGCTCATCATCACCATCATCTAGACCATTTATCCCATCAATCTAGGGTTGGCCTTTTGTATTTGGATTTATCAAATTATTACTATAGTGACCCGAACCGATATTTCAGGATTCTTAGAGAGATCTACGGATCTCCGTGTGGTTTTCGAAAGGTATTTTGGTAATTTTGGTTTAAATTAACTTATCCTGAAAATTATTTGGAAACTACACCTTTGGATTATTGTTTTAAAAATAATTTCAGAAAAAAAAGAGGCTTGTAGACCCCACCTTTAGCCCTGAGTTCACAACTCATTTACTTGTGAATTCAAAACCCTAACCCTTCCCTCCCTTGTAAAACCCTAACTGCTACAGTGCCACCCTTTCCTTGGAAACCCTAGCAGTGCCGCCTCTCCCCCCTTTTGCAGCAGCCGCCCTCTCTCCCTATACCCCTCTCATTTTTTTCCCCTAAAACCCTAACCCTATCCGCATCTCTCTTACCTTACCCTCTTGTAACCCTAATCCCTAAACCCCATCACCCGCCGCCGCCCCGCCTCTCTTTGTTCCTTCTTCCTCTTCCTTCCCTAAAAACCCTAAATCCAAACCCTAACCCCCTTCCTCTAGCTTTCCCCTTCCCGCCACCGCACCATCTCTCTCTCCCTCTCTCAGTCTTCCCCTCTCTTCGCCCTCAAGCCCTAACCCTAAAACTCGCCCCTCTTCTCCTTCTTGTGGCAGCCGCCCCTATTTTTCTTCTCCTTCCCTAAGATCCAAAACCCTAAAGACCCTTACCCCCCCTTTGCCGTCGCCGCTCCCTTCTCACCTCTTTTTCAGTCGCCGTGGCCCCTCCCTCAACCCTGATTCAACCTTAGCTCTATCGGATTCTCTGCAGCCTAGCCCCAATCGCTGGATCCAACCTCCTTGCCGCCAGATTTACAGTCCCCTCTCTGTTTTCCCTTCCTCCTCCTTCCCCTCTCTTCTGAGCCAACTGGGTCAGCTCAGCAGCCCAGTCGACTCAGTCGAACTGAATCTAGACTCTCCTTGTTAGCAGGCCCAACTCCATCTCGAACCCTTGCGTTTCCAGGCCCTGCAGAGCAAGCCATGTCCGTTCGGTCCAGCCCAACTCGACTCAGGCCCATTGTAGGCCCAGTTCGGGCCCGTTCTAGGCCCACTTGCAGACTGTCCTTGGCCCGTTTCTAGGCCCCTCCTCGGCCCTTTTTGCAGCCCATCTTTGCCCGTGCTTCGCTCCCTTCAATCCTCTAGCCTATCTTCCCGCTTTGGATTTTGAAAACGCACAAATGTGGGGACCTATCATATTTTGTTTTAGCATATTCATGTGCATTGAAATGTTCTAATTATTCTTGGACTTAGAGTAACGAGAATGGGGACCTTCTTATCTAGTATGCCACTCGGTAAGGGAAACCGTTCAAATCATGATGTGGCAAGGACCCCATTCGTGCGTACTCAAGTCAACTACTATGTTCATTGATGTATCTTGTTACTGCCAGTATTTAATAACATGTTGGTTGTTGGGTTATGATATTACTTCTAAGTTTGGTGTGTGCTATGTGATCATGATATTTAGCTTTATTGTTGCAATGAACCCAGAGTGGTTTAGAGAATCCTAGAGAGCATTAGGATCCCGAGTCCATGAGGTTGTGGTTAGAGGCGATGACATGACGCACAGGGCTGGTCATATGGCGCTGCGCATGGGTGGTATCACTTCGCCTGTCACGGGGCTTCAACCACTGCACTTTGACCCGAGGTGTGGACAATTTGGATCTCCTGGAGGTCAATCGGGTGTGTGCCGCTAGCCGCCTTGGTATTCGCAGAGAGACAACGTTGGGCTTGGGTGTGAGGGCATGACTCTAGCAATCCCGCACAGACGTGTGGGTTGTGGATGGGTCTGGCTCACCGGTCCACAGTGAGTTGTGTTTGTGATCACCTTGAGTTTGGGTGGTTGGGCTGATGGGCTAGAGATGTTGTGGGGAGTCACGATGGGTATTGTCTCGAGGGTGATTGCTACCATGTCATAAGCATTCTAGTCGTTGTCATGCCATATATGTGATATGCTAATGACATGTGATATATTTGTTTCTCCTCTCGTTGGGCACTATAAGCTCATCCCTTACCTTTCAGGTGCTCCGACAGAGGCAGGGCCCGGTGGGCCCCAGGAATCGGTTTGAGGAGGTAGATGGAGTCGTTGTTAGCTAGTTGTTATCTTTATCTTCTAGTTTGGTTTGAGAGGACTCTTATATTTGAGATTTTATATCGCATGTGTTATGGATGACTGTATAACTTTGAGATTACTTCCGTTTACTATGATGGTGTGTTTACTTGGGTTAATTATATTATGATGAGATGCACGTGGCTTCTTTATTGATTTGAGAGGAGCGTTTCTCCTTTCCAAAAAAAAATTACCCGAGTTAACACTTTGAGCTTTTTCGAAGATAACACGTCCGTAGCGGGACGGGGTGTTACAATTACCGTGAGCCAACTGCCTGTCTAATGCCCATAGGACTTAAAGCCACTACATCCAGGCTACAACAATGAGCCCTTACTAATTCCCTGGCACTACCAATTACCAGTACCCAATTCATGGTACAAAAAACAGACAATATAACAACAACAGCAACAATCGAAGGACAGAGATCTCCCCTTTGAGGGTATTTATGGAGGAAGCACCCAGTTCCTCTTACAAGACTCTTAAGAACTACCAAATAATTAAATTCATCACTACTGTTGCCGTTGTTTCATTGTTGATAATGCTAGTGCTACCTATGTATAAAATCCACTATTGCTATTGCTACTGCTACTCCATCTCCTTAACCATGTACTGTTTCTGCTTTCTTCTTCTGCTATTCCCCAAGTCGTTAAGGAAAAATATCATCATCAGGCAACCTCAGCCATCATCTGGAACACTCAATCATGAATACCTTAATGGATTAGCAATTTAAGAAAGAATCTCCATCACCTGAACAAAGCTCTACACATGAGTTTTCTATCACTCGAGAAAATGCTCTACATACTACAAATAAATGGCAGGTTAAATGACAATGTGGTGGTTTTTCAACATGGAAATGCTGGCCAATTAAATAAATAGGACCTGTGTTCATGCAAATAGAAAGTCCAGAAACTGTCAAAATACTCATCCATTAAGAGTGCAAGGCCCCAAATGCCTTACCCAGACCATTACACTCAAGTTAAATCTACATCAGATACTTGCATAGAGGTCCATTTTGCTGTTAGCATTCTTCAATGTAAATAAGATAACATTGAGGTACCCTATTCCATCCAAATGAGTAATAGCAACAAGCAAACATTTCTTCTGTAAAAGCGCACATTCTTTTGTCAAGATAACATCATCTTGAACTAAACATGGAATTACCAAGTTGAAGTAACGGTCAAATAGAAAGTCAATAAAACTGAAAAGAATAATAATTTTTCTGAAGCATTGACGACTTCATTTATAAAAAAAAAAGAGACAAATTGAATACATGAGAGGGAACCAAGTATAGGAGAATTAATTGCATATAACAACAAAAAATTATAATCATAATTGCAGATAGCTAATGGGGTCTTGCACATAAAAGTCCTACTTAGATCCAACTAGGCATTGGGTGTTGTGGGACCCGACTTAACTCGGGACCCATCTCTGGACAGACAGTGTACAAGTTCAATGTATTTACATAGTCAACTTATAATTAATGTTTTCCTTTTTTGGCCACCTTAATTGGCTCTCTCTATCTTATATATACCTGTATCCTCTAAGAGGAAATCATCTTAATACAATTCTGAGAATCATTATTCTCTGATATTCATCTCTTTTCCTTTCTTTATTCCTTTTTATTATTAGATTCAACATGGTATCAGCAAGAATAAATTTCCGAATACTTTAGGAGGTATTTTTTATTCCGTTTTACTGTTCCTCGTCGGAGTTACTGTTCATCATCGGCCTTTGGCCTCTTCTCCGACTCTCCACAGACTTCTTTTGTGGATTCTCCCTCCTATCCTACTTCTCTTTGCAGATCTGGCCATTTTATTGTGTCCTGCTGCTTCAGTTTTTTTCCCTTCCCAGCAGCCCTGAGTTCTTGGCCTTCGATCCAGTGATCGGAAAAGATTTTCTCGGCCGGGACCCACCATAGACCTTCCGTTTTTAGATAGACTAACCATCTGTCCCATTGGATCTCTGATCTTATCAATGTGGGCCCTCCGATCTGTTGGTTTTTTGAACTGCTGCCTGGGATGCCCCAATCTCAGATTTTGCTGGATTTTTTGTCAGATCTGCTGCCTTTTTGCATGGTTTTGCTTGGAACCAAGTCTCTTGTATTCGCCCCTCTCTGGATCAGATCGCACCTGGGTGCTCCCCATTTCATCAACAGTGGGGCCCATTTTTGGTCTTCTGCATACAACGACTACAATGACCAGATTCCGCTTCTTGGTAGTTCTTTTGGTTCGATCTCTTTGGATCTGACCTTCTTGCACTTCGGCTCCCCATTGCTGGATTCGTCCCTGGCCCACCTTCTCCTGTCACAGGTAGACCTAGTATTTCGGTCCAAGGTGGGGTCCGGTTTCTCGGTCTTCATATCCGCTGCCTGCACCGTCTGTGAACTGAGAAGAAACCAGTCGACTTAAAATTAGAATTCAGTCAACTGAATTTTCGTCTGCAAGAACTGAGAAGAAATCAGTCGACTGAAAATTACATTTCAGTCGGCTGAAAAATGCCTCACTATTCCCTTTGGTTTGATGGATCAGCCTCTTCCATTGCTATTCTGCCAATTTTTTGCTGCCTCTGATCTCTCTGCCACTTTTGTCCTTGCTTTCTACTACTTGCCAACTTTCTTATTGGGATAATGGCCACCTCTCCGGAACCACTGAAGACCTCTGGGACCTCTTCTTCCACTGATATGGCTTCTTCTGGCCATCAGCATATTGGCAAGATTACCACTGTGCTCTTAAATGAGACCAATTAATTCCAATGGTCTCATTCTGTTAAATTGTTTCTTATTGCCAAACAGCTATCCAATTTTATTGATGGTACCACCCCTGAACCAGACAAGAAGGACTCTTCCTACCGTACTTGGAACGCTAATAATTCTTTGGTACAGTCTTGGCTCCTTCATTCCATAGAAGATCATATTCGTGGGACTGTCTATGCACTTCCTACGGCCAAGGATGTCTGGGACACCATTAAGACTTTATATTCGGATGGTGATAATTCTGCCCGGCTCTATGAGCTCTATCAGACTGCTTCTCATCTTCGACAGGGGGAGCTTTCCCTCATTCAGTATTATTCCAAGATGCAGACCTGTTGGCTTGAATTGGATCAACTTGAATCCATTCGGTTTGTGGACTCTGCTAATGTTGTTCTCTATAATCAGATTCTTAATCGACGACGGACTTTTGAGTTCTTGGTTGGCCTTAAGCAGGACTTTGAACCTATTCGGGCCCAGCTGCTTGGCCAACATCCTCTTCCCTCTCTTGAAGAAGTCTACTCTAGCTTACTTCGAGATGAACGGCGCCACCTGTTTATGACTCATATGCCGGTTGAACGATCTGCATTGGTGACCATTCATCCTTCCCTGCCTCCTCTTGCACGTGGGGCTTCTGATTCTTATGGCAAAGATCTTTCTTGACCCGCGTCGTGACACCAAAGGTCCCCGGAAGAAGGGGTCTCGGTTCTGCACTTTTTGTAAGATGAACCATTATGTTGATTCCTACTATAAATTGCATGGCCGTCCGAAGCAAGCTACTATCTCCGTCGCCTCGCCGGTTACCTCCTCCCCTGACGTGGTTAGCGACGGTTCCCCAGTCACTCGACAGGACTTTAACATGCTATTACAAAAACTGGATCACCTTCAACACTTTGAGGTTTCCAATGTTGTCTCTTCTACTTCAGGTACTGAGTCCTTTGCCAATTACGTCTCTTTTCATTCCTAGATCATCGATTTTGGGGCCACTGATCATATGGCGGGTATGTCTAATCTCTTCTCTTCCATTTTTCCTGTCTCTTATGGTCAAGTTAAATTAGCCAATGGTTCCTCTACTACAATTGCTGGAAAAGGGATCCTCCCTCTCTCTTCCATCTTGCACTTCCCATCTGTGTTACATGTACCTCATTTATCTCGCAATTTGCTTTCTGTTAGTGGACTCACTAAACAATTTCATTTCTTAGCTACCTTATTTCCTTCTCATTGTGTATTTCAGGATCTGACCACGAAGCAGGTGATTGGTGGTGGTTGTGAAGTTGGCGGTTTATATCTGTTGGATGGTCATGTTGATGCCTCTACAGCCTACTCTAGCTCATCTTCGTCTGATATATGGCTTTGGCATTGCCGGCTGGGACATCCCTCTGACTCTGTCCTCAAGAAACTTATTCTTTCTTTTATCATTTAAGCAGTTTGACTGTGCTCCCTGCCAATATGGGAAAAATAAAAGAACTTATTTTCCTTCTTCTATGAATAAACGTGCATCTTCTTTATTTTATGTTATTCATTCTGATGTTTGACAATGACCCTCTCTTTCTCACACTGGTTTACGTTACTTTGTGTCATTTATTAATGATTATTCTCGCATGACCTAAATTTATATCATGAAGCATAAGTTTAAAGTGTTTGATCACTTTCGCACATTTTATAATTGGATTGCCACTCAATTTGGTTTTAAAATTAAAATTTTGCGTAACGATAATGGGGGAGAATATTTGTCTCATTGTTTTGCTTAATTTCTGCAAGAGCATGGTATTGAATCCCAATTGTTTTGTCCATCTAAACCACAACAGAATGGTGTAGCTGAACGCAAAAACAGACATCTTCTTGAAGTCGCCCGCTATTTTCTTTTTTCCATGCATGTCCCACAGTCGTACTGGCCTGAGGCTATCCTAACCTCATGCTACCTTATCAATCGCATGCCATCCAGAGTTCTGCTGGACAAATCACCCATTGATCTTCTCTCTCTTCATAAACATATTCCTCTTCTTCCCTTACATATATTTAGATGTACCTGCTTTGTTCACCAATTTCTGGTGATAAACTTTCCCCCCGTGCTGTGAGGTGTGTTTTTTTTGGATATTCCTCATTCCATAAAGGCTACAAGTGTCTTTATCCAGTTATTGGCAAAACATGTGTCTATGGATGTCACCTTTGAGACAGTCCCTTACTTCTCTTCACCATCTGTCCCTTCTCCAGTTCTTCCTCTCCTCCCTCCTGACTTGAGTCCTACTGGCTCTGACATGCGTCCCATTAGCACTGCTAAGCCCACTCTGGTATATCACCGCAGAGAGATAAGGCCTTCGCTCCACGAGAACACCACCACGTCATCTGTTCCCATCCCAGATCCTTCTTACAGATGCCTCTGATCTTTCCATTGCCCTCCGCAAAGGTAAACGTACTTGTACCTCGCATCCCCTTGACCATATTGTGTCTTGTCATGTTGTCTCTCCTACCTATCACACTTTTCTTGCAGCTTTGGATAGTACTAAGATACCCAAGCGGATTGACACTGCTCTCCGTGATCCCTTGTGGAAGGCAGCCATGGAAGAGGAACTCACAGCCCTTAAGCAGAATCACACATGGGGCATGGTTCCCCTGCCTCAAAGTAAAACTCCATTCGAGTGCAAATGGGTTTTTGCTTTAAAATATAATCCGGATGGGTCCATCGCCCGGTATAAAGCTCGTCTCGTTGCCAAAGGCTTCACACAAACTTACGGAGTGGACTATCAGGAAACCTTCTCCCCTGTGGCCAAGATTACTTTTGTTCGCATCTTGATTTCCATTGCCACCACTTATGACTGGCCGCTGCATCAGTTAGATGTGAAGAATGCCTTCCTTCATGTGATCTCCATGATGAAATTTATATGCTTCCACCACCAGAGTTTGTTAATCAGAGGGAGCCTCAGCTGTCTACAAACTCCGAAAAGCTCTATATGGCCTCAAGCAGTCTCCACAGGCGTGGTTTGAGAAGTTCAGCAGTGCACTGTTGCCTTATGGTTTCTCTAGATGTCAAATGGATCACTCAGTTTTTATCTACCGTCTTCACTCTTTGGTCATGATTCTAGTAGTGTATGTTGATGACATTGTCCTCACCGGTAATGACGTTGTTGCCATGACTACCTTCAAAGAATATTTACAACGCACATTTGCTATTAAAGATCTGGGGCCATTGCGTTATTTTTTGGGTATTGAAGTCGCTCGTTCTCTAGAGGACTCTCTTTACCTCAACGCAAGTATGGTCTTGACCTTCTTCAAGATGCTGGATACTCTGGGTGCAAACCTACTGATACTCCATTAGATGTCAATACGAAGCTCTCTGCCACAGACGGGACTCCTCTTGATAGTCCTTCATTCTATCAGAAGTGGTGGGAAAATTGATTTATCTCACTATTACACGACCCGATCTCTCCTATGCAGTTGGTGTGGTAGTCAGTTCATGCACGAACCACGGGATACCCATCTTCATGCTGTCTTCCGCATCCTTCACTATCTTAGTTCATCCTGCCAGGGGTTTGTTCTTTACACGACAGTCTTCCCTCTTTGTTCATGGCTATTTAGATGCTGATTGGACCGGCTCTCCTGATGATCGCCGCTCAACAACTGGCTACTGTGTCTTTTTAGGTTCTCATCTAATCGGATGGCGTGGTAAAAAACAATCTGTTATTGCTCGCTCCAGTGCTGAAGCTGAGTATCGTGCAATAGCCAATACTACAGCTGAGCTTCTTTGGGTCCGCCAGTTTCTTCAGGAATTGGGTTTTGCTCCACGTGACCCACTCATTATGTTTTGTGACAATCACGCCGATATCAGCATCGCCTCCAATCCAGTCTTTCATGACCGGACCAAGCACATTGAGGTTGATTGTCACTTCCTACGACAACACATTTCTGAAGGCCGCCTTGTCACTCCTCATCTGAAGTCCTCTGATCAACTTGCCGACATTTTCACTAAGTCGGTTCCTCGAACTCAACTTGATTCCGTTATTAGCAAGCTGGGATTACTGTATATCTTCGAACCAACTTGAGAAGAGTGTTGTGGGACCCGACTTAACTCGGGACCCATCTCTGGACAGATAGTGTCCAAGTTCAATGTATTTACATAGTCAACTTCTAATTAATGTTTTCCTTTTTTGGCCACCTTAATTGGCTCTCTCTCTCTTATATATACATGTACCCTCTAAGAGGAAATCATCTTAATACAATTCTGAGAATCATTATTCTCTGATATTCATCTTTTTTTCCTTTCTTTATTCCTTTTTATTATTAGATTCAACATTGGGCAGTTAGTATGACTGAGTGTTGCATACTTGCATTATAACCACATAACCATTGTGGCCGTTTTCTCCATCCACCTAGGGTTAGTTGTCCAGCATTACAAACATTATTTATTAAAAAAAAATAGAGAATATTAAATAGTCAAATTGAGTTCAACAAATAACCCCCAACTTTCCCCCACCCACCTTAGTGTGGCAATGTGATGGATTGAGGCAATATGAACCACATTTTTTAACAACCGATCCAAAACCCAACCTGCTAATTCATTTATATTTAAGACAAAAAGAAAAGGGAACAAAACCCCGAATATAGATATATATGGAACAGGATGAAAAAACAAACCTCAAATAGAAGAAAAAATGGTAGTGATGATGGTATAGGATGAAAAGAAACATCAAATACAATGCGAGAACCATGCAATGGGTCAATACCCTTTCTTATGAATCGGTTGGTTATATTAAATATTCAGTGTTTTCCAACATTATGCAAACCCACAACTTTTGTGGTTGTCAGCACATTCCAACCATGAGTTAGAAGATCAGCCAAGTCCAAGTTAACTTTGAGCACCTTCCAAGTTTCAACTGCACTACAGGCTCTTGAGCATGGTTGGCAGGTCTTCAAAGGCACAACCATGATAGTTATGCATTTGAATCATATTACCTTTTTCCAGAATCAATTGTTCTATGGTAACAATCACAAAGATGAAAGTGCACTTTAATTCGTCTGATGCACATTTAAAAGGTAAAGTTTTGACTAGATTTGAGCTCCATCGGAGGTCAGTGTTCAATGGAAATAGTGATTTTTCTTCTGTTTTGTGCAATTATGGGGAGGAGAAAGTAGATCATTTGTTTGTAGGGTGTCCAATGGCTTCGTTCTTATGGTCAAAGTTCGTTAGCCTCATCGGAGTGTCGTGGGTCCTTGGTAATTCTTGTGTGGGTATTCTAGAGAGCTAGTTCGTGAAACATCATGGTGTTATATGGATGACAGCTTGGAGAACTATTCGTGCTGCTATCCTTTGGTCCTTATGAGAGAAAAAACATGAGGATTTTTTAGAACAAATCATGCAAAGCTTAGGAGGTCTTTGAGTTGGCCTGGTGGAAAAGCAATGATTTTAAAAACTTCTCTCTGTTAGATTTTTATAGGTCTTGGGAGGGTTGTTTAGGAAGTAGTAGTAGGTCAGTGGGCAACCCAGTAGTTTCATCTCCTTCAACATCGGGTTTTTTCAAGTTCAATGTAAATGGAGCGGCTAGAGGAAAACCAAGGCCTATAAGGTAACTGCCGTATTTCAAAATGATGAGGGGGGCCACCACTCTTTTCTTTTCAGGACCTTTAGGGTGCGGGATTCAAACAAGGCAGAACCTTTAAGGATTAAGAGGGCCTTGACCCTTTGGGTTAGACATGGACATGGGAAACTAATTATGGAAGGGACTCATTGAATGCAATAAAGTGGGCTAGCTGGAAAAAAGATTGCCTTGGAAATTGCTATCAATGGTCAAGGAAATAAGGAGGTTTTATTCTTCATTGGAGGTTTCTTTCGCACGCGTATGACGATTGGTGAATGGAGTGGCTGAATTCTTGGCTAAACTCAGGGTGGACAGGGATTAGGAGACTATGACTGTATACTAATTTGTTAATTGGGTTTCTCTTGTATGGTTGTTCAATCTTGTTGAGTTTTGTCTTTCTTGCCTGTATGTTGGTGGTCGAGTATAAGCTATACCTATGATTTGTATTTTTTTTTCTTTATTAATATATTCTTTTTGTTATTGCTTAAAAAAAAGTAGCCCAAGGCAGCATTTGGACGAGAGGCCAAGGAGAAAGTAGGAGAAATTGTACAAGTTCTCCTTAGCACCATTGACATCATCTTTGCCATTATCCCATCTGTCTAGGGCCATGTTGTGTTGATGTCTTGTATTCTATGGTAACCTAGGCCATACTAGAACCCAACCCCAATTTTGTATCAAGTATCATCTATATATAGTATTTTTTAGATAGTTCTAAGATTATGGGAATTCATCTTTATTGAAAAAGGCATGCAAAAAAGAGCATTGTGTTACACCCAAGGCTTAACCTCATCTAACCTCACCATCTTGTAAACTATGTGCATAGAGGGGTTTTATACACGAACATTGTAGAGTTCTCCGAAATGTTCTAGAGTCCTCAAGCGAAGGAAGGATCGAGAAAGCTTCTTGATAATTCTAGAAGTGTAGAGATCTGTGGAATATGGTAGGACACTCTAGAATTTTCCATGACCGTTGGATGTTTGCCAAGTGGCACCACTCATTTCCAAGGTTTGTAGTATAAATAGGGGTGAGGTCCTCATTTGCAACCCACTCCTCAAGAGTTGTAAGTTCTCAAAAGCAATACAAGTTCTCCATTCCAAGCAAGTGTGCGTGCGTCTTGTGTTTGCTTTGAGTGAGAGTTTGAGTGAATTGGTCTTGAGTGTGAGTGATGTAGAATAATAGGATGAATAAAAGAGAATATGGAAAAATGAAGAGGAATTCTTTGTATCTTGTATATTGATTGTATGTATTCTGAAAGGGTACATGTATATATAATAAAATGAGAGCCAATCTTGGTGGCTTAAAAAGAAAAAAATAAAGAAAAGGTTTATTTACAATCAATTATACAACCAATCAGATGTCTATCCAAAATATGATGATTCGGGTCAACTTTGTCTCAAAGTGGGTCCCACAACACCTTACGTGTCCTGAAGTGGGTCCCACAATAAGTGAGAGCAAGGATAACTTGTTCAACAATCCGGATGTGGTTTAAGTTATGCACGGGCAAATCTTGAGTGCAACTCTAAGTCCATGACAATTGTAACAATATTATCGAAAATAATGAAATCGATCATATCTCATTGTGGACATAGGGACACTACCGAATCACGTGAATCTCGTGTATTCGTAATTGCTTGTGTGTTTGCTACATTGTGGTTTAGTTGTTTTTACAACAAGTTGTTTCTTTGAATTCTACATTTCCATTTGATAAATTTTAAGTTCACACAAGAAATCCATTTTGTATTTTTAGGGGCAAAATGCATTAGATAACAACATGCCACTTTAGCATATTTTATTGCTATTAAGCATCGTGAGTTCTACTACATCTTGAGTGATGAAGGCCAAGGTAGTGTAAAAACCTTCCTTAGTCTTCAATAAAGTAATGGTCCAAACGAGCTTCCATTCGTGTGGTTTCCGACCAAAGACGTCCCTAGAAGCAATCTTTGGTGTCACTAGTTTCAACTGAATCTAGGTTCCGATAAAATGAATCCAATCAATATGCAATGCACCTTCAATTGAATAATGAAATAATTCTCAAATAGACATTGCAACAAAGATTCAATTCAATTTAAGAAAAATAAAGATTCAAAAGATAAAACCAAATACAAATAAACACAAGAACTTATCTTATCCTTGCCACCACACTGGGTACAAAATCAGTTTCAACTCAACAAATCAAGATCCCCCAAGCTACCCATGCCTTTCTCCTTTTATAGGCCAAGGAGGAGGGTGGTTACATTGATTATCTACCCCTTAATGAAGCTATGCTACGTTCCAAGCCATGCACACAAAATTCAATATTTCACTTTACACAAAGCACCTAGGTTTTTTCTCATGGGAAACTTCCAAAGAACTTCATGCATGATGGGAATGAGAAATCATGCACCTTGGAAAGAGAATTCATGCATATGGGAGAATGTGTCAATATGAAACATACGAAATGGAGACATGCACATAGATTTCATGCCAAGCACCTTGGGATGGGAAGATAATGAATGTCATGCACACATTTCATGAGCGGTGACATGGATCAATGACTTACTGCCACATGGAAAATGACGTGGAAGGATGATGATTAAGTGGAAGCTTAGGTGGCTGCCTAGGTGGATGCTTAGGTGGCACAAAAACCCTTGAACCCATTTCACACTAAGGTCCTTAGTGGAGTGAGCTTCAAGTAGGGGTCCACATGCATGACACCTGCCAATTTGAAGCTCGGTTAGCTAGTTTCATCCTGCACTTGCCACAGTCAAAAACAAATTTTCCTTTCTTAACTATCGGCATGATGCTCTTATCAGATCTCGACATAGGTCGTGCTTGTATCGCATCTGGTTCATGTATGATGCCTACATCATTGAGCTAACTCCGTTTCTTTCTTTTCATAATGCATATCTTTTTGTTTTTTGTCCAAGACAAAACCCTCCAAAGACCCTCAGGTGTAGTTTACTTCTCCCAATCTAACGTACAATGATTTTTCAAAGTGCACCTTTCTTTTATATACATTATTTTGTTTCTTATGACATTGAGAGTAACAAAACATAGTGTCAGTCCAAGCATTTCAAACACATGATGATAGACCCATCATTAGTTCAATTCATTTTCAACAAAAAGCATGATAGAAATATAATATGAGTGAAGTAAGCAACTACTGAGGACATCATGGATAAAGCGAATGACGATGGAATTGAGGATGAAATCTTAGCCATTGCTTTGATTTCTACGAGCATTTTGACCATGACAAAGAAGATCTAAACAGTCTAATTTTTGCTCTAAAACGGTGTGTTTGATGCATATGCGGCCCCACCAATGGACCCAAGCCCTAGTTAATAGTATGATGGACCCCACATGTGGGGTTGCTAAGTCGAAACCCATTCCACAAGCTTGTAGAGTAAGTTAGAGAAATTCTCTCCAAATTTGGCATCTTATCTCATGGTGGCATGCACACTCCTAGAGCTCATTTATGAGGACGTTGGTTACTCCATGGGAGATTCTTTGACTAGGGTTGCACTTAATGGTTGGCGTTGGACTCTTCTCGAAGACCCTCACTCCACCTTGGATTCTATCTTAGGCGTGTATGACTTGGAAGCATCCTATTGGTTGTAACACATCACACTCCAAGATGGCAAATTCCCATTGGTTGGTGGCTCTCACTTCCACATCATCTTCCTAAGTGGTGAATTCTCATTGGGTGGGAGCTCTCTCTCCCATGGGCGTGTGAGGCATCTCCAACAAGCTTTGAACTTCCAAAAGTGATTCACTAGCCAAGCATAGGCGTGGATGGCAACACTTGATTGGTGGAGACATGTTACTAGTCCTATGTGTCACATGTTGATTGGATGTAATGCTTCTCTCTTGTTCTCATTAGTTGGTGTTATGTAACACATCTTTTTTTCCCTTTTTTCACACCTCTTTGTGGAATAAATAGAGGTGGTGGGTAGCCTTGTACACCATGGAGTTGGGAGAAAGCAATTGAAGTTGAATGAAGTTCCAAGTTTTGGACTTTTGAGTATCTTTTGAGTTTGCTTCGCTTGAATTAAATTATTGCATGCATTTTCCATTGGAATTGCATTGTTTTAATTTAATTCATTCATGCTAGAACCTAGTTTCATTAGAAACTAGCTATCACCATAGACCAGCAAGTGGCTTGTCTTTGGTAAGAAACCACTTTGATTCTTCCGGGAGTGAAGTTTAATTTGGTTAGTTCAATTGAGAGCTTAAAAAGGTTAGTATACTATCCTCGCCTTTATCAGCAACAGTGCACAGGGGAAGTTTACTATATACTAATATTGATAACTCTCCCTAATCATCATTATGCATTCCTCTAAACTCTTCAACTGTAGTAGTTCTGATGATGATCTTCTACTTCCTTAAAACATTACAACTTCGCATCTTGTGAAAGGAGCAAAACATCCGAAGTTCCAACCTCGACAACCCCCGCCCTACAAAACAAAAATTATAAAAAAGAAAAAAGAAAAACAGAAACGATAATGAAACTTAAGATACCTGATTCGAACCCTGTGAATCAACGAAATTTACGATGTTGCCGGATGCCTTCTTATTTTTTATTCCGTACCTTTCTAGCGATAGGTCGAACGAAGTTTCTCTGCAGAAGAGAAAAAAAAATGGCGTCGATTCAATAATAGGAGATTTTGATGGGAGTGTATCTCCAAAAGGTCAAAAAAAAAAAAAAAATTAAAAAGAAAAAATAAGAATGATGTTTTGGGGAGTATGAGAACAAACTAACGTTCTTATGTAGGAAGAATTAGGGTTTGGTTGAAGAGCGTCTGAGATTGCAGGGCCGAATCCTTCGGCGTCTCTCGTAAGGAATACAAAAACCTTAGAACCTGGCTTCATTTTTACCAGAATGAAGGCCGGAAGGAGAAATTGAGGACACGAGCGATATGGATCTCTATGAGTTGGGCTTTTTATTTTATTTTTCCCATTAAATTGATCTACCTTTGGCAGACGTACGCAATATATTAAATATTTTGATGAATTTTTTTTTGAAAGATTAATTTTTTATAATATAAAAAATGATATTTCCATATTCTCATTTTACCAAAAGTGAATGACAAACACCAATATTCTGTATATTTATGATCTTTCTAGCAGATGGTGTTCAAAACCTCTAATATGAGAATGTCATCTTCTCCTGGTTTAGAGAAAATGGTCGGAACTACAACTTGTGATTTGTGTTTCACTTGGTTGTGTATTTTTTAATTTAAATAAAAATCTAATAAGTGGGGATTGAGTTTTACTTAATGTACTATTAGTGGATCAAATTTCAATACAAAATTAAATTTTAAATTTGGTCATTGTAATTGAAATTAAGAAATATCATTATTTCTTTCTAAAGAGGTCGGGTGATTTTGACCTCTAAAATAAAATAGTTTGAATTTTTCTTTTAAACTCAAATTCAGCCCACATATAGGGACAAAACTGAACTTTAACCCCATCATATTTTTCTTTAAAAAATTATTATTTAAAAATAAAAAACCAATATACAACACATCTGTTACCTTATTAAGTCCTTTATTTAGTACCATTCAGAGGAAGAAATATCAAGTTTCAGAGAATTTATTTTCTTATCCTAGGGGAGTCACATACTATAAATTATCTTCATCCAAACATAGCCGCAATCTATTAAATATCTTTAAAATTCTTTCACTTTTATTTATACCTCCTATATGTCTCCTTTTCACTAATATCTGAACTCATTTATATTACATTTGTTCAGACTAAGTTTATTCAGATTTTTATTTTTAAAGTTTTTAACTCTTAAAAAATACTATGCCAATATTTATCAATTCAAATCATTAGCCAACATTTATATAACAATTTTTTTTTTTGAACAGTCATCAAAGAAAATTCATTAAGAGAGATAGAAAAACAAGTTCAGGAACAGGCATAAAAGAATTAGACCGAGGAAAAGAGAAAAAACATGAAGAGAAAACAAAAGAAAAAAAAAAACCTCAAATAAGAAAAACACCCTCTCAATGGTTGTCTACTCCAAGCTTAGCGAAGAAATTTGTCACGCCCAGACCCGAAAGGTGGGCCCGGAACGCGACTGATATTTTTTATTTTTTTTTTAAACTAAACTCAAGAATTTTAACTGGGCCGGATCAACGGTTAGGCCCAAATGTCACACATGATCTCAGCATGCAAACTCAAACCCATACCATAAATCTACTCCAAAGAAACACAAACATAAACACATAATTCCAACAATAAATTATTATTTCAACACCATCAAAGTAGCTACAGAACACATGGTAGTTTAATACATCACATCAATGCAAATTAAGTACCACACACGGTACTTTACATAAGCAAAAGGTTCAAGGAACCAAAAAGCAAGGACAGTGGAATTCCCCTCAGTGGGAATCCCAAGGCAACGCAGCAGCTTATCCATCCTAAGCTTCATACGGAGGATTCTCCTCTTCAGGCACATCTCCTGAAATGTGAGTGGTGTGAGCTAACTAGTCTAGTGAAGGAAATATAACAATGCAGTCTAATGAAACATCAAATTAGTTAAATAATCAACATTTGCAATATAATATCTCATGCTTGATAATTAAATTCTCAATATTAAGTATAATCTCATCATCATTTTCCATAACTGCTATCATCCAACGTAACGCCTACATACTACGCTGAGACCATTGTATTAAGTCCCGACACGTTCAAAATACATCATTTCAAGTACATCTCCGGCACTCACATGGCCGATACTGACACTCCTCAAGTCAACAACTGTCGACACCCCTGGTCCAGTAGACGTAAGTCATCTCACACACATGGCCGATATTGTTTCAATAGTCAAGGGCACGTAGAAGCAATATTATATATATCTCATATGATCCACATCATAAACATTTACCATCATCATAAACACTTCTTACAATAGTGTATCATGTCTAGGTACATGGGTGGGTTCATCAAACTTGAAACCACTCATTGCTCAAGATCCATCTCATATAACCTGTTTACACCTATTACAAAGTTAAGTTCCCTCACCGAAAATGTGTGGTATTGCGGTCTCTGTTCAACAAGCAAACAAGTGCACAATCAATAACAGGTCAACATACATACCATTCAATGTATACATATAAGTAGTGTTTCAAAAATATACTGTTTTCCCAAAAAATTTCAAGGTAAATGGAATTGAGTCTCCTACTTGGTTTCTAACCATTTTAAGTTACAATAATCCACAATATAGTAATAAGGTGCTTAGTCCAAAACTCATATTGTCTTCTAGGCATGACCAAATTGACTTATTGAGTTAGGTCTAGATACTCAGGTCAATTCTCGGTTGTCTTCTGGATAGGAGCAGATTTGACATATTGAGTAAGGCCTTGAGGTCACTCACTGCCCGACAAATATAGCGTCAGCCTGGAAGTGAAATTACTCAGTGCCCGACAGATAGAGTCAGCCTTAAAGTGAATATAATAGTATATACACTATAGCATTAAGAGAAGAGGGTTAGTACCACTTTTAAATTATTAAGGGCATAAACATCACATGCATCATTAAACAATCAAGATTTTACACTAAAAAACTGGGTTCCTCGGAACATGCCTCGGAACCAGGTACTGTGGCTTAGGATCATCCGAACCACTGCCTAAGCTAGTCACAGATTTTGGAACTTGGGTCTGGCTTCGGACCGTCAGAAGATTAGGTCTCGGATCGTCCGAAGGTCCTTCTGAACCGAAAAATAAGAAAAACAGGTCTCGGTGGGTCTGTGTGTCTCGGATCATGCCGAGTAAAGCTCGGATCGTCCGAGATGGGTTCAGTCCTTCCGAACACAGCTCGGAATATCCGGCTGAGAACGACTAGCCTCGGATGCTTCGGGACTTCGAATCGAAGCTCGGAACGTCCGAAGGGTTACATTCGGATCGTCCGAAGCGGTTACCCTCGGACCGTCTGAAGCACAACTCTTTGATCGTCCGAGAGTCATCTTTCTCCTCTGTCTGCAATAGCAGACAGTAACAGGCAGTGACACATGAAATATGAATCTAGAAACAGTGGGTTTTCTGGATTCGATTTTCACATCCAACCTGTCAGATGGACTCCTCAAAAAGTCCTCTTTCCATAGGGAGTAGTTTGGAGCTTTAAAACTTAATGGGCCACCTGATTTTAACACTAAAAACACACTGGTACAAGAAATCTCACATTTTTCCTTAAACTTCAAAACCATTTTACTCACTCAAAACTTGGCCAAATTTGGTTTTTCTTGATTCTAAACCGACTGAAATTCAAAGAATAACACAGTGGTTACCTTCACTCGAGTTCCTGGGTTGAAAAATCCAACTTTGAAAAATTCCTCCTCTAAGCTTACGGTAAGAAAATGTTTAAAAAAACAGAGGCTAAGGGAGAGATCGGCTGGGAAAATTCAGAGCAATTGAGAGGGAGAGAGATAGAAATTTGAGGGAGTTTAATCTAGCTGAGGAGGGGTGGTCTTATAGAGATCACTAATCAATGAAGGGTGGTTAGCCAGAGGCTGCATGCCATTGCTGCCTACGTCCCCAACAGTAACGGTACTGTTTGGGTGACTGGTTGCAAATTAGTCCCTCCACTTTCTGGTTTTGCAAAAAGGCCTCTAATTTTGATAAAATCCGATTTTCAACTTAAAACATGATTTTAAAAGCTCAAAAATTTTAATCCAACCTGACAGATAAGTTGGGTTTTAAAAGCTCTAATTACCATAAAAATTTGAAGATTTAAAATTTACTAAAAACCATAGATTTAAATAAAAATCACAATTTAACACTATTTACTTAATTTAACTTGTATTAAATAAAACGATTTAAAATCCTCATTTTTGGGGTTTGAAGAATAAACTAGACCATACTAAAATGGTCTAACATACTATACTTGTTTCAAAGATTTTTCTCATTTTCAAAACCATTTAAAAATATTTATTTCTCCCTTTCGGGGTATTGACGGGCGATTTTAAATACCATTTTTTAAAAATAAAATTATTTTAAAATCAGAAATAGAAATCCTTGATTAAGGAGAATAATATCATCCAATAATAATCACATAATAACACAATAAATAAAATAATAATAATAAGCGGTAAATTACCATTTTACCCCTCCAGCTGGACGAGCTGGATCACTGAGCTTTCGAGCTAAGATTGGATCACACTTGGGCTTTTCATGAAGCCCTAACCGAAATCTTCGAGATTAACCGGTCTAAGCAATAATTTATTAAGCTAAACTACGCCTAATTTAGGTCAGGGTATTACAAAATTTGTCAAGTCGTTAGCTGATCGCCTAATTTGGACAAAGGAGACGCCCATCCCACTTGCCAAGTATCTCACCTCCCTAACCACATTGGTCAATCTCCAAGGTGGGCGTTTCACTCCTGAAGCCCATGTAAAAGCATTAGCTGAATCCCCTTCAATAATCAAATTACCTTGGCCATAGACCTTCCAAATAACAAGAGCTCTCCTGATGCTGAGAATTTCTGCTTCATTTACATCCTTCACTCCAACTGACTCATTGAACATAAAAGATGTTTAGACCAAATGATTTCTAAGCATTTCGCCAATCCCTGCCGGACCAGGATTCCCACTACAAGGTCCATCAATGTTAAATTTCCAAGTGCCCAATTGAGGAGGGTTCCATGTCTCCTTCATCTTTACTTTCTTGCACTGACCTTTCAAACAGCCCTCCCATGACAGCATGAGATTGTTCATTTTAAGGCCCTTAAAATTGGGGTCCGCTAGGAGCCATGCAAACCATCTCCATTTAGATTTTTGAAAAAGATCATTTTCCGATGAAAATATACATTCAAAAAGTCTTGCATTCCTTTCTTTCGAGATAGACCATAGGATCACTGACGGTAGCAATTGCCGAGCACATTTCAACCTACGTTTTAGCCTTGACAGATTCCAAGCATCCAACAATTGAACACACGAATTGGCAAAAACCCAAGGAATACCCAGAAAGTTAATGAAATGTATACGCTAGTTTCGCCAATTGAAAATTTTGAATTTTTTTAAGAACTCCAATACCTCCACCTCTCTTTGAATATGAAAGCATTGTTAAGTAAAATTTTGGATCGCAACCCCCAGAATCCATTTCAAAAGTTGTCAATGTCGCATGTACTAATTAGTGGCACCCTTAAAGTTGTCGACATCATATGAGTTGATTGATGATATTACTGGAATGACACTAGAGAAATCGTTGTATGTCAAAGAAGTGGGTTTTTCTTCCCAAACAACATTAAAATTATTTGAATTATTTTTATAAGTTATTAAAAAATTGTAAGATTTTTTTGAGATATAGTGAAAATAACCACTGAGACTTTTTAAATATCAATAAAGTATTCATTTTTGTGACGAATTTAAAGTTCCTTCATCTTAAGCATCTTAATCTTAATGTATGTCATAGTTTATAATGATTTATGTCACTTTCTTTGAAGGAAATAAATAAGTCCTTTAGCATTTTTACGATGTAAAATTTATATGGATTTTTTAATATCGACTATAGAAAAAATAATTCTTTTCTTACTTTTAAAATTAGTTTTTTAGTGATAGTATATCTTTGTTTGCTATTACTTGCTGGGATATGTTTTCAGAAAATTGTTGAATTCAATTTTCATAAAGTTATTTTATTTTTTTTAATTTTGCTAATGGAAAAATCACAAATAATATACAAGGAGCAACATTTAAAATATAGGCAACCCTTTTATTTGAATAAATAATATTCTGTAGTTTTGTTACATTATTTTATATATTTTATTTGGATTTAGTTTTATTAGAGCTACATCTAATATTATTTGGCTTTAATAAATTTGCAAACATGAAAAAATTATATTCTTTTATCTCAATTGTAAAAATATGCACTATTGAGTCAAATTATATCTTTTATCTCAATTGTAAAAATATGCACTAATGAATCAAATTATATCTTTTATCTCAATTAAAAGCACTACTTAATGAAGATTTAAATGTCCCAAAAAAAAATTATTGGTCAAATAAATACTTTTATCTTATCAAAAAATAAATGGGCCAATATAGTTGAGTGATATGTACAAGACCTTATAATTGGTCCTAGTATGAAATGTTATTACTAGATACCGATATGTGTAAAAGATCTTTTTAGAGAAATTCAAGTTTTTTCTATGAATGTCAATATTTGTGCTCAAACTGAACTCAACTGTGCAGAAGAAACCCCATGAGGAGTGGCCCTCTACAAGTCTTGCTTCCAAACCAGTTAGGATAACCCATTGGGGTTGTAAAAAATGATATAGAATATTTAAAATAACAATGGCCAGATGTATTTATTTTCATAAGCAAACAAAATATAGAAAAAATCATCTAACAAACAGTTACATTTGATGAGTTGTGACAATCCATCTGATGTGATTTTAATTTAACTCGCAAGCGTACGAACCAGTTTATAATATAAAGTATGAGTGCGAGGTCGTACCCATGGGAAACCGACAAAATATATGTATGAAATAGAAAATGGTACTATTAAAATAATGTGATTTAAGAAAATAAGTTTCTAAACATATAGTTATAATCTTAATTTAGAATAATAATTAATTTATTATCTAGTTTTGGTAGTTAACATTAAATTTTGATTAAAATAATGGAGTAAATTTAAATAACCTAAATTTAATTTAAAATGTAGATTTAAGAGACAAATAAAATGTTTCTAACCTAGTTAAATTGTTTTGTTGATTTTTAAGAAAGAATAAAATAAATCAATGACAAATAAATTATTTACATATTTTACAATGGGAATCGGGTCAACTATCGAAGGCGGCATGTTATCCTATTTAAAATATAAATTCATGGCCTAGACTATGAAATATTCTAGAGTTATAAAATATAATTCAAATTTATTTCTTATTAAAATTCTAATTAGAATATTTATGTCATTTATTAAATTAGACTTTTTTCAATTCAAGCCTTAGGCTTGAGCGGGGTTTAAACTTGTGTTTCCCAAATCTAACACAACTGTTCTTGATAAAAACCTTAAACTGGAAAAACGGTTAAGTCCCACTGATCCTAATAGGGGTTTTACTTTCCTTGAAAAAATTCTAAAAATAATTTCTTTCATAATGTTCATAAAAAGAATTAAAAATAAAATACAAACTATCACTATTAAATATTTTAATAACTGGGAACACCATAAATCTAAACAACCGCCATGAATTTTTATTTAAAAATTTGGAAATGAAATACAATCCTTTGGACTTTACATTAAAAAAAAAAAAAAACTTACAAGAAATTAAATATTTTTTTCCTCTGTCTTTTGATCGTCCAACTTCAGTCCTTTCGACGTCTTGCCCGGTTCAACCTTCAATGGTCTCAGACACTTAAATTTATAGAAAAGAAGGGATCAAATAAGAGACCCTTCAAATTTGATCGGGATAAGACCCATTTCAAAATCAAATTCAAATTCAGCCGTGTAAGCCTCTCTTTTATCCCTATCTTTCTCCATCGGCTAACTCTTTATCCCCTTAGTTTTAAACCTCTCTGCATCGGTTACTCTTTAGCTATATCCAGCAGATAACTTATCTTTTCTTCAAAATAGCTTTTTGCCTTATCTTTCTCTGCTACCAGGTCTCTATTCGGCTACCTTCTTCCTTCCCAACTGCTACACGACAGCTCTCTTCTCATCCAAATCTTATCTTCTTGGCAACCCACCTTCTTCTTATCTTATCTTCCTTGCTCTATCCGGTTTCGTCACTGCCTTATCTCCCTTATCTCTGCATTCTATCTTATTCTTCAATCTCTTCTGATTACTGATTCAGTCATTGCCTTATCTCTTCATCGGCTGTTTGAGTTTCAAAAACCGTGGAAACTCGGCCCTCCTCTCTGATCTTCCTTTCTCTGCTGTCTATCAATTTCAAACTCTGGATCTGTCTCTGCTTTCTCCATCTGTTTGCCTCGACTGTAATCGGTTCAGCTACGGCCTTCTCTGCTTGCTGCCTGTGGGAACCTTGCTGCTGCCACCTCTGTTCTCAGCTGGCTGCTGTTTGATCGTTGCTGCTGCTCTGCTGCTCTCTGTTTCTCCTCTCCTTCCTGCTTTCAATCTCTTTCTCTGTTTGAAAGGAAAGAGCTGTCCTTCTCAGCTGGCTGCTGTTTGCAACATAGATTGCCAGGCTGGTCATTCGGCTCTCTGTTTTGCCTCTGCTCGGACTGCTGCTGTGCTGGCTGCCTTTCTCAACTGGCTGCTATTTTTGGATACGGTGCTAGCTGCTGTGCGATGCTTCCTCTTCAACTGGCTTCTCTTCTTTCTCTTCTCAGTAGCTGCCCGCTTCAGCACTTGAGATTTCAGATGTTGTAGGTCGCCGCTGCCGCTGCTCTTCCTTCTTCACTGGCAACACCCAAATTCCCTTTTCATTGACTTCAATACATGATTTATGGAAAATGCTTGAGACATACAAGTTCTGACCATGAGCCGAATCCACCATCTCAGTAAGATCCCCTTCACCTGTGAAGGGTAGTACCAGTCCTAACTCCTAAAAAAACTGTAGAAGCTTCAAGCCCAAATGAGATCTTAAACCGTTAGCTTCTGCACTTGTCGATTTCAACTTCTTGGAGTGGGAGATGGCGATCAATGAACCTGGGTTCAGAACCCATCTTCTCTACCAGATTTTGCAGTCCTTTCTTCTTGTCAGACAAAAAAGAAATACATGGCCTCTTTATCTTTATTTTGTTTGGAAAGAAGTGCAAGGACCTTGAAACCATCAAAAGTGCTGAGGTCATGAAAGGCACTTGAACCCAGTTTCCATCAATAAGATAGAAATCATAGTCTTTGGTCTGTGATGAATCAAACTCATCATTTCAAGCTCTTTTGAAATACAACACATTTTCAAGAATGAACCTTGTTGAACCATCAATAGATCCAGATGGAAGAAGTTCCTTGATAAGGACACTGGTTTCTTTCTCAACCCAATAGTTCACTTCACTAGCCACTTGAACAGCCGTCGTTTCTAGTTGGAATTCTTTGGCATGATGGATCGGGTTTTAAAATTGTGACTGAGTTCAAGTTGTAACAGTCGAGTAGGATAAGAATCACATGCATATCTTGTATTTTCTCAAAACATACTGTAAAACTAAAAATAACATTAAACATATCTAATATTTACAAAATAAAGACTAATTAATCTAATATTAAAGGGTAAAATTGTAGTTTTACAGTATTCATCACCATCTATATTTAAAAAAGGAAGTAACAATCAATTAATTAAGTAACTGTATTCATTTTTTTTTAAATGAAGGTTCGAGTTTATTTCATCCAAGAGGTGTTATAGAAAACCCTTAAAAAAAACATAAAGGAGCAAAGCCCTGGCCAGGCAACGAAGACAAAACCAAGTCCAATGAAAGCATCTTCTCTGTTGTGTGTTCCTGGGCATTCGCCGAAAGTTGCAGAGAGACCAGAGCAAGAACGACTACAAATTTGGGTTCCAAAACCAGAGAGAAGGGTCGAGTTCCCATGTTGCTTCAAACAGCAATGAGAAGGGTGCATGACAATCCAAAAGGGGGTTGCATAGCAAAAATCCCACAAGGTCAAGTCAGCAAAGGGGTTTTCCACCCAAAACAAAGAAAACTAGGACAAAGAAGGCAAACACTGTAGATCGGTGCAAAGCCAGCAAGATAGAAAAGGAATCGCAAAAGGTTGCCAGACTTGCAGCCCTAAACGGGGGGCAGCCATCATCCCAAATCCATCACTGTACACACAGTAGAGTGTCTGTAGCAAAGGGAAAGACAGAACAACAAGTGCAGTTTCTAGGAAGAACCCCAATCATTAGAGGAAACCTAGTGCAAGAGAGCAGATCTGCAGATCGCGAAGCTCTATTTCAGTTGAGGGCGAGCATCCAAGGGGCAAGCTCAGATGAGTGGAACAGTTGACAAGAAGGTCCAATTCCAGATTTGATATTGAGTGATTCCAAACAGCAAATTGTCACATATTGTAACATCCCGACCCGGAAGTGGGCCCGGAATGCCACTGATTTTTTTTTTTTTTGGCTAAACTCAAGAGGTCTAATTGGGCTAGATCAAAGGTTAGGCCCAAAAGAGAAGCCACACATGATTTCAACATGTGGACTCAAACATATACCATAAGCCTACCCAAAAACATAATCACAACACATAATTCCATAAATGAAAATATTAATCAAACAAATACGGAGTAGCTACAATCACATAGTGTTTATTACATAACATTCCAATACATAAAAGTACCACATACGATACTTTACAGAAATCATGGTTCCAAAGAACCAACATCAACAAATTCCCTTAAAAGGGAGAAACCAAAACTACGGCAAAGCTTATCCTTCCTAAGCTTGATACGAAGGCTTCTCCTCCTCGGGCACATCTCCTGAAAGGTGAGTGGTGTGAGCTAACTAGCCCAGTGAAAGAAAAATAATAATGCACTCTAATGATCATCAGGTTAGTCAAATAATCAACATTTTTGAAATAACATTTCAAAGCTTGCCAAAATCTCATTATCCGTCCACAACTGCCACCATCCACTGTAACCCCTAGATACTATACTGACACCAAATGCATTAAGTCCCGACATGGTCAAAATACTCCTTCCAAGTACATCTCCGGTTTTCACCTAAAACCAGTACTGACACACCTTGTCAGTCACTATCGACTCACCTGGTCCAGTAGATATAACCGACACACTCAGCTCGGCGATGATTCAATAGTAAAGGGTACGTGGAAGCAGTATCAACATCATCACATCTCATAAGTATATCACATATGATCAACATCATAAATATTCACAAACACTTTTTACAATGGTGCCTCATGTTTAGGCATATGAGTGAGTTCATCAACACTGATTCTTGAAACCACTTATTGCTCAAAATCCAATCTTTTTAACTTGATTTACCCCTACTGCAATGTTAAGTCTCCTCACCGTAAATGTGTGGTATCGAAGTCTCTGCCAACATACAAACAGATATACAATCAATAATCAGTCATAATACATAGTATACAAAACAATACATACTTGTATTATTTCAAATATATCTTGTTTTTTCCAAAAATCTCTAGGGGAAATGGAATTGAGTCTTCTATTTGGTTTCTAACCATTTTAATTTACAATAATCATCATATAATAAATAGGTGCTCATGCCACTTCTCATATTGTCTTTTGGGCATGACCAGATTGACGTATTGAGTTAGGCCTAGATGTATAAGGTGCTCAGGCTACTACTCTTATAGCGAGTTAGGCCTAGAGGTCACTCAGTGCCTGAACCCTTCTTTTCTACCGAGCGGCGAAGTAAATCGTACAGCTACAAATAGCTACCGGGCTGAGGCAGCCACAGATAGAGAGTATTGGCCTGGAAGTGAATACAGTAAGTAGTACACTATAGTAGTATGAGAAAAAAGAGGGTTAGTACAATTATATTTATCAAAGGGGTATAAACATCACATGAAAACCTAGGATCTAACACATGCATCTCAACTTAAATCAAGATTTAACATTAAAAAACTGGGTTCCTCAGAACATGCCTCGGAACCAGGTACTGTGGCTTCGGACCTTCCGAGCCACTGCCTAAACTGGTCTACAGAACCTCGGAACACGGTTTGGATCTTCAGAACATCCGAGGGTTAAGTCTCGAAACTTCCGAAGGTGCTTCCGAACTGAAAAAAATAGAAAACAGGGTCTCGGTGGGTCTTGGTGTATCTCGGAACATGCCGAGAGAAACTCGGAACTTCCGAGAAGTTCGGTCCTTCCTAACAGACTCGGAACATCCCGTCAGCAGAGGTGGGAAACAGTTAGCCTCTAGACACTTCGGAACCCTGCTCCAAAGTTCGGAACTTCCGAAGTGTCGTTCCAAAGCCCAACTTTCGGACCTTCCGAGGGTCGTATTCCTCCTCTGTTTGCAACAACAGATAGTAACGGCGCCGGGAGAGTGAAATACGAATCTAGAAACAGTGGGTTTTCTGGGTTCATTTTCCACATCCACCTGGTCAAATGGACTCCTCTATGAGTCCTCTTGACATAGAGAATAAATTAAAACTCCCAAACTGGTTTTACACATTTGATTATAACATGAAGCCCACTGAAACACAAGAAATCCAAGGTTTTCCTTAAACTTTAAATTTATTTTTCTTACTCAAAACCCAGTCAATTTTGCTTATTCTTGATTTTAAACTTGTTAAAATTTTAAAAGGAACACAATGTGTACCTTCCCTTGAGCTTTAAGTTTGAAAATCTGATCTTTGGAAAATCTCCCACTTTAAGCTATAGTACGAATTTTGAAAACAGAGAGGGATGACAACTGCTTGATTTCATTGAGGCAGATGAAGTTTAACCGAGGAGGGTGAAACCAGCTAGGAGAAGGGTGAGTTTTATAAGCTCATCAGATGGCTGGGTAAAGGCGAGCTCACCGGCAGCCCACGGGCATGCATGGGAGCTGCTGGACACGTACCAGCGTCAATAGTAAATTTGCACAGTAAAAATAAATTGTAGATAAGTCCCTCTGCAGATTTTGCAAATAAGTCCAGTTTTGGCTAAAATCGATTTTTAACTAAAAACATGATTTAAAAGTTTAAATAATTTAATCCGACTTTACAGAAATGTTAGGTTTATTAAACTCTATTTGTCATAAAATTTTGGACGTTTGAAATTCATCAAAATCAAAGATTTAGACAAAATCCATAATTTGACATTATTTACTTAATTTAACTTGTATTAAATAAAAGGGTTTGAAACCTTTATTTTCCAAATTTGGAGAAATAAACTAAACAATCATTTCAAAATCTAACATCGCATGATTTCCTAAAAATTTTCTTATTTCTGAAATTATCTAAAAATAATTATTTCCCTCTTTCGGGCTCTTTTCGGGTGGTTTTAAATAACATTTTCTAAAAATAAAATAATACCAAAATTTTAAATTAAAATCCTTTATTAAGGAAAGCAATATCATCTATCAATAATTAGATAATCACATACATAGAGGAAATAATAATTATAAATGGTAAATTACCATTTTGCCCTTCCAACTAGACGAGCTGGATCATAGAGCTTTCGAACTCTGACTGGGCCACATCTGGGCTTTTCGCAAAGCCGCTACCGTAATCTTCAAGATTAACCGGTCTAAGTATGGTTTATCATACTGATCAAGCTTAAATCGGGTTTGGGTGTTACACATATCACCAAAAAAAAGGTAGCCACCGCCAGAATCCCATCTGATTGCAGTACACCATGCAGGCTGTTTCTAAGAGAGACAACAAACAAGAGCAACATTATAAAGTTTCAAGGAGTACCCATAGAAATAGAGGGCAGAACAGCCAGTGTTCAAGTTTGTGCAGATCCCTTTGAGATCTACCAAAAACAGATCAGTGTTCAGGTTCAGAGAATGGTTATGGAGTAAGAGATGCACGCAACAGTGTGCATAGAGTTGTTCTCCTCCATCATTGTGTGCAGATCCAGTCGCTCAAAGGGACAACCAGTCCCAGGCAGCAACGACTGGGAAACAGGTGCAGGGACCATCGTAGATTCAGATTTGGTTTCTTTTTCAGAGGCAACACAAGAACGGTAGCCAAGATCAAATCTGGGGCATTGAAGCGGCCAACAAAATAAGAAAGGGTGTACAGATCTTGAGAAAATAAGGCCAGCAAAGCGTGCGCAGTAAGAAGCCATCGGAGAACTGTCGAAGAGGGTTTCTAGAGAGAACAACCACGGGTCTCCATTGGAAGTATGTACAATTAGGCAAATCTTAGACCAAACTAGTCAAGCTTCGGCGAATAGCAGCAAGCTGCATCAAGCGACAGACAAAGGGCATGACAACCCAGTTTCTGTCTCTCAAATCTAGAGCAACAAGCTTGAGTTGGGGTCTATTCCCCAATCTGCAGATCTGCATTGGCACAATGGGAGCACTGCGGATTTGATATCTTGCAGTCAGCAGAAGGGTTTCAGCTAGGTGCACGCCTAAGTAGATCTACTCCAGACAGAGAGTAGGCTAAGGCATTTGAATAGTCGCATATCTCGGCAGAGTAGAGGGCAGGAGAGCAGATCTCTTCCAGATATGATCATAGAGGGGACAGTCGGCTAGACCCATGTGTGTAGCCTAGGCGCAGGAACCTAGAACAAAAAATAGTTGCAAGCAGAAAAAGAAGGAGGCAGCAGGCTTCCAGATTTGCAGCAAGGAACGGGAACAGCCAAAGTCCCAGACGTTCAGAGGGTGCAAACCCAAGCACAAACGTTCTCAATTGGAGAACAAAAAGCAACCATCGTTCTCAGAGAAGCTAGCAGATTGGCGAAAACAAGCCAGCAGTCAATCCCAGCGCGTCCAGATCTCTCTCTGTTAGTGTCGGTCAACGTAGCAAAAACTGGGGCAGAAACACAGTGGAGCAGCAACACAGTGGGTTTGTTAATGAGGAGGTTGACGTTGGAGCACGCAGGTTAGAGGTGAAAGCCGTTTCAGAGATGTTATTCCCAGCAGTGCACAAACAGTATTGGGTGCATGCAGTGCACGATTAGAAACAACTGTAGAGATCCCTTCAATCCAGACTTTAAGATTGGACAAAAATCGATGGTCAAAATGAGACCAGTTCGTCAGGAGGTGAGGAGCAAAGAGAGAGGCTCAACAGGAGCCTAGCAGTTTGGCATAGGGAAGAACATAGAGAGCCATCAAGCCACCTCAAAGACTTGGATGGGAGGAAGAGCAAACACACTTCGCTCTTATCACCAGTAGTGGTGAGATGGGTGCCAGGATTGATGCAGATGCAGCAGACATGCAGACCGAGCCAGTTACTCCAGAAGTTCAGGCGTCGCTTGGACTTACGCAATCTCTCCTCTTACTAGGGATTGAAGGTGCACCTTTAAGCTGCAGGTTTGGTGGGAATGAGCTCTCACCAAGTGGAGGTGTTACAAACACAGTACAACATTCTCCAAAGGGTCGAACATTTTTCGCCAAGGTGGAGTTTGTTGGGTTTATGGCGCAAAGTCCTATTGGGCTTGGACTGTCTGTTGGGCTTATGCCCACTGAGCTTAGTCTGTGTTAAGGAACAAGTATATAATGTCTCTTTTCCTTAGGGTTTTCTTTAGCTTTGAATGGAGAGAAAGAGAGACGGAGAGGAAGGGATAGGTAGGGTTAATTTGTAATCCTTGTAACAAGTTTAGATCTTCATTTAGTGAAATCATCATGCTCCGTGGACGTAGGCGGTATTGCCGAAACGCGTAAAATCTTGATGTTCTCTTATGTGGTGTATTTGATCTTGTGTGATTTTGCATGTTTCATTTTATGACAATTTCATTATTCTCATTTCACGAAAAGTGAATAACAAACACCAATATTCTTTAAATTGATGCTCTTTCCAGCAAATGGTTCTGAAATTCAAGTAAATGTATGTTAGGTATTATTTTATCATTGCAGTTGTTTTTCATCTATGCAAATTATTAGTTATTTTTAAAGTTATACTTACTCTATTAGAAATTATATTCTCATGTAAATTTACAAGTTATGTTTGGATGGAGAGAAGTGAGAAGGCTTCTAATGAAGAAAGTCCAATCTTGTTAGCAAAAGAAAGTAGGCCAATAGATGGGAAAGTTCTCCTCGCACGAAAGATGGCGTTTACACCTCTTATTTGAGAATGTCATCTTCTCATAGTAGAGAAAATGGTCACAACTACAACTTGTCATTTGGGTTGCACTTGATTGTGTATTTTTTAAGTAAAATAAAAATCTAAATAGTGGGAAATTCATAATGTAATATTACTGGATCAAACTCAATACAAAATGTAAATTTTAGCCACTTGGTCATTGTAATTGAAGTTATGAAGCATCATTGTTTCTTTCTAAAGAGGTCCGGTGATTTTGGTCTCTAAAACAAAATGTCTTGAATGTTTCTTTTAAACTCGAATTGGGTCCACATATAGGGACAAAACTAAACTTTAACCCCATCATATTTTCTTTAAAAAATATTATATAAAAATGAAAAAACCAATATATAGCTCATTTGTTACTTTATCAAGTCCTTCATTTAGTACCATCCAAAGGAAGAAATATCAAAGAGAGCTTCAGAGAACTTATTTTCTTATCCCAAGGGAGTCACATACTATAAATTATCTTCATTCAAACATAGTCACAATCTATTAAATATCTATTAAAATTCTTTCACTTCTGTTTATACCTCCTATATTTCTCCTTTTCATTAATATCTGAACTCATTTATATTACATTTGTTCAGACTAAGTTTATTCATATTTTTATTTTTAAAGTTTTTAACTTAAAAAACTATGCCAATATTTATCAATTCAGATCATTGGCCAACATTCATATACATCCATGTATAGGCTAGTTTCACCAATTGAAATTTTAGAATTTTTTTATTTTTTATTTTTTTAAAGAACTCCAACACTTCCAACTCTTTTTGAATATGAAAGAATTAAGTAAAATTTTTAGATGGCAGCTTCTTAAAATCCATTTCAGAATCATGTCTTTCACTTTCTTATTCATAATATATATAGCAATATTTATTTTGAAATTTATTTAAATTTTAGTTATTTGGTATAAACATCTTATAATATGAGAATCTTTTCTCTCTCTCTCCAAAGACTCCTCCTTGATCTCTCTCAGAGGTCGGAACCAACCATGTTTACGAGTCTTTTTTATTTTCATTTGTATACTGTAGCTCATGCTTTGAATAGGTTTTAAACATTTTCACTCCATTCAAAAGTTGTCAATGTCGCATGAACTAATTGGTAGCACCCTTAAAGTCGTTGACATTGTATGAGTTGATTGATGATATTATTGGAATTACAGTAGAGAATTCAGACTTAATTAGTTATGTATATGCTATATATTTTTACTATTTAAAATCTTTAATGGCATCAGAGATCTTTTCTAATTTTCAGTCTGAACATGCAAATTTCTTTACTCGTATCCACATAATTTCTAAGTGAGTATTATTTATGAGACATTGTTTTCTGAAATATTGTTGAGATTGAATTCAACTTCAGGAGAAAAAGATAGCTCCGTCTTATGAATAAATTCAATAATTTTAACAAGTTTAATACAAAATCATAAAATATTTGGTTAAAATTGAAACATAATTTTCAACTATTAGACATTCAATTTATACTTGTTGGGATATGTTTTATACTACCGAGCAAGTTATAATTTATAAATGATGACGACAAGGATTACTTAAAAAACTGATATGATTATCATTCTATCTTAATAAGAAAGAGAATATTTAAAATAACCATCAACAGATGTGATTTATTTTCATAAGCAAACAAAATATAGAAAAAAATCATCTAAAAAACAACTACATTTGATGAGTTGTGACAATCTATCTATATTTAAAAAAGGAAGTACCAATCAATTAATTAATTAATTGTATTCACTGTTTTTTAATGAAGAGTGAGTTTATTTCATCCAAGAGGTGTTACAGAAAGAAAGCCCTTAAAAATAGAAAAACATAAAGAGGAGCAAAGCCGGGCCAGGCAACAAAGAAAAAACCAAATCCAAAGACAGCAGCCCACACCCCGGGCAAAAGAGCAAAACAGAGCATTAAGAGGCAATCATACAATCAGTAGGTAGGAGAACCCCATAGCTGACATTTAGAGAATTCCTGGCATTGAGAAAGCTAGTGAGGAGTGCAGTAGTTTCTTGCGGAAAAGGATGAAGGATCTCCAAAGAACAGTTTAGGCGCTGAAGAAGACTTGTAACAGAAGTAAGGTGAGTGCAAGTTTCCCAGTTTATAGGCCCCTTTTTCAGAGAAGTGAGGTGGTCTGAGTTTGCTGATCCAAACATGATGCATCTGAACCTGAATTGTGAGAAGGCTTTGCATACAAACTTGAACAACCAGAAGTGCAGATTGCCTTAAATCAGACTTGGGTCACAGATAATTACATTTGAGATCATTGGTGGGGTTGATTGACTGATGAGTCATTAGTGGATTGTGTAACAAATTGAGCCTCATAGGTCATGGTCAAATTGGAAAGGACCATGGTTAAGTGATGGATTGTGTCACTACCACCAGAGGGGCTAGCACTGGCAGCAGTAGCAGCAGCAGCAGCTCTTTTTCCTCTCCCTTGCCACTGGCTTCGACCATTCTCTCCACGACCCATCTGCTGCTCCATCTTTTCCATCCTCTGCTTGAACTGCTCCATCTCTTGCAGCAAGTTTTTTATCCTCTCCATGAGCTTCAACATCTGAGGCCTCTGCTGGGGCACTGTATTCACCTGCACATTCCAGATGCCATCCCATTAGACAAACATTTTAACCTGCATAATCTGTCAGCCACACATTTAATTTTTAAAAGGATTTGTGAACATTTCATCCTGATGCTTTAGAAATCATGATAGACATTTCCATATTTGTTATCACTAAAACATTTCCTTGAAGTGATTTTACTATAGTACACGGAGCCAAACATATGCCTGAGATGGATATGCAATTTATAGTACTGTCAAATCTGTCTCCATTGCTGGACAACAAAAATTGAAATTATACATATTTTATATATCCTGAAACTACATTAACACAGAGATGTTGTAACATGTTATAATTACCCAAAACTAAACCATAGACTATTTTAGAAGTTCATCATATTCTCTAAAACAAGCATCAAGGAAAAAAAAAATTGGCATTAGGAGTAATACCTTTTGAGTGAGGCCATTTTTTAAAGCATTCCTTGGAGCAATAACCCTGCATATGCCAAGAAACTCAATCAACACTAAAACACCATCAAATAGACAATAGGATCAGAGCAGATGAGGCCACCAACATGTTCTAAATATTAGACAGTATTCCATCACCATGTATCACAATATACCATCATATTTACCACCATTTACTACAGCTCAGTGACTTGTGCCATTATCAATTACCCAGTGCCTCATATAGTGACTCACATTTCCCCTTATATGACTCCAAATATATTCACTAACTTGAAGCACAGAGTCAAAGTCACCAGTCAGCATTGACATTTGTGCATGTGATTTACTTGTAAAATCATAAATGGTCTCTTAAAACAACTGATATGCATCATAGTAATTTATACTGATCATTCACCAAGGAAATGCGATTACCTTGGCTTGTTCCAGTTGACAACCCTGTTGCGACTAAGGGAGCCATTATGGCTAGGAGCAACTGAAGCCTTCCAGGCATCTTCTGTCGCTAATGGAAACTGGTTCCCTTGAAAATTTGACCTTCTCTTAGCAAGCACACCCTGCATACAGAATATGAATATAAACAAGAAGAATTAGCAAAAGTGAAAAGAACAAATCAATATGGGTTATTCCTTGACTGAAGTAATGAGGCAAAAAACTAAAATAACCATTCAACAAATTTACCTGTCTAAGAGTTGACGTGCAATCCAAATATTTCTGCACCTTGGATGAGTTCCCTTGAGAGGCATTACCAAGTGGGAATCCCTCGCTTTTATTCTACAAGGTCCAAAACATATAAATCAAAGCTAGTTAAAAGGAACTATTCTTCAATAAAATAAAGACATGCCCAAAGCATTACGTTACACTCTTCAAGAAGATAACAATGCTTACCGAAGCCCTTGGTTTTCTAGCTTTAAAAGAAGAAGATTTCCTGGACATCTTGATAATATCATCTGAAATGTCAAAGGGCACCCATTTAAAACAAAACTCTAAGAAGAACTACAAAATAATACAGAAATTTGAGAATTCGAATTCAAAATAACAAATAAAAATAATACAGTTTTTTAAGATAAAACCCAGATAAATATCATACCTAGGGACATATTCATTTTCTTCTCGGCCAGGGCAATTGCTTCGCTTGTCATTGCAGGCATCGTTGCCGTCTGCAACAAGACAATCAATAACAACAGAGTAAGAAACATAATAAAATAGCTAAACCAAAAGAAAAACAAATAATTAGGCAGGTAAATTCACAACGCAAAGAATTGTAGGCATTCAATTGGAATCTTCTTGAATAGGGCCATTAGGGCATTGTTGAAAATTCTTAAAGATTCCCCAATTCAAAGTGGAAACCACTTTCGGGTGTCAATAAACGCAAAAATCAAATCAAATTCATTGGAGTAGCACCCATCAAATAATCTAGGGTTTCCAAAGAAAACAAACAAAAAATTCTCAAAGAAAGGACGATTGAAGTACAAGATTTAATTTGGAGAGACAAGGAACAAAAGAAAAACTCACCGATTTTGGTTCGATTGAAAGCAGAACAATCTAGGGTTTCACCGATCACCAAAAGGAAAACAATCTAGGGTTTCAGCGAGCGATCGTGACCTAGAGATGACGAAGAAGGTTTCCGCCCTTCACAAGTGTTTTTCGTTTTTCCGTCTGCTTCAGGCTGGTGATTTATAAAGCCAGAGAGATGAAAAAACTGGAAACAGCGGTGTATAGTTCATTACCGACTTGATTTTTCATACACGTGTCTGGATTGTAGGTTTACATTACAATGTTGTGAATATAAAAATTTTAATTTTAAAATAAATAGATTTAAATACAATTTAAAATAATAAGAAATAATTTAAAATGTTAACAGAGACATCGATATTTTTACAAAATGAGACAATTAATTTATTTTTCTTCACTTATTATTATATAACTATTAAAAAAATATTAATATCACACAAATACTATACAAACTATATTAATCATATTAAGACATCTTCATTTAATTCCATAAACACTTAATATCATTTCATTAAATTCTTCCAAAAAAAGTAAAATAAAAGTTATCTAAAAGAAAAACATATAAAAACCTTAATTTCATGAAATTACTAAAAAAAGGAAAATTACACAAATGTCATACAAACTTTCATCACATTAAAGTGTTTTCACTCATATCATTTCATTAAATGTTTTGCATAAAAACCTCAAAATCATAATAATCTCTTAGAGCACAAATTTTTTTGGGCAAATACCATTAAAAGTTGGTATTTCTCAAAATAGTCGGTTTTCAAGACACGTGTCGAGTTCTCAATGAATCGTAGGTTTACATTAAAAGTTAAATTCAACATTAACAACTAAGTACTACGAAAGGCTATGAATATGAAAATTTTAATTTTAAAATAAATTGATTTTAATACAATTTTAAATAACAAGAAATAATTTAAAATTTTAAGAGAGACATTGATATTTATATTAAATGAGACAATGAATTTATTTTTATTAACTTATTATTATATAATTAGTAAAAAAAATACTAATAGCTCTTATTATAAAAAACACTAAAATATATCATTTTTTTTTATTTTAAGCTTTAATAAAAGGCTTTTACTAAAGAGAGACATCAAATAATATATAAAAGATTTTTTATTTTTATTTTTTACTTTTTTATTATTAAAGATAAAAATAATGACAAAATAAAAACTTCTCACTTTCACAATATTTAGTGCTTTCCCATAACAAAAATAATGATATTCAAATCTATTTTTTGAATAGTAATTAAATTAATATCGAGAAAATAAAATAAAACTTTCAACCCAATTCATCTTATATAAATTACGTCCTAATCATACTCTAAGGTTGAAGAAAGATTTGGACTTTGAAAACATCTTTGCTTGTAACGACCCGTTACGACATTTTTGAGTTTTTGAGAGATCTGTAAATCCCCGAGTTGGTCTTCAGGTGGTTGGTAGCATTTGCTAGAGTGGGCTCACCAGTGAGCCTGGGGTTGCGCCACTTTGAGTTCAGAAACTCGAGCGACATTTCTATAATTTTGATTAATTATTGAATTATCATGCAAAATATTTAGAAAATTCATAGAAAACTTAGAATTGATCGTCCTGGGACATTTCCAGTTTGACAGAGTTCCTCAAACCAGAACCTTAAGTGTGACCTGCCAATGTACATAGTCCAATGCATCGGCCCTGTCCCAGACAATGGGTCATGTGCCTGATGTATCATGGCATGTTCCTCACGATGGGTCGCCAACAGACGATTGTATCGTCCTGAGACCATAGCTTTTTGAGAGACCATTCCAAACCAATATTGAGTAACTTTTTACTTGATAGTTCTATTATCTCAATTCAACTCTTTCTCAAAATATGCATCTATAGTTGTATGCCTTTCCTTTGTAGCTAAAATGAACTCAACCTCATCCTTAATTTTTTTGCAATGAATACACCACCTCTAGCATATTTTTTTCATGTCGTAACAAGTAGTTATTTAAGGTTAGTAGTTCTTAAAAGACCTCTTTTGGAGAAACAATTGATAAAACACAACTCTCATCTCTTCTTTTTTAGAATCTATTGGGCTTGCATGTATTAACTTTTGGCCACATTCATTGTTTTTGGATTTATAAGCCATACATGTACAAGTAGTAAAAACATAATTCTCTCTCTAAATTAAAAAATATTCATTTATCGATATATTAATAAATTAATAATTTATCAATAAATCAATAACCCCGCTAACATAATAATTTCTCTTGATCCCAATAGTATTGTTTTATAGGGGTTTTACTGTAACTAATAAATAAGTATAAAGTAAATTAATAGATAATAGAATATAAATAACATTAAAAATAAAATATAAAATACAATACACATAATAAAAGACATGATTATATTTTCATAAAAAAAATATTCTTATTCCCACAAAAGTAACTATACATACCAAAAAATAATAAATCAACATCTATATTCTGATATCATCCTAAAAAAAACTTTTCATAATTTAAAATTTAAATCCAAATTTAATTTTCATTTAAATTCAATCTTGTCTCAAAATTTGTAATGTGACTATTCGTCTAAAAGTTAAATCTGCCTCCCCTGAGTCAGACTGAGTTATCAATTCCGTAACTTTGTCCGACTGAGTCATGAGTTGTCAATTTGTGTGACTTATCCTGACCTTGTTCGCGTATCAAGACCGTGCATTTGGAAGACATGCAAAGTCATATCAAGTTTGAAGCTCTAGAAGACGCGTCACTTGGAAGGCATCGCACCAAAACAGGAAGAAATTCATGCATGCCAACCAACACAGGTATTTGGACTTAGGAATAACTTAGAACACCTAGACTTTGTTGACGTGGGTGTCTCGAACGACAACTAGGATTTCTATTAAGGAAGTTACTATATAGTGGGACACGGAAGTTGCAAAGAAACAAGGAAAGACTGAATTAGAATATGCTATTCTAGAGACATAAGAGGATCGACTGTATATCTATATATACAGGTTGCTGGCTGGTCGAGAGATATACTCTACTGAGGGCTGCAACAAAGATAGGTACTCAGCGTACTTGTAAGAGTGAAGAGAGGAAAGGGGCAACAAAGAGGGACAACAGAAGGGATGTCTAGAAGTGCTGGCAGCAAAAAGAGGGTTGTCTGGCTGGTTGAATCTTTGAGCAGCAGAGGAAGTTCACCACGTGTAGGCAAAGAGCAAGAAAGAGGAGGACAGCACTATCTGCTAGTTGGAGCAGCAAAGTGCCAAATTGTCTTGCATATTGGCATGTGGTGAAAAGCCAAATTTGATCAGAGTTCTCTCTAATCCCGGGTTTGATTTTGTCTCTTTCAAACAAAGGATTCATTCTTGTATGTGATTTATTTCTCTCTTAATAAAATCTCTTTCACGCTCCGTGGACGTAGGACGGCTGAGGCCGAACCACGTTAATTTGCTTGTGTTGGATTGTGCTTATTTTTTTCATTCGATTATTCTTGTTTATTCCCCTGTAAGCACTAGCAGACTTATTGGGACAAACCTTAGAATCCATAACTTAGAATTTGGTAGAACTAAATTAGATTTCTTAGGTTAATTATGTTTTACCCTGTTGGAGAAGCTTCTGCTCATACCAAATGTGCTCAAGTACTAGTAAAATCTTTATGATTTGATCAAAGAGCTTTCTAAAAAGTCTAAGAACACCCAATTTGGAAATGTATAGCTCAAGTTATGAGCATTTCAATGAAAGGGTGCAAAACAAATCAAAACAGTTTTGTCATATACCCTCCCTTTGAAAGATTATTTGAGGTATCAAATGGACTTTAAATTGGACCAAATTTGGTGAGTAGATATATCTCTCAATGAGCTTTCCAAGAAGCCCAAGATCTCCCAAAATCGAGTTCGAGAACTCAAGTTATGGTCGTTTTAGTGGAGGTATGCAAAATTGCCAAGTTTTCAGTCGGCTGAATCTTAAATTTCAGTCGACTGAAAACTCTGATGGATGGATTTTCAGCCTTCGATGAGATTCAGTCGGCTGAAGCTTGGAATTCAGTCGACTGAATGTGCTTAGATGTTTCAACAGTCATCTCTAGAAATTTCAGTGGACTGAATCTTCAAGTTCAGTCGACTGAAATCGCAACAGGAAGCTTTTAACGGCTCTATTCTTGTGATTTCGACTTCCAACAGTCATATCTTCAAGAGGGCATTAAATGTATGACCTTAAGGCATTCCAAAGGTTGATTCTTGATGAGCAAAACCCTCTCTAATATTCTCCAAGACTCCCAATCATTTCAAGAGCACTAAAAATCCATAGTTAGATTACCAAAGTTCTTGAACTCAATCTCTCACACAGTCAAAGCTCTTATATGCAAATCTTGAGCATATTAGGCTCACTCTTGAGTGTGTATTTGAGAGAACATTTAGAGATAGATTGTTCTCATAGGAAAACCATTTATTTTCCCTTATCATCTTCTCCTAATCTTTGGTTTGGCATTCAACAGAGCATCCACTCATCACTGAGGAGCATAGCAAGGAGAAGGACATTCAAGAGCACGCCGAAGTTACTTCAAGCAACTAGAGCCTAGTGTTCTTGGTATTTCTCAAAAACTATTATTTCCATTATTTATTGAGAAAATTATAAAGGGTTTGTGTAACCCTTATAAAATCTCAAGAGAGGTGTTCTCTTGTGTGTCATCGGTCAGATCTTCATCTGTGAAGAAGATCAAGTGTTGTAAATGTTCGATCTCCACCCATGAAGGAGAAGGTTACTGGAATCCTCAAGTGGTGTACTTGAGGTGTGGATGTAGGCAAGGTTGCCGAACCACATAAAAATCTCCGTGTCAAGATATTTCATCTCTTCTCATCTCCTCTCATTATTGTGCTTGTGTTTATCTTGTATCTTAATTGCACAATTTGGGGATAAATTGGATTAATTTATTAAGGAAAATAAATTAATTGACTTACATTTTAAAGAAATTTAAAATTCCTCCGTAGTCCTATTAACCCCTATAGGACTATTCTAGACATTGGGCTAGATCGATTAACAGTGACCACAACATTTCATTTCATATTTGGTAGTTGCTTAATGGGCTCTATTAAATGGTGAAATTTGAATATCTAAATGATTAGATAAATCACTGTAGAAGTATTAAATTATACAAGAAGAAATGAAATTATTATTATTATTTTTTTTAATAAAATTAAAAATGAAATTGTGATGTCTTGGAATCAGTGCACCTTCCATCCTCCTAAGACAGAATGGAAGATAAGAACTCCAAAAAGTAATTTAAAATAAATTTATAAATTATTCTAATGATGATAACTTTTTATTGTTTTTGTTATTAAATCCATAACTCTATTGCTCTAATTTTCACTCAAGATGACTGGGACATCTCAATATTGTCATGGCTCATGGGTTTTGCCAAAACCAATTCTGACTAATATGCTAGCCAATTTTAAAACCTAATGCTCAAACTTTTTAAGTTCTAAACTCACCTGAGTCTTTCTAAATTTAGATTGACTTGTTCAAGTTAAAATATCAAGTTGGACGAGTTAAATCCAATGTGGGAAGCATTCAACCTCCTCGAACTCAATCTAAGCAGTGATGTTACAACAGTTAAAATGCAAATTGCATTGTAGAGCACCCAATACATTAAACCACTTGACTGTTCTTACTTCTAACTACAAAGTTTAAGATCTACTTAAATATTTTTAATCTTGTGTTAATATTCAAAAGTACAACCAATGGTAAAGAATATTTATTTCAACATATTCTCTTGGTAAATTCAAAGATAGATAATATTTATGAAGGATCAAGATTGGAAAAAAAAAACTGTGAGGGTAAAAATAGTGTCTTTCGAGTACAAGAAAACTCTTTACAAATAATAGTTATACTAATGAATGACAGAATTAAAGACAAAGATAAAGGATGATGACAATATTGCAAAAAAAAAAGGGAAAAATCCATTCTTATTTAGTTAAAGTTATAATTAAAAAAGTTGACATCACATAGATACAAAATCAGTAACTTTGATAATAAGTTTCACCATCCATGGATCATTCATAGGATCATATTCATCTACCGTTAACATTTGCCTAATAAAGAAAATGACTCTCCTTGTAGACGGAATATTCACGGTCGAAATTAGATGACTCAAACTTGAGTAGCTCTCCTGTGTTGATATTGAATGACAATGAATCCCTAAAAAAGAAATGATATTGGTATTTAAACATGAGAACCTCACCACCCACAAATGGCAGTGGATATAAATAACCATGATTAAACCCATTGAAACCCAAATCTGATCAAGAAACCCTGTAAAGACTCATAGAAAACATCTTGGCCCATTGAATACCTCGAGATTTATTGCTCATGATCCATATCTCTATGTCATTATCTGTTGGAATATATTTAGAGTTCTAATATTAATAGAATAATTGTGTGATTAGGAGTCTAAGTTGGGTTTACCTCTAATTAAGAGGTGTATTTGATTTATAATTAGATTAAGAGTTTGAGTTTGATTGTGATAGCCCTAGGGTCGGCTAGATGCTATAAATACATGTAATAGCTTATGTTAGCCACAAGGTTTCAACCCAGGGATATATGGGTATTTTGATGACCACAAACCATTAAAGTGTGACATTTAACATTTCAAATGATATTACTCTATGAGACAGGTATCACATTTACAAAAAGACATAGTCAAAGAAGAAAGAAGGGCAAGATCATTGAAGATCAATTTTAATACAATCATGATCATCATGGAAGAGATCGGATGGCTTATCAATCTTTGAAGATCAAATGGCAAATGATACAAGTACTGAAGATTGAAGATCAAGTTTGTGTTCTTAAGTATTGGTCATGAGTGTTAGGAACAAAATGTAAAGTTACTCAATTGTGTTTGAACACCATGGCCCAAGCCACCCTGTAGTGGACCCTAGGATACCCAGTTTTATCTTATGCATACAAATGGAATCCTAGGATAAGACCTAGTTCCCAAGACCTATCAAATGTATTTGAAAATGACCAAAATAAAGTCAAAATTACACAAATTATCATTAAGGTCATTTCAGTCTACTGAACTAGAGATTTCAGTCGACTGAAACAATGGATTAAGTGGGGATGGATTTTCAATCGACTGAATCCATATTTCAGCCGACTGAGATGCTGGATTTTCATTGAATGAGATTTCAGTAGACTGAAACTTCAGATTCAGCCGGCTGAATTATTCACAGATAAACTGTTTGAGTTTCGGGGAATTTTCAGTCGACTGAATCTTCATTTCAGTCGACTGAATCATGAAACGGTAATATTTTTTGAACATTAACTGCTCTCTCCAATGGCCCCTTGTTTCATTTAATGCTTAGCAACGGTCTTAACCAATGAAAAACTTATAAAACCAAGCATCAATGGGCATAAGAAGTGTTGACTCATTTGAAATCAAGGGGAATCCATTGAAATCAAATCCCAAGCATACTCTAGCTCAAAATCCATATCTTGCAATCTTACCTTGAGCCATTTCAGTTCAACACTTTGAGTAACTCTTAGTAAACTAGATTTGTAAACATTTGAGAGTTATTCCTAAGCTTTATATTGTAATCTTCTACATTTCCTTGAGAGATAAAGTTTGTGAAGGGTTGGTGTAACCCTTGTGAAGGAGAAGGGTGTCTTCACCTTCAAATCAGAGAGTGTTCTCTACAAGCATTATAATAGGTTTCTTCTCCACCCTTGAATGAAAAGTTTAGTGCATTCAATCCTCAACTGGTGTACTTGAGGCGAGGACGTAGGCAAGAACGCCGAACCTCGTAAAAATATCGGGTTCAATCTCTCCATCTCTTCTCATCTCCTATTTTATATTCTGGCATTTATTTATTACTTGTTTGCATCTTATCTTTCTAAATTGTGTAATCAAAGAAAACCTAAAAAGTTTGCATTGACCCAATTCACCACCCCCCCTCCCCCCCTCTCTAGGGTCAATTTCTGGGCAACAACTTAGTTTATGAAATACAATATATAGTTTTATAATTTCTACATGGTATCAGTCAGAATTAGATCCGATTAAGTGAGTCGATAAGCACATCTCTTATTATTTCCCTCTGCCGAAGGAGATCCAATGGCAGGGGGAGGGAGGGGATATCTACTTTGATACAAAGCCATCCCTAGTACCTTCAAAATATGGACTGCAGCACCTTCCCCTGCATCCTTGATTTGGGCAAAACTTATCATCGTTCTGCTGCTGCGCTGCTCTGATATGCAGTTGCAGCCACCGTGGAGTCCCTTTCCTTGCAGATCTCATATTCTTCATGGATTAATTCAAACTTCAATAAACACACTCAGATCTTCCGTGTTGTTACAGCAACACCGAGATCCCATCTCGCTGCAGATTGGCCGAGGGAGAGAGAGGAGTCACCAGCGAAGGACCTCTGCAGTCTCGTTTCGGTGTCTTATTTCACTACTATTGTTTCTCCAATAAACCTATCCACCAGATCTATCTTGTTTCAGATCCACCTCCTCTGCAACAGCCACCAACGACGTCTTCCACATCCCAGCTGTGTGCATAGTCTTCACCGATTGCCGAGATCTGTAACAACTTTCGTTTGGTGCTCCAATCTGTCGTTTGAGATCTTAGATCTCTCTGCCAGGCTTCCGCCGCTGGCATTGCTGCTTTAGCCTTTCCTTGTTCCAGATCTGAATGATTTGGAATCATTATTGCTGCAGACCCTTTTCTCATATCTAGATCTAATCTCATCCCCAACTCTTTGCTCCTCGGGTGAAGGCTCTATTAATACTGATGATTGGACTGGGCCAAATGTGTCGACTCAGTTCTGTTTAATCGACGTTTGGTTGCCTTTTTTGAGGAATCTATCTGCAAGAGATTCTTCACAACAATCTACATTTGCAACATGGATGATATTTGTTTCAGATTTAATAAACATTTATGGTCTAGAGCAATGCACTAGAGACTTGACAGATAATCTTTGCAGAGCTTGTTTGGAATAGATGATTGCCAAAATTCCAAGTTGTTGTGATGCACAACCAAGTTTGCCTCCAGTTAGATCTGCACAGCCCTTCTCTTCCACGTCTTTGCTGAACAATCACCGTTGTTAGAGTTAATGAGTGGGATGTAGGGTGCAAGTTTAAACAACTCCCTCAGATTGTTGTCGAGGGAGGAAATCGTATTATTGATTCAAGCTTTAGTCATTTTTGGAAGCAATGGTGGCCTGGGTTTGGACGTTTTTGGTGGTTTTGGTGATTCTGGTTCAAAGTACTCTGATGGCTTCAGGAATTCCGGTTCTAGCTGTTTGGGCTCTATTTGCTTGACTCAATTTTCAGATCTGTTTATGGTCAAGATCCACTACTTAGGTGTTTCGTCCACCAATCATGATTTGTTCCTTTGTTGCTTCTTCTCACCACAATCTACGAATTTGTGCCAAGAAGAAAGGGGGAGAGCCGAAATAAGGGAAGTAACTTGCCCTTTGTTCTAGCACGCCTTGTTTTGTCGTTTCTCGAAAATGAGATGGCATGTATTGGAGACATGTCCATTTGTTGTGGAATTCCACTCCTTTTTATTTGGAGGACTCTGATTCGTCCCCATTGTTTGTTGGCCTTTCATGGTTACAGTCTTTGTTGACCTTTTTTGCTACAGCCGTATTTGCTGGTCTTTATGACTTCAACCATTGTTTACTAGCCTTTTATGGCTACAGCCTTATTTGCTGGTCTTTATGACTTCAGCCTCTTTGTTTGCTGGCCTTTCCGATCAGATTGATCAATGTGATGGCTTCAGCTTTTTTTGGCATGTACTATGCCCTCTGTTTTGCAAGTGATTCATTGCCTGTCTTTATCACATATTGCGATCATTGTTTACCGGACAATTGTCTTACGGCCACTGCTGTCGTCCGAGCCTCTTTTTCTATTTCAAGCCGCCATCGGTGTTTGTCGCTTGTCATTTTGCAGCCAATCTGCGTTGCCACTTCAACACATATTTGCAACCAATCAAGGTGTTGCCAGTTAGCAGTCAACCATGTGTTGCTTCTTCAACAAATCTTCGTGGCCAGTCACTTCGCCACTTTTACAGTTCATCTGTCGTTTCTTCACGTTCCAAGCTTCGCGTTCATCAACGCTTCAGTTTGCGGGGGCGTGTTGGTATATATTTAGAGTTCTAGTATTAATAGAATTATTGTGTGATTAGGAGTCTAAGTTGGATTTACCTCTAATGAAGAGGTGTATTTGATTTATAATTAGATTAAGAGTCTGAGTTTGATTGTGATACCCTAGGGTCGGCTAGAGGCTATAAATACATGTAATAGCTTAATTTATGAAATACAATATATAGTTTTATAATTTCTACACTATCTGTTATTTCATGCAGTGTCAACATACCATCCCACTCTCCAAGCCTAACTCTCTTGTCTATTACTCTATCATTGCATGGCAATGCCTCAACCCCTGCATTTTCTTTATCGTTGTCAAACCATATGAAACGACTCTCCACTTTCCAAAACAGAATCCCATCGATGAATGTCGTATTCGTCGAGTCCATGGGAAAAGCAAAGGATTTACCGAGGGGTATCTTGACTCCAGATAGCCTCCATTTTCCAGCATCGGATGAGAAAACTTCAAAACATAAGTAGTAGAGTTTGGAATAATAGTAGGGCCGCACCAACTTGTAGTGCTCGGAAACAAAAGTTTATTCTTGTGCATTTGGGAATGAGACTCCACTCTCGTGTTCTAGGGTTGAAGACAAAAAAACAATTTGGAGTCGGAAAAATCATCCCCAAAGAGCATTCCATTGCAGGCAGTGATTGTAATACCCCGAATTCTCAAGTTATAAATATTTACAGAAATTATCTATTTAAATTGGGAGATTTTAGATATGGATTTTAGATGGATAAAGTGATTGGGTTTTTGCCAATTAAGACCCAACGATTTTGGTAAATGGTTTCAAATAAATTTAAATGGGTTGAATTATTTTAGTAATGCAAAATTAAATAGATAAAAGATTGCATGGCCGAGTATAAGATTTTATATCACAAAAATCAAGGGGATTATATGCGCATAATATTTTGGATGAGATAAGATATTTAAGATTAAGTGGAAAGTTTTTAGGATGGTCCTAAAATAGGTCACACGTTGGGTTTAGACAATGATATCTTATTGCCAAATAATAAGATGTCTATAATTAATTATATGCGCATGATGTGGATGGATTTAAGTTAAGGCAATGGCTAAATTTGGAAAGTGCCTAAATATGAAAACATTGAAGCTAAATTTGGAAAGTGTCTAAATATGGAGAATGGTTATTAAGTTAGTAAGTTTCTAAGTTTAGAAGTTGGAAATTAAAATGGGAAGTGTAATTAAAGGGAAGGTTTAATAAAATGGAAGAGGCAACAAGAATGGGGCGCATGGCACTTTCTATTCTTGATTTAGAGAAAGTTTTATAAGAGGCAAACAAGTGCACACGGCATGAGATAATTAAAGAAGGGAGCAAGGGCGCATAGCACATTCTAAATAGGGATTAAAGAAAAAGAAAGAAAATAAGAAAGGGAGAAAAATAAGGAAGGTTTGACATATGTTCAGTATTTTAGCTATAAAGTTCCACTCCGATATCCGATTTCTTTGATTCTTTTTGTGTTGGAAATAAGACTTCAATGGCTACAACTTTTTAGTTTACCACTTTTCCTGATTCGGAAGTTAACAAGGTCAAAACTGAGCTACAATATATTATATGTGTAAAAAACGGGTAACACAAGGGCACACGGCTTTACACTTATTTACATAGGCTGATCTCTCTCTCTCTCTCTCTCTCTCTCAATTGTTATTCTCGGCTACAACAAGAGGAATAGAGGGCAGCCAGCAAGAGAAAAAGATCTAGGAGAATAAAAGACTAAGGAAAGAAAAAGGATTGAAAGAGCAAGAATAAGCCGAAGGAGTCGCGGAACCGGTAAGTTATTCTATGTTTTGATTTGATTTATGGTTTAGATGGTTTAAGAGAATTGGATAAACCATAGGGTTCGGCCATGATGAAGGGCCGAACCCCATGGAAGGTTGTTGCTTATAAATTATGGAGTTTTAATATGGGAGTTGGTTAATGAATTTCAATGACAAAAACCATGGAAAGACATGTTTAAATTATGGTTTTTGGGTTGAAAACCATGGACTGATTATGCATGTTTTAAAAAGGGATTTAAAGTGATTTAAGAAGAGGTTGATAAATCATAGGGTTCGGCCATGGTGAAGGGCCGAACCCCATGAAAGGTTATTGGTTATTTTTATGGAAGAAAATTGGGAAGGATTATGGTTAATAAATTGGTATGGTTTAATGGAAGGTTGATTATACTTTTATGGTTAAAAACCATGGAAGAAAACAATGGAAGAACTTTAATAATTTTAATGGAGTTTAGAATGATGAAAACCATAGGGTTAGGCCATACACCATGGCTGAACCCCATGGAGTTGATTTGGTATATGATAATTATTTTGGAAGGTGGAATTTAAATTTAGAAACTATTTAATTAAGGTAGATAGATTTAGATTGCTAAACTTGGAAAGCATCCAAATATGGAAAGATGGTTTCTAAATTTGGAAACTATCCAAGTATAGAAAGAAGGTCGCTAAATTTAGAAAGCTTCCATTTATGGAGGAGGTTGCTAATCTAAGAAGCTATTCTAATTATGGATCTTGGATTAAAATGGAAGGTAGGAATTAATTATGGAAATCTTTCAATTAGGGAAAGTTAGATTTTAAGTAAGGAAACCTTCCAATTATGGAAAGATGGAGATTAAGTTTGGAAAGCCTCTAATTATGGAAGGAGTTGGCTAAATTAGAAAGTTTTTAATTAAGGAAGGAGAATTAAGAAGTGGTATTTATGGAAAGATGCATACTAATTTTGGAAACTATTTATTTATGGAAGTGTGAATGATGAAAGCCATTGAATACTATGTATGGATTTTCAAAGAGAACCTTATGAACCATAGGTTTCGGCCATGGTGTATGGCAGAACCCCATGGAGTTGTAATGGCATTTTTTTAAAATATGTTAATTGTTTTTGGAAGATATGATTAAATTGGAAAGTCTTTAATTTAGAAAGGATCTATTTATGGAAAGAACTTGGAATTATGGATCCAAGATTAGAAAATGATAAATTTAGAAAGTTTCCCATTTTAGGGACTTTCTAAGTATGGAAGTTGGATAATGAAATTAGAAAGTTTCTAAATGTGGACTTTCTAAGTATAAACTTAAGTTGTTGAGAAATTATTATGGACCATGTGATGGGTGAATGATTTTAAAAGAAACTATGGGTTATTTAAGCCATGAGTGGCAAAATTGTAAATACTTGTTAAAGATGGAAGTTTAGCCTTGTATGGCAATAAGGTAATTATGAGAAATTATTTGGAGAACTTAGATGTTTAGGATCTATGTATTTGGATCTAAACATGGGAATTGATTGGCGGACCTAGGGTTATGTACTTTGGATTAACATAAATAGAATATTAACTAAGGTTGGACCAATGGTATTTTGGTAATTAATGGAATAAATGAACAAAAAGGGTGAGGCTCGGCCATAGGTATGGCCGAACCCCACAAGTATGGTTTATGGATTTAAATACTGCAAATCAAGTGGGACTTGGTGTTGACTTATTATTATAAGGTAACGGGATCTCGCAAGCGGTGCGTGATCGGTGATCGATTCTTGGACGAAAGACGTAAGCACGTGTTAACGATCTTTGGTAGGATTCCACCTCTTTGAAACCATGGGTTTATGTATATTGTCTTTATCTTATTTTGATGATTTTATATTGCAAAGGATATATTTCAAATGGTGATTTTATATGCTATATTTATTTGATAAAATAGCATGTGTTTTAAATATGAGCTTTTAAATGCTATGATTTTGTACAATTGCATAGCATGTGGTATTTGCATCTCATGCATGGCATGGGAGGGATGACAGGTAACCGGGGACCCACACTCCGTCGGGGCGTCCGTAAACACTCGTGGGGAGATACCTTGATGAGGAGAATTCCATCAAGAGGATACTATGTAGCCGGAGATCCACCACTCTGTCGGGGCATCCGTAAAAGAATTGTGGGGGATACCTTGATGAGGAGAATTCCATCAAGAGGATACTATGTAGCCGGAGATCCACCACTCCGTCGGGGCGTCCGTAAAAGAATCGTGGGGGATACCTTGATGAGGAGCTTTCCATCAAGAGTATATTATGTGTGAAAATGTAGCCGAAGGGTCCACACTCCGTCGGGGCGTCCGAAAGACCTATGTGGAGGGGTATATTTTATGTACATGTGATGAGTGGGACTCATTGCATATGATAGCATGGCATGGCATTGAATCGGCATGATTATGACTTTTATTATCATGCAAGGTTTTGATTTTTATCAGTATGATTGGATCTCTATTATCATACACTGTTTTGAATACGATGCTTTATAAGTATGGCATGATTTATTATAACTGATTTGATATATTTATTATATATGGATTTTTGGTACTAACCCATGTGTTAACCCTAATTAGAATACCTACTGGGCGCGTTATACTAACGCCCTACTTCTACCCTTTAGTGGATGATGCAGGAAATGAGGAAAACGCTAAACGCGGAAAGGGACAAGCATAGGAGCTTGGAATGCTTTTAGTTTTATATTTTGTTTAAGATACTTAGGGATTTATATTGAGAGTATCCAGATTTTAGAATGTAATAACTTAGATGAAATGCTATGGTTGGATGTTTTATTTGGATAATGATGATTGTGATTTTATTGACTAAGTACTTTGCTATCAATGGAATGGAACTAGGTTCTATTATGATTCCGCAAATTGATGATATGATTCTGCAAGTTATGATTTTTATTCCGTATGTTAATATTGCTATGTGTGAACCATTTTAGTGGACTGAGTCCATGCACACATAGGGTTGGCCAGTTAAGGGTCGGACTTTAGAAGTTCGGACGTAGCTCGCGTCGTGACGTCCCGCACTCTATCACTCTACTCTGTTAAAAAAAAAAAAAAAATAGACTCTAAATTTACGGGAAGAAGCGAGTGAAAAAAGGCGGGGCGTTACAGTGATAAAACAGAATGGCTTGGGAGGGAGAGATAAGGAGATGCCAGTTTCTGAATGGCTATTTCAGTGAGGGATAGATGGTGATTAGCTCGTCTGATGTAAGCAAAGGAAGAGGATCGGAGTGGAACAATGTCGGATATGGTGACAATATGAAAATAGCAAAAAATATTGAAAACTTTCCATTAAAAAAATGGACAGAAACCTATGGTGCTAAAAATTTTCATTAAATCGATGATTAGTTATTCTTTTCTTTCCTTTGAAATATAAAAAATTAGAGCCCAAACTGTGCTAATATATCCAAAACATCTCTGAATATTTATTGGTCCATTTAAGAGTATGATATATAGGATTCGATTGCCATTTCAAATTGAGACTGACCATCTAATGTTGTAATGCCCCATCCCCCTAGTACTATATTGTCCGCTTTGGGCCCGCAGCCGAGCCTTCACGACTTTGTTTCTGGCATGCAAACCCAAGAAATGCTCCCAAAAGGCCTTGTGCTAGATGGAGGCATTGTCACAAATACCGTTCTCGGGATATTAACGGTGATTGATAATATCAGGATATTTTCAAATTCTCAAAATTTTACCAGAAAATCTCGCAGAAATTATAATATTAAAATAATAAATAAATAAAAATATTAATAAAATAAAAATGATAATAAAGAATTTACCGGCAATTTACTGGGATATTATCGCGATATTACCATTTATCACATTTTTAATGCAATTATATAAGGAACTGATCATCGTGCTGATAAAAAAGCGTTTTTAAAGTGGTAATAGTATTTTGCCGATAAAAACGTGGTAAAATTGAAAATACCGCAGATATTTGTGACAATGGATGGAAATGGGAACACATCATAAATACCAGTTACTATTTTGCCCTTCCAACTTCAACGAGTCGGACCAATGAGCTACCAAGCTCAGATTGGGTCAAACTTGGACTTTTCGGAAAGCCCACTCTGTAATATTCACAATTAACAGATCACAAAACACAATTAACGGCTCATAATCATACAATTAAGCCTAATTTAGGGTCAGGGTATTATAAACTGAAACATTTACTATCAGGAATTATGTCTTCCATCCACCAAGCAATGATGAAGTCCTTGAAATCTTTCTCTTTAACCCAACACAGTTCAAATCTAAAGGGCGGGGTCCCTGAGACTCCTCGAAAGAATCTAAAACCAATAGTCAATGGTCGGGGGCGGGCCTAGGGAAAACAGCGATGTGAGATTCTGGAAAAGGTCAAGCCACTTAGTCAACACTAGAAATTTGTCAATGAGGGAAAAGGAAGGCCTCTCGTGACCATTGAACAGGGTGAATTCGCCTCCTGATAAAGGAAGGTCAATCAGCCCAAGAGACGAGATACAATCTGAAAAACGTCGCATGATGGGAGTAAATCTAATGACTCTAGTTTTCTCATGTAGAAATCTGATGAGATTAAAATCCCCATAAATGCACCAATAATTAGATATCTTCTTCTAAGAGACTCAACCTGAGCAAGGAAACTATTCTTTCTGGATTCATCACATGACCTAGAGGCAAAAGTTAAAGTCCACGTATTTCCTGAAGAACAATCCTGAAACTGAATAGATAAAGAAAACTCATCGATGAAGGAGTCTAACTTGATTAGCTAGCTAGAATCCCAACAAATGATGATACCACCAAATCTGTCAATTGATGGTTTTGTAGCCCATTAAAACCATCTTCCACCACCGCAAGAACGGATTGTCAAGCCCAGACCCGAAAGGTGGGCCCAGAACGCGACTGATTTTTTTTTTTGAAAACTAAGACAACACAAGCATTCTAACTAGGCCTGATCAACAGTTAGGCCAAGGGTCACACATGATCCCAACATGTGGACTCAAACATATACCATAAGTCTGATACCAACAAAAGCACAACGGCAACACATAACATGTTCACATAAATCCAACACTGAATTGTCATTCAAAACATCATCAGAGTAACTACAAAAGGGTAGAAGTTTTAGTACATAACATTGATACAAACTAAGTACCACACCCCGTACTTTACAAAAATAAAAGGTTCCAAGAACCAGAAAGCAAAGATAAGGGTATTCCCCTTAGTGGGAATCCCAAAATAACGCCGCAGCTTGTCCACCCTAAGTTTGAAATAGAGGGTTCTCCTCCTCGGGTTCATCTCCTAATAGGTGAGTGGGGTGAGCTAACTAGCCCAGTGAAATAAATATAACAGTGCAGTTAAGTAAACAACAGGTTAGCACGATGATCAACAGTTGCAATAATATCTCATGTTTGATAACGAATAAGCATAATATCATCATCAGTCCCATAATTCATCATTTCTTTTCCAATACTGCTATCATCCACCGTCACCCCTAGATACTATACTGACACCAATAGTATTATGTCTCGACACGGTCAAAATACATCTTTGCAAGCACATCTCCGGTATGCACCTCACAACCGGTACTGACACACCTTGCCAGTCACTGTCGACCTACCTGGTCCAGTAGACGTAACCGACACCTCAGCTAGGCGATGGTTCAATAGTAAAAGGTACGTGGAAGTAGTATCACATCTCATGTGATCAATGTCATAATATTTACAATCATCATAAGCACTTTTACCATAGTGCATCATATCTAGGCACATGAGTGGGTTCTTCAATTTGAAACCACTCATTGCTCCGAAATCTATCTCAAGTAATAAAAACCTGTTTACATCTACTACAAAGTCAAGTTCCCTCACCGTATATGTGTGGTTTCGCGGTCTCTGTTCAAACAAACAGACAAGTGCACAATTAATATACATAGCATCAAATACATACACACAAGTAGTATTTCGAAATTCCACGTTTTCCCAAAAATATCCAAGGTACATGGAATTGAGTCTCCTACTTGGTTTCTAACCATTTTAAGTTAAAATAATCCACAGTATAGTAAATAAAAAGGTGCTCAGTCCAAAACTCATATTGTCTTCTGGGCATTGACCAGATTGACTTATTGAGTTAGGTTTAGATTCTCAGGTCACTTCTCGGTTGTCTTCTGGATAGGACCAGATCTGACATGTTGAGTAAGGCCTCGAGGTCACTCAGTGCCCGACAAATATAACGTCGGCCTAGAAGAGGGATCACTCAGTGCCCGACCAATAGAGTCGGCCTGGAAGTGAATACAATAGTATATACACTATAGTATTAAGAGAAGAGGGTTAGTACATTTTTAGATTAACCAGGGGTACTAACATCACATGCAATCAATAACAAATAATAACATTTTACACTTCAAAAACTGGGTCCCTCGGAACCAGGTACTGTGGCTTTGGATCATCCGAACCACACCTAAACTAGTCACTGACCTCGGATCATGGGTCTGACTTCGAATCGTCCAAGATCGGGTCTCGGATCATCCGAAGTCCTTCCGAACCGATAAAACAGAGAAAACAGGTCTCGGTGAGTCTGGGTACCTCGGAACGTCCGAGTGGCTTCGGTCCTTCAGAGCTCTGCCCAGATCGTCCGGCTGATTCAAACTAACCACGGGTGTAACTGGGTTTCGGGTGAAGCTCGGAACGTCCGAGGGGTGCTCTCGACCGTCCGAAGGGCTCGGACCGTCCGAGAGTCGTCTTCCTCACTGTCTGCACCAGCATACAGTGACAACAGACACACTGTGAAATGTTAATCTGGAAACAGTGGGTTTCTAGGATTCAGTTTCCACATCTAGCCGGTCCGATGGACTCCTCTGGGAGTCATTTTTCCATAGGGAAAGGTTTGGAGCTTTGAGGCTCACTGGGCCATCTGATTTTAACACCAAAACCTCACGGGTACAAGGGAACCCATGGTTTTCCTTAAACTTTGAAATGGTTTTACACACTCAACACTAAACCAAAATCGGTTTTTCTTGATTCTAAACCACTTAAAATTTGAAAAGGAATACAGTAGTTACCTTCACTGGAGTTCCTAGGCTAAGAAATCTGATTTTGGAAAAACTTTCCTTCTAAGTTACGCGTGACTGAAACTGGGAAGAAAACAGTGAAGGGTGATCGGTTGGGTTTGGTCTAAGAATCAGATAGCTGAGAGGGGGAGACAGAGATGAAGTTGTGGGAGGAAATCTGCTGATCAAAGAGGCCAATTTATAGAAAAACAACCGGGAAAGCTGGCCGGATGGCCACTGCATACGGTTGCATGCAGTGCCTGCTCATGTTCGCAACAGTAACGTGCAGAAGTTACCGTCGGTTGCTGATCAGCCCCTCCAGACATCTTATTTTGCAAATAAGCCCTTTATTTGATGAAAGTCCAATTTTTAACTAAACATAAGATTTTGAAAACTCAAAAACTTAATCCAACCTTACAGATAAGTTGGGTTTTAAAAACTTTAATCACCATAAAAATTTGGAGATTTATCTCTCACTAAAAACCATTGATTTAAATAAAAAATCATAATTTAACACTATTTACTTAATTAAACAAATGTTAAATAAAACAATTTAGAAACCTCATTTTGAGGTTTTAAAGAATAACTAGACCATACTTAAAATAGTCTAACATAAAATACTACTTTTGAATTTTATCTCATTTCCAAAATCATTTAAAATAATTATTACTCCCTTTCGGGGTTTTGACGGGCGGTTTTAAATACCAATTTCTGAAAATAAAATTATTTTAAAATCAGAAATACAAATCCTTTATTAAGGAGAACATTATCATCTAATAATAATCACATAACAACATAATTTATGAAATAATAACTGTAAGCGGTAAATTACCAAAATGCCCCTCCAGCTGGACGAGCTGGACCACTGAGCTCACGAGCTCGGATTGGGCCACACCTGGGCTTTTCTCAAAGCCCTAACCGAAATCTTTAAGATTAACCGGTCAAATAAGATTTATTAAGCTAAACTATGCCTAATCTGGATCAGGGTATTACAGGGATAATCAAGTTAGAAGGATCCTCAAGTTTGGACTCTTGGAAACAAATGATGGAAGATTGAATTGGTTTCATGAAGTTCTTGATAGTGGCTCTTTTTCCTGGGTCTCCAAGACCCCTAAAATTCCATGAAATGATCTTCATGGAGAAATTGATTGGTTAGCATGATTGGTTTCCATCTTTTCACGCTGGTTGTAGTTCACTGAGGAACTGAGTCTAGTAAGTTCACGGGAGGTCCTATCTTTCCTCTTCGATGATTTGGGATCAAGATTTTTAATTGTTGCAAAAAAGTACAGCAATTTATCTTCATGTCCCTCAACGATTAGGCCGAGCATACGATCGACCTTATGACCGACCTCTAGCATCCTGTCATCAATCCAATTGAGACCAGAAGGGCCTCTCTAGTCTTCCTCTTCTACCCTTTGATCAACTGGATTGTTGTACTGCTAAATATTCGATTCCAAAATGTCTGGGTAATCTGGGCTAAGGACAGAGAAATTTTTTTTTTCAAGATTGGAAGTGGAACAAGAACTCCAAGGAAGGAGTCCAACAGTTCTAGGTGGGGATGATGACCAGACTCCAGGCAAGAGCAAGGATTTGATCATCAAAGAGAAGTCAGCAGCAAAAGGTTTAGGAGAGATCTCATGGCCAAAAGTAAGTCTCCTAGAATTCTTCACACGCTTGTGGAGAAGAGGTTGAGAATAAGACTTCTCAGTACCAGGGGTATAAATCTCGGCCAATAAGCAGAAAGCTCGGGTTTTTGAACACCGAGATATCTTGACCGATACGCATTGTATCGGCCGATATGGCCGAGATCTCTCCAATATCAGCCGGTACATACCGAGATTTTTTTTAAGAAAAAAAAATTAGGAGAGAGGGAGATATCGGCCTAGACGCCGATATCTCGGTAAATCCAAATTTTTTACGCCTGCTCAGTACACAGGAACAATGGCTTCGTTGTTGGGCCCAGCAAGGGAAGGCTACTATGCAAATAATCGGACTTACCCCATTACCACCCAGCCAAATGCACCACAGTAACAACGCATTAACTCTCACTAGTTCCAACTATTACAAGAACATAAATGAGGTTCTCCTTTATCCATCTAAACAGTGGCCCTCCATTCAGAATTGGATCCTTCAGATGTGGGATCCACACTTCCACATACAGGTGCAGAGCACTCTCTTCGTCAGCCAGGGGAGAGCATCCTCTCTCATTTCTTCTCTAAGGATCTGGACTCATCAATCAAAATATTACAAGGCACTATTAGAAATTATACTTACGCTATTAGAAAGTATATTCTCATGTAAATTTACAAGTTATGTTTGGATGGAGAGAAGTGAGAAGGCTTCTAATGAAGAAAGTCCAATCTTGTTAGCAAAAGAAAGTAGGCCAATAGATGGGAAAGTTCTCCTCGCACGAAAGATGGCGTTTACACCTCTTATTTGAGAATGTCATCTTCTCATAGTAGAGAAAATGGTCACAACTACAACTTGTCATTTGGGTTGCACTTGATTGTGTATTTTTTAAGTAAAATAAAAATCTAAATAGTGGGAAATTCATAATGTAATATTACTGGATCAAACTCAATACAAAATGTAAATTTTAGCCACTTGGTCATTGTAATTGAAGTTATGAAGCATCATTGTTTCTTTCTAAAGAGGTCCGGTATTTTGGTCTCTAAAACAAAATGTCTTGAATGTTTCTTTTAAACTCGAATTGGGTCCACATATAGGGACAAAACTAAACTTTAACCCCATCATATTTTCTTTAAAAAATATTATATAAAATGAAAAAACCAATATATAGCTCATTTGTTACTTTATCAAGTCCTTCATTTAGTACCATCCAAAGGAAGAATATCAAAGAGAGCTTCAGAGAACTTATTTTCTTATCCCAAGGGAGTCACATACTATAAATTATCTTCATTCAAACATAGTCACAATCTATTAAATATCTATTAAAATTCTTTCACTTCTGTTTATACCTCCTATATTTCTCCTTTTCATTAATATCTGAACTCATTTATATTACATTTGTTCAGACTAAGTTTATTCATATTTTTATTTTTAAAGTTTTTAACTTAAAAACTATGCCAATATTTATCAATTCAGATCATTGGCCAACATTCATATACATCCATGTATAGGCTAGTTTCACCAATTGAAATTTTAGAATTTTTTTATTTTTTATTTTTTTAAAGAACTCCAACACTTCCAACTCTTTTTGAATATGAAAGAATTAAGTAAAATTTTTAGATGGCAGCTTCTTAAAATCCATTTCAGAATCATGTCTTTCACTTTCTTATTCATAATATATATAGCAATATTTATTTTGAAATTTATTTAAATTTTAGTTATTTGGTATAAACATCTTATAATATGAGAATCTTTTCTCTCTCTCTCCAAAGACTCCTCCTTGATCTCTCTCAGAGGTCGGAACCAACCATGTTTACGAGTCTTTTTTATTTTCATTTGTATACTGTAGCTCATGCTTTGAATAGGTTTTAAACATTTTCACTCCATTCAAAAGTTGTCAATGTCGCATGAACTAATTGGTAGCACCCTTAAAGTCGTTGACATTGTATGAGTTGATTGATGATATTATTGGAATTACAGTAGAGAATTCAGACTTAATTAGTTATGTATATGCTATATATTTTTACTATTTAAAATCTTTAATGGCATCAGAGATCTTTTCTAATTTTCAGTCTGAACATGCAAATTTCTTTACTCGTATCCACATAATTTCTAAGTGAGTATTATTTATGAGACATTGTTTTCTGAAATATTGTTGAGATTGAATTCAACTTCAGGAGAAAAAGATAGCTCCGTCTTATGAATAAATTCAATAATTTTAACAAGTTTAATACAAAATCATAAAATATTTGGTTAAAATTGAAACATAATTTTCAACTATTAGACATTCAATTTATACTTGTTGGGATATGTTTTATACTACCGAGCAAGTTATAATTTATAAATGATGACGACAAGGATTACTTAAAAAACTGATATGATTATCATTCTATCTTAATAAGAAAGAGAATATTTAAAATAACCATCAACAGATGTGATTTATTTTCATAAGCAAACAAAATATAGAAAAAAATCATCTAAAAAACAACTACATTTGATGAGTTGTGACAATCTATCTATATTTAAAAAAGGAAGTACCAATCAATTAATTAATTAATTGTATTCACTGTTTTTTAATGAAGAGTGAGTTTATTTCATCCAAGAGGTGTTACAGAAAGAAAGCCCTTAAAAATAGAAAAACATAAAGAGGAGCAAAGCCGGGCCAGGCAACAAAGAAAAAACCAAATCCAAAGACAGCAGCCCACACCCCGGGCAAAAGAGCAAAACAGAGCATTAAGAGGCAATCATACAATCAGTAGGTAGGAGAACCCCATAGCTGACATTTAGAGAATTCCTGGCATTGAGAAAGCTAGTGAGGAGTGCAGTAGTTTCTTGCGGAAAAGGATGAAGGATCTCCAAAGAACAGTTTAGGCGCTGAAGAAGACTTGTAACAGAAGTAAGGTGAGTGCAAGTTTCCCAGTTTATAGGCCCCTTTTTCAGAGAAGTGAGGTGGTCTGAGTTTGCTGATCCAAACATGATGCATCTGAACCTGAATTGTGAGAAGGCTTTGCATACAAACTTGAACAACCAGAAGTGCAGATTGCCTTAAATCAGACTTGGGTCACAGATAATTACATTTGAGATCATTGGTGGGGTTGATTGACTGATGAGTCATTAGTGGATTGTGTAACAAATTGAGCCTCATAGGTCATGGTCAAATTGGAAAGGACCATGGTTAAGTGATGGATTGTGTCACTACCACCAGAGGGGCTAGCACTGGCAGCAGTAGCAGCAGCAGCAGCTCTTTTTCCTCTCCCTTGCCACTGGCTTCGACCATTCTCTCCACGACCCATCTGCTGCTCCATCTTTTCCATCCTCTGCTTGAACTGCTCCATCTCTTGCAGCAAGTTTTTTATCCTCTCCATGAGCTTCAACATCTGAGGCCTCTGCTGGGGCACTGTATTCACCTGCACATTCCAGATGCCATCCCATTAGACAAACATTTTAACCTGCATAATCTGTCAGCCACACATTTAATTTTTAAAAGGATTTGTGAACATTTCATCCTGATGCTTTAGAAATCATGATAGACATTTCCATATTTGTTATCACTAAAACATTTCCTTGAAGTGATTTTACTATAGTACACGGAGCCAAACATATGCCTGAGATGGATATGCAATTTATAGTACTGTCAAATCTGTCTCCATTGCTGGACAACAAAAATTGAAATTATACATATTTTATATATCCTGAAACTACATTAACACAGAGATGTTGTAACATGTTATAATTACCCAAACTAAACCATAGACTATTTTAGAAGTTCATCATATTCTCTAAAACAAGCATCAAGGAAAAAAAAAAATTGGCATTAGGAGTAATACCTTTTGAGTGAGGCCATTTTTTAAAGCATTCCTTGGAGCAATAACCCTGCATATGCCAAGAAACTCAATCAACACTAAAACACCATCAAATAGACAATAGGATCAGAGCAGATGAGGCCACCAACATGTTCTAAATATTAGACAGTATTCCATCACCATGTATCACAATATACCATCACTATTTACCACCATTTACTACAGCTCAGTGACTTGTGCCATTATCAATTACCCAGTGCCTCATATAGTGACTCACATTTCCCCTTATATGACTCCAAATATATTCACTAACTTGAAGCACAGAGTCAAAGTCACCAGTCAGCATTGACATTTGTGCATGTGATTTACTTGTAAAATCATAAATGGTCTCTTAAAACAACTGATATGCATCATAGTAATTTATACTGATCATTCACCAAGGAAATGCGATTACCTTGGCTTGTTCCAGTTGACAACCCTGTTGCGACTAAGGGAGCCATTATGGCTAGGAGCAACTGAAGCCTTCCAGGCATCTTCTGTCGCTAATGGAAACTGGTTCCCTTGAAAATTTGACCTTCTCTTAGCAAGCACACCCTGCATACAGAATATGAATATAAACAAGAAGAATTAGCAAAAGTGAAAAGAACAAATCAATATGGGTTATTCCTTGACTGAAGTAATGAGGCAAAAAACTAAAAAAACCATTCAACAAATTTACCTGTCTAAGAGTTGACGTGCAATCCAAATATTTCTGCACCTTGGATGAGTTCCCTTGAGAGGCATTACCAAGTGGGAATCCCTCGCTTTTATTCTACAAGGTCCAAAACATATAAATCAAAGCTAGTTAAAAGGAACTATTCTTCAATAAAATAAAAGACATGCCCAAAGCATTACGTTACACTCTTCAAGAAGATAACAATGCTTACCGAAGCCCTTGGTTTTCTAGCTTTAAAAGAAGAAGATTTCCTGGACATCTTGATAATATCATCTGAAATGTCAAAGGGCACCCATTTAAAACAAAACTCTAAGAAGAACTACAAAATAATACAGAAATTTGAGAATTCGAATTCAAAATAACAAATAAAAATAATACAGTTTTTAAGATAAAACCCAGATAAATATCATACCTAGGGACATATTCATTTTCTTCTCGGCCAGGGCAATTGCTTCGCTTGTCATTGCAGGCATCGTTGCCGTCTGCAACAAGACAATCAATAACAACAGAGTAAGAAACATAATAAAATAGCTAAACCAAAAGAAAAACAAATAATTAGGCAGGTAAATTCACAACGCAAAGAATTGTAGGCATTCAATTGGAATCTTCTTGAATAGGGCCATTAGGGCATTGTTGAAAATTCTTAAAGATTCCCCAATTCAAAGTGGAAACCACTTTCGGGTGTCAATAAACGCAAAAATCAAATCAAATTCATTGGAGTAGCACCCATCAAATAATCTAGGGTTTCCAAAGAAAACAAACAAAAAATTCTCAAAGAAAGGACGATTGAAGTACAAGATTTAATTTGGAGAGACAAGGAACAAAAGAAAAACTCACCGATTTTGGTTCGATTGAAAGCAGAACAATCTAGGGTTTCACCGATCACCAAAAGGAAAACAATCTAGGGTTTCAGCGAGCGATCGTGACCTAGAGATGACGAAGAAGGTTTCCGCCCTTCACGAGTGTTTTTCGTTTTTCCATCTGCTTCAGGCTGGTGATATATAAAGCCAGAGAGATGAAAAAACTGGAAACAGCGGTGTATAGTTCATTACCGACTTGATTTTTCATACACGTGTCTGTATTGTAGGTTTACATTAAAATGTTGTGAATATAAAAATTTTAATTTTAAAATAAATAGATTTAAATACAATTTAAAATAATAAGAAATAATTTAAAATTTTAACAGAGACATCGATATTTTTACAAAATGAGACAATTAATTTATTTTTCTTCACTTATTATTATATAACTATTAAAAAAATATTAATATCACACAAATACTATACAAACTATATTAATCATATTAAGACATCTTCATTTAATTCCATAAACACTTAATATCATTTCATTAAATTCTTCCAAAAAAAAGTAAAATAAAAGTTATCTAAAAGAAAAACATATAAAAACCTTAATTTCATGAAATTACTAAAAAAAGGAAAATTACACAAATGTCATACAAACTTTCATCACATTAAAGTGTTTTCACTCATATCATTTCATTAAATGTTTTGCATAAAAACCTCAAAATCATAATAATCTTAGAGCACAATTTTTTTTTAAAAAATGATAAAATTAACTCAAAATAGATAAATTCAAAGAAAAATAAGGATGGAATGGGCAAATACCATTAAAAGTTGGTATTTCTCAAAATAGTCGGTTTTCAAGACACGTGTCGAGTTCTCAATGAATCGTAGGTTTACATTAAAAGTTAAATTCAACACTAACAACTAAGTACTACGAAAGGCTATGAATATGAAAATTTTAATTTTAAAATAAATAGATTTTAATACAATTTTAAATAACAAGAAATAATTTAAAATTTTAAGAGAGACATTGATATTTATATTAAATGAGACAATGAATTTATTTTTATTAACTTATTATTATATAATTAGTAAAAAAAATACTAATAGCTCTTATTATAAAAAACACTAAAATATATCATTTTTTTTATTTTAAGCTTTAATAAAAGGCTTTTATTAAAGAGAGACATCAAATAATATAAAAGATTTTTTATTTTAATTTTTTACTTTTTTATTATTAAAGATAAAAATAATGACAAAATAAAAACTTCTCACTTTCACAATATTTAGTGCTTTCCCATAACAAAAATAATGATGTTCAAATCTATTTTTTGAATAGTAATTAAATTAATATCGAGAAAATAAAATAAAACTTTCAACCCAATTCATCTTATATAAATTACGTCCTAATCATACTCTAAGGTTGAAGAAAGATTTGGACTTTGAAAACATCTTTGCTTGTAACGACCCGTTACGACATTTTTGAGTTTTTGAGAGATCTGTAAATCCCCGAGTTGGTCTTCAGGTGGTTGGTAGCATTTGCTAGAGTGGGCTCACCAGTGAGCCTGGGGTTGCGCCACTTTGAGTTCAGAAACTCGAGCGACATTTCTATAATTTTGATTAATTATTGAATTATCATGCAAAATGTTTAGAAAATTCATAGAAAACTTAGAATTGATCGTCTTGGGAAATTTCCAGTTTGACAGAGTTCCTCAAACCAGAACCTTAAGTGTGACCTGCCAATGTACATAGTCCAATGCATCGGCCCTGTCCCAGACGATGGGTCGTGCGCCTGATGTATCATGGCATGTTCCTCACAATGGGTCGCCAACTGACGATTGTATCGTCCTGAGACCATAGCTTTTTGAGAGACCATTCCAAACCAGTATTGAGTAACTTTTTACTTGATAGTTCTACTATCTCAATTCAACTCTTTCTCAAAATATGCATGTAAAGTTGTCTGCCTTTCCTTTGTAGCTAAAAGGAACTCAACCTCATCCTTAATTTTTTTGCAATGAATACACCACCTCTAGCATCGTAACAAGTAGTTATTTAAGGTTACTACTTCTTAAAAGACCTCTTTTGGAGAAACACTTGATATAACACAACTCTCATCTCTTCTTTTTTAGAATCTATTGGGCTTGTATGTATTAACTTTTGGCCACATCCATGATTTTTGGATTTATATACCATACATGTACAAGTAGTAAAAACATAATACTCTCTCTAAATTAAAAAATATTCATTTATTGATAAATTAATAAATTAATCATTTATCGAATAAATCAATAACCCCGCTAAGATAATAATTTCTCTTGGTCCCAATAGTATTGTTTTATAGGGGTTTTATTGTAACTAATAAATAAGTATAAAGGAAATTAATAGATAATAGAATATAAATAACCATTAAAAATAAAATATAAAATACAATACACATAATAAAAGACATGATTATATTTTCATAAAAAAAATATTCTTATTCCCACAAAAGTAACTATAAATACCAAAAAATAACAAATCAACATCTATATTCTGATATCATCATAAAAAAAAACTTTTCATAATTTAAAATTTAAATCCAAATTTAATTTTCATTTAAATTCAATCTTTTATCAAAAATTTGTAATGTGACTATTGGTCTAAAAGTTAAATCTGCCTCCCCTGAATCAAACTGAGTTGTCAATTCCGTGACTGTGTTCGACTGAGTCATGAGTTGTTAATTTGTGAAACTTATCGTGACCTTGTTCGCGTGTCAAGACAGCTCATCTGGAGGACATGCAAAGTCATATCAAGTTTGAAGCTCCTGAAGACGCGTCACTTGGAAGGCATCACACCAAAATAGGAAGAAATTCATGCATGCCAACCAACACAGGTATTTGGACTTAGGAATGACTTAGAACACCTAGACTTTGTTGACGTGGGTGTCTCGAACGGCAACTAGGATTTCTATTAAGGAAGTTACTATATAGTGGGACACGGAAGTTGCAAAGAAACAAGGAAAGACTGAATTAGAATATGCTATTCTAGAGACATAAGAGGATCGACTGTATATCTATATATACAGGTTGCTGACTGGTCGAGAGATATAGTCTACTGAGGGCTGCAACAAAGATAGGTACTCAGCGTACTTGCAAGAGAGAAGAGAGGAAAGGGGCAAGAAAGAGGGACAACAGAAGGGATGTCTAGAAGTGCTGGCAGCAAAAAGAGGGTTGTCTGGCTGGCTGAATCTTTGAGCAGCAGAGGAAGCTCACCACGTGTAGGCAAAGAGCAAGAAAGAGGAGGACAGCACTATCTGCTAGTTGGAGCAGCAAAGTGCCAAATTGTCTTGCATATTGGCATGTGGTGAAAAGCCAAATTTGATCAGAGTTCTCTCTAATCCCGGGTTTGATTTTGTCTCTTTCAAACAAAGGATTCATTCTTGTATGTGATTTATTTCTCTCTTAATAAAATCTATTTCACGCTCCGTGGACGTAGGACGGCTGAGGCCGAACCACGTTAATTTGCTTGTGTTGGATTGTGCTTATTTTTTCCGTTCGATTATTCTTGTTTATTCCGCTGTAAGCACTAGCAGACTTATTGGGACAAACCTTAGAATCCATAACTTAGAATTTGGTAGAACTAAATTAGATTTCTTAGGTTAATTATGTTTTACCCTGTTGGAGAAGCTTCTGCTCATACCAAATGTGCTCAAGTACTAGTAAATCTTTATGATTTGATCAAGAGCTTCTAAAAAGTCTAAGAACACCCAATTTGGAAATGTATAGCTCAAGTTATGAGCATTTCAATGAAAGGGTGCAAAACAAATCAAAACAGTTTTGTCATATACCCTCCCTTTGAGAGATTATTTGAGGTATCAAATGGACTTTAAATTGGACCAAATTTGGTGAGTAGATATATCTCTCAATGAGCTTTCCAAGGAGCCCAAGATCTCCCAAAATCGAGTTCGAGAACTCAAGTTATGGTCGTTTTAGTGGAGGTATGCAAAATTGCCAAGTTTTCAGTCGGCTGAATCTTAAATTTCAGTCGACTGAAAACTCTGATGGATGGATTTTCAGCCTTCGATGAGATTCAGTCGGCTGAAGCTTGGAATTCAGTCGACTGAATGTGCTTAGATGTTTCAACAGTCATCTCTAGAAATTTCAGTGGACTGAATCTTCAAGTTCAGTCGACTGAAATCGCAACAGGAAGCTTTTAACGGCTCTATTCTTGTGATTTCGACTTCCAACGGTCATATCTTCAAGGGGGCATTAAATGTATGACCTTAAGGCATTCCAAAGGTTGATTCTTGATGAGCAAAACCCTCTCTAATATTCTCCAAGACTCCCAATCATTTCAAGAGCACTAAAAATCCATAGTTAGATTACCAAAGTTCTTGAACTCAATCTCTCACACAGTCAAAGCTCTTATATGCAAATCTTGAGCATATTAGGCTCACTCTTGAGTGTGTATTTGAGAGAACATTTAGAGATAGATTGTTCTCATAGGAAAACCATTTATTTTCCCTTATCATCTTCTCCTAATCTTTGGTTTGGCATTCAACAGAGCATCCACTCATCACTGAGGAGCATAGCAAGGAGAAGGACATTCAAGAGCACGCCGAAGTTACTTCAAGCAACTAGAGCCTAGTGTTCTTGGTATTTCTCAAAAACTATTATTTCCATTATTTATTGAGAAAATTATAAAGGGTTTGTGTAACCCTTATAAAATCTCAAGAGAGGTTCTCTTGTGTGTCATCGGTCAGATCTTCATCTGTGAAGAAGATCAAGTGTTGTAAATGTTCGATCTCCACCCATGAAGGAGAAGGTTACTGGAATCCTCAAGTAGTGTACTTGAGGTGGATGTAGGCAAGGTTGCCGAACCACATAAAAATCTCCGTGTCAAGATATTTCATCTCTTCTCATCTCCTCTCATTATTGTGCTTGTGTTTATCTTGTATCTTAATTGCACAATTTGGGGAAATTGGATTAATTTATTAAGGAAAATAAATTAATTGACTTACATTTTAAAGAAATTTAAAATTCCTCCGTAGTCCTATTAACCCCTATAGGACTATTCTAGACATCGGGCTAGATCGATTAACAGTGACCACAACATTTCATTTCATATTTGGTAGTTGCTTAATGGGCTCTATTAAATGGTGAAATTTGAATATCTAAATGATTAGATAAATCACTGTAGAAGTATTAAATTATACAAGAAGAAATGAAATTATTATTATTATTTTTTTTAATAAAATTAAAAATGAAATTGTGATGTCTTGGAATCAGCGCACCTTCCATCCTCCTAAGACAGAATGGAAGATAAGAACTCCAAAAAGTAATTTAAAATAAATTTATAAATTATTCTAATGATGATAACTTTTTATTGTTTTGTTATTAAATCCATAACTCTATTGCTCTAATTTTCACTCAAGATGACTGGGACATCTCAATATTGTCATGGCTCATGGGTTTTGCCAAAACCAATTCTGACTAATATGCTAGCCAATTTTAAAACCTAATGCTCAAACTTTTTAAGTTCTAAACTCACCTGAGTCTTTCTAAATTTAGATTGACTTGTTCAAGTTAAAATATCAAGTTGGACGAGTTAAATCCAATGTGGGAAGCATTCAACCTCCTCGAACTCAATCTAAGCAGTGATGTTACAACAGTTAAAATGCAAATTGCATTGTAGAGCACCCAATACATTAAACCACTTGACTGTTCTTACTTCTAACTACAAAGTTTAAGATCTACTTAAATATTTTTAATCTTGTGTTAATATTCAAAAGTACAACCAATGGTAAAGAATATTTATTTCAACATATTCTCTTGGTAAATTCAAAGATAGATAATATTTTGATCAAGATTGGAAAAAAAAAACTGTGAGGGTAAAAATAGTGTCTTTCGAGTACAAGAAAACTCTTTACAAATAATAGTTATACTAATGAATGACAGAATTAAAGACAAAGATAAAGGATGATGACAATATTGCAAAAAAAAAAGGGAAAAATCCATTCTTATTTAGTTAAAGTTATAATTAAAAAAGTTGACATCACATAGATACAAAATCAGTAACTTTGATAATAAGTTTCACCATCCATGGATCATTCATAGGATCATATTCATCTACCGTTAACATTTGCCTAATAAAGAAAATGACTCTCCTTGTAGACGGAATATTCACGGTCGAAATTAGATGACTCAAACTTGAGTAGCTCTCCTGTGTTGATATTGAATGACAATGAATCCCTAAAAAAGAAATGATATTGGTATTTAAACATGAGAACCTCACCACCCACAAATGGCAGTGGATATAAATAACCATGATTAAACCCATTGAAACCCAAATCTGATCAAGAAACCCTGTAAAGACTCATAGAAAACATCTTGGCCCATTGAATACCTCGAGATTTATTGCTCATGATCCATATCTCTATGTCATTATCTGTTGGAATATATTTAGAGTTCTAATATTAATAGAATAATTGTGTGATTAGGAGTCTAAGTTGGGTTTACCTCTAATTAAGAGGTGTATTTGATTTATAATTAGATTAAGAGTTTGAGTTTGATTGTGATAGCCCTAGGGTCGGCTAGATGCTATAAATACATGTAATAGCTTATGTTAGCCACAAGGTTTCAACGCAGGGATATATGGGTATTTTGATGACCACAAACCATTAAAGTGTGACATTTAACATTTCAAATGATATTACTCTATGAGACAGGTATCACATTTACAAAAAGACATAGTCAAAGAAGAAAGAAGGGCAAGATCATTGAAGATCAATTTTAATACAATCATGATCATCATGGAAGAGATCGGATGGCTTATCAATCTTTGAAGATCAAATGGCAAATGATACAAGTACTGAAGATTGAAGATCAAGTTTGTGTTCTTAAGTATTGGTCATGAGTGTTAGGAACAAAATGTAAAGTTACTCAATTGTGTTTGAATACCATGGCCCAAGCCACCCTGTAGTGGACCCTAGGATACCCAGTTTTATCTTATGCATACAAATGGAATCCTAGGATAAGACCTACTTCCCAAGACCTATCAAATGTATTTGAAAATGACCAAAATAAAGTCAAAATTACACAAATTATCATTAAGGTCATTTCAGTCTACTGAACTAGAGATTTCAGTCGACTGAAACAATGGATTAAGTGGGGATGGATTTTCAATCGACTGAATCCATATTTCAGCCGACTGAGATGCTGGATTTTCATTGAATGAGATTTCAGTAGACTGAAACTTCAGATTCAGCCGGCTGAATTATTCACAGATAAACTGTTTGAGTTTCGGGGAATTTTCAGTCGACTGAATCTTCATTTCAGTCGACTGAATCATGAAACGGTAATATTTTTTGAATATTAACTGCTCTCTCCAATGGCCCCTTGTTTCATTTAATGCTTAGCAACGGTCTTAACCAATGAAAAACTTATAAAACCAAGCATCAATGGGCATAAGAAGTGTTGACTCATTTGAAATCAAGGGGAATCCATGAAATCAAGGGGAATCCATTGAAATCAAATCCCAAGCATACTCTAGCTCAAAATCCATATCTTGCAATCTTACCTTGAGCCATTTCAGTTCAACACTTTGAGTAACTCTTAGTAAACTAGATTTGTAAACATTTGAGAGTTATTCCTAAGCTTTATATTGTAATCTTCTACATTTCCTTGAGAGATAAAGTTTGTGAAGGGTTGGTGTAACCCTTGTGAAGGAGAAGGGTGTCTTCACCTTCAAATCAGAGAGTGTTCTCTACAAGCATTGTAACATAGCATTGAAAATCACCTTTTGAAATAAATCCAACACATGCTATTTATACAATTAAACATAGCATTTAAAATCAATATAAAACCAATCCTTTGAAACATAATTTCATCAAAATATAAGATAAGAAACATTGTACAAAAATCCATGGTTTCAAAGAGGTGGAATCTTACCAAAGACAGTTCATGAGTCCTTGCATTTCCGTCTAAGATTCGATCACTAATCGCGCACCACTTGCGAGATCCCGTTACCTTATTATATAATAACAAATCAAAACCAAGTCTCACTTGATTTACCACATTTATAGTCCATTAACCAAACTTGTGGGGTTCGGCCATACCCATGGCCGAGCCTCACCCTTTTTGTTCATTTATCCCATTAATTACCAAAATGCCATTGATTCGCTCATTCCTTTAAAACTACAATAACTAGACCCTATAAATTTCCTTAACCAAACAAGTCCATCAAACACAACTCATGGGGTTCGACCATACACAATGGCCGAACCCATGATCCTCCACTTTGGCATGTAATTCCCATTTTGCCACTACCTTCATCAATAATTCATAACACATGTTTGTATCCTTCCCTTTATTTAAAAATATACAAAACATAACTCATAAAATAGGTTCATAATTCGATTCATCAATCAGCCCTTAACTATGAATTAAAATGCCATTTGATCCCTTAATTTGAACCATGGAATTCGACCATACACCTTGGCCGAACCTTATGGTGTATAGTTTCCAAATTAAACTCCACCTTTCCATAATTGGAAGGTTTCCTTAATTAGGCTCTACCTTCTATTATTAAAAGGTTTCCATATTTACCATCTAAAATTAGAAGCTTTCTAATTTAGCCAAAAACTTGTTGTGCAAATTTTAAATTTATAACTCGCAAGCGCACGAACCATTAGATAGTATAGCGATTAAGTGCGAGGTCGAACCCATCGGAACTTAGGAAAATATATCTATTAAAATACACCATTCAATTACGTATTTTAAGAACTTTGGAACATATGGAGGTAAATCATAAATATAGAATAATTTATCTAATCTATGAGTTTTAATCTTAATTTAGAAATATTCTAGATTTAAATAAAGAATCTAACAATTTAACTAATTTAATTAAGATGGTGGCATTAATATAAAAATATAAACAATCTCAATGTAATTTAAAATACAAAATTAAGATGTAATTAAATTATTTCTAACCTATTTCATCAATTTCAAGAGTTTTTGGATTTATAAACAAAAATAAAATTAAAAACGCCTAAACTACCTCTGTACATATTTACAGTGGAACTGGCTCAAAAAATCAAGGAGACATTATTTTCCATATTTTAAAAATAAAACAAAGGCCTAGAATACGGAGCTCACATAAATCACTAATCATGCATTCAAATTTTTCATCGATAAATATTCCAACAATTAAATCCATGGATTTCATTAAATTAAAAATCTCAAATTAAACCTTAGAATGAATAGAATTTAAACTTTATCTTCAAATCTAAAATATTTCATCGCACTCTTAAAATAAGAGCCTTAGATCGAAGAAGAAAGTCTATTCAATCTAAATTTTCATCACATTTAATATGAAATAATTAAAATAAATCCACACATAAACTTAATTAAAGAACAAAAATCAAATCAAATAATCATCATACATAAATTTAATAATTGGAAAACCATAGACTAAATATTTCATCACACCTCAATTTTATTTATGAAAAATGAATTTAGACTTACATATCAATGGAATTTTAAAGAAAAATAAATATAATAAAAATCAAAATCCACCAACCATAGAACACAATGTGGATTGAAAATCCCACAGTCTTTCTCCTTCTCTTCTTCCTCTCCTCTCCTTTTCTTCAATGCCCAAGTTCAGTTTTCTCAATGGGAGAGGGCTAGTATTTATAGATGAAAAGAGGTGGAATGAATGGATTGGATTCAAAGATTTAAATAAAGCAAGGGACACATGAAGGGCGGATATGATTTGTGCTAAATATGGAATGACTTAAAGGAGGTAAGGAGCTAAATTCGTAAAAGGAAAGTGGGTGCAGAATCCCATTTTTTACACATGTATCATCTTGCAGCTCCGTTTTGACCTTGTTAATTTCCGAATCAGGAAAAGTCGTAAACTACAAAGTTGTAGCTCTTGAAGTCTTCTTTCCAACGCAAAAAGAATCAAAGCAATCGAACATGCGAGTAAAACTTTATGACCAAAATACCGAACATATGTCAAACCTTTCTTATTTTTCTTCCTTTCTTATTTTCTTTCTCTTTCCTTAATCCACTTGCCAAATTCGAAAATCCTCTTATATTGATTTCTAAATTTCGAATTTCCTCTTGAGATGATGAAAATAGTATTCACACATGTGGATTTCTTCATGGGCTTTTCTTAATGGGTTTGAGGTCCAAAATAACTCATAATGGGCCCAGGCTTTATATTTAAGCATTTTCTCTGTCATCCTCACTATTAAACCTGTAAAACATAAAATTATACTAATTAGATAAAATTAAATAAAATGAGGTACTAACAATAATAAATTAGGAGTAAAATATGTATTTATTTTGCACTCATCAGCCAACTCCTTCCAAAATAAAAACTTCCCAATTAATAACCATTTTCCATTTTTAGATAGTTTCCTAGATTAGAAACCACCTTTCCTTAATTGAATGCTTTCCAAATATAGATTCCATAATTAGATATCATATTCCATAATTAAAAGGTTTCTCAAAAATTAAACCCTAGTGGGGTTCGACCATACACCATGGCCTAACCTCACTCATGGTAACCAATCCATTCATTTGATCTAAGTTCCATAATTAATCTCCACCTTCCATTCTTGGATAGTTTCCATAATTAATCTTAATGGTCTATAATTAGATATTTTCTAATTTCAATATCCACTTTCCAATAATAGACATTTTCCTGTATTAAACAAACCTCTATAGATAGTTAGTTTCCTAAATTAGAAATTATCTTTCCATTATTGGATGCCTTCCAAGTTTAGCAACTCCTTCCATATTTGGAAGCTTTTCATTTTAAGCAACCAAGGTACAATTACCAATCCAAAAACTACCCCATGGGGTTCGGCCATACACCATGGCCGAACCCAATGGTTCATGATCTTGACCATTGGTTTAGATCCATTAGAATCAATCACCAATCCATTAAATATTTGGTGGGGTTCGGCCATACACCATGGCCTTACCTCACCCCTTCTTTTCATTACTAATGATCCAATCAGCTTAGCCATAAAGCAAACATGGTTCGGCCATGCCATGGCCGACCCACATCCCTATCCATATCTCCCTTTAAAATTATCAAACTCTCCCATGGGTTTTTCATCCTTCAAATTTATAAATCTAAACCATACATTCCCATAGTTTTTATCATTAAATCACCATGTCTTTCTATGATCTAAAAATCTAAGAACATAAACCCAATTGCTATAGAATTTCCTTCCATGGTTTTCAATCCTCCAAAGCCCAAGAATTAAACACTTCTTTCCATGGGGTTCGGCCATGCACTATGGCCGAACCCTATGGTTCTTTCTTTTCCATTTAAATTATTAAAACATCATCCAAACTTCTTCCATGGGGTTGGGCCAAACAGCATGGCCGAACCCTATGGTTCTTTGGTTTCATAAATAACATTACTCAATCAAGATACTAACCTCTTTCCGATTGATTTCTTGTTCTTCCCTAGCTTAATCTTTCTCTTCCAATCTTCTTCTCCTTTGCCTTTACTGGCCGAACCACCTCTTGTTATTTACCTACTTCTTGATCTTGGTGTAGACGAAAATAATCAATTGGGAGACAGAGAGAGAGAAAGAAATCGGCCTAAGGGTTATCTCCTTATATGAACTCCAATTAATCCAAATGGGGAAGGTGCCATGCACCCCTCCCTTGCCTTAGATGGCAATGCCGTGTGGCCTCTTGCTTGGATTAGTAATTGCCGACCTCCCTTGCTCTCCTTAATTAAATCCTTCCTTAATCCCTATCTAGAATGTACTATGCGCCCATATTCCCTTCTTTAATTATCTCATGCGCATAATCCTAGATTTTATATCTAAAATTCAGCCATGCAATTTATTTTTATTAAATGCATCACTAAATTAATTCAAACCCATTTAATTTTCATTGGAACCAATCCCCCAATTCATTGGGTCCTAATTGGGTCATGGCCCAAATCTTTATCCACAAAAGATCCAATCTTAAGTTCATAATTAAAAATGAATAATTTTCATATAAAATAACAAATTGAAAATCCGGGGTATTACATGAACAATCACCGCTGTTAGAGTTATTAAGCGGGATGTAGGGTGCAAATTTAAACAACTCCCTCGGATTGTTGTCGAGGGAGGAAATCGTATTGTTGATTCAGGCTTTAGTCATTTTTGGAAGCAATGGTGGTCTGGGTTTGGACATTTTTGGTGGTTTTGGTGATTCTGGTTCAAAGTACTCTGATGGCTTCAGGAATTCCAGTTCTAACCATTTGGGCTCTATTTGCTTCACTCAATTTTGAGATCTGTTTATGGTCAAGATCCACTACTTAGGTGTTTCGTCCACCAATCATGATTCATTCCTCTGTTGTTTCTTCTCGCCACAATCTACGAGATTTGTGCCAAGAAGAAAGGGGGAAAGCTGAAATAAGGGACGTAACTTGCCTTTCGTTCGAGCACGCCTTGTTTTGTCATTTCTCGAAAATGAGAAGGCATGTTTTGGACACATGTCCATTTGTAGTGGAATTCCACTCTTTTTATTTGGAGGACTATGATTCGTCCCCATTGTTTGTTGTCCTTTCATGGTTACAGTCTTTGCTGGCCTTTTATGGCTACAGCCGTATTTGTTGGTTTTTATGACTTCAACCATTGTTTGCTGGCCTTTTATGGCTACAGCCTTATTTACTGGTCCTTGTGACTTCAACCTCTTTGTTTGCTGGCCTTTCCGATCCGATTGATCGATGTGATGGCTTCAGTTTTTTTTGGCATGTACTATGCCCTCTGTTTTGCAAGTGATTCATTGCCTGTCTTTATCACATATTGCGATCATTATTTGTCGAACAATTGTCTTACGGCCACTGTTGTCGTCCGAGCCTCTTTTTCTATTTCAGGTCGCCATCGATGTTTGTCGCTTGTCATTTTGCAGCCAATCTGCGCTGCCACTTCAACACATATTTGCAACCAATCAAGGTGTTGCCAGTTAGCAGTCAACCATGTGTTGCTTCTTCAACAAATCTTCGTGGCCAGTCACTTCGCCACTTTTACAATTCATCTGTCGTTTCTTCACGTTCTAAGCTTCGCGTTCATCCACGCTTCAGTTTGCGGGGGCGTGTTGGTATATATTTAGAGTTCTAATATTAATAGAATTATTGTGTGATTAGGAGTCTAAGTTGGGTTTACCTCTAATAAGAGGTGCATTTGATTTATAATTATATTAAGAGTTTGAGTTTGATTGTGATAGCCCTAGGGTCGACTAGAGGTTATACATACATGTAATAGCTTAGTTTATGAAATACAATATATAGTTTTATAATTTCTACACTATCTGTGATTTCATGCAATGTCAACATACCATCCCACTCTCCAAGCCTAGCTCTCTTGACTATTACTCTGTCATTGCATGGCAATGCCTCAACCCCTGCATTTTCTTTCTCGTTGTGAAACCATATGAAACGACTCTCCACTTTCCAAAACAGAACCCTATCGATGAATGTCGTATTCTTCGAGTCCATGGGAAAAGCAAAGGATTCACCGAGGGGTATCTTGACTCTAGATAGCCTCCATTTTCCAGCATCGGATGAGAAAACTTCAAAACATAAGTAGTAGAGTTTGGAATCATAGCAGGGCCGCACCAACTTGTAGTGCTCGGAAACAGAAGTTTATTCTTGTGCATTTGGGAATGAGACTCCACTCTCGTGTTCTAGGGTTGAAGACAAAAAAATGATTTGGAGTCGGTAAAATCATCCCCAAAGAGCATTCCACTGCAGGCGGTAATAAGACAGAATGGCTTGGGAGGGAGAAATAAGGAGATGCCAGTTTCTGAATGGCCTATTTCAGTGAGGGATAGATGGTGATTAACTCGTCTGATGTAAGCAAAAGAAGAGGATCGGAGTGGAACAATGTCGGATATGGTGCTTTGCCATCTCTTGCATATGCATTTGAATCTGTAAAGAGCTTTGGTTGCAACAAATGAAGGATATGAAGGAGTTGAATGTCTTCAGCTAAGCTTGAAACTAGGGTTTCAGTCTCCATGATTGCTTTCTTTATCCAATTCTTCTTTTTTCCAAATAATGATTCTTTCTTATATCTTACCAAGTCCTAGAGCAACGAGCCAGACTGTGGCAAGATTCACGAGGGGCGAAAGGGTGTAAGCAGGTAAAGCCTGGGTCAATGGGTTCAACGAAGGGTCAAATGGGTTCCACAGAAATTAATAAAATTATTAAAGGAAGGGAACATACAAGAGACGGTTCATCCTGAGTCAAGACAGAGGGGAATGTGCCTGTGCAAGGAAGTGGAGAGGCTGGAAAGGAAACAGGGAGTGGAATTGGCACCACTGGGTACAGGAGGGCTTGGTGAGCTTAGGCGAAGGTAGGGATGATTAGAGGTTGTGATGGGTTCGGTCAACGCTGTGGGCGTTGGTTGAACTGATGTGGCGGTGGGGCGAAAGTGTGGATGTTGGCTGGACGGGGTGGGAAGGAAACTGTGGAGGGTTGACGCTGGGCCGCAGGCACAACTGGGCGTCTGCCGTACGAACAGTAAAGGACGTCAAGCAAGGTTGGGGTGGGGCAGCACTAGCAGTGGCAAACTCAAGAGCTAGTTGACAGGTAGGGTCTTCCCCGGGCAGAGACGAAGGTGGTCTGGCAGTAGAGCAGCAAGTGCTTACGCTGGTTGTTGGGTAGATGTAGCGGACATGGCCGGGGTAGCCTGGACGAACTATGTGTAACGCCCCGCCCTTTTTCACTCTCTTTTTCCCGTAAATTCAGAGTATATTTTTTTTTTTTATAACAGAGTAGAGTGATAGAGCGCGGGACGTCATGAGCCTAGCTAAGTCCGAACTTCCAAAGTCCGACCCTTAACTGGCCAACCCTATGTGTGTATGGACTCAGTCTAATAAAATAGTTCACACATAGCAATATCAACTTGCGGAATAAAAATCATAACCTGCGAAATCATAACATCAAAATGCGGAATCATAAAAGAACCAAGTTCTATTCCATTCAGATAGCAAAGTACGTCAAGTCCTTAATCATTATTAAAAACGTCATAATCATCAAACTAACCACCCAACCATCTAAGTTTTTACATTCCGTAACTAGTTACTCAATTACAAGTCCATAAGTAATTTTATTCAAAACATATAAAATAAATCCTCCAAGCTCCTAAGCCTAGCCCGTCTTACGTTTGTCGTTCTCTTGATTACATGTATCATCAACTAGGGTAGAAGTAGGGCGTTAGAACAACGCGCCCAGTAGGTATTCCATTTAGGGCTAACACATGGTTAGTACAAAATATATATTATAACATAATATATAAAACCATGTAAAATCCATGCCATGCAATGATGACAAATATGCAATGAGTCCCACCCATCATATGTACATAAATGTACCCACCACATAGGTCTTCCGGACGCCCTGGCTGAGTGTGGACCCTCCGATTTCTTCCTGATGGAAAAGCACATCAAGGTATCGCACATAGGATTTTCGGACGCCCCGACGGAGTGTGACCCCTCCGATTATAAATCCTCCACCTCATGCCATGCATGAGATGCCAATGAAACACATGCTATTTTATAACATAAACATAGCATTTAAAAATCATACTTTAAAACACATACTCTTTCCTCATATAAACAAAGCATATAAAATCAACCTTTGAAATATAATCAATACATGCTATTTACACAATGAACATAGCATTTAAAATCCATGTAAAGCATATCCTTTGAAACATCACTTTCATTGAAAATAAGATAAACACAAAGTACATAAACCATGGTTTCAAAGAGGTGGAATCCTACCAAAGACCGTTCACAAGTCCTTGCATTCCCGTCCAAAATTCGATCACCGATCGCACACCGCTTGCGAGATCTCGTTACCTTATAATATAATAATAAATCAACACCAAGTCTCACCTGATTACAAGGTTCTAAGTCCATAAACAAAACCCCATGCGGTTTGGCCATACACCATGGCCGAACCTATGGCTTACCATTTTTCATACTTATTTACGAAATTGCCATTGTCCATAACCATAGCCTTTTTTCTTTGCTTAGGTTCCAAATCATCCATACATGTTTCTTTTAATCCAAGACACATAGTCTATAAAATAATTCATGGGGTTCGTCCATACACCATGGCCGAACCCAATGTTCAATATTCTCACATATTTACAAAAATGCCATTGGTTCCCTTATTCCTTTAAATCTACAATAATTAGACCCTATAAATTTCTTAACCAAACAAGTCCATCAAACACAACTCATGGGGTTCACCCATACACCATGGCCGAACCCATGGTTCTCCACTTTGGCGTGTAATTACATTTTTGCCATTCCTTCCTCAATAATTCATAACACATGTTTGTATCCTTCCCTTTTATTTTAAAAATACACAACACATAACTCATAACATGGTTCATAATTTGATTCATAAATCAGCCCTTAACCATGTCTTAAAATACCATTTGATCCCTTAATTCGGACCATGGGGTTCGGCCATACACCTTGGCCAAACCCTATAGTGTATAGTTTCCAAATTAAACTCCACATTTCCATAATTAGATTGTTTCCATAATTAGGTTCCAACCTTCCATAAATGGAAACTTTCTAAGATTAGAAAACTCCTTTCCAAAATTGGAGTACTTTCCAATTTAGCCACCCCTTCCATACATGGAAGCTTTCTAAATTTAGCAACCTTCTTTCCAAAATTAGAGGCTTTCTAATTTTAGGAACTCCTTCCATAAAAGGAAAGCTTTCTAAGTTTAGCAAACACTTTCCTTAATTGGATTATTTCCATAATAACCTACATCTTTCCATAATTGGAAACATCTTCCAAAAATAACAATCTTCATTCAATATTTAGATTGCTTTCCAAATTTAGCAACCATTTCCATCTACCATTCCAAATTTAACCCATGGGGTTCGGCCAAGCACCATGGCCGAACCCTATGGTTCATGATCTTCATCAACGGTTTAAATTCATAAACAAACGTTTAATAATCATACTTACATAATCCCAAAATAAAATTGGTGGGGTTCGGCCATACACCATGGCCGAACCTCACCCCCTTGTTTTCCACTCTTTAGATCCAACAACTTGGCCATATAGGAATCATGGTTCGTCCATGCCATGGCCGACCCACATCCCTATCCATATCTCCATTAATCAATCATTAATCTTTTATTTTAATCGATTAAAATCATCAAATATCATTGGTGGGGTTCGGCCATACATCATGGCCGAACCTCACCTTTTTTTTTTTTTCCATCCTTTTGATCCAAAACACTTAATCATTCAACACATGGTTCGGCCATGCAATGGCGACCCATATTCTTAATCATCTTTCCATTTCAAATTATTAAACCATCATCCAAACTTTCTCCATGGGGTTCGGCCAACCACCATGGCCGAACCCTATGGTTCTTTTGTTTCATAAAATAAAATATTTAAACAATTAGATACTAACCTCTTTTCAATTTCTTGCTCTTCTAATCTTTCTCCCTTCTTATTAATTTTTCTCCAAACAAGAACTCCTTCTTGTTGCTGCCCTTTCTTCTCTTGCTCTTGCTGTGTATGAGAGATTGAGAGAGAGATAGAGAGGGTTCGGCTATGAAGGTGTAAACCTTGTGCCATTGCCCCTTTCTCCTTTTATAATTTTCCCTTAATCCAACATTTGAAAGTTCTTAAGATAAGCAACCCCTTAGCCGTGCGCCCCTTGCCATAGATGGCAATGCCGACCTCCCTTGCCTTAGATGGCAATTGCCGACCTCCCTTGCTTAATTTAAGAACCTTCCCTTAACCTCTCTCTATTTAATTTAGATAATTTCCTTGGCTACCAATCCATACGCATAATATAGATATTAATATCCAAAATTCGGCCATGCTTAATCTTTTAATTATTTCATAGATATCTCATCCCTTTTTTTAAATATTCTAGCATATCATTTGTGGATTTAAAATCCCACATATCTCTCATGCGCATAATCTATGGATTTCACATTCAAAATTCGACCAAGGCAATCTTTCATTTAATTTTTGATAAAACCAATGCCACAATTTAATTGGGTCCTAATTGGGTCATGGCCCAATTTATTTATCCAAATAAGATCCAATCTGGAATTCACAATTAAAAATGAATAAATAATAAACTGAAAACCCGAGGTGTTACACTGTGGAGCGAAATCGGACGGACACGGCGAGAGTCGGAGTGGGGTCGGCCACTCTAGGCTTGATCTGGAGCAGATAGTCCTGTAGGCTGGTGGACGGTGTAGAGAGAAATAAAGAATTGATTTGGAATAATCCCCAATTTCAGCCGAAAGATAACAATTTGGAGTCGACTAATTGAAACCGTACACAGTCCAGGCCTTATGGGAAACGACTTGGATGCCAAGAATGGACTTTTGACATTTCACATGTGAGAGGCCACGTGTGAGCGAAGTAACATTGGAGTCCAGGTCCGCCTTCAGTTTCGAGTCAGCACATGCTACATCAGATATCTTCCACCGAGAAATATTATACACCGACCAATGGTCTGATTTAGTTTCTTAATAAGATAATTTTTTTAACACATCGAGTAACACAGTAAGAGTGACCATTTTTTGTGTTGAGAGTGACTTGAACGCAAGACCTCCCGAACAAAGTAATACCTTTCTATTTTCTATTAGGCATTTTTTATAAGTTCTCCACATATTTATACCTTCCTTTGGAAACATTTATGTCACTGTCATCTGCTTACAAAATACATGAGGAAGAGAGTTTTTTGTATTTTAGTTGAAATTTATCAAATTTTAGAGGTGACAATATGAAAATAGCAGAAAATATTAATGTCCCCTCCCTCTGCCAACGAGATTCCTCGGGCAGAGGGAGAGAGTATATATTTAGGAGTTTAGATTAATTAGAATTATTATGTAATTAGGATTATTAGTTTGAGTTTATCTCTAATAAGAGATGTATTTGATTTATAATTAGTTTAGATTTGAGTTTGATTGTGATAGCAATAGGGTCGGCTAGAAGCTATATAAGTACATGTAATAGCTTCAACTTTAATACAATATACAGTCTATTATTTCCTACAATACTCATCCCATTTTTACAAACTTCCATTGTCACGGACACTACAGTAGTGATCACTTTATAAAATTAAAGTATGTGTAGCATGTTTCTCTTTATTTTATAAAAATATATTGCCTCCTTTCCATTATAATAGTGGTCTCCAAGCTAACCATCCTAACACGAGAAAAATCTGTTAGAAGGCAAGGGATCGAGTGAAATTCTCATTTTACCCCTACCGGTGTACCGCTCATCAATTATCGGTGTACCGATAACATGCCGCTTTGCATGTATATGTTTTGTATATCGGTACACTGGTACTTGATGCGTGATACACCGGTAGGGGTAAAATGGAAATTTCACTCTATCACGTGTCTCTTAACAAATTTTGCTCATATTAAGATGGACGTCCTGGTCTCCAATATCCATCCTCTCTCTCTCTCCTTATTTTCATTTTCTCTCTTTACTTCCCTTCTCCTTCTTTTTACATGTTCTTCTCTTTTTCAGATTTTGTTTCTTTTTCAACTCTTTAATAGAGACACTTTCACTTAAAGTAACTCGTCTACGTTGTATATGCATTCCCCAGTATAAAAATCAGTTTTCTTGGATACATCAATGGATTTCATGGTATAGTTATTTTGATTTGAAATTTAGTCATATGTTTGTGTTAAAGGAAAAATTTATTGACGAATAAGTTTGATTTGAATTTTGAGAGATTGAATTTGCCAGGCAAAGCAAAAGAATGTTCGATTAATTTCTTTGATAGATACAACTGATCTAAATATAAGAAAACTCAAGCTCTATCAAAGAAATCCATTGTACATTTGTTTTAGAAAGACTTGGAAAAAGAAAAAAGATAAAGTCTTCTATCCCTTTGCCATTATAGAGACAGTATCGGCCCTGAAATCTTAGGAGTTTTAGGCCCTGAGAGCAGTGTAAGTGGGGGTTCTACAGCCTATTGATTACATTGAAAGACTCTAGGCAGCAACTTATTTGGCCTAAAGTCAGGGCCGGCCCTATATAAAGAGTGATCGATTGTCTCTGAAACTTAGAGAGAGTGTTGACATGCAAATAGATAAAATCCAGGATAAATCCCATGAATTCTCCAAAATTGGAGCTCCAACCAAAAGATTTCCTCTCCTCTTCGTACTTAGGATATTAATAAGCTTGAATGGTCCTTTAGATAAACTTTAAATGAAGGAAAGTCGTCCCTAAGAAAATTCATGAGTAAGATAATTCACACTTTTGACCCAACTGCTTCTGAAGTAACGGTGACTGCCTTCGAAGTTGTGGATGATTGCTTCAAAAGCATTAAATAAATGCTTTCAAATAGGGTTGCAATTCGGATCGGGCGGGCCGGGTTTTCATAAACCCAACCCTAACCCAACTTACTCCATATTGAACCCAACCCAACCCGACCCGAATGAAAAAACCCGAAATAGTGAACCCGACCCGACCCGGCCCGGCCATCAGATTCTACCATCAGCGGCAAATCATCTGGTTTTTTGGTTCCATGCTCGCAAGGTATTTGATTAAATCCCCCACCCAAACACTTGTATATAAATATCTTGAAAATGTAACAACAACCTGTTAGCAAGTGATTCAATGAAGTTGCTGAAACAACCTCTTGAAGCCAGTTATTCTAATCAACAAACAGAAATCTGAGTGTTGCAAGTATATGGACACATGGCTTATGGTGTCCGTGTCATGTTGCTGGAACTATAGTTCCTAGAGCATCTTTTTTTACTAGTTTTGGTTATTCCTGATGTGTGCATATTTACTTAAATGATTTTTTCAATTTGAATCAAATCGAGAATCCCTCTCTCAACCCAACTCGAATTTATTTTGAGTTTGTTTACAGACAACGTCAGAAATTACAATGTATCAAATGGTAATAAGATCTGCAGTTCTGCACGAACCCATCTTGCCATAATATTATTTCTGTTAATCATTTCTTTATCTTTTACATTTTAAAATAAAATATTACATGATCAAAGAAAAAGAAGAAAGAAGGAAATGGAAGAAAGGATATCAGTTAGAGAGACTCACCAAGGTCCGGCCGGGAAGAGATGTCGGTGAAGAAGAGGAAAAATGACAACGACCCGAAGAGGAGGCGACGAGGAGGCGACGAGGGAAGGGGGAAAAAAGATCTGCACGAACAATGGAAATTGGAAAACAAAGGGTCGGCTAGGGTTTGCTGAGATTTGGGGATAACTAGCCTTTTATATTAACTTATAAGAATCGGGTCGGGTCGGGTCGGGTCTTCTCGGGTCGGGTTTTCTCGGGTCGGATTGAAATTTAAAAGCCTCAACCCAACCCGACCCGAATTTCGGTCGGGTTTTTCTTTTCTCAACCCGACCCGACCCTATAGCCCGACTATTGTAACCCGACCCGCATGATTTCTCGGGTCGGGTCATGCGGGTCGGGCCAAAACCCGACCCGAGTTGCAGCCCTACTTTCAAAGCATTGAGTGAGTGCTTCTAAAATATTAGATTATGCTTCAATGTTGTGAGAAGCATAGAGTAGGTCCTGTAATCAAATAGTGGCCCCATATGTTGATTTAACTAATACAAGAATAATATGGATGCTCTAAATTTCTTTAAGTAAGGCTGAAAACGGATCCTGGTGCAGCCGAACTCAATAGGATTAACGGACTATCCGCAGTCCGGCCCGATAATATAGGATCCGATTGATCTTAGATCTGGTCTGCCCCGATAATTCTATCGGACCGCCCGCGGCCCAATAATCCTATCGGACGGTCCATTTGTCTGCTTTTGACCCATTATACACTACAAGGAATAAAATCAATCTTTTTAACCATAATTTCTATCAGACTGAGCCCAATGGCTCAACGTTTGAAAATTTGAAATTCAAATTTAATTTCATACTCCTATCAAATTGAAAATTTTAATTAAATTTTAAAAAATTGAAAAACTCTTGAATTGCTCAATTTTTGTTGACTCAACTTAATTAAGTTAGCCGAGTTTTTTCAAATTTTTAAACAAGAGATTGGGTGAAGGGAACATTGATTACCTCCCTATTTTGCAGATAAATTTTAAAGCAAAAATGAAGATAAATTTGAACTTTCAATTAATATTTTTTTGAAAAAAAATCAATTGATTTTTTCTCAAAAGTTTCGAGTATCCAATTTCAAAAAAGAAGTTTCTATTTTGCATCATTTCCTTCGAATAAGAAGGCTCTTCAACTTCCACGAGACATACAAATACATAATAAATAATGTTACAATCCACGACTTAGATTTTGCAACTTCCATGAAAACAAGCTCAAATAAAATGATCTCTGAATTGGGGCTCTCTTTCATGGAATGCATGATAGAGAGGAAAAGAGGTATAGAAATACATTCTTTTAGAAAAAGAAACTAAATAGAAAACTGCGGCCTCATCTATTTATCTTTCTGATCTATCCATTTTTTTCATTAATCTGTTGCTCCAGAGATTATCCTCACCAGTTTTACTTCTCCATATGGCATTGTCTCATTTGTGGAGATGAGAAATTAGAAAATGTCAGAAAATAATCCATGAGCATGTGAGAATAAATAAATATGAACACTAGAATCTCACACAAATAGAAAGAGAGTTCTTTATTCACCATGGTAATAACTTAGTACCTCTGAAATCATACGTATATGTCTAACTTGTCTCATTGTTTGGGACAATAGCATGTCATTACCAGTGATAGAAAAACCAAAATTAAGAAAAATTACATATTGGTGTATAAACCATAAAGGTAGGTGCCCAAATCATGGGACGCATGGAACTTCCAAAGAATAACATATCTAATCACAAAAATAATGGAAAACTTGCCAATTAAAATGTTGAGAGAATATGCAGAAACAATAAAAAAAAATCATTAACAAAGAGGGGGAATAGGCAACTCTATAATTTATCAGATTGTCCTTCACTCTATAATTTATCATGTTCGTTCTTCCCCATCAATCCAAAGGTACTCATAATTTATCCATATTAAGCTGATGATGAGAAAAGTCCTAAAGTCACTCAGAAAGTGGGATCTATTTTCATGGCTATGTATCAATATTTATTCTGTCACAGGCTATCCATGCCTGCCCTGATGGATATAATTTTTACACTTGAGCATCAGCTTTCATGGTCTGAGATCAAATTTCCTAAGTCTAGTATGAGAGAAATCACATTGCTTTAGATATTTTTCTCATAATATGAGCCCAAAAGTTTTTAAATTTGTTAAAAATTTCCATGAAAGAGGTGCCATAAAAGCCCAATTCTGTTTTAGACTGTGAAAATCAATGCCAAAAACAGACCTGGAATAAAATAAGTCGAACAGTTTTATTTGCTAGGACGATGATTCCAAGGGATGACCTTCCCCTGAAGAAACATTGCTGCAAATTTTCCATATTCTCATTACTCAATTTAGAGAAGCAATAGAAGTAACATCCAATAATTTAGTATTGCCGAAAACAATGATTTTATTGCAGTCAAAGCCAGTTCATTTGATCCTCCCAGTGACTTGAATCAGACTTTGCCTATGCACTGACAATGATTTTCCTGGTAAAATACCATGGAAGTAAGTTCATTTGATGCATCTTATCGTTCATTCAGAAAACCCTAAGACACTGAAAGAGAGACAAGAGAAGAAAGGATCCCTATTCACCTGGGGCTTCTTCATTTACATATACGTGTGCTTCAAATAAGAACGGACTTAGATTCACAGGAAAATTGATTTTCATAGGAAAACAACCATTTTCAAACAAAAAATTGGCTAAACCCCATTTCTGAAATTTAGTTCAAAATGGTTATTTTTTAAGATAGCAATTTCCTTTCCATTCTTCCAAAAAAAGAAAAAGAAATAGAAAAGAGGGCCAGAGAAAGAGGGCTTCTTTGATGGTGTATCGAAGGCTGGGCTCCTAATGTCCCAATCTCTCATAGGAATCGCAGTGTTTTCCAGGGAAATTGATCCTCTTACCCCCTTACATATACTTCTCTGACAACTGCCTCTCATTCCTCCTCTCCTTCATAAGGTTCTTCAGGGTCTTTGTTGAGGGAATGGAAAATAAGACGGTGGAGAATGAAAAGACCTAGAGAGAGAGACCCAAAGAGAGACCGAGAGACCTAGAAAGTGAGACTGAGAGACCCAAAGACCCAGAGAGAGATTCAGGGGAGGTAGATCCAAAGCATGAGAGGGAGATCGAGAGAGCGACGAGGGTGTAAGGGAGTTCAAGAGAGAGATCGGCGAGAGAAGGGAAGAGATGGAGAGACCCGCAGCTAGAGATGGAGACCCGTGGCCAGAGAGGGGAAGATATGGAGACCCACTGTGAGGGAGTGGGAGAGAACGAAGAGACGGAGAGAGCGGAAAAGATTGAGGAATGAGAATTAGGGTTTTCCGTAACATGTATTTTTAATTTTATTCCGTAAACCGTCCGAATTCTATCGAACTCTTATTGGACCATCTATGCATAATAAATGGACTCTAGGATCCGTTCCATTTTGTAATAATCAGACTGGGCTGAACGGTTCGACAAACTGGATCCAGATTAGTTTACAACCCTATCTTTAAGTCAATAAGACCCATTTTACATTACGTTCGATCTCATTTTTGTGCCCAAAACATGCTAATGAACCCATGATGAGGCTCGTATCTTATCTATGGGCCCATGCTTGTTGGTGGGCTATAAAGTATGACCCATTTGATTGTGAATCCAAATAGACCATCTTGAATCCATTTTAGAGTTGGGTATGGATTGTGATCTCGGGAAGTCCTAGTGAACCCATTATTAGCTCATTTAGGCATTGAGCATTAATTGGATCCTAGATAAGTCTTAAGGACTCATCTTAAACCCGTTTATATGTTAAATATTAATTTGGATCATAAATAAGTCTTTAATGAACTTCTCTTAGACTCATTTAAAGTCGACTTTTAAGTTGAGATTGTAGTCAAGTATTGATAGCCTTATCTTAAATTTATTTAAATGTCGACTTTTAAGTTGAGATTGTAGACAAGTATTGATAGTCTTATCTTAAATTTATTTAAATGTCTTATAAATCTATAATTTTAAGATTTATACTAAACTCTCTGTAATATACTACTCTATAAAGTTATAACTTGTCTAAAATAATATTGACAGTTGGTCCTGACTTTGGACCTATTTAAAATGTAATAAATCTCTTTAACTTAGTATTTAATACATTTAGAATAAAAAAAATATATATTATCCCAGTCATTTTGTAAAGTAATATTCCATACATTCATAATACAAAATTACTGAAAAAGTGACTAAGGTTCTCACAAATTACATCTAAATTCTGAAAAAATAATCTGATAATGACTTCTGGATAAATCGAAAAGAGTGATTTGTTTTCATAAATAGAAGCCGAAATGACATTTTAGTGATATGTGAGAGTTTTAAGATATTTTTAGAGAGGATTACCACTAGCTTCTTTAATTTAATAACTTCTATGATGTAATATATATTTTATGGCCCAAATCATATTACATTATAGAGATTTTATTGTAGATGATTTTGGTAGAATCCATGAAACTTTTGAGTTAACCCATTTTTTCAAGTCGACAGTTCGTCTCCAAATACATTTGATTTGATAAAAGGCAATTTCCATTTCTCCAACAGCAGCATGAACAACTAACCAGGTATAATTCTATCCCATCCATTAGTGCACCATTTGTTGTTTCCGAAATTTTATCACAATCAAATCTTTCTCACTTCTGTAATTTTCTCCTAGTGTCACAGCACCACAAACCTCTCTAATCAGCAACAAGACAATAATCAAACAAGATAAGGCCGGCCTACTTTAGGCCCAACTGTTGCCCCATTTGTTTATAAATTTATATTATTGTTTTTATATTTTATTATATTTAAAAAAAAATTATATCATTTTTTCAAAATAGAATATCAAAACGACTGGAATGTTAACATTTTATTTCTTAGACAAAATTAAAACAGATTCTAAACAAATCTGACTGATGATTTATTTAGTTCCATCGGACCAATCAGATTGGACTTGAGTTGTTCAGCAAGCAGCTTTCTTTCAACCAAAAAAGCATCAACCGGCTTCCAATCCCACCAGAACAAATGGACCGTGTGATGGCGTCTTCCTCAAACTTTATTACCTTTCTCAGACCCGACAGGATCCGTAAAGTTTCACCTTCACGCCCTATTCCCGCCACGCTATCTCAACTCTCAAGCCCTAATCGAGCTTACATTGCCATTGCCGCTGCTGTACGTCTCTCTCTCTTCGATTTAATTTGTCACAGTTTTCTCATACTCTGCTATTATTGTCTCTAAAATGCATCATCCATCTTCCCCATATATTATTCTTTCACCAAACACCTTTCTATTTGTCATTCATTTTCCATGGCCAAAGTCTATATTTTGTTTTTCTTCACCAGAAAAACAAACTATTGGCCATTTGAATTGTGATTCGATTTTATCATCAGTATCAAAGCTTTTGTCTTGACTATCTGGAGTGGCTTTTCAAGTATTGCTCTACACAATATATACGAAACACATAGTTAGATTTGACAAAGTTTTTTATGGATACCCATTTGCTTTCTGACACGTACATTAGTCCCCCTTTATCCTGACTGTGATGTGGAGTTTTCAGAAGAGGGAAAGAGGTAATTACTTTTGCTGAAGGTAGAGAGGAAGCACATGCCATCTTTTCTTTTCTTTCGTACTTTCTTTTGGGGACGGGGGAGGGGTAGGGGGGAGGGTTGTTTAATTTTTTTTATATACTGAAGGTTTTCATATAAAATGTCTAAATTCTACTGAGGTTTCCTGCACATTTGGGGAGCATTGCTCTCAATTTCCATTCTAGTTTTTTTTATCCTTCCTGGATTAGAATCTTTATAACATTAATTTTAGTTTAGTTTTTTAGATTCTTGAGCCAGATGGGGTGATTTAAATGAAATAGTCTAAAGATTTCAAGGAGGCTTTACTGCCATTTGAATGTTAAGGTTAAGGTCGCATCCATTATTGGTCATCTAGTTTGTGGAGTTTTATGAAAAAATGTATATGGGGTTTGGAGTATTGAGACGAAGAATTTAATTATCAATGTTGCTATCGATATTTTGGTAATATTTGTTATTCTAACTTGATATTCTGCAAATAAATTTCTATTTAAACTCATAGGGTTTTTACCCATTGAAGAAAATTTACTGTCAATCATTGACATTGAATTTGAGATAGATCTTTGTTATAATTTATGTAAATGGTAAGGGCATTTTTCCTTCTTTCTTTTTGTAGGGTGGGGTGGAGGTGATGAGCAATGAGTGCTGCTATAAGTTATAAATGCTATGGGTATGAGATTTTCCCTTTTTTGGTAGGTGGGTGGGGGAGAATACAAGCAAGCAATGCTATTATATTTATCATCATTGATTCCAAGGTCTGAGTGACGGACACTATTTGGTTCATTGGTTGTTAAGATGCCATATGTCTCTAGACCTCTTTCTCAGCTTTTTTTCTCTCTAGTTGTATCATTAAAGTTCTATAATAATCATCTGTCTGATGTAAGAAGAAAAAAAAACATTTGTTCAGCATTTCCATTACTCACTTCCTTCATTGATTGATAGAAAAGCCATCATTTTATATTTTGCTAATTTGTGCTTTGTATGATGATATACTAGGCACACCAGTGATCTCCTAAAAAGTTACCCAAGCTTGGCCTCACATCTAGCAACCTAAGTTTTCTCATGGCTTCGCCTGATGGCATTAAAGAAACTCGTCTTCTCATTGTTCACTGTAAGTGCTGATATTTTTCTAACCATGGATGTGAGACCCATGGTGGATTTCTTGTGGCCCAAAAATGGCACTATTTTGGTGGATTAAGGCTATCCAAGGTTGGGAACTTAGGCTAACTGTCATTTTTTTTTTTTGAGGTCCTATAAAATGATTTCACCTAATTCATGGGATGTGTGTGTGTAAACAATGATTTGGCAAATCATCATATGTCTAATGCTCAATAGATTCTGAATTGCTTGCTATCATTATCCTACTGTTCTTACTCCAAGTGGGACCTTTCTACTTCAAACCCAGAAAAGTTCTCGTTGGGAAAGTTTCTCACAAGATCTCTCTCAACTGACTGGTAGACGGGATTGACTCCAAAAGACTAAGTTGCACAATCACTCAGTGTGCTCCTGTAAAATTTTATGGTAGATCCACCTTTCATAATAGTAAACCATCTAATAAAACTTATGTGACCTTGAATATCATTCGGGTCAAAGTGATTTTCACTGTTGATTAATGATGTACACAATGCAATTTTCTTTCTGGTTTTTTATCCCATGGAAGAAAAGTAGTCTTGTCACAACCCGTGAGGGTTGGCTTGGCGGTTAAGAACCTGCTTGAGATGTAGGAGGTCTTCGGTTCAAGTCACTCTCAATACAAAAGGGCCACTCCCCATAGTGTTACCCAGTGTGTGTGGATAGAGAGGTTTGCACATGCCCTAAGGATTAGCCAGGTGCTCTAAGAGGCCTGGACATCTTGGTCTTAAAAAAAAAGTCACTCTTAGCATTGTCATACTTAAAACTGTAACTTCATGGTGGTAGGTTTGATTGGATGGTTTGGCAGTGGGAAAGGTGTTCTATACATATTTCAGATACTAATGAGGAAAAAAGAACAAGAAAAAGAAAAAATATTGCTTATTTGATTCTAAACTCTCTCCATTCATGAAATAATAAAATATTGGAGAGGGGTCCTGACAAATTGCAACCAATCTATGATCCTGATGTCGGTCCTTTTGTACCAATGATATAGGGCATATTCTCTTCTTATCTGTCATGTCATTTCTTCTAATTGCATGATAATCATTACATTGGAGAATTTTTCTGCATGACAAAGATCGTTATTATCTTTAAAAAAAATGGTCAGTTTGGTCATTAAATGTAAACAAAACATTGGAAGCTGTTAATTTCAGTTTATAGACTCTGCCAAAAGTTTTCTTATCTTCAGTCTCTCAATCACTTTATAACGTCCATTAAAATGTCTTACCATAGAGAAGTTGGTACAAACTTCTTTCTCCCATCATATTAATCTATTATTTGAATTTCTTGTAGCATCTACCTCCAGAGAAGTCGTGAAGGCTGAAGCTGCAAGTTTAGATGGATGTTTATTGTCACTTCGCCATCCAAAAACAGGTACTTCCCTTGGGTTGCTTTTTGTTGATGCTTTCATGTTTATAGTTACAAAAGTTTATGATTGTCAATTTGAAAATAAGTAAGGGCAATCCCCCCAGGGGTTTAGGGGGGCCCTTGCCTTGTGGTTGCCCTCGGTTATCAAAAAAAAAAAAAAACAAGTAAGGGAAATTTTAGGACTGAATTATGGCCAAATGTGCAGCCTGGGTTTCTTCTCTTGCAGACTTCCAGAATATTTCCATGACAGATATCTTGTGTGCTTGGAAAGAGTTGGTCGAGCTTTCTTTTAAGGTCCTAGCTTGTAGGTTGAAAGAAATCCTCCCAGAGATCATAGGGGAGTCTCAAGGAGCTTTGTGGAGGATAAACAGATCTTAGACGAAGTTATCGTTGCAAATGAATTTGTCCACACTAGGATGACGGATAAAAAACGAGGTATACTTTTTAAAATTGACAAGGAAAAAGCCTATGATTATGTAGACTAGAGCTTCGTTAATTACTTGTTCCATAGAATGGGCTTTGGGACTCGGTGGAAAGGGTGGATGAGGGCATGTGTGGAGGGATCCACACACTCGGTGTTGGTTAATGGCTCCCCAACACAACCCATTGAAGCATCAAGAGGTCTGAGGTAGGGGGATCCTTATCTCCCTTTATTTTTCACATTAGTGGGAGAAGGCTTAAGCAGATTAGTGGAGAAGGGTAGAGTACTGGGCACTGTAAGGGGATTAACGAAGACGGGACGTGTGATAACCCATCTACAATTCACAGATGATACATTTTTTTTTGTGACCCAAAAAGAGAGGTAATGGGCTACAAGGCAGTTCTGAGGTGTTTCGAGTTGGTTTCCGGACTATAGAATCAATCTAGGAAAGAGCACCATAATAGGGATCGTCCTAGAGGATTCTTATGCCAGGAATTTAGCGGGTGAACTGGGATGTACATAGTACATGTAAATTACCTTTTAAATACTTAGGGCTGCAAGTTGGGGGAAATCCTTGGTCTAAGAGCTTCTGTGGCCCAATTGTTGAGAAGGTAGAGAGAAGATTAGCTAGCTGGGGTAGGAATTTCCTTTCCATAGGCAAGAGACTTGCTGTCATTAAGTTGGTTTTGGGAAACTTTCCTATTTACTATATATCCATATTTGAGATGCCCAAAGGAGTTGTTAAGGAGTTGGAACAATTATTTTGGAATTTCCTATGGGGTGATAAGGAAAATAGAAAAAGGGTTCATTTGGTGCCCTCGTCGGAGGTAATAAAACCAAAACCAAACGGAGGATTAGGTGTAGTTCCCCAGAGACCAGAAATTAAGCCTTGTTTTGTAAATGGAGTTGGAGATTTGGAAAGGAAAGAGAAACCCTATAGAGAAGAGTTCTGGTTGCAAGGTATGTATTGGAAAATTTAGTGGAGTGGGACTTAAACGATAAAGTGGAAAAGCCAGCTAATCAGGGCTTGGTGGAGAATCGATAGAGAGAAGGGCAAGATAGGGAGTATCTTTAGGGTGAGACTTAGGATCCTAATGGGAAGAGGAGACATGACTCTCTTTTGATCAGATCTTTGGGTGGGGAAGAGACCATAGGGAAATTTATCTTTGACTCTTTAGGATAGCTTTAAATAGACAAGCAAAGGTGCGGGATTGCTATAGGACGGAAGGGGAAAACATAGTTTGGGATATCCATTTAGAAGACCCGTGAGAACACTCGAGCAGGATAGTCTAGAGGAATTGGTGGCTATGCTAGGTGAGTTCCCTACTTCGAGAGAGGAGGAAGATGAGAGAATTTGGATGGGAGACTCGAGTGCTTTCTTTGTGAAAGCAACAATTATTTAGTCCTTAATCCCCGTGATGAGCACGATCCGTCCTTCTCTGCGTAGTATGGCCTGGCTCTTTCGAGGGTACAAACTTTTGTCTGGTGCACTTTAAAAGGTAAGATCCTCTCGAGAACAGAATTACTTAAGAGAGGAGTGTTGAGTCAGGACGACAATCTCCACTGCATATTATGCGAAAGTCAAGAGGAGGATGTTGATCACTTATTTGCAACATGCCCAGTGGTGAGACGTTTGGGGAATAATTTTGCGGGCCTAATAGGGGTGACCTGAACCCTTGACAGTTCACGTAAAAGGGTAATGGGAAGTTGGATGATCACCGGTCTGGGACTTAAGATGAAGAAAACTTGATTTACTACTCCAATGGCAGTCTTGTGTACTATATGGAAAGAGAGGGATGCTAGAATTTTTAAGAACAAGGCTTTGGAGGAGAATGAGATTTGCACAAAGGCGAAATGCAGACTTTGTGCTTGGCTATCATAAGGGACTTCAAAGGCCTCAAAATGACATATTTCGATATTTCTTGGGAGGGTGTATCAGCAGTATAACTAGAAAGGTCATCACCCTTGAGGTCTGGTCTCCCCCTCTCCCATGTGTATTGAAGTTCAATGTCAACGGAGCCATTAGAGGAAAACCAGTGCCAGCAGGTAAGGGGCATTTTACGTAACTCAGATGGTACTTCCTCCATTGTTTTCTCATTATCGGTGGGTGTGAGGGACTCTAATGAGGCTGAATTTTTAGCTATCAAGAGAGCTTTGACAATGTGGAGTTCTAGTGGCTAGGGGAAACTAATCATAGAAGGGGATTCAACGAATAAGGGTCTGTTGCGCCCCACCCCGTGATAGGGTCATGAAATTCATGTTATGCACCAATCACAAAACAAGTGCAAGATTTGTTCTCCTCACCTAGTATATAAGCAACATGTAGGAGAGTGTGTGAGGAGTCCTAGAGATCCACAAAGGCTTAGAAAACCAATCGTCTGTTTCCAGAAAAGAAAGAAATAAATTACCAAATAAATAGAAATTTCGGGTATTTTCAGTCGACTGATCGATTGACCAAAAACTGTCTCAGGTCACGTCGGTCGACCGAATATGACCATCTATCGATCGAAAATTGTTGAGACAGTCTGGAGAGGTCTCAGATAATTTCGGTTGACCAAAAACTTGGGTCGGTCGACCGAAAATGCGCGGAAAACTTAGGTTGGGTGAAAACTAAGAGGAAAATGGAGAAAAAGGGGAAGGAAAGAGGGGAAAACCATTTTCTGGGAAAACCACGACATTTTGCAAACCTAGATTAGATTTTTTGAAATCAAATTGCACCACGAAAACCAAAATCCCCTTTTGAAACATAAATCTCGATTCAAGAGGCCAAAATCAAACCAAATAAGAGAGGGGAAGGAAAAAGAAGAAGAAATACCTACAAGGGTAAGTTTTGGCCGGAAATAACGACTCCAGTGAAGCCCTAAACGTGAGAAGGAGAAGAAGCTCGTGAAAGGAAGAGAAAGCCGGGGTAGAAGGTCCAATTGATTGGGGGAAGGGGTTCGGTTGATGGCTGCTCCAAGGGAAGGAGGCGGCTGCAGTTTTCCCAAAATGGCAAAGGGAATGAGATATTAAAAAAAACAGGTCGGGTCTCTTTTGGGCTAACTCAGATATTTAAAAAACGGCTAGTAAAGCACGTCAAATCTCGAGCTTCAATTCTTTTAATAAATTCCTCAATGAAAACCAAGCTTATAAATAGATTTTCGCTAAAAACAAATTGCCAGGAGATAATTTTAGAGTTTTATTTTCAAATTCAGATAAATCCCGAAAACAATTGAAATTGATTACCGAAGTGAACTTGTGCGGGTTTCTACATTTTTCGTATGTATCTAACTGAAAAGAAGGTGTGTGCAAAATTTAGGGATCTAATGATACAAACCTAAGTATCTGTGAATTTTCAAATATTTTCCATGCAAATTTTCGAAAATAAACAATTAATATATAGAATCTCTCTACTTTCGGTTGACTGATCCGCCTTTGGTAGATCCACACTCCTCCACTCAATCAGCCCTAACTCGAGTTCCCGAACTCGGATTTGGGCAAACATAGGCTCGTTGGAAAGCCCAATCAGACCACTACGCTACCAAATCACAACCAACCGATTCAAAGATCCTCAGATCTCCTTAAAACGTGAAATCACGGCTCGGGTTGTTACACGATCAAATGGGCTAAGGGGACTAAATGGCCTCCTTGGAAAATGATCATAGTAGTAAGGAAAATTAAGGAGTTGTTTTTGGGTTATGTGATGTCCTTTGCACAGGTTAGGCGGTCAATCAACAGTGTTGCGGACTTCTTCGCAAAGATTGGAGTCAATTCATCAAACGAAGGCGTTTACATGTAACTAGTTGGGAGGTGTCGGAGTGCAATGGGGTCTTTGTTGTATATCTTCCTCGTTGTCTGACTCTTTGTTATATCGAGTGTTTATTTTAACTTTTCTTTATTTTTGGTTTAAGCCTCTTAGACCCCACCATGTATTTGGAACTTTTCTTTTGTTTTAATATATATATTATCGACCTTGTTACTGCTAAAAAATAAATGAAAATCTAACCGTACAAATTGAAGGTAGGCTTAAAGACCTACCATCTATTAAAATTTCTTTAAAAAAATCAATTACTAGCCACTTGATCTTAACAGTCAAAATCACCCGTCGAACTTTTCAAGGACATCTACCAACTTTGATTATCAAGATCAACTGGCAAAATATTGAGTTTTAGAATGAAATTTTTAATTGATGGCAGGCCTTTAAGTATACTGTTAATCTGTACTGTTAGATTTTCAAGTTACCAAAAAAAAAAAGGGTAAAACCAGTGCCATATGCAAAACGAATGGGCTTTAAACGGTGGGCTCGACCTTTGGCTTTAAAAGACCTAGGGGCTTCGAACGGGCTCGAGCTTTTGTAGATATAAATGGGCTGGGCTTTTTGACAAAGCCCGGCCCGATCCCAGCCCATGAACATACCTAATTATAACTACTATGGTTGCAATGAAAAGATTCTGAAGTCTAATTTCTTCCAGCATTCGATTCTGCACTTTTGCTGTCAACTTAGAAGTTATTTATTTATTTTTTAATGGTTTTTTTTTAATAATTATTTTTTTTGAACGGTAGAAGTTATTTATCTTCTAGTGTCGCGCAGGTATGGTTTCATTGGCCAGTGTCATTTATTGATCTTTGCATCACTTACATTTCTTTTAACAGGAAACCCGACATGTTATGCCTTCATCAATGGATCTCTTCATGAGCTTCACTGGTTTAAGCAATCTTATGGCTCTTGGTTCGTGGGAAATTATGTTTGTGAAGGTGAGTGGTTGCATTTAGCTATTTCATAGTTATCATGTATATCATACATCACTGAATCTTTTGAGAGAGAGGAGAGAGAGAAAAAGGGGGCTAGGGGTTGGGGGATGCAATTATTGTTCTGTTGCTTGGATATGGAGATACTGAGAGTTGTTCAGTTCTCACAGATTTCATAGCATTAGATAAACAGATGATGCATCTTGATAGAGTATACATGAATCATGAGAGCTTACATACACAAAAAGATATACATAGGATCCATGCATGATTGCGTGTTCATGTGCATGCATGTGTGGGCCTGCATGTATTCATATGTTAAGAGGTGTGGGTGGGTATGGGAATAGGTGTGTGCACATGTATATGTGTTTATGGTGGGGATATTTTACCTTTTGATTGTCATGTGAATTGAATACACATGTCAATGCATACTCATTTGAGGCATTACCCAAATATGTGGATGAATCTGTTCATCTTTGGCCAGGCAATTTGATGCATCCACTGATACAATGTACTCGTTTATTGGACCCATCATTACATGAATGTCTAAATGTGACCCATTTGCTTTGCATTAGAATTCATGTTGCATTGTGCGACCTACTTGGGACTATAGTGGCTCATTTGGAACTATCTATATCAGTTCTTACAAGCTTTAAAGATTTTAAATGCTCTGTTTTGGGAAATCTTGTCATTGAGGGTGACTTTAAGAGCATGCTATCTTGAGTTTGGATGAGTGGTAAAGAGCATAGTTGTTAAAACCTTGCAGTAAACATTTTTTTTTTTTGGGGTAGAAAAAGTTCTTTATTTCGAGGAAGAGCCAAGGAGTCGGTACACTTAGAACCCAGAATACAAAACAGACGAGCCAGGCCAGCTGGGCTCGTGAGACATCCAGCCTTAAACAACATCCAGACACAGAAGCAGAGGGATGCGATATCCCGCCACCTGAAACATTGACACAGTATTCACATTAAACAGAATTAGTCCCTAACCTAGTACGAGGGCCCAGTAAGTGAACAGAGAGGCCCTCACATGCACAGCCATCTTCGGTTCCCCCTATGCTTGGCCTGCTGGGTCTGCTGCATATCTTCTTTGATGTATACATGAGGATGGAGATGAGCTAGAGCCACTGCAACCTTATTTGCCTCATCTGGACAATAGTAGATCGTCCAATTTGAGATGAAAGGTTATGATATACAATTTGAAACACAGATTCAATATGATGTTTGTGGAAAATGATCTGAATCTCATACTTCCAATTTGAGATGAAAGGTTATGATATACAATTTGAAACACAGATTCAATATGATGTTTGTGGAAAATGATCTGAATCTCATACTTAAATCCTGATCTTTGAAAGCTTTACGAATTTTGTTAACTTTTTACAATTTATCCTTTATGGTCCAAATCATTTTTTTAATGTTGGTCTTTTAAGCTATGCATGATCACGCATGTTACAACGCCATAGACACGAGTTTCTTTCTTGTAATCTTGAACAATATGTACTTATATGATAATCAGGTTTTACATATGATACTGTCATTGTTTTATTTGTCATTAACATTTATGGTTTGAATACAAAATGCATGGATTGTGAAAATCATATATTTATTACCTTTTACAAGTTTTCTAAACATTTTTTTCTTCTTTTAAGGGTAGTGATTGAGGCACCTCAATTTTGAAACAAGGAGGCACCCCTCATACCATCCACCACTTAACTGGTGACTTGTGTGCAAAACTACGAAGGACTTGCTTCCATGTATAAAAAATGGATGTGCCTAAATCAAAGCCCTTGGAAAATTGTGATTTTTTTTATGATTTATGATATGATTCATGATTCAATATATTTTGAGACCTAGAACATTTTTTTATACAATTTCAATTTTTAGAACATAGGTAAATAGCTTTAGAGGTTTACCTATTAAAGAATATTAGGTATTTATGTACCTCACCGGTAACATTTGTTGTTAACCCGTCTTTCAAAAAAAATTTGCTTACTCCAGAAGGAATGGGAGTGGCTATTGGTGATGATGATTTCAAGTTACGTTTTCATGTTATACTTTGGGTTGGGTTGGGTTGGGTTGAAGGCAGATAATTTGTTTAGTTTAATTTTTTGGCCCTCACTGTTTCCTTTCTTTTTCATGGTAGGATAGATGGTGGATTGTACATGGCAACTCCAGTTGATCCTATTTTTCTGCTATTGCCTATTTTTGAAGAAGCTCGAATGAAGGTATATGCAACATGGTGCATTGCTTGCTGAAGAGGACCAGTTGATGTTTGCCAAGTTTCTTCTAATAATGGAACTGTATAATTTGGTTTGACGTCATTTACATCGTTTTCGCCCCTTGGACATGTTTTTTTTTTTTTTAATTATATGATGCAGATCTAAATTTTGAATGGTAAAACTACAACTTTTTTATGAATGCTGCTTGTTAGTCATTGATATGAATTTTAATTGCATATTCAGAAGGGTGATGATCATGGAAAATTCAGGCTATTGGATGAAATGATGTTTGTTAGAGGCTTTCCAGGATATCAAAAGTTATTTCCTATTGCAGAGGATTCTATGCTAGTTGTTTGTGAAGTTAAAGGTACTTGCTGTTGCTTTCCTTTTGTTGCAACACTAAGTGCATGAAGTGTTATATATTTGCAAAGTAGATGTTGTTTGATCATGAGCAAAGCATCTTTTGGAAATGTCAAAGCATGATGCCTTATTATAGGAATTTTTTTTTTTTTTTGAGCAGTAACAAAAAATTTCATTAAAGATAGAGAAACAGATACATTAAAAAAGAAAAGGGTCTAGGAGTATTAGACCAAAAAGTAAAACAGGAATAAAGAAACACATAAAGAAGACCTCAAGAGAATGTAGGAAATATTTCTGTATCTTGGACCCATCTTTTTTTTTTGATATCCTAGGGAAACCTCAATCAACCCTCCGACAGTCTGAGGTCATGTCGCCAGAGGGGCCCGCCTTGTTAGTTGGTTAGATCTCCTAAAACCCTAAGGCACACCGCACCCACACAGTATACCTTCAGTTGAAGCCGCCAGGTTTCGAACTCGTCACCTCAACATTGAAACCAGTGGCACGCAACCAGCTCGGATACCCAACGTTGGGTTCTTGGACCCATCTTTTTGAAATTGGTTACATGGTAAGAATAATTGTGAGAATTCAATGAAGATGATTATTTTTGCCACCTTGTTGACTGCTATGCATATGTTTTGAAATGATCGACTGCTATATATATTGATGGATTGTAAGCAATGGTTGTTTGTTATGACATACTTACCCTGCCATCCCCTCCATTTTGTTCAACTAGCAATCCAATGATACTAAGTAGTAAAACCAAAAATAAAAATCTCAAAGTAGTAAATTTTGCACTCGTTGTATAAAGTAACCAACTAAAACTGAGATCATCAATTTTTATTTTTTATTTTATTGTTTGATGCAACTTTGAAAAAAATACATAAACTGTGTAAGTGGTAAATGTTTACAAGGTTGAATTGAATCCTATACCCATCTTATTGTCAAGTCATTAACTAGTTTTGGTCATAAAAAAAGTCATCAACTAGTTTTCAAATTTTTTCTTCCACTTGAGATGTGTTTCTGTAATCACATTTTAGTTGTTATCTAAAGATTGATATTTGCAAATCTAGTGCCTTGGATCTAACTGATTTCATAGTTATTATTTTGAATTGTTGACAGACTAATGTATTGATAAATGAATAAAACTTTTCTGATGATTATGATGATAACAATGACAACTAACTTAAGTATTTTGATGTATTGCTTTGCAGAAATTGGGCCTTCAAAGTTCTTTAGGCTCAACGATTCAAAGGTTCTAGCTTGGTTGTGCCGTAAGGTGTGTGTTTTATTACATTTATTTGTTTTTATTGATGTATACATGAGCCAGTGATGGTATTATCTAGATTTGTTCAATTCTTCTCTGAACTAGATTGCTTATAGGGTGATCCAAAATCTGAAACACAATGATTTCTTTTCCATATAGAAGTGATCATAATATAAAATAAAGGTGTTACAATATCATCACATTAGAAGAGTCATAATACATGAAAAAAACGTTGTTGAAAACAGTAAGTGGTTTCTCCTTTTTACTATGCTTGGAACCTTTCATCATCATTATCATAGTAGCATTTATCTCATTTATCTAGGTTTGCACGCTCATAATTAAAGTTGACCAAAATTTTCCTATAGGTCGACTATCTATTTGATGGCCAATACTTGGAATATGTTATGTTGTAATTCTACGTGACAATGATATTTGCATTTTCAAAAGATGCATGCCTTTGGAACCTTGTAAGAAGCTTTTGCACTACCGACTCATTATAAAGGAAAACAACAAAAACCATCCTTGTTTCAAGCATGGTCATTTGAGGGCCTTACCTTTTGTGAGGGAAGTGAATGACATTTCAAGGTTGAGAGCTTGTTGCATATACTACTTTGAGTCTGCTTGGCTGACCGAAAATTTTGAGGTGCAACTCAAGTGGGTTGAGTAAGGTTGAGGGCTTAATGAATCTCAACCTAGACTCTAGGAGGTTCAACCAACCTTGCATTGGGTGGGGTTTATGTTAGTTTGGTTGGAGTGGCTTGGGTTGTGCTACTTCAAGTTGAGGGCCAAGCAAAGTCCTATCTGAACTCAAGCTTGAGTTCAATAGGTCGGGTCAATAGGGCTTAGGTTGAGCCCGACCCAAGTTGCAACCTTGCGGTACTCCTCGATAAATTCTGAAGAAGAGAAGAAAAGTAAGAGACAAATTTCGGGAGAAGATATGTATATTGCTATTCTCATATGGTTACAAGTAGCCTCTTAAATAGAGGATTTTGGTACACTGAAAATTCATGGATTCTATATAAGGAAAGTCAAATTAAAATAAAGAACAGTATCCTAAAGTTTATGCAAGGATGTAGACACGCTAAGGACTATCATAAAGGATAGTCCTTCAAAACTCCCCCTCAAATTAGTGTGTGGATATTAATCAAGCCCAATGTGCTCAATGAATCTTGAAGTCGTGGTCGCAATACAACTTTGGTGAGTAAATTTGCCAATTGATCTTTGGATTTAACAGAGGGGGTAGTGATGTTATTAGTGGTAATTTGATCATAATCAAATAAGTTGACCTCTATACAACTAGTACAACCCAGAATACAAAAGAAATCCCAATGAGCACCCCAATAACCAAAACCAAATTACGAAGTATACAAACCCTTCTAACTTCACACCTAATTTAGCATGAAGGTTGGCCACCTCATTTGCTGTTCTCTTGACATGTCTAAAGGAGACTTTTGTTTGAGTGCTCAAAACCTTCTCTCTCTCATTGTTGTGATCAGCCTCCAAGGAGGTCTTTTCCTGCCACTGGTCCAACTGATTGCATTCACCTAGTGCCCCTCTATAACAAGCTCACCTAGTTTGTGCCTTAACCAAAGGGTAAGGGCTCTCTTAATTGCTAAAAATTCTGTCTCATTGGAATGCCTGATACCCACTTCCTCCAAAAAGTAACGAACCAAATTTTCCCTTAGAATTACGTATCACACCACCAACACTTGCATGTCTTGGCTTACCCCTAGCCACCCTATCGATGTCAAAATTTAAAGCTGCCCTCCAGAGGAGGCTGCCAACCCAATTGTGTAGCATCTTTCATGCAGCCCTCCTTAGACAGGTAGAGATCTATTAAAGAAATTCCCCTCCAAAGTCTTTATTAACCAATAACCAAGAGCATGATCTCCATCTTGCAGCCTCAAAAACATCTTCCCACCCTCTCGCTTCATCTTAATGGACTCTTCTACTACAAGCTCAATATTATTTTACATGGTGACAAAATATTAGTACACCTTTTCTTCTTTTGTGTACAAATAAAATATTGAAATGTTTTTGTTATTGGATTGTTCTGAGAAAGCTTATACATTAATTTTATCTTATTATGATTTCATGTGATTTTTATTTAAAATACATATTCTTTTAATTTATCCTTAAATTATGCTGAATCCATTAATCCTGTATTTTTGGATATGTTGAATCAGACACCTCCACACCCTTCTTTGGATTCTAACATGTACTAGTACCATGCAACTTGAAACTTCCCACTGAAGCTTTGAAAGATTTTATGCCCAAGATATGAACTTGCTAGTTTTTAGTAAGCAAAGAAATCACTATTGGAGGAATAGGCATAATGTCTTGGGTTCGATTTCTTTTGGAGTAACTTGATACATGAGGCTTGTGGGTGGCTTCGTGTATCCATGGGATTAGGGCTCCTCCACGTGGGGTGGGGATACCCATGTCATTCAGAAATATATTTAAAAAAAAACAGAAGAAATCACTCTTGCAAAATTCCTTATTTGCACCACTCTGCTGCCTACATGTACCGACTTATGTTTCCAAAGTGCCTTGGTTCCTGGCTTCTATAACTCACTGTAGAATTTGCAGATACAAAAGAAGAAGCTATACTTGGATCTCTTATGATTAGACAAATCTTGTTAGGCTTTTTTAATCTGCTGTAATTAGTCATTACCATTTCACACATTTTTTCTGTAGCAGTGTTACTGCTTGAGAGGCATAATGACGAATTATTTATTTACTTTCAATATTTTCTATCAACAAATCAAAGTGAATATCAACTAATGTAGGCCAAGGTCAAGATAGAGTTTTGGCTTCTTTCTGCTATCCAATCATTGCTCACCTATGTGATCATACTACCAAAATTCAAATGCCATTACAAATCCTCCATAGATAATCCAAATCACATGTAATAGTTTAATACAAGATGGTAACTATCATGGATTTTCATCATGTAAAATTTATGTTCTTCACATTTTTCAAGACAAATAGACTCTTCTTACTATAGCAACAACAAATGCTTCCTTAAGTTCCAACAACCAAATAAAGAAATGTTGCTCACTTTGATCTTGAATTATTCTTTAACACAATAAATAGGATAAAATACTTGTGTTTCTTTTTCAATATGGAGTCAACAGATGATGAATAATCCATTAGGTAGGTGATCACAGGTGGCATGGTTCCAATCCAGCATTCTGTAATCAGCTAAGATGTATGACCCAACTTTGTAGGTAAAAACCTCTTTCGTGCTGGTGATTTCCATGGAAAAAACTCCAATGACACTAAATCAAGCCAAGTAGAGATTCCTTTTGCAACTAAAATGGTACTTCTTTGCAGATCTGTCCTGTAATCTTTTCGTTTCAGCTTGGGCCTTTGACAGCATCAATTGTGGTCTTCAAATTATTATGAGCTTATGATAATCAAAGAGTGTGATTTTATCAATGTTGTGAAAATCGAATCGTATCGTAAATCGTTAATATATCTTGAATAGTAAATCGTGTATCGTAAATCGTAGAATCGTAAGATTCATAAGTGTTTTCCCTAAAAAATATTTAATTTGTGAAATAACGTAAAATATATCTAAAATGTAATAACATGAGCAATTCTCCAACTTTCTTTTAATATTAAGTGAATTCTATATAATTAGTTCATTGGAGCTCAAATTTCAATGCTCTAACTCCCAAAAGTATAAGACTAGTATATAATCCCAATTATACTGTGAAAAGTCAATAATGAACTAAAAAAACCCTCAAAAAATTGTAAGGTCTTAAATATTTATCAACTCAAGCATTAAAAACCATTAAAACGAAATGACCATGCTTTCACACTCCTAATAACTCCATAATTCTATTATTTATACGAATCATAAGATTTGTTGATAGATACGAATCATTCCTCTTATCATATCGTATGAATCGTAAGATACGAATTGCATATCGTAAGATTTTAACAACCATGGATTTTATACCCACCCCAAGTCTGCAAATTTCCTTCTAAAGCCATCCTTATGAATGGACTGCTTAGCGTGTGCATGTAGTTATCAGTTAGTGTGTGTTCTTTGTGTCTCAAAACTTCATCATCTCTTGTACAATTATCTTGGCATTATCATGATTTGTTTCAAATGGACCTGATTTTAGAGGGGAGTATCAATTAATATCTTGGTCAACTACAAAGAGACTTAATTTTGATATTATGAGTTCATGCTGAGCTCTGATTTATGATAAGGAGTGCTTAAAAGCCCTATATGCCATCCTTGTCAAAGTCATTTTCCCTATCTTTATGTGCTTGACACTCTTAGTTAGATTTGGCAAATTGTAGTCTATCTATGGCTGCATATCTGATGCTCATACAGCTTGAACTTTATGACCTTTATGATTGCAATAATGAGCATTTACTATACTGATGAAGCAACCTGTATAATTTATATGGTTCTCTGTTATGATGCATCATGACATAGGTGAACTTGCCATCATTTTTTTGTTTGTCTTAGAATGGGGTTGTATGTGGCTTTCATTCACTCCCTCTTCCTTTCATGCAGGTTGATCAATTAAAATTGACATTAACAGAACTAGACCAAAATTATGCCACTCTGGATGAAAAGGACACATGTATGGGTTTGGTGAAAAAGAGCTTGATGCAAATCATGAAACATGTTGCATTTTTGTTAATTCTGCTGATGCTTAGTATCTTTAAGTTGCATGCATCGTCTGATGTTAAAATGATAAATCTGTGTGATGTGCATTTGCCTTTCACAGTTTCCTTCTCTATCATTTCAGTGTAAAGTAAAAACCTATAATTAGATCCAACAAAGAAGAGAGGCAGAGAAACATAGGTATTGTTTTCATTCTATTTGCAAGTTATTGCAAATGAATGTATGCACATACTATAGACACAAATTTTGAATGCTCAAAACATTGAGTCCAGAAATTGTATTTAATTGATTAAAATGCGGGTACAATGTTCAAAGTGTTGGTGCTCAATGGGCCCAACACCCTTTGTGTTGTAAATGTTGTATTTTTCACACGTCTTATTATAGAGTTGACCTTTTTTTATGAAACACTAATGAATTGATTCCATTAAAATGAGAAGAGAGTACAAGAGAATGATTTAAGTATAGGAGAGATATACCCAGAGCAAGACGAAGGAGAGCAAGAAATAAAAGAGACAAGAAAAAACATGACCAAAAAGAAAAATACAACAAAACCATCCTCCACCACTAAGAGGACCCCTGCTCCCCAAACTCCCAAGGCTAGTGAGATGAAAAGAATTCCAAAGCTGGTCTTGGCTTAAGAACACCAACTTTCGCCAAGAAGTCAGCAACACTGTTTGCTGATCGAGGTGTGTGAGTGAAAGTGATGCCTCCCAACCTGCACAACCTCCAAATGTCCCTAGCAATACATACCAACCTCCACGGGGGGAATTTCCTATTACTAGCGCATGAGATGACATTACTCGAGTCACCTTCGATAATGAGGTTACCACTCCTAAACCTAAACCAAACTTGTAGTGCTCTCCTGATTGCTCTCAATTCTGCCTCGTTTGACTCCATTCTCTCTACTGATTCAGAAAAAAACAACTAACATCCTACCTCTATTATCATGTAACACTCCGCCTGTACTTGCCGGCCCTAACTTACCCCTTGCTTCCCCATCTACATTAAATTTATATGATCCTAGGGGTGGTGCTACCCATTCAACCGTACGCTTTCGACCTCTACTAACCCCTTCCATACATCCTTCCTAAGACAAATAGAAATCCTCCGGTGCTAGACCTGAAAACTCTTTACATACAGACAACCAACCTATCACCTGCCATTTCGCCCTCTCAAACACATCTGTAGGTGCATCTCTCTTTCCCTAAAAAATATTCCCATTGTGTTCTTTCCAAATTGCCCATGAGACGGCGAACGGAACCATTGTCCATTCCACTCTATGTCTACCCCTAAAGGTACCCCCCATCCAAGCTACAAATAAATCCTCCACTCCACTTCTTATAATCCACGAGCACCCATACAACCTCAAGAAAGAGTACCATACTGTAACGCTCCGCCCTTTTTCACTTGCATAAATCAGAGTATATATATATTTTTTTTTCTGAATAAGTAAGAGAGAACGGGCCGTCACGACGCGAGTCAAGTTCGAGTTTCCAAACCCGACCCTTAACTGACCACTTTTACGTGTGCGTGGACTAAGTCCACTAAAACATTTACACACGCTTATCTTATTACTTGCGGAATAATTTATAGGAATGAGATGTTATTCATTCTCTTAAGATCGTTAGGCAATGAAAGCCAATCACCATAAAATTTCAATAAAACTTAAAGATTATCAAACCATAGCAAATAAGTTCTAAGGTGTCCAAAAATAGTCTAAGTTATTACAATTCAAAATGCAAGTCCCCAAATACATCATTGAAATCAAACTAAGCAATTTAAAACTCCAATCTTCCAAGCTTCTACGCTTGGCTCCCTTCCGGTCCTACATCCTTCTCCTTGGCATTTCCTGTTCCATCATCTATAGGGTAGAAGTAGGGTATTAATCAGCATGCCCAGTAGGTATTCCAATTAGGGTTAGGGTACACAGGAGTAATATTAGAATATCATAAATCAAGGGTTTAAACGCCATTAATGACATATTTGTAAATACACCTTGTAAGTAATAAAACAATGCATGTTGTCTATATCATAATCATGCTAAAATGAGTGTCATGTCATGGGTGTCAATGCTAAATGAGATCCCACCCAATGGCCATACCCAATCACACCATACATCAATCAATGGTTTCCTTGGCCAATTATGTCCACAATGTTTGAGGCGGCAACCACCAGGGCACTGTATACCCATCCACATATTAATCGGGATTACTGATAGAGTGTGGACTCTCCCCTCTGCGCAGGGTTTCGGGACTAACTACCCAGGAGCTCTTTGATCTAATAAGCCGTACTTTTCTATCAACTGGACGCGGCCAAAACTCAACAGTTTATATAGCTTCATATAAGCTAATCTCAAGCCCAAGTTATGTCCGAACCGCTCAGAACTTGGCTTGCTAGTCATATATGTTCCCTCCCATGCCATGCATGATTAATGTATGCAATAATGCCATATCATTTGAAAATCAGTTCATAATCATATACAATTTGTTTAACCAAAGTAATTATCATATTTTGAATATAAACCAGTGTCATAATTATACTCATAGTGTTCTCAACGAGGTAGGAATCCTACCAATGTATGATACACTATCTTGCAAGGATAATGCTAACGGTTACGTGAGACGAATCTCAATCCTTTTGCGAACCTCTTTACCTTATCAAATTCAAATATACATATTAGTTTGATTTTCCATTTCAATTTCATCATCCCTATTTCCATCTAAGTTCCATGTTCATTTCCCAACGCATTTATGCATTTCTTGTCCTTAACCCGTTTAAGACCCTCAATGGGGTTTGGCCATACAATATGGCCGAACCCTATTGTCTCATTTCCTTTTAAATGTATTCATGTTCAACACAAATCCTTCAATGTTGTATGGCCGAACCCTATTGTCCCATTTTCTTTTAAAATGTGTTTATATTACACCAAAAACCCATCAAGGGGGTTCGGCCATACAACATGGCTGAACCTCAACTTTTGGTTTTTGACCCTCTTTTTAATCCTTATGGTATTTTAAACAATGTGATCCATAGAAATCATCCAAGGGGTTTGGCCATACAACATGGCCGAACCCATTGTTCTTCCTTCTTTCGTCTCCTTTACATCCTATATTACTTTGAGGATGGGTTCTTCCTTAAAAATATTCATCAACTATGTTTTAGGTCACTTGATGGGGTTCGGCCATACAACGTGGCTGAACCTCATCTAGTACCATTTTTAGTCCTCAAATGATCTCCATACAAAATTAGGGTTCGGCCATATTCTTTGATTCTTTCTCCTTGAAATCCATCCTTAATCATATTTAACATGGATTCCATCTGTAATACTCAACCTAATAAATTTATCCTACCCACTAACCAAGGCTAGGGTTCGGCCATAAAACATGGCCGAACCACCATGGTGGGTTTTTCATAATCCCTCCAATCTTATTATCATCATAGCATGGGTTGTTTTGTTTCAATCCCATAACCATCCTTTGGATGGATTTTCCAACTCCATGGCCTTATAACATTTTTGGCCACTCAATCCAACCAACATGGAACCTATGGGTTCGGTCACACCATGGCCGAACCTATGGTTTCCTTAGACCCATTGATTTTATTAAGTCTAAGGCATACCTTTCCTTCAATGAGTTGCTCCTCCTCTTTGGCTCTTCAATCTCCTCCTTTTCTTTTGATCTTTCCCTTCTTCCTTAGTCCTTCTTCTCCTTTCTCTGTTCTTCAAAAGCTTCAAGTGTATGGAGACAGAGATGGGAGAGAGAGAGGAGAGGAGTGGAGAGAAAATCCTTGTTCAAGAGAGGAGGGGTCGGCCAAGGGGTTTGGAGTGCCTTTTGGTTTGGGTTTTTATGTTTAAGCCTTTGTCTCTTCACTTCCTCTCATAATGGTTTGTCTAACCAATCAGGCTCTTGGTTTAACCAAGGAGACCCTTGGCTTAAACCAAAGAGACCCCTTGGCTTCCCAATGAGTCCCTTGGCTTCCCTAGTGTCTAAGTATAATGTACTTAGACAAGCCATCCATCTCATCCCTTCACCTTCTCAACTCAAACAAAGCTTTAATTCAACTTGAACTTAGTAGAGGTTGACCAAGTTAACCCATGACATGGTCGGCCATGCATGTGGTACATGGCACTTGGGTCCCACTTGGCCATGTCACTTGATGATGTGGCATTCTTGCTTAGTTGGCTATCATGTGATGACATGTATGCCACATGGCAATGCCACATCACTCACATGCCACCTCACTTGATGAGGTGGACTTTAATGCATTAAATGCACTAATTTATCCAATTCAACTAATTTAATTAAACTTACCCAATTTCTTTAAAATCCAGCTCACCCATGACCCATTGGGTCATAATTGGATAATTGACCAATGTCCTTGCCCATTTATTGCCTATTTCAACTTTTAATTTCAAATTCCATTAAATCGTAATCCAAATGGACCAATCCAATATATTTATAATCTAAGGAAAATCCAGGGTGTTACACATACAACCCACGTGAAACGACACTTACATAGCAAATGATCCACTTTCTCCTCTTCGTCCTTGCATAAAGGACATACTAAAGGAGCTTCTTCTAGAAGCACATCTCTACTCCTGAGATTATGTCTCACTAGGATCCTCTTCTTCAAGGCCGTCCACATAAAAAACTGGATTCTAGGGGAGATCTTATTATTCCAAGCAAGATTGCAAATAGGGGGTGAGATCGAATTTGCTACATAAGCTGCTCTTAGGACTGATTTTACCGAAAATGACCCCGACGGCTCCAAGGACCAAATCCACTTATCCTCATCCTCAATCCACAAACTGGTATCTCTTAGGATTCCTAACATGGCTTGGTGGATAGTTTCTTCAAAGTCCCGCAAGGTCCTTCTGAAAGAGATGGACCACTGTAATGTACCATTGACTTCTCTATAATAATCACTGATCACAGCTTCATGATTTTGAGCCACTCAAAAACGTCTGGGAAATACTCTATTATAGAGTTGACCAACATATGTCATTAGGTGTAATTGATTTTTCTTTTCTTATTTGCCACCTTGATTGACTCATTGTATTGTATATATACATGTGTACTATTCCTTCAAAACAAGAGAATACAATTCAGGGAATTAATCTCTCTCAGCTTTTGTCCCTTCTTTTCATTTTTTTCTTCCCTTTCCTACAATTTTTCTTTCAACATGGTATCAGTTAACATGTCCTCTCTAATTTTTCTTCACTGCTGTAAAATGATTCTTTCTTGTCAAGCATTTCTTCCACTTCTAGGTCAAGCTTTTGGTTTATTTCTATTATTATTGGGTTCATAGGACAATCTCCACGACTGTCCTTAGATCTGCTGGCTTTCCATGGATTTGAACCCACACATGTATTGTTTTTTGAAAGGTATACTATTTTTGGATCATTTCTCAATCTTGATTCCATCCATTAGGTTGGTTTCTACATATGACTGTTGGTGGGGCCCATTTGCCCTCCTTGTATTATCTGAGGTTTCTCATGTTGTTACAACTCAGTCGGGTACTCTCTCAACGCTTCGTGAAATGTTTGTTTTTCAGGTATTCACTGTTCCATAAAGGGTATAAGTGTCTTGATCTCATCACCAGCAAGATGTTTGTCTCTATGGACGTCACTTTTTTTTATCGTGTTCCCTATTTTGATCAACATAAATCTGATTCTTCATTTCCATCAGTTCTTCCTCTTCTCACAACTGATGTTGATATTTTTGCCAATTCCAAGCCCACTATTGTGTATCAACGAAGGAAACATAAGCCCGTGGCTCAACATGATACCACACAACCATCTGGCAGTGGCTTGGATCTGTCTCCTTCTGAACCCGAACTTTATATTGCCCTTCGAAAAGGTAAAAGTGCATGTACTGACCATTTCATTGATCGATTTGTGTCTTATCATTCTGTTTCTCCATCTTACCGCAACTTCTTGACTACTCTTGACAACACTAAGATTCCAAAGAGGATTGATACAACCCTTTGAGATCCCTCCTAGAAGGCAGCAATGGAAGAAAAATTGTTAGCACTGGAGAAAAATCATACATGAGAAGTTGTTTCTCTTCCTCCAAAAAATGCTTCTGTTGGTTGCAAATGGGTTTTCACTCTAAAGCACAATCCTGACGGTTCAATTGTTCGATATAAAGCCAGATTGGTTGCCAAAGGCTTCACACAAACGTATGGGATTGATTATCATGAGACCACCTCCCTTATGGCCAAAATTACATCTGTTCGGATATTGATATCCATTGCTACCACAAATCAATGGTCTCTTCATCAGTTGGATGTAAAAAACTCCTTTCTTCATGGTGACTTAAAAGGAAAAAGTCTACATGCTTTCACCTCCCGAGTTTGTGATACAAGGGGAGCAAGGGTTGATCTGCAAACTCAAGAAGGCTATCATGGTCTCAAGCAATCTCTACGGGCATGGTTTGACAAATTCACTAATGCTTTATTGCAGTATGGGTTTTCTTGCTGTCAGGCAGATTACTCTGTGTTTGTCTATCGTGTCAACTCTGTTGTGATGCTTCTTGTTGTTTATGTTGATGACATTGTTTTTACTGGGAATGATGCTCCAACTATTACTGCATTGAAAGATTATTTACGACACTTTGATATAAAAATATGGGGCCGCTCCGTTATTTTCTTGGGATTGAAGTTGCTTGTTCTTCTAGATGATCCCACATTTTTTCGGAAATTAGTGGGTAAACTTATTTATCTTACTATCACTAGGCCAGATTTATCCTATGTTGTTGGAGTGGTTAGTCAGTTTGTGCATGTCCCACATGATGCCATCTTCAAGCTGTTTTTCGGATCCTTCATTATCTTAAGACTCACCATTTGCAGTTACTCAGATGTTGATTGGGTTGGCTCTCCTGACGACCATCGTTCGACAACAAGATATTGTGTTTTCTTGGGATCTCATCGAGTTTCTTGGCGAAACAAGAAACAGAATGCTGTTGTTGTTCTAGTGCAGAGGCATAATATCGTGCCATGGCCAATACTGCCTCTGAATTACTTTGGTTCCAGCAATTTCTAGTCGAGTTATGATTTGTCTTCTCTGAATCATTACTGATGTTCTGTGATAATCAGGCCGCCGTCAACATTGCATCTAACCCTGTGTTCCAGGAACATACAAAACATAGTAAAGTTGATTGTCACTTTCTTCGCCATCACATTTCAGCGGGACAAATTCTCACTCGTTATTTACAATCCAAGGATCAACTTGCTGATATGTTCACAAAGGCCATCTCTCGATCACAACTTGATAATGTTTTAGGCAAGCTGTGCTTAATCGATGTCTTCACACCAGCTCAAGGGGGAGTGTTGTAAATGTTTTAAATATTGTATTTTTCACATGTCTTATTATAGAGTTGACTTACAAATGTAATTGATTATTCTTTCCTTATTTGTCACCTTGATTGGCTCATTGTATTATATATATATGTGTGTGTGTGTGTGTACTACTCATTCAAAACAAGAAATACAATACAGAGAATTAATCTTTCTCAGCTTTCGTCACTTATTTTCATTATTTTTTTCTCTTTCTACAATTTTCCTTTCAACACTTTGTACAAGTGAAACAACTTTGAGCAAGAATTACATTGTGTTCAAAGAAATGAAGCTCAAATGAAAGGAATGTCTTCTTTATGTCCTCTTGAATATGTCTTTGGTGAGGTCTGTGAACTTGATCCACTTGATGGAACCAATGGTATTGGAAGGGTTCTTGTATTGATACCAAATTGCAAATTTCTGAAAAGGTCAAATGTCCATGGGTGAAAGCCAAACCACACTTATACAAAAATGTTCTAGCGTCCATGGCAAGAGTCCAAACCACACTTATTTGTCCATGTTCAAGTGTAAAAACACTATAAATAGAGGTACTTGGGCATTCATAGAGAGCATCCCAAGTTCAATTCAATTGCTTTGTGCAAAGTTTGAGTTCTCTCCTTTTTGTGGTGAGTTTTATTTTGCTTCTAGTTAGCTTCTAGTTTGATTTTTCTTAATTAATTCTCAGGGTTGTAGTTGTAGTTTGCTCACCTTGGGCGAATTGGCTTCCAGTTCTTTGAGTTGGGTTTTAAGTAATTCAATTCCAGTATTCTAGAATTTCACCTCTATGTTGAATTTTGCATGGTGTCGATTTCTCTTTGAGCGTTTAACCTTATTCCTTTTTTTCTGGTGAGAAATTGGGGTTTGGGTTCTTCCAATTGAAGTTCCTTTTGCTCATACAACTGGAGTGAGTGATCAATTGGCGGTTCTAGTTGATGAAGATCCGAGGAACTTCTTAAACTTTCGTAATTCTTTGAGTTCGGATTCTCACAAGCGCATCACAACTTGAGTCTGATTTTGCAGAATTCTAGTTTCTTTTGTATGGAGGCATAGGTAGGTTTTAAAACCAATCCTACCCTTCATCGCATCACTTCTATCCTGCGTCAGATCTTCTAAGTGGCAATTCAAGGAGTCAAGTTCAGAGTAAGTTTCGACAAGAACCTGCAATATAGTTGGCAATTGTTCGTTATTACAGCCAAATGTTGTCAATTTGAGTCCTATTGGAGTCGGGAGGCATATTGACCCATATGTAAAAAAATTGCCAAGTCCATTTATGAGTGGCAACCCCATATAGATGGGATAAATGACTCCAAATCTCCAATGATGATGATGATGATGATGAAGTTCAGAGCAAGGTTGTCAAAATAGTACGAGTCGACTCGTCTCGGAGGGTCTAGCGATTCAAATCACATGTAGAATCGAAAAGGCCCAAAAACGGTACGAGTCTTAAGTTGATCGTATGATTTGCCACTCAATCCAGAGAATCGTTGTGTCATGCGATTCCAGAGGAATTACAAAAAAAATAGGAAAAAACAATCTTTTTGCAAAGAATACCTCTTCTTCGTGGAAGTTTTCGCTTCTTTCTTATCCTTTTCTTTTGTTTCTGCTTCTTTGTCCTCTTTCCCTTTCATTTCCGCCGTTTCTCTCTTCTTCCTTCTCAGTTTCTGCCGCTTCTTGCTCCTCTTCTTCCTTCTTAGTTTCCGCCACTTCTTCTCCTCTTATTCTTTCGTTTCAGCTTCTTTCTATCTTTTTCTTTCATTTCATTTCTGCTTACCTTAGGTTTAGGGTTTTATTTACAAAAGTTTTAATAGTTTTGAAGTAGCCTTATTTGCTCATTTGCATGCGATATGTCAACCCCTCAGTTTTGACTTTCGGGACTCTTTTCTCTTTTATTATTTTTACACTCTGTTTTGTATTTTTATTTTTTACCATTGTTTTATTAATTAAAACTCTCTTTTATTTTTCTTATTAATTGTCTATATTTATTTTTAAAAATATAAAAAATATCTATTTTTTATTTTTTAAATAATGAATGCTAATAAAATTTATTTAAAAGCCTTTAATTTATTTGTTGAATATTTAAATTTATCAATACTTAATATTTATATTTTAATCTCATATAACATTTTTCTTTTTTTCATTAGATTTTTTTGAAATTTCAAAATTTGGATAATAAAAAATTATGAATCATGATAATTTGGAATGTGAAAACTTAATTTCTAATGTATTTTGATTCTATTTTACATAGGTGCACTTTGTCATATACTCATGTGTTTGCATATTTACTTCTATATTATGAAGAATTGAAAAATAATCTTATTATTCTGTCATATTGTCATGTTATATTTATTTATAGTTTATATAATAATTTTAAAAAATATATTATGAATCTTATGATTCTACGATTTATGATTCACGATTCAGACCCCTAAACCGATTCACGATACGATTTGAGTTTGACAACCTTGGTTCAGAGTAAAATTTCATTGTAAGCAGGCCCCTAATTCAATGTTGTCACTTTTATTCATTGTTAGATTGAAGTGAACTTCATAAGGTGATTATCTCATAGTCTGTTCTCATTAACTCAATATTTGGCAGATAATTGGTCATACAAATAAATCTTTCTAAAGAAAAAAAGCCCTTTGATCATACAAAAAAGCATGCATTTTTCAGTACACACTACTTTCTGAACGTTTATGTTTTTTTTTTGGTAGCAAAGGCTATTAGTCTGGGTGGTTATCTATCAAGTTGGAAATTGCATATGGATTTGCACTGTTTTCATACGTGCAGGGTGAAGATTACGACAAACCAGTGTTATTAAACTCGGACCGGACCGCGGTTGAACCGAAGGTTCAACTACGACAGTCAAAAACACGGTTCGGTTCGAGTTTTGACTCGCCTGAAAAAGAAAACCTTAAAAAACCTTTCCGAGCCGCGGTCGAAATCGGTTTTCGATTCTGGCCGTGAGTCGCGACTCGCGATTTGTAAAAATCTGGTTTTAAAAAACGTGGAATCGACGGGAACGGAGAGAAGAAATTTAGACTCGAGAGGCAGGGAAGAAAAAAAAAGAATGAAAATACAGAGAAGATTGGAAAAAAAAAAAAAACTAGCAGGCGCCGCCGATGCTTCGTCTTCTTTTTTACTCTGCTTCTTCTATAGTTTTGGTGGGAGAGGAGAGAGGAGAGAAAGGAAAGGGAGAGGGTCTCAGCACCAAGGCACCCAGCTCCTTGCTTTTAATATGTCCATTAGGACCACCCGAGGTACCCAGCTGGTTGCTACCCAGCTTTTAGTTTTTCCCTTTTACCAAGGGAAGGGAAGTAGGTATAATTAATACTCTCCAAGCCCCTTTCTCGAGGAGCTTAAGATAAATATAAATAATACTATATAAATATTTTATTTATGGATAAAATAATGCCCATTACCGTATAAATATGAAAATAGTTAAATTTTATTAATATTTAATGCTATATTAACGGGCATAGGTTTGATAAAGTTTGACCATGGTTGAATCTTATTTAACCCAACCTTCTTAAAAAAAGGTCCTTGAATGAATGCAGAAAAGAATGTGCTGCTTCTTAAATGAGATTCATTTGCATCAAATATCTACTCTTCTACTAATTTCTTGGAGTTTCTCTTTGCACTTTTTTTGTTGTTCTAAGCATCCTCAACCATTTTATGCTATGGTGCAGTAGCTGATATTATCTCACTAATGGGAGAATATTTGAATGATGTACCTTGGTTGCAGCTATTATGCGACCATCTACGGTAAGGCATCGTGCTGTTGATATTATGATGAATGTGAAGTGGTCAATCTTATTCATCAGAGGAATTACCCAAAATTGAGTTTGAATTGGAAAATATTTGCAGGTTGGATTTACAAGTGGCAACAAGAAGAGCATCTACAACTGAAACTCTTTCGGATTTTCTAGATGATGCTCCAGTTTCTTCCGAGAGTCCGAAGGTAACTCAGAATCAAAATGCTTTTTGGTGCATTGGTTCATATAGTTGTTTCTATTTTTGCCATTGATGTTTGAGCATTTTATTCAATATTTTTTTTTGTGGGTTCAGATTAAAAATGAGAACGGAAAGAAGACATCAAGCAATAAAAAACAATCGAAAAAGATGAAAGTGGAAACTGGTTCACTGAATATCAAAGACATGTTCTGCAGGGCCTCAAGGTCGAGGACCTGATCGTATAAAAGATTCTGCATGGAATTTCAGCAGTTTTTTGCTTCACAATAGTAGTGACTAACTACTTTTTGATTCTATCATTCCCAGATATGAGTTAGGGAGTGGGGGTAGCAGCAATTTCTGGAATCTATGACACTATTGATACAAATGTTGTATCTGTAATATGCTATTCACAAGTATCCAAAGCAAAAGGTTATACCCCATCCTGTTTTTTTCATTCATTATTTACTTTTTTAGGTATGTTTTATGTTAGGGTAAAGTGAAAACTCGAATAGATAGCAAAACCAATACAATAGTCATCTTGACATCATTTCAAAGAACTTGTGAATGAGTTTGGTGAGGATCTAATTGCAATACATTTTCAAATATAGAGATGATTTTACAATAACAGTTTTCAAATGGTAAGACCTTTTTATAGAGTACTCCTGAAGATTGAGACTTGAATATAAAAAGCTAAAATTTTAAAGTGTTCTTGATCCAAAGAGGTCTATATCAGTGATGGGATCGTAAATGTTAGCGAGTTTTGAGTAGCATTGCCATTTATTTTGTCTTATGGGGATTCCATGTGCTACATAGTCACAATTGTAGGGCTCAGCCGTGAAAAACCTCCTCAATATTTTTGAGGTAGGTTTGTGGTTCATAGTTTTCTGCCTTCATGGCTGTTGGAAGTGACTTATCTGCCTGGCTAATGATTGTTGGGCCTTGATGGATTTGAATTCAAATAGCATCCTTCATTTTATTCTTTCCCTTTTCTACAACTCTTTACAGCTCTAAATGGACACCTTTAAGTCCATTTGAACTCTATACAAACCTATTGTTTCTGCAATTTTGAACATTCTAACAACTCTCTTGATCTCCTTTTTTCTTTTTTCTGCCTCTACTATTTTTTTAGCAAACTTCTTCAACTATCTTGGTGGTATAATTTTGGAATTCAAGAGATCAATTCGATTATGAGAGACGTGCCTTTGCATTCAGAGATTATACTCTTAAGGCCTATTGTATTCTGGATGCGGACTCATTGTAACCCATTTAAGACACTGGACTACTGGAGGTTTAAGGTATGTGGGCGTTTACTGTCTTTAAAAGTGGAGATAAATAATCTCAACTCAGGCGGTGCTCTTTCATCTCAAAACAAACACTTCGCATCATTCTTTTGTTGGTCTTAGAATGGGATTGCATGTGGCTTCTTATTCACTCTCTCCCTTCCATGCAAGTTGACTAATTAAAATTACATTACTTCACTAGACCAAAATTATGCCACTCTAGATGCAGAGGACAAATGCGTGGGTTTGGTGAAAAAGATCTTAAATGCAAATCATGATACCTTATATTAGCATTTTTATTAACTCTGCTGATGCTTAGTATCTACAAGTTGCACGCATTGTCTAATGATAAAATGATAAATTAGTGTGATGTGTGAATGCCATTAGCTGTTTTCTTCTCTATCGTTCCAATGAAATGTGAAGTAAAACCTTATAAATGGATCCAACAAAGAAGAAAGACAAAAGGCACGGAAACATGGGCTTAGTTTTCATTATTCTCACTAGTTTTGCAACTGAATGTAGCACATACATAAGATATTAAGTGATCTCAGAGACACTCTTTGACTACTTTAGTCTAATTTGATGCCATATTGGCCTCCAAGTGTTAGTTTGGTTCACATGAATCTTGCAATGATTCTAGCTTTGATTGATACTTTCTTTCACAAAGCATGCTACGTTTTTACTTGGATTGAGTTTCAGTCAATGGGAGAATGTGCATCACCCACAAGCACACACAAAAAAAAACTATGTATTTTTGCAATCACTGGACTTGGAAGTGATCTATTTTTGTAATTACTGTAGACATCATTTGTTAGTGTTTTACTTCAATTTTAACATATTTTTGCTTGCAAACCATATTTTGTTATTTTTGAATGGTAAAGTGACTGAAACTTGAAACAATCATGGTTGTGACAATGAGAGCCTTCCAATTATAATACAAATTCTTCTCTCTTAGAAACCGCATTATAGAATTTCCAAATGCCTCCTTTGATGAGTTTACTATGTAGGACGATGAACTCCAATATATTTCTCAGATTTTGTAGTATTTGTAACATTATGTTATTCAATTGAAAAAGAGTAATTTTGTTAACCATTTAAAGCATGTGGGTGAACTTTTTGTACAGCTAGTCTATGAGACAACTGGAGTCAACCTTGTCTAATATAAAGGTGGCTGTGAAATAGATTTTCAGCAGAGTTTGATCGATTCAATGAGAAGAATTTAAAAGAGGTGGGTTCAAGAAGTTCGATTTCTATTCACCACCCTAAATGTGGAATATGTTATTGGGACTCCCCATGTGATGACCCAATTTGAACTAAGTTGCTCATTGATGATTATTTATGCCAAAATCACTTGCTCAGTACCTTGGCTGATTCACTTTATGAAGTTTCCAGTGAAACTCCTACAGACAAGGAAATTTGGGAGACCCTTGAAAAGAAATTTAAATTTGAAGATGTGGGTAGCAAGAAACATGGCGGGCCAAACAGACATTTAGATTTCTTGCATCTACACACCCGTTTTCGATTTTTTGAGTGAAATTATCATTCTACCCCTACTTTTTAACTCATCCGAACGAACTGTCAGTTCATTCTCAGTTCATTCAGATGAATACAACCATCTGAACGAATACCTTAGTGTATTTTTAGTTCATTCGAATAAGTGTTCATTCGTTCGAATGTATAGTTTGGTTCGTTCGAATGAACTAAACTATTATATGTCAATCCTTCACAAAATTCGACTGAATGAACACTCATTTGAATGAATGAACACTCATTTGAAGGAACGAAAATTACACTAAGGTGTTCGTTCGGATGAGTATATTCATTCGAACGAACTAAGAATGAACTAAAAGTTCGTTCAAATGAATTTCTATGTGGGGCTAGAATGGTAAATTCATCCAAAAATTGGAAAACGGGTGTGTAGAAACAGGAAATCCTGGTGTCTATATGACTGCCATTGTGAATAGATATTTGGACTTTACTATAATTGATGGTAAGCTTGTGGTTTCTCAAGTAGACGATTTCCAATTGATTATTCATGAAGGCCGTATAGATAAAATCTATGTAGATAAGCCTTTTTCATGTGCGGGCAATTATTAATAAATTACCTCCTCTAGGAAAGATACTAAATATGAATTAAAACATAAAGAGAGAATTGTCTTTGGAAGACTTGGTTGTTCACCTCCATATAGAAGAGGAGGCTAGATTGAAGGACCAAAAGGTCGGTGAAATGAAAATACCTCTAAGCCCAGCCTAGTTGAATCTAAACATGAGGAAAAACCTAAGGAAGACAAGAAGGGGAAGAGACTTCAGTCTCAAGAAAACAAAGATAACCAAAGACAAGAAGAAAATTTGTTTTGTATGTGGAAATATTGCAATCTTGCTTGAGGATTGCTATCATTAGAAGAAAAGGTGGTCGTAAATCTTCTAACGTCGATCGAGACAAATTTAGTTGAAACTGATTTAGTAGTAGTGATTTTAGAAGTGAATAGTTAGAATGTGAAGGATTAGCGGGTGAACACTGGGGATACCAAGCATGTCTCTTGTGATAGAAATGCTTTTGGTTGGAGAGGGAATGGAGTTGTTTATGGGCAACTTTAGTGCTGTAAAGGTAGCAGAGAAAGGGAAGTGATTGGTGCACCAACATCTTTATTTTTGGTGCACAAAAAATGAGTAAAATATCTATTTTGTCCAAATTGTTTCAATCCTTCTTCTTTCCCTCTTTCCATTTGTTTGGATAAAATGAATATTTCACTCATTTTTAGTACACCAAAGTTAAAGGGTTGGTATACCAATCAATTTACAAGGATGAAAAGTCAATTTCACCTTTGTCAAGGTCTTTACCTTGATTAATTGGTTTGACAGTCCAGAATTGTGAAAAGATCTTGTGTTTGGCAAATGGGTGCAAATGTGCTTTCGAGTCGAATAAATTTTTCTCTTAGTAAATGACATGTTTGCCTTCAAACGTTGTTCAAACTTAATGCTAACAAGAGGTGGTAAGAAGTATTTCATGACTTTTATCGAGGATTGTTCTATATGCACCCATATCTATTTGCTTAGAAGCACATATGAAGTGTTAGAGAAATTTCAAATATATATGATTGAGGTAGAAAATAAAACATATAAGAAAAAAATAAAACTTTAAGGTTTGACAAGGGAGGTGAATGTACATCTATTTGAATTTAATAGTTGTTATGAATCTCTACGTATAGTTTACCAAACCATTATTCCATTCTCCAAAATAAAATGGAGTCTCTAAACTTAAGAATAAGACCTTAATTGATATGGTAAAATCAATATTGAATAGCTCTGGGCTCCCTCATTCTTATTGAGTTGAAGTAATTTTATCTGCATTATCATATGCTCAATAGAATTCCCCACAGAAAAGTTAAAAAAACACCTTACGAAATATGTAGAAACAAAATGCCTAATTTGAAATACATAAAAGCATGTCATTTGGCTCATGTTGGATTTCTTGAACCTAAGAGGTAAGAGCAGCAAACCATATATAGATTCTTGATGAATAAATTAGGTCATGGAGTTCATAGAAAATTCAATCATGGAATCTAGAGAAAATGAATTCTTTGAAAATACTTTTCCTTTGAAATCTATCTCCAATTCTTGTCAAGCCGACAAACAACTTAAGATTTCCTCTTATGAAAATTTAATTCCTGAAGAAGAGAAAACAAAACTTAAAAGAAGAGAGCTAGAACTGGAAAGGATTTAGGCCCTAATTATTACACTAATCTAAGTAGAAGATACCTTACTACTTTTAAAGAATTATGACTTGGGTAGATACTGCATTTTGGAAAGAAGATATTAATAATGAAATTGAATCAACTATGTCCAATCACATATGGGAATCCAATGTTGTCATTGTTGTTCATCATTAGATTGAATTAGACTTCATGGTGCGATTATCTCATAATCTGTTTCTCATTAACTCAAAATTTGGCACAATTGGTCATACAAATAAATCTTTCCGAGAGGAAAAAAAAACCCTCTGATCATACAAATATTTTACATTTTACTTTTTTTTTTTTTTTATGATCAAGGTGTTCAGGAGTCTTGCTTGTATTTGGACAGGGGACATTTTAACTCGACTAATTTTTGGGGCATGGGCAACCTCTTAATTTCTACACACTGGGTAAGCAACTAAAAGAAATAGCCTAGGGAGATATTGAACGTGAATCAATATTTTACATTTTATGTCGTATAATAACTGTAGAATTTGTTCATTTAATTCTAAGCACAGGGGATTAGTGTGGGTGCTTATATCTAGTTGAAATCTATGACACATATTGATGCAAATGTTGTATCTGTAACATGCTATTCAAATCTATTTGAAAATGACTTCCGTTTTTTTTTTTTTTTATTCATTGGTATTTTACACTTCTTTGAAGTATGCAAGTATGCTTTATGTTTAGGATTAAGATGAAACTTAAAATGATTGCAAAGCCACTAGAATTGGAAATATTGGATCACATTTGCGGGACTAAGAAATGAGTTTGGGAATGATGCTAGGTTTAGAATTGGTGAAACACTTCATCTTGCTCTGTTACATTATTTATGTAGAAGCATGAAATTACTTTGAGAATCTGGAAGCTTAGTGTTTGATATCTGAAATTGAACCACGATGCAAGTCGAGACCAACTCGGACACTTGAAGGTTGGAGTCTTCCCAAAATAGCCGTGCTCACACGACTCCTCTTTGGGATAAATTCACATACTAAATGGCTAGTTGGATCATCCACATTGATTAATCGGACTTGCACAGTTCCGAACAGTTAACGGGCAATCCAACTCTGAATTCTCAATTTAACTCGGCCTCAATTCACCACTCAACTCATTATTGTTTACGACGTTTAAACTCAGTGCTGAACTCTCAGTTGAATTGCTACTAAGTTGATGTAAATTCGGTCCCGTAAAATTACCAAATTTTAAATACAAAACTGGTCCCCCTAATTGGGTCCACTCGGCCAATTACTTGGCCCAATCGAGTGGGGTTTTGGCCCGTTTTCCACTAACCAATGGGCTGATGACAGGTCCATTTCCACGGACTGTTGACTCAATGTCCAGGTTTAATATGCAGGCCTGTTGTTGCTGGATTTGACTGGGCTACAAGCCCATTTATGCAGAAAATGGATTCTGTTCTGTAGGCCTAGATTATAAGAGTTTTGGGCTGGATTCAAACCAAATTGCAGTGGCCTGTTTGCTGCAGTGCAGGCGCCGAATGCAGCAGGGCTTGAGACTGCACACAGGCACCCAAATGTCCCACTGAGTTGCAGCCGAACCAGGACCTAGTGCATGCTGAGGATAATGGGATGAACAGTAACTTAGCCTGGGTGAATTCAGATACGATTAGTGAAGTAAATAGTATAGTTTTGCAGTGAGCTGCAACACAGTTTTTAGCACTGCAAACAGAACAAGTTCGGTATCAGACCGGTCCTGCCCACCAGTTATATGCTGGCTGGTTTGCACTTTGCAGGCAGCGTCCAACCCTTTCTGATTGGGTTTAACGGCAGCAAGCAAGAATTGGTGTGACCGATCTTGAAGCCCTTTCCAAGGACCTGGACCTGCCTTAACACAGGCAGCCCAGCTGAGAGATATGACAGGCTCAACTGAGCGCAACTCCACTCAGTTCAACGCCTGCAATATGCAGTACACAGTAACTGAACCTGGGCTCTTTGGTGAGTCCAAACAGTCCCAACAAACCGAATTAGAAATCAGAGATAAATTCAAAACTCAATACTCTTAATACACCGAGTAAGACCACAATAACTCGGCCAATTAACCAACAATATTCAATCAAACACATCCAATAAATCAGTCGTTCAGAAACATACCTGGGATATGAAAATTGAGCCAAACTTGACTCGATTAATTCCACACAGAAATTACAAGGTTTCATCCTCAAACTCAGCCACAATGTACTTCTACACATTACTCCTAAAAACAAAAAAAAAAAAGATATGTTTTTGCAAATTCAAAACCTGTCACTGATCTTAAGCCTTGATGCATATGCATACCCAAGGGAACTAGTTTTGCCTACTTTCAAATTCCAATTGTCTTCTCTCTCCTACAGTGGCTTTATTGTGTACACACAAGTAGGTATAGGCCATGGGTAAAATGGTCATTTTCAATATTCCACAATTGACTTTACTTTTTGGAAAAAACTCGACCTAGCCTAATTGAGTTATAAGTTTTTTTGTGACAAATTTTTTTTTATAACAAATTATTTTATTAAACAAAATAACTTTGCCAAAATAAATTAGAGATTATCAACACATAAAAAACAAAACCTTAAGACAACAGTAAAGTTGCTAGACCTAAAGTAGAAATTTCTAGAGCTATGAGAACTCAAATTTAGACTCTTAAAAATATATGGAAATCATAAATTAATTTACCTAAGTAGAGATGGGTTACGTAATTTTCTACAACATCAGGCTTAAAGGGTTGTTTATTATTTTTCAGATAATGAAAAATGAAGAACATGAAAAATAAGACCTTTCTCTTTCTCTCTTTTTAATAGAATGAATTTCTTGTAAAGAGAACAAAAAATGAGAAATTTTTCTCTTTTTTTCCAAAGAATTAATTTCTCATGAGAGGGACAGGAAAATTTAAAGAAGAAAAAAATGAAGTTTTTCATACTCGCCAAAAGAACTATTCGTTCATCTAAAATATATATATATATATATATAGGTTTTCTATTGGATAGATCAAATAACAAATGCTTGATTAGAAAATCTTTAAAGTTTACAATGGTAGATCCAATAATTTTACAAAACTTAAAAAGATATGTATATAGAATCTGTCATTAAAAAGTAATGAACAATTCAAATTTTTATGAGATGGCCCTCACATGTCTCAAATGGGACCATTCGTACTAATTATTACCATTAAAATGACAGTATAAGATCATGCCTCTTAAAAAATTAACCCCTAAACGATGCATTATTAATTAATAAAATTAAAATTGACAAATATGTCTCTTGTTAGCTAGTATCAGCACTCAGAAAGAGCTGACTATGCTATGGTTGAAGTTATGAACTGAATTCTGGCACAGAATTCAGCCATGTCAGACTGTATCAACTGTCTTTTTTTTTTAAAAAAAAAACATTTCAACACCTTCATTTTGAATCCTGCATTAAGTTTCATATTAAAACCAAGTTCTTCACATTTGAAAAAATTCCTATTTTCAAAGTCAATTTTGTATTTTTACAATTTTTTGAATTTTCGTTGTAATATAATTACCATATTTGGGTTTTGCAAAAAGTTTAATTTTTGGTTGTATGTGGCTATCAAATAATTCTTGAAAATTCATTGATTGAATAATTATAATTTCTCTCTCTTATATTCTAACTAGGACATCACATTGATTTCCAATTCGATTTCATAGCTTAGCATACAACAACCCTATCTTGTAATTTTATCAAACCTTTCGTTATTAGAATTCTAATCGAACTCTCTCTCTCTCTCTCTACCTTCTTTCTTTGTGCTTTGAGCCTCTCCTCCAACATCTTTGTGTCAAGTCTCTTCTCCATTTCTCTCTCTCTGTGTCTCTCTTTGTGGGCTGCATTACAGGTAAATGCTCTTTCTTTTCTCTCTCAAATAGTTCTTTACTCTTGTATCTGTATTTTCACTTCAAAAACTTTCTCATCTTTAGTTTTACCATAAGAAGTTTGGGTTGAATAGAACTTGATTACACCAGTAAAAGAACCTTCATGGGTTGACATATCAAATTCTTGATTGCTGGCCATCTTGTAAGAGTTCATGAAGCATGTATGATGAATATATGTATTTAGACTTTAGACTAACTGAGCTAACCATAGAAGTTTAGACTAACTGAACTACCTGCTAGAAGTTTAGACTAACTGAGCTACCTGTGTAGATAATGTTCTACAATTGACTTTACTATTGAGAAAAACTTGACGTGACTTAATTGAGTTATGAGGTTTGTGATAATTTAATTTTAATAACAACTTACTTTATTAACCAAAGTAACTTTATCAAAACAAATTAGAGATTATCAACACTACAATAATAAGAAAAGGTTTCATTTAAAAATATCTAGCCATTTCGTTTAAATAAATAATGGTGATAGTAGTTGCCAACTTGCCATAAATGTTTCAGGAGATCCTATGCAGCCCTAGATTCAAATTGCAGAAAAACAAACCTTAAGACAACAATAAAGTTTCTAGACCTAAAGTAGAAAATTCTAGATATATAAGAAATCAAATTTAAGACTCTTAAAAATATATGAAAATCATAAATCAATTTACTAAAGTAGAGATGGGTTAGATAATTTTCTACAAAATCAACATTAAAGGGTTGTTTATTATTTTTCAAATAATGAGGAATGAGGGACATGGAAAATAAAACCCTTCTCTCTTCTCATGTGGAATGAGTTTTGTGTAAAGAGAACAAAAGTTGAGAATTTTTTATCTTTTTCCAAATAATTCATTTCTCATGAGGAGGTTAGGAAAATTTAATGGAAGAAAAAAAGAAGGTTTTTTTGCTTGTCAAAACAACACTTCGTTCATTTAATTTTTTTTATGCAAATAAATCTTATTTTGGTTTATAAAGAACACATAACAAGAAAATTAGGGTAAGGACTTGCTAGGGACGTCCAATCCAATGTAGACAAAATAAGTTGTCAAGTGATGTAATAATCGTCTTCTAATAGGGAATTAATCACTCTAAGATATTTCGTCATAAAATACGTCATAACATTTTTTATACATGTCAAAATTACACAAATTTAAACTCCTTAGGAGAGATAATTGAATAAGTTATATAATAAATCCAATTTAATATAAATTTGATATCAATTATTTCTTTGAACTATAGCAATTATTGAAGTATTTACCAGTTTAAGCTTCACTTACTTCCCTGTTTTGGACCTCCTTTCTACATCCTTTCAACATTGAAAGTTTTTCTTGCATGACAAAGTAGAAATACATTGTCCAACAAAGTATGGCTTTTATGGGGTTCCAAAGATGAGTTTCACCAACCAAAATATATGGCAACGGGCTTAGACCCTCACTATTGAACCCAAGTCTTTATATTCAATATTTTTAGCCCAGAAACTCATCAAATTAAATCATTCTCGAGCTCTTAAAATCCACTTGCAACTTCTCTCATAGGCTGCCTTGTTTTTGTATGTGCACTTGCATAAGACTTTATTGTTTTAAATTCATACATTAACAACTATTCATTTAATTTCATAGGATCATTGGACTCCTCATTATTGTCAAATGTTAAGTAGTGTAAATTGAGTTAGAAGAAGCTTGTGACTTGGTTATAGCAGCATGGGTTAAATTAAGTTTGTTTGGCAAAGGGGGTAGGTTTAAAATACAGTAAAAAATATATAATGTAATATGGCTGGGACCATAGTAGATATATTACATTAGAGAAGTTATTTAATTAGAGGGTCCAGCAATTTGACGTTCAATATTCATTTAAAAAAAAAAAACTCTTTAAACTTTCACCCAAAAGTCCTTTTAGCTGAAATCGTTTATTTTCCTTCTCTTTCTGTCCTATTGGTCATTGCTGTCCGAAAGCCAGATTGCCTTCTATCGCCGCCATTGGATCCTCTCCATTTACAACCCTCAAGACCAGTGAGAAATCCTACCACTTCAGCCAGATCTGAAAAAAAATAATTCATCCTAAGGTCTTTTTCCGGAGTGCTTGTGAGGTCCTTAGTCACTTTTTTAGTAATTTCGTATTCTGAATGATCTGAAATATTTTTGATGCCTCTACTCATTTTCTTGACGAACGAGTAGGACTCGAAATAGGACCTTTTTTGGCAACACAATAAAATAGTGGAAACTGAGACGAGTATTTTATTTAACGTGGTAAAACCCTTTAAATAGGGAAACCTCCACGTGCCAAATCTAGGCAAAAAGATCCACTATAAACTGAGCATTTTACAAATACATTGAACTTTGCAATGTTTTGTAACACTGGACCCATTAAATCAATGGACCCTTCTTTCGAGTACAAAACTCAGTGGCGACAATCTCATGGTGGGTTCTGCTTCATGTTGACGTCGAATGAATGCAGAGGAAACACTCTAACTGACTGTCCGCCTAAACCAGAGTCGCAATGTAGATGGGCTGAGGCTCCAGAAATGAACATGTACTGTCTTTGGATCAGTTTTGGCCGAACTGTCTTCAATTTTTAGTCGGCTGAACCATGGGGTTCAGCCGACTGACTTCTGGTCAGTCCCGTTCTGTATGTAAGAATGAACACTTCGTGGCCTCCGGCTCTTTTGCTCGATGTTGGGACTCCACTGTTGATAAAGTGGGGTTCTTCTTTTCCCCCCTCAAACTTCTCTTTTGTAGACACAACCTCTCGGTTGGTTACAACCCTCAGGAACCACCATATGGGTTGGTTACAACTGTTAGGAACCACCGTAACATGGATGGGATTGAAGAAACCGTCCAAAAACTGCCAAAAACCGACACCTGAAAGTTCAGACAACGTACCAGTCGACTTCTATGTCTTCTGATAGTTTAGTTGACGTAGTAGTCGACTGCTACGTCGACTGACAGAGGCTTCTCCGAGCTTGCACACAGTCATACTGATGGGTCAACTAAACCTATCTGGATGGATTTTTTGTATTTTTCACCCTTTTATTCGGTACTGCATGTGTAACGACCCGACCCGACCCGAACACAGGACTTAGGGTCCAACTCATTGTGATGTTGTTCATTCTGAGCCTCGCACACAAGCGAGCCCACATGGATTTGCTCTTGGGCACGGGCCCACAAGGCCCGGCCCAAAACGCGTCACACAAGAGTTGAAGTGGGTGGCCTCAAATAAACCCACTCTATATTTCCTTCACTACCGATGTGGGACTCCCCACATCGGTTACTGGTGTGCTTACAGGGGCAGGGTATCACAATCACCTCCCCTAAGGCCTCGAGCGGCCTTCGGCTCGACTCGGCTCAGCTCAACAACACCAGGGAAGGAGGAAAGCCCACACAGTCCAAGTGTAGAACCCGGAGTTCTGATACCAAATTGTAACAACCCGACCTGAACACAGGACTTAGGGTCCAACTCAATGTGATATTGTCCGCTTTGGGCCTCGCACACAAGTGAGCCCGCAAGGATTTGCTCTTGGGCACGGGCCCACAAGGCTTGGCCCAAAACGCGTCACACAAGAGTTGAAAGGGTGGCCTCAAATAAACCCACTCTATATTTCTTCACTACCGATGTGGGACTCCCCACATCGGTTATTGGTGTGCTTATAGGGGCAGGGTATCACAACATGCATCAAGATCCACTTGGATTATTGAATGTATGGAATATTACTTTAGAAAATGGTTGGGACAGATATTATTTTAGACAAGATAATAACTTTATAAAGTAATACATTATAGAGGCGTTACTGTATTGAGTGTTTTGATAAGCCATTAGAACTTATTTTATCCCCATGACAAGAGACATTAGATGGGTGGATAGATTATTACATGGCCTGGGCTTGTTAAATCATTATAATCTTTAATTTTTAATATAAAAAATTATTGGATAAATATTTTTACCTGAATGTAAAATTAATGTACATCAAAATGGAGAAAAATGGTAGATCAAATTTTAAAGTAAAGTCACTTAAAAGTATTATTTTAGTCCATAAAATTTTCCATTATATACTGCATTGATTTTAGTCTAATTAGGTGGGTCCATTGCATAGGCTTATGTATGAAAGGAAGAGCTAAAAATTAATTAAATTAGGTGAATGACACAGTATTCTTAGCTCACTAAAATTTGATTATTCGAACTATTATTTTAATCTCAAATTTTTTAAACCATATGTGCAGATCAATTTAGCTTTATCTCAAAGATATTTTAGATTTCTTTTATATGAACATATGAATCAAACAAATTAATCTTAATTAGAGTAAAGAAACTATATTATTAAGCTCTTAAGATTTCATCATCATGATCCTCATTAAAATAATTTATCTCTTCATTCTGATATTTATATTTACATTTGGATATAATATTTTTTTCCATATAATCAATTACCTGTCTGAGTTTGACATGTAATATAAAATTTTAAGACTCTTAAAATTAAAAAAAAAAAAATTAAAATAGTTTACACGTGTCTTTAACTGTAAAATGGCATGTCCGTGGGAGTCACTAACCATAATAAGCTTATGCATTGCATGACAACCTTTGAATCTATATTTAAACTATTCACGCCATTTTATGACTTTACTCTAATGGAAAGTAAATTAAATACATACTAAAATTTTAATTCTTGGTTCAAACTCTGCTGCCTCATTTCTTTTTAATGTTAAACAGTGACTTATTTTTTAAAATAAATAGCCTAACTCAAATCCATTAACTCTAATGATCGAATACAGGAGCAGTAATCTAGGTTCTAAATTTTAAAATTTTCAAATCCATTGGCCATGGCTCTTGATTTTAAATTAATCAGGATTTGATTATGTAATTGTTGTTACCATTTTTCTTAAAGATAATTGTTGTTACCAATTATACAAACAAAAGACGAGTGGAATCCATCATGCCATTGATTGACTGTATATTTGGTAGATGTGAAAATCAAAGCTAACCTAGTGGGATTTATTCCCCAATCCAGTGGAAGCAAATCAAACGAATCAAATAATCAACACAAACACACATTTACATGGTTTGGCCGAACCCTACATCCATAGACAACAAGGAAGTTCCACTTTAATTAGAGGAGGTACAAATATAAATCCCACCCAGATCTTTCTCCTCTCAGATTTTCTCTCAATACTCCAAACTGTCAGTGGTGCCCAAGAGGGCCACCCACACCCCCAACAGAGAGTCCTTCTCAGTTTCTACAAAACAATTCCAAACAAATAAAGAAGTAGAGGAGTAGGAAAGAGAATGAGACAAGAAATAAGAGTCTCAAACAGACTAGGACTCAAATAATCGAGCCACACCCAACATAATCAACTTTGTTAAATTCTTGCCTTCCTTATTACTTGTTAAATATCTAAAACAAGAATCCTCTCAGCATTGTGTAAGCCGCCGTGTTGGGTGTCTGAGGCTTTCAAGGACACAAGCCAATGGAGCCAACAGACATCGCTGCCGGGAAAGATGTAATCACTGGTTAGTACCTCTCTCTTCTCTCTCTCTCTCCTAATATGCTCTGAATTTTTACAACATAATAATGTTTACTATATTATAGTCTGACACTTTAGAGAGTATGGATCACTTTGGTTTTACGTATAAAAGTCATGTCATTCTTTTATTCATATCATAATTTATGGGTAGTTATTTTTACACCACCATTTTTTTTCATGGTGCATAACTTTTAAAGAAAAATTCAAATTTATTCATATTTATAATCTCATCAGAAATATATGATAGGAGAAAGAGGTTTATCCAAAGATACAGATTAAGTATATGTATTACATATAAGAAGATTCATAAAAGTGTATTATATATAAGAAGATTCGTAAAAGTGTGAAGAACGAAAAGCATAAAGCACTGTGCAGATGACTAAATGTTCCAAGAGCCGTTCGGTGAAATGGGAATTCATTTTTTTGGGTTCGGGTCATTGAGTAATGGAGGATGGGAAAAATCTTCAATCCATTTTTTTTTTATTTATGTGTGGAAAACTTTAGACACATTTTTATTAAAATTCTCACAGATGGTACCTCTACCCTTTAAGACATCACCAAAGTTAGTCTATGGGGTTTGAACCTGACACCTCCCGCTTCATGAGGCGAGAGATAACCAACTGATCTAACCCACGAGAGTTAAAAACTTTTGAATTTTAGACCAGATGAAACTAAAATATCTCAAAAAATATAATTTTTTTTTTTAATTTACATGTGAAAAGTCATGGGAAACTCAAGATATAACTTCCACAGGTGATACCCAGTTATTCACTTCCCTTAGAGCACACCAGGTGACGCTGGATCCTATATATTATATATATATATATATATATATATATATATATATATATATTATTTGATTAAATCAAACATTTATAATGATTGAACTGAATTTATTGTAAATATTGAAATTCTTTATTAGTTTTGAAAGACTTGGATTTATTTAAATTATTGTGAGTAATTGCATAAATAATTTTCTAAAGTTGAAATTGATAAAGGAAGTGCTTTCATTGAAATGTATCTATTTTTAAAAATCCTTACATTTCTTCTGATTGGTAAATTAATAAAAAAACAATACGACTTTTACTTGTACAAGATTCAAGTAGTTGACTTGTTTTTCTTTCGTAGTTATTGTTATAAAATTATAATCATTCTTGAAGTCTAAAATTTGATTTCTTTTTTTGAATTTACATGTGGGAAACAGTAGGATACTCAACGTAAAATCCCCACGGGTGAGACCACTACCGTAGGGCACACCAAGGTTAGGTCATTAGGGCTCGAATATGCAACCTCCAGCTTCCTCAAAGTCTAAAATTCGATTTCTCTATTGCTTTATTTCCACTTTTGAGTAAACTCCAACCTTAAGGCCCATTGATTTATTGTCTGTGTCATGGTTGTTAAAATCTTACGATAAACGATTCGTATCTTAAGATTCATATAATATGATAAGAAGAACGATTCGTATCTATCAACAAATCTTACAATTCGTATAAATAATAGAATTATATGGTTATTAGGAGTGTGAAAGCATGAAGCATTTCGTTTAAATAGTTTAAGGCTTGAGTTGATAAGCATTTAAGACCTTTCGATTTTTTTAGGGTTTTTTTTGTTCATTATTGACTTTTCACAGTATAGTTGGATTATATACTGGTCTCATACTTTTGGGAGTTGAAGCATTGAAAATTGAGATTTAATGAACTAATTATATAAAATTCACTTAATATTGAAAGAAAGTTGGAGAATTGCTCATATTATTATATTTTAGATATATTTTACGTTATTTCATATATTAAATAATTTTTAGGGAAAACACTTATGAATCTTACGATTTTACGATTTACGATACACGATTTGCGATTTAAGATATATTAACGATTTACGATACGATTCGATTTTCACAATATTGATATGTGTCATGTTAATTTAACCTTATTGACAACATGGGATTAAAAATGAAGGAAATGAAAAAAAAAAAAAATTACAATTAAAGATGTTGCAGGGTATGACCATCTATACCCTCCATGAGTACAGCCATAGTGCTTGCCGTCCTTAACTGCAAAAGAGATGCACTAACATTTATGCTTTATAGAATTCAAACTAAGGTTGCCAGGTCTTGAAGTTGAGTATGAAGTGCAAAATAAGTATGAAGTGTTCTAGTTTTCAAAATTTGTTTTTTGTTTTACATATTATTATGGATTGAATTCGAGGAACACAATTAGAAGTTTAAATGTTTGAGTAAATTGATTTCCTTTTTAACTATGATCTAAATCATAATCCTGCATGTTTTTGGAGTAGATGTGGAAAATGATAGTCCCATTGAGCAAGTTAGGCTCACCGTTCGAACAACCGATGATCCAACTATGCCGGCTTTGACATTCAGAACATACGTTCTGGGGATAACTTCTTGTGCAGTCTTGGCATTCTTGAATCAGTTCTTTGGTTTTCGCCAAAATCAATTATCTATATCTTCGGTATCTGCTCAGATCATCGTCCTACCTATTGGAAAACTTATGGCGGCAACACTTCCAACAAGACCCATAAAAGTTCCATTGACAAAGTGGTCATTTTCATTGAATCCGGGGCCATTCAACCTGAAAGAGCATGTCTTGATCACCATTTTTGCAAGTGCTGGTGCTGGTGGCGTTTATGCGATTAGTATTATTACCATAGTAAAGGCTTTCTACCATAGGAAACTGCATCCTCTTGCAGCTTATTTGTTGATTCAAACAACACAGGTGTGTTTCCTTCCCTTGATTAATATGCGTAGCTTGAATTATGCACAGTCATCTCTTATTCTGATTTCTACTTGTGTTGAAATATAGTTGCTTGGATATGGTTGGGCTGGTCTCTTCAGAAACTTTCTTGTCGATTCCCCCTACATGTGGTGGCCAAATAGCTTGGTTCAAGTGTCCCTCTTCAGGTACCTCACTTGATCGATTTACAATCAGATTTATAAATATTGACGGATTTCATATAAATTTACAGGGCATTGCATGATATAGAGAAGAGGCGCAAGAGAGGGCTAACAAGACTCCAGTTTTTCCTCTTAGTCCTTGCCTCAAGCTTCTCTTACTACCTGGTCCCTAACTATTTTTTCCCTTCCATAACTGCCCTCTCATTTGTATGTTGGATTTGGCCAAACTCTGTCACACCCCAACAAATTGGATCCGGTCTCTCTGGCCTTGGTGTTGGCTCATTTGGTCTAGACTGGAGCACTGTGGCTGGCTTTTTGCAAAGTCCCTTGGCCACCCCGGGCTTTGCAATAATCAATGTCATGGTTGGTTTCTTCCTTGTTGTTTATGTATTGACTCCGATTACATACTGGACTAATGCATATGAGGCCAAACGTTTTCCAATCTTCTCATCACATGTGTTCAGTGCTGATGGTTTAAGTTACAATACATCTCGAATTTTGAATAATAGAACCTTTTCATTTGACCAACAAGGATATGACAGTTACAGTCAGATCCATCTTAGCATCTTCTTTGCATTTACTTATGGTTTGGGCTTTGCGGCGCTTACGGCTACACTCTCTCATGTTGCACTCTTCCATGGAAGGTAACTATTTCATTTTGCATTTGTTTTAGTTTGTTCATTTTCATCGGTGAATGAATCAATCTTGTTACATACCTCAAATGACCTTGTATCTGTATTATATCTGTATTCACTGAATAATTTGTATGTCATTATGATCGAGACAGATACGATAAACATGACATTTTTCAGAAATAGTGCAGTTCATACTTGTTTTTCTTTCGGTTAATGCAGCATCTATTTGTCATGAAAAAAAAAAAAAACTCCTGATGATTTTTCTTGAAGAAAGAGTGGAAAAAGGATCAATGCTCAATGCTTAAAAGCACCCAAAAGGCCAAAAGTATAAGAACCAAAGGGTGGTACTAGCCCTCACATCCAAATCATCTTCACCATCATCATACTCTTTCCACCTATCTAGGCTCAGTCCTTTGACATTCAAAATTTCCATTTCATCCTAAAAGAACCACAACCTTAACCTCCCTGGCTCCCTCCATTCTGCTGTATCCTTTAACCCCAAACGTTTACCCCTTTTAATTCCTGCCATCTGCAGTTATTCAATATTTGTAGGTATCTGTCCACACATGTAGAATGCTAATACTCTATTGAGCACCAAGGCATTGCATTTCTAGACAGAGAGCTTGTCTGCTACCTGATTTCAGTCCCATGAATTAGATAGGATGAGCTAAGGGTATGAGCCATTAAACAACAAACATTTCCTCTCATAGTGATTTGTTAACCCACCATCCCTTTCTTTATCAACTTGTTCTAAACCAGTTCCAGGTTTTCTCCTTGATGATCAGAGAGAATCTTCATAGTTGAAAACCAGAGAATTTAAATTTCCTTACAGAAGCTATCATTATATCATATTTACATCATTAAATGCTCCTCTTTTGGTCTCCTCCCTTGTTACAGTGCAGACCCATCAAAATAATTCAGTGATTACGAATTCGCCATGTTAGGATATTTAGGATAGGATTGGATCACTTTAAGATTAGTATTTCTTTAATTAGAACAATAATGTCTCTTAGCTGTTTGCTCTTATCAATGTACATGTATTCCTCAAACAATATTACACTGTAATTAGATTTTTGAAATAATTGTTATCTACTTCTCTGTACTGTATTATCATGAATGATTGATTATATTTGTAAAGCAGTTGAATTAGAAATAAATACATGCTAGGGAGTTTACGATCCAGGTCTGAATTTTCTAGCTGATCATTAGGAACGGTAGGTTCGTCTTTGTCAGACATTCTTTTACCCATTAACACAACCTAAAACTGGCCCAATCTGACATCAACAATACCTGTGTCCATATTATCTGAAGTTTTCTCTCGTTTTGTAGATCGATTTGGCAACAGTCGAAGGAATCCTTCAAGAATAAGTTTGGAGATGTCCACAATAGATTGATGAAGAACTATGCCCCTGTTCCTCAATGGTGGTTTTACATACTCTTTGTTGTGGTGTTCTGTCTCTCCCTTTTTGCTTGTGAAGGCTTTGGAAAGCAACTGCAGCTTCCTTGGTGGGGAATTCTACTTGCTGCAGCTATGGCACTTGTTTTTACACTCCCTATTGGTGTCATCACAGCAACAACAAACCAGGTAAATCTCTCTAACCATTAGATCTATATGTTCACTGTAGGCTTCATTTGGATATGAAAGAATTATAGTTCTTACTTGATACAAAGGTTGTATAGTACTTTCTGGGAAAGTAACCATATTTAAACTGAAAATAGAACTGATTTCACCCATTTCTAGTTTTTTTTTAAAAAAAGATGGTTATCGGTTTGGTTTGGGTTGAAACCGAGATAGCCAATACCTTCAAGTCAGGTCTTATCAATCAAATAACCCAAGTTGCAATTTTAAGTTGAAATCTCTGCTAAAAAAAGGTTCACTTGAAATCTTTTGTGGTGGTAATACTTTTTCTTTTTGGGTTGCAGAGTCGGATCCTCACGTAATGACAAATGAGGATATTAGGATATCCATATTGTTTCTCTTTTCATTTACTATTTGTAGCATAAACATAGATTTTCATGAATTAGATATCACAATTGTAGTCTCTAATCCCATCTTCCTCTTGATTTTTCAATCGATGATTTAGACATCTTGGTCCAAATTTTCATTACTAAATGGAGCATTTTTCTTGCAGCAACCAGGCCTAAACGTAATTACAGAACTAATCATAGGTTACATGTACCCTGGCAAACCTCTTGCAAATGTAGCTTTCAAGACCTATGGTTATATTAGCATGGCCCAAGCAATCTCGTTCCTCAATGATTTTAAGCTGGGGCACTACATGAAGATTCCGCCGAGGTCCATGTTCCTTGTTCAGGTAAAATGTTTTATATTCAACACATCGAGCATTTGAAAAATCTTGAAAAATTGCATATACTTTTATCCAAGTACAGCCCATTTTGTTTGTAATCCTTATATTTGAATATTAAGCCCTGTAGTAGCATGGGCTATACTTTAAATTCCTCTGGCCTTTTCCTTTGTACGTTCAGCCCATTTGCAACCATATACTAATATTCTATGTTTTTGTTTCCGTATATGTGTAGCTGCTCGGAACATTGGTTGCATCTTCAACCTACTTTGCCACAGCTTGGTGGCTGCTTACGACGGTAGACAACATCTGCGATGTTTCAAAATTGCCCGATGGGACTCCATGGACATGTCCAGGTGACGATGTGTTCTACAATGCATCCATCATATGGGGCGTCGTAGGCCCACTTCGCATGTTTGGACGTCTAGGCATTTACTCGAAGATGAATTACTTCTTCCTGATCGGCGCATTAGCACCCCTCCCAGTTTGGGCCCTGGCACGGGCCTTCCCGAGTTTGAAATGGATCAAACTCATCAACATGCCAGTGTTGTTAGGGGCCACAGGTATGATGCCCCCAGCAAGGGCTGTCAACTACATAATGTGGGGATTAGTGGGCTTCTTCTTCAACTTTGTGGTGTATAGAAGGTACAAAGGGTGGTGGGCTAGGCACAACTATGTGCTCTCAGCTGGTCTTGATGCTGGGGTAGCTTTCATGGCTATCCTCTGCTATTTTACACTCCAAATGAATAATATTAGTGGAGTAAGTTGGTGGGGTTTAGATTTGGATGATCATTGCCCCTTGGCTCACTGCCCTACTGCTCCTGGAATAGAGGTGGAAGGATGCCCTAAATTTTAATAACAAGTTTGATGTAGGACACGACATTGGAATATCCCACTTCTATTTTTATTAACAAGTTTGTTTAGAATTTTAAATTTCTTTAGTTAGTTTCTTAAATACACTAGGACTCCTTTTTCTAGATATTGTCGTAGTATTGCTAGCTTTTTTTAAGATTTCTTTATCTATTGGAGAATGTAATGCAGGGTTATGATAACTCACCATTGTGGAATGAAATTGAAAATATTATTTTTATTTTATTTTCTTTTTTCCCTTTCTTCTTCTTCTTTCTGCCTTGCTGCAGGCAGAGTGGCAAATACCGTTCTCGGGATAATAACGACATCTGTTAATAACGGGATATTTTCAATTTCTCAGATTTTTAACGGGAAAATCTCACAGAAAATATAAATATTTAAAAAATAATAAAAATAAATATAATAAATAAGTAATTCTCATCTTACATTTCTTGAGTAAAATAAATATCATATAAATCTATAATAACATAGTCATTCAATATTAAAATAACATTAAAAAACACAAACATTCACCAAGAAAACCTAATTTAAAATTTTAAACATTCAATTAACAAACTACCAAAAGCTTAATAGTGTCATTAAAGTCAACAAATATGATAAATAACATCCAAAGTCAATAAAGCCATCATTATACTAAAAATCCAAATTATGTACTCCCTCAAGCTCCTCAAGGAGTATCATCTTCATCATCATCACTAGAATATTGATTTTCTTCATTTTCTTCGTTCAAACCATCAAATGGATTAATATCATCAAGTGAAATGGCCTTTGAGTCCTTAAACAATTTCTCCTCTGAATTCTTTTTCATAAGTAAATTCACTTTCATATAAACCAATCTTTAAGCTTTTCTAGATGAAGTCTATTCTTCATTTTTGAATAAGTTGCTTAAAAAATGCTCCAAGTGCACTCACATGCTGATGCAGTGCATAGTTGACTCAGGATTTTCATAGCAATGGACTTCAAATTTGGAATTGAAGTTCCACATAAGTCCCACCAAAGCCCTAAATAATTAAAAGAATTAGATACACCTTACAATATACAATTAATATAAATTATAAAAATACTAAATCAAAATTAAATTAGAAAACAAATGAAAAGAAACTTACTTGGATGAGATGTTTGCATCATTTCATTTAACATCGTTCCTCCAAAATTTTTTGGATCTCTAGAATGATAAAGAGACAACTCTCTAAATGTTTCTCTCAACTCTCCTTTTGGTGCCATTTTTGTGATAACTTTATCAAGGCCATCTCTGATTTTTGAATCTGTACTTATACTGTTCTCATAAAAAACCTTAGGATGTAAAAATGCAGCAACTACATGTAAAAGACTATGCAATTTTTTTTTCCTAATGCTGATCTATTATGCTCAAAATTTCTATGCATTTATTTTGATCATCATGATTTGGATAGAAACTTCTAATGGTTGCTATTGCACGATTAAGTCCTTCATACAAGTAACCCATTGTGGACCCATCACCAACTACCAATTTCAATATTTTAATAAGAGGTTCAACAATTTGAATTACCTTCTTTCTACCCTCTCAAAATTCATCACCACGTAAAATATCTATCACGTCTTTTCCTTCACTTTTTTTACATTGTGGCATGTTTTTCCATTCAACCGAAGCAACCATCAATCTCAATGCATCTTCTTGACTCAAGACAAATTGTAAACAAATGAATTGAGTTGCAAACCTTGTAGTGGTTGGCCTTTGCAAGTCTCTTCTTGGGTGTGCACCCTTAACAAATCAAGGGCATGTTGATACCGATACAAAAACTTAACAATTCTTCAAGCGCTAAATGACAACTTGTCAATGCCTTCCAACATTAAATCAATACAATTTGCAGTACATTGTATCTTGAAAATATTTGGATACTTATTTTCAAGTATATCTCCTGCAGATGTATAATTTGACCCATTGTCTGTAACAAATTGCACCACATTTCTTGGTTCAATCTCATCAATCACAGAAGATATAAAATTGGTAATGAAAACCCCATTTTTAATATTCCCTTATGAACATATAGACTTGAAGAAAACTGTGCCTTGTGGACAAGCTACTAAGCAATTAATATAGGGCCGATTCTTCATATCTGTCCATGTGTCGGACATAAGTGTGCATCCACTTGTCTTCCAATTCTTGTTTATATCATTTACATATGATACCCTACATCTTTCACATTTTTCAACAATTTAATCCTTAAAGTTTCACTACTAGGAAGGACATAAGTGGGCCCATATGCTATAACGGCATGGATTGATTCTCTGTATTCTTCAGACCTTAACAAATTAAAGGAGAGGTTGTTCATCACCATGCTTCTACATATCAAATTGGCAACATAATCCTTGTCATGTTTTTTAATCATCGTATTAACCAATTGTTGTCCCAATGAAGACGGAAAAACAACCAATGATGTTAAACTTTCCCTTGTGCAAACAGATCCAATAGACATTCCACTTCCTTTATGTCTTTTTGTTCTCTCTTTAAATGATATTGCATCCTTCACCATTTCACAAACATTCTCGAGAACTTTATCACAAATTCTTACATCATGCAATGTTCCTTTTATAAGATGATTTCTAAAACGGGTGATACCACCCTCAAAAACTTATTCACAAAATTTACACTTTATCTTATTTTCACCCAATTCCTCTCCATATTGCCATAATAGATCTTTTTGTCAAGGCATTTTTTATGAAAAGAGGACACAAAGATCTAGAAAAAAATATGAACATAAAGTTTAGAAAATAATAAACAAACAATTGATATAATGATCATTAAAACAATTGAAAGTGAAAGAACAGTTTTAAAGTGCTTGCATTTAACTAGAAGTTGATTGTCTAATGATGCTTAATAGACTACTCATGCCAAATCATATAAATGATTTTAAAGTACTATACAGACCCATTGGTTACATTACAAATTATACCAAGGAAAAAAAGGTAACACATAGGAATACAAAATAAAGGAAATTGAAATATTCAACTGCATATGTTGACAAATAACAATTACTACCATATATAAAATATTAAATAATAATACTTTGGTGACAGTTCAAAGTGGGTTCCTTCAAGAATAATAATAATTACATATGTCTCAATTTAAGGGTGTAAATAATCTCAATGTTTGGATTTTATCACGGTAGACTCAATTTTACAATATAAAATGAAATGTAGCATAAAGAATAAACCCATCTTTTGGGGTTTATGAGATATTCATCCACAGTAATATCAAATATTTTTATCATTTAGCTTAAAGAATGAATTACATTTTTACAATATAAAATGAAGTGTGGTTGCCAGCTTTATGAAAGACTGTGAGAGATGCAAAAAGCTTCGTGACTTTTGAGTTGGGTCTGTGTATTGTGATTTATGAAGTGTGAAGCTTTTTACAATTGAGAATTGCCATGAGTCCACCAAACAACTCCTCTTAGATGAAGTGTTTCCTGATTCAAAGAATGGATGATGGTGATTGGTGAGTATGGGCTAGTTGGGGTTTTTGGGAACTTCCATGTTCCAAGTTCCAACAGCAAACTGTTGAGGTTGTCTACGATTTGGAGAAGGAAATGATTGGGTTACCTCTGTGCGACTCGAGCGACGGAGTGACTAATTGAGAAAGAGGATCGAGAGAGTAGCTAAAGAGAAAGAGCAACCGCCGGTGAGAGAGAAAGAGCAGTGAGAGAGGCTCGAGAGAGCAGCTGCCGGCGAGAGAGAAGATGGTGGAGAGCGTGAGAGGTCAGAGGAGCAGAGGAGTAACGGAAAAAATCCGAGCAGAGGATTTTCGAAATCAAAAGTGTATGGAGTAAGGAGTGAGGAGTGAGGAAAGTAGGAAACCCTAAAAAAGAGGGTTTTTTAAGTCAGTTCGAAACTTTGCTCGTGTTGTCGTGCCGTATGGGACTGCGGGTGCAGGCGCAACATGCGGGCGTGCGGCACTGCTGTGTGGGAAATTGCGATTTGCGAACGGGATTAGAGGAGAAAAAGTTAAACGGTAAACATGTGTTTTTACCATTTCTCGCGTTAAAAATATGTTTTTATCGTTAAATTCCAGATCATAACGGCAGCGGCGTTAAAAACGAGATTTTAAAGCGGTAACGTTATTTTTTCGGTATTTTCGTGGTAAAACAAAAATGTCGGCAATATTTGTTACATTGGCTGCAGGTGTTTGTTGTTCTTCGAGTCTCGACGAAGACTCGAGATCTCCGATTTGGTTGGATCACTCTGTCGTGAACATCGATCCTGCATCATTTGGTACCGAGAGCAGGTTGTATCTCTATCATACAAAGATGATTCTATTTGGAGACTGGTCCCTGTTATTAGTCAAGCTAGATAAATGTCAAAAAAGTCTTGGAGGGGGGGTGAATAGGGCTATGTGGAATTCTAATTTCTATTAAAAATATTGGGCAAATTAATGATTGGTATTTACAAATTTGTCCAATTAGTCTTCCAATTTGATTTTCATGCAAGATTAAGTCCAATTAAATATTATGTGGAATAAGATATGAGATGATGCAAGTGCATTAAATGAGGTGAAGGAGATGAGAAGGAATGGAGGAATGTGACACAAGTATTTTTACGTGGTTCGACAACCATACCTACGTCTACGCCTCAAGTACACCACTTGAGATTTCATAAACTTCTCCTTCAAGGGTGAAGAAGAAACCTATTACAACATTTGATCTCTTTCACGAGTAGAGATTGAACCTTTACAACTTTTGATCTACTTCGAGGGTGTAGATCGAACATTGAGTTTTACATACACCAAGAAAACACCTTTCTTGGATTTTACAAGGGTTACACCAACCCTTAACAATTAACACAATAATAGAAAGAATTTGTTTGAATATTACCAAGAACACTAGCCTATAGTTATTTGAAGTAGCCTTGGCTTGTCCTTAAATGTCTTTCTCCTCTTAGCTCTTTGGTGATGAGAGAATGCTCCAATGAATGCCAAACCAAAGATTAGGAGAAGAGGTTTAGGGAAGATAAATGATTTTTCTATAAGAACAATCTATCTCTAAAAGTTATCTCAGATACACACTCAAGAGTGAGCTTAAGATGCTCAAGATTTTCCTATGAGAGCTTTAAGTGTGAGTGAGATTGAGTTCAAGAACTTTGGTAATCTAACTATGGAGTTTTAGTGCTTCTTGCATGATTGGGAGTCTTGGACAATGTTAAAGAGGGTTTGCTCATGGAGAATCAACCTTTGGAATGCCTTAAGGTCATACATTTAAAGCCCTCTTGAACATATAGCCGTTGGAAGTCGAAATCATAATAATAGAGTCGTTAAAAACTTCCCGTTGCGATTTCAATCGACTGAACTTGAAGATTTAGTCTACTGAAATGTCCAGAAATGACCGTTGAAACATATGGTCACATTCAGTAGACTGAATTCCAAGATTTAGCCGATTGAATCTCATCGAAAGCTGAAAAATCCATTAAGGAGACTTTTTAGTCGACTGAATTGTAAGATTCAGCCAACTGAAAACTTGGCAGTTTTACATACCTCCACTAAAATCACCATAACTCGAGTTCTCGAGCTCGATTTTGGGTGTTCTTGGGCTCGTTGGAAAGATAACTGAGAGATATCTCTACTCACCAAATGTGGTCCAATTTGAAGTCAATTTAATACCTCAAATAAGCTCTCAAAGTGAGGGTATATGACAAAATTATTTTGATCTGTTTTGTACTCTTTCATTAAAATGCTCATAACTTGAGCTATATATTTTCGAATTGGGTGTTCTTGGACTTTTTGAAACCCTCTTTTAATACTCTACCAAATCATGAATATTTTTACTAACTTGAGCACATTTGATAGGAGAAAAAACTTCTCCAAAACAGAGCAAAACAAAACTATCCTAAGAAATCCAATTTAGTTCTATTAAATTCAAAGTTATAGATTCTGAGGTTTATCCCAAAGGTAAGTTTAGGTATTCTAAGTCAGTCCTTAGGTCCAAATACCTATGTGGTTGGGATTCATGAAGTTTTTCCTGTTTCGGTGCGATGCCTTCCAAATGACGTGTCTTCTGGAGCTTCAAACTTGATTTGACTATGCAGGTCTTCCAGAGGCGCGGTCTTGGACACATAAACGGTCACGAATCAGTCAACAAAATTGACAACTCAAGACTCAGTCGGACACAGTCACGGAATTGACAACTCAGTCTGACTCAAGGGAGGCAGATTTAACTTTTAGGCCAACACCTGCGTTATCAGGGACGATCTTGATCTCAATTTATTGTATTTTAAAAAAAAAAGGTTTCTATGAAACCTTCAAAGTTGTTGCTGCCCTTCATCCTTCATCCACTATTCCTACTCCATTAACAATCATGCTTCAGGTTCATTTCCTGCACCAAGATCTTTGCACAGAACCTAGTCTTCCGCTGCTCGCCCAGGTCCACCTCTCGCCTCCCTGCAATCATAATCTCTCTTCCCTTTTCCTACATAGATAAAAAAAAGGGCCCCACCCAACACTTTCACTCTCTCTTTCATCCCACCACTTCGCCTCCTTCAGTGGCCCCTTCCCATTATCCATCTTCACCGTCTGCAGAACCCACCTAGATCAGCCATTCCTATTTTCTTCAACTCCTCTCCCTCCCCACCTTCCCTTCGCCAGCCAACCAAGGCCAACCCCATCTCCAATCGCCCTTCATATTAGCTCCACCCATTCACCATTCCAACCCTCATCCTCCTCCTTTTTGAAAAAAAAAAAGCAACCAAACAAACCCAAACCTCAATTTGCAACCTACCTTCTCTTGCCCATCCATCTTTTTTCGTCCGTCCATCATCTTTCCTTTGCTTGATAACCTCCATCCAAGATCGGCCCTGAAATTTCACATGCCCTAGGCCCAATACACTGGTGGGGGTCCTAGGCCCTATGGAAAGTGCATGGTGGGGGCCATTGGTCAAATTAAAGGGCCCTAGGCGGCTGTCGATATGGCCTTAAGCCAGGGCCGACCCTTCCTCCATCGCTGCCTTCTTGCCTAACGTCCTACAAAATAGCCAACAAAATGAGGTAGAGTGTTCACATGAGGACTTAAAATGCTGCATTTGGATGAGGGATAAATTTTACAGGGGTTAGCCCTTGAGCAGGGGTTATCCTTGAACAGAGGTTACCCTTATGTACCCTTTTCTCATGTGGTAATTATATGGTAAAGTTAAAATTTACCTTGAGAGAAAAAAAATCTTGTTTGGTAACAGTAAGCAGGGTTAACCTAACATATTAATAATTTTATGAGGATGAATAATTTTTATCAAATCCATATAATGTAAAAAAATAAAAATAAAGTTTTATGAAACATAATTATGAAATAATATTCATCAATTAAAAAATATTTTAAAATATTTTTGTTCTGAGGTGCAAGGGTTTTTTGAAAACCCCCATGCTCCAAGGGGTTTTCAAAAAGGGAGGGGGTGTTTGCAATAAACCCACACAAAACCAATCACAAAACAAACAATCACACAAAAACCAACAAGAACAAAGATTTTACGTGGTTCGGCCAAATCTGGCCTACGTCCACGGAGCGTGCAAATAATTCCACTACAGGGAAGTTACTGGACAGGTGTATCCACCCTTCCTCACAGTCTCTCTTTCTCCCTACAGAAAGATAATATATACTGTTACTTACAACAGACTGGGCCCAATCGACAACCTAGGCCCAAACGAGCTTTGAGCCATAAATCCAACAGGTTACCCTCACCCTTTCATTATCATACAAGGGTAACCGGGTTACCCCCATCCAAACACAGCCAAAGTGTCTTTTCCCATCTCTTTGCCAATTGACCCTTTTGCCCTTTATCAACTTCACATCACATAACATTAAATGCCCACCGAACTCAAGAAACTCCTCCCATTTCTTTTCACCGTTCCAACTAACTCTACCCATCGTGGTCCTCCTTTGACCTCTTTGACCATAGTTGACCAGGTTTGCCCCACTTCTCTTCATACCCATTACATCCATGCCTTACTCTTATTTTCAACCTCACAAACCCATCGAACCATTTACACAATCCTACTCCTACTTCTCATCTAATCCCATTTTATACCCATTTAACCATTTTAATGAGCCCTATAACTGCCACTCAGCTGCTTTCTATTCCCATTCGCTTGAGTAATCTAGTTATTTCCAACTCTGAATCGATTCAACCCGCTGCATCAAGTGGACTCCATGGCGACCCATAGTGATCACGAGTATATTACCATAGTTGAGATTAGATCTGCGTTAAAAGAATTTATATCTAAATTGCAATAACTATTGCACGATAAAAGAGACAATGACACAAAGGAGGTGAACAAAAACTCGGAACATTCATAGTAAGTCAACCCAACTCCTCCACCTCAAACACACCCCCCCCCCCCTAGTCCCCAACCCAACCCAACCCGCCCACCCACACCAACCACCACCAGCACCAGTACCATTGTCGATTACCCATTGCGTAGTTATCAGCTTCGTTATTTGGCTCTTCGGAATTGGTCTCCACTTATGTTTGGTACATTGTGGTCTTGCAGATTTCAACTCGAGGACGAGTTTTTTTCCAGACTAATGGATTGATTTACGACACAACATTGGAAGACGCCACTTCCATTTTTTTTTTTTTTATTAGCAAGTTTGTTTAGAATTTTAAATTACTTTAGTTAGTTTCCAAAATACACTAAGTTTCCTTTTCTAAATAGTTTCCTAGTATCGTTAGCTTTCTTTTTTTAGATTTCTTTATCTATATAAAGGAGAATGTAATGTGGGTAAATGATTAACTCACGATCATGGAATGAAATTGAAAATATTGGTTTTATTTTATCTCTTTTTCCCCTTTCTTCTTCTTCTTGCCTGGGCTACAGGTTGATCCCGCATCAAATTTGGTGTGAAATTCAATAAGATATTTAATTGAAGGCATTGAATGGTGTAGATGTTTGTTCATAGCCTTTGTATTTATGATGCTTCTGTCAACTCTATGTTTTCTAAGATGTTTTGATTCTTATTTGCCTGTAAGTGTGTGATGGATTGATAAATAGACAACGGGTAACATGTATTGAAAACTGTCATATATCTCTGTGCAATTTCTCATTTTTAGAAAATTTTAATCTATTTTCAAAATTCTTTTCCTTGGTATATTATCAGTAAAGTCAGTTCTATTTTTTTTAAAGAAAAAGAAACTAGTAAGAAAATACCAAAACTAACTATAATATGAAAAAAAAAAAGTAAAATTCTTTTGCTTGGTTTATTATCGACATTTGTGATTACATTTTAGAGGATGGATATGAAAAAAAGTATAATTTAAGTTAGATGTCTCATATCATTTCATTCTTTTTATAACTTAATTGAAAATTTGCTCCTAAGCCCTTTCTTTTAACATGTTGCTAAAATCTAATTTTAAAAAATAAGACTTTAAACTGAACTTTAATAACCCACTTAATAAATATTTTGACTTAGTGAATTTAGAATAAATTTTAAATAAATAATACAATGGACCTTACTTAGTAAATTGTGAGTAAGTCAGATAACCTGAATTATAGCTGATTCAGGTTATACGGGTCATCTGTGAAATAGGGTGTAGGCCAAAGATACAAAAATACAAAAATAATTCAAAATAATTGATTTGAAACAAATGGGTAATTTAAGTTATTTGACTTTTAATTAGAGTCTAACATTCATTTGTATTTCAATGCGAACTTGGATCTAATCATATTTGAATAGAATTGGACTTTGTACATAAAAGTATAGAACACAAGGATAGTTATGAAAGGTAAGGAACAATTGAATTTAATTAGTGTCTTGAAGTATAGCTATGGTTTTACAAAAAATAGTTGAGCATATTATGTGACTTAATCCAACCAATTTTTTGTTATTACTAATCTGATCGGACTCAATTAGATCTATATTTTATAAAACATTGAAAAACCTTGAAATGAGATGAAAAATTATTTTCAATAAAAAATAAAAGAAAATTAGACTTCCCTTTTATGTGAAGTTATTGGGCTATAGAAAATGCAGTGGATAGGCTAAGATTTTTTAATTTGAATTATCGTACATAGGATAAAACCAATATATAAAAAGAAGTGCTTAAATTTTTTTTTTTTTAATTCAAGTTGGCTTAGATTAAGTCTAAAATCTCGTTACTCAATCTAATCTGAATTTATTTTGGATCGTATTAGGTCCAGCAAATTTAAATTATTAAAAATATTCATGACTAAAATCAGATTTCTTTAGTCATGTTGGGTGTGGTTCACAAGTTGTGAATCAGAAGTTGCCAATCCTAAGCGTGAAAATAGTGCTCACAATAGAACCGAATCAATTCTTTTATTAAATAATTTTATTTTTCTACTTACACACGTCCATGGTCTCCATTATACAATACAGAGACTGATGGGCTATTAAATTGTGATTTTTCATATCACAATTATCAGTTGAGTTAGGCTAACGAGACACTCCAATGAAGACACTCTAACATGACATGTCATTAAATGAATTATAGATCATATATATGTCATTGGTTATATAGATATGAAGTATATAAAGTTTTACTATCAATTGATAATCTAAGACATAATTTTGGCCTTTAAATTTCAATGAATATATTCTATTGATTTTTAAAATTTAAAAATTAAGAGGTAAAATGACCGGATAGAAGAGAAATATTATAAATAAACTATTTATATGATCCTCTTTATAATTTACATCACACTCTATTATGTAGATCCGAAACTCCATTTAGTAATACATTTCATTAATTTATCTCATTATAAAAAATATTAATAGGACTTTTATTACATGTTACAGCCATAGAGTTTATTAATTCTTAAATTCTAAACCATAAACTCTTTACAAAACTCTACAAGTGCCTTGTAATATTTTGATTGATGAGTCTAGATCCTTAGAGAAGAAATGAGAGAGGATGCTCTCCCTGGCTGACAAAGAGAGTGCTCTGCACCTGTATGTGGAAGTGTGGAACCCACTTCTGAAGGATCCAATGTTGAATGGAGGGCCACTGTTCAGATGGAGAAAGGAGAACCTCATTTATATTCTTGTAATAGTTGGAACTAGTGAGAGTTAATGTGTTGTTTCTGTGGTGCATTTGGATGGGTGGTAATGGGGTAATTCCAATTATTTGCATAGTAGCCTTTCCTTGCTGGCCCCAACAACGAAGCCATTGTTCATGTGTACTGAGCAGGGGTAAAAAATTCGGGTTTACCGAGATATCGGCGTCTCTCTCTCTCTCCTAATTTTTTTTTTAAAAAAAAAATTACGGTGTGTATCGGCTGATATTGGCGAGATCTCAGCTATATCGGCCGATACAATGAATATCGGTTGAAATATCTCGGTGTTAAAAAATCCGAGATATCTGCATATCAACCGAGATTTATACCCCTGGTACTGAGAAGTCTTATTCTCAACCTCTTCTCCACAAACGTGTGAAGAATTCTGGGAGACTTACTTTTGGCCATAAGACCTCTCCTAAACCTATTGCGGGTGACTTCTCTTTGATGATCAAATCCTTGCTCTTGCCTAGATCTGGCCATCATCCGCTAGACTCCTCCCTTGGAGTTCCTGTTCCACTTCCAATCTTGAAGAATTTTTTTTCTCGGTCCTTAGCCCAGATTACCCAAATATTTTGGAACTGAATATTTAGCAGTACAACAAGGTTATTATTCCAGTTGATCAGAGGGTAGAGAGGAAGACTAGAGAGGCCCTTCTGGTCTCAATTGGATCGATGATAGGATGCTAGGGGTCGGTCATAAGGTCGATCGTAAGCTCGGCCTAATCGTTGAGGGACAGGAAGATAAATTGTTGTCCTTTTTTGCAGCAATTAAAAATCTTGATCTCAAATCATCAAAGAGGAAAGGTAGGACCTCCCGTGAACTTACTAGACTCAGTTCCTCAGTGAACTACAACCAACGTAAAAAGATGGAAACCAACCGTGCTAACCAATCAATTTCTCCATGAAGATCATTTCATGAAATGTTAGGGGTCTTGGAGACCCGGGAAAAAGAGCCATTATCAAGAACTTCATGAAACCAATTCAATCTTCCATCATTTGTTTCCACGAGTCCAAACTTGAGGATTCTTCTAACTTGATTATCCGCTCTTGCAGTGGTGGAAGATGGTTTCAATGGGTTGCAAAACCATCAATTGGCAGATCTGGTGGTATCATCATTTGTTGAGATTTTAGCTAGCTAATCAAGTTAGACTCCTTCATCAGTGAGTTTTCTCTATCTATTCAGTTTCAAGATTGTTCTTCAGGAAACGCGTGGACTTTAACTTCTGTCTCTAGGTCGTGTGATGAATCCAGAAAGAATAGTTTCCTTGCTGAGGTTAAGTCTCTTAGAGGAAGATGGTCTAATTATTAGTGCATTTGTGGGGATTTTAATCTCATCAGACTTTTATATGAGAAAACTAGAGTCACTAGATTTACTCCCATCATGCGACGTTTTTCGGATTGTATCTCCTCTCTTGAGCTGATTGACCTTCCGTTATCTGGAGGCGAATTCACTCGGTCCAATGGTCACGAGAGGCTGTCATTTCCCCTCATTGACAATTTTCTAGTGTTGACTAAGTGGTTTGACCTTTTCAATAATCTCACATTGCTGTTTTCCCGAGGCCCGCCTCCGACCATTGACCGTTGGTTTTAGATTCTTTCGAGGAGTCTTTGGGGGCCGCGCCATTTAGATTTGAACTGTGTTTGGTTAAAGAGAAAGGTTTCAAGGACCTCATCATTGCTTGGTGGATGGAAGACATTATTCTGATAGTAAATGTTTCACTCTGTAATACCCCGACCCTAAATTAGGCTTAATTGTATGATTATGAGCTGTTAGTTTTATTTTGTGATCTATTAATCGTGAATATTACGAAGTGGGCTTTCCAAAAAGTCCAAGTTTGACCCAATTTAAGCTCGGTAGCTCATTGGTCTTGGAATACCCTGACCCGAATTAGGCATGATCAATACGTTAAATCATATTTTAACTGGTTAATCTTGAAAATTACGGTTAGGGCTTTACGAAAAGCCCAGGTTCAGCCCAGTCAGAGCTTGAAAGCTCGATGATCCAACTCATCTAATTAGAACGACAAAATGGTAATTTACCATTTATCAATGTTATTTTTACTATTTATGTAATTACCTGATTATTGTTGAGTAATATTGATTTCCTTAATCAAGGATTTTATTTTATAAATACAGTATTATATTATTTTCAGAAAATGTTATTTAAAACTACTCGAAAAGACCCCGAAAGAGAAGAAATAAATATTTTTTAAACGATTTTAGAAATGAGAAAATCTTGAGATAAATATATGATTTTAGACCTTTTCATAACTCACTGTTTTATTTCTTCAAATCTTGAAAATAAAGGTTTTAAACCCTTTTAATAAATACAAGTTAAATTAAGTAAATAATGTCAAAATATGAATTTTGTTTAAATCTATGGTTTTTAATGAAATTTAATTCTCCAAAATTTTATGATGAATATAGTTTATAAAACCCAACATTTTGGTTAAGTTCGATTAATTTAATTAAGATTAATAAACCATGTTTCTAGCTAAAACTTAATTAACACAAAAATGGACCTATTTGTAAAATCCCTTGAAGGACTTATTTGCAAAATATTTTTACTGTTACCACCCTTATGTGGCCAGACACTGGCGTCAGACTCATGCAACGCCCGTGGGCTGCCGGTGAGGTGTCTCTCACCTGGCCATGGTGAAGAGTCTATAAATTTCTACCCTTCTTCCTAGCTGCATTCATCTCAGTAAGAAATCAACCAGTTAGAAACAAATCAAAACTCCCTCTCTGTTTTCAAATTTTCACCGCAAGCCTTGAAGTGGGAGAATTTTGAAGTTTCTGATTTTCTACCCAAGAACTAAAATAAAGATAACCATTGTGTTTGTTTTCAAATTTCAGTCGGTTTAGAATCAAACATAAGTAAAATTGATTAAGTTTTAAGTGTTAAAAATGGATTTGAAGTATTAAGGAAAACTTGGATTTTCATGTGTTTCTCTGATTTTCATGTTAAAATCGGATGTTTTAAGTCAGTTTATATGTTTCAATTTATTCTCTTTGTTAAGAGGACTCACTGAGGAGTCCATCTGACCTGTTAGATGTGAAAAACGAACCCAGAAAATCCACTGTTTCTGGATTCGTATTTCACATAGCCACTGCCTGTTACTGTCTGTTGCTGCAGACAGAGGAAGAAGACGACTCTCGGAACCTCTGAGAGTTGGGCCGAAGCCAACACTTCGGAAGTTCCGAAGCCAATACTTCGGAAGTTCCGAACTTCGGTCTGGGGTTCCGAAGTGCCTAGAGGCCAACCTTCTTTCTGCCTCTGCAGCCGGGATGTTCCGAGACTGTTCAGAAAAGCCGAACTATTTGGAAGTTCCGAGCTTCCCTCGGTAGGTTCCGAGACACACAAGCTCACTGATTTCTCTGTTTTTGCTGATTTCTGTTCAGAAGCACCCTCGGAAGTTCCAAGACCTGTGCCTCGGAAGTTTCGAAGGACAAAACCCTTGTTCCGAAGGTTCTATAATCCCAGTTTTTAGGCAGTGGTTCGGAAGGTCCGAAGCCACAGTACCTGGTTCCGAGACATGTTCCGAGGAACCCAATTCTGGTTTGTGAAGCTTGGTTTAAATTAGGATTTCATATGTTAGATCTTAGTTTTAATGTGATGTTTATACTCCTTGTTGATAATTAAAAGTGATATTAACTCCTTTTCTTGATATTATAATGTATATATATTATGTATTTACTTCAAGACCGATACTCTTTATCTGTGGCTGACTCAACCCGATAGCTATCTGTAGCTGAGCGATTTCCTTAGCCGCTCGGTAGAAAAGAAGGGTTCGGGCATTGAGTGACCTTTAAGCCTAACTCGCTATAAGAGAAGTGGCCTGAGCATCTTATACCTCTAGGCTTAACTCAATACGTCTACATGGTCTTTTTCAGAAGACAATATGAGAAGTGGCCTGGCACCCTATTATATATTGCTGATTATTTGTAACTCAAAATGGTTAGTAACCAAATAGAAGACTCAGTTCCTTGTCCCCTCCAGATTTCTGGTAAATAGGATAGAAAGATTTGAAATATTGTGATTATGTATTGCTTTGTATACTATATATATTGATTGATTATTGATTGTATATCTGTTTGCATGTTTGACAGATACTTTGATACCACTCATTTTCGATGAGGAGACTTAACATTGGAGAAAGAGTAAATCAGGTTAAAAATGATCTAGTGCAATGAATGGTTTCAATGATCAGTTTTGATGAAGCCACTTATATCCCTAGACATGATGCACTACTGTGAAAGAGTGTTTATGGATATTTATGATGTTGATCATATATTATGATGCTTATGAGCTATGATGATGTTATTACTGCTTCCACGTACCCTTAATTACTGAACTATTACCGCCCTTGGGCGTGTCAGTTTGCGTCTACTGGAGTAGGTGTGTCAGTTGCTGACCTCGGGTGTGTCAGTACCGGCCTCAGGTGTGTCGGAGATGTACTTGCAAGAATTGTATTTTGACCGTATCGAGACTTAATACTTATAGTCTTAGTATAGTGTCTAGGTGTTACGGTGGATATCAGTAGTTATAGAATGATGTTAAGATTTTTGGGCAGAATAAAACTATTATGTTGATAATATTGTTTTTGGCTAACCTGATGTTTAATAAACTGCATTGTTATGTTCTTTCACTGGGTGATGTGATTTTAATTTACTTGCAAGCGTACGACCCAGTTTATAGTATAGAGTATGAGTGCGAGGTCGTACCCAAAGGAAATCCACAAAATATATGTACGAAATAAAAGTTGGCACTATTAAAATAATGTGATTTAATAAAATAATTTTCTAAAACTTATAGTTATAATCTTAATTTAGCACATTAATTAATCGATTAGTAGTTAACAATAAATTTTGATTAAAAGAATGGAGTAAATTTAAATGACCTAAATTTAATTTAAAATGTAAATTTAAGAGACAAATAAAATGTTTCTAACCTAGTTAAATTGTTTTGATATTTTTTTGAGAAAAAATAAAAATAAAATAATTCAAGAATAAATAATTTTTTTACACATTTTACAATGGAATCAGGACAAATATTGAAGCGGCATGTTATCCTATTTAAAAATAATAAAATCATGGCCTAAACTATGAAATGTTCTAGAGTTATAAAATATAATTCAAATTTATTTTTTATTAAAATTCTAATTAGAATTTTTTATGTCATCCACTAAATCAAACTTTTTTCAATTCAAGCCTTAGGCTTGAGCTGGTTTTAAACTTGTGTTTCCCCAAATCTAAAACAACTGTTCTTGATAAGAACCTTAGACTGGAAAGACGGCAAGTCCCACTGATCCTAATAGGGGTTTTACTGTCCTTGAAAAAATTCTAAAAATAATTTTTTACATAATGTTCATAAAAAGAATTAAAAATAAAATACAAATCATCATTATTAAATATTTTAATAACTGGGACCACCATAAATCTAAACAACTGCCATGAATTTTTATTTAAAAAATTGGAAATGAAATACAAACCTTTTGGACTCGACATAAAAATAAAAAAATAAAAAACTCATAAGAAATTAAATATTTTTCTCTGTCTTTCTTCGTCCAATTTCAGTCTCTTCGACTTCTTGCCCGGTTTGATCTTCAATGGTCTCAAACACTTGAATTTATACGAGAAAAGGAATGAGATAAGGGGTCCTTCAAACTCAGCCGGGATAAGATCAATTTAAATTCAAATAAATGAATACCGTCTCAGCCTCTCTTTTATCCCTATCTCTCTCCATCGCTTAACTCTTCATCCCTTTATCTCAACTCTAGCCGGCAGCTCTCTTCTGAATTTCAAAAATCAGTCACTTGGCAGCTCCTCATCCAAATCCTATCTTCTTGAAACCCAGTTGCTACACGCCAGCTCTCTTCCTTTCTCTGCTGTCTTTTCTATCTTCTATTGAGTTTCAAAAACAGTGGAAACTCAGCTCTCTGATCTCTTCTGATTATCTCTCTTTCAGCTGCTACACGGCAGTTGTTTCTTTATCTACCTCTCTCTGTTGATTGGCTCTATCTTATCCTCATCCTCTCTTATTTGGATCGGATAACTCCCAGTTGGCTGCCCTTCTTCTGCTGCTATCTTCTCAGCTGGCCGCCTTTCTATCTCTTCTTTATCTCTTCTTTCGGTTGACTCTTATCTCTTTCCAAAGTTGGCAAATCGTCCTGCTTTGTCGCCGAGATAGGATTTGGGCGAACACTTCTATGTTTTCAATCTAAAGCCACTTTGCCAACTCCATTTCTTCTATTTTCTGGGGGGAAAATAAACCTGTTCAAGATGCTGAATCGAGCGGAACAGATCTGGCTTCAGCTGATTGACAGCTGCTACACGGCAGCTGCTTCTTCTCCCTTGGCTGCTATCGTCATCTCTTCTCAGCTGGCTGCTATCATCATTTCTTCTCAGCTCTTCTTCTCTGCAATTGGTGCTGTTGTGCATGGCTGCCAAGCCTCTCTGCTCGCTACTTCTCCTCTGCTTGCTACCCAGACTTGGTCTTGCTATTCACTGTGAGCGCCGCTGCTGTTTCCACTGCTGTTGCTTGCTTTTCATGGCTGACTACAGTCGGTGAGTAGTAGACGGATTCTGCTGCTGCGAGGTTCTGCTTTCCTTCAATTTCCATCGTCGCTGGCTCTTGCTCTTGTGTTGGTTGCAGCTGCTTATCACCCCAGCTGGCTGCTGCTCTGCATCTCAGCTGGCTGCTATTTGACCGTTGCTGCTGCTCTCTGTCTTTCCTCTGCTTCGACTGAAATCTGCGAGCTGGCTGCTCATGGATTCCGTCATTTGTTGCAACGTCGATCTGGCTGCTGCCTCCTTCTTCTCTGTTTCTTCTATCGGTCTTCTCTGTTTCTCCCATAAGTCCTGCAACCAGATAAAGAGAAAACATAGAAAAGAAAAGGTAATAGTTTCCTTAGGCTTTCTTTCATGTGTCGGGCACCCCGATCGACAGTAAATGAGAAGGGTTGGTAAATGAGACTCGACGTTCACTCGAAATTGGACAATGAAATTTAAATATTAATTGCATGAATGTAGAAGGTTGCAGGTTCTGAGACCCAACTGGTTTAATCAACTTGACTTGACCATTCTGAAGGTGACGTCGACTGTATTTTTTTACTTAGCAATTTTTTATCATTTTTATTTTCTTTTCTTGAATTTTTCAAAATAAACTGTAAAACTAAAAATAACATTTAAACATATCTAATATTTATAAAATAAGGACTAATTAATCTAATATTAAGGGGTAAAATTATAATTTTACGGTGTTTATCACTGGGCTAGTTAGCTCACACAACTCACATTTCAGAGATGTACCCGAGGAGAAGGAACCTCCGTATCACGTTTAGGATGGTTAAGTTGATGCAACTTCTTGGAATTCCCTCGGACGGGAATTTCTTTCTTGTTGACTTTTGGTTCATTGGAACCATTTGTTTTTCTTAAAGTACCGCATGTGGTACTTATTGTATTGAAATATGTATAAACAACTATGTGACCGCAGTTACTCTGATTTGAATAAGAGTTATTTCGTTTATGGAAATATTCGATTGTATGATATGTGTTTGCATGTGGGTAGGTTTATGGCCTATGTTTGAGTCCACATGTTGAGAACATGTGTGGTTTTTATTTCTGGGCCTAACTTTTTATCCAACTCAGTTAGAAGTCTTTGAAATTAGTTTATCAAAAAAAAAAAAATCAGTAGCGTTCCGGGTCCAGTTCCGGGTCGGGGCGTTACAGGTCTGACTCGCTGAAGTTGGAAGGGCAAAATTGTAAATACTTGAACTTAATTTATTTATGATCCTAAAACTATTTTTATTTGTTAAACCTCTTGTTTGGAGTATTTAAACTCCCAAAGTCACAACACACACCATGATTTTAAATTCTGAGTTTAACTGACCTTTCAATTTGTCTTTTTTATTTCCAAATTTGTAACTATTTTAACCCCTTTAAAGATCCTTACTCAAAACCATAATTTAAAAATAATTATTGAAATAAAAAATTTATAGAAAAATAATTTGTGTTTACTTGTGTTTTAACCGACCATTTCATGTTATTAGTGGGACTTTTAGGGGAGGAAACTCAAAACTCTTTCGAAACTCTGCGTGAAGGTATAAATTTTTTTTTTCTTTATTTATAAGCTTTAGGAAAGAATATAAGTAAATGGGGTGAAAAAAGGGGTGTAAAAATGATGTTTTTGGAAACTATGGAAAAAAGCTCATTTTACTTATTCCAAAGTTACACCTTCAAAACTACTCCATTTCCCTCCCCAAGAGTGGGACAATTCCTTAGGCCATGCGTCCCACATGGAGAAAAATAGTAAGGTGAAATGCACCTGGCACTAGGCGTGTTTGGGGAAGTCCCATATTGCTTGGAGCATGGTTGCTCCACTAGCATATGTGATGTGTTCCCTCCTCCATCTAGCACAAGGCTTTTTGGAAGCATGGTTGCTCCACTGGTATATATGTTGTGTTCCCTCTTCCATCCATTGTCAGAAATATTTGCGGTATTTTCAAATTTACCACGTTTTCATCGGCAAAATACCATTACCGCTTTAAAAACACATTTTTATCAGCACGACGATAAATTCCCGATATAATTGTGTTAAAAACGCGATAAATGGTAATATCGTGATAATATCCCGATAAATTGCCGGTAAATTCCTTATTACCATTTTTATTTTATTAATATTTTTATTTATTTATCATTTTAAATATTATAATTTTTGCGAGATTTTCCCATTAAATTCCCTGTAAAATTTTGGGAATTTGGAAAATATCTCGATATTATCAATCGCCGTTAATATCCCGAGAACAGTATTTGTGACAATGCCTCAATCTAGCACAAGGCCTTTTGGGAGCATTTTTTTGGTCTGTACGCTAGAAACAAAGTCATGCAGGCCCGATTGCGAGCCCAAAGCGGACAATATAGTACTGGAGGGACGGGGCATTACAACATTAGATGGTCAGTCTCAATTTGAAATGGCAATCGAATCCTATATATCATACTCTTAAATGGGCCAATAAATATTCGAAGATGTTTTGGATATATTATGTAACACCCCTCCTTCCCAAGGGTAAGATCAGAGTGAAATGGATAAAGATTTCCAAGGAGGGAGGCGAGTGTCACGATGCGAGTAGTGAAATGGATAAAGATTTCCATGGAGGGAGGCGAGTGTTACATATTAGCACAGTTTGGGCTCTAATTTTTTGTATTTCAAAAGAAAGAAAAGAATAACTAATCATCGATTTAATGAATTTTTTGGGCACATTAGGTTTCTGTCCATTTTTCTATGGAAAAATTCAATATTTTATACTATTTTCATATTGTCACCTCTGAAATCTGATAAATTTCAACTAAAATACAAAAAGAAAAAACTCTCTTGCTCATGTATTTTGTAGGCAGATGACAATGACATAAATGTTTTCAAAGGAAGGTATAAACATGTGGAGAACTAATAAAAAATGCCTAATAGAAACTAGAAAGGTATACTTTGTTCGGGAGGTCTTGGGTTTAAGTCACTCTCAATATAAAAATTGTCACTCCTTATATGTTATCCGATGTGTATGAATAGAAGGTTTGTACATGCCCCAAAAATTAATAAGGTGTTCTAAAAGACATAACACTTAGATCTTAAAAAAATTATCTTTTTAACAAACTAAGTCAGATCATTGGCCAGTGTATAATATTTCTCAGTGGGAGATATATGATGTAGCATGTGCCGACTCGAAACTGAAGGTGGACCCGGACTCCAATGTTACTTCTCTCACCCGTGGCTTCACACACGTGAAATGTCAAAAGTTCATTCTTGGGAAAGGCCTGGACTGTGTACGGTTTCAATCAATCGACTGTAAATTGTTATAACTTGTAAGAAGAGTCTTTTGGCTGAAATTGGGGATTATTGCAAATCAATTCTTTCTTTCTACACCGTCCACCAGCCTGCAGGACTGCCTGCTCAAGATCAAGCCCAGTGTGGCCGACCCCACGCCGACGCTCGCCATGTCAGTCTGATTTCGCTCCACAGTTCGGCCTGGCTACCTCGGCCACGTCCACTGCATCTACCCAACAGCCAGCGTAACCACTTGCTGCTATGCTGCCAGACCACCTTCGTCTCTGCCCAGGGATGACCCTGCCTGTCAGCCAGCTCTTGAGTCTGCCACTGCTAGTGTTGCCCCACCCCAGCCTCACTGGACCTCTTCGTTGTTCGTGCGACAGATCTTGCGGCCCAACATCAACCCTCCACAGTTTCCTTCCCACCCTGTCCAGCCAACATCCACACTTCTGCCCAACCGCCACATCAGTTCAGGCAACGCCCACGGCGTTGACCGAACCCATCACAACCTCCAATCATCCCTACCTTCGCCTAAGCTCGCTAAGCCCTCCTACACCCAGTCGTCCCGATTCGACTCCATGTTTCCTCTCCAGCCTCTTCACTTCCTTGCACAGGCACATTCCCCTCTGTCTTGACTCAGGATGAACCGTCTCTTGCTTGTTCCCTTCCTTTAATAATTTTATTAATTTATGTGGAACCCATTTGACCCTTCATTGAACCCATTGACCCAGGCTTTACCTGCTTACCCCCTTTCGCCCCTCGTGAATCTTGTCACAATCTGGCTCATTCCTCCACCACTTGGAAAGATATAAGAAGGAGGCATTGTTTGGAAAAAAGAAGAATAGGATAAAGAAAGCAATCATGGAGACTGAAACCCTAGTTTCAAGCTTACCCGAAGACATTCAACTCTTTCATATCCTTCCTTTGTTGCCAACCAAAGCTCTTTGCAGATGCAAATGCATATGCAAGAGATGGCAAAGTGCCATATCCGACATTGTTCCACACCGATCCTCTTCCCTTGCTTACATCAGACGAGCAGATCACCATCTATCCCTCACTAAAATAAGCCATTCAGAAAATGGCATCTCCTTATCTCTCCTTCCCAAGCTATTCTGTCTTACCGCCTGCAATGGAATGCTTTACGGGGATGATTTTTCCGACTCCAAATTGTTTTTTTGTCTTCAACCCTAGAACACAAGAGTGGAGTCTCATTCCCAAATGCACAAGAATAAATTTCAATGTCGGATTAATTTTCGACCCTTCTGTTTCCGAGCACTACAAATTGGTGCTGCCCTGCATTATTCCAAGCTCTGCTACTTATGTTTTAAAGTTTTCTCATCTGTTGCTGGAAAATGGAGGCTATCTGGAGCCAAGATAGCCCTCTGTGAATCCTTGGCTTTTCCCATGGACTCGAAGAATACGACATTCATCGATGCGATTCTGTTTTGGAAAGTGGAGAGTTGTTTCATGTGGTTTGACAATGAGAAAGAAAATGCAGGGGTTAAGGCATTGCCATGCAATGACAGAGTAACAGACAAGAGAGCTAGGCTTGGAGAGTGAGATGGTATGTTGGCACTGCATGAAATCACAGATAGTGACATAGAGATATGGATCATGAGCAATAAATCTCGAGGTTTTCAATGGGCCAAGATGTTCTCTATGAGTCTTTACAGGGTTTCTTGATCAGATTTGGGTTTCAATGGGTTTAATCATGGTTATTTATTGTTGAATATATTTATAGTTCTAATATTAATAGAATTATTATGTGATTAGGAGTCTAAGTTGGGTTTACCTCTAATTAAGAGGTGTATTTGATTTATAATTAGATTAAGAGTTCGAGTTTGATTGTCACAGTCTTAGGGTCGGCTAGAGGCTCTATATACATGTAATAGGCTATGTATTCAATAATATACACAAATTATAATTTCTACATTTATATCCACTGCCATAAGTAGGTGGTGAGGTTCTCATGTTTAAATACCCGTATCATTTCTTTTTTAGGGATTCATTGTCCTTCAATATCAACACAGGAGAGCTACTCAAGTTTGAGTCTTCTAATTTCGACCGCGAATATTCCGTCTACAAGGAGAGTCATTTTCTCTATTAGGCAAATGTTGATGGTAGATGAATATGATCCTATGAATGATCCATGGATGGCGAAACTTATTATCAAAGTTGCTGATTTTGTATCTATGTGATGTCGACTTTTTTAATTATAAATTTAACTAAATAAGAATGGATTTTTTAATTTTTTTTTGGCAATATTGTCATTATCCTTTATCTTTGTCTTTAATTCAGTCATTGATTAGTATAACTATTATTTGTAAAGAGTTTTCTTGTACTCGGAAGACACTATTTTTACCCTCACATTTTTTTTTCCAATCTTGATCCTTCATAAATATTATCTATCTTTGAATTTACCAAGAGAATATGTTGAAATAAATATTCTTTACCACTGGTTGTACTTTTGAATATTAACACAAGAGTTAAAAAATTGGGTGCTCTACAATGCAATTTGCATTTTAAGTGTCGTAACATCACTACTTAGATTGAGTTCAAGGAGGTTGAATGTCTCCCACATTAGATTTAACTCGTCCAACTTGATATTTTAACTTGAACAAGTCAATCTAAATTTAGAAAGACTCACGAGAGTTTAGAACTTAAAAAGGTTGAGCATTAGGTTTTAAAATTGGCTAGCATATTAGTCAAAATTGGTTTTGACAAAGCCCATGAGCCATGACAATATTGAGATGTCCCAATCATCTTGAATGAAAATTAGAGCGGTAGAGTTATGGATTTAATAACAAAAACAATACAAAGTTATCATCATTAGAATAATTTATAAATTTATTTTAAGTTAGTTTTCCGAGTTCTTATTTCCATTCCATCTTAAGAGGATGGAAGGTGCGCTGATTCCAAGACATCACAATTTCATTTTTAATTTTATGAAACAAATATAAAAAATTAATTTAATTTAATTTCTTCTTGGATAATTTAATACTTCCACAATGATCTATCTGATCATTTAGATATTCAAATTTCACCATCTAATATAGCCCATTGAGCAACTACCAAATATGAAATGAAATGTCATGGTCACATTACAAATTTTTGAGAAAATATTGAATTTAAATGAAAATTAAATTTGGATTTAAATCTTAAATGTATGATATCTTAAATTATGAAAAGTTTTTTTTAGGATGATATCGGAATATAGATCTTGATTTATAAATTTTTGATGTTTATAGTTACTTTTGTGGGAATAAGAATATTTTTTTTATGAAAATATAATCATGTCTTTTATTATGTGTATTGTATTTTATATTTTATTTTTATGGCTATTTATATTTTATTATATATTAATTTACTTTATACTTATTTAATAGTTACAGTAAAACCCCTATAAAATACTATTGGGACCAAGAGAAATTATTATCTTAGCGGGGTTATTGATTTATCGATAAATGAATAATTTATTAATTTATCGATAAATGAATATTTATTAATTTAAAGAGAGTATTATGTTTCTACTACTTATACATATATGGCTTATAAATCCAAAAACAATGGATGTGGTCAAAAGTTAATACATAAAAGCCCAATAGACTCTAAAAAAGAAGAGATGACACTTGTGTTTTACCAATTATTTCTCCAAAAGAGGCCTTTCAAGCAGTAGTAACCTTAAATAACTACTTGTTACAACATGAAAAAAATATGCTAGAGGTGGTATATTCATTGCAAAAAATTAAGAATGAGGTTGAGTTCATTTTAGCTACAAAGAAAAGACAGACAACTTTAGATGCATATTTTGAGAAAGTGTTGAATTGAGAAAATAGAAGTTATCAAGTAAAAAGTTACTCAATACTGGTTTGGAATGGTCTGTCAAAAAGCTATGGTATGATACATCAGGTGCACGACCCATCGTGAGGAACATTCTATGATACATCAGGCGCACGACCCATCGTCTGGGACAGGGCCGATACATCGGACTACGTACATCGGCATGTCACATTTAAGGTTCTAGTTTGAGGAACTCTATCAAACTGGAACTGTCCCAGGACAATCAATTCCAGGTTTTCTATGAATTTTCTAAACATTTTGCATGATAATTTAATAATTAATCAAAATTACAGAAATGTCGCTCGAGTTTCTGAACTCAAAGTGGCGCAACCCCGGGCTCACTGGTGAGCCCACACTCTAGCAAATGCTACCAACCTCCTGAAAATCAACTCTAGGATTTCCAGATCTCTCAAAAACTCGAAAATGTCATAACGGGTTGTTACAAGCAAAGATTTTTTCAAAGTTCAAATCTTTCTTCCATAACCTTAGAGTATGATTAGGATGCAATTTATATACGATGAATTGGGTTGAAAATTTTATTTTATTTTCTCGATATTAATTTCATTTCTATTTAAAAAGTTTATTTGAATATCATTATTTTTGTTATGGGAAAGCACTAGAAAATGAGAAGTTTTTATTTTGTAATTAGTTTTATCTTTAATAATAAAAAAGTAAAAATTTAAATAAAAAATATTGTATATTATTTGATGTCTCTCTTTTGTAAAAGCCTTTTATTAAAGCTTAAAATGAAAAAAAATGATATATTTTAGTGTTTTTTTATAATAAGAGATATTAGTATTTTTTTTACTAATTATTTAATAATAAGTTAATAAAAATAAATTCATTGTCTCCGTTAATATAAATATCAATGTCTCTGTTAAAATTTTAAATTATTTCTTTTTATTTTAAATTATATTTAAATTTATTTATTTTAAAATTAAAATTTTCATATTAATAGTCTTCCGTAATACTTCGTTGTTAACATTGAACTCAACTTTTAATGTGAGACACGCGTCATGGAAACCAAGTCGGTAATAAACTATCGACGGTCTCGCTTTAAATCTCAGATTGTTCTGCTTTCAATCGAACCAAAATCGGTGAGTTTTTCTTTTGCAATCGTCCTTTCTTTGAGAAATTTTTGTTTGTTTTCTTTGGAAACCCTAGATTATTTGATGGGTGCTACTGCAATGAATTTGATTTGATTTTTACGTTCATTGAGGCCCGAAAGTGGTTTCCACTTTGAATTGTGGAATCTATAAGAATTTTCAACAATGCCCTAATAGCCCTATTCAAGAAGATTCCAATTGAATGCCTACAATTCTGTGCGTTGTGAATTTAGCTGCCTAATTATTTGTTTTTCTTTTGGATTAGCTATTATATTATGTTTCTTACTCTGTTATTATTGATTTTCTTGTTGCAGATGGCAACGATGCCTGCAATGACAAGTGAAGCAATTGCCCTCGCCGAGAAGAAAATGAATATGGCCTAGGTATGATATTTCCCTGGGTTTTATCTTAAAATCCTGTATTATTATTATTTGTTATTTTGAATTCGAATTCTCAATTTTCTGTATTATTTCGTAGTTCTTCTTAGAGTTTTGTTTTAAATGGGTGCCCTTTGACATTTCAGATGATATTATCAAGATGTCCAGGAAATCTTCTTCTTATAAAACCAAGGGCTTCGGTAAGCATTTTTATCTTCTTGAAGAGTGTAACGTAATGCTTTTGGCATGTTTTCATTTTGTTGAAGAATAGTTACTTTTAACTATTTTTTATTTATATGTTTTGGACCTTGTAGAATGAAAGCGAGAGATTCCCACTTGGTAACGCCTCTCAAGGGAACTCATCCAAGGTGCAGAAATATATGGATTGCACGTCAACTCTTAGACAGGTAAATTTGTTGAATGGTTATTTTAGTTTTTTGCCTCATTACTTCAGTCAAGGAATAACCCATATTGATTTGTTCTTTTCACTTTTGCTAATTCTTCTTGTTTATATTCATATTCTGTGTGCAGGGTGTGCTTGCTAAGATGAGGTCAAATTTTCAAGGGAACCAGTTTCCATTAGCAACAGAAGATGCCAGGAAGGCTTCAGTTGCTCCTATCCATAATGGCTCCCTTAGTCGCAACAGAGTGGTTAACTGGAACAAGCCAAGGTAATCTCATTTCCTTGGTGAATGATCAGTATAAATTACTATGATGCATATCAGTTGTTTTAAAAGACCATTTATGATTCTACAAGTAATCACATGCACAAATGTCAATGCTGACCGGTGACTTTGACTCTGTGCTTCAAGTTACTGAATATAATGTAAGGGGAAAATGTGAGTCACTATATGAGGCACTGGGTAATTGATAATGGCACAAGTCACTGAGCTGTGGTAAATGGTGTTAGAAAATGGCGGTAAATAGTGATAAATAGTGATAGTATATTGTGAGACTTAGTGATGGAATATTGTCTATTTGATGGTGTTTTAGTGTTGATTGAGTTTCTTGGCATATGCAGGGTTATTGCTCCAAGGAATGCTTTAAAAAATGGCCTCACTCAAAAGGTATTACTCCTAATGCCAATTTTTTTTTCCTTGATGCTTGTTTTAGAGAATATGATGAACTTCTAAAATAGTCTATGGTTTAGTTTGGGTAATTATAACATGTTAACATCTCTGTGTTAATGTAGTTCAGGATATATAAAATATGTATAATTTCAATTTTTGTTGTCCAGCAATGGAGACAGATTTGACAGTACTATAAATTGCATATCCATCTCAGGCATATGTTTGGCTCTGTGTACTATAGTAAAATCACTTCAAGGAAAGTGATAACAAATATGGAAATGTCTATCATGATTTCTAAAGCATCAGGATGAAATGTTCACAAATCCTTTTAAAAATTAAATGTGTGGCTGACAGATTATGCAGGTTAAAATGTTTGTCTAATGGGATGGCATCTGGAATGTGCAGGTGAATACAGTGCCCCAGCAGAGGCCTCAGATGTTGAAGCTCATGGAGAGGATAAAAAACTTGCTGCAAGAGATGGAGCAGTTCAAGCAGAGGATGGAAAAGATGGAGCAGCAGATGGGTCGTGGAGAGAATGGTCGAAGCCAGTGGCAAGGGAGAGGAAAAAGAGCTGCTGCTGCTGCTACTGCTGCCAGTGCTAGCCCCTCTGGTGGTAGTGACACAATCCATCACTTAACCATGGTCCTTTCCAATTTGACCATGACCTATGAGGCCCAATTTGTTACACAATCCACTAATGACTCATCAGTCAATCAACCCCACCAATGATCTCAAATGTAATTATCTGTGACCCAAGTCTGATTTAAGGCAATCTGCACTTCTGGTTGTTCAAGTTTGTATGCAAAGCCTTCTCACAATTCAGGTTCAGATGCATCATGTTTGGATCAGCAAACTCAGACCACCTCACTTCTCTGAAAAAGGGGCCTATAAACTGGGAAACTTGCACTCACCTTACTTCTGTTACAAGTCTTCTTCAGCGCCTAAACTGTTCTTTGGAGATCCTTCATCCTTTTCCGCAAGAAACTACTGCACTCCTCACTAGCTTTCTCAATGCCAGGAATTCTCTAAATGTCAGCTATGGGGTTCTCCTACCTACTGATTGTATGATTTCCTCTTAATGCTCTGTTTTGCCCTTTTGCCCGGGGTGTGGGCTGCTGTCTTTGGATTTGGTTTTTTCTTTGTTGCCTGGCCCGGCTTTGCTCTTATGTTTTTCTATTTTTAAGGGCTTTATTTCTGTAACACCTCTTGGATGAAATAAACTCTTACTTCATTAAAAAACAGTGAATACAATTAATTAATTAATTGATTGGTACTTCCTTTTTTAAATATAGATAGATTGTCACAACTCATCAAATGTAGTTGTTTTTTAGATGATTTTTTTCTATATTTTGTTTGCTTATGAAAATAAATCACATCTGTTGATGGTTATTTTAAATATTCTCTTTCTTATTAAGATAGAATGATAATCATATCAGTTTTTTAAGTAATCCTTGTCGTCATCATTTATAAATTATAACTTGCTCAGTAGTATAAAAAATCATTAGAGAAACCTTTTGTCATAAGCTAATGGAAACAAGGGGCGTGGGCTCAAACAGGGACTAGTTTCGTGAAAATGGGTTCAATTTGACCACAAATATTGACATTTATAGAAAAAAATTGAATATCTCTAAAACAATCTTTTAGACATAACGATATCTAGTAATAACATCTTCATACTAGGATCAATCTTGGATTCTATATTGGCCCATTTTTTTCATAAGATATATTTAAGGTGTGTCTCACTAGAAGTACTGTGCTAATGCATTTATTTGACCTATATTTTTTTTTTGGACATTTAAGTATATTTTCCAATTGAGATAAAAGATATAATTTGATTCCAGAGTGTTCATGTTTGCAAATTTATTAAAGCCGAAGAATACTAGATGTAGCTCTAATATGACTAAATCCAAATAAAATATTTAAAATAGTGTAACAATACAAAATATTATTTATTCAAATAAAAGGGTTGCCTATATTTTAAATGTTGCTCCTTGTATATTATTTGTGAATTTTTCCACTAAGTAAAGTCTAAAAAATGAATTCAACTATTTTCTTAAAACCTATCCCAGCAACTCAGCAAGTAATGGCAAACAATGATATACTATCACTACAAAACTAATTTTAAAAGAAAGAAAATAATACTTTTTTTTTTCTGTAGTCGATATTAAAAAAATTACATATAATCATTACATAGTAAAAATCTAAAGGACTTATTTATTTCCTTCAAAGAAAGTGTTATAAATCATTGTAAATTAAGTCCTACATTAAAATTAAGGTGCTTAAGATGAAGGAATTTCGAATTCGTCACAAAAATTAATACCTTTTATCGATATTTAAAAAGTATCAGTGGTTATTTTCACTATATCTCAAAAAATCTTATTATTTTCTAATAACTTAAAAAAAAAGGTCAAATGTTTTTAATGTTGTTTGGGGAAGAAAAATCCACTTCTTTCACAAATAGTGAATGCTAGCTCGGGCGGGTTGGGTTCCTTAAAATCCAACTCGACCCGAGTTGATATATTTGGAACCCGACCTAACTCAACTTGAACTTCACAACCTGACCCGATCCGAATTCTAACCCGAATCAACCTGAATACTGACCCGACCCGCATTTTGAACCCATTTTAGCCTAATTTTAGCCAGGTCATGTCCGATTAGGTCGGGTCGGGTCGGCTTAACTTGTAAAATTCTCAACCCGACTCGACCCGAATTTCATACAGGTTTTTATCTTCTCAATCCGATCTGACCCGCTGACATAAAATTCTTGACCCGACCCGTATGATTTCTTGGATCGGATCATGCGGATCAGGCGAAAACCAGACCCGAGTTGCAGCTCTAGTGAATGCTAACCAATTATCTACCCATCATTTTTAAAATGGACACGCCACATGGCATGGTTGTCATTCTCATTTAAATATCTATGTTAGTGAAAATACGAAAACTTGCCTACGTTTTAATTTTGAATTATTTATTACTTTAATTTCTACCAACTGCTTATGACCAATCTCTGATAGTTGAAAATTATGATTCAATTTTAGCTAAATATTTTATGATTTTGTATTAAATTGTTAAAACTATTGAATTTTTTTGACGGAGCTAAAGTTGAATTGATGCGGACATCTACAGACGTGATAAAAAAAAATTATTCGATCCAAGTCAGGCCCACAGCGGAAGCCTAAATTGAGATTAAATGGGCCCAAGATCTGACCATGCTTCACAGGATTTTTCACATGTGTCTTGTGGGACCCAAATCCAAAGTAAAGTTAAAAGAAAAATTCAAAATCAGCCAATTTCTTAATTGAATTGAGTTTGACGTTGGACTCATGAGTCCCAAAGCCATTTGAATACAAGGACGTATGGAAGGTGCAAGCAGCAACGTGTGGAGCATTAAGTTCTTATTAGGAATTAATTAAGTCCTTGTTTAATTAGGACTATAGTTTTAAATTAGTAGTTTATTTCAATTTGAGAACTTATGTAATTTTGTGTTTTAACGTACCCAATCTGCATCGTGAATTCAATCATCTGCCAACAATATTTCATAAAACAATGTCACATAAATAATACTCACTTAGAAATTATTTTGATACGAGTGAAGAAATTTGCATGTTTAGACTGAAAATTAGAAAAGATCTCTGATGCCATTAAAGATTTTAAATGGCAAAAAATACATAGCATATACATATAACTAATTAAGTCTGAATTCTCTACTGTGATTCCAGTAATATCATTAGTCAACTCATACGACGTCGACAACTTTAAGGGTGCTACCAATTAGTACATGCGACATTGACAACTTTTGAATGAAGTGAAAATGTATAAAACTGTTAGTGCTCCGGCTTACCGAGTCACCTGTTTGTCAATTCCATGACTTAGGAGAAGCATTGACTTGGAAGATTGAACCAATGGAGCAAGACTCAAGTGGTGGAGAAAATGAAAGATCAAGTTGAAGAATCAAGCATCACCAGTATATGGCAATCACGCGGAAGGTAATTAGCGGTAGATGACTTTAGGTTGGATCCAACACCCTTAGAAAGACCTGGACTAGACTTAAATGAAGATCTTTAAGGGACAATAGCCTTAGGACGATACAATCGTGAGTCGGCGACCTATCGTGAGGAACTTGTCACGATCCATCAGGCACACGACCCATCGTCTGGGACAGAGCTAATATATCGAGACTGCGATCCATCGGCATGTTTTAAACAATGTTCTGGTTTGAGGAACTCTATCAAACTGGAACTGTCCAAGGACGATCCTATCGTCAAGTGGCGACCCATAGGCACTAGATCTCACGATCCATCGTGAAGCACGATCAATCGTGAGTGTACCATTTTCTATCTGTTGGGATTGCATTAAATGCATAACGGTCACAATTCCAAATGGGACAAATTTAAGTCACGATCGATCGTGGTGCCGATCCATTGCCGTGTCAGTTCGGGATTTTTATGTTTGCTTATTTAAACACCAAATCTTGATGAGTTTGGTTGGAGACCTTGAAACTTACACATAGGAAAATCTAAAAGGAATCCCCAGAGATTCCAACCTCTCCCAACGTCTCTCTGTGCACTTGACATAGGTGAATCATTTGAGAATCCAATCAACCACTTGATTTAGATAGGGAGAGAGAGAAATCTAGTCTAGGATTATATTGGCAAATCATACATCCTAGAACCCCTCCCATAGATTGTGATTGCTCATACTCGGCAAATCTTCATCATTGAGCGACATCACATTGGGAAGAGATCTTCAAGAAGCGCAATATCTACTCAAGAGATCTCAAACAAGGCAAGTGCTTTTTAGTGTTTTAATTTTATTTAAAACATCTTGTACACTAGATTAAAGATGGATTTACTCTTGAACCAGTATAAAAAATAGAGGGATAAGGACGTAGACCGGGGTTAGGTTGAACCTTTCAAAACCTTAGGGATTGGGTGAAATTCCCAATCAATTGAATAGGTGGAAGTAATATTCTATTTGTGATGTAATTCCCCACCTACTGTATTTGTGATAGCCCAAGATTGGGTGAGTCCAATAGTAGATGAAGGAGAGATTTACTCCGAACCAATATACATCTAGTGTTGTGAGTGTTTCGCTTTTCTATTGTGTGATTATTTCTATAACTTATACACTCTTGTTATCACACATTTGATTAATCTTACTTATTCTGCTGCAAATTATTGTGATTAATCAAGATTTTTTTAAAGGCCATTAAAATTGGTGATTGCCCCCCCTCCCCCCTTTCTCCTTCTCTCTCTCTCTCCCTCTCCTCCCTTAGGGTCAATCGTGTTCTACCACACTTAGGAACTTTTAAAAACCTATTCAAAGCATGAGCTACAGTATCCAAACGAAACTAAAGAAGACTTGTTAAACATGGTTGGTCCTGAAAGAGGTCAAGGAAGAGTCTTGGAGAGAGAGAAAAGATTCTCATATTATTAGATGTTTATACCAAATAACTAAAATTTAAATAAATCTCAAAATAAATATTGTTATATATATTATGAATAAGAAAGTGAAAGACATGATTTTGAAATGGATTCCACGGGGCTGTGGTCCAAAATTTTACTTAACAGTGCTTTTGCACTCGAAGAGAGGTGGAGGTGTTAGAGTTGTTCCCAAAAAAAACCTAAAATTTCAATTGGCGAAACTAGCGTATACATCAATGTAATGTTATATGAACCCCGGCCAATGATCTGAATTGATAAATATTGGCATAGTATTTTTTAAGAGTTAAAAACTTTAAAAATAAAAATTTGAATAAACTTAGTCTGAACAAATGTAATATAAATGAGTTCACATATTAATGAAAATGAGAAATATAGGAGGTATAAACAGAAGTGAAAGAATTTTAATAGATTGTAGCTTTGGAAGGATAAAGATAATTTATAGTATATGACTCCCTTGGGGTAAGAAAATAAGTTATCTAAAACTCTCATTGATATTTCTTCCTTTGGATGGTAATAAATAAAAGACTTAATAAGGTAATAGATGAGTTGTATATTGGTTTACTTATTTTAAATAATAATATTTTTTAAAAAAAAATATGATGGGTAAAAGTTAAGTTTTATCCCAATATGTGGACTGAATTTTAGTTTAAAACAAAAAGTCAAGCCACTAAAGGCCAAAATCACCATACCTCTTTAGGGAGAAACAATGATGCTTTATAATTTCAATAACAATGACTAAGTAGCTAAAATTTAAATTTTGTATTGAAATTTGATCCACTAATAGTACATTAAGTAAAATTCAATCCTACTGATTAGATTTTTATTTAACTTAAAAAATACACTACTAGGTGCAACCAGTGTTGTGAAAATCCGGTTCGACCGAGACCATGAGATACACACTTTGGGTGGATTCTAAAATCGTCCTAGATTAAAACTTGTAAAAACTCGTAGTGACTCGCAGTTGAAACGGGCTATTCAAATGAAATTGTGACTCTCAAACCGCAGTCGAAGAATCCAGAAGGAAGAAAGAAAAAAAAATCTCAATTGTGACAAAAATCAAACCTAAACTATCGGAGGAATCTCAGTGGCTTCCCTTCTCATCCTTCTGAGTGCTACCGGCTCCATCCTTTTCTTCTTCTTGTTTTCTCGCTTAATGACGGTAGTTAGGGTTTTCTAACTTTCCTTTTTTCCTCTTTTTAAGTCATCGAGTAAAACAATCAAAAGTTTTGCAATGCCCTGACCCGATGGTGGGCCTAGAACGCTCTACTAATTTTTTTTTTTTATAATCTCCCATTAACTAACATCATAGCTGGGCTGGATCTTTAAATTTGCCAAAAAAATCATCATAAAAAATGTCACACGTGCTCTTCTCACGTGGACTTATTCATGTACCATATGTTCCCATATACAAATACATATTTCACAAACAAATATCTCCATTTATTCGATCAGAGTTACAAACGAAAACATAGCAATTTACACATGCTTAGATTTATAGTACCACAGACGATACTAAAATCAACATAACATCATTTGCATGAAAATAGATGTAACAAACATATTTTCCATCATCGGGAAATACGATTGACTGCAAAGGCTCCCTCATCTTAAGTAAGCGGTGCAGGTTCCTCTTCCTCAAGTGCCAACCCTGCAACGTAAGGGATGTGAGCTCCAAGCGAGATCTTAAAATAACATAGTCACCAACATGTATAGTTTAAACAATGCAGTCTAATCATAATAACAATAATAGTCTACTCTTACCATTTTAAAATCACAGTTATCTACTCATGAATGATCTATTTTACCATACTTACCAATTTACCATAAATGGTGTCATATACCATTTATTTTACCTGAATTCATAATTGGTCTATTATACCAATTTATCAAGTTATCATCACTGCCATCTCACTGCCATACTACTATCATACCACTACTATATCACTGTCATATTGTTATCCTGCTACTGACATACCACTGCCATATCACTGACATATCATTGCAATATCACTTCCCAATGGTTTCGCATATCCTTCATCTTACTTGAAATTATAATTGATCTACTATACCAATATTTCAAGTCATCCGTGATACTGTCATGCCACCATAACACCAAAGCACTATACTGACTATAAATGCATTAAGTCCCGACACAGTAAAAATGCAGCATCTTACAAGAACATCTCCGACACACCTGGGCTGGTACTGACACACCTGGACCAGCACCTGACACACCTGGGCCAGTAGATGCAAACCGACACACCTGGGCCGGTAATCGACACACCTGGGCCGATAATAGTTAAGCAATTGAGGGTACGTGGAGGCAGTATCAATATTATAAATGCTCAAGTTCTCACATCGGAGCAACTTATCAATAGTATCAACTTCATACTTCAGTCTTCATCATAACATGATGCCCAAGTTCTCACACCGGAGAATATCATTATCAATATCAACTTCATACTTCAATCTCTCATCATAACATGATGCTCAAGTTCTCACATCGGATAATATCATCATTAATATCAATGCCATGCATGATAAACATCATTAGTAATAATATGAACATATTTTAGTAATATATATATATCAAGTCTAGGCATATAAGTGGGTTCATTCTTCGTTTATAGACTAGTATACCTCGACCCCTTGACACCGTGTTATGCTTCCGTTATAATAGTTAGAACCAATTTTCATCCCTCACATGGAAGCAGTGTCAAGTCTCTCATTCTGGCATATTCTATAAGGACCCAGAATTTTAAAAAATATTAAAGCCGAATTAGAATTAGAGATTGTCTTGCCCATTGCATGAAAAGCCCAAATTTGACCCAAAATTCCATAATTTGAGGCAGGGATTTAAAAGACAGGCTCAATATGTATCCCCAATAGTATGGTATTGGTGATGTACCTATGTTAGTGACTAATTGTCAATATGAGCTTCTCTTTTTTATGTTTTTGGAAAAGTAGAGAAAAAAAAAACTTTGGGTGAGCATATTTAAAAAAGAAAAGAAAAATATAACGGTGATTTTTATAGAGTTTTAGGTATTTGAATGATGAAATTTTAATATAAATAAAGTATCTCCTCAAAATTTGAAAATGTCTAAAATTTTTATAAAGTAGAAAACCAATATAAGGAAACACCTAATATCGTATGAAATTGATGAAGGATGTCAAGTAGGAGACCCAACTCAAATAATCAATGGTTATGCTTGAATCAACTCAATTTGGTATAGTACCAACGTGGCTAATCTTTTCTTTTATTTCTGAAAGTCACCCAATTAATTTGCAAACATGTACAGGCATGTACCCAACACCGGTGGGTTTTGGGGATGTAAATAGTTTCAGATTAATGGGATAGATCTGCAATAGATCTATCAACCTAGATGAAGAACATCTCCATGATGAGAAGACACCACACCCGTGCACACCTCTAGCATGGGTGTGCCTCTATGCACACGGCCATAGAGGCCCACGACCAAAAGGCCGTCCCCTTTTATTGTTCCTTTCTTGATGTCCTCGTCGATTCATGAAACCCGACGCCAGTATATATAGAGACTCCACGACGTTGATCCCTTCTGTTTACAATAGCATGTTTTTTTTTTTTCCAGTTGTATCCTCATACATAGCAATTGCTATATGGTCTGCTGCTATTCCTCTACCGACCTTTCAGAGAGAAAACTTAGGAAATATCTTAGAGCAGATATTCGATCTACACTCTACTGAATAAGAAGTTGGTCCTGCTGTGTTTCCATTAGATTGCATCATGTAGTCAATTTCCTTGCTACACTAGGAGACTCCCACATCTGAGACTTTCTATACAATTAAGATTGCATTGCAGTATTGGACTCCATTAATGTAGAAGCGAAAATTCGGGCCTTGAATCAGTGAATCGAGCCACATCTCAACAACAATAGCTTCAGATTAATGGGATAGATCTGCAATGGATCTATCAGCCCAGATGGTGTACGGCTGAAAATTTTTTGGGTCTCAAGTAGAACTTAACGACAGTAGTGAGGGCCTTAAGCTGGTCACAAAAGTGTTAACCCACACAGTTTTAGTTCCGAGAAAAAAAACTAAACACAGCACCATGTCGTTTCTAATAGGATTAAACAGTTTGGCTTTCAAAATTAACCCCAATAGATCTGCACTGCACCAATGAATCAATACAACAATTTCTGCTAGTTTGGAGCTTGGTTGGCTCTATTCTTCCTGACCCAATCGGTCCCAGAATTATTAGAATATGGGTGTACTTGGTTGAAGGAAGAACAAAAGGACTACAGACAATCCTCAAGAAGGGACGAAATCAGGGGTTGTCGCCGCTGCTCTTCTACAGTCCAACAGATCGTTGGACTCTCGTCCAATCACCACTCCTGGTTCTTGCGAAGGATGGGAGGAATCTTGGATCAATCCAAGTTACTGACTTGCAGGAAATGCTTTTGTCTGGGATGGGTTCTCTCCTTCAGCGAGACATGCAAGAAAGTAAGAAAAGAAATTTTTTATCGCTCTAACCGTTGGTTTAGAAGCCACCTAATACAATCCTTTAAATAAGCAAAAACACCCGTCTTTACATGCACAATTGTCATACTAATTACATACGTTTGAATAACATTAAAACATACTTAATATTATAACTAACCCTTAAAACGGACACAAACTCATAGAGATGTGTGTGACTCCAACACAGTCGTTTGGGCTATGGGGCCAACCGTATGTTGGGCCTGGCGAACTGGGCTTTGGACCTCTAGAGAACTGGTCCTGCTCTTGAAACGCCACTTGAATCTCAGTGAAATTCATAAAGCTCATTTCCTTCACCCTTTTGATGGAATTTTTCATAAAATTCCAATGCCATAGCCACGATCTCATTGTCATCTCCATTGATGTCTGCATCATCTTCCCCGTCCCGGAAAGAACTCATCCTCGAGTTTACATCGACGTCCGGTTTGAAGTCTTTGTCGCCACAGTAGATGCTCAAGTCGGACAAATTGAAGACATTAGAAATACGGAGTCCTTCAAGTAGTTTCACTTGATAAGAATTATCGTTGATCCGCCTTAGAACCTCACATGGGCCTATGTTGTGCATCTTTAGCTTGCCATAAGTTCCCGTTGGAAATCTCTCATTTCGGAGGTGTTCCCATACCATATCACCTGCATCGAAGATAGCTTGGCACCGATCTTATTTGTAGCTTCCTTGAACTTGAGATTACTCTATTCAATCTTACGAAGCACCTGCTTGATGTCTGCAATCAGATCTCTTCAACTGCTTGAGATTTTGTTCCTTTCGAAGGTAAGGGCACCAAATCTAACACACTTCTGGGATTGGAACCATACATAACCTGAAACAGATTGTGGCCTATTGCTCGACTTGTCGAACAATTGTAGGCGAATTCGACATGTGGTAAAATCAAATCCCATTGCCTCAGTTTCTATGCAATCAAACTTCTTATGAGATTATCCAAAAATCGGTTAACCACCTCAGTCTGACCGTTGGTTTGTAGATGATAGGCACTGCTGAACTTCAATTTTGTATTCAACTGTCGCCAAAGAGAAACCCAGGAGTGACTCATAAACTTTATATCTCTGCTGGAGACGATAGACTTGGGAATACCATATAATTTGATGACTTCTTTTAGATATAAAGCCGCCACATGTGAAGCATCTGACACTTGTACGGAATAAAGTGTGCCATCTTGGAAAATCGATCCACCACAACTAGTATGTAATCCATACCTCGTCTTGCCCTCGGCAATCTTATAGTCCAGTATTCTGTGAGGCCCTTTTGCTGTTTGACAAATATATCAACAGCTCACAAAACTACTCACTTCTGGTTTCATACTCAGCCAATAAAACATCTTTTCTAATAAAGTCATGGTCTCATGTACATTCTTTGGTGTTAGCCAATTGCACACTGCTTCCACCTTTACTTCATTTACCTTGATGCACCTGCCTTACAACTATTCTTTTTTCAAGGTTTTAAAGACCTGGTGGAGGTGATCAATGTGTTGCTGCTCATTCCGACTATAGATAAGGATGTCGTCAAAGTAGACCACGACAAACTTACCAATGAAAGGCTCGATTACATGGTTCATTACCCGTATAAAAGTACTAGGAGCATTTGAGAGTCCAAACGGCATAACGAGCCACTCAAACAAACCTTCCCGAGTTTTGAATGTAGTTCTCCATTTATCACCTGGTCTGGATTTGAATCTAATGGTACCCATTTTTTAGAGCAACATTGGAGAAATATTGCTGCCCCTGCTAACATATCCAGCATATCATCAAGTCTCGAAATTGGAAAATAATAATGGATGATGATCTTGTTGATAGCTCTGTTGTCTACAGACATCCGTCAACTGCCATCTTTCTTAGGAGTCAAGAGTGTTGGTACAGAACAAGGACTCATGTTTTCTCTAATGGAACCTTTGTCGATCAATTCATGTACCTATCTGTTTAATTCTGTACTTTTTGTAGGACTCATTCTGTAGGCGGCTTGGTTTGGCAAAGTCGAAATGGGGATAAGATCAATACAATGTTGTATATCTCTCATGGGCGGTAAACATGCTAGTAACTCTTTAGGGAACACTTCTACAAATTCTTGCAAAACAGGCTGTAGAAATGGAGGGATGGGTTGTTCAACTGATGCCACTTCTTTAGCAACAAGTGCAAATAATTATTCTTTCTCTTTTGAAGGATTGTATTATCTTTGAGTAAGTAACTAAGATAACATTAGTCATTTTGGGCCAGACTTTTTCTAAGTCTCTCAAAGGTCCCAACATTTTTTTAGTAACGTCTTCGAAAAACTTGTAGATATTCTTACGACCATAGTGACGGATATCTCTATCATACTACCATGGTCTCCCTAACAATAAGTGACATGCATCCATGGGAACTACATTGCACCATACATCATCATAGTATTTACCCCCAATTTGGAAACAAACCAAACACTTCTTCTCTATCACAAATTCACCTCCCTTCTTTTAACCAAGATATTTGGAAGGGTTTATGATGTTTTTTGTGTTTTAAGTTTCAATTTATCGACAACTTCAATTGAAACCACATTACTGCAACTACAGCAGTCAATAATTAAGTGGACCTTATCATCGATAGTGCAGCGTGTATGGAGAAAGTTGGTGCGAAGCCAGTCATCCTTAATCTCTTCTTTGGGTGTGAACAAAGAATACTGGATCATGAGGTTATTTCTGGACTCACCATAATTAATCTCTTCATCTGACATGGAATATGGCATCTCGGGACTCTTTATCGACAACTGATTCCTCTTCTTGGGCCAAATTCACAGCTCGATTTAGGTAGTCTGAGGCGAAGTGCTCAATATGTTGCACTTGAAATACTTCACAGTACTCATGCAACTGGAGGTACTAGGCTTGGAAGATGAAGCCTGAGTCACAATCTTTGATGGTATACCCCTATGAGTAACTGACTTGCTTCCTATAGGCTTGCTAGGTGGAACTTGATAGGGTCTGTTTCTCCAACATTCAAGTTTCTCAATGTGTAATGTTTTTTGAATGCGTCAGACAAGACAAACAGATCAAATGCCACAACAACATCTGTCGAAGTCCCTCAGAGTATCGCTGAACTAACTACTCATTTGACTCATAGATAGGGGTGAAACTCAGGCAACCGGGGTCAGGTTTTGAGAAACCCAACCCTAACTCATGTCAAAAATTACTTGACCCGACCATAATCATTGGTCTAACTAGACCCAAGTGCTGGCCCGACATGAACCGACCTGAATTGCTAAGTTTTCTGGGAGAGGGACATATGGGATGGAAGTGATTGCAATGCTAACTAGATCTATCACGGGAGGTGGTGGTTGGTTGGACTGAGGTAAATAGAGATGGATCTGGGCATGGAGTGAGCAGTCGGGTAGTGTTGGGTCAATTTGGAGTGGAAAAGTGAAGGGATCGATGGTGGAATTGTTGGGATTTGAATTGTGGTTGAATGGAGGAACGGGAAAGGGTTGTGAATGGAGATGAATGGTAGAAGGAGAATGGGCGAAGGGCAGGCAGCAGGCAACAATCTTAGGTGAAGGCTGGGGCAACAACGGGCAAGACGACGGGTTGGAGACGAGGTACAGTAGGTGTGGTTGACCAAAGCAGCGATGGTAAAAAATCATCAAGAACCAGCACAACGGTGCAAGCAAATGTGCCAATGACAGCATCGGTCGTTGGTTTCAAGGAGTAGAAAAGGGATCTCTCGATTGGCTCAGAGCAGCCAACGTCAACAGCAAACAACGAAAGGGAAGGTGTGCTGATCGAAGAGATGAGAGAGGGGAAACAAGAGAATAGGGCAGAGAAGGGGACATCTGAATGAGAGAGGAAGGACTGAAGAAATGTTGTTTGGTTTAGGGTTTTGGAAAAAAAATCTATATATACTAAATTAAGTCCGGTTGGGTTAATAACAAATTTTCTTTCCTAACCCAACCTGAATTGCATACAGATTTTTTTCTCCTACCCAACCCGACCCGAAATGTCAAAATAGCTTACCCAACCCATCATTTTTTCTAGTTGGGTCATGCGGATCGGGTTTTCCAAGTTTCATCCCTACTCATAGAGATTGTTCTGGACACTAGAAGGTTGAACTCTTCAATGTACTCAACTATGGTTCGGTTATCCTGGCTGAGGTTTTGCAGTCTTCAAAATTTTTTTTGGCATAGTTGGTTGGTAGAAAAGTTTGGTTTAGCAAATTTTTCTTCTTATGACAATTTTGGATATTTGGCTTACCTACATTACACCTTTCAGACTTAATCTCTGCCACCATGAAAAAGCTTTACCTTTCAGCTTCGAGGAAACCAATTTTACCTTCATCTTTTTTGGGACTTCTCGACAATCAAAGGCATTTTCTATTCCTTCAATCAATTCCACAAACTCATCATGCTTTGTGTTGCCTGAGTAGTCTGGAATGTCAACTTGGATTCTATAAGAGTCGATTTTCTCAGCTTTCACCTTCCAGACACTTGTTTATGTGTCTCTGTCTACGTCGGGAAGGAGAAGAAAAGTGGGGAAGTATCTCGTTTGACGAAGATTAATGTCTGTTGTGAATGGAATGAGGGGGACGTTGATCGTCCGCATAACTACAACCTTCTAAATGAGATTTGTAAGGATCTGCCCGTTCAATGGCAATAAATGGAGACTTCAAATCGAACATGATCCAATAATGGGAATAAAGAAATCCATGGCTCATTTTTTTCCAACAATTCAAATAATATTTTCAGCATACTCAGAGTGCGGAATATCTCAAATAAAATTGCCATGTCCAGGAGAATATCATCCCTATGTAGGATTTGTCCTCACCAAGTATAGCATCAAACCAACTAAACCATCAATAAATTCAATAACAAATAGGAGGTCTAATCTCACGATCACAATATTAGAATAAGCTGAAAATCCAAAGGCTTCTCCAACATAAAGTTGGAAAGGGAAGCATAACCCATATAAAATGTTAGTGTCCCAACTTTTCAAGTCACCTATTTGTCAATTCTATGACTTAGGTGAAGCATTGCCTCGAAAGATGGAATATCATATGCAAATTCATCATCACCAAGTGTATGACAATCACAAAAGGTAATTGGCCATAGATGACTTTAGGTGGAACCCAATCCCTTAGGTGGACCTTGCCTAAGCTCAGTAAAACATATTGGTAAATTCATAACAAGCCTTTGAGCACCTATGACAGTCACAGAACTAAATGGGATAAACATTGGAAAAGTGACAAGCTGTCAGGTCGACACGTTGAGTCCACTGACCCATCGATGAGACAGGACAAACCCGTCGTGGTCATCGTCACGTTGACCGAATTGACAAAGGTTCTAGAATGGACACACTGTCATTCGAATTTGCACTCAGATCGAGTGTATCGATTTCACCGACCCCTCGATGATACAGGACCGACCCATCGAGGTCATCGATACGTTGAATGGAAAAGTCGAGTTTCTGGTTGGAAACAGACTGTAACACGAGGTTTCTCTCAGATCGAGTGTCTCGTGCACACCGACACATCAATGAGGAAAGATAGACCAAACGATGACTCAGAGGTACTCTCAGAACAGACACATTGATGTAATAGACCCATCGAGAGTAACCATGACCGACCCATCGATGGTACCGACATGTCAACCTGGGTTTGATAAGTTTCTGGACTTGAAACTCTGTCTACATGGTTTTGCCTAAAGTCGATACAATCGACAAATTGACACATCGACTATAAGTCGTGTTTACCCATAGATGAGGCCGACCCATCAGTAGTGACTGTTTTATATCCGTTGGAAGCTTAGTGGTCAAATTACAACGACAATATACCAGTACCAACCCGTTGACCAGGGACAACCCAGAGTCGGGTTTTTTTTTTTTTTGTGTTTTCCTATATATTCTCCAAACTTTGATGAGTTTGTTTGGAGACCTTGGACACTTGGAGAGAGCTTTGAAGAAGAAAATCAAAAGGCATTCTTAGAGAGCCCACCTCCTCTCCATGCACTTCACATAGGTGAATCATTTGAAAATCCAATCTTCCATAGATTGAGATTGGGTGGCAAGAAGGCAAAATACTTTAGGATAGATTTTGGTCACCCAATTTCCTAGAGATCTCCCAAGGATTCTGATTGCACATACTTAGAGCATCTTCTTCATCGAACGACATCACATTAGGAGATTCTTCAAGAAGCACACATCTACATCAAAAGAGCTCAACAAGGCAAGTGCTTCTGGTTTGATTTTATTTTAAATCAACTTGTGAAGTGGATTAAAGTATGATGCTTGAACCACTATAAAAAATAGAGGGATAAAGATGTAGACCGAGTGGTTGAACCTTTCAAAATCTTAGGGATTGGGTGAAATTCCCAGTCAATCGAGTTATGTGAAATTCCTACTCTATTTGTGAGGGTGTAATTCCCCACATAGTAAATTGGGATAGCCAAGGTTGGGTGAGTCCTCAGTGGATGTAGTGTAACACCCCGGAATTTTAAGATATCAATTTAGATGAATTTTGTCCTTTTAAATTATGAATTAATGGACATGGACCTTATATGGGTAAGAGGTGTCTAATTGGGTCAAGGTTGTTATTTGGGTCAAAACGCCCAAAAGGGACCCAATGGGTCATAGTTGATTTGGTTGACCACCAAGTGAGTCAAAGCTTAATTTGGGTGGGGCTGAATTAAGATTGGAAAGGAAATCAAATGATTAAGTTGAGTCAAGTGAATTAAAATGGAAAGACAATCAAGTGAGTGAGTTGGCATTAAAATGATGAGTTAAATGGGTGAGTTGAGTCAAATGAGTTGGATGGGAAATTATGGAGATATTTATCTCAAAGGAGTGAAGTGTGAAGTTGAAGGGTTGTAGTTTCAAACTCAAACACCACTCCACACGTTGGAGGGAAAGCATGGGGGGGGTGTTTCATCTCAAAGATGAAACCCCCACATGAAACATTAATGAGAGGAGGAAGAGAGGGGAGGTTACACCAAGATTTCAAATTAAAATACACCACACCTTGGAAGCATGGGGGTTTCCCATCTTAGATGGAAACTCAAGAGCCAAAACCGTTGGGAGGGTTTCATCTCAAGGATGAAACCCCCAAATGGAATAAGTGAGGGAGATGAATGGGGAGGGGAGTTACCAAGGGGTGCCATCAAGGGACACCACCTTTGGTCAACCCTCATTACTTAGTTTCCATTCATCCTCTCTCTCTTTCTCCCTCCCTTGGCCATTTTTCACCTCTCAAGACAAGGAACCTTGGCTGGTTGTCACTCACACAAATCATTCCTTGGCCGATCACTCCACCAAGACAAAGTGGACTTAGAGCAAAGGAGTTTGCATCTCAAGGTTTTATCACTCTCACCCAAGGCCAAGTTTCTCTCTCTCTCTCTCTCTTTCAAATCAATACCTTGGCCAAACAACTTCAAAGAGTTTCTAGCAAGATCAGTCTCGGCTAAAGGACAAGAAGGAAGGAAGGAAAGGCTAAAGAAAGAAGGAAAAGGAACAAGCCGGAGCAAAAGAAAATCGGAGTAGTCGCCGAACCGGTAGGTTTTCTTGATAATCAAAATTTAAATAAGAACCATAGGGTTCGGCCAAGGGTATGGCCGAACCCCATGGAGGAAAATGAAGGAATGTAAGATGGTTTTAAGAGAAGTAGATGAATCATAAGGTCCGGCCATATGAATGGCCGAACCCCATGGAAAAACATGGTTAAATTATGGGTTTTTGATTGATGGAAATCCATGGAATATTGTGATGTTCTAAAGGAATTTAAATGGGTCAAAAGGATGAAGGAAGGATCCAATGATGAACCATAGGGTTCGGCCATGTGGCATGGCCGAACCCCATGGAAAGTGTTAAGGAAGTTTTTGGGTCTAAAAAGGATTTTAAAAGGGAGATAATGGACCATAGGGTTCGGCCATGTTGTATGGCCGAACTCCATGAAAAGATATTGGTTTTTATTTAATGAAAATAAAGATTAAGAAAATGGATAACATCTTTTGGATTATTAAAGGATGAAAATATTAGATCAAGGATTAAAAAGGGGGACCAATGTTTAATGAGTGAGGTTCGGCCATGGAGTATGGCTGAACCCCACAAGGGTTATTTTATGGACATGTGAATGAATGGTATTATTGAAATTAAAAGGAAATAAGGGACCATGGGTTCGGCCATGATGGATGGTCGAATCCCAAGGGAAACATTTGATGGATTTAAGGTCTAGGTATAGCATATGGAATGAATGAAATGGTAATTAAGAATTGAATCAATGGCAAGATGGTAAATAAGTCAAAATAATGAACCAAGGGTTCGACTATGTTGAAATAATGAACCAAGGGTTCGGCCATGTTGTATGGCCGAACCCCATGGGAAATATTTTATATATTTGAAGTAATGATAAGGTTAGATGGCTGATTTAAAGAGTGGGTTTTATGAATCAAGAATGGCAAGGTTTGGATTTATTTTGAAAAGATCAAAAGGTTGGAAGAGAGACCAAAACCAAGATGGTGAGGTTCGGCCATGTTGTATGGCCGAATCCCACTAATGGATTTTGATGGACAAAGGGCTAAGTTATTAGCAAAGTAATGTTTGAGTAATAAATAAAAGTAAGGGCCAAATTCAAGTAGGTGAGGTTCGGCCATAGTGTATGGCCGAACCCCACAAGATGGTGTTCTTGGTTTTAGACTTAAATTGGAAATCAAATGGGATTTAAGTTTGATTTATTGTTAGGTAACAAGGTGACGGAACTTCTTAAACGGTCCGCAATCGTGAGCGAGTGACGGTTTAAGAAGAGCGGACATTTTAAGTGACCTTTGTGTAGGTTTCCTACCTTTTTGTAACCATGGTTTATACTTGATGTTTTAATCTTGATTTTATGAGATATGGGTTAAATTGTTATGTTTCAAAGAGGATTTGAATGCTAAGATTATATTATAAAATGGCATGTATTTCATTGACATCTCATGCATGGCATGGGGTGATGGTTATGTAACCGGAGGGGCCACACTCTGTCGGGGCGACTAAAAAACCTATATGTGTTACCTTGATGATGAGAATCCCATCAAGAGGAAACCGAAGGGTCCACACTCCATCAGGGCGTCCGAAAGACCTATGTGGTGGTACTTTGATGATGAGAATCCCATCAAGAGGCTATGTGTACTTGTGATGGGTGAGACTCTTTACATCTGCATACATACATAGCATTGTTTAATAAGGTTTTAACAATCATGCATTATTATGTTATATGCATACTTTATACTAACCTTGTGGTAGCCTTAATCGGAAAACCTACTGGGCGCGTTGTTCTAACGCCCTACTTCTACCCTAGTGAATGACGCAGGAAACGAAGGGATCGATGAGCGTGAATGGAGTTAAGCTTAGAAGCTTGAATGAGTTTACTTAATGGTTGTTTAAAGTTATTATTTGGACTTGTAATTTAAGATAACTTAGAATGTCGGACATGTAATAACTTAGTTATGTAGCTATGGTTTGGAATGATTTTATTTGATTATTTCAGTTAAGATAAACATTGTAAAAGGACGTACATCTTTGTTATCTAATAAATTGGAATAGAGTTAGGTTCTATCATAATCTGCAGTATAAGATATTATCCGCATGTTAACTTATGTGTGTGAACTATCTTGGTGGACTTAGTCCACACACACATAGGGTTGGTCAGTTGAGGGTCGAGTTTTAGAAGCTTGGACTTAACTCGCGTCGTGACGTCCCGCTCTCGTTCACTCTTTAAAAAAAAAAAAGATAGACTCTGATTATCGGAAAGCGAGTGAAAAAGGACGGGGTGTTACATGTAGGAGGGTTTACTCCAAACCATTATAAATATGGTGTTATGGGTGTTTGGTCTTTGCTTGTGTGATTGATCTATAATTGGCACGCTCTTATTATAACTCAACACACCTTGATTAATTTGATTTATCCATTGCAAATTGTTTAACTAATCAAGTAATTTTTAAAGGACCAACGAATCGGGATTGCCCTATTCACCTCCCCTTTCAGGTCAATCATGTTATAACATTCCAGGAACTTTCAATAAATATAAATCCAACTAAATCAAATTGACTCTTATTGTGCCTTACAAAGTCTCAAACATCCAGCCTAAATGCTCCAAATGAAATTGAATCCTACGGTTAAGTCTAACCGTTCTCTATCTCCAAAGAATTTCCTTTAATGTAAGGAAATGAGCTCCATGCCCAGTAAAGAAAGCAAACTATAAAATGCTCTATAACATCAGGAAATCAAGCATTATGGAGTTCATCTCATATCAAATCAAACTAAATAATATCAAAGTATGACATGCAATGATAACATGATGCATTCTCTCATCCCATGCATCTCAACTCGCAAATCAAATCGTACATGTGCACATGACCTGTCAATAGCAAACACGATCCCCAGTCCATCCCAAATGAATGTGTTCCAAAGGTCATAAATGGTCAAGACCCCATCGAAAGCAAACACAATCTTAGGTCCATTCCCAAAGGATGTGTACCACGGTCATGGACCCCCCACACAGGGAAGCGCAATAAATGGTCAATCCCTCTCAACAGAAGTGCTACAATGATCAAAAGGCCAACACAAAATTTGTACAAAAATTTTTGTTCTGAAGATCCCCACACATATGTGCATCAAATGGCCAATGATCCAAGGACTATATTGTCGTATTTCGAGTTTTCTACGAGAGGATTGCCCGAGCCCTTGGTTTTTGTGAATTGCACCTCAAACTTGGGGTAATTTTCTCCCATTTCCTCTCTCCCCTTGCTTTCTCATGTAACCTTGTTTTCAATGTCTAATTGTGATTTTGAACATTAATTATGTTTTGGAAATGAATTTGAGTGTTAATTTGGCTTTAGGGATGGTTTAGAAGACCGAGTTTTAAAAAAATGGGTTTTCCTGTGTTTTCCCCGTTTTCCTTGAGTTTTCGGTTGCTATTCCTGTCCCAAACGAAGGAGATGAGAGTCAGAACTTCCAAGATTTGTCTCAGAAGGAACCACCTAATTCCAAGGCAAATGAGCTCAAACTGCAGACTTTAATTCTGAAACCTGTCTCGGAACCAGACTTCAAAACCAACCTCGGAACATACTCTTCGTTCCATGGCCTGACTGATGCATACTAGGCAGGGTAAGATGCTCTACTCAATTGCATAAAGCAGAAGCAATGACACAACTCAAATATTTTGGTTGGGAAAATCAAGAATCAAACGAGTTTAACGCAACCCACTAATCCCAAACAGTAAAAACCCAACTCAAATAACCTTAGAATTAATTGAATCAAATTAATTAGCGAAAAAAGTCATAGTGGGTTTTAAAATAAGTCGAATGAATTCTGACCATTATTTTCAATTTCTTAGTTCCAACGATTTGTTCTAAAACAAATTTTAAACAAGTTTTTAAATACCTTAACTCAGTCCCAAATCACTTTTAACATCTAGTTCTAAATTCTCAAATAAAGTCAATTCAAGAAGATTACGAAACCCCATCCATGACTGTTCTTAAAGGAGTTTAGTTTATGAACAAAGCCTACTTAAATGGGACGGTCTGCAACCAAAATTGGGTTAGATTGGGTTTGGTGTAAGGTTCATAAACAGCCACAACCAACACTTAAAACTGGTTTTAAAAACTGGGTATTGATCCTCAAACAAAATCAATTTTAAATAGATTTTATTAAACCTTTAGTAATCATTTAGCTAGTCTAAAACATTGTTTCAAAACTGAGATTAAACCCTTTGAAATAAGCCACTAACTGTCGTGGAAACCCATACAGAAAAATCCAATTTTCAATCCCCAAACTGGTTTGTAAAACTGGTTTTAAACCCATAGATCACACGATTAATTCATCAAGGTTCCAGATGATCGATCGTGAGCTCCCAATTGTATCGTCTTGAGACCACATGGGTTTGACAGTCTTTTTCAACCAAAACCTCCAACACACCACACGACATATCGCAAGACCACAATTAGTCGTGTGCTGTCTTTGACGAATGATCGTCCGACACGATGTGTCGCCCTGACAGTGAATTCATATTTCCATGTTGGGTTCCAATTCATTGTCAAACACATGTTAGACTTGATTAATTATTCAGATGTGATCTCTAAGCCTAGACATGGTCCACCTAATATCTGTGTACCACCTAAGGTCATTTATGTTCACTTACCATCAGTGATTGCCATACACGTTGATCTGTTGAGTCTCCCCACTTCAACCAACGCTTGAGATCTTGAGTCATGAGTTTCTTTCTTCAAGAAAAGCCTTAAAACCAAAGTCACGAACTTGACAAACAAGTGACTTAACAAGCCTGGGCACTAATAGCCTACTTAAATGGGACGGTCTACAACCAAAATTAGGTTAGATTGGGTTTGGTGTAAGGTTCATAAACAACCACAAGCAATGCTTAAAACTGGTTTTAAAAATTGGGTATTGATCCTCAAACAAAATTAGTTTTAAATAGATTTTATTAAACCATTATTAATCATTTATCTAGTCTAAAACAGTGTTTCAAAACTGAGATTAAACCCTTTGAAATCAGCCACTAATTGTCGTGGAAACCCATATAGAAAAATCCAATTTTCAGTCCCCAAACTGGTTTGTAAAAATGGTTTTAAACCCTTTAAAAATCAACACAAACTGCTATCTTAAAACTTGATTCAATTAGCCCCAATAATTAACCGAGTATAGAATTACCTAGGTTTGATATCAAACCTCGATCAAAATTGAGTGGCCTCTTGCAGATCGTCAACAACACTTGGCTTGATCTGGGTGTTTGGAATTTTTTCTTCAAATCACTTTCCTGACTTGGTCAGGAATTCAGCAACTATGGTTGGAATAGGGAACAAGCAACAACGTTGGTTGCTACACTTGGAAATTGCACATTGGGTGCTTGGAAATTCCAAAGAAATTCTACTGTGTTCCTGGCGATTCCTACCTTAGGCCCTACATGACTTTCTCAATGGAGAAAATAACAGAAAAATCTTATTTCATTCATCTTTGATAATTCTCGGTGGTCCTTTAAATCCCACCTTACATACATATATATTGGAAAAGAAAAGAAAATAAAAACTGAAGAAAATTGAATGAGTTGACCCTTCATCCTTCCTAATCTGAAGAACAACAAATTTTGAAAGTCCAAAACATTTAAGAGACCTAATTGCATAACCATAACAAAATTTGAAACTCCAAAACAATTAAAACACCTACCACTAATTGCTATAAACTCACTAGACATAGTAACACCTACAACCAGTAACGTGTAATGCAATAAGTCCTTCCTTGATGTCCCTCCTGCAAGCCATACATGTATTTGTTTTGAATCTTTTGAATTTTGGGACTCATTTGACTTGTTGACTCATATGGATCTTGGACCTTGGAGTAATCATGGGCTTGGACTTGGCTGGCATAAGGCCCGATGCATAACTCAGAGCCCCATTTGCTAATTTTCTCACATACTTGCCTGGATCAAAAATAAAGTTTTGTTCACTTCCACAAATATCCACATCATACTCCCCCTCTCGAAAAAACTCAACCTCGAGTTTAGGAGGTTCATGGTTGAAGGGTGTGGTATGCTCAAAACTTGTTTCCTATCCTTCTGAATACTCAATTTCTGTGGAGTACCCGTTGTAGGAGATATCGCCCCGGGGCCTACCAAAAGTGATTGAATGGTAGGTGTCGAGGATTGTGTCAAATAACTCTCCAACATTGGGACAACATATGGCTGGATGGTGTGGTCAAAGTCCACAAGATACAGGTCATATTGTACACCCAGCGTACGAACCAGTACCAAACAATTTTTATTGCCGTCGTCTGTAGCGCCTTCCGGTTGCTTCTCACTGGACTGTGGCTCATGCTGGTGTATGGGTGTCTCAATCTTTAACACTAGCGAGATACTAGGCGATGACAATTGGTTCAGGTGTTCTTCCCACATGTGGTCCACGTATGGTATAGATGGGTGTCCAAAACATTTACTTGCTGCTGCATCACCATCTCAACTTCTTGTGCTGGCTTCTCATCCAATATTTCCATGGAGTGAGCATCGCCAACTTAAAACTCAACAAAGGCCACAACCTCTTCAGATTGTTAAGTTGGACAAGGTACACTGATGGAATCTATGCCACTAGGTTGCATGTCATCAACCTGTAGCTCACAATGATCTGGATGCTCTTCTGTTGTTTCCAAGAGTTGCACACTCATGGAATCTATCCCCATGAAATCATCGACCTTTTCCTCACTGAAGGAATCTGAGTCAACTATTTCAACTTTTGCAACTGATTCTTCTTCATCGGCAAAATAGACGGTTCGTTGTCTCCTCTCAGGTTGTCTGATTGCTTGTCTTACCTTATATCTCTGATAGTAGAGGTTTTCATCCGATCTTTCTTTAAAAGATGAGTATTTGAAGTACCTAGACCTCACTGATGGCGAACTAAGAGGGTATTGGCTTCTTTGTTTCCGTAGAGACTCAAGCTCTCTCTGTAAATGAGCCTCTATCAGCTTTTTGTGGTCTCTAGAAAATTCAGCTCTATCATCTTTTGGGGCGCGTCTCACATGACGACTCTGACTGGAAGGGAACAAGTCAACATTCTCGACTTGTCGATTACAAAGGTGATAGCACCTTTACATGGCGAATCCAAACAAGTAGGGTTTCTTAATATCATAAAACATACAAGTGGCTGCGATGATTGTATTGCTTTTCCATAACTGGCCCTTGATCTATGTATAAGTCTCAAAAGACTCAACATGTCTCTGATACCACACTGATGCAGACTGGGTAGGATAAAATGCCTTACTCAATCGCTTAAAATGGAAGCAATGATACAAGTCAAATATTTTGGTCGTGTAAATTAAGAATCAAGCCATACATGTATTTGTTTAAATCTTTTGAATTTTGGGACCCATTTGACTTGTTGACTCATATGGATCTTGGACCTTGGAGTAATCATGGGCTTGGACTTGTCTCGCATAAGGCCCGATGCACAACTTGGAGCCCCATTTGCTAATTTTCTCACATACCCTCTGGATAAAAAATAAAGTTTTGTTCATGTCCACAGAGGCCCACATCACTGACTCTGTCCAACCTTTCATACTTTGGTTCCAGAACATGCTTCGGAACCAGCCTCAGAACTTGTCTTGGTTCCCATCTTGGGAACTCTTCTTGTTTCCCAGCTTCAGAACTTGCCTTGGTTCCTAGCTTTGAAATTTAGCATCGGAACCTCCCCTGGTTCCAAGACTTTGACCTTTGAGTTTCATAATCTCTTGACTTCGGAAACCCTTCTTTAGAGTTTGGAACTTCTGAGCTTTACCTTTGGCACTTCCGAAGAGTGCTATGCCTTTAGCCAGTTTTTCGATTTTTTGTCTGATGAGTTTGATGCTCGTTTTGTTCCCACAGTTCTCACGATTCGCGGAGACACTCATGGATAGCTAGGACTCCCCCTTTATCACATCACTGCTTCCATACCTAGGTGAGGGGACTCTTCACACTTGTTTAGCATACATGAAAAGCATATATTTTCCCCATAACTGTTGGGACACGGAGTACAAAGAATGAGAGCTCTTATGTGTCTTGATCCATTCAAAAAGGGGAAATCATTATGATGATTGATGTGGCAAGGGACCTATTTGGGTGTACTCGTGTCGAAGTTCTTGTGATAACATGTTGGTTGGACAGTATGATAGCATGTTGATTTGATATTCTGGTAACATCTTGATTGGATAACATGATTATATGCGTTTTGTGATAACATGTTATTTGATTATATGATAACCTAATTTGGTTGCTAATGTCATAACTTGTTGTAAGGATAACGTGATAATATGCTAAATGACTTATTTGGTGTTATGATATATGCAACATGTGATCATATATGATATGTTTGGGTGATAAAATGTTACATGTTTGAGTGATAACATGCGTAGAGGTAATTTGGCATTCATGTAGTTAGTACTTGTGTGATACTATGGAGCATAGATACTAGACTACATCAGGACATAGAGACTCCCCTTAGTACAACATGGATGCTTAGGGTGTGGAGTGGATGTGATTGGTCGTGACTGGACACGGGAATATAGATTGTGGACCCCTAGGTGTTAAGAGTTTGGGTTGGTATACTCCATAGAGTGTGTGAGACTGTCAGGTCTACTCGAGGGTAATGTCCGACACATTTTGAGGAAAGATACAGTTCTGTATAGGATGGTACATCCTAGGGGTACTGGTAGAGGCAGAACTATGGGATGGTCAAATGAGCTCCCTAGATGCTGCTTGGGTTGAGTGTTGGTTCGCCCATGTGCTTGCTGGAAGGTTAAGACTGATATAGTACACAAGTGTGTGGTGGAGGAGAATCCCTGTGGGAGTCAGGTGAGTTGAGTGTTCATTCGCCCACGTATTGGCTGAGGGGTGTGGTTGAGGATAGATTTAGGAGCTAGATGGGTTGAGTGTTTGTTCGCCCACATATTGGACGAGGAATGTGGTTTTTTATGATAGTCCCGATGAGCCAGGTGGATTGAGTGTCTACTCGCCCACGTTTTGGTCGAGAGATATGGTTGTTGTAATGACCCGACTCGATATTTCGGGGTTTTAGGTAGTTTGTGGATCTCCGAGTTGAACTTGGCGCTTTGGTAGCATTGGGGGTGGTGTGGGCCCCAGTGTGCTTGAATTCGAGTTCGGGAACTCGAATAGTCTTTTGGTAATTTTTCTAATTACAGTGTACTATGTCATGAAAAATATTTAAAATCACACATTTTCTCGCTCGATGTTCGACATTCGATATTTTTACGGGTTCTCGATTTTAATGTGTTGATTTTTCCTTTCCTTGAAAAAAAAAAAGGATTTAAAATGCTTGAACCCTTATCCCTTCTCTAAAACCCTAGACAACCAACCCTCTCAAATCCTTAAACCCTAGCCACTTATTAAGACCCTCGCCGCGACACTGTAGTGTTCCAGCTACAGTAAACCGCCGCACCTCCCTCTCTCATCATCTTCTTTCTCCCTCTATGCACTTCTTCTTCTTCTCCTCCTTCCCTCCTTGGCCAATTCATACAATTGTTGGTCGTCGCCCCGAGCCACCTTCTCATGCTCTTCCGTTGCCGCTCCGACTTCCACTCTGTCGCCCAAATCTTGCAATCCGCCCCCTACGGCGAAGTCCTCCTCCCCTTCGTTGTCGCCGTCCCTCTGGTCGAAAACCCATCTCAGGTTTGTACCCCCTTTCGTTTTCCCATCTTCCCCTTTTCCCCCTCTTGGGTTTTCCTTGTTTTTCTCCCTTGATTTTCCATGTTTTTTCCCCATTTTCCTGGTTTTCTATTTCCCTGATTTTTTCTTTTTCCCCTTTTTGACTCAGTTGAGTGACTGAGTCAACTCGGGACACCCTCTGAGCCAACTCGGCTAGGCAGTGGGTTTGATCCAGCCCACAGACCCGATTATAGTTGGCCCAACCCAGGCCCAGACTCAATCTCGGCCCAGCTAGGCCCAGACCCAGTTTTGGTACAAATTCTTGGGCCCAATCCTAGATCTGACTCAGCCAAACCCGGCCCAATCCATTTCTAGTAGACCCAACCCATTTTTCGACCCGACCCATTTTCTGGCCCGGCCCATTTTGGGCCCAACCCAGTGTTAGGCCCGTTTCAGTCAGACCTTGTTTTAGCCCGTTTTACCTTGATTGCTTATTTGTTCTTCCTCGTTTTATCAGATTGAACTCCCTCCAAGTCGCTAGATTCGTTTTCTCGCTCCAGTTTTCGACTCCACACACAGATGAGGGGACTTATCACCTTTTTAGCATGCATTCGCATCTATTTTAACCCTTAATCCTGGACATGGAGTGACTTGATTGGGGCCCTTTGTTTATTAAGCCACTCGGTAAAGGAACTGTTTAATGAAACTGTGACAAGGGACCCATTCGGGTGTACTCATGTCAACTATATGCGATTAATGAGAAATTTTGATCGGACGAATGGATACTAAACAGGATGTTGAAACTTTGGTAATATAGTATTTATTCAAGTATAATGTGTGAATGAATTTGTGAAGATAATAAGATATGTGTTGAACATCGAATGCAATGCATGGAACTTAACGGCAACATGTTGTGTGTTTATTTATAACATGTGGCAAATTTATGCTGAGAGTAAGATACGTGTTGGATATTGAATATGATAATTGGAAGGTATTAATGATACATTGTGTGTTTACGCATAAGATGCAAGTGTAATTACATGTCAGACATGGAGATGTGTGTTTTAAGTAACTCGTTATATGCTATTGATTTACACGATAGAGTATGATACTGATTTTGGCTAACTAAATTGAAATGTGTGTATATGTTATGTACGACCATGATATCACGTGCAACGGATGTCATGTCGTTGGGTGTTGTAACAGAGGGACCATTTGTACGTGTATATGGTTACGATGATACGATGATGTTGGTTGTTGGGAGGACTTTCTCGTTACGCTCTGACGGTTGAGACCCCCATAAGAGATGTGGGTATCCCCGTTGCATTCCGGCAGTTGAGGTGCTTGCTCTTGAGGTTGGCTTCCCCGTTATGCTCCGGCGGTCGAGAACCCCATAGGAGATGCGGGTTTCCCCGTTGCACTCTGATGGTTGAGGCAGTTGTATATTATATAGTCTCCCGTCTGCATCGGTAAAGGAGACCAGAGTTGTTGGGTGAGTCATTGTGAGTTACGGAGGTGATGCCCCGGACCGGTCAGTGGGACCATTGGCCAGTAGTTTTTTTTTAGTACTCCCGTACATAGACATTTCTTTTTATTATGATGTTTACTCTGTTTAATACATGTGATATTTGTTATGCTGCTGACATGTGATAGGTTTTATCCCTGCACTGGGTTGGTTAGCTCACCCCTTACCTTTCAGGTACCCCGGTTGCCGAGGGACCAGGCGGGCCCCTTGAAGAGGTACCCGAGGAGGAGTAGCAATAGTTCATAGCCCATATTATACTTAAGCTCTAAATTTGAGAGACTCTTGTTTTATAGACTCGTTATCACATGTTTTGTTTGGATGATTGTATAACTGTATTGAACAGTCGGTGGTTATTTGATATACTTTATCATGTTGGTTTTGGCCTTTATCAAATTGTTGAGTGAGAGATAGTTACCCATTTCAAAAAAAAAAATGCCCGATATCCGTTCTTTTGTGGTGATTTTGGTTATTTTGGAGATAACGCGCCCGTAGCGGGACGGGGCGTTACAGTTGTTGTGGATAACCCTGGGAGCAAGGTGAGTTGAGTGTTTGTTCGCCCACGTATTGACTGAGGGATGTGGTTGTTGAGGATAGTCCTTGAGAGCCACGTGGGTTGAGTGTTTTTTCGCCCATGTATTGGCCGAGGGATGTGATTGTTGTGGATAGTCCTATGAGCCAGATGGGTTGAGTATATTTTCGCCCACGTATTGGTTGAGGGATGTGGTCACTATGGATAGCCTCCTGAGAGCTAGATGGATTAAGTGTTGTTTCATCCACACGCTGACCAGGAGATGAAACACGACTTGTGGTAGCTGAAGATGAGTAGGGGAGGGCTGCATTGGACATGACTCGCAGTCATGGGTTGTGATGTGAGATGGACACTAGGCTAGGATACCCTCGGGGTGGGGACAACTTGTGGTATGCTGTGATACCCGAGGCTATGATACTATAGTTGTAACGACCTGACCCAGAAGTGGCCCGGAACGCTACTGATTTTTTTTTTTGTAAACTAATCTCAAAGACTTCTAACTGGGCTAAATCAAAACTTAGGTCCAGAAATAAAAGCCGCACATGTTCTCAACATGTGGACTCAAACATAAGTCATAACCTATCCACATGCAAATATATAACATTCAATCAAATATTTCCATTATGAAATAACTCGTATACAAATCAGAGTAACTGCAGTCACATAGTGGTTTATACAATTTTCAACACAATAAGTACCACAAGCGGTATTTTACAAACATATGGTTTCAAAGAACCAAAAAGTCAAAGATAAAGAAATTCCCGTCTGTGGGAATCCTAAGAAACCACAACGGCTTATCCATCCTAAGCTTGATACAGAAGTTCCTCTTCTCGGGTACATTTCCTGAAATGTGAGTAGTGTGAGCTAAGTAACCCTGTGAAAGAACATTACAATGCAGTTTATTGAACATCAGGTTAGCCAAAAATCAATTTTATCAACATAATAGTTTTATCTTGCCAAAATCTCAACATCATTCCATAACTGCTGACTTCCACCGTAACACCTAGACATTACGTTGAGACCATTAGTATTAAGTCCCGACATGGTCAAAATACAATCCTTGTAAGTACATCTCCGACACACCCAAGGCCGGTACTGACACACCCGAGGTCAACAACTGACACGCCTGGTCTATTAGATGTAAACCGACACGCCCAAGGCCGGTAATAGTTATGTAGTTAAGGGTACGTAGAAGCAGTATTAACATCATCATTGCTCATAAGCATCATAATATATGACTAACATCATAAATATCCATAAGCACTCTTTCACAATAATGCATCATGTCTAGGTGGGTTCATCAAAATTGATCATTGAAATCACTCATTGCACTAGATCCTTTTTAACCTGATTTACTCTTTCTGCCATGTTAAGTCTCGTCATCGAAAATATGTGGTATCGAAGTATCTGTCAAACATGCAAACAGATATACAGTCAATAATCAGTTAATATACATAGCATACAAAACAATACATACTCATAGTAGTTCAAATCTTTCTATCCTGTTTTCTGAAAATCTCCAGGGGAAATGGAATTGAGTCTCCTATTTTGTAACTAACCATTTTAAGTTACAATAATCAGCAATATAGAATAGGTTGCTCAGGCCACTTCTCATATTGTCTTCTAGACATGACTAGGTTGACGTATTGAGTTAGGCCTAGAGGTATAAGGTGCTCAGGCCACTAATCTTATAGCGAGTTAGGCCTAAACATCACTCAGTGCCCTAGCCCTTCCTTTTTACCTAGCGGCGAAGAAAATCGCTCAGCTACAGATAGCTATCCGGCTGAGTCAGCCACAGATAGAGAGTATCGGCCTGGAAGTGAATACAATAAGTATATACACTATAATACCAAGAGAAAGGGGTTAGTATCATTTTTTTTTATTATTATCAAAAAGGGGTATAAACATCACATTAAACCCTAAGATCTAAAACATGCAAATCCTAAAATAAACCAAGATTTACAAACCAAAATTGGTTCCTCGGAACCTGATACTGTGGCTTCGGACCTTCCGAACCACTGCCTACACTGGGTCTACAGAACCTTCGGAATATGGTTCTGTACTTCGGAACTTCCGAGGGTACTTCTGAGTGAAGAAAAGAAAACAGAAAAAACCAGTGGGTCTCAGTGTGTCTCGGAACTTGCCGAGGGAAGCTCAGACCTTTCGAACAGTTCTGTTCTTCCGAACTGTCTCGGAACATTTCGGCAGAAGAGGCAGAAAGAAGGTTGGCCTCTGGACACTTCGGAACCCCGAACCGAAGTTCGGAACTTCCGAAGTGTTGGCTTTGGAACTTCCGAAGCCCAACTCTCGGACCTTCCGAGAGTCGTCTTCTTCCTCTGTCTGTAGCAACAGACAGTAACAGGCAACGACTTATGTGAAATACAAATCCAGAAATAATGGGTTTTCTGGGTTCATTTTTCACATCTAACAGGTCAGATTGACTCCTCAGTGAGTCCTCTTGACATAGGGAATAAATTAAAACATTAACTCTGATTTAAAACATAAGATTTTAATAAGAAAACTAGAGAGACACATGAAAATCCAGATTTTTCTTAAAACTTCAAATTCAATTTTAACACTCAAAACTTAATCAATTTTACTTCTGTTTGATTCTAAACTGACTGAAATTTGGAAAGGAACACAAAGGTTACCTTCGCTTAAGCTCTTGGGTTGAAAATCCGAAATTTGAAAAATCTTCCTCTTCAAGCTTATGGTAAAATTTTTGAAAAGACAGAGAGGGAGGTTGATTGACCTTAACTAAGGTAAATCCAAGTGGAGGAGGTTAGAATTATACAGGCTCTCCAGCATGGCCAGGTGAAGGACACATCATCGGCAGCCCACAGGCGTTTGCATGAGGGCGACGCTAGCTTCTAGCCACGTACCAGCGGTAACACTAAAAACAAAATTGCAGATAAGTCCTTCTAGCAAGTTATGCAATTTAGTCCATTTTTTACCTTAATTGATTTTTAACTAAAAATATGATTTAATTAATTTGATTAAATTAATCCAACTTAACAAAAATGTTGAGTTTTATAAACTCTACTTATCATAAAATTTTGGAGATTTAAATTTCATCAAAGCCCATAGATTTAAACAAAATTCATATTTTGACACTATTTACTTAATTTAACTTGTAATTAATAAAAGGGTTTAAAACCTTTAATTTCAAAATTTGAAATAAACTAAACAACTATAAAAAGGTCTAGAATCACATATTTTCTCATTTCTAAAATTGTTAAATAAAAATTATTTCTTCACTTTCGGGGTCTTTTCGGGTAGTTTTAGATTACATTTTCTGAAAATAATACAATACTATATTTATAAATTAAAATCCTTGATTAAGAAAATTAATATTACTCAGCAATAATCAGGTAATTACAAAAATAGTAAAAATAATATCGATAAATGGTAAATTACCATTTTTGCCCTTCCAACTTAGACGAGTTGGATCATCGAGCTTTCAAGCACTGACTGGGCCAAACCTGGGCTTTTCGTAAAGCCTTAATCGAAATCCTCCAGATCAACCGGTTAAAGTATGATTTATCATACTGATTATGCCTAATTCGGGTCAGGGTATTACAATAGTGGGTACAACCTAAGATGTGGTGTGGCATGAACGTGAGACCATTGTCAATGGGTAAAGTCGTGGGTGTGAGAGAAAAATAGTGGTCATAGGTAATTGTCGAGGACTGGGGACCGTGAGAGTGCCTAAGGGTCGGACTGGTGTTTGTGTGGTTGACTGTTGGACTTTGACGGGTCCTTTGGTGTCACTATTCGAAGTGATCGTGTAATGACCCGACCCGATCTGTTGGGATTCCTAGGGAGATTTTCGGATCTCCATATCGGATTAGGTGTTTTGGTGGCAGTGGAGAGAGTATGGGCTCCATGGTGGGCCCGACTTTGCCTTATTTCGAGCTTGAGAGCTCAATGACATTTTAGTAATTTTAAATTATTATATTTTTGTCATGCAAAATATTTGAAAATCACAGGGTTTTCTTCCGATGTTTGACGTCCGACTTTTTAGCGGATTTTAGATTTTAGTTTTGAAAACTCCATGTCAATTTTTTTGAAACTTTGTTTTCACACCTTTCGAGATTTTTCTCAAAAATAAAATAATATTACTAACAATAAATGGATAAATAATATAAAATAAAAATATATAGTCTTATAAGATAAAAATAAAAATAAATAAATAAATAAATCAAGAGTTCCTAGGCTTTGATATTTTTTAAGAACCAAAAAAAAAAAGACGGGGGTGAATCCTAACCCACGCCATAACCTTAAACGCTAATTCTCCCACCTATTTAATCTCTCTTTCATCTCTTTCAAAACCTAGCCCCCATCCTCTCATCTTCATCCTCTCTTTCCCAACTCTCTAACCCTAATCTCTCTCTCTTATTTCATCTTCTTCCTCTTCCTCTCCTTCTTCCCCAGCCGTCAGCCCTCCCTTTTTCGGGTGCCGCTCTCTTGACCTCTTTTCTCTTCTTTATTTTTTCATCTTCCTCCACTTCCTCTCCTCTTTCCCTAGCCGTCGGCCCTCCCTTTGCTGCCGCCGCCGCTCTCTTGACCTCTCTTCTCTTCTTCTTTCCTTCTCCATCTCTTCTCTCCTTTCGAAACCCTAAACTCCCCAAACCCCAATGCGCCGCCGCCGCCATAGCTTCCCTTCCTCTTCCTCTTTTCTCCTATCTTTCAACCATAACAAAACCCTAACTCTTTTTAGCCGCCACCCCTCCCTAAACTTGCCCCTCTCAATCCTTTTCCCTCTCTTTCTCTTGGATTTCTCCTCCATCACTTCTTTTCCCTTCATTTCTCTTGTCTTCCCCTCCTTTCCCTCTCTTCTGAGTTCCGACTCTGCTCAATTGATTCACTAAGTTGACTCAATTGAGCCACTGAGTTGAATCTTGGAACGTCTGAGTGAGCCCAATAGTTAGGGCCCAACTCACTGCAGATCCAGGCCCACTCCTCTAAGCTCAACCTATTGTCGGCCCAGCTCCAGCCCAACCCAGTTAAGTAGACTGGCCTAGTAGACCAGGCCCAATCTAGTTCGGTTTTGAGCCCGGCCCATCCTGTGGCCTGATCCAGTTTCAAACCCGGCCCGTTTCAGGCCCACTTTGTGCTCGTTTTAGGCCTTTTTTTGGCCCACTTTGGGGACATTTCTGGAGCACTCCTGGACTACTCTCTTGACCGTTTGCAAGCCCGTTCCAACCAAATTTGCAGGGTCGTCTCAATTTTGCAGACTCGTCCCAGCTTTTCAAACCTCGAGTCGGTGCATCACTACCTTCAATCCTTAAGCCTTTTTTTTTTTTTTTCTATCGCTTGGATTTCAAAAACTCACACAGATGAGGGGATTTATCACAATTTTAGCATGCATTGCATATATCAAATATGTATTTCCGGACATGAAGTGATGCGAATGAAACCCTCTATTTATTAAGTCACTCGGTAAGGGTGAACCGTTGAGAATGATTATGTGGCAAGGTGCCTATTCGGGTGCACTCATGTCTACTATATGTTATTGTGAGAAACTTTAATTGGATAAATTAATATTGAATATGATACTTGGAATATATTGATGATACATTGAGTATTTATCTATAAGATGCAAATGCAATCCGTTCTGACATAGAGATGTGTGTTTAAGTAACTCGTTATGTGCTTTTGACTCGCATGATGAACTATGACACTGATTTTTTGTTAGTATGTTAGAGCATTCACATGTTGTTATACATGATCATGACATCATGTGCATGCATGAGAGGTAACCCGCAATAAACAGCGTGCCGTTGGGTATTGAGATGGAGGACTTTTTTATGTGTATTGTTTAGGATGACGTCATTATGTTGGTTGTTGGGAGGACTTCCCCGTTACGTTCCAACGGTTGAGACCCCCATAGGGGATGCGGGTTTTCCCGTTGTGTTTCGGCGGTTGAGGTGGTGCCTGCCCTAGAGTTTGACTCCCTTGGGCGTGGTCGAGGTGGTTTTCCGACACGACTCGTGTGGTTGAGGTAGTTGTGCATTCTGTAGTCGGGAGTGGTCGAGGTAGTTTTCCGACGCGACTCGTGTGGCTGAGGCAGTTGTGTATTCTGTAGTCGGGCGTGGTCAAGGTGGTTTTCCGACACAAGTCATATGGTTGAGGCAGTTGTGTATTCTTTAGTCTCCCGATGGTACTGATAGGGAGACCGGAGTTTGTTGGAGGACCCGATGTGGGCTATCGAGATGATATCTCAATTTTGGTCTCTGGATTATTGGTTTGTGGTGTAGTTGGATTTCATGCATATGAGTACTCTTATTACTATGATATTCTGCATTCATACATATAATATCCACCTATTGTTGACTTGTGATAAGCATTATCTCTTCACTGGGTTGATTAGCTCACCATTTACCTTTCAGGTACCCCAGACGCGGAGGGGTTAGGTAGGCCCCTTGAGCAGGCGTCTGAAGAGGAGCAGTAGTAGTAGATATTCCATATTATTGTTTATGTTTAGTTTTGAGAGACCGTTGCTGGTGTATAAACATTATCATATGTTGTTTGGATGATTGTATAACTATATTGATCGATCTGTGGTCGCTTGTTATGCTTATTATTATGTTGGACTTGGTCCTTGTTAGATTCTTGAGTGGGAGGTAGTTACCCTGTTTTAAAAAAAAATGTGTATGTCGATATCCGTTCCTTAGTTGTGTTTTGAGACTTTTCGGAGATAACGAGCTCGTAGCGGGACGGGGCATTACAGATCGTGGGTCCACTAGGAGTATTTATGGGTCAAACTTGTGAAATTGACCATTTGAGACTCCAGTAGACTCAATTCGTGGGCTGGTTGTGGTATGTGTGCGGGTTATCTTTGGAAAGTCTTAAGACTGGTCGAGGACCAGGGACTTTGATCTGGTTGGAGATCGGTTTGTGTACCCATGAGGTATGGACATATGAGCGAGTTACCCTAAAATTGTACTGGGGCGGTTAGAGGTTGTGCTGGAGGTCCATACATGTTGGTCCATGTGTTAGGTGTCGAGCACCTGCTTGTATGGTTGTGCATGTAGATCATTCTAGACATTGATCTGTCCATATGATTATATGCAGTGTATGCTTTGATAGCATTTGATGCATGTGTTACTCTTACTGTGCATGTTGAGCTCACTCATTGCCTTTCAGGTGCTTCTTAGAGGAGGGGTTGGTGGGTCCCTCATTTAGGCATTGGGCGTGGAGCAACAACTTTAGTTCTGTTATAATTCTATGTTGTAATTGAGAGTTCATTCATGTAATTGAGATATGCATCCATGCCTGTGTGGATGAATGTAAATAAATTGATGATGTTATTGTTTCTATTTATGGATGATACTATAGTGTTACTTGTATGTTATGTATTTTTTTTGAGTTGCCCATTGTTAGTGTGGCTAGTGAGAGTGATGTTTTCCATTTAAGAAAAATGTACTCGAAATACCTTAAGATCGGTTTTGGGGTTTGTATCAATTTTAACATGCCTGTAGCAGGACGAGGCATTACACGGGATCTATAAGACCCACAGACGAGATTGGAAAGCTATCTTGAAAAAAAAAAACCACATGTTTTGCTTATTGTAGTGATTATGTATAAAACCATGCTCTATGTTTTGTGTTTGGGACTATATTGGACTTTTGAGATTGTCCGAACTTAGTAATTATAGAGTATTGAGGGAATGAATAGTGATGGAAATGTGGGATGGAATGTAGATAGAGTTAATTTATAGATGATGATGTGAGAATGGATAATCAGGTAGGATTAGTAGTCAAATCGTCCAATTTACAGAGGAGACTGTCGAAATTTCGGTAGTCTTGGAAACAGTAAATGCTTGAGATTCACGAGAATCTCTTCTTCATGAGAATTTCTTTTTTCACACGTGTTGGGCATGTATGATATATATATATAACGTGTCCTGGGTTTCGGGCCGTGACATGTGTATAGTTTTATTTTTACCACGGATGTAATTTGGGTGTTCAACTTCCATCGTCACTTGTTCATCAAAGTAACAAATTACATGAATCTTATCATGCGACAATGTTTTTGAAATACAATAATACCCAAAGAATGAAATTATTAGTAACAAAAACATAAGATTTATAGATATATCTCCTTAATAAAATCGCAATATTTCATCAAAATGCAAAAATATAAATGCATGCTTGACTGCAATAATCAAAAGAATAATAAAAAAAAAAGATAACAAATGATAAAAGATGAAAATCTCTTACATATCTGCCTTGAGTTTATATAGAACTTGCAAAAAAAAATATCAAACTCTATTAAATCTCTAAGACTCTTCGAAGATATTTCACACAATAGTGAGAGAGTGGAAAAGAAAATACTAAGATGAAGTAAGATCTACCACTGTTGTGAAATAAAGAAATGTCATGTTCAAAAACTTAATAACATCTACAAATCAGAATCCTTAAAAATATTAACTACAATCTTAATAATATGCGCTAGCGTTTGGATATGTGCGCTAGTGCATGGGAGCACATGGATTGAATATACTAGTTATGGTACGGCAGAGCACCACTTAGTGAGTCAAATCAGGGTATATCCAACTCTTAATGTTTGCAAATCAAAGTTGGTGTATCTTTAAATCTGCACTAGTGCACGAGATATATTTTGTCCAAAAAAGTTTGACTAATTTTTTTTTTATACTGCTCACTACAATCACAATTTTTAAGATATTTTTGAAAAAATACCTTAATTAAATGATTTTATTTTTATTTAAAAACCCAAAACTAAATTAATATAATGGCTGTATCTTAAATAATCCCGGGATCTGCCACCTCACCCCACCAAGCATTAAGCGCGGTCATCTGTGCTGCAACTGTCCAAATAACGCAGCTGGCAGTTCTCAACGGTTAATTAACAAAGAAAATCGTCGATTCGTCTGCATAGAGTCGTCGTTCTAGATATAACAATAGTAACGCGAGGGAGAGGCATAAACTGCGACTCTTGTTTGCAGAGAATATCCGCTCCTCTTATCCTCCACTCGTCGTTTCTCTTTTCAGGTATTTTCTTTGTCTGTCGATCTCTTTTATTTTCTCGGGAACATTTCAAACCCGAATTTCAACGAATTCGACGTTGTTCCCTCTCTCTTCAATAAATCATCAAATTGGAATTGCATACGCTAGCATCTGGTCCGATTCCCTTTCTTCGTAAATGGGTGTTTTTGTACCTTTAGTTTAGGATTTCTCGATGTGAATCATTTTCCTTTTTCATTTATAATTAAATTATATAACCTCGATGGCTTCTGCTGATTTTATTTTGTTTCTTATATGGAAAATTGTGAGAATCTTCGGTTTCTTGTGGTCGATTCGTGTGCAATGGGGAAGATTATGCATGGAGATATGAATCTGTTTTAATGGTTTCAAATATCTAACTTGTTCCTTTTTTTATTCAATTCTCTTGCCATTTCAAATAGAAAGGTTTCAGGTAGCAAACTGAATTTGGCAATCGTGGGCCCTGTTAGCATGCATTGAAAGGATACTACGTTCATTGAAAAACAAATTTTAGAAAAAAAATGGTTAAACACAATCGTTGATTTTGGTTTAAAGTGGTTATTTTCCATGTAAACACTCTCCTTTCCATGCAGCCAATGTGTGATCTTGGAACTGTAATATCCCTTAGTCTGTATTTGATGATTTGGATTTGCATGGAGATGAATGTGATAGTGTTTGGGATCTGCATCTTGTAGTATGTATTGGTTTGGTGAATGGATGCCACGTTGCTAAATTGTTTAATGGGGACAGGGGAGTGGGAGTGGAAGGAGGTTCAGAGCGCCAGGGGGAAGCGCTCGGACAATTAGGGTGATCCTGACCTTTTTTAATCAAGATTTGCTAGAGAATCCTAACAGAAGATGGTTTTTGATATCTTTCGGGAGATTTGGCAGGGTGCTGGATGTTTTTATTCCTCGAAAGAAGGAATTCAGTGGGAAGCTTTTGGCATTTGTGAGAATGCTTTTGGGAACTCAAGAACAACAGCCAATAAAAAACATGTATGATTTGCTGTATGGTGGAAAAATCATTTCTATCTAGAAGGCAAGGTGCTGTAAAAAATGGTGAAGGTTAGTGAGGAGAAAAGAAGATGGGGAACACCATAGGTGCAATGAATGTTCTTTTAGGCAAATGGTGATAAGAAAAGGCCCGTGAAATAAAATGGGTGAAGAAGATAGGGACACCATGGATGGAAATAAGGTTTTGTTGGTTAAAGGGGTTTCAAATGGTGATGGGAAGATACTACAGGTGAAAAAACCGTCATTTGCAGTTAAACTAAAAAGAGAGAAAATACAGGAAAAGGGTAGTGAAAAGGAGGTGTGTGTTACCTTGTTGAAAGAGGACAATAGAAAATCTTGACTAGCTGCAAGTTGTTGTGGGTAGTAGTCTAAGTGGCAAGCTCATAGAAGATTTGGTATTGGAGCTATTTGACGTGTAAGGAGTGGTTATGGAGGAGATCAGGAGACTTGTGGGACGATTCACTACTTCTATTCATAGCATCAAAGAACATTGCTAAGAAAGTTATTAGGGAAGAAGGCTTCCATTGGAGGAATGGTTTCAAGACTTGGATTTTTGGAAACCTTATTGGATGTTGTCACTAAGAAAGTATGGGTGCAATCTGAGGGAGTACCATTGCATGCATTTTTTTTTTTTAAAGGTTAAATAATACTGTCTCATGCATGTTGTCAGACGATTTTCGAAAAGCAGGGGAAGAATTTAAGGAAGCTTTTGATATTGACACAGATACCATCAAAAAAAGAAAAAAAAATTAATTGCGTCTAGGTTTTTGATAAGCTTGGTAGTGGGGGGTTTCATTGGAGCAAAAATTATTTCTAAATTTGAATGGTAATTGCTACACGTTAAGATTGAATGAGGTTGTTAGGGCTGGTGAATATTGTAGAAGTTGGGATTGTGATGTTTTCCTTAGGAGGAAGCAAATCACATTGATGCTATGTGAACTCTTACGAGGAAAATGGTGGAAGTTTCTCCATTGATGGTGAAGGGAAGTTGACAGTGGTTGTAGGCTAAAGGAGAAGGAAAAAAAAAAACTGGTTTTCCACATGTGCCACTCTCATGTGAAATAGATTAGTTCAGAGCCATTGGTGGAACTCAGAAAAATCAAAGGTTGTTTGGTGGGGGAGTAGTTGACAAAGTAGGACAGGGATTGGTGGTGGAGGTAGTTGAAGATGTTAATAATAAAGCTTTGTGGCAGGAAGAGAAATGGGATAAAGAGGTGGTGACATGCAATGGAAGGAGGTATGGGGAGATGAAGCGTCAATCCAAGTGTATGCAATATAAGATAGGCTGTGAAGACTTATATTTGCATTGTGGCTCATGGTTCCAAGTACTAATGCTAGGTGGACCTGTTGCGTAGCGGACCTTTGTCTTAGGGAGGGAGAATGAGGATGGGCTGAAGGTGGTTGGCTCTAAAGTCAAGAATAATGGGCCTGGATCTTGCAAAGGACCTAGTGAGGAATGTTATAAGAAGTGAAGACAAAAATTTTAAGTTTGTCCGCAAAGTTTATTTGAAAATGAAGAATTAGATACTAGTCTTTAGCAACAATCGAAGACTTGGAAAACAAAAGGCTGGGAAGGTGAACTCTTGAGGGTGATGCCAATGATATTGAGACTCCCAGGGATGATAAAAAGAGTGAGAAGAGCAAGAAAATGAAGGGTGTGCGTGAGGAAGAAGAGGAGTAGAAGGATGCATGAGAGGGGTGGGAGGGAGTAGAAAGGAGATTCGGGAGGTGTGGGCCAAATTGCACCTTAGATACCTTAAGGTCAATGTGGATGGGGCGGCTGGGGAAAACCAGGTCTTTGGTGTTGTAGTTCATAACAATGGGGAAGAAATCCCTTGGTTTTTCTCTAAATAAGTGGAGTTAAAGGAATCCTATGAGGCTGAGGAGAGCACTTCAACTTTGACATAGGCATGGGGGTAGAAATGTTATGGTCGAAGGGAACTCCATTAGTGCTCTAGCTTGGGCTAGTGGTAGGAAGAGACCTTGGAGTTTGATTGATATTGCCAGGGACATCAGAGAGAGAGAGAGAGTAGTTCATTTCAAACATGTCAAATGATTAGTTAGTGGTGTTGTGGATTTTCTATCGAGGCATGCATTGGTAGACAAGTGCCTGTTGTTTTGTTCTTGTAATGGAGTGTATTGGGGATTCTCTCTTTTTTTTTTTTTTCTGTTTTTTGTTTTCTGCATTTGATGGGATGGATGGGGTTGGGGCTTTTCTCTATTTAGTCTTCTTCTTATTTCTTTGTGTGTTAGCACATGATCCAATACAATTCTCTTATATGGAGCTGTCTGAAGCTGTGTTGTTGCACTCTTTATATTAATTTTATTTTACTATCTCTGTTTAAAAAGTAAAAAGAAAATTCGCATACAATGGTTGTGCCACTAATGCTTGAGCTGATTTCTTAGGGTATAGTCTGGGCTCATATAGAGTTTGATATTTTTTTTTTTTGAGCGGTAACAAAAAGATATATAATAGAGTAAAAAATTCAGTACAAGAGAAGAGGTCTAAGAGGTATAGACCCAGACAAAAACAAGAAAAGAAAGACAGAAAACAAAAATGGAACATTGAAAGCTCCAAGTGATAAAACAGGATCGTGCAAAAATCCAAAAATCATCCTTCTTTAAAAATGGAATATACCAAAAACAGGTCCCTCTATGCCATTCTTTGCAAAATAATTTGCTACCCCATTAGCCGCGCGCCTGATATAGACAAAGGAGACCTCAACTCCCCTAACAAGTGCCCTGATCTCCTTAACTGTGGTAATCGGTCTCCACGGGGGTCGCTTCAAGCCTTTCGCCCATTTAATGGCATTTACCGAATCTCACTCGATAACTAATTTTCCACCACCTATCCCTATCCAAATAGGCAAAGCTCTCTCATTAGAGTCTCTAGTACGTACTGATTCTATGAATACCACGGATGTCTTGCCCATGTGATCCCTGAGAACGCCCCTAATGCCTGCTGGACCCAGTTTTCCCCTAGAGGTTCCATCGATGTTGAATTTCATCAACCCTTGTTGAGGAAGTGACCAATCCACTAACACTTTGGGTTTCCTAGATCTTCCGCTCATACAACCCCCCCACGAAAATAAAAGGTCAATGGCCTTAAAATATGCAAACTCCTTGTTGGGAAGGAGCCAAGCACAAAATCTCCATTTGACTTGTCGGGTTAGCTCGCAAATTTTAGTGGCTTTTCTATTTGGTTTTGTATAATGATCCTAGGATGCCCAATGTTGATTCAGTTATGGCTTGAACGAAAATGGTTCTTCTTGCAGTACTTGTGCTGGCTTAGAGATCTACCTCTAGGCTTCTGATGCAATTTTTGTTCTAGGTTTATGCTTGTCTTTATGACCTTAGCTCATTTTTGTTGCAAATTCAAGTTGTAATGACTATCTTCATTTCATTGTCAACAACAGATCCTGTTATTTCATTCTTTGGTTTCTATGATTCCCTTGCATTTGGGCTTGGGTCAGCAGAAGCACAAATAATCAAAAGGTTTATTTTCTAAGCATCTATAGCTGTACACTGGATGCTCACCTAGATTGGAGTGACCTGACTGCTTCAGGATTTCCTTCCTTGAGTGTAGGTATGGAGTGTTTTGATGAGCAGGATATACCATGTTGCAGTGCCTAGAGGGTTTCCAGCATCTGTTGGCTGTACTGCTCAGGTGTTGTGATCTTGATAAGCAGTCAAAGGGCCTTGAAGATCCAGAAGTTCTAGCAAGGGAAACCGTGTGTATGTCACCATACTTTATCTGGGTTCTTCCTTTTTTCAATTTCTATTGCATAGTGTACTTAAAGGGAGGTCATGCTTCTGAGTATGCTTTCCAGAAAAAGAATTTTCATTTCACAGAAACAAAAAGTGCACGTTTAACATGGTGAAGATCAGCTGGATCCTAATTCTCACTTGCACCCACCTCATAAAGCAAAGAAATGAAAGCTTTCTGTTTTTTTTTTTTAATTTTCTGTAAAGGAAAATTGAGGAAAATGACAATAACCTATAGCACAGTGCTTGTTACAACCAAAAGGTTGTGGGTTTGAGCATATCACCGCCTAAAAAAAAAAAAAAAAAAAGCCCTCTTCGGAGGGCATTGACTTTTGGTCTCCATTCATCTGGGGGAACTGCAGAGAATGGTGAAATTGAGAACTGCTGAAAGTCTAGAAATCTATTTCCTGAAGGTGCGTTTGGCAACTGAAAGATAAATAACTTGGGAGATTTTAAAAATGAGACAGAGGGAGCAAATCTACTTACATTGCAGTAGATTAAAATCTTGGTGTTTGGTTATTCTCTTAAAATCTTGCAAATTTTGTTAGATTAAAATTCTTGCATCTAGCAAGAGCTCTTAAGATATTGATATATTAAAATCTTGATGAGTAAAACTTTAAAAAAAAAATCTTGCTGAGTAACGTATAGTGTGAAAATGGATATTGTGTATACAATGCATACATTAAAAAATTCAGTAATATTTATAAAATAATCATATACTTATTGTTGATAATAAATCCTAACTAATACACTAAACTCAAACCGGTAGTTTGCACAATATGTAGGGCTCATAACCTACTTTGGTAGCTGAAAAGGATCAAACATGAATATTAGGACCAAAGCATATGACTTTGATTACACTAAGAAAATAATTTTTTAAGCTTTCAAATCTTGGTGAGTTAAAGTTGAAAATGCACTAAACGAATTGGTACGCCCTTGACACCAATCGATAGTGTGACAATGTATAGGCCTAGGAAAGTCCTAGAGGAGGGGCAGGGATGAATAGGACTTAACCAAGTAATGCGGAATTAAACAAGGTTTTCAATCTATAGGGCCCAATTCATTTTTCAGTAGAAGTCCTATACTCCTATTGAATGAGATGCTTTTATATATTGAGGAAATAAGTGTAATTAAATAGTTGATTTGTTCTCGATACTGAGGAAATCGATTGGGGCCCAAAACCTTTCCTATTCAATAATGTTTGGTTGGAAGATAAAAAACTGATGCAACAAATCAAGGTGTGGTGTGACAATTTCTACATACAAGGATGTGCGGGTTTTGTGTTATCAAGGAAGCTTATTATGTTGAAAACAAAAATTAAGGAATGGTGCACGTCCAATGGAGGCCCAATGAAGGAAAGAAAAGAGGTGGTGGTGACAGAGCTTGAGAGTTGGGACCGAATTGAGGAGGAGAGGGACTTGGATGAGGAAGAGCTGCTATCAAAGCGTCAATTCAAATGACTTTTATGGGATTGTTTGCGGTTGGAGGAGATAGAGTGGAGACAAAAATCAAGAGCACTTTGGCTAAAAGAGGGAGAAAAGAACATGAATTTTTTTCACAAGCTGGCAAATGGGAGAAAGGCATGGAATAGCATCAAATCAGTGGTGGTGAACGAAAGGAGATTAGTGAAAAAGGATGAGATTAGAGATGCAGTAAGGCGACATTTCATGGCCATCTTCTGTTCGCCTCTGGTTCAGCCTCCCTCGCCTTTCCTGCTTCCTTGCGACTGGACTTACCCCCGGATACGTCTCTTTTCCCTCCCTTCTTTTCCCCTATTTATCCTTTTCCTAGCACACCCCGTGTTTTTTCCATGTTGTGGCATCTTAGGATACCTGGAATAACAGCATCCGCTGGATTTTCTCTTCGTCTTTCTCCTCCTTCCTTCTCAGGCGCAACAGTCGTCCCTTCATCGGCTTCAGTGGTCAAGTAGTCTCCTCTTCAGCAGTCTCTCAGCCAGCTCTTCCTGCAGAATTCGCTTTTCAATCATCGTCTTCTCCGGAGACTCTACATCCACATCCTATGTTGGCTCTCTGGGCGGTGCCTCTACACCTCTGTCTCAATGCCTTCTCATTGCAGACCCTGGTGTAGAGAGCCTCTTTCAGCTCTCATCTTTGACATCCGGCTCTCTTCATCACCCTCTGCATGCTTTTTTGCTAGAGCATTGCTTTGCCCCTGCTCAGCTCAGCTCGATTTCAGGCTCTCCTTTGGTTTCGAGGTTTCTTCTCCCTTGTATCCTTTTTCTTTTTGTCATTGTTATTGCTTTCACGATTGGTTTATCCCCCTTATCTCTCACTGGTCTGCGTTTGCCGAGTTCTTTTCGAGCTAGCCCCTTCCTAGAGGTACCCTTTAGTCAATCCTCTCCTTTTACTTGGCTTAGTTCAGCCTCACTAGACAAGAGTAGGGTTGGTTGTCTACTCATGGATGGCATCCAGTTTAGGACCGTCAGCAAGGGGAAGACGAAGTGGTTAGAAAAGGAATTTATGGAGCAAGAAATCTTAGCAGCCCTAGGAGATATCGAGGGTGACAAGGCTCCTGGTCTAGACGGCTTTAACTTCAAATTTATAAAAGCATGTTGGGAGGTGCTTGGGCCATCCTTCATTAAGGTCTTTAAAGAATTTTATGAAAATGGTGTCTTAACTAAAGGCCTTAACAATTCCGTCGTCACTCTCATACCGAAAAGGGAAGGACCATTGGAACTTACCCACTTTAGACCAATCAGCCTAATTGGATGCGTCTACAAACTAATTGCGAAGGTTGGAAGTGGTCTTAACGGAGATTATTGGGGAATCTCTAGAGGCATTTGTTGAGGATAGATAGATATTGGATGGTGTACTAGTTGCAAACGAGTTTACTTACATGCGCCTTAGAGATAAGAAACCTGGGTTTCTATTCAGGATAGACATGGAAAAGGCGTACTATTATGTTGATTGGTTTTTTGTGAGTTACCTTTTCGATAAAATGGGCTTCAGACACAAGTGGAAGACGTGGATGAGATCTTGCTTAGAGGACACCACCTACTCCATTATGGTTAATGGTTCACCAACCACATCCATAGCAGCCAATAGGGGCCTCAGGCAGGGTGACCTACTGTCCCCCTTTATTTTTACCCTGGTAGGAGAAGGACTGAATAGACTGATCAATAATGCTAGGGACCTAGGCATAGTAAAGGGATTTCAAACCTCGGATCAGGGCCCGATAGTAACACATTTTCAATTCGCAGACGACACTTTGTTCTTCTGTGACCCATCTATAGAAGAAATAGTTGGATTTAAGGCGATACTCAGGTGCTTCGAGCTAGTGTCAAGGCTGCGTGTAAATTTGGGGAGCACACTTATAGGAGTGGGGGTGGAGGAACAAACAGTGAGGAGAATGGCGGATATGGTCGCTCCACGGGGACTCTGCCATTTCTAGGGATACCGGTGGGCAGAAACCCAAGATCGAAATCCTTTTCGTCATCAGTTGTAGAAAAGGTGGAGAAGAGATTAGACGGTTGGAGCGGGAAGTATGTATCGTTAGGCTGGAAACTTACTTTAATTAGATCGGTACTAATGAACCTTCCCACCTATTAAATGTCCATTTTCCAAATTCCAAAAGGAATTTCATGGAAACTGGAACAACGGTTTAGGAGATTACTATGGGGCGACATACAAGATAAAAAGAAGGTCCATCTAGTATTATGGCCTAATGTGACCAAACCCAAAGATAGAGGCGGCCCTGGTATAGCTCCCCTTCAATTAAGGAATCAAGTGTTATTATGCAAGTGAAATTGGAGGTATGGGAAAGAAAGGGACGCATTATGGGTGAGAGTGCTAACGACTAGATATTGGATAGGGAAAGAGGCGGATGGACTCTAGGAGACAAAGTGGAAAGGGGTGGCTCTCAGATTGTAAAATGTCGGTGGAAGTTAGGAAAGGGTGAGGGTCGGGTGGATAACACATTTATAGATAATGTAAGGCTCCTAGTGGGGAAAGGAAACAAAGCCCTCTTCTGGAAGGAGGTAGGGCTTGGGGAAAGACACTTAAAGGATGTCTTCCCTAGACTGTACAGGGTGGCAAGTGAGAAAGATGCACTCGCAAGCGGTCAGTATAGGTTAGAGGGAGATCGAGCTCAATGGCACTTCGATTTTAGAAGACACCTTAGGGGCTTTGAATAGGAAAGTTTAGAAGGCCTGCAATCCCTTTTGAGGGATTTCTTTTTGTCCATTGAGGAGGAAGATGACATAATCTGGACAGGGGAGTCCTCTGGAGTTCTTTCAGTCAAATCTACGATGGGGAGAATTAGCAACCCAAGCAACGAGACTTTACTCCGGGGATTATCATGGAAGAACTCAACACCCCCGAGAGTATAAGCCTTTTTGTGGTGCGTGCTACAAGGAAAAACACTTACAAGAGTAGAGTTAAAAAGGAGGGGCTACTCAATTCGGAAGATGACCTCCAATGCCCCTATGCAGGCAAACGGAGGAAGAGATAGACCATCTATTTCTAAAATGCTCGGCCATGGATCAACTGTGGAAAAATTTCCTTTATTCATGGGAATACCGTGGGTACTTGACAATACATGTGTCGGGATTATGCGTTCTTGGTCCATTCCATGCCTCGGTCCCAGAAGGAAGACGGTTTGGAATACTATTCCTGCAGCAATCCTATGGACCATTTGGAAGGAGAGGAATGTCAGAATTTTTCAATCTAAGGAGTTGGAGATTGAGGAATTATTTTAGAAAGCCAAATGGAGATTGTGCACTTGGCTCTCAACAAGGAATGACTTTATAGGAACCAAGGTGGCAGACTTCTATCAGTCATGGGAGGGTTCTATGGTGGAAATCCTTAAAAACACCAAGAAATTAGCTACCTGGTTGCCACCACAACAGGAGTGCTTTTAAGTTCAATGTGGACGGGGTGGCTAGGGGAAAACCAGGCCCGACAGGAATTGGAGGTGTCCTTTAGTTGTCTTCCTAGAGGCGATTGGCAGAAAAGAGTCGAATGAGGTTGAACTAATTAACGTTAGGAAAGCCTTGACTATTTGGAACACCTTAAAATTAGGCAATCTGGTCATCGAAAGCGATTCGACAAATTCAATCAAATAGGTATCCGGAGTGAAAAAAACCACCGTGGAAGTTGGTAATAGTGATCAGGGAGATTAAGGCGTTACTTAAGGGGCGAGAAATCTTGTTCACTAAAATCAGCAGATCGGCCAACGGAGTTGCAAATTTATTTGCAAAACCAGGAGTGGACTCAACAAGCCAAGGGGGTTTACCATCTGTGATTCATACGAATAGAGCTTTTGGGATGGGTTACTGTATTTCAGTATTATGTGTTTTGGATTGGGTTATATCGGATATTGTGGGGCGTGCAATTTTGTACTTCTCGCTCCTTGGGTTCATCACTCCTGAACCCAAGTCTTCTTACTCACTTATATTTTCCTCTATGTACAACTTTATTTTCTTTAATGAAATTTTTGTTTACTGCTCAAAAAAAAAAAAAAAAAAAAAAAATAGTTGGCAAAGTACAAGGTGCAATCAAGGCACCAAGGGGTCTTGGAGCCCAGGCTGCAGGGCAGATCTCTAGGGGTGAGCCTAATTTTGCTAGGTGCACTTACTAAGATGCATTAAAAAGATGTGTAGATTCATGGATTTGTGTCCTCGTTCACTAAAATTAGCAGATCGGCCAACGGAGTTGCAAATTTATTTGCAAAACCAGGAGTGGACTCAACAAGCCAAGGGGGTTTACCATCTGTGATTCATAGGAATAGAGCTTTTGGAATTGGTTACTGTATTTCAGTATTATGTGTTTTGGATTGGGTTATATGGGATATTGTGGGGCGTGCAATTTTGTACTTCTTGCTCCTTGGGTTCATCACTCCTGAACCCAAGTCTTCTTACTCACTTATATTTTCCTCTATGTACAACTTTATTTTCTTTAATGAAATTTTTGTTTACTGCTCAAAAAAAAAAAAAAATAGTTGGCAAAGTACAAGGTGCAATCAAGGCACCAAGGGGTCTTGGAGCCCAGGCTGCAAGGCAGATCTCTAGGTGTGAGTATAATTTTGCTAGGTGCACTTACTAAGATGCATTAAAAAGATGTGTAGATTCATGGATTTGTGTCCTTGTTGCATCAATATTTACATACTACAATGATAATCATCCAAAAAACAAAATGCATTGCCAACTAAGCTTTCAAGCACATTATATGAGCATGCATTATGTACAAGCACAAGTATATTATCGAATAATTAGAACTTTTTGTCGAGTACTTTTAACAATTATTTCATCTTTACTATAGTATTTACTAGCTGTTACAAAAAAATAAAATAAAAATAGGTTTATTATAGCAAAACAGTTTCAAAAGGAAATAGGTGAGGGCCTTGGTGCAAAATGTGCTAGCGAGGTCCAAAATGGGTTTGAAGCCTAGGCAAGGACTTTTTTTTTTGCAACGGAAGCCCAGGCAAGGACTTGAGCACAATTAAGGTGTGCCTTTGACTACTTTTCTTTTAAGTGACTTTTGCATATTGATCTTTGGATATAATTTTACAGCTTAATAATCAATGACATTCAAGCAAGCTTTGTTGGCAATTTGAACACCCTGTTATGCTTTATTGGCATAATCTATCTTTCAAATGAATTTATCTTTGTTTTCAAGGGTTCCATTTTGCCATTTGAATTGATGTCATCATCATCATCAACCATTTCCTCTCATCTATCCCAGGTTGGCCTTTGGAGTTACAATTTTTTTTCATTCTATTCTGTCAAAGACAACATAAGAATTGATGTCTTATAAGTGATTTTGCCTTTTCTCTTTAGCTGGAAGTTCTCTCCAAGCTTTATGGTTTTCTTTTGTTTACTGTGTTTTCCTTAATGGATACCTGAACTTTTTTGTTTTGTTAGAAAAAAAAAAATGAATTACTGTTGCTGCTTCAAATAATCCCAACTTTTTTTTGTTAGAAGGAATCACTGTTACTGCTTAGTACAATCCTATTTAGTGTGTCCTTGTTTTTTCTCTGGAAATTTTCTCAATCTTTGCTTAAGTCAACTAGTAATGCTTGGTGACTTGTGATCTCTTTGCAGTCAGTGTAAGTGAAATAGAAGCATTATATGAGCTGTTCAAGAAGATCAGTAGTGCTGTTATTGATGACGGGCTGATTAACAAGGTGGGTATAATCCTTGCAGTTGAGTGAGAAAAAATAATAGATCTGATAAATTGTACTCTTTACCATTATTTACAGGAAGAGTTTCAGTTGGCATTATTTAAGACAAGCAAAAAGGAGAGCTTATTCGCTGATCGGGTTTGTTCTTTTTTATCTTTAACTTCTATTATCTTGATTTTCTGCCATTCTTTTATCTGAAGTTACCTCAGTTTAAATTGTTTTTCTTTTAAGACCAAGGTCTCCAGGCCTCTTGGAGCACTTGACTAATCCTTGGGACATGTACAAACCTCTATATCCATACGCACCGAGTAAAACTACGGGGAGTGGCCCTTATGTGTTGAGAGTGACTTGAACTCAATACCTCCTGCATCTTGGGCAGGTTCTTGACTATCAAGCCAACCCTCTCGGGTTACCTCCGCTTAAAATTGTTGCTATGTTACCAGTTTCATAATAATTCTCTAGATTTGCAAATAAAGCTACTTACTTTAGATTGGTTTCTGATTCTACCTAGTCGTAGCTTCTTGCATGTGGATTTAAATGCTTAGAGTGGTTATCTTTGTTGACTTGTTAGGACCTTTACATGTCCCTCCACACCCCACACCCCACCCCCTCCTCTCTCCCTCTTTTTTTAATGTACTAATTGCCATTACCCGTCCTGCTACAGTATTCTTGTTGCTTCATTTACTCATGTTTATATGCTTTTAATTTTGCACAAGTGGTGAAGCATTTATTCTTGACCTACTTATTTTGATGGATGTCACCTGAAATTTTAGGTATTTGATTTGTTTGACACGAAGCACAACGGAATATTAGGTTTTTGAGGAATTTGCACGCGCCCTGTCTGTCTTCCACCCCAACGCTCCAATTGACGATAAGATTGAGTGTAAGTTACAGTGCATTCACTCAAGTTTTGGCATGCTGGTTACCTCATAAAGGATTTCTGATCTTCCCATAGTCACCTGATCATTGTAAGTAAAAATCAGACACTGATTGCATTTCTTAGAGTCCAATTTGATTTGGGCTGTGTTTGGATCAGTGAGTTGAGGTGAGGAAGTAGAACTCACCCTAAAAGTCCAAACGCTTCTGTTTGGATCATCAATGTGGATTTCCTACCGAAGAAATTCACCCTAAAACAAGGTGACTTGAGTTCCCCATCAAAAGGTGGGGAAATCACTCTACACTCTGAACTCTCCTCACCCTCCACATCCCTAGCCCTATATAATTTGACAATTTTAAGATATGTGGATGGGAATTTTTTTTTTTTAAGGTTCTAAGTAGGGATTTTTTTTTTTGAGCGGTAACCAAAAAACTTCATTAAAAATAAAGAGAAGATAGACATGCCTAAAAGAATTAGACCAAGGAAGAGACAGAGAGAGAGAGAGAATACAAATAAGAATTGAAAAAAATAGGACTACAAAAAACCGTTTAATACTCCGACTTAAAGGAAAAAAATGCCCGAGAAGGAGTCAGCAACTCCGAGCTTAGCAAAGTAGTCTGTCATGTCATTCGCAGAACGACCGATATGAGCAAATGATACGTCAAGTCCTAAAGCTAACTCCCTAACGTCCCTTACCGTAGTGATAAGTTGAGGATGCCTTTGCCCTTAGCCCATTTAATAGCATTTGCCAAATCCCTCTCAAGGATGAGCTTTCCTTGTCCATGCATTTTCCAGATGGTCAGAGCTCTCCTGTTGCTAAGGATTTCCGCCTCATTTGAGTCCCTAACTCCCATTGACTCATTGAAGAAAATGGAAGTAATCCCTTCATGATTTCTAAGTACACCACCTATTCCTATTAGCCCTGGTTTCCCCCTCGTTGCTCCGTCCAACGCTGAACTTCATAATATTCTGTTATGGGTATTTCCTTCTTTCCTTGGGTCGCACTTTCCTCCTATACCCATTCATACATCTGTCCCAAGACGATACGTGATCAGTGAGTTTTAGACCTCTAAACTCCATAGTAAATAGAAGCCATATGCATAGTCTCCATGTAGGTTTTTGGAACAGCTCATCTACGTCCACTAATTTTCCTTCAAAAATCTGGGAATTTCTTTCCTTCCAAATTGTCCAGAGAATAGCTGCAGGAATCGTGTTCCAAGCAAGTTTGAGCCTGGGGGTAAGCTTAGTGAGAGACCATGTCTCCAGAAACCCCCTAGGTACGATCCATCACTCAGGGTACGTCTAATAGATTAACAAAGTTAGTCCGAAGTCTCCTAGCCGTAGGGCATCCAATGAAGAGGTGATCAATATCCTCCTCCTCTTTCTCACAAATTGAACACTTGAGATCCTCCTCTAGGATAATCATTCCTCTTCTTTTAAGTTCCACCCTAGTTAATACTCTCCCTTATAGAACACACCATACGAAGATTTGAACTCTAGGAGGGGCAGTACCTTTCCAGGCCAAATTGATTATGGATTCTTCCGTGGATTGCTGTAGTAGGACCAAGTCTACCAATGCTTTAATCGAAAGCTTACCAGAGGGATCCCCAGTCCATATCCGTTCGTCCTCCTCGCTTGGTGAGATGGGGAATTCCCCCAATTGGCTTAGGAGATGAAGTCTACTACCCACTTCAAAAGAGCACAAAACCCTCCTAGAGTCCATTTGCCAAATCACTTGGTTACCTTCTAACTTGTAGTTGTCATGTACCAGTGCATTCTTGTTCCTAGCCACTCGATATAACCATGGGTAAACTTCCTGAAGTGGACTTGCTCCTAACCATAGATTTTTCCAAAATAGAGTGCAGTCCCCTTTTCCAACCAGAAGCCTAGTTCTATTCCTGAATTCTAAGTAGGGATTATAGTCTTAATATCTATTATTTTTTCCCTTCTTCCTTCAAATTTTTTATAGTTTGAATATCATTTAGCTCTTGCAATTTAATCATAGAAGTGAGAGAATTTTTGTTCAAGTATAAAATTATTAAAATAAAATAAGTGATAAAAATAAATGATTATATGACATCTATAAATATGAGCCCAAATGCTTGCAAATTCAATCATCCACATGACCCATAAGATCACAATTTGATCTTTCGCAGGAATTATAGTCTTAATATCTATTATTTTTTCTCTTCTTCCTTCAAAATTTTTATAGTTTGAATATCATTTAGCTCTTGCAATTTGATCATAGAAGTGAGAGAATTTCTGTTCAAGTATAAAATTATTAAAATAAAATAAGTGATAAAAATAAATGATTATATGACATCTATAAATATGAGCCCAAATGCTTGCAAATTCAATCATCCACATGACCCATAAGATCACAATTTGATCTTTCTAAAACATTCAACATGTATATAGAGAATGGAGTAAGATGTAGGCTCCATCATGTATTTCTTTCTTATATAGGTATGTCAATGATTAACTAAATAAATGAATCTCACTACATGTTAGGATTAGTGATGCCTTATTAGTTATTACTTAACAAAAATGAAAAATAATTTTTCTTAAATTTCCACCATTTTCTTGAAAAAGGTCAAGTTCTTCACCCTGAGTTTACCAAACAGAGTGAGTTAAATAGTAGGGAAAGTAAAAGTAGGGGGTTCTCCACCTGTAGGAGAAGCCTCTATTTCTCAATTTCCTTCTGGAACCCCCTACTTTAACTCACCCTGATCCAAATACAACCTTGGATTGTTAAGAAAGATGATCTCTTATCAATAAAATAAAAAAGAATTAAATGAAAATGCTACCTAGAAAAAGCAAATTACAAGTGGATGCTTCCTTTTGATTGTGGCGAAGAGTCTCATTTGGTTTTATTTTATGTTTTCTTTTAGTCTTTTTTTTTGAAGCAGTAACAAGGAAAATATATTATTGATAGAAACTACTAGAATAGTACAATAAGAAGAAGAAGAAAGATGGAATGAGAGGCTTATACCATACAATAAACACAGCAAAGACTCTCCAACCCACTGTTTCAAAAGCCCAAGAAACAACTGCCCCTCCAAATAAAATTACAAGGAATCAATTAACCTTCCCCCACATTCTATTCCTGACTTAGCAAGAAAGTCAACCATCCCATTGGCGGTCTCTCTAACATGCCTGAACGTCACTGAACACCAAGAACACAAATCCTTTATTTCTCTCACCAAGGGAATTAATCTCCAAGGAGGCCTTTTAACTCCACTAGCCCATCTAATAACATTCATTGAGTCTCCATCTAAAACTAGGTCCCTAGATCCATGACACACCCATTTGGTTAAAGCTCTTCTAATGCTCAAAGTTCAGCCTTGTTAGAATCTTTAATACCTACTGCTTCCGAGTGCTGAAGTATAATATTCTTTTCTTGCGTTGTCTCTTAAAATATTAAAACTGAAATTGGTTTCCTTTTTTTCTTTCTTTATACTTATGGAAATAGATCATTCACTGAGAAATATTATTCTAGTATAATATTCTTTTTCTTTTTTCTTTTCAACTCTGTTTTATATTTCATCTACTGTAAATATTGTTTTGCATTCACTGTCTTGGAATGTAACTATGAACTTTATTAAAAGCTGAGGATGTGTTCATGTTTGCGATAATTGGAAAAAATATGTAAATGTTTGTGGATGTCCTCTTGTATGCTGCCTAGTACTGTTCTTAACTATCGACATTGATATATTGTGAGTTTAGCTTGTTGAAAGGTACATCTGGACTTGTTATTATCCAAAAGGTTAAAGTCTTACAAGATTTTGAAACAAAGAATATTTCAATTCAAGACCTTTGCAATTTAATGGCATCATGTAGAGATTTGAGTTTGTTCTAGAATTATAATATCTCCTATTTTCTTGCTTCTTGTTCTTAATAAATTATGCCAAGTAGGTTCTAAGCTTACATATTTACTACTTGTAGTTTCCTTTCAACTATACGATCTCAAACAACAAGGTTTCATAGAGAGGCAAGAGGTATTCATTTTTTTTTTTTTTTTCAAGAAATCATTGACTGATTACCTGCTAAGATGTGAATGCATCCAGAGAAATAATTCTTGTAGCTGTGGTTAGTATATTATAATATTACCTACATGATTTTGGACACTGTCGATACTCTGAATTGTAATTATTTTCAAATTTCATTTCTTTAAGTTTATGATTTTACTGATTAGATAGAAAAATACAGCCAAAGGAAACACCACAAAGCAGGAAATTTCTTAACATGTAACTTTGTTAATGTGAATGCAAAGGATTGTCTTGTGGTGTAATAAGTTTGCCACTTCTGTGGGACAGTTTAGTCGAGGAGTAGTATTGTTGATTGAATTCTTGTTAGTTTTGATTGAGCAACCTAAGAAAAGGTTTAGTTGGAATTAATGCATTCTGCTTCAGAAGAAATTAGTCTGGTTCAGATTTCTTTTCAAGCAGGATAATACTTGCTGGCTGCAACAAATGGCTATGCACACTGTTACTTCTATGTTTTCTTTTTCATTGTCATCATCATCATGGCTATTTTACCTTGTCTATCAGCAATTGGCACTAGTAATTGGATTTGGCAAATTTCTATGGGTCACTTGCATAGCTAATCTCCACAGGACTCCAATCTGCAACTTTTATCGTTCCATTGCGAGCAGCTACCATTAAATGTGACAGAGTGTTGGGTTCTCCAAAAGGTCAATTTAAGTTTAACATCGACGGAGTGGCAAGGTAAAACCTGGTTCGATAGGGATTGGGGAAGTGGATCATAGTAGGGTTGGTGAGATAGTGTCATTTTTCTTAATTGGTGGGAATTAAGGACTAAGGTGGAACATTTGTTGGCTATTAGAAGAGCTTTGATCCTTTGGGCCAGTCAAAGTCTTTGTACGCTAATTGTTGAGGGAGATTCCTCTAATGCCATTAAATGGGCTTCTGGTAAGAAGCAACCCCCTTGGTGGCTTATCCTAGTGGTCAAAGAGATTCGGCGCATTGGGAGGGAGGTGGATTTTGGGTACATGGGCACATCAAGAGTTCGACTAATGGGTTGCTGATTTTTCTGGCTATGATAGGAGTTGATAGAGGAGATGCTTGTGTGTCTTCTTGTAATTTGGGCCTTTATTTTTCACCTTTTGGGAAGAATCTTCTTCTCCGGCGTGTATTGGAGTTTCCTTCTTGTTTGTTTATGGGTGGGTTTGTTAGTTAATGGGGTTTAAATGGGTTTTGAAATAAAAGAAGGTCGTGTGATTGGAGAGTGGGATGGGAGAACTGGAGAAGGTAAGCATGCAATGGAAAATAAAGACGGCAGAGGGCTCTGTAGCGACAATGAAAGGGGTGGCGAAGAGGGGTGAAGTTGGAGATGGGTTGGCCGTGGTTGGCTGGGCGGCAGCTTGGGTGATTGGCTGGATCAGTGGTGAATGGGGTGCATGGCCGACGGTGAAGGCGAGCACAGGAGCACAAGTGGAAGACTGGACGAGCGGTTGATGGATGGCAGGCTTTGGCTTCAGATTGAATTGATGGTTGCAAAGGGGTTGTCAGGCAATGAAGGATGGTGGTGGATATGGTTTCAGGGATGGCGGAAGCAGGGGGTGTAGATCTGGATTTTTTTTTTTTGCTGCTTTTGTTTTTTCCCTTTTCCAAAGGAAGGGCGGGAGGGTAACTGAGAAAGGGAGAAGGGGTTGTGCCCGAGGTAGGCTGCACTGGTTTGTAGACGCAGGAGCAATAGGGATGTGGGAAAAAGACTACTGCAAGGTGGGTTTTCAAAACGCCCCCTCCCCTCTTTTTCACACACACACACCCCTCCCCTCTTTTTCTTTTTTTAAAAACAGTGAATCAAGAACACGATCATCCTTGATAACGTAGGGAGACGGCTTGATGGAGACCATAACTTCAACGAGTCAAGGTGGGCATAGAACCTAGGTGAGGTTGTCTGCTCGCCGGCATGTAGTGGATAGAGTAGAAAATTTAAGGAGAAAGGAAGATAGAATTAAATCAATATTATTTCTTCTTCGCAGCACTGGTTTGTAGACGCATGAGCAATAGGGATGTGGGAAAAAGACTACTGCAAGGTGGGTTTTCAGAACCCCCCCTCCCCTCTTTTTTTTTTTTTAAAACAGTGAATCGAGAACAAGATCATCCTTGATAACGTAGGGAGACGGCTTGATGGAGACCATAACTTTAACGAGTCAAGGTGGGCATAGAACCTAGGTGAGGTTGTCTGCTTGCCGGCAGGCAGTGGATAGAGTAGAAAATTTAAGGAGAAAGAAGATAGAATTAAATCAATATTATTTCTTCTTCTGCATGAGAGGTTGTTTTCCCTTGATACAATATACGCTGATTTAAAGAAAAACAAAATACTCCATATTGCAAACGGTAATGGAATCCCACACCAACTACGGCACTAGGACTAAGACTCTTGACTAGGGGTGTCCGATACTAACTAGGACACCTACTGTATTTAGAATAAATAAATAAAATAAACTCAATGGGCCCACGTGTTCTACATCAATGACCATATCCTTGAAACTCTTGACAACTGTGGTGCTCATTTGTAGAAGATTTGTAATATTCTTTGCTAATAGAAATTTTTCTTCAAATATTAGCACCTAAATCATGGATATGCTTAGCAAATAACTCAGCTGACTCAGAAGGCTTACATGCAAGTGAAAGAGGTATGAGGTCTCTAGGTTTCCTAGGTTGGTAACCTGTGACTATCTCAAAATGACTAGAACCTATAGACTGATTAATTGGATTTTTATAGGAAAATTCAACCCTGAGGAGAATATGATCCTAACTAGTGACTTCAACCTGCCTCTTCAATTTGTCATGTGCAATAGGATTCATCTTATAATGTGGAAGGTTGGGGAGAGTTGATTTTGGAACCGAGCCTATAGTGCATTGAACATCGCATTTAGAATGGAGCTTATTCAGAAGCTCCTCAAGAGTTGCATCAGTATCCTCATTGAGTAAAGTTGTGACCTCTCCTAGAATCTCTATTGATATTCTTGGGGAGACTCTTTAGCTTCTTTAGTCTTTACATCATAGACAATCTCCCATTCTTAATGCCCATTCTCAAATTGTTTTTTATTGAGAAAATGTGAGGCTTTCCTTACAACCTTTGAAGTCGGACCCTTCACATCACTCACTTTAAACTCTTTAGGAAAAACATGGGGGTCACTTTGATCTTTTTCCTATTTTTCAATACATTTTCTAGCACTCGTAGACGTGTATTAGTATTTTTTGAAAACCTCTGAAAATTAATTCCTAGGATATCCAATTTGGATTTTTTTCATGTTACCAATTCACCCAATGGATTAAGGCTCATGGTGCTGGTAGGGTTTTCTATGTGGTATTTGGGACCGCTACGTGTAGGCATGCACTATCCTATGATAAATGATGAGACCAACTTGGGTAACTACAACGTAACACAACCTAGGGTTTGATCGATTCAGCTCTGATACCAAATTTGATGCAAGATAAGATCTCATACGAAATTTGGCGCAGGACAACTTCTGATACCAAATCTAATGTGGGACAGGCTCAAATATTGGAGAGTCTAATTCTAAATCCTTGATAAATACCTATATGAGAATGAATGTCTGGTGAATCCTAAAATTGACATGCAACCTATATCGATGATTCGCATAAGTTGTTAGAGAGAGAAATTAATATTAAACAAAGAATAAAACAAAAAATATGCAAATTCACATAGGAAATTAGTCAAAGATAGAAGAATGACATATACACATAAAGCCCTCAAGGTTGTATTTTTGGCATTCAATGAAAAATCCCTTAAAAGACTAATTAAATCTTACCAAATCATGTCTTAGGTCTTCTAGATTTAAAAATCAGTCATCCAAGGGACGAAATAGAGCTATGGGGTCACCTAGGGTTTGCCAAAGGAATTAGGGTTTGTTATTTTTTTTCAATTCTTGGGCAAAACTATGTCTCAAATAGGGTGAAACAATTGGTTAGGGTTAGATTTACTCGTCTAAGATAGGGATCTAGATGTTGGGATGAGAAATAGAGAAAAATGTGCCCGAAACAGGCATGTTCGTATGGTCATAAGGACATGTACGGATGTCCATACAGACTAGTGGGTCCTAGCGGCTTTTTGGTGGCCGATGGTGGGGTTGGGTCTTGGTTTGGTGAGGGTTAGAGTTTGGGTGGAAAAGGGACAAAACTAAAGTGTAGAAAAAAGGAAAAAGTGAGGAAAAAAGAGACGAGAAAATGAATAATGAAGAAAAGGAGAGAGCGAAGAGAAGGAGGAGGATGAATTGTAGTTTTGTACCTTGAGTCACACAAGATTCCTTGATCTCACACCAAGGAGGCAAAAGAAGTCACCAGGTCGACAAATGGGTGATTTTCTTTTATTATTCATTCATTATTCATTTTTTTCTCAAAAGTGTCTCACAACTATTTATAAGAAAACGGGACTCTCTTAAAACCCTAAACACGTGATTTAAGGTACATATGTGGACAATCTAAAATCATAAAAGCAAATACAAGTCCATAACAATCTTGGAACCATATAAGGTGAAGGTGTTTGGTTGGCTTGCAGTGTTACAAAAAAATTTGACTATTGATAATTTGAGATTGAGGAAGATGCTTATTGTTAACGCTTGTGTAACGCCTTGCCCTCTCCCAAGTAGATCAGAGTGATAATAAATGAACATGTACTAGGAGAGGGAGAGACGTCACGACGTGAGCCGAGTCTGAGTCCGAAGACCTGACCCTTGACTAGCCCAACCTAGCACATGCATGGTTTAAGGTTCATTTTAACATTTGCACGTGCTAGCACAATTTGCGGAAAATTTAAACATTTATACATAACATATGAAATTTCATCTCAAAGCAAAGATAAGGATTTCCAAATATAAGTCAAATACAAGTAATATCCAAATCCGAAAATTAGGAGTTAATCAACATATTACATTCCCATGCTCATACTCCTACGAATTACATCATTTTCAAAATATCAAAAGGAAAATCCTCCCAATCATAATTTCTTCTATTGCATCCATCTCAATCATGCCTGACTACCACTTGGTCCAGCCTCACTTCCCTTGCCTTGCTCTGCATTGACATCTAAATGGAGGAAATTTGGGCTTAGTCAACGCGCCCAGTAGGAATTCCAAATCGAAGGGAAAGGGAGTGCACATAGTAAAATCATATCATTGTAAAATTTTGATGCTTTCTTAAATAACATGTTAGAAATCTCATGTTCAAATTATCTCCATTTCATTAGGAATATAACATGCTCAAAATCAACATCAATGTTCATCATGAAATGTCATGTCATGGGTGTCATGATCAATGCATGCCCTTTTCATCCCCTATGCAGGATTTCGGGACTTCTTTGACCCAGGAGCTCTATGGCCCAATATTGATTTCGGGACTTCTCTGACCTAAGAGCTCAATGGCCCAATATTGTGTTTTGGGAATTCTTTTTGACCCAGGAGCTCTATGACCCAATATTGTGTTTCGGGACTTCTTTCTGACCCAAGAGCTCTATGGCCCAATATTGTGTTACGGGACTTCTTTCTGACCCAGGAGCTCTATGGCCCAATAGTGATTTATTTCGGGACTTCTTTCTGACCCATGAGCTCTTCTGCCCAATATTCATGCAATACCCATCACATGCTATCGTGCATGAGGTATATGACTGATTAATGATGCCAAATCTATGCATTTTATGTGTACAAATCATAATTATCTTGTATTCAAAGTATCTCAAACTCCATGTTGAAATAACATCAATCTCATTGTATCATAAATCATTTCCAAAGTAAACATTTGATAGCATACAATCAAAATATTTCAACATAACTCCATTTGAAATAAGATTAATTTCATAATAATGGAAAACACATTTAGAACACAACCACAGTGCTTCAAAGATGTAGGAAAACCTGCCTGATCTAAGATGGTTAGCGAAGAGGAACGATTCACAAGGTAGATTGGACAATATCGGAGCTACTCTCTCCTCTTCGTTCGTACATGTGTCAACATATAATTCTCGTGTCAATATAGGTGTAAAAATCCTTTATTCCAATTTATGAAGGCTTTAATTAAGATCTAAGGGTCATTTGGAGAAGATCATTAAACACTGTCGTAAATACATTGAACTTGGACACTGTCTGTCCAAAGATGGGTCCCGAGTTAAGTCGGGTCCCACAACATAAATGACTCCACATGTGTGTTTTATATTAAGTATATTAACCTTATAAAACTGTCAATGCCTCAGGTCGACACATCGACACTGTCGATATGTCGTCCCTGGATAGAGTCGACACATCGGTCATCTCGACGTGTTGACCAAGGCTCTGTCTGTACATGTCTGTATTTTTCATTTGCTCTCAGATCGATACACTCGTTGGTCGATAGGTCGAGGGTGTACATAGTCGACACGTCGAGAATGTCGACATATATACCTGGGTTTTGCCTGACAGAAACTCTATATTTTTTCCTTGTTCTCAGGTTGATACCATCGTCCTTAACGATATATTGACTGGGTTCACTCGACATGTCGACTTAGGCCTGGGTTTGGTTGGTCAGAACTCGTATTTCTCTTACTCTTTGATCTGTTGTGTGTACATATCGTCGACACATCGACACTGTCGATGTGTAGACTTGGGAACTTCGAAAACCATCGATTCCCAGTGTGCATGTTCTTCATCTTGGGTATTTCCTACCCCCATTTGTATCTACACCACTTCTAAACATCCCTAAGTGGTTTTTCTTTACTCTAAATCAACATAAATACAACATACCTCTATGGATCCAGAGATCTCGTGGGTTAGAGGTTGATGGGTTCCGATTCGGGTTCTTTTCTTCCTCTCCTTCGTTTTCCTTGCTTCTCTGTCCCTTGTCTTCTCCTTTTCCTTGAGGTGGGTGAAGATGGTGAAGAACACACCACCGAATATAGAGGATGATGAAATGGAGAGGAGAGGAGTGCACCACCGGTCTTCTTCTCTCTTGCTTTCTCTCTTCCCTTCTTTCCCTCTTTCTTCTCTCTTTCTCCCCTATCTTTGGTTGCCCTAAGTCCCAAAAACGAGTGGGGTTGGTGGAGGTGGCTTGTGAGGGTGGCCATGCATTTAATGCATGAAAGGGACAAGAGGGAGAGGGTGGTTGTGCGAACCTGACTTAAGACACTGGATATGCTCGACACATCGACGCTGTTGATGCATCAAGTGTTGCGTCTGTCGACACATCGGCAATGTCGATGCGTCGACCTGGGTGATTCTGTATTTCTTATTACACTCTGGCCATGGGAATTCAACGACACATCAACGCTATTGATGCATTGGTTTGGGAGTTCCAGTCTCGGGTTGGAAAACACGGTCATATTGATCTACTCTCAAATCGATACTGTTGATCTGGTCGACATATCGAGCTGGGGTTCGTTTCCTCGACACATCGATGCCATCGATATGTCGAATACGAATGGCCTAGGTTCGGGTTGCCACACTCTGTATTTTTTTGTCTGCTCTTAGGTTGAGGTTCGCCTACACATCACGGGTGTCGATGTGTCGACCTGGGAATTTCAGGTCTTTCTTATTTCATTCATTAAATACACAATTACTCATTCATTTTCATCTTCAAATCAAAATCCCACAAATCATTTCATTCATTTTGGGAAAGATTACATACAAATTAGGGACTTAAAACTCTGGGTCCTCACAGCCTGCCCGTTGTGCTTATCTGCGGAGGAGACGGTGAAACATTTGCTTCTTCATTGTAGTTTCTTTCCTTGTATTTTGGGAGCATTTCTTTCAGCTTTTTGGTTATTGCTTTTTGTATTCCTAAAGCTTGGTGTGAGATGTTTAATGAAGAAGTTGTGTTTTTGGGGAGTTCTTTTCGTCAGTAGTTGTGGAAAACGACTTCTTTGAGTATCGTTTGGTCCATTTGGTTAGAAAAAAATCAGAGTTTTTCATGGGAAGGTTGGCTCGTTTGCTGGCATTCTGGATAAAATTAAGTTGCGGGTTGCTTGGTAGGTGGTTGGGTTGATGAAATTCCGTCAGTTTTCAATTTTAGAGATGTGTAGGGATTGGGCTTCAGTGGATGCATCTAGTGGTCACTTGGATTCTAGACCATCTGTTCCTTGGTCTCCTCCTCCTATAGGGTTGTTAAAACGTATGAAGCACGGATACTTTGAAACTCTTCGAGTATCTGTGTCAGGTGCGTATCCGACACGGATACGGCTCGAATACGCACCCAATTAATTAAAATATTTTTTAAATGCGGATACAACACCGATATGTCTCGATACGCCACTGATACGCCCGAACACGCGACACGCATTGGTGTTTTATTTTAATCACTTATGTTTTTTAAGTGACTTTTGTTTGTTTGAAGTGATGTTTTTTAAAATTTGCCTTATTCCAGTATCGGATAGTGTCGTATCCAATACGCGCACCCGTATCGGTGCTTCTTAGGTTAAAACTCAATTTTTATGGGAGTTGTATGCAGGAAGTTTGTCTTGTAGGCTATGGAAGGCTCATATGTAATGATTTAGGGAATACTGTGATTTCTTTTGCTGGTCCTCTTCATAATTGGTTGGTAATTGACTTGGAGTTGTTCGCTTTGTGGAGAGGTATTTTGGAGTTGGAAGAGCTAGGAGTTTATGGGAGTTTAGTGGAGGGTGATTCGAAGATAGTGGTGGGATGGGTGTTGGGTTCTCTTTGCCCTTGGCCATACCTAGATAAAATCGAAAGGATTCGTCATGCTATTGCTTCCTTTGATTTTAAGATTGCTTGGGTCCCGTGGTCAGCAAACTCAGCTGTTGATTCTTTTGCGAGACAGGGGTTGTCTTTAAATGTAAAAATTGTTAACAGATTGATGTAATTTTTTGTCGGTTTTTCCATTGGAGGGGTCCCTCTTTGGTGTCCTCCCTCTTTGTATCATTTTGTGATTAATGAAGTAACCTTTAAAAAAAAAAACAATCTTAGAACCATATAAACTAGAACAATATGACAATAAAAGATGACAAAAAAAAAAAGCCCGGATGGCAGTGGATCAATGATCAGATCGGTCCAAATCCATAAATGAATGACTAAGATGATGTAAATAGTTGGGTCGAGCCAAATTTTCACTCCTTGCTTGATCAACTTACAATCTAAGTTATCCATGGCTAGATTTGTCTCTATCCATGGTCGAATATAATAAACAAAATCATCATCCAACCATGTTGAGAAAAATCTAGATTTTGATGCATCTTTCTTTGATGGCGTCCCATGATGTCCTCATCAAGCCCATATATACTTTCTGGACTTCACGCATTGGGGGCCAACATTCGGATTTTGACCAAATGATAGTAACAATTTCTAAAAATTTTGGGGGCCCATGCCCTACCACCACTCCCCTCTTTTGCCCCCACCCTTGATGTTGTCTAATGTACTTGAAGTTGGATCTGTTGGTAGGGTCTTTGTTCCAACGAGCCCAAGTTTGTGTAGGTCTAGCACCAATTGAAGATGTTATGGTCCATTTATCTTTAGGGTATCCTAGGGTGACGAGTTAGGGGTATTTTCAAAATTTAAAATATATGTTGATTTTAGATGGTTAGATTATAATCTTAAATGATGTTTCATGGCCTAGAATATGCTTTAATATCTATAACTGGAAAAGTAGAATTCACAAAGCTGATCATAGATGGGATGATGCTTTCATGATAGAAATGACAATTATGATGATTGGGCTACCCACTTCATTCTCCAGCAATATCAAGTGGTTTAGTAGGAGGTCAAAATGGTTTCTAAAGAGTTCTAATTTCATTTTTGGCCAGAGTTTCATTGTAGTTTTTTTTCCCCTTTTTTCTTTAAAAAAGTTATTGACCATGCATCATGGCAAACAATATAATGTTTGCTTTGTATTTTGCTCCATATGCTCGCTAAAGCTCATACATTTCCAAAATTTTAGGAATAGCATTTTTTTTGGGAGTAAACCTTTTTTATTGTTATTGTATTGTTATTTTGTATTGTAGGATTATTATTATCATTTTTATTTAAAGTTACATGGATGGATTTCAAGTGCATTTATAATGAGCTAATGTGCATGGATTCTTTATATTTAGAACATTGAGTTTATTGCATGCAGTTAAATTTCTGTAGTCCCTTGTAAAGTATATTGAATGCAACTTTACTTACTGGCTATCATTATGTAGGTAAAGCAAATGGTAGTGGCTACACTTGCTGAATCTGGCATGAACCTTTCAGACGATGTGATAGAAAGTATCATCGACAAGGTATTCATTTCATCAGATCTTTGTTGTTATTTTTTTTATTGCTTTCAGTCTTTTGGTTTCTTCTACTCTTATGCTATCCATATGGTTTTGTTGACCTTTGATCAGCCATTTTGTTTTCTATTTTTTCTTTTTTCCTTTTATACTTTCCTGGCTTTCTATTTTTTGTGGTATTTGTTTTTGATGTGCCGAACCAATTTAGCAATTGTGACATTGTCATTTCCCTTTGTCATCCTTCTTTTTTGTCCTTGTGGTTGCTTGTGAGAATTTACTTAAAAGGGGACGGGACTATGTGTTATGAGAAATTCTCAATCTGACGAAAGCAACCAATGGAAGAAGCTTATCAGCCAATAGCATTCATTGTTAATGTCACCAACCAATAAAAAAGAGAGATGTATATACATTCAGTTGTGCTTGAGAATTTCTAATACATAGTTGATAAAAGGTGGGTACTTAATACTGTTATTATTATTATTATTATTGGAGAGAGAGGTAGGTTTAGGGTTTGAAGTTTCGTTAGATAAATACTCTAGTCTTGTTCAGCTTGTCTCCTGGATGTATGGACAGTTTTTTAACAAAACTATATTGAACCTTATATTAAGAAGAAGAAATGAATCAACAAAGACTGTAAGGCATTATACAGTAATTTCACTGAAATATTCAAATTAGGTTTTGCATCACTAGAAACTCTGACTTGGTATTTACCTACAGTAGTTTGGTGAAGCTCCTGCCCTGGTCAGTTTTCTGATGTACACTGAGGCATTATGCAGTAATCTCAGTGAAATATTCAAATTAGGTTTTGCGTCACCAGAAACTCTGAATTAGGTATTTACTTCAGTAGTTTGGTGAAGGTCTGCTCCTGGTCAGTTTTTTCCTTTTTTCCCAATGTTAATGAAAATTTGCAGAATTGATCATGCATCTTAAAAAAAAAAAAAAATCTAAATTTTGGTTTTATGCCAATGTCTCAGAAGGGTTTTAATGTTTCTCAAGCTTAAAGGAAGACTCAAGTTCTTTGATTTCTCTCTTTAAACATGGTCCATTATGTGTGAGCATTCATGTGCACTGTTCTCTGAGTCAGCTATTTTGCATTTTATCAATTTACAGGATTGAGGTTACAGTAATTGGATATTGTCAGATTGAGAGTCCCCCTAGATTTGATAATGTACTACCATTATTATTATTATTCCTAGGATATTTTCCTATACCATAGTCTTTAGATCCTGTCAATTTGCTGTTATTTAAGCTACTTAATTTCCTCTTGATCCATTCTCCTGTTTATAATAAACTATTGGTGTTGGATAAACATTGAAGAGTTCCCTAAGACAATGGTAGTTATAACTGGTTAGAAAGACGTAGAAAGAGAAAAATAGTAACAGTCTAGAATTAGGTGGCTGGGATTATCAATCCTAGAATCAAGAAGCCTAAACGAAAGTCTAATGATAGGGAACCAGGAAATTTGATTATAAGGGGCACTGTTTTACCTTTTCACCTCTTTGATGGTGAGACATGTACAAAAAAGACAAGCCCGGTGTCCCTTATAATAAAAAATCTATGGTGTCTGTGTCACTAGCCTAAACAAAATGCATATATATGTATATATAATCTTGTTGAAATATAATTTGTTGTTTGCAATGTTTTCGCTTATAATGCAATGAATTTCCACCAGAGAACCAAAGTTTTGAGCAAGTGCTGAGAAGCATATGCCTTGTTAGAAGAAAATTAAGATACATTACATTACAATTGAAAATTTTGACAGAATAAAGATAAGGAAGGATTTAGCAGATAAGAGATTGCAACTAGAGAAACAAAATTTTACAAGCAGCAGGAAATTATAGCCTTGATATTGAAGTTGTATTTCCTCTAAAAATTATAGATTTTTTGAGCGGTAACAAAGAGAAATTTATATTAATGAAAAGTATAGGTACATGAGATGGCAATAATGGGTCTAAAAGACTTTAAACCTAAAGGATGCCGTGGAAGAAAAATAAAAGATACATCTATCCTCATATCAAAACATTGCCTGAAGAGATTGGTGGATCTCCTCTTCTGAAAGGTGGAACATTCAGTGCTCCGAGTACTCAACGAAAATATGGCTTGCCATAGTTCATGATTGGCATTTCGAATAAGTATATATATCTTTTGAAAGATAACGAAACAAATTTCATTAAAAAATATTTAGATGAGAGAACGAGGGCTAGCATTTAAGGTGGATGTTGTGCCCAGTTAGAAAACTAGAATTGGTTTAAGGGGAGAAAAGTTAGTGACTGAAAGTGACTCATCCAATGCTATCAAATGGGTCATTGGGTTGAAGCGCCCTCTATGGAGATTAATCACTTTGGTTAGGGAGATTAAGGAATTGGTTTCGGACTTGGAGGTGTCCTTTGCGCTTATCAGCCATACGGCCAATGGAGTGGCAAACTTCATTGCGAAGAATAGCATTGGTGGTTCGATCAATGGCACTTTCTAGTTACCAGGAGGATAGTTTATATTATTTCAGCGGAGTTTTATTGTTCTAGTTGTTGTTGTTCTTCGGTTATTTTCCTCTGTTTTTCTTTTGGGCCTAATTCTCTATAGGCCTTGTGTACTTTGTTTTGTATTTGTTCTATTTTTAATAAAAGTCTCTCTGTTACCGCTAAAAAAAAGGTAGAAAAATTGGAAATATAATACAAAAAATCTTGATCGAAGCGTCTCACTCTTCACTTTCCATTGATTCTCGTTTATGTTTGGTGTGTCTCCTCTTCGCCTTTCCATTTCGGTGGAGTCGTCAGCGCAAGGAGGAGAAACCCAGATGCATAAGAGCTCCCACTCATTCAAACCCTATGGAAGAAGATGATGAAGAGGAAGAAGACGATGAAAGTGAATCTGAGTTTTCTGAGCGTCAATTGAATTTGAGAATTCTTTTTCTGTACAACGATGAAGATGACAAAGAAGAAGACAAAGAAGAACATGATGAATAGGAAGAAGATGATGAGGAACCCTCTTGCTCTTGTCTCTCATTTCGCGCAAGACTCCTTCTCTTTGGTCTGTTGCAGAGTGACTCTTTCGCACTAGGTCTCTCTGTCGCACGAGAAGCAAATAAGGGCATTTCAGGATTAGGGTTTTAACGTTTAAGGATATTATATATAATTTTTGAATGGGTCTCAAGTCAAATTAATTCTGGTCGGGTCGGGTCAATTTTAAAAAAAATTTACCCAACCTAACCCGAATTTCATGCGGGCTTTTTTCCTTAACCCGACCTGACCCGAATTTTAAAATTATATAGCCCCACCCACAATTTTTCGAGTCAGGGCATGCTGCCTATGTACTGTGCATTAATTCATCTCGGTCTCTCTCAGTTGCTTGTTTCTTTGAATAACTTTCAATGAAGCTGAATAAAATGAACATTTACATTTTCTAGTATCAGTCTTTGAAGTTGTTGAACATATTAGTACAAATTAGTCATTTGATTTACAGATGAGACATCTCTGGTTATTTGTGTTGATGTATTGGGGAAAAAATTATAAGACATGCTTCTCTTACTCTATTTCAGACCTTTGAGGAAGCTGATACAAAACATGATGGGAAGATTGACAAGGAAGAGTGGCGTGGCCTTGTTTTGCGACACCCCTCTCTTCTGAAGAATATGACCCTACAATACCTCAAGTAAGTTTATATGTCCCTATTCTTATTCATTTATTCAAACCAAGTTCGAAGTACAGATTTTTTGTATGGAAACTTTTTTTTTTTAAATAGCTGTTTTCATCTCATTTGTGATCATAAAATTTATTGAATGTTATTTCAAGAGAGGTTTTATAGAACATCTGGTTCACAAATGGTTATATTTGTATAGTATATTATGGATATCCACTAGAAATAATTTCCTACAGAGAATTTAGATTGCAACTAAAATTGCACCTTACCCTGTTCACATGGAGATGGTATGAACTTGTGAGGAGGGTAGAAGAGGGTGGTTCATTTGGGTGGGGTTGGATGTTCAGCAATGCAACTAAAGTGGGTTGGAGCAGGTACACTTTCGATCAACCTGAAACCGAGCTTGAATGAAATGACATGGTTAATCCCGAAGCGCAAGATTGAATTACATTTTTGGCCCAATCTAAATTCAGACTTATCGGTGCTTGGGGTTAAAGTGTAAGCTAGATCAGTTTTTAAAGATCCAACTCATTTGGCCCAACCTAAATTCAGGCTTAATGGTGCTTCGGGTTTAATGAAAACTAGATCATTTTTTAAAAATCAACTCACTTCTATAATACAAAATTATGTTTAGAGACTTCAGTAGTAAAATCTTCCAAAATAAAGGAAGAAAATAAATGAAAAAAGAAACATTCATTATAAGCGCGTGCCTATTTGGACAGGGCATTAGTCTCAACTCCAAGTTGTGGTGGGAATACCCATGAATCCATGATATTCAAAAAAAAAAAAAAAAGCTTGAGCCCTTCCTCAAGATCTCTAGCAGTCTTTTCAGTTGTTATTCCCCCACAAACAAGCTATGCTTCTTTCTCCCCTTTCTTTTTGTCTCTTAACCCAGTGCTCTTCGCCAAAGCATCTAGATTCAAAGATGGCAATGGTAAATTGAGGTGATCATTAGTGCTTCGAAGTTTCCATAAGTATTTTTTAACAATAGTAACCACTAAATGAATCAAGCTCTAAAGCTACAAAGGAAAGGCTCTTGATCGGACAATCAAGCAAGGTTTTTTTTTCTAAGACCAAGGTGTCCAGGCCTCTTAGAGCACCTGACTAATCCTTGGGGCATGTGCAAACCTCCCTATCCACACGCACCGGGTAACACTATGGGGAGTGACCTTTTTGTATTTAGAGTGACTTGAACCTAAGACCTCCCGCATCTCAAGCGGGTTCTTGACTACGAAGCCAACCCTCACGGGTTACAATCAAGCAAGATTTGATGCAAGTTTGATCTAGATACACCTTGAAACTCCTCTTGGGGAAACCCAAGAGAGAATCTTAAATTTAGCACACAGCCACCAGTGAAGAAGTCTCCAATTCACTTTGAAAGATACCATTATGTCTCTTTCCAAATGCTCTAGGGTATGGCTTCCATTGTCATTCTCTAAATAATGTAAAATTTATAGTACCCCCTAAAAGTAGAGACATAATTCATATAGTTGACTTAAAGAAGCAAGCATGACGTACTGCATTTCGAACAAGGAAAGGAAGGAGTGGTAGATATCTAAAGTGATAGGATAGTGGAGAATAAGATGATCAAGACTTTTAGTCCACTAGAAGAAATTATAGACTACATATGACACTTTTGACCACTTTTTGAGAGAGAGAGAAAGAGAGAGAGAGAGAGAGAGAGGGGTATCGACTCGTATACAAAAAATTATCAATTATCAATGCATTACATGGCAGTTAGTATTTGGCAATAAGAAACCTGACGCAGTTACACTGCTCCGATTTAAAAAGAAGTTCAACTAATCTTCTTTCTTTTTTTCTCTTTTTTTAATTGGATCATACATGATTTCTTCGATCAACAATAATTTGTAGGATCTACTGTCACGGTAATTGCAAGACTGGATTCCATGGGAGGCTCGTCAGGAGAAGGAAAATGATGGATGGAAGAAAGTGTTCAGGAAGGCTATATTTAACACAACCAGGAATTTTACCATATTTGTGGGGAATATGCAAGATTCTTTTTTCAAATTGTCTTTTGATCAACTTCAGCAAATTCGGAGTTATTACTGATACTTGTTTCCCTTCCAATAGGAATGCGAGGGGCGGGTTTTTTGTTTTGTTAGATTTGCATAGGAGGCTCAAGCTCTAAAAGCTACTGAAGCATTGAGTGGATGGCCAGTGGGTGAAAAAAGAATCGATATGAGGATGGCAACAATTAGAAAAGGCTTGAAACTTAGTCAAGATTTGGGCTAGTGAATCTTCATTTACAAGGGATCCAGATGGAAAAGGAAAGGGCAAAGCTACATGTGCATGCAACATGTGTGTCTTTTGGTGATGGGAAAATCTATTTTGTTCATTCATGCATGGAAAAGTAGGTCCAACTAAAAGTTTTGAAATCGGAGTCAAAATTGGGTGGTTGGGGTCAACAGTGCTCATTTAATGCCCATAACGTGCGTCACGATGGGTTTAGTGACACAAGCAATAGCTCAAGGGGTCTAGAGAAGCTTCCTCGTGAATTTCTTGCAAGAAATTGGCAAGCAAGGAATCACAGCAGAAGAGGGCAAGCAAATGAAATAATAATATGAGGAATTATCACTTAAAGAAATTTCACACGTTTCACAAACTGTTTTCTCATCCTTCTTGGCTACAATGAGTTAATCTAAAAAAAAAAAAATGAGTTAATCTAAAAAGGGCCTAGGACTGTTTGCAGGAGGTAGCAGGTATGAATATGTTGGACCCTGCCTGGATTCTAATTGGGCTTGTAAAAAAAAACTAAAACTGGGCAATAGGATGGACTTGGTTAGCTCAAGAGTTGCAGGGACTAGTGCAACAAATGAGGGCTCATAAAAGAGTTATCTCAAGGGATAGGACCCACCTAGTGGGTGTTGTGGGACCCGATACAGGATAATTGACTTTACTAATCCTATTTTGGAAAGTCAATTGTGTGGTTGTATGATTTAATGTAGATAACTATTCTTTTATTGTATTTCTTTTTTTGCTACCTTAATTGGCTCTATTTTTTCTATTTATTCATGTATCCTCTAAGAGGAACATACAAAATACAATACAATTAGGAGGAAGAATTCTTCTCCACAATTTCTCTTTTCCTTTTCTAATTATTATTTTATACATGGTATCAGCCCGAACGATCTTCTGGATGCATTTAGGAGATTTTTTTTTCCATTTTACTGTTCCTCACCAACGTTACTTTTCTTCATTGGAATCCGGCGTAATCTACGACTCTGATATCTAAGGACGTCTGTGGCGGATCTTCTCCTTTCTTCTCATTCTCGTTGTTTGAGGGTGGTTATAGTTTCTTTTTCAACAAGCTGAAGAATCTGTGCAGTGGACCTATTGTTAGTCCTCCTTGTTGCTTGGGCTTTCTTTCTTCTGATCCGGCATCGGAGCATTCTCTATCATTGAGACCCCACTGCCGTTTTTGGCAGGTCTCTACATCTGTACGGTGGATTTCTTCATTGCCTTCTCCAGATTTGGGTTTTAGTCCTTTCTTCTACAGCGACTGTTTCTGTCCTAAAAAAATGTTTTGAGGCTTTTTTCTCAAAATCCACGTGGATACAACACTTTTGCATCTTGGCTACACACCACCCTAGTCGCCCCTGGCCCACCTATCTACGCCTAAGGTTGACCTAGGGTTTTGGTCAACGGTGGGGCCCCCTTTCACTGGTTTTCTCTCCTGCTGCATGGGACATCCAGCATCCTTGTTTTTGGTTTCATCTGTTGTCATCTGGTTTCAACATCCTTCAAACCTCCTCAACCCCTGTCATTTTTCAGGAGTCTATCCATCTTTGCTAGCCGATCTCCTCTTTGGACTGCATGGGACCCACTAACGGCCAGTTTCTTCCTCTGCTGCCTGGGATGCAGAAACCCCATTTTCTGGGGTTTTTGGTTACATCTTCGTGCTCTTGGTTTGTTTCAGTTTGAAACTGATCTAGGCCTAGGGTCGAATTTGTGAAATTCGCCAGTAGGCTAGCTATTTTCAGAGTATTGTCTCTGAAAGACCCGTGCAGCCGATCACGGTTCGTAAAAGGATTCTACTTTGGTAAGGAATTTCTCATTAATTCGAATTAGTCTATGGATTTCATAAGATTAGGCCTCTTTCAATTTTAATATGATGTAGAATAGTGGAAGCAAAAATCAATGAGAATAAGGTGAATTCGAATTAAGCATGTACCTAATCTATGAAAGCCAATGAACTAATTGAATTCAACAAACACTTGTACTTACTTGCTTGGTACTAACTGGTATTTAGTGATTTAACATTCTACCTAGAAATGTAGCATTTTTTATTACCATCTCTTATATGAACTACATGACCATAATTAGCTGACATGTCTTCTTTCTTTTCTATACATGGAATAGATTTATTTTCCATAATTCTAGACTGAAAGCTGTACCGGACCCTACTCACTAAACTGACCCATAGCACTAGGAATTCTGGCCCCACCTTCAAAGATGCCTACTCAAAGCCCAATTCATTTGGATTGTGTAGTAGCCACTCCACCCACAAGGCACATATAAACCTCCTGTCACGTGCTGAGTGGAATGAATAGGGTTTTCTTATTTAAACCCATCATCAGGCCTGCAGAGACCTTCCTCTTCTTCCTCCTCATTTCCTTCTCCAATTGAATCGACTGACACTTCTTTCCACTCTTCTTCCACATCAACCATCTCCTATTTCCCATCGCCTGCTTCGATTTTCTCTTCAATACGCTCACCACCTGTCATTCTTTTGCACAGGGCCCATAGTCTCTTCCTCCTTTGCTACATGTTTGCCATGTGGCCCCACTAAGAGAGCTCTCCATCTCCTCCAATGACTATCTATTGTTCTCCGCCCAAAAGGAGTTTTTTGAAGAAAGTCTCCTTGCGTTTGCCTCTGGTGAAGTGTTTTCTGGACAACTCGGAGTGCGTCCAGTGGCACTCTACTAACTATTCATGAAATCCATTTCCTTAATCACAACCCGATATTGAAGATCATCTACACCCACTATCACATTTGGGGGAGAAGATTCGCCGATTTATAGCTCAATCATCATTAGTAGACTAGAGTAGTCTTCCCACCTAAGATTCCGTTCATCAATCTCTGTTAATTTACCTAGCCTTCCACCAAAAGCCCTAAAGATTTTTTCTCATTCCATCTTGATAAGAGGGAAACCATGGCACTGGATCCATAACGTTCTAGTGTGACAAAAACAGTTTGGTTTCCATCTGGAAAAGATATAGAAACGAGATCTCCACCTTGCATCGATCTGCAATTTGAAACTCTTCACTGCCTCTTCAAACTGCAGAGCTACAATGAAGTTATTTTCTCCTGTAGTGCTGATCTGCTCAACTTTGGCACCTACACCGACCCAGATCTCCTTCACTTCCGTTACGATGCAGTGCCGAAAGGTACCATTATAATCGACCATGCTAACCAATCTCTTAGTCTCCCCTCCATGCTCGTCAATGAGTCAAAATCCCAAAGTGTTTCATACCCTCTATTTTTTTTTCCATTTTTCAATTTTTTTTTTTTTTTTTGAAATTTGCACTAAAGGGTGCGCTAGGTGGTACCCATTGGATCTTTTTTTTTTTTTTCTAGCAATAACGAAGAAGAAATATTATTAAAGAAAAACATAAAGTATAAGAAGGAGGTCTAAAAGGTATAAACCAAAGAGAAAAAACAACAAACAAGAAAAATAAAAACACAAAGACCACTCGAAGAAAACAAATTCAATGCAATAACAACTCCGACTACAATCATATGAATCCTCCTCTTCAAATGTAGAAAATGCCTTGAACAGACCCCTCTTCACCATTTTTAGCAAAGTAGTCCGCTATCCTATTTGTTGTGTGCCTGATGTGAATAAAGGAGACCTCAAGGCCCCTAACTAGTGACTTGATATCTCTAATTATAGTAATCAATCTCCAGGGGGAGTCGTCTCAAACCTTTGGCCACTTTTATGGCATTTGCCGAATCTCCCTCTATAACTAGCTTTCCGCCATCTAGACCCACCCAAATGGACAAAGCTCTCCTGATACTGATGAGTTATGCTTCATTAGAATCTCTAGTCCCTATTGATTCTGTGAAAACCACCGATGTATGACCTGTGTGGTCTCTAAGAACGCCCCCTATGCCTGTTGGACCCGATTTTCCCCTGAAAGCACCATCAACCTTAAATTTCAGGACCCCAAGATGAGGGGGTGACCATTCCACACGGCTTTGGACTTCCTAATTCTTCCTTTCAAACAACCCTCCCAGGACAGTAAAAGGTTACTGCCTTTGAAATCTTTGAATTTATTGTTGGGCAAGAGTCAAATGTGAAGTCCCCATTTGGCTTTTTGAAATAACTCGTAGATCTCAGTAGACTTTCCTTCAAAAATTCTACCGTTTCTTTCTTTCCAAATAGTTCATGAAATAACTGTTGAAATTGTGAACCACGCCATTCTCCACTTGTTATTGGGAAAAGGGAAAAATCATGAGTTCAAGGTTTTAGCCCAAGTACTTGCACCGACCCATGAGACACCCATTAAACTGTAAAACTGACCCCAAAGGTGCCAAGCAATCGGACAAGTAACAAAAAGATGATCGATTGTTTCTTCCGAAAAATCACAAGAGGGCAACTACAATCCTCCTCTGATATCAAAAGGCCTCTTACCAAAAAAATGAGCCTAAGTATAATTATGATATGAATATATTTTTTGATATATTATGAGAAGAATGATTCTAAAATTTGGACTTAATAACCTAACCTTTTTTTCTATATTAATTATGTTGTGGGACCTTTTTATGTGAAGAAATGCATTATTTTAGGCCACATTTTTCTGACTTTTTCTTTTCATTTGAACAGGGACATAACGACTACATTTCCAAGCTTTGTATTCCATTCTCAAGTTGACGATACCTGACGTTTTGTTTATCGACCAATTAGATATTAGGGCTTTCTCATTATGATTTGTTTGTTTAAAAATGATACGAGTTTAGAAGTATGTTTGATGAGATTGGTTATTACAAGGTCGAATTATGGATTTGTGTTTTTCACTTTAACTGCCACACGTTCTTAGTTTTCTTGATCTATTGCTTGCTTTGCAACTTCATTTTTGAGATTATTTGCCTGTCTTTAGAGAATTTGTCTACAGTGGAAGAGGAATACTTGGTACTGATGCATCGAGACAAAGGTTTACACTGGCTCATCCATTCCATAAACAATCTAGTAATAAACCTTGGTGGGTGCCATATATCCCTTTGGGGGTAACATGTTTGTACCATTTAAGGAGTGGTGATCACAGTTAACCCAATGACATGTTCTTGTGTATAACTCTTTCTCCAGTCCCACTTTCATTGACAAATGCCAAATGACACCAAACTAGAGTTGGCCGAAACAGAGTTTCTCTACCTTGAGTTTGTGTTAGGAATATGATAAATAAGATTTAGCCAACAGGCTTTTCTAGCAATGCTACTTGGAGAGATTGTCTATCAAATGGAATGCATACATGAATATTGGTGCAATATCATTTATGTTATGTATATATACATGACTATTGGTGTGTTAAATTTCATGATAACTTAGTGATTTTAGATACATGAGCTTGGCCTTTCAAATTTCAATGAATATAAATCACTTATTTATAAAAGTTTAAAATCAAAAGATAAGATGACTAAATGGAGGTAAAACTTCATAAATTCTACTTCTATGTCCTCTTTACATTACATCAAATCATGTATAGTTCGAGGCTCATTTAAACGTTAGTCTTAAGTATTAAGTTTCTCTCGAAGAGAGGGTAGTCTTAGTATTAAGAGATTGCCAATTATAGTAGTATCAAAGCATAAATTAATGGCCAAGTTGGGCCTACAATGATGATTTAGAGATTGCCAATTATAGAAATATCAAAGCATAAATTAAGTAAAACTGTAGAACACAAAATCAGAGAGAGAGGGGACTGGCTTTCTTGAGTCAGGAGGAGTAAGGATCTTCAGTTATAATTTTTTCTTCTTACGATCAATCCATCCATGCAATGTCCACGTGGCAAGAGATGTTTGGTGGCATTATAAACAATTCAAATTCGAGTCAAAGATGGTGAGAAAAAATATGAAGAAGAGAAGGAAATCTTAATAACCCACATCTCACAAGTTACCACTTACTCTTATAGTTCCATTTTTTTGGAGAGAGATGGAAGATCCATTCAAAAGTGAAATAATATTTTTTCTATCTTCAAATTTAATGCCTACGCTAAGCAACAAGTAACCTGTATAGGCAGTTCAGTTGGTTTAAGCTTTTAACATTAGACTAGAGGTCTTAAGTTTGATTACTCTTCGGTTTTTCTGATACACAAAGCTTGTTGGTAATTTTATGCATCCATGAGATTAGTTTCACCTCTAATGTAGATTGGAGATATCTATGTTATCCAAAAGAAAAACTTTAATATATGCACATTGTTGAACTAATTATTTCTCAACATCAAGGCTACTTCAAAAAAAATCTTAAAAAGAAAGAATATAAAAAACTGAGAAAGAAGGATAATTTGCTATTAAGAAAACCGACCCAATGGGGTGATGGGTCCACAATCATCAGTCAAAGAGTTCATATATTACTTAGCATCTGCCAGAACTAATCTCATTGAATGTCAACAGTGGTTCCCTACGTGTATGAAAGTAAAATTCTGAAAGCGGAAAATATTAACTGCACAATGTGCAATAGGAAGTGCAAAACTCTTGATCACGTTCTTGTTTTAATCTTGATAATACCTTTTACAGGGAATTTGTTTGGGAACCGAAGCTTAAATGCCAGGATCTGGAGTACCACGAATAAATCTGATTAATAACGTAATCTCTACGGGTGAAACTTGGGTTGGGTTTTAGTATATCTTGGGTCGGGTTGGTTGGAAAAAAATAAATCTGCATGAAATTGAGTTTAGAAACTTTAACACCCTCTCTTAAACTAAATGTCCACATTAACATTCAGTTTAGAAAGGTACCTCACCGGCTCAACCCCTTCGGCAAGACGTCCCTCTCAACAAATGTTGTGCCGAATAGCCTTGTAACACTCTCACTCAAACTCGATTCTCTATCAAACATAGACTAAGTAATCCCCGTAGTTTCACAAACATGGATAATTTGAGGGGTTTTGTAAGTATATCAATAACTTGATCCTCACTCCTACAATAAATCAGATCAATGGTTCCATTTTTTACAAGATCACGTAAAAAATGGTACCGAGCTTCAATGTGTTTACTTCTCCCATGCAGAACAAGATTCTTGGACAACTTGATAGCTGAATTGTTATCACAGTAGACTGAAGTGGGGCCATTTGGGTGATAGTGTAATTCTTCAAGTAGTCTCCTCAACCAGATAGCTTTGGTAGGCACATGAAGTAGCAGCAACATACTCTGCTTTAGTGGTTGACAGAATGATAATTTGTTGCTTTTTTTATGACCAAGATATGGCACTCGAGCCCAACATAAAAACATAACTTGATGTGTTTTTTCTATCATCAGGATCACCAGCATAATCTCTATTGGTGAAGCCAAATAAACCAAATTGTTCTCCCTTCCTGGAAAATAAGCCAAAATTAGTCGTACCTTTCAAGTATCGGAGGATTATTTTGGTAGCAAGGAGGTGCAGCTCTGTAAGATATTCCATGTATCTACTGATTAGACTAATTGCATGCATTATGTCTGGTCTAGTTGTTGTCAAGTACATGAGACTTCCCACTATTTGCTTGTAGAGAGTGCTATCAACTTTCTTTCCGTCAGGATCTTTCATGAGCTTTAAACCTAGTTCCACTGGTGTACCACCTGAGTTGCAATTCTACACTTGATACCTGTTCAAAACATCACAAACGTAATTTTTCTGTGATGTGTAGATACAAGCAGAATATTGTACTACTTCGATGCCAAGGAAGTAGTGCATCATGCCAAGATCAGACATGTTGAACTCCATCATCATCGATTGTTTGGAAGTATTAAACATGACACTATCATTTCCGGTGCAAATCAAATCATCCACATATAAGCATACAATAAGCAGCTGCCCTACAGTTCCTAATTTTATAAATAATGTATGCTCATATGATTACTTTTGAAAGCCTGATTTTGAAAATATGTAGCTACACGACTGTACCAACCTCGGGGAGCTTGCTTTAGCCCATATAAAGCCTTTTTTAGCTTGTACACTTTCTTCTCATTCCCCTGTTGCACATAACCTGGAGGTCGATCAACATAAATCTATTATTGCAAATCACCATATAAGAATGCAGATTTCACGTCCAATTGGAAGATGGGCCATGAGTTTTGTGCTGTCAATCCAAGTACCAACCGAATGGTATCATGTCTTAAAATTAGAGCAAAAACCTCTTGCTAGTCAATGCCAAATTTATGCTTGTAACCTTTTGCAACTAAGCGTGCTTTGTACTTATCAACTTTTCCTTCTGCATTCAACTTTGTTTTGAAGACCCACTTGACAGCAATCGACTTATGCCCTTGGGGAAGTTTCGTTAATTCCCAAGTGTTGTTTTTCTCAATGGCTGTGATCTCTTCATCCATAGCTTTCTGCCAATTTGGTTCTTTGACAGCATCTTGAAATGCAATAGGATCACAATCTGAACATAGAGCAAAATGTATTAGTGGATCATCTGAAGGATCACCCCCACTTACTTTATAATCTTGCATCCATGCCGGTCTCCTCTTGATGCGTTGAGGTCGTGAACTTGGTTCAGATTCTTCTTCATGGGATGAAGGGCTTGATAACTGCGTGCAGGGCCGTATAGACACAAGTTAAGGCTTAACGCAAAAAATCTAAACGGGGCCTTCTTGATATTTAATATATTATTATAAATAATATTTAATTAAAATTTTAATTATATATAATAAAAAAATTATCTAAAATCTACTTTTCTTGCTTTTTGAGATGCAAAATTACTAATTAAATTTTTGCATTCAAATTTTGCTAAAATTTCATTTTCAATTGATAATATGGTTAATTCACTTAATCTTTCTTGTGATATTGTTAATCGTAGATAAGATTTTATCAATTTTAGTTTTGAAAAACTTCTTTCTATAGAAGCAACTGTTACAGGTATTATCAATAATATTCGGCATGCAATATCAGTATTTGTAAACGAATCTAGTCTTTTAATATAATTTAAAATTTCAATTGGAGTTATTTTTTTTTGTAAAATTTCTCTTAAGACATTTAACTCTGAAAACAAATCTAAACCATCTATATCAGAAACCTCATTATGTTTCAAAAGACATTTAATGTTTTTAATTTTTTAAATCAAATAAAAAATCAAAAATATCTTCATATTTTTTAAATTGTTCAAACCTACTTTGAATTGAAGAAATCGCTTGATCTATTATATATAAAAAATAACTAACTTTAAAAGATTCTTCGGCCGATTGCGTTAACTCATCATTGACATTTTCATCAAACTGTTTTTTTCTACGAATTTTACGTCTTTCATTAAATATAGGTTCTATAACCATTTTAGTTGCAATCTCTTTCGCTTCAGTTATATCTGATGTAAAACCATTTTTTCTATACTTATTAAAAAAACTAATAAGACCTTCTAAGTGATCTATAGCAACATCAATATGCATATTTTCATATTATAAAGTTTTACTAACTAAGTTAACAACAAATAATATATCATATCAAATAGTCATATCTAATAAAAATTCAAAATTTCCGATCTCATATATAACTAAACTTTCAGTTTCTCTTCTTGTTTTAGGGTCTTCATGTAATGACCCGTTCTGAGTTTGTTCCATTTTTTTTTGAGATTTTCAGATCTCTGAGTTGTTTCGGGACTGTGGTAGCAGTGAGGAGGGTGTGGGCTCCGTGGTGGGCCCTAGTTTGCTTGGTTTCGAGTTCGGGAACTCGAAGGGCATTTCAGTAATTTTGAATTATTATATAATCTGTCATGAAAAAATGCTTGAAAATCATGTTCGACATTTGATTTTCTCGGGTTTTGAAATCATTTTCTTTTAAAATGGTGTGAGTTTTGAAACTCTATTTTCACGCGATTCGAGATTTTTTTTAAAAGTTTAAAATAAAATAGTAAATGAATGAAAATGAAATAATTACTAATAATATTTTTATATAATATTACAACTTGAGCTAAATGGTTTCAAAAAATAAAAAATAAAAAATAATTCAAGAGTTTGTGGGTTCTTAAATATTTTTTTTAAATAGTTTATGAATATATTTAAATAGTTAAAAAAAAAAACTCAAAACCCTAAAAGGGGCCCTCCCCCCTTATATTTTCTCTTTTCTGGCAGGCTACAGTGCCACCGCCCCCACTGGGGAGACTCTTACTTTTCTCTCTCTCTCTCTTTCCTCATCTCTTCCTTATCTCCCTTACTGAAAACCCTAACCCTCTAGTGTGAACCGCCGCCCACTCCCCCCCCCCCCCCCCCCCCCCCCATCTTCCCCTCCTTTTTTTGCCTTGCGTTCTCCCTCTCACCTCTTCAAACCCTTGAAACTCTAAATCTATCACCCAGTCGCCACCCCGCCCTAATTTCTCTCTCTTCTCTTCCTCTTCATCCCTTCCCCGACCGAAACCTTAACCCTAGTCTCTTAGCCACCCAACCACTTTGGCCATTTCTCTCTCTCTTCTTCCCCTTTTTTGCTTTTGGCCACTGCTTTATCTTCTTCTTCCCATTTGTCTTCCTCTCGACACCTATTTCCTGAAAACCCTAAACCCGCCGCCATCTTTCCATCTTCCCCAATCTTTGGACCCCATTTTCCCATGTCCGACCCAACCAGACCCGCTCAGTTGAACCCGACTTGGTCCGACCCAGTAGCTTGAAGCCCAACTCGCTTCAGGCCCACTTTAGTTGGATCCAAGCCCAGTCCACTTCAGACCCAATTTCCCAAGCCCATTTGAGTCCTGCCCTTTTTCCAGACCTGACAGACCGACCCAGCTCCTTCATTCCAGTGCAAACCCAACTCAGTTTCTCGGCCCAGTCCAGATTAGGTTGGCCCAGCCCAGGCCCGTTTCGGGCCCATTTCACACTTGTTTTTGGACATGTTTTGGGATCGCTTCTAGAGTGTTTTTGGATCGCTCTCAGCTAGGTTCCAGCCTTTTGTAGACCCCTTTGCAGCCTGTCTCGACCTTGAACCCGTGCATCGCTTCCTTCAACCCTTTGACTTGTTTTCATCGTATGGATTTTGTAAACAGAGTCAGGTGAGGGGACTTATCACTGCTTTAGCATACATTTACATCTCTTAAACTTTGACCTTGGACTTGGAGTGACTTGAATGGGGCCCTTCGTTTATTAAACCACTCAGTAAGGGAACCATGGATGAATTTGTGGCAAGGGATCCATTCGAGTGCACTCAGGTCAACTTTATGCAGAAAATAAAATAAAATAATAATAAAATTTCTGATCGGACGAACGAATATTGAACATGATGCTTGAAATTGAGTGATAATACGGGGTGTATTTAACTATTTCACATGAATGAATTTATGATGAGAATAAGATATGCATTGGGTGTCGAATATGATGTATGAGATTTAATGATAACATGTGGTATGTTTACATGTAACTTGAATGGAATCATGAGTATGGGGAATTTTGACTTGTCATAAGTTTAAGTTGTTGTATATGATCATGACATTTGTGTGTATGCGTTGGAGGGATTGTTCATATGTGTATATGTTTACGATTATGTGATGACTTTGATTGTTGGGAGGACTTCCCGGTTACGCTCTGGCGATCGAGACCCCCATAGGAGATGCGGGTTTCCCCGTTGAGTTTCGACGGTCGAGGTGCCTGCCCCGTGAGATTGGCTTCCCCGTTATGCTCCAGTGGTTGAGACCCCCATAGGGGATGCAGGTTTCCCAATTGCATTCCAGCAGTTGAGGCAATTGTGTATGGTATGGTCTCCCGATTGGATTGGTTGGGAGACTGGAAGTGTTGGAGGACCATGTAAGTTATGGAGGCGATACCCTAGACTGGTCAGAGGGACCAATTGGCTGGTAATCTAGTTGAACACTCGTGTACGGAGACATTCACTCTATGATGATGTTCTTGCATTCATGCATAAGATACATATGTTGCTGACAGGTGATATTCATTATCTATTCACTGGGCTGGTTGTATTGTGTAGTCTCCTGATGACATTAGTAGGGAGACCGAAGTTTGCTAGAGGACCCGGTGTGGGTTACCGAGATGATGTCTCGGATCTGACCAGTGCATTACTAATTGATGAGGTTGGGTTTTATGTGCTCTTGAGCACCTTTGTTATCATGATGTTCTCTCATTCATGCATATGATTTATTTATTGCTGACTTATGATATGCTTTCTTCTTTCACTGGGCTGGTTAGCCCACCCCTTACTTTTCAAGTACCCCGATTGAGGAGGGGCCAGATGGGTCCCTTGAGCAGACACCCGAGGAGTAGTAGTTGAAGTTGGATATTTTACATTTATGTTCATGCCTTAGTTTGAGATGTTTTTGTTCCATATGGACATACTACCTTCTGATGTTGTCTAGATGATTGTATAATTGTATTCAGATAGTCTGTGGTTGTTCGTTATGTTTAATAGTATAATGAGTTTTGTTCATTCGCGTTGTTAAGCGGAGGCAGTGGCCCTTTTCAAAAAAAAAATGCCCAGTATCTTATTTTTCGGTAGTGTTTTGAGATGTTTCGAAGATAACGCGCCCGTACCAAGATGGGGTGTTACAGTTGGTATCAGAGCACGGTTCAACTCTCGGACTATGCATGGGACAGAGATAGATGTGATGATAACTAAATATTAGGTTCATCCCCTGTGTGATAGGGTAGATCGAACCGGGTTCTGGGGTGGTATGTAGATACCCTAAGTTTGTGTGGTAGGCTTAATGCACCATCCTTCAGTTAGTTTGCTTGAGTCGTATCTAGTGGTGGATTGTCGCCCGATTTAAGGTTGACCAGTGTTTGATTCTCCTGTTAGTCGATGGAAAGGTCGTTCGCTTGTTTGAGTGCGTGGTGCACAATGACATGGTCATGGGAATTGTGGGACGCGAATCTCTAGGTTTTGAGTTAGATTGGTCATACTCCCTATGGAAATTAGAGGTGTTTCTTGGTGGGACCTATATTATGAGGAGATCCTCACCTTGGAGGTGTGCGGGTGGTATTTTTCGGAGTGGCTTGAGTACCGTGATGGAGTCACGGGGGCTCGTGTTTAGAGAGTAAGGACCCGTTCGTTGGCCTCACTTGTAACTGTTTGTTATAGAGGTAGATTCATTGGAAATCTATGGGCACCTACTGAGTGAGTCCGGCCAGCTAACTCTATAGATGGCCAATGGAATTCCATGAGTGGTTAATGGACTTAGTGTGTTTGAGTTGCCAGTTAGGCCCATTTTGGGCTTAGGACTGCGGGGAGTGCCTAGGGGCTGAGCATGTGGTTGTATGTTTGGTTCTGGGATTCCCACGGGTCCAGTGTTACGGATAAAGGTGGTTGTGGCTTTTTAAAAGATTTTATAGGTTCAACTGGTAAGGTTGATCGTTGAGACTCAAGTGAGCCCGGTACACAGTTCAATTTCGATGTATGAGTGAGTTAGGAGCTCGGTGCTTGAGTAGTGCACATGGGTGTCTCTTAGATCTTGACCAGTGTATTACTCGTTTCCAGTGTCCCCCCTCTGTTTTTGTCTTGATTTTCACTGGTTGAGGACCAGATCTGTGGACCGTGCATTTTAACAATTGGAGTTAGCATTGGAGGTCGGTTTACAAGTCTTGGGGATGTCAGAGTTCGACGTCATCTGGGGATGGATTGGTTGTCCTCCCTGCAAGTCGCCTTGGACTGTTGTTGTAGGCGAGTGACGAGTCAGTTCCTCGCTGTGGGTGAATTGTCTAGCGGCTTGCAACTTACAGTCTGAGCGTGGAGGAGTTGTGCAACTTGGTGGCTAGCTTGATTTGAAGGAGAGTTTGGGGTTGGCAGATGTTGAGATACCTTGCGTGGTCTGGGGGTTTCCGAATGTCTTTCAGGGGAAGTTTCTTGGATTACCGCCACGTTAGGAGATAAGGTTTGTTGCGGATCTGCTCCCCCGGTGTGGCACCTGTTTCGATTACTCATCATCGAGTGGTGCCAATAGGGTTTTGGAGCAAAGGAGTTAGCTCGGGGAGTTGTGGAGTCTCTTGGCTACAATTGACCTAGCGCCCTCCTTGGAGCGCACTGGCCTTGTTGACCAAGAAGGGGATGGCTCTAAGAGTTTATGCTTTGATTACCTTTAGAGACTTTGGAGTTGTAGAAATAGCTCAGGGAGTTAGACACCCTTGGCTTCATTCGGCGTAGCACTTCATCTTGGGGTGCACCGGCGTTGGTTGCTAAGAGGAAAGATGGCTCCATGAGACTATGCATCGACTATCGACAGTTACAGTGAAGAACAAGTATCAATTGCCAATGATTAGTGATTGTTTGACCAATTGAGAGGATCCGAGTGCTTCACCAAAATAGACCTTCGTTCCGGTTACCGTCAGGTGAGGGTGTGGGAGTGTGATATTGAGAAGACTGCTTTCCCCACTCATTTTTGGACTCCTTGAATTTGAGGTAAATGTCATTTGGGGTGACTAATGCCCCGACAACATTCATGGACCTAATTAATAGGACTTCCAGACCGTGCCTGGACCTGTTGTAGTGGTGTTCATCGACGACATCTTGATATATTCAACATTAGAGAAGGATCGTCGGCAGCATTTGAGAACCATACTTCATGTCTTGAGGGATGACAAACTTTGTGTGAAGTACATCAAGTGTGAATTTTGGGTGCCAGAGGTCCAATTTCTTGGGCACGTGATGTCAGCTGGCGGGTGACCGTGGATCAGGCTAAGGTTGAGGCTATCCTGAGTTGGGAGTGACCACGGAGTGTGCTTGAAGTTCACCGCCTTTTTGGGTCTTACGGGTTACTACCGGCAGTTTATCAAGGATTCTCTAAGGTCGCCGCACCCATGACAAGTTTGACCTACGAGAATGTGTCATTCTTTGGGACGAAGCTTGCGAGGCAATCTTCCAAAGGCTGAAAGGGAGTCTGACTTCCGCTTCAGTGTGGATTGTGCCAGAGAGAGGCCACAACTATGCGGCTTTCTATGATGTTTCTATGATGCTTCAGGTAATGGTTTGAATTGTTTACTAATGCAGGATGGAGAATGGTAGCTTATGATTTGAGACATTTTAAGACCCAAGGACTGAACCATCCTAATTATGACTTGGGGTTAGTGATTGTGGTATTGCACTCAAGAAGGAGCTGAACATGATGCAGAGACGGTGGATGGAGTACCTTGGTGACTATGACTTTGTGTCGTCTTACCACCCCAGTAAGACGAACGTAGTTGCAAACGCCTTGAGTCGCATGGCTAGAGGAACCTTGTCGAGTCTGATCGGAGGTTATAGCATCCAGAGTTTTGCAGCGCAGTTGTCCAACTAGGGATTTATGATAGAGTTTTGAGAGCTCAGCAGACGGATGAGAGGTTCACCGCGTTGAGAGATACTGTGACCAGTGGCAGTAGACCCTTTGGATGGACTGTGAGATGAGATGATGGTTTAGTTTTTTCAAGACAGACTGTTTGTAACCATGTCAGGGCAGTGCTGCGATGAGATATTACGACACTCACATTATTCCAAGTTTGCTGCACATCTGGGATGTACGGAGATATGACATGATCTACATCAATAAATCTGGTGGAGAAACATGAAGAGGACAGTAACTGAGTTTGAGACCTGTTGTTTGACTTGCCGACATGTCAAGATAAAGCACTTGAGACCCACTGGTAGATTGCATCCTTCTTGTTTCCCCAATGGAAGTCAGGCCACCTTACTATGGATTTTGGTTACTAGTTTGTCGAAATTACCTTGAGGGCATCATGCAGTATGGGTCATAGTGGATCAATTGGCTAGGTTGGCAGGAAAACGACGATTTCTCTAAAGACTTTGAGTTGGCGGTAGTCGGCAGAGGTCGTTAGACTGCATGGTGTGCCCATGTCGATTGTTTCAGACTAGGATCCGAGGTTTGTTTCTCAATTTTGGCAAACCTTATCGGAGATTCGGGTGCACAGTTGTGTTTCAATGCAGCGTTCCATCCACAGGAAGATAGTCAGTCGGAGTGGACCGTTCAGATCTTAGAGGATATACTCCGAACATGAGTTTTGGATTTTGGTTGTAGTCGGGAAAGTCACTTATACTTGGTTGAGACCATTTCCAACGACAGCTATCAATCCAGCATCAAGATGGCACCGTATGAGACATTGTATAGCAGGCTGTGTAGATCACCCCTATGTTGGGCGGATATCAATGATACAGTGATGTCAGGACCGAGTATGGTCAATGAGACTACAAAGTAGGTGAGGCCGATCAGGCAGAGGTTGTTGACTACCTGTAGTCGCCAGGAGGGTTTGGCTAACCGTTAGAAGAGGGATCCTTTCAGATTGAGGATTCGAGGTAGGAGAGTCTTTGTGACAAGATTATCCAATTGGTTTTCGTGGTTTGGTAGCGCAGAGGTAGGGAAACTTCCAATTGAGAGAATGAGGCAGCGATGCAGAAACAATTTCCAGCCTTGTTTAAGACTAGACGTGTGAGTTTTGTTTGAAATTCGAGGACAATTTTTTTTAAAGAGTGAGTGTTGTAATGACCTGTTCCGAGTTTAATCGATTTTTTTGAGATTTTCAGATCTCTGAGTTGTTTCGGGACTGTGGTAGCAGTGAGGAGGGTGTGGGCTCCGTGGTGGCCCCTAGTTTGCTTGGTTTCGAGTTCGGGAACTCGAATGGCATTTCAGTAATTTTGAATTATTGTATAATCTGTCATGAAAAAATGCTTGAAAATCACACGTCTTTCTCTTTCGATGTTCGACATTTGATTTTCTCGGGTTTTGAAATCATTTTCTTGTAAAATAGTGTGAGTTTTGAAACTCTATTATCACACGATTCGAGTTTTTTTCTTAAAAGTTTAAAATAAAATAGTAAATGAATGAAAATGAGCTAAATGGTTTCAAAAACAAAAAAAAAAAGATAAAATAATTCAAGAGTTTGTGGGTTCTTAAATATTTTTTTAAATAGGTTATGAATATATTAAAAAAAAAAAACCTCAAAACCCTAAAAGGGGCCCTCCCCCTTTATATTTTCTCTTTTCCCGCAGCACTATAGAGTCGCTGCCCCCCTTGAGGAGACTCTCCCTCTTCTCTCTCTCTCTCTTTCCTCATCTCTTCCTTATCTCCCTTACTGAAAACTCTAACCCTCTAGTGTGAGCCGCCGCCACCCCCCCCCCCCCCCCCCCCCTCTCTCTCCCCCCTTTTTTTGCCTTGCCTTCTCCCTCTCACCTCTTCAAACCCTCGAAACTCTAAATCTAACACCCAGTCGCCACCCCGCCCTAGTTTCTCTCTCTTCTCTTCCTCTTCATCCCTTCCCCGACCGAAACCTTAACCCTAGTCTCTTAGCCGCCCAACCCCTTTGGTCGTTTCTCTCTCTGTTCCTCCCCTTTCTTGCTTTTTGCCACTGCTTTATCTTCTTCTTCCCATTTGTCTTCCTCTCGACACCTATTTCTTGAAAACCCTAAACCCGCCGCCATCCTTCCATCTTCTCCTATTCTTCCCCTCCTCCGCCCAAGAAACCCTAATCCCCAATCCTTGGACCCCATTTTCCCATGTCCGACCCAACCAGACCCGCTCAGCTAAACCCGACTTGGTCCGACCCAGTAGCTTGAACCCCAACTCACTTCAAGCCCACTTTAGTTGGATCCAAGCACAGTCCACTTCAGGCCCAGTTTCCCAAGCCCATTTGAGTCCTGCCCTTTTTCCAGACCCAACAGACCGGCCCAGCTCCTTCATTCCAGTGCAAGCCCAACTCAGTATCTCTGCCCGGCCCAGTTCAGGCTAGCCCTGCCCAGGCCCTTTCGGGCCCATTTCAGACTTGTTTTTGGACCTGTTTGGGGATCGCTTCTAGAGTGTTTCTGGATCGCTCTCAGCTCGATTCCAACCCTTTTATAGCCGTTTGCAGCCTGTCTCGACCTTGAACCCATGTATCGCTTCTTTCAACCCTTCGACTTGTTTTCATCATATGGATTTTGAAAACACAGTCAGGTGAGGGGACTTATCACTACTTTAGCATACATTTGCATCTCTTAAACTTTGACCTTGGACTTGGAGTGACTTAAATGGGGCCCTTCGTTTATTGAACCACTCGGTAAGGGAACCATTGGATGAATCTGTGGCAATGGATCCATTCGAATGCACTTAGGTCAACTTTATGCAGAAAATAAAATAAAATAATAATAAATTTTTGATCGGACGAACGAATATTGAACATGATGCTTGAAATTGAGTGATAACACGTGGTGTATTTAACTATTTCACATGAATGAATTTATGATGAGAATAAGATTGCATTGGGTGTCGAATATGATGTATGAGATTTAATGATAACATGTGGTATGTTTACATGTAACTTGAATGGAATCATGAGTATGGGGAATTTTGACTTGTCATAGTTTAAGCTTTTATATATGATCAAGACATTCGTGTGTATGCATTGGGGGGATTGTTCATATGTGTATATGTTTACGATTATGTGATGAGTTTGATTGTTAGGAGGACTTCCCCGTTACGCTCCGATGATCGAGACCCCCATAGGAGATGTGGGTTTCCCCTTTGCGTTCCGGCAGTCGAGGTGCCTACCCCGTGAGATTAGCTTCCCTACTATGCTCCAGCGGTTGAGACCCCCATAGGGGATGTGGGTTTCCCAGTTGCATTCCGGCGGTTGAGGCGGTTGTGTATGGTATGGTCTCCCGGTTGGATTGGTTGGGAGACTGGAGTTGTTGGAGGACCATGTGAGTTATGGAGGTGATACCCCAGACTGGTCAGAGAGACCAATTGGCTGGTAATATAGCTGAGTACTCGTGTATGGAGACATTCACTCTATGATGATGTTATTGCATTCATGCATAAGATACATATGTTGCTGATAGGTGATATTCATTATCTATTCACTGGGCTGGTTGTATTGTGTAGTCTCCTGATGACTTAGTAGGGAGACCGGAGTTTGCTAGAGGACCCAGTGTGGGTTACCGAGATGATGTCTCGGATCTGACCAGTGGATTACTAATTGATGAGGTTGGGTTTTACGTGCTCTTGAGTACCTTTGTTATCACGATGTTCTCACATTCATGCATATGATTTATTTATTGCTGACTTGTGATATGCTTTCTCCCTTCACTGGGATGGTTAGCTCACCCCTTACCTTGCAAGTACCTTGATTACGGAGGGGCCAGATGAGTCCCTTGAGCAAACACCCGAGGAGTAGTTGTTGAAGTTGGATATTTTACATTTATATTCATGCCTTAGTTTGAGAGGTTTTTGTTCCATATGGACATACTACCGTATGATGTTGTCTGAATGATTTTATAATTGTATTCGGATAGTCTGTGGTTGTTCGTTATGTTTAATAGTACAATGAGGTTTGTTCATTTGGGTTGTTAAGCGGAGGCAGTGGCCCTTTTATAAAAAAAATGCCCGGTATCTTATTTTTCGGTAGTGTTTTGAGATGTTTCGGAGATAACGTGCCTGTAGCGGGACGGGGTGTTACACTTCACTAGTTTCTACTAATTGAAGTAGAGCATCTCTAATTTCTGAAGCTTGATATTTTATCGCTTTAACGCTTTCAATACGACTTTCCCAACGTGTTTGTGACAATGACTTTATAGTTAAAGTAGATACATTATCTTGTAAAATTTTCCACCGCTTTTTAGAAAAAAAATAATGTATATATACATTGTACTACTCCAAAAAAAAAATATAACTTTAGGCTCGCCATATAGACACCGCGGATTTCTGCCAGCAGACACCGATTTCTGAAAATTGAGTGGAAATTACCATTCTGCCCTCGCCGCAAGAAATCGTACGATCAGTGCTACAATGCCATTTTGCGTCGATCGATCGATCTGAGGTGTATACGATCGATCTGAGGCGTATACGATCGATCGATCGATCCGACAGTTCATTTTCAAAACGATCGATTGATCATAACACGGGATTCAGTCGATCGCACGATTACATGGGATCGTACGATCGATCTTAACTGAGAGGTCGACAGTTTGACAGTCGACCTCTCATCTCAAGATCGATCGCACGATTGTATGTGATCGTGCGATCGACTGTGACCCATTCAAAGATCGATCGTACGATCACATCTCATCGATCCATCGATTGTCTGTTTAGGCCAAGATCGATCGATCGATCACTGTCATCGTGCGATCGATCTTAACTGAGAGGTCGATAGTTTGACAGTCGACCTCTCATCTCAAGATCGATCGCACGATCACATATCATCGATCGATCGATCACTGTCATCGTGCGATCGATCGATCACGCGAAACTAAGTATAAGTTCAATCGCTTCCCTCTTCCCTCTCATTTTTCGTTTCCATCTCGCCCCTTTCGAAACCCTACTCCCTCAGAACCCCGATTTCGAAATCTTCTCCTTCAAAACCTCCCCGATTTCGAAATCTTCTCCTTCAAAACCTCCCCGATTTCGAAATCTTCTCCCTCAAAGCCCTTTTTACACCCCTCTCACTCAAACCCCTCTCTCTCAAACATCTGATCCAAACTATTTTCCCTCAAACCCCAAACCCGCTTTCGAAAACGAACCACTCCACTATTTGAAGATATTCTCTCAAATCTCCTATATTGATTCGAAGGTATTTCTCAGAAGTTACTCTCTCAATCTCTGAACCGGAATCAAAAGTAACTCTTTCTCAAACCCAAGACTCTCAAAATTTCTTTGAAATTAGTACTATGGATTGTGAAAATGATGTTGAGAATGATATTGTTGACAATGAGTTTGTTGAGAAGTGTTTTTTAAGTCGTGACGATTTAGTGAAGCATGTTAAGGAGGTTTCCATTGCGCAAGGATTTGTAGCTACCATTAAGAGGTCATGCAATAGAAGTAATGTAGTTATTCTTGGTTGCGATAGAGGGGGTACACATCGTAGCACAATTAATTTGAAAGATGATGAGAGGAAGAAGAAAGCATATTCTCGCCTTGTTAATTGTCCATTTGAAGTGAGAGGGAAACAAATTGTTGATGGGTCATGGAAGTTGACTATAAAAGAGGTGGAGCACAATCATGATCTCACGAGCGTATTAGTAGGTCATCCTACTAAAAGGTATTTTTCAGATGAAGAGAAGAGAATGATCATTGAAATGCATAACAGCAATGTACCACCCCGGCAAATTATGGCGACCCTTCGAAACGAGAATCCAGAGATTGGAGTATCATCTACTGATTTGTACAATTTTTTGTCATCGGTTCGAAAAGAGCAACTTAGAGGTCGTACTGCAATTGAAGCCTTGTTAGAAGATCTTCAAGAAGGTGGCTACCAATATTTTCTCAACTATGACAGTCAAGGTCATTTATCTCATCTATTCTTTGCACATCCACTGTCAGTTGTACTTATGAAGACCTATAATAATGTATTTCTCATGGATTATACTTACAAAACCAACAGATATCATATGCCATTGCTTAATATCGTTGGTATCACAAGTTTCAATAAGACTTTCTACTCATGCTTTGCATTTATGATGAATGAAAAATTTGAAGATTACATATGGGCGTTATAGATGTTCAAGAAGGTATTAGGTGTCGATCATGATCGACAAGTTTTTTTGACCGATAGAGATTTGGCGTTGAAGAATGCCATTGATTCAGAGTTCCCTAATGCTGTACATATCTTTTGTATTTGACATATCAACAAGAATATTCTTACTCATTGTAAGCCTCTTTTCAATAAAGTGGAAGAATGAAATGCATTTTTGACTCAATGGAATGAATGCGTCGAGTCTCCATCCGAAGTTGCGTTTAATGAAGCGTTTGAGGCATTCAAACAAGATTTTCGAGATTATTCGGATGCAATGAATTATATAAGACGGACATGGATCCCACATAAGAAGCAATTCGTCAAGGCATGGATCGGTTGGAATTTACATTTTCAAAATGTAGCAACTTCAAGGGTTGAAAGTGCACATTAAGTGTTAAAACGATATATAGCTAACTCCACTAGCGATCTATATGTTGTCCGAAGGAAGATATCCCATGCAATTGAAAATCAGTTTCAAGAGTTCAAGATTCAAACGGAGGATGAAAGAATCCGGTTTGCTCTTACTGTTTCGATTCCTTTCTTTGATGAAGTGAACGGCAGAGTATCACAATTTGCATTATCTAAGGTTTACAAGCACTATGTTATGCTCATAAACATGTCATTTTTACCCAATTGTACACATGAGTTTACAGCTTCCATGGGCTTACCTTGTGCTCACAGAATGCAATTTATGAACAAGTTACATTTGGATCAGATCCATCCACAATGAAGAATCGATTTGATTTCATTTGACGACTTGAACATTGAAATGAATAGACCCGGGGATGAATTAGATGTACACTGGGAAGGTATTAAGAAAAAATATGGAAACTTGTCTACATTTGATCAAGAGGAGCTCCAAGATCATTTCTAAGATCTTGCCAGTGATGAGATGCATATTAGCCAACCTATTATGCAGTACAGCAGAGGACGTCATCCAGGTTCAAAGAATTCAAAGGGTCAAACATATACAAGACGAGATCCTTCTACATTTGAGATTGTAGAGAATCAATTGACTGGAAGAAGATGTGGGTTATGCAAAAATATTGGTCATACGAAGAGAACATGTCTGAATAGAAGTGCTGCACAGGCATCCTGCAGTGTAGATTTAAATGCTTTGCCTCAACCATTAAATGATTATTACCCTGAATCGCAAGCAACGAGTTTGTCTCAATTTTCCGAAGTAAGTTTCGTTTAAATAAGATACATATTTACATTTTCATTCATATAGAATAAAGCCAACAATACTAACACGTACTCCTTTTCCCACAGCCGACTGGTTCTTATGACTTCTATGACGATTCGACATATACCTCTGGTGATGTTAGAGATCCTGACGAATTACAGCATTGGTGGAATCAGTGATGGACGTCTATCATTTTTTCATGTATTCAGTTGCAAGAATGTATTTCATTTCCAAAAAAGTTGTATTAATTTTAGTTCGGATGTACTGAAGTATGTATTCAAACAACAATTGTTCTTTTAAATAAATCCAGCATTGAGTGTTTTATTACGAAATACGGGACCCTTGCGTGGGTCTTTCACTAAATATGGGTTTCATGGATTGTCGCTAAACATGGGACCTTTAAGTGGTCTCTCACTAAATATTGGACCTTAGAGTGGATTGTAGCTAAACACGGGACCTTTGAGTAGTGGTCAGTCAACAAGTATGGGACCTTAGAAATCAGATGGCCTGGTTAAAGAAGAGTTTTAACCATTAGTGAGGAAGGTTGTGAAGGAATTCTGGATTAAACAAGCATTGGTCGTTTACTCCAGTATTCCTTCACAAACTTTCTCACTAATGGTTAAAACTCTTCTTTAATCAGGCCATCTGATTTCTAAGGTCTTATACTTGTTGACTGACCACTCAAAGGTCCCATGTTTAGTGACGATCCACTCTAAGGTCCAATATTTAGTGAGAGACCACCACTCAAAGTTGCCATGTTTAGCGATAATCCATGAAACCCATATTTAGTGTCAGACCACTCAAGGGTCCCATATTTAGTGACAGACCATTCAATGCTCCCATATTTTCTGACATTCAAAGGGTCTCATGTTCATTCAGTTGTTTACAAACAAACCATTCTATTCACCATGTTCATTCAAATAGATGAAATAGTTCATAAAAAGAAATCATTCACTATGTTCATTCGAGATTCACAAACGATGTCATAAAAAGAAAACATTCACTATATTGACAAACGATGTTACATATAAATATCAAAATTTCAAAATTACAAAGATTTCAAATACAATGGCTATTCGGAAGTAGGAGCTGGAGCAGATGTAAGAGCAGGTGCAGATGTAGAAGCTGGGGCAGATCAGTATCAGGAGGTGCTGGTGCCGATGAAGAAGGTACTGGTGCAGGTGGTGCCAATGGACGACGCCCAGTCGCACTCTGCTTGGGGACAGTCGAACGCACATGACGAGTGGGGCCTGTCGGACGAGGATGAATGGGGCCAGACGGAAGAGGCTGAGTGGCGCCAGTCGGACGAGACTATGGGATGTTAGTCGAGAGAGCCTGACTCGTGTCAGTGGACGAAGAGGCTATCCCCCATGATTTCTTTATATTCTTCTCAGTTAGCATACATCTGATGGTCCCGGTTCCCGAATCGTAGCCAAGTTGTGTATTTACTCCTCCTTTTTGCAATAAAAGAATAGAGTTTCTCATTAAGTCTACTATTTGAGTCTCCAAATTATTCAGCCTTCTCATCGTCATTCCGACCAACTCACTATTTTTCTTATCAATTGTGGCATTCATCCTCCCTTCCATCTGAGCCAATTTATCGTCAACCAATCCCTCAAGCCTTCCAATCAGTCTTCCTTCCATCTCACCTAATTTTTCATCAACCATCCCTTCAAGCCTGCCTATTAGCCTTTCTTCAATCTCGGCAAATTTTACATCAATTTTTTCATTCAATTTTTCTATGCTGTCAAGAATCAGCATAGTACTGACTCCTATATCATGTGCCTCACTACTCCCAACTTCAGGTGCCTCTGCCCCCTGAACTTCAGGTGCCTCAGTCCCCCCAACTTCAGGTATGTCACCCTTCTCAGGTGCCTCAACCTCAATAGGACGATGTTCTACTTTGGGAACCCAACGTGCATTGTCGAGTTTGAATCCCATCTTACCCAAAGTAGACATATCGAATATATCGGTTTTCATCATTTCTATTTTCTCTTCAGGGGGGAGGGTGACTCCGTAAAATCGAAACAAGTAAGACAGAAATAAACCATATGGAAGGCTACATTTTCTAATCTTACGAGATGCAACCATGTGTTTTATTATGATGAAGGATATATCAATTTGCTTTCCATTTAAGATGCACCATATCAAGAAACTATCAAAATACGGCACTTGATTACTAAGCCTTTTTCTAGGTAAAATATTCTTCCTAATAATGTAATATACAATTCAGGCCTCTAGGGTTAGCTCCATAAGCCCGATCTTATCTCCTCTGGCACCATCACTTCGCCCACACAATTGGGTCATGGCCTCCGAGGGAACGAATCCGTCAACATCGGTGGGCCATGAATTTGGTTCATATTTCGAAATTGTGGCACTGGGAAAGTCAAACATACCTTCCAGTGCCTCAGTTGAAATTTCAATTTCTATCCCCCTAACTTTGGATTTTATGGAGTGTCTCGCCCGGTCCTCCGACATATTTGCATAAAATTTCTTCACCAATTTTGGGTAAAAATCTTCTTTTATTCCCAAAAAACCTCCCCATCCAAGTCTGTCAATATACTCATCGATTCTTAATTGAAATGCAGAAAAAAAAAAAGCTTAGGTCCATGATTTTACCATAAATCATCGGCCGAGAGTACAAATCCTCTCGGTATAATGTGGCGGCTTCCAAAGACCTGAAGTGGTTCGGGTCGAAGGTCTCCGTCTCCCTAGGTGGTGTGTCCGTCAATCTCCCTCTCGATGTAGACGCTTTGGATGCCATGTGAAGGAGTGCTGTGAAGGAAATCCGGCGAGGAAGACAAAATCGGAGAAAGGCAAGCAAGATGGAAATTTTCGGAATCCGGCGAGGAAGACGAAGTCGGAGAAAGGCAACGTGAGGGTTTCCGGTATCCGAAGATGAAATCGGAGAAAGAAAGGGTTTTTTCGGAGAGGGCAAATCGCACGATTTGGAGAATCGTGCGCTTGATTTGGTGAAGAGGAAAGGGTCGATCGATCGTTCGAGAAGAAGAAGAGAAAGGGTCTTCGGTTTCGAGGGTTTGAATCGCAGGAAAGGGCGAAAGGATCGATTGGTTATATATAAAGCTTTGCGATCGATCGCACGATGACAGTGATCGATCGATCGATCTTGCCCTAAACAGACAATCGATCGATCGATGATATGTGATCGTGCGATCGATCTTGAGATGAGAGGTCGACTGTCAAACTGTCGACTTCTCAGTTAAGATCGATCGCACGATGACAGTGATCAATCGATCGATCTTGCCCTAAACAGAAGATCGATCGATCGATGAGATGTGATAGTGCGATCGATCTTAACTGAGAGGTCGACAGTTTGACAGTCGATCTCTCATCTCAAGATCGATCGCACGATCACATCTCATCGATCGATCGATCTTGGCCTAAACAAACAATCGATGGATCGATGAGATGTGATCGTACGATCGATCTTTGAATGGGTCACAGTCGATCGCACGATCACATACAATCGTGCGATCGATCTTGAGATGAGAAGTCGACTGTCAAACTGTCGACCTCTCAGTTAAGATCGATCGCACGATCCCATGTAATCGTGGGATCGACTGAATCCCGTGTTATAATCAATCGATCGTTTCGAAAATGAATTGTCGGATCGATCGATTGATCGTATACGCCTCAGATCGATCGTATACGCCTCAGATCGATCGATCGACGCAAAATGGCGTTGTAGCACCGATCGCACGATTTCGCGCGGCGAGGGCAGAATGGTAATTTCCACTCAATTTTCAGAAATCGGTGTCTGCTGGCAGAAATTCGCAGTGTCTATATGGCCAGCCTAACTTTAGGACACGAGTTTGCCATATCACAAAATACCAAGTTTAAATTATGAGAACCACATGGTGTGTAGAAAGCTCTAGGATTTATATCTAATAGTCTTTTTTCAACACCTTGTTGTTTTCCTTTCATATTTGATCCATTATCATACCCTTGTCCTCTTACATCATTAATATCAAGTCCTAAATTTTTTATTGCATTTAAAAGTTCATTAAAAGGCCATTTTCCAGATGTATCATCTACTTTTAAAAATTCTAAAAAATATTCTTCAATTTTTATTGGATCTATTGAAACATTCACGCAACGCAATATTAAAGTCATTTGTTCTTGGTGACTTGCAACCGGAGTACAATCAAGTATAATTGAATAATATTTTGCCTCTTTAACTTTTTTAATAATTGTACTTTTAATTTCACATGCTAAAATATGTATTAATTCATTTTGTATACTATGTTTAAGATAATGATTACGGATTTCATCATTTTTAATACGACGAAGATGTTCTTGCATTATTGGATTAAATTTTGCAATCATTTCAATTAAACCTAGAAAAATTCCATTGTTTTCTTCATATATCTTGTCATTATTTCCACGAAATGGTATGTTATTTTTAGCAAGAGCTTCCACAACAGCAATAATTCTTAAGTGTACTTTTTTCCAATGTTCTTTCTCTTTGCTAATCTGTTCTTGAATATTTTTATCGCCTGTCTTATTTTTTTACAATCTTGATTCTAAATCAATCCAACTTTTCATATTCATAATATGCTCATTTGTTAGTTCGTGATGTTTAAGCTTAGAATTGAGAATTTTCCAATCTCTAGTTTCATTTGTAACTAACACACTTGTACTCGGTTTTGAATTAAACAACTTGCAACAAAAACAAAATACCAAATCCATCTCTTTTGAATATACTAGCCATTTTCTATTTTTCGTTTCTCCATTTGATAATACTCTAGTATAATAGTTAGTAGAGAAATGCCTAGACTTGTTATCCACAGGAAATTTTATATTTTTATCTCTAATTGGACCTCTTTCTACTAATAAATCTCTTATTTTTGTATCTATAGTTTCCCATCGTCCTGGATCATAACTAATTGTAGAAATGGAATCGGCTATTTCATTTTCTTCTAAATTTTTTTTAGTATCATTATGAATATGTTCATTGTCTTTCTTTTCTACCATTAGTTCATCATGTTCTAAATCTATTAAATGAATTAGTTGTTCATTTGTTAAATCTTCATTCAAATTACTTGTTAAATTTTGTTTATTGCCACTAATAAATTTATCAAGCCACTCTTTGAGATTGAACTAATTTTTCTATTCTTTTTCTTTTTTGAAGTTTTTTAAATCCAGATTCATATTTTTTATTAGACATATTTATGATTAAAGCATAATTATAAATAAGACGAAAACCTTTAAGATTACAAATAACTAAAATAAACTAAAATTGAAAGGTTAAAGAACAATAAAACCTGGCACTGTGAAAATACGATAATTGATGAATGGTTGTAAGGTCTTTTATAGCTCTATTACTCTACCAATTCACCAAAGATCTCTAAATTAAAAGTCACAGCTTTATCTGCATGGAAAAATAAAGGAAAAAAATAAAAGGATTAGATTTAATAAGAATAAGGGTTTAGATTCAATAATACATAAATGTAAGTGGAGAAGATTAAAGAAAAAAGTATCCAGTCCATAGAAGACTTGATTATCCAAAGAAGTAATCAATCATCATGACCCAAATAAAGAAGTAAAGAACCAATCTGAAAAATGATGTTAATACCATTTAAATACAGTCCTTAAATCATTTGTCTTTTCTATCCTATTATTTTTCTCTTAGTATAATCAGCCCTACGCCCCTGCCCATCTTTCTTCTTTCTATTTCTCTTTCTTTGACCCAAAATTTTCTTTTCCTGAGATCTGAGAAAGGATCGTCTAGAGTACCCAAATACTCTAGAATAAAACATGCTCAAGTATACATATTATGGCCAAACTGATAAAAAAATGCAGTAGCCCAAATACAGTAAAATAAAATAAATAAATGAAATGTCACATGTTTCTTTAGAATATTAGAGAGAGATGGAAAAAGGGGTATGTCAATTTGTGTAAGGTAAATAGTTGTTATTAAGATTAAAGAAAGAGATTGTCATCATCTATAGAAGAATCCTCCTCCCAGCATACAAATGATGAGGTGTCAACTGACTGAACCCTTCTCAGATGGGTCAACACTCAACATAGATAGGTCATTGACCAGTCCAACTTTGTTGTTGTTGGTAGGGTTTCATTGGTATAGTGTACAATCACATGGCTGCTTTCCTAAATGAGAGCAATTTATTGGTTTTGTCACAAGATGGATTCACCACAACCAAAGCTGTTGACATTCACAATGGCCAAACATGGATGGGAACAAAGTTGAGCAACAACTGAGATGGTTCCACAATCATATGCCAACAAGTACATTGGGGATGGGGAGTTGTTTACTGCAAATGAAATCTCAGATTTCTCATGGATCTAAAATTACTTGTAGTGAGAATCCTCCAATCTGGAGAAAAATGATTGTTTTTATCAGACATCTTGATGAAATGAGTAGTACTAGACTCCTTTTTCAAAAAAAAATTACAACTTTCAAGTAATTGTTCTATGTTGATTTTCAAGTTTCAATCTTACTTCCAATGATTTGGCTGATTTTTCTAACCAAAGGTCATTCAACAAGAAAGAGTATTCCCGAATCCACCCAAGAATCCAAAGTCCAAACCATCACCTTTTAACATGAAGCTGAGAAGGTAACAGCTCAAACCTTCCCTGCCTTACCCGACTCTGATTACCCTGCATAACTCATAAAACCAATACCCACCTCTCACTCATCCCAAATAAATTAATTAATTAGGTTTTCTTTCAAGCTAATTGGGCTCTGACTTTTCAATACTAATAAGGCTCGAGCTTGGAACCAACTTTCACCGAAAAGAACCCTAATAGTTGCATTTTCTGACTCTTATAATCTTATCACTAATAAAATACTCAGAAAGGCTTGACAGCAAACCACCCATTAATCCTTAGTTGGAATTTCTTCACTGTTTTTTGTACCTACTTTCAGCTCAGAAATGTTGCACACTAGCTTTTACCAACTCACATTTCTTTCATGGGTAAACAAGTTTCCACGAAAATAGCTTAGAGAAACAGAGAAAATAACACAGGGAGAGAGAGAGAAGGAGATGGGTGTTGTAAGACTATACCAACTGATTTGAAAATAACTATAACAATGTTTTTATCTAAAACTATAAACAGATTGGAAGATTTCTTTTCCTTCATTTTTCTTTCCCTCTTTTTTAGAGAGGGGAGGGGACGATTTGGTTAAGAGATGATTTTTTTTTTCCTTTTCCTTTGCAAGAAAGAAATTAAACCCAAATGAGAGAGAGGAGATACAAGAGAAAGCAATTAATCAAAAAACTAGAGGAAACGGAAGCAAATGCACTTGACAGAGCTACCGCAGTAGACTGTAGACGCAGTTGAAAGGTTCAGGAGTGTCCCTGAAAACGGTTTGCTGCAGAGGAATTCCTTTCGAGAGAGAGCACTAAGAGAGGATAGCGAGAGAGAGTCAGCGAGAGAGTCAGAGAGCAGAGAGAGCTAGCGAGAGAGTCGGGAGCGAGAGAAAGGAGAGTGAAAGAAGAAAGAAAAGAGAAAAGAGAGAAGTGAGAGCAACTAGGGCATGGAAACTTTTTATCCAGACTTTTTTCCTTTTTTTCCCGTTAGTTATTTTTAGGTTTCATAGTGCATAGTCTCGGTTTGTACTGCCCAGCACTAGTGGGCCCCTAATTCTAAGTGATTTTTTTTTTCAGAGGCCTAACGAATGGCTTTTTTAGGGGGGGCCTAAGGTGACCGCCTTGGTCGCCTTATGGTGTAGACGGCACTGATTGTGTGGGAGATGCATTTGGTGATTGTGGTGCACCAACTATAATCTCGGGAGGACTTGACAAGCTCGTGGACTCAGAATGTGGTGGATGTTGTTCACCAACTATAAGCTGAGGATGATTTTCTTCATCATCACCATCAAAATTCACTAGAATGTGTTGCCTTGCATTATTAACAGCCCATGTCCATGTCTTTTCTTCATCAAATATTACATCTAGGCTGATGATGATCTTTTTGGTGACTGGGTTATATAATTTATAAGCTTTTGAATGTTCACTAACCCCGAGAAATATACATTTTTCTCCTTTATCATCGAGTTTTTTCTCTTTTCATCTGGAACATGTGCATATGCTATGCAACCAAAAATCCGTACGTGATCAATGCTTGGTTTTCTGCCACTCCATGCTTATTCGGGCGTCATATTTTTTTACAGCTTTTGTAGGGTTCCTATTCAATAGATAAATACTCCATAAGACTGTCTTGGGCTAGAAACGATTAGAAAGAAATGTTCTATTCAGCATACTTCGCACCATGTTTAAGATTGTACGACTCTTCCTCTCTACAACATCATTTTGTTGAGGCTATAGTGATACTGGAAGTTGCCTTTTTATGCCATGTTTCTCATAGAAATTTGCAAATTCCCATGAATTATATTCTCCACCACGATCGGATCGAAGAACTTTAATATTTTGACCAAGTTCTTTTTCAACAAGGGCATTAAAATTTTGGAATATTGAGAAAGCTTCAGATTTTTCCTGCAAAAAATAGACCCATGTTTTTCAACTAAAATCATCAATAAAAGTAATAAAATATTTCTTATTACCATTAGATCGTGGTTTTATCGGCCTGCAAATATCAGAATGGACCAACTCCAATACCCTTTTGGCTCTCCATGTTTTTTGGGAAGACATCATCATTTTGTTTGCCAACAACACATTCTTCATAAACTTGGGGATGATGATCAATCTGCAGAAGTCCAATCATCATATTTTTCCAATGAAGAGTCTTCAAACCATTAAATTCAAGTGCCCGCAAGTAAAATGCCATAGCCATGCTGGATCTTTCACCATAGCAAAAAAACATGGAAGGATATCATTTTGAATGTATAGAGGGAACATTCGATTTGCTTTCATATTAACTTGAGCAATCAGACCTTTCTTTGGATCTTGATTTCGACAAGTTCTTTCCTTAATGATGATCTCATAACCCTTTTCTTGAACTTGACCCACACTCAACAAATTATTTTTCAAACCCGGAACATATAACACATTTGAAATAGTTTGCTGAGAATTTTTGGAAGTCCAGATTTTAATATTGCTCTTCCCCATAACAGAATGGTAAAATTGTCTCCAAATTTTACGGAAGTACGAAAGGAATGATCTATCTAAGAGAATATGTACTTGTTTCCACACATATGGTTTCTTGATCAAGTGTCCAAGTACCACATGTTTTGATAAGTCTCTTATGTTGCATTGCAAGCCATAAGAAGAGTAACTTCATCTTTTTTTCTTTGCAAATTTTGATTTTGAACCCTTTTTCTTAGAGAATTTTGTTCGGCATTTATAACGATAATGATCATACATGTCATACATGTTACATCGATAGCATTTGAATTTGGATTTATCAAATAGCTTCGATTCCTGGTTACCTCCTTGACGATTATTGCATCCTCTACCTCTCCCTTTGGGGTTAAAAACTTGATTAGGTTCTGATTTATCATGTGTGGATTGATCGTCACTGATGCCTCTTCCTTTTCATCAACTGCATCATTTTCTTTTTGAAGATTGGTTATTGAATGAGAGTTGTGACTGCAATGCTTGCTCCACTGCTACATGTTGATTCATCCGTTGCTCGTGAATCATCAGTGAACTCATCAATTCATCGATAGAGAGTGCATCAAGATCTTTTAACTCCTCAATCAAACAGACTACATAATCGAACTTCGAGGTCATTGATAGAAGAATTTTCTCAATTATGGTGACATCCGCCATCTTTTCTCCATTGAGTCTCACTTATTTGCAATTGACATTGTTCGAGAAATATTCTGAAACAGACTACGTTGGTTGCATGCGAAGAGTCTCAAATTCAGCGCGAAGCATTTGTTGATGTGCACGTTTCACCTTTCCAGTTCCTTGATACTTTAGTTTCATAGCATTCCAGATTTGTTTCGAAATATCTTTGGTGAGAATTGTCTCAAGATTGGCCTATCAATTGCTTGGAATAGGTAATTTTTTACCTTAAGGTCCTTCAATCGTTGTTCCTCCAGCTTCACTTTCTAAGCTTCCATTAAGGTGTTGCTTGATGCAGCTTCTGAAATACCAGTATCAACGAGATATCAATATTCCTTGGATCTCAAGAAATTTTCCACTAACATGCTCCAATGATCATAGTGACCATCAAAACGAGGTATAGCCGGCTCCACAAAATTTTCTGATGCCATGGGAAATGAAATCAAATAGTAGTTGCTACTACCTTTGTTAGTGAGAGAAGCAAATGAGCAGCAAAAGCACTAATTCAGAGTAAAAGCAGCAACAACAACTGAATTCCTCCACTTTTTTCGTTGTAGGTGCAGTCCCACTTTCTTATGACACTGATTTTGTAAGGCAACAACAATTATTCAGAGAATCTGGCTCTAGATGCCAATTGTTAACTTAAGATGGAAAACAGGAATAACAAAGCTTAGATTGAAAGACAATTTTATTCTGTGTATACAGCTCTTTAAATAAAATATATACACAACAAACAATCCGCAAAAAAGGGTTGTTAACCCAACAACTTAGATATTACAAAGTAGGAGTTGTTAGTAATAAATCTCCTAAGGACTTGGTCATCTAAATGAGGTGTTAATAACAAATCTCCTAAGGACTTGGTCATCTAATAACAGTCCTAAAGACTTGGTCAGCTTAGACTGAGTCTAAGCATATTCTAAACTTTAACAACTTTAATGTATATGATGTGATGTAGAACAGTGAGTTAATTATTTTAATTTTATGTTATTTATCTATTTCTTTCTTTATTTTATTTTTATCTTCCACTTTCCTAATGTAATTAGGTTTCTTTTCTTGATAGGTTTCCTTATTTATTTTTATCTTTTACTGTATAAGCCTTCCTTAAGGCTTAAGAATATAATTTTCAAAATAATTAGAATTCTAAATTTCAACTGAGAGACGGGCTTCTTTTTTTTCTCTCCTCTTCTTATTTCTTATTTGTCCCTGCTAGTGAGCAGACAGACTTGTCGACGATCTCCGGTTTCTTTTCTCCTTCTCTGTGAAGACAAATGGCCCTACTTTGCTCGATCGAATATACATGTGTGCATCGATCCCACATTATGATGGGTCTTTTGAATAGAAGTTTTTATCCACCAAATGCATCACAGTGGATAAAATGCATTTGAGACTCCATGTTAGTGTTGAAACGTAGTGCCACTGCCTGTTGTATTCTGGGAGCAGACTTGTTGTGTACTAGACATTATCTAATAGGGGACATCTACTACTTTAAGAAGAAGACGAAATTCGTGACTCGGGCATCATTATTATGTAACTGTTTTTATTTTCTTCTACACTCTCTATGGATCCAAAGGCTAAGATACAATATTGATCAAGTTAGCTGGGAGATTTCTGCAGTGTGGAAGATTGTGGTGGACCTTCTACAGCAAATTCTGGAAAATGATACATTTACGGTAAGTGTGTGAAGTGACAAAAAATCTCATATTGGTTAATTTGTGAAACTAATTACTCTATATAACACTTGAGGCATCCTTCCCTCAATGCCTAACTTTTGAGAGTGGGTTTTACCTCTTTTTTTTTTTTTTTTTCAAGTTATACTTTTCTAATATGGTATTAGAGCAGGTTCCGCGTACAGCTACACGTGAAGGCAAGTGTGGAGTGAGAAAAAGTCTCGCATAGGTTAATTTGTAAAACCAATGAGTCTATATAGCACTTGATGCACCTTTCTCTCGATGACTAACTTTTGAGAGTGAGTGCTACCTCCGATACGTTATTAAGTCATGGTTTTCTAAGAAAGTAAGAAGCAAATAAAATGGTTGACTACCTCGCGAAAGGCAAACTAGTTACCATCTCAACCTGCATTATGAGTGTACTTCATTTTCATCTTCACCCAGCAGGTGGTTAAGAAAGATGAGGAAGAATATCCAAACTGCCTTGGTGCTTTCTTTTTGTTCTTCGATCGAAGAACCCTCATCAGATTTCATTCAAACGGCCTCCATCATCGCCCAACATGAGGCTGCACTGCAAACCCAGTCAACCCCATCTGTTGTTTATATCTTTAACTTCCACACCCAAATCCCTACGTGGTTTGATTATTCTAACTTCCTTTTGTGGAATTCTCAGTTTGTTCCAGTTCTCCAACGCCATGAGCTAATGGGCTATGTCGATGGCTTTAACCCCTACCCAGCAAAATTCCTTTTGAATGACAAAATCAACCCACCACAATGATCAATTCAACATATACGCGGTGGGATCGAAGGATTAGTTACTCCTAGGTTGGTTTAAAGCTTCCATGTTTAAACGCATTCTCAGTGAGGTCATCGGAAAGACCACTTCAAAAGATGTTTGGGAGACCCTGCACCGGCTATTTGTCTCTCAATCACAAGCTCGTATGATGCAAAGTCGTGCGGATTTTTTGAGTCCAAATTGGACACACACACCTTCCGCACGACTTTGCATTGGGCTCAAGCCTCACTCCCAGGCTCAAAACACGTTGTACTAGGTGGAGGGGTGCTTCCTCTTATATTCCCTCATATTTTCTAACTCTTGGGTGATTTGGGACTTTTCTCCACCCACACACACGCCCAGGTGCTCTCTTTATCTCTCTTTTCAATGCATTGTGCTCGGGGCATCACAATCCACCCCTCTTAAGACCAAGTTGTCCTCGGCTCGGCTACATCACACAGGCAAAGGGTTGAACCTTACTCTGATACCATTTGTAACAGTCCATCCTCCCAAGCACAATATTGTATACTTTGGGTTAAAAAAAACCCGCACGACTTTGCATTGGGCCCAATCCTCACTTTCAGGTCCAAAATGCGTTGTCTAGGTGGAGGGGTGCTCCCTCTTATCTTCTCCAATATTTTCCAGCTCCTGGTCGATGTGGGACTTTTCTCCACCCACACACACGCCCATGTGCTCTTTCTATCTCTCTTTTCAATGCATTAGGCCTGGGGCGTCACAAGCCAACTTCTACTTATTTGACGTCTCATGTGCTCTTACTATACTACCCTCTGTCACTTGCATTCGTCACCTATTTGGACTGTTACTTTTGTCGGGCAACTATCTTACAGCGACCGCTATCTTCTCCAGAGACAATACTCCGTCTATGCCAATTTCTATTTTCCAAGCTGTCATCTATGTTCGCCGCCTGTTAGTTTGCAATCAATTAGAGTGTTGCCAATTCACCACATATTCGCAGCCAATCAGTGTGCTACCAGTTCACTACATCTTCACAGCCAGTTAGTGTGCCACCAGTTCAACTTGTAAGGCCCTAGCCCAAAGGCCCAGAAGGCTGAGCCCAATAGGGCCAAGAAAACTGAGAAATTGGGCCATGGTCTATTCGACTGATAGGTAATGGCTAGTTGGGCGTGTGGGCGTGGAAAAAGTCCCACGTCGCCTAGGAACAATGATTGAAAGGGGTATATAAGAGGGAACTCACGCCTAACCCAACACAACGCGTTTTGGGCCTGTGAGTGAAGTCGTACTCAATGTAAAACCGTGCGGGCCTGTGTGGGCTCAGAGTGGACAGTATTGTGAGGGTCGAATTCGGGTCGGGTTGTTACACAACTAATCTTCTATGACTAGTCAATGCGCCATGTTTCACAGGCCGACTGCTCTTTCTACCAGTATTGCTTTCCTTTGGGCTCATTAGAGATAGTTTAAAAATAACCACAATAGATGACATTGAGCTGAGCTAATTTTGAGATGGTTTGGTCATATAAGTAGAAGAGTAGACACAACCCCACTGCATAAAGTGGAGAGGTAGGAGATCCAAGGCAATAGGAGGTAAGATAGACTATTGAAATTGTATAGAAAAGGGATAAAGAAACACATACTTAGATAGTGGAGTGATTAATTAAATGGTTCATTATAGAATCAACTGTGGAAAGAAAAAAAGTCGACGGATATTAGGGATTCTATCATTTGATAACGATGCAATTTGGATAATATAATTTTTAAATTTGAGAGATTAAAAACATGGTTAAAATTAATTTTTGACGAGTTTTATATTTAATAATATAACTTGTAATAAATATTACTTTTAAGTCTCATATATTTTTCTAAAGTCATAATTCAATGTATCAAATGCATTTTTAATAAATAAAAACATGACATCATGTATGGATCCACTGAACAAATCAAATGAACTATGTTCTCTGTATCTCTCTCTCTAAGTACTATATTTATTTCTAATGTTTTCTTTTTATATTTTATATAAATATTTTAAAATGGATGGCCAAGTTTGAAATTCTTTATTTTAACGTAGAAGTTTTTGTTTCCGAGTTCAACCACCCATATTTATATTTAACAATTGAAATTTTAATTTTTTAAAAATAGATATAGTAATTAAGTAGATCCTCTTAATATGTTTCATTTTATTTAGTTAGTGAGCCTCGTATATCATGCCACGTGTCTATTTTATAAAAAAAATATTTACAAATGTGAAATTGGTGGAACACTAAATGTTACAGATTAAAATAATAATTTAAATTGATCGAAATTTAAAGATTAAAACAGGACTTCTTTAATCAATTAAAACAATTCCGGTGGGCCCCATTTGCAACTATAGAGCTTTTCAATCAAAGTATGTTCGTGAATTCAATGTGTTTCTTTATACTACAAAGTCTATAAATTAAAATAATAATTTACAAGTAATTAAAATTTGGAAGCTAAAAACTATGGCTTGAGTGGTCTAATTAAGGTGATTTTTATGGGCTACATAATCAAGAATAAACCTTTTGGATCAAGTGTTTTCATTGATCTGCAAGCTTATAAAAGAAAAAAAAAATAATCTAAAGACTTAAATAATTAAATTGATCAAACTTTTAAGAGTTAGAAAACATGACTTAAGTATCCAATTAAGATGACTTTATGTGATCATATTCAAACAAAAACCTTTTTTATTAAAGTATTTTTGTGGTCTCACATATGTTAAAAGCCCATAAAAAGATCAGAGATTAAAATAATTATTGACAGTCATAAAAAATCAAGGTGATTTTTGGAGGAGCTCATATTTAAATATAAGCCTTTCTAAGCAAAGTATTTTTTTTTAGTTCTCATCTAATTTGTGAAGGCTGTTCAAGTGTGGGGATTAAAATAAATAATTTAGAGTAATAAAATTTGAAAAATTAAAAAAAGTATTATTTATGCAGTCAAGCATAGCCTTATATTCAAATGCATACATTTTCTATCAAAGTGTTTTTTGAATTCAACCTATGTTACTGAAAGAGTTCAATAATTAAAATAATAATTTGAAGTGATAAAATTTAGCGGCCTTATATTCAAACACAGATCTTTTTTTATCAGAGTATTTTTATGATAATGCATGTTTTTACTACAAAAGTTTGCGAGTAAGATATTGATTTGAAGTGATTAACATTTTTAAAATTAAAAAATATAATTTAATTGATCCAATCAAAGTGATTTCCTGCGAGTTTTATATTAAAGTATTGACTTTTTCCATCACAATGTTGAATGCACCAATTTTAAATGGCACAACAGTTTAAGTATCACAATAATAATAATAATTTAAGTGATCAAGATTAAAAACTTTAAAAAATTGGTTTGATTGGTTAAAGGTGTAGATGTTTTAGGTCAAAGTGATTTCTCATGGACTCGAATCATTTTAAAAGTTACATAAGCTTAAAAATTTAAATAAATTATCAAAATCATTTATCAAAGGAGTTAACTTAACTCAATTAATCTTAAATTAATTTGGAGATAATAAATAATAAGTTTAAGTATATAACTAATGCACTTTACAACAACTTTAATTACATAAAAATAATAAAATGAACTTAAATATATCATTTTAAATATGATATTAAAGGATAAAAGATTCAATCATCTATAAGATTTGAATTTGAATTGACAAGTGCATCTAAAAAAGATTTAGTTAAAGATGGATCAAACTCAATAGATAACAATGAGAATGGGAATGGTGGGACATGATTTTACACAGGACTGCAACTCGGGTCGGGTTCTGACTCGAGAAATCATGTGGGTCGAGTCGAGAATTTTAGGTCAGCAGGTCAAGTCGGGTTGAGAAGATAAAAATCCGCATGGAATTTGGATCGAGTTGAGTTGAGAATTTTACAAGTTAACCCAATCCGACCCGGATAAAATGGGTTCACAATGCGAATCAGGTTAGAATTTGGGTTGATTCAAGTTAAAATTTGGGTTGAGTCGGGTTGTGAAGTTCGGATTGAGAATTCAGATCGGGTTGAGTTTTAAGAAATCCCACCAACTCAACTCGATTTGCGGCCTATTTTTACAGTAATTTCAGAACTTTTAATCCACCGACAAAAGTTTAAATACTTTCTTTTGATTTTTGTGAGAATGCCCTCGATTTTTTTTCCAATTTCAATTTTTTATACACTTCACTATTTATCAATTATCAAAAATCTTTTGTAAGAACCTTTCATGTGATTTCCAACGTTGAATTTAATATATTACCTATAATACTATTAAAATAAAAAATTAATGCAAATAAATAAATCTCGAATTTTATAATAAGACATTTAAATTATTTTATATAATTTTCGAGTTTTACTTGAGATAATGGGCATGAACTATCTAACCAGGTGTCAGTGGAGGGCATTTTGGATTTCGATCTTTCGTAGGGTTTACTACCGAGCAGAGCAGGCAACCCAACTGAGCCTTCGTTGCCTGCTATCGGAGCAACGTGAAAATGGGTAAGATCCCGGCAACAACGACGCACCATCTCCGTCGGCTTCTGTTTCGCTCCTTCTCTTCTTCTCACCCTCCTCCTCTTCCTCTACTGCTCCCTATTAAATCCAAGTTTCTTTCTTCTCATGCTTTTACCCATCCGTTCTTCTTCAAACACTTCTCATCTCTCCCTCATTCCCCTCAATCACCAAAACCCATCTCTGAAATCGCACAATCGGTTGCCACCCATCTCCTCCAACCCTCCCCGGAACCTGCTGAAGCCGATGACAAGCACTCCCTCTCTCTCCCACAACGCCTCTCTGTCTACTTCGACGATGTCGACTTTGACCCCCAATTCATCCTACAGATCCTCTACCATTGTCCAAATTCAGGCCGCAATGTCCTCCCGCTTCTATCCTGGCTCAGCAATCACCATCCTAAGTTTAAGCTTGACGATTCTTCTCTTAGGCCGTTCATCGAACACCTTGGCCGCAACAAGGACTTCAAGGCAATCGACACTCTCCTTGTCGAAAATCGCTCTATTGCTGGCCCTGAGTGCTTTAAAGCTGCAGTCAGTCGCCTTGTTCGTGCTGGTCGTCCCACCCAAGCCATTGCTTTTTTTGATAAAATGGAGAAAGAGTATGGCTTTCCACGCACCCGCGAGTCATTGTCTATTGTCATTGCAGCGCTCTGTGAGTATGGATTTGCTGGTCATGCTGAGCGGTTCGCAAAACAAGTAGCAGATGAGATCTTCCCCGATGAATTCATCTGCAATGCACTGGTTAGAGGGTGGTGCATTGATGGGAAGCCTGATGAGGCGAGGAGGTTGATGGGTGAGATCAACCGAGGGGGGTTTGAGCTTGGTACCTCCGCTTACAATTCACTGCTTGATTGCATGTGCAAGCTTTGTCGGAAAAAGGATCCGTTCTGCCTTGTAGCAGAGGCCGAGAAGGTGCTTATAGAAATGGATGCCACAGGTATCCCACGTGATGTTGAAACCTTCAATGTTCTTATCTCAAACCTCTGCAAGATTCGGAGGACTGAAGATGCAGTGAAGCTTTTTGATAGAATGGGTGAGTGGGGGTGCTTGCCCAATGCCGAGACATACATATTAGTTATAAGGAGTCTCTACCAGGCTGCAAGAATAGCTGAGGGTGATGAAATGATTGATCGCATGAAAGCTGGGGACTTTGTAGATGCTCTAGATAAAAAAGCATATTATGGTTTTATTAAGATTTTGTGTGGGATTGAGCGAATTGATCATGCCATGAAAGTGTTTGAGCAAATGAAGGAGGATAATTGTGTGCCTGGGGTTAAGACTTATGACCTGCTGGTAGGGAAATTGTATGCCCATGGGCAAGTGGCAAGAGCAAATAACCTTTTTCATGACGCTGTGAAAAAGAGTTTGCCAATGACCACTAAAGAGTATAAGGTTGACCCCAGGCTTGTCAAGCAGCCCAAGGTCAAGAAGGAGAAGCCAAAGAGGGAGACATTGCCGATGAAAATGGCAAGGAAGAGGAAGAGGCTTAGGAAGCTCAGGTTGAGCTTTGTTAAGAAGCCAAAGCGAGGGATGCGGGTGGCTTATTGATTGATGAGACTTTCACTCCTCTTCTCCATGGTGAAATGAGAACAGTTTGTTGTTATTTTGGTATGGTATGTTTTTTGCAATTGGTAATTTCAGTTACTCGGGTATTTTGAATCAGAAGCTGGAAATTTACTTTGAGTCATTTTTACATAATGTAACATTGTGGATTTCTCATGATATCTTAGCTGCTCATTTACAATTTGAGCATTTAGAATAGCTTGCTGCTTCATCTCTCTCATGGATGTCCTTGATTTGTTTGCTCAAAACGTTCTTTTGGAATTCATAGTTTTTATCAATGTAAAATTCTGATAGAGATGCATTTCTTGTATATGTTACAAAGGACATGACAATTTGAATTGATGCGTACCACGAAGGGTAAATTATATAAGTTGGAGAGCTTTCTTTTTCTCTTTTGTTTGGTATTTACTGCAATTGGTTACGTCCTGAATCTGTATTGATCTCCTGTTGAAAGTGCATATGTGAGTGAGTCAATAGCTGATCTATTCTTGTCAGATTCTCTGTTCATCAGCTCTTCTATTGACGCAAGTACTGCTGTTAATATTAACCTGCAGCCTTGGTCTTCAAATGGTCTGAATCCGTATCTATAATCTATTTGCATATGAATAGGCACTATTCCTGTTGAGCTTTACATTTCTACTCTTCTATTTATCCTATCATAAACCATAATCTTCGTCACTCCATAATGTATCATAAGTCATCTGTTTCTACTTATAGATGCCAGGAGTACTAATGTTACTTGAGAAATGGCAGAACATCAAAGTCTTCTTGGTTCTTTGAGTTTTTCATTGGTGCATTGAAGATAGTTCTAGAGAACGGAACTATAGATCAACATGCCTAAAGAATATCTCTCTCTCTTTATCATTATCATGCTCCATCAGAACAGCATTATTGGTAACTTTATTGGCCATCTTGCTTCTTATATCTTTTTTTCCAAACCTTTAGTCCTTTCTTTAGGGCAGATTCCTTTTATTCATTTCACATTTTATTTTTAGTGGCCATGCCTGAGGCTTCTTGAATGAAATTCATTTACTTTTTCCTTTTATTGGAGCAACTTACAGATGTTCTCTTATGCGAAACTCTTCCTGATCGGAAGTCGTTACTGTATCTTCATGCCATATATTGCAGAGTTAACCACATTAACTTTATTTTCTTTGTTGTTTATTTGATACCAGACATGCAGCACCTCTTCCTTTAAATCTTCTCCAACTTCTTTGTCGCTACACCTAGAATCTTGGACAATGGCAGAACATGCTAGAGTTTGGACAGTGATCCGCAAAAAGAAAGATTTCCCTTTCCTTTTGGGCAGTGAATGGATTGTATCAGGAAGAAAAGGAAAACATACAATGTAACCACAAAGCTCAGTGAGCAAGCTAAAGGCTTAGGAAGAAATTAAGTAAAACCCTTTTAAGAAAGATCACTGCATAGGAAAAGTCGCATCCTTTAGGCAAGCAAGTTTGAGTTGTTAAGTCATTATTGTGGATATGTAAATCTTGATCACCATTTACTCATTGAGGGAAATGAAGTCATGAATTTCATCAATGATGGCCATGAGTCGTGTTAGAAATTGCTACCCCTATTCTCGGAAATGCCTAATATCGCATCAAAAACTACTGCAGAACTACTTCATAGACTTCTCCATTGCTCTTAACTTTATTCTTTTTTTAATTAGCTTTCAGAAAAAACTTGATTCTTTTTCTAATTCTTCTTCTTTGCTTCATTTTATACATCTTGTAGATGCCAACCCTTTTTCTTCTCTCTTCTACTGCCAATCACGGTTCTCAAACACACTTCATCTTGCCTCCTTTTCCCTCAACCCCAAGCCTATCTCCAAAATCTCCTAATTGATCACCTCCACCTCTCCCAACCCTTCCTTGACTCAATGAAGCTGATTTCAAGAAAACCACTTCTCTCTCCTTTGACACTTTATTGTATACTTCGCAAATGTCCCTATCACATCCTTCAAATCCTTAACCATTGACCCAATTCCGGATACAATACCTTTAGCTTCTCGTTTTTGCTTGCCTGACACCTTCCCTAACTCCAACTAGACAATTTTTAAGCATTTTGCCATACACCTTGGCTGCAACAAAGGCTTGTTGCTGTTTTAAGACTCAGTGTACCATATGGTTTGTACCCAAGGCTTAACTTCATTTAACCTCACAATTTTTTAGACTATGTACATACAGGTTTGTACATGAACATTGTAGAGAATTTCCAGTGAATTTGTCAAATACCATGATTTCAAAGTACCAGAATTTGATAGGATCTGACAGTAATGACCAAATGCTAGGATTTTAATCTACTGGGATGTGAGTAGATTTGTTCCTGTTCTCTCATTTTAGAATCTCCTAGGATAGAATCGTCTGATTTGCCAAACGCATCCTTAGTAGGGCAAAAAATCAAGAGTCCGTTGCAAATCTATAGTAGCAATAGTCTACTTGTCCTAAGAAACCAGTTGACAAGTATGGTGATTAGGATTATTGTAACACTTCATTGCTACATGTCTGATGTTGTAGATAATTAGAACCCCAGTCATATGCTAACGTTAAAGGCATTGATGATTGGAAGAATCCTATGAAAGATGTTTCTATTCTTAAAAAAAAAAAATGAGATGTGGGATTTGGTCCCTTTGCTTAGTGGAGTTACACCTATCTCATGTAAGTGGGTGTACAAGGTGAAACATAAGATTGATGAATCTATTGAGCGTTACAAGACTTGGCTTGTTACAATAGATTTTCTTCAGAAGTATGGCATTAACTTTGAATAGACATGCAACCCATCTGCAAAACTAACTTTTGTTAAGGCTTCAATATCTTTGGGGGCAGCTTTAAGATCTGTGGTAGATGGATGTGAAAAATGCTTTATTTTATGGTGGTATTGATAGAGAGGTATATGATACAACCACCTATTTTTTTAAATCTGTCTCATTCTGAGCGATTGTAAGCTCAAGGAAGCATTATACCGGCTTAAAACCACACCTCGGCCATGGTATGGGAAGATTGCAGATTATCTCTTAGTTGTGGTTTTTTTATTGTCTTCTGCTTATTCTAATCTTTTTCAACCACACTGGCTAGAGTTTTATCATAGTTCTTCTCTATGTTGATGATCATCACCAACGATGATGTTGAGGAGGTTAAGAGTATTTGTGGCCAGTTATTTGTTCGATTTGAGATGAAAAAGTTGGTGAGTTTCAATGTTTTCTTGGTGTTATGGTAAATAAACTCAACAAAGGTTACTTCATTGCTCAATGAAATTATGATTTTGAGTTACCATCTAAGCTTTAGTATTCTTAAATGCAAATGGATGCGTACACCTTTAGAGATGAATGTAAAGCTGAACAAAGATGAAACTTGGCTTGACAGTTAAGAACCCGCCTGAGATGCGAAAGGTTTTAGGTTCAAATTACTCTCAAAACAAAAGTGTCACTCTGCATGGTGTTATTCGGTGTGTGTGGATAAGGAGATTTGCACATGTCCCAAGGATTAGTCATGTGCTCTAAGAGACTTATACACCTTGGTCCTCAAAAAAAAAAGGTTAAATAAAGAAGAAGGAAAATTGTTGAAAGATCCTACCTTGCAGACCTTGATCCTCAAAAAAAAAAAAAAAAAGTTAAACAAAGAAGAAGGAAAATAGTTGAAAGATCCTACCTTGCAGAAGATTGTTGGCAGTCCGCGTTATTTGACTATCACAAAGCCGGATATTTCACATGGTCCTTGATGGCCACATTTGGATGCACTCAAGTGGATTCTCAAGTACATTGTTGCAGAACTTGATTACAATATTTTGTATACTAATGGTGTTCTAGTTCAATTGACAGGCTTTTTAGATGTGGATTGGGTTGGTGATGGTGATACTCGTAGATCCACTACTGTCAACCTTGATTTGGGAGCTATGTCTTAGTGTAATAAAAAGAAACCAACTGTTGCTTTATCATTTTGCAAATGCAGAATATCGAGCTACTACAATGGTGGTTCAAGACCTTACATGACTCGAAGTGTTGCTTGAAGACATGGGATACAAAGTTGACTATGTTGTTCCACTTTGCTGTGATAACCTGTGTAATTCAGCTTGCAAATAATCTGGTGTTTCATGCAGGGATAAAACACATTAAAGTAAATCATCTGATGTTGATTTCCTCCCAATTCGTATATAAGATCAAGTTGCTGACATCTTTATGAAGGCTCTATCAATAATTAATACCGAGCATTTCGCATTGTTAGTTCTAAACTAACAATGATGGGAAGTGTTGAGAAACCACCGACTGTAAAGTTACACAATCGGTGGCCAGGCAGGCCTATCCTTTTTCTTCTTTTCTTTCTTTTATTTATTTTTCTTTTACAATTAGGTTATAAAGTCAGCTATTTTTTTTGTTATAAATAGATGTAATGCCTTTAGTTTAATATAATGCAATATAAATTTGAGTTTCTTCTTAGAGCTCTAACGTATGAGTGCATTTCCCCTTTTCTTGTTATTATTTATTTCTAATTAGGTTAAGGTTTTCTATTTAGTACCTTGATTTTGAGTGTTTTGATTTGATCTATTATGGGTTTGATGTCGTAAAATTATGGTGAGTTTTTTAGTTTTTATTTTGGACGTCTCATTAATTTCATCATTAAAAATTAATTTAGAACTAATTGAAAATCCACGAGTTTGAATTTACAACGGAAACAACTCAGAAATATAAAAAATGTGAATGATGCAAGTAACCTATCTACTCTAAAAGCATAAAAAATAATAGTAATAAAATAAAAGATAGATGATAAACACAATTGAAAAAGAAGTATTCAAAAATCAAGTTGGGAAATACTATTCTATGTTTAAAATCCAGGCCAAAGACGGATGAAAAAAACTAATAACGGAAAAGACATGAATACCAATTTTTTTTTTTTTATGACAGAAGGCGTTCAGTGTTTTATCCAATTAGTCTTTTGGACGTGTGAAAACTTTTTTAATCCGTACACATCGGTTAAGCCTACGGGAATGGAGGAAGTAAGAACTCCATCTAATCTAAAAACATCAAAACATAAATTTCCTGTTGTGAAAACAAATCACAAGATCAAAGAACACATGAGAAACAAGAGAACACAGAGATGTACATGGTTCGTCAAGATTTCCTACGTCCACGGAGCGTGATCAATCTACTATGAAGAGAACATTATAAGAATTACAACCATAAACCCTTTCCTCTCCTCTCAGATTCACTCCTCCCTCTTTGGTTTTTCCTCGTCTTCTTTTCTCTTTTCTCACACACACCCTAGTTGCTACAGTTCACTTAGGGTGCCCTAAAACAGAGAAAGAGGCTTTATATATCTATGGGCTTAAATTACAAGACTGGGCCTGGGCCTTACAGACAGTCCATGCCCAAAAAGGGCTTTTGAGTAAAAAAACTAACAACTCTCCACCTTGGCGAAAAGGCCCGACCCTATGAAGAATGTTGCAGTGTGTTTCTAACTTCCCCACTTGCAATAAACTCCACCAACTTTGGAAACAACTTGAGATAGAATCATGTCCTGCATCTGCAGCTTCGCATCTTGCATAAGAAGCTCATCCTCACTCCTTGGGATGCTCCACCTGTCTTCAATGAGAAAGTGAGACCAAGTCCGAGCATAAATAATGTTTAAACAGATCAACATCGAGCTACAATAAGAATGCTGGATCAACTCTCCTCCGCCATCAATGGTATACTCAGAATCCGATACTAACGTCACAATCAACTTTAGGTGGCGGTAGCAGCAAGATATGAATAGAATACACCTCTGCTGAGACAAGATTCCTAAATCTCTCCAGAAAATATAAAGCAAATCGATGTAGCTCAAACTCAGGCAACCAAGTGACATCTATCATAGGCATGGGCTTTCTCGTCACAAGATGTACCTGATGTCCTCCAATAACTATAGAAATAACTTCTTCGACCAAGATAAATTTTATCTTTTCTCTCTTGGGTGGCAAAGAAGGTAAGGGAAGTGGGATCGGTGAATACTGTATTGGTGCAGGCGATGTGTTATGAAGTGGGTTTGGAAAGCCAGTAGGAGGGTTAAGGTGATGATCAGGATTGAAGGCATCTCTAAATTGTGAGGGTGGACTAGATGGTGCAGCTGTTGGGCTTTCAAAAGGTGAGGTACAGGCTGAATGGCCTGGACGTGTGCATAGCACGGGTCATGTAGTGGGTTGGACATCTGAGTAGGATGGATGGGCGCATGCCATGAGTCATGGAATGGATGAGGAAAGCCAAGAGGTACAAAAGGCAGAGGCTGAGATGATGACACATGTAAAGGCTGAGGGAACTGTACTGGTGTGTGACATGGGTCATGGAGCGGGTCATGCTGTGGATCAGGCTTTAGGTCAAGAAGGCCAATAGGATCAGGGTGAGGTTGTGGGTCAAGAAGGCCAATATGTGGAACATGTTCATGTTGATGTAGGATGGGGTTTGGAGGTGAAGGTATTGGATCTGAACAGTGTGTTAGGTCTTCCACATGATCATCCACATCAAATTCATTGGACTTCCAATAACTATCTGCAGCAAACTTATATTGTTCATCACTTATATTAATTTGGTATTTAATTTCAGCGTGTGAATCATGAATGTCTTGTGCAGATGCATGTACAGACTTAGACAGACTAGGTAATACTAACACTTGGGTGAGGTCTATGGGTTCGGATTGAGTGAAAACACACCTAACCAAAGCAAGAGGAGTTTTCTGGACTGTTTAAAAATCTCTAAGTTTTCATCTTCATGATGAGTCTCATCCTTGGACTGTTCTCTTATTAAAAGATCTCTCTCCTGACTCCTGGTCTTGAGTCTTTGTCTGTATTTGAGAGGAACGTATTTCTCCTTTAACAAATATTTAATTTCATCCCATGTCAAATCTAGGGGGTCTTTTCTTAACCTCTTAATTTTTTTATTCCACCATCATCCAGAAAGTTCGAGCTTGTTCCACCAATTTGAATTTGGCGTAACGGACTCGTTGAGTTTCTAACATGTCATGCCACTCAAAGTAGTGTTCCATGTCCAATAGCCAATCGAGAAAAACTTTGGGATCTAGATGTCCATCAAATCTCGAGGCAGTAAGTGTGAATTCTAGTTGTTGAGAGGTGAATTTCTTAGGACACGTTGTGACGAGAAACGGGATAATAGTGGACCCAACGAAGGTAGCAACAGTAAAGGATTGGAAAACCCCTCGGAATGTTACCGAGATCTGAAGCTTTCTAGGATTAGAAGGGTACTATTGAAAGTTCATTATGGATTTCTCCAAGATTGCAGCTTCATTCACCCATTTGACTCAAAAGGGAGTCAAATTTGAATGGTCAGAAAAAGTGCAACAGAAGGTTTGAGGAGCTGAAACAACGACTCATCACAGCTCCTATCTTGATACTTCCAGAACAAGGCAAAGGTTATTCCGGGTATTGTGATGATTCGAGTGAAGGACTGGGATGCTCACACACCCAAAATACACAGGTAGTGGCTTATGGTTGTCGACAGTTGAAAGTACATGAGAAAAATTATTATGTCCACGATTTGGAACTAACAGTCGTGGTATTCGCTCTCAAAAGTTAGCGACACTATCTTTTTGGGGAGAAGTTTGAATTCTTCTCCGACCATAAAAGTTTTAAGTATTTGTTTGTGCAGAAAGACCTCAACCTGAGACATAAAAGATTGATGGAATATCTCCAAGATTATGACTTCTCCCTTCATTACCATCCGGGCAAGGCAAATAGGGTTGCGAATGCACTTAGTAGTAGACCCCATAAAACGGTGGCAAGTCTGATCATGCAAGAGTGGGAAATGCTGTCAGCAATTGAAAACTTGAATTTACACATAACCAACCGAGGGTGTGTATAATTTGATAGTGCACTCCACCATGACATCAAAGATTGAGCAGGCACAGAAGTCGGATCCAGAAGTGACAGAGATATGGCAAGCTATCTACATGGGAGACAGTGCAAGATTGGCAATTCGACCTAAACAAGGTCTCATGTTCAAAGGCAGAGTTTATGTACCGAAAGACTGTAGGGAAGAAATATTGGCAGAAGCCTATAAATCCAAATTCTCAATACACTGCAGAAGTACGAAAATCTATCAAGATCTCAATAGACAATACTGGTGGTGGACTCAAGAAGAATGTGGCAGAATATGTCTCCAAGTGCCTAACGTGTCAACGTGTCAAGGCAAAACATCGAAAGTCACCTAGTTTGCTCAAGCCCCTTTCCATATCGGAATGGAAGTGAGAGTACATCACTATGGATTTTGTGATTGAACTGCCTAAATCTCCTACATGCAATGATGCGATATGGGTTGTGATTGATCGTCTCATCAAGCCAACACATTTTCTACCTATCAAGATGACAAACTCCTCTGAAAAGCTGGGTAGACGATAGATCCATAACATTGTTAGATTGCATGGGATACCCAAGACAATTGTGTCAGATCGTGATGGCAGGTTTTCTGGAACAATTTTCTGAAACAGTATGACAGGGTTTGCAAGCAGCCATGGGAACAGATCTACTGTATAGTAAGACATTCCTTCCGCAGACCGACGGACAATTCAAGAGGACTATACAGACATTAGAGGACATGTTACGAGCGTGCATGCTTGATTTCAAGGGCAGCTAGGAAGAACACCTTCCATTGGTGGAATTCTTATGCAACAACAGTTATCAAGTGAGTCTCCAAATTGCTCCATTCGAAGCGTTGTATGGCAGACCTTATAAATTTCCATTTTGTTGGACTGAGGCAGGTGATGCTGCACTCATAGGACCGAATTTGATGGCGGAGACTACGGAACAGATCAAAGTCATTCGGCAACATTTACGGACAGCCCAAAGCTGACAGAAAAACTATGCCGATAAAAGAAGAAGACCTTTGGCGTTTGGGGTAGGAGATCAAGTGTTTCTGAAGGTTTCACTGCGTAAAGGCCAGATGAGATTCGGGAAGAAGGGAAAATTATCTCCAAAGTTCATTGGGTCATTCCCAATCCTTGAGAAGATCGGTGAGGTCACGTATCAGTTAGTCATTTCCCTCACAACTGTCCAGTATGCATGACGTATTTCATATCTCAATGCTGCGGAAGTACAATCTGGACCCGTCACATGTTTTAGACTTGAAGGAATTGCATGTTCAAAGTGACGTATCCTACATTGATAGACCAATCAAGATCATAGATTCATAACAGGATGTGTTACGAAACAGGGTAATACCATTTGTCAAAATGGTTTGGAAACGACATGAGAGTTAAGAGCCTATCTAGGAATTAGAATCGGAAATAAGAATGTAGCGCCCAGAATTGTTTGTGTAATTTTGTTTTAGACCTGTTGAGTCTAAAAGTCTTACATTTTTATCCTTTAATTATGATTAAGTTGGCCTTTATTTTATATATAAAAGATACGTTTAATGGTTTTTTCTAGTTTTGTAGATAAAAAGATGGAAAAATAGGATTCATGCATAAAATAGTGGATAATTGCTGGAAAAGAGCTTAAAATAGAAATTTTAGAATTTCATAATTAATTCATGCCACTTTAGGGTTTTTAATGTAAATTGAATAATCTGGATCCGTTTATGAGAGTCTAGATTTATTCAATATTTAGAATTATAGTGGTAATGATTAATTATTTAATTTTGAAATCCAAGTCTGCAATTAAAAGGCTAAGAGTTGAAATCAAGATCCAAGGGCCAGAGATCCACTGCAATTGGGCCAAGCTTTCCTCCAAATGCCAAACACTGGGCCAGGCCAAGCACTTCAGGCGCATTTCCTAATGTGGGCCAGGCCAAAGTGAATTCAAGCCCTGTAAGCTTAAGTCCAAGTCTCCAATTCAAGTCCAAGTCTAATTCAAGATCCAACGCTCCATGTTCAAATCCAGGTTCACCAATCCAATGCCCAAATCCATTTTAGGTCCAAACCCAAAAGCCCATGTCCATGACCGATCTTACCCTCTTAACCATCCAATTTTCAATCTCCCATCCACATCATCGATTAACCCAATCAACCAATTCAAACCATTTACTTCATGCATCTCATTTATCACGTGCATTTCATATCATCAAACCCTAGATCCACTTAGTCAATCCTGTAACACCCCAGATTTTCCTTAGCTCATAAAATTATTGGATTGGCTCACTTCGATTGCAATTTAATTGAATTTGAGGTTAAAAAGTTTAAATGGACATTAGATGGGCAAGAAAATGGGTCAATTACCCAATTAAGACCCAATGGGTCATGGGTGAGCTTGATTTTAAAGCAAGGATGCCACATCATCAAGTGACATGGCCAAAGTGGGACCCAAGTACCATGTACATGCATGGTCTACCATGACATGGGTTGACTTGGTCAACCACTTGTGAGTTCAAGTCTTGAATTAAGGTTTTTTATTTGAATTGAGAAGATGAAGGGATGAGATGGGGTAGCTTGTCTAAGTACATTGTACTTAGACACTTGGGAACCCAAGCATCTTCATCTCAAGAGCCATAAAGCCACCCTTGGGAAGCCAAGGGACTCATTGGTTAAGCGAAGAGACTCATTGGTTTGACCAAGGCATTATGAGAGGCAGTGAAGAGACTAAGTTTTTAATACAAAAACACAAACCAAGGGGCACTCCAAACCCCTTGGCCAACCCCTCCTTCTTGAACAAGAGTTCCTCTCTACTCCTCTCCTCTCTCTCTCACCTCTACCTCCATACACTTGGAGACTTAGAAGAACAAAGAAAGGAGAACAAGAATTAAGGAAGAAGAGAAAGATCAAAAGAAAAGGAGATTGAAGGAAAGTGTGTCTAAACTTAATAAAATATGATTTAATCTAAGGAAACCATAGGTTTGGCCATGGTGTGGCCGAACCCATGGGTTCCATGATTGGTTAGAATGAATGGCCAAATTGTGATAAGGCCATGGAGTTGGAAATTCATCCAAGGGATGGTTATGGGTTAAAACAAACAACCATAAGATTAAATCCGAAACCATGCTATGATGATATTATGATTTGATGGATTATGAAATACCCTAACCTTGGCTAGTGGGTAGGATAAATTTACTAAGTGAAGTGTTGAAGATGAAATCCATATTTAAATATGATAAAGGATGGATTTCAAGGAGAAGGGCCTTACAATGAATGGGAAACAAAAGGAACTGACACAAAGTCAGTCGACTGAATCACAAGATTTAGTCGACTGAAAGTGAACTGGTCGAGCACACAAAGAATCTGGTTGTATTTCAGCAAACTAAATCTTGTGATTCAGTCGACTGAAAGTGAACTGGCCAAGCATGAATAGTATCTGGTTGTATTTCAGTCGACTGAATCTTATGATTCAGTCGACTGAAAGTATACTAGCCCAGCATATATGAGATCTGGTTGTGTTTCAGACTGAAAGTTTGCTGGCCAAACACGTAAGGGATCTGTTTGTGTTTCAGCTTCAGTCGACTGAAGGTGTACTGGCCAAGCATGTATAATATCTAGTTGTATTTCAGCCGACTGAATCTTATGATTCAGTCCACTGAAAGTGTGTGCGTGAAGCACATATGGGATCTGGTTATGTTTCAGTCGACTGAATTAGAAAGTTTTTATTTTGGATTATCATCCAGATGCCTCTGCTTATCTAGTAGGATGTAAAGGGTGATGGAATTAAAATGGGAAATCAAACTAATGTATATGGTTGAATTTGATGAGGTAAAGAGGTTCGCAAAGCGATTGCGATTCATCTCATGTGACCGTTAGCGTTATCTTTGAAAGATTGTATATCAGACATTGGTAGGATTCCTACCTCAATGAGAACAGTATGGAGTTAAATATGATACTTATTATATTCAAAATATGTTGAATGCATTGTCTAAATAAATTGTATATGATTATGAGTTGATTTTCAATGATATTATGTATTTTGAAATGAAATGGCATTCTTGCATACATTACCTCATGCATGGCATAGGAGGAAACACATATGACCAGCAAGCCAAGTTCTGAGCAGTCCGAACATAACTTGGGCTTGAGATTAGCTTATATGAAGCTATATGAACCGTTGAGATTTGGCCGCGTCCGATTTATAGAAAAGTACGAAGTAGTCAAAGAGCTCCTGGGTAGTCAGTCCCGAAAACCTGCGTAGAGGGAGGAGATCACACTCCATCGGTAATCCCGATTATTTTGTGGATGGGTATATAGTGCCCTGGTCGTTGCCTCCTCAAACACGGTGGACATAATTGGCCAATGAAACTATTGATTGATTTATGATGTGAGTGAGTATGATTGGGTGGGATTTCATTTGGCATTGACACCCGTGACATGACACTTAGTTAGCATGATTGTGATATGGACATCATGTATTGTTTTATTACTTACAAGATGTTTTACAAATATGACATTTATGATGTATATACCCTGGATTTATGTTATTCTAATATTACTCCTATGTGTACCATAACCCTAATTGGAATACCTACTGGGCATATTGACTAATGCCCTACTTCTACCCTATAGATGATGGAATAAGAAATGATAAGGAAAAGGATGTGGGACCGGAAGGGAGCCAAGTGTAGGAGCTTGGGAAGATTTAATTTTAAATTACTCAGTTTTTTATTACAATGATGTATTCGGAGGACTTACATTTTGGATTGTAATAACTTAGAACTTATTTGCTATGGTTTGATAATCCTTAAGTTTATTGGAATATTATGGTGATTGGTTTTCCTTGACTAATGATGACAAGAGAATGAATAGCATCTTATTCATATAAATTATTCCACAAGTATTAAGAAAATTGTGTGAAAATGTTTTAGTAGACTTAGTCCATGTACACGTAATAGTGGTCAGTTAAGTGTTGGGTTTTAGAAACTCGGACTTGACTTGCGTCGTAACGACCCGTCCTCTCTCACTTATTTTAAAAAATATATAATTTGATTTATGCAAGTGAAAAAGGGCGGGGCGTTACAGTTGGTATCAGATCGAAATCGGAAGTGTTAAATCTCGCAAAGTAAGATTAATACGGTATCATGCCTCACTGACAAATAAGAATCCCAACTGACCGACTCTTCGGAATTTGCTGCACGGGGGCCGGATTAATTTACTTTGATGAGAATCAGACTGTAAGCATTCAATATGAGAACAATCTTTGATGAGAAAACAATAGCAAGGGAAAGGCAATCACTATAAATCGTAGATTTTTCAAACATGGTGAAATTGGTCGTCCCTCCCCCGAACAAGAACATCATGTGATATCTTGAAAATTTCCCCAAAACAAGAAATAAAAGATGTCATTTAGGCAATTTCCCCAAGTAAGGAACACAAGTGATATATAGGAGAATTAAACAAAATTTTCCCTCCCATGATTATTTGATCAATTATAACTTCAAAGTATTTGAACACAAGTCCTTATGAGAAAATGAATCAACCAATGTTTCAATGACTTAGGAAAATGCCTCCACGAAGAAGAAATACCTGACAGAACCCAAATCAGGAAGATGGACAGGACAGTGTGAATATTTCTGAGGTACCTCCCGAGCTACAAGCCTAGTGCAGGCAGTAGTCACATCCATTCTACAGCAACACCAGAACGGTAATGGAGGCACTACTTCTAATGAATCTCAGGTCCGAACAATGGGCAGAGATTTGCAACAGCAATGTCCCCTTTATTTCAAAGGGAATGAGGGATCCGCAGGAGCAGAGAACTGGATTGATAATATCACAAAGATCTTGAAGCTTCTTAAGATCACCGATGACCAGGACAGAATGTTGCTGGCTACCTCACAATTGGTAGACGATGTCGGCAAATGGTGGAAGGTCATAAAACATCAACAAGCGCAGATTCCAGCGGCGGATAGAATAGATAACTTAGGACTAGTTCGCTTGGATGTTTCTGGACCATTACTTTCCAGAAGAGGAAAAGGAACGCCAGACACAGGCATTCATAGCTTTGGTTCAGGGCCCCATGACCATCGCAGAATACTATCAAGAATTCCTCCGTCTATCATGTTATGCTCTATACATGGTGGACACGGAATATAAGAAGGCCTGAAAGTTTGAGCGAGACCTGCGACCAAGCATTAGAGCCAAAGTCACTATTTTCAAATCATCTACTTTGGCAGAAGTGGTCAGTCGAGCCAACATAGCAGAATAAGAGCTGATGGAGACAGTCAGATTTGTGGAGAACATACGAAGACAGAGCGGGGGAAATTCTTTCTGCCCTCGCAAGAAATTCAAACCCAACTTTGGGAGACCCTCAGGCTCCACTGCTTCCACTGGTGGTTTTCGTCCCAGTCAGCCCTCCACATCAGGACCAGTCTCTCAGTCTCCTCGAGGTGTTATCACCTATTCTCAATGTGGCCAACAGGGCCATATCAAGAGAGAATGTCCACAGAACAACATACCTTCTTACTCTAGGGGTTCTTTCAGTCCTCCAGCTCGGCCAGCTTAGTCGCAAGCATCCAGGGCACACAACCAGACAGGACGGGCACCCATTCTGACAGGATGTGGATGGCTATATACATTAGTTCCTCCTCTAGAGGCGGTAGATCACTCAGTGATTCAAAGTATGACAGTAGTTGGTAGTTCTTTGCTTTTACATTATTTGATTCAGGAGCATCTCGCTCCTTTATATTTGCTACCTTCATATCTGCTACTGGTACCTTAGTACAACAACTATCTACTGCACTCACTATTTTATCCCCTATTGGAGACACATCACTGGGTCTAATCTGCACCTCCGTAGACATTGAACTTGCTGAGTTCAAATTTAAATTCAACTATCTGGTACTCGAGACGACAGAATGTGACATCATATTTGGCATGAACTAGTTGGCTACCTTTCAGGCCAGCATTGACTGTCACCTTCATAGAGTGATATTCTGGTCACCCAAGGGAAAACGGTTTATAGTACATGCCAACAGACAAAACATTCCTATGATCAGGAAATTACATGCAGAAATGAACCATCCCGTACTGAACAATATTAGACTAGACAATGCACCCGTGACTGAACTACCTGCTGTAGTGAAAGACTACGCAGGGGTATTTCCTACAGAACTCCCTGATTTGCCTCCAAAAAGGGAGATTGACTTCGAGATTAAACTCTATCATGGCACTACTCCTATATCATTGCCTCATTACCTGATGGCCCCTGCAGAAATGTCTGAGCTGAAGAAACAAATTGATGCGTTGCTCAGACTAGGATACATCCGGCATAGCACCTCATCCTGGGGAGCACCGGTATTATTTGTAAAGAAGAAAGATGGTACTCTTCGGATGTGTGTGGATTACAGGAAGTTGAATCAGCTGACTGTCAGGAACAAATACCATCTGCCCAGAATTGATGATATGTTCGATCAACTTAGAGCCTCCAACCATTTCTCCAAGATTGATCTTATGTCGGGTTGCCATCAAATCCCTGTCAGGGATGAGGACGCAGAAAAGATGGCCTTCAGAACTCGGTATGAACTGTACGGATATGTGGCCATGCCTTTTGGACTCACAAATGCACCAGCCGTGTTCATGGATTTGATGAACAGAATATTCCGTCCTTATCTGGATAAGTTCGTAATTGTCTTCATTGACGATATTCTAGTTTATTCCACCAGTCGGGAGGAATATGCTGAACATCTGAGGATAGTCCTGGACACACTGAAGAAGAATCAGTTATATGCCAAAGCAAACAAGTGTGAGTTCTGGCTATCTGAGGTCAACTTCTTGGGGCACATCATATTAGCAGGAGGAATAGCTATGGACCTAGCTAAAGTGGCAGCGGTTAGAGACTGGAAACCTCCGAAGAATATGTCCGAAATTCGCAGCTTTCGGGGACTGGCTGGCTACTGTCAAAATTTATTATGGACTTCTCCAAGATTGAGGCTCCACTCACCCGACTAACTCAGAAATGAGTCAAATTTGAATAGTCTGACGTGTGTAATCGAAGGTTTGTGGATCTGAAACAGAAGCCTACCACCGCTCCCATTCTGATTTTACCGGAGAGAGGCAAGGGATATGAACTATACTGTGATGCTTCAGGAGAAGGACTTGGGTGCTCTCTCACTCAAAGTCATCACGTGGTGGCATATGGTTCAAGGCAACTAAAAATCCATGAACGCAACTATCCCACTCATGATCTGGAACTAGCTACAGTAGTCTTCGCTCTCAAAAGTTAAAGACACTATCTATATGGTAAGAAATTTGAGGTGTTTTCAGACCATAAGAGCTTAAAGTATCTGCTCAACGAAAATGAGCTCAATTTGAGATAGCGCAGATGGATGGAGTACCTGCAAGACTATGAGTTTGCACTGCGATATCACTCTAGCAAGGCAAACAAAGTGGCAGATGCCCTCAGCCGCATTTCACATGCATCTGTGGCCAGTTTGATTATGAAAGAATGAGAAATGTTGACGACCATCCAAGAATTCAATTTGCACATAAAAAATCATTGGAGTATGTATAATCTGATGGTACAATCCAGTGTGGTTTCTAAGATTGAGCAAGTGCAGCTGACAAATCCTGAAATGGCAAAAATTTGGACCAAGATGTCAATTGGAGAGGTCATACCAGAATGGGAATTACGACCTGGACAAGGTCTCTTATTCCGAGGCAGGACATATGTAACTCAAGGCTACATGAGAGAGTTATTGACAGAAGCTCATTAATCAAAGCTCTCCATCCATCCGGGTAGCATCAAAATATACCATGATCTAAAAAGGCATTATTGGTGGCATGGACTCAAAAGAGACGTGGCTGACTTTGTCTCTCACTGTTACTTGTCAGCAAGTCAAGACAGAATATCAAAAGCTGCCAGGGCTGCTCAAACCCCTACCCGTGCCCGAATGGAAGTGGGAACACATTGTCATGGACTTTGTGACAGGGCTGCCAAGGTCTTCAAAGGATAATGATGCAATCTAGGTTATAATGGACCGTCTGACCAAGTCTACACATTTTCTCCTTATCAAGATGGCAGACTCGTCTGAGACTTTGGGACGGCGGTATATAAGGGACATCATCAGGCTACATGGTATAGCCAGGACTATTGTATCCGACAGAGATGGCAGATTCACTGGCAGGGTGTGGCAGAGCATGCAATCGACTATGGGGACAAATTTATTATACAACACAACTTTCCATCCAGAGACCGACGGTCAGTCAGAGCGAACAATACAAACATTGGAGGATATGCCGAGAGCCTGCATGCTAGACTTCAAGGGTAGTTGGGAAGATCACCTACCACTAGTCGAGTTCTCGTACAACAATAGTTACCAGGCAAGCCTCAAGATAGCTCCATTTGAGGTATTGTATGGTAGACCCTGCATATCCCCAGTGTGTTGGACAGAGGCCGGTGAGCCTTCTCTTATTGGACCTGATCTGGTTGTAGAGACCACGGAGCAGATCAAGGTGATACGGCAGCATCTGCTCACGGCACAGAGTCGTCAAAAATGCTACGCTGACAAAAGAAGAAGATCTCTTGAATTTAAAGTGGGAGACCTAGTATTTTTTAAGGTCTCACCACGAAAGGGACATATGAGGTTTGGAAAGAAAGAGAATTTGTCACCTAGATTTGTGGGACCCTTTCCAATCCATGAGAAGGTGGGGGAAGTGGCCTATCATCTGATATTCCCTCCACAGTTGTCAGGACTGCACAATGTATTCCATGTTTCCATGCTGAGGAAGTACAACCCTGACCCGTCACATGTGCTGAATGTGCAAGACATAGAAGTGCAAAGCAACGTATCTTACGTCGAGAGGCTTGTTCGAGTAATTGATACAGAGTAAAGGGTGTTACGGAACAGAGCGATTCCGTTCTTCAAAGTGGTATGGGACAGACACGGTAATGAGGAAACCACTTGGGAACTGGAGTCAGAAATGAGAACAGCTCATCCTAAGCTATTTGTATGATTTGTTTGAAAATCCTACTTCGTTCGATTTTCGAGACAAAAATTTCAAAAAAAGAGTAATATTGTAACACCCCGAATTTTTCATAGCTTATAAAATTATTAGATTGGTCCACTTGGATTGCAATTTAATTGAATTTGAGGTTAAAAAGTTTAAATGGACATTAGATGGGCAAGGAAATGGGTCAATTACCCAATTAAAACCCAATAGGTCATGGGTAAGCTTGATTTTAAAATAATTGGGTAAATTTAGTTAAATTAGTTGAATTGGATAAATTAATGCATTTAATGTATTAAAGTCCACCTCATCAAGTGAGGTGGCATGTGAGTGATGTGACATTGCCATGTGGCATTCATGTCATCACATGGAAGCCAACTAAGCAAAGATGCCACATCATCAAGTGACATGGCCAAAGTGGGACCCAAGTGCCATGTGGTGACCACATGCATGGTCGACCATGACATGGGTTGACTTGGTCAACCACTTGTGAGTTCAAGTCTTGAATTAAGGTTTTTTATTTGAGTTGAGAAGATGAAGGGATGAGATGCGGTAGCTTGTCTAAGTACATTGTATTTAGACATTTGGGAACCCAAGGGTCTTCATCTCAAGAGCCATAAAGCCACCCTTGGGAAGCCAAGGGACTCATTGGTTAAGCGAAGAGACTCATTGGTTAGACCAAGGCATTATGAGAGGGAGTGAAGAGACTCATTGGTTAGACCAAGGCATTATGAGAGGGAGTGAAGAGACTCATTGGTTAGACCAAGGCATTATGAGAGGGAGTGAAGAGACTAAGTTTTTAATACAAAAACACAAACCAAGGGGCAGTCCAAACCCCTTGGCCGACCCCTCCTTCTTGAACAAGAGTTCCTCTCTACTCCTCTCCTCTCTCTCTCACCTCTACCTCCATACACTTGGAGACTTTGAAGAACAAAGAAAGGAGAACAAGAATTAAGGAAGAAGAGAAAGATCAAAAGAAAAGAAGGAGATTGAAGGAAAGTGTGTTTAAACTTCATAAAATAGGATTTAATCTGAGGAAACCATAGGTTTGGCCATGGTGTGGCCCAACCCATGAGTTCCATGATTGGTTAGAATGAATGGCCAAATTGTGATAAGGCCACGGAGTTGGAAATCCATCCAAGGGATGGTTATAGGTTGAAACAAAACAACCATAAAATTAAATCCGAAACCGTGCTATGATGACATTATGATTGGATGGATTATGAAAAACCCTAACCTTGGCTAGTGGATAGGATAAATTTACTAAGTGAAGTGTTAAAGATGAAATCCATGTTTAAATATGATAAAGGATGGATTTCAAGGAGAAGAGCCTTATAATGCATGCAAACAAAAGGATCTGATATAAAGTTAATCGACTGAATCTTGTGATTTAGTCGACTGAAAGTGAACTGGTCAAGCACACAAAGGATCTGTTTGTATTTCAGCCGACTGTTCAGTCGACTGAAAGTGAACTGGCCAAGCATTAATAGTATCTGGTTGTGTTTCAGCCGACTGTTCAGTCGACTGAAAGTGAACTGGCCAAGCATTAATAGTATCTGGTTGTGTTTCAGCCGACTAAATCTTATGATTCAGTCGACTGAAAGTGTACTGGCCAAGCATGTATAGTATCTGGTTGTGTTTCAGATTCAGTCGACTGAAAGTGTGCGGGTAAAACACATATGGGATCTGGTTATGTTTTAGTCGACTGAATTAGAAAGTTTTTATTTTGGATTATCCTCCAGATGCCTCTGCTTATCTGGTAGGATGTAAGGGGTAATGGAATTAAAATGGGAAATCAAACTAATATATATGGTTGAATTTGATAAGGTAAAGAGGTTCGTAAAGCGATTGCAATTCATCTCACGTGACCGTTAGCGTTATCTTTAAAAGATTGTATATCGGACATTGGTAAGATTCCTACCTCAATGAGAACACTATGGAATTAAATATGATACTTATTATATTCAACATATGTTGAATATACTGTCTAAATAAATTGTATATGATTATGAGTTGATTTTCAATGATATTATGTATTTTGAAATGAAATGGCATTCTTGCATACATTACCTCATGCATGGCATGGCAGAGAACACATATAACCAGCAAGCCATGTTCTGAACAGTCCGAACATAACTTGGGCTTGAGAATAGCTTATATGAAGCTATATGAACCGTTGAGATTTTGCCGCGTCGGGTTGATTGAAAAGTACGGAGTAATTCCGCCAAAGAGCTCCTGGGTAGTCAGTCCCAAAATCCTGCGTAGAGGGAGGAGATCACACTCTATCGGTAATCCCGATTATTTTGTGGATGGGTATACAGTGCCCTGGTGGTTACCGCTTCAAACATTGTGGACTTAATTGGCCAAAGAAACTATTGATTGATTTATGATGTGAGTGAGTATGGACATTGGATGGGATTTCATTTGACATTGACACCCATGACATGACACTTATATTAGCATGATTGTGATATGGACATCATGCATTGTTTTATTACTTATAAGATGTTTTACAAATATGACATTTATGATGTATATACCCTGGATTTATGTTATTCTAATATTACTCCTATGTGTACCATAACTCTAATTGGAATACCTACTGGGCATATTGACTAATGCCCTACTTCTACCCTATAGATGATGGAACATGAAATGATAAGGAAAATGACGTGGGACCAGAAGGGAGTCAAGCGTAGGAGCTTGGGAAGATTTAATTTTAAATTACTCAGTTTTTTATTACAATGATGTTACATTTTAGATTATAATAACTTAGAACTTATTTGCTATGGTTTGATAATCCTTAAGTTTATTGGAATATTATGGTGATTGGCTTTCCTTGACTAATGATGACAAGAGAATGAATAAAATCTTATTCATATAAATTATTTCGCAAGTATTAAGAAAAGCGTGTGAAAATGTTTTAGTGGACTTAGTCCATGCATACGTAATAGTGGCAAGTTAAGGGTCGGATTTTGGAAACTCAGACTTGACTCGTGTTGTGACGACCCGTCCTCTCTCACTTATTTTTAAAAAAAAAAAATAATTTGATTTATGCAAGTGAAAAAGGACGGGGCGTTACAAATCCAACCCGTTCATGCATCATGATTAGATTTAGGACATCCAAATCATCTATCATATAGATTAACCTTAGGAATATGATCATCCATTCACCATCTATTCATCCATCCAATTAGATCACCTGTCACCCATCATATCCATTAGATTTAACCCAAATCAATCTTAGCCATCCATTCGCCAAACCCTAATTAGAACAACTTGAAGCTCAAGCTAGCATCCATTGCCCATGCCTTGTCACCACTCTATCCATCCAACACACAGTCCACACAATTTTAGCACCTAAAATCTCTCCATGTACTTAAACAAAAATCCATTTAGATACACTCCTAAGATTCCTACACACCTCATCATCCCAATCCACCATGACACACTCGATTTTTGCTTATCTCCTTCCTACCCCATTCGAATTTCATAGTCAACCCTCCACCTCATCATCTTAACATCTCATCCATTTAATCCCATCCATTAATCCATCATTGCACAACCCAAAAACCCTAAACCAATTAGTCAAATTTGAAACTCACACAGCAAATCCCAATCCCAATTTTCTCTCTTTGCTTATTGTACTCCACTCCAAGCCAACCAATGCACACCAAATTCGTGTACACCTATAGAGAAGCCATAGTTTTCTAATTTTTAATCCTACTCACCCAATTTAAGTTAAGATCTAATCCCAACATTTCATCCATTAACTTAAACCTAGATTTAATTTTAGCCCTCCATTCAATCCCAAGTCCTATAAATAGCCCAATAACCCACACACCAAACTCGAATTTGACCTGGAATTCAAGAGGACTAAAGGCTGGAGCAAAAGACAAGAAGACAGGAACACAATTCGAATTTACAAATGAGAGTGGTAGGTTTTTGTTTTTATGTTGTTTTACTTGTATTCAATTTATAAAAGCCTTGTACTTTAATTCTTCCATTTAATAAAGTAAAGCATTCATTTAGAATCATGGAATATCCAATTTCTACAATTCTTTGATGATTATTTTACTTTTAATTTCAAGAACATAACCTTTGTTATTTGATTGAACACGAGCATATGCAATAGTTAGGATCTTGATTGTAAGACTTGAATCATGATTACTAAGGTTTTATTAATTAAATTAAAAAGTTGTGGCTCTTGTCTTATTAGTAAATATGAATTGCATTTTAGATCTTTATGTAAATTTTACATTTAGGCCTTTACTTTATTTATACATCTTGGGTGATGAACGGTCTTTTTCCGAACAACCACCTTTTACGTTACTGCACTTTTATTTCTGTCATTTATTTTCCTTGCCGATTTACTTTTCATGTTTATTTTATTTTACTTGAATGTTATATTTTAGTTTTTCTTTTTAAATCTTTAATTCTTTTAAAGTATATTTATTTCATATATTTAAAACCTCTCTAGCAACTTGATTAACTAGTAGGATTAAATTTAATTAGATCTAGATTTTGTGAATTAGGATTTGTGGTGAGATTGTTTATAAATTCTTAGTTAAAATATTATTTTAATTACTTTTAATCAATGCTCTAAAATTATAGATTATTTATTTGAATAAAGACTTATTTAACTTGGAGATATACTTTTAAAGAATAAAATTGATTTTCTATCCTAGATTTAATTATAAATCTTGGTTTTCTAAGAAACATAAAAGTTGAGGCATGTGTATTTTGAATGTTTCATTTGAGTTCAACCTCGCACTTTATCGTTGTACTATGAATGATTCGTGTGCTTGTGAGATTTACAAATTTAAAACAAATCAACAAGACCCAAGCGTCATCAAAACATATAATAAGAAAGAAAAGAAACATGGAATGGGACTGTGAAAGTTTCCATTTTCAATATGCTAGAACAACATGATTGACCCTAGAGGAGGGGTGAATAAGTCAATTTCATTTTTCATAGCATTTACAAATTTCTTGATTGTTTAGAGTGCAGCGGAACATTCATAAGGAGATTTGTTTTGTGTGATAATTTCATTAAGTGATCACACTAAGATTATGACCCTTTACATAATGTTTGATTATCGATGCTTGTGTACAATGTCTAAAATAAGATAATCAATATACAAAGTGATGTGTATTGAGAAGAAAACTTAAATAGTAAATACAAACACACATAAATCAAACACCATAAGACCAATTTAAAGTGGTTCTGTTAGTGAACCTACATCCACTGTGAGGACTCGCTCAACCTTGAGCTATCTCCAAAATCCACTAAGTGGGGACTTACACCCTCATAATTAGAGTAAAAATTCCACCTCACTCATTCGGCTGGAATTTCATCCACCACTATCGAATAGGATTTTCACCATTCCATTTGAATGGGAATTCCACCCATCACTGTGCCGGAGACGACGGTCCAGATTTTTTATAATGGTTCCAGAACCAAGCTTCCTTAATCCACTTTTGGAACAAAGGTTTTAAAAGAAAATTAAAACCAAGAAGCACTTGCCTTTGAAGCTCTTTCTCCTGATGTGTGCTTCTTCAAGATACCACCCAATGTGTGCCAGTGCCGACACTCCACCTCGTAGCCGTCATATAGCAATCACAATCGAGGGTGTTAAGGAAACTAGTTTTACCAAAGGTTTCCTAGATATGATCCTTTGTTTCTTCTCTCTTTCTCACTTTCAAACTCAATCCTTACATTGGTTGTTTATGAGTTTCCTTCCTTCCTCTCTCTCTCTCTCACAACTCAATCCATCTGATTGATTGTATTTGATTCCCCAAGTCTAAGCACGAGAGAGAGAGAGTGATCCTTCTGTTGGCCCTTGTTTAAGCTCACTGATGAAGATGAAGGTCCAACTGATCCTACCGAAGGATGCCAACTGGTTGCATAAGGATTGGTTTATATAGCGAAGGCAACCAGTTGCAGTAACGATAATGTACCAATAGGTCGGGCACACTGAGGAGTTATCGTTCAACAACCCGACCGTTGCAATAATGCACTCCCGACGGTAATATTCTTTCTCGGTCGACATGTCGTTGTCGCCGATGGGTCGACAGTAATGGCACCGAGAGGTCAGTTCATATGAGAGGCTCGGTCTGGGGCAAAAACATGCTGATAGTAGTTTCATGTTAGAAACCTGTTACCTAGAATGAGATGTCGCCCTTTACCGAGGGTCGGTCCTGTTACTCTCGATCGGTCTTTGATTGCCAATATATCTGTTTCTTTGAGAGTCCACATGAGTTTAAAGTTTCAGAACTCAAGATTTTTGATCGAGTAGTCGTTGACCACGATGGGTCGTTTCAGCCTTTCTCCTAGGGGTCGATGCATACGACACTACCGATCAGAGGCATACCCAGAATAACAGTTCAATGATCCAGAACCTATGTCAATCTGGCCGACCAGTCTTTGACTATGATGAGTCGATCCTGACTTCACCGAGGGGTTGGTGAGATAGACTGGTCGAGCTGACAGTGAAACCAAAATACATATTTCCAAGTTAGATTCCAATTCACTAGCAAACATCCTCTCTAGGCTTTTTTATGATTTAACAATTTGTTCCACTAAGCCTAGGGATAGTCCTCTCTAAGGTGTGGGTACCACCTAAATTCATCTAGGGCCATAATACAAGTTTTATGATTGCCAAACGATGAACTTCAATTCGGTGGAGCATGATCTTTACTCTTGATCACCTTAGGTTTTCAAGCTTCTGGCAAGTGCTTCTTTCTAAGTCATGGAATTGACAAACTTAGGGACTTGGCCAAGCCGAGGCACTAACAGACTGGTATGCTCCGCATAAAAAATGACGAATGTGCCTTGAAGACTGTTCCTATTGTACCTCGGATTTTGATAGATGTCTAGATCCCAAAGTTTTCTTGATTGGTTATCGGAATTGGAACACTACTTTGAGTGGCATGACATGTCAGAAACTCGAGGAGTCCGTTACGCCAAATTCAAATTGGTGGAACAAGCCCAAACTTTCTGGATGACGCTGGAATAAAAAATTAGGAGGTTAAGAAAGTACTCCCTAAATTTGACATGGGACAAAATGAAATATTTGTTAAAGGACAAATATGTTCCTCTCAAATACAGGAAGAGACTCAAGACCAGGAGTCAGGAGAGAGATCTTTTGAAAAGAGAACTGTCCAAGGATGAGACTCACCCTAGTGTCAGTATTACCTAGTCCGTCTGAGTTTGTACATGCATCTGCACAGCACATTCATGATTCACACGCTGAAATTAAAGATCAAATTAATATAAGTGATGAACAATATAAGTTTACTACAGATAGTTATTGCAAGTTCAATGAATTTGATGTGGATGATCATGTAGAGGACCTAACACCCTGTCTAAATCCAATACCTTCACCTCCAAGCCCCATCCCACATCAGCATGAACATGTTCCACATATTGGCCTTCTTGACCCACATCCTCACCCTGATCCTATTTCCCTCTTCATATTCGATCTCCATCTAGCAACAACAAGATCCGTGGATCCCTCTCCATCGGCATCTCTCTCGCTCTCTCTCTGCCTAGCAATAAAGCGAACCTTAGCGATAACGACCTCAGCCAGTGTTGAGCAGTGACCGATCCTCTACAGTTCGTCACCATTGTTTTCTCAACATCCTAGTTGAGTGATTCAGGTCAGCCCCTCATCCATTTTGTTTTTCTCTTTTTCTCTAATCTGTTTCTTTTCTATTTTCTATTTCCATTTTTTGATAACGAATCTAGATTTGAGCATTGGTTGGTTGCATTGCCCCTGCTTGAACAAGTCTTGAATTTAGATCAAATTTGAATAAGTGCCTACTTGTTTTTCTGTCACTGAAAGTTGTTGTGTGCTACTTGTTGCAGAGAACCCCTCTTCAGACCAAAATTTTGAAGGCACTTTGTTCTTAGTTGTTAATTAGGGGACTTCTTGCAAGGTGTGTTCAGCCATGCAACCCATCAACATTATATTGATTGATTTAATTAACCCCTCTATTCTGACTCAAGCCAAACTGTTGTACTGTATGGACCTGCTCTAGCAGAAACCAACTCCCCCCCCCCCCACTATTGACAGCAGAGACTGATGTTCAGTTCCAAGATCGACTTAAAACTGCTTACAACAAGGTCTGCTTTGGACCCAGAAACTCTTGTTGTTTGAACCAGCAGAACCAAATTTGAACTCCTCTGAACTGGGTTTACAAGCCAGCCCAAAATGTTGTTAGATTGGGCCCGTCAAACAGGAGTCAACCTAGTTTTAAAAATAGTAGAAATCTAGCCCAGCTCCATTGCAAAGTCGACTTGTATGACAAGTCACTTTTTGGGCCAAAGCAATAACTTAGGACAGTTGCTATTTGTACCTGTTGAAATAGATTTCTACCAATGCTTTAATGAGCCTAAGTACATTTCCTAAATTAATAAAATAAATAGTGGTGGACAACTAAAATTCATGGTTGGATTTCCAAATTATTTATTCCTCAGCTTGAGGCAGATCCCTTCCATCCAAACATTAATTGACCTTGAACCTTAGGAAGACCCATAGACTATAGGTGATGCATCAACCTATCACCCATATTCATTAAATTTAGATTGTTGTAAATAATTGATGGACATATTATTAATGGTATTTGGAACCTTGAATGTATCATGATCGAAGCACTAAAGTTGTGACTTAAATATAGTATTTTGTTATTATAAATGAGATTATTGATTTTTCTCCAAATCTGTGTTTAATTATGAAAGAGATCATGTTTATTTTACTTTTGAAATACTTGAGATGTTTCACGTATATTTGCATGAGATTTGATACCATTATACATTCAAATACTTCATGCATATAGCATGGGATGAAAATTGCATTACCCGAGACAAAGTTGAGCTGTCCGGACTTCTTTAGTCTCGTGGATAATTTAACAAACTTGATACAAATATTATGTTTGGTCGCATCCATTATTATGAAGGTACGACATTGAATTGGGCTAGAAAAGCTCCTGAGTAACCAGTCCCGAAACCCTATATAGAGGGAGGAGGTCACACTCCTCTATGTTATAACATGTGAATTTCCTAATATTGATTTTGCATTATATGTTATTTTACGATAACACTTCTTTGTGCATTTCCTTTGATCGGAATTCCTACTAGGCGCGTTGACTAAGCCAATAATTTTTCCCCCTTTAGATGCCAATGCAGATCAAGGAAAGGAAAATGAGGACGGACCAAGTGATAGTTAGCCATGAGCAAGATATTACGCAAGGAGAAAGCTTGAATATTCTAGTTTATGTTACTTTAGTTTGAGGACAATATAGTTTATAGGAGGGATGATTTTGGAGATGTAATCATTTTCATTATTGGTACGGTTGGATCTTTATATTTGATTTATTGAGGATTCTTTATTTTTGCTTTGAGATGTGAGTTCGTTATGATCATAAATGTATATTTTTATTTTCCACTGTTTATTTTAGCATGTGTAAATGTTATTATGGACTACAATCCATGCACGTGCTAGGTTTGGCCAGTCGAGGGTCGGGCCTTTGGACTCGAACTCGGCTCGTGTCGTGACACTCGCCTTCCTCCGTGGAAATCTTTACTCTATTTCACTCTGATCTCACTCTCGGAAGGGAGGGGTGTTACAGCTCTGGATTTTCTGAAGAGATTTAGGAGTCTTGTCTCAGCAGAGGTATATTCTACTCCTACCATGTTGCTTCTGCCACCCAGAATTGTTGGTGACGTCAGTAACGAATTTAGAGTATATCATCGATGGCGGAGGAGAGTTGATCCAACATTCTTATTGTAGCCCGATGATGTTTTGTCTGGTTGACATTTGAAGACCTCACACTGGGAAAATGCATGCGTAGGTAGATTTTTGTGTTTTTCATCTATTTGAACTCAAGGTCGAGTTATTTTTCAGATGGGGAGTTTGATGCGGAGCATACCATCACCGTGGATACAGTTGATATCTTCATAATTTCTATTTTATGTAATTGCTTTATTTGATTAAGGGTAGTTTAGTAATAGTTTGCATTGTTTTATTTTTAGTAGTATAAGTCTTTATATAAGTTGTAGTCTTTGAGGCATGAAATACGCGATTGATGAGTAAGATTTGAGAACTTTTAGCATACCATGTCGTGAATGTGTTGGTGAGAGAACGAGGGCATGAAGCCATCATCTTCCCAGGTACGATCCATCTTCTTCTTCTCTTTTTTCTATCTTTCTTCTCTCTCTATTTTACTTTTCTTTTCCATTTTCCCCTTGCCGTGAAACCCATCTACCTTCCCCCCAGTGTTGTCGTTGTTACTGTTTCTCATGTCCTTACTTCCGTCCCTTCCTAACTTCTTTCTACACTTCCGTCCTTCCCATATAGCCTTTGTGTCGTGACCATAAGCCTAGCTGGCCCCTTTCCAAGCCTTAATTCCTCTCATGCAGCCCATTATCTGCCACTGCTAGTCCATACAGCCTTGTTGCACCCATTAATCCCATCTATTGTCATCACCGACCTTCTTAAACCCTTTTAGTCCCTCCCATAGCCTTTCCTTACTGTTGCCTACCCTTTTTCCACAACCCCTTGATTTCCCTCCTCTTGTTATACCCTCATACGACCCCGATTTAGTCCCAGACTTGTCAAACATATCCATTGCCACCCCCTTTTGGGTTTTCTTAGCTTTCATTCAGCCATATACCCCATTCATTTCATGCTGCAATATTTCAAAGCCTTCCTACAACCTTCGCAAGTCTTCCTGTGGTACAAGACAGTCGTCGCCCATCCTTTCCACATTGCATTAACTCATATTATCCTTTCCCACATTACCGTGAGCCTATATTCTCTTTCCCCTATTTGCTGTGACCCACAAAGTCTCATATTTTCATTTAAAACTATAGGTCTTTTCTATTAAAATCACATGTGCCCATCTAACTTGAAGTCATATTCCACCCTTTCATTTAAATCTTTCATGTATTTGTCTACATCATATTTTGGGAATGTTTTGCATGATTATCTGTGAAAAAATCTATATTAATTAATTGCAAATATTAATTGGAATTTAATTTCAACCAATTTTGAATTTAGGGAGCATTATTTTTATCCCTTTTAATTTTTAAATAACCAAATTAGGCAATTAGGGTTACGCTATCCCTTGTCCTACATCAAATTGGTATCAAAGCCAATTTATGAAATTTCGTTACTAGAAGTATGCACGATTTAGAAGGGGGTGAATAGGCCAGTTTCAATTTTAGTTCTCTTTTAAAAAATAAATCAGATTTAACAATATGTGCAGCGGAATAAACTTGTGTGCAAGTGATAAACAAATGAATCAAACCATTAATGCAAACCACACATGCACAACGATATATAGTGGTTCGGTTCACTTGAACCTACATCCACTGTTGGACTCACCCTCTCTAGGGCTATCCCAAATATACTATGTAAGGGTCTCACACCCAAATAATACAATCTAGTTTTTTATAGAGGTTCAACCCAATCGGTCTAATCCTCTACACCTATTTTTTTGAGTGGTTCGAACACACTGTTCTAATCCACTTTACAATGTTTAAAATAAAACAAAGATGAAAACTTGCCTTGGGCCTTGACCATTTTCCTTTAAGCTCTTTCTTCTTTACTAAATCTGTGTGCTCCTTTCTATTAGTTTAGCTCCATCAAAATTACTATTGGCACAGCAGTATAAGACAAGGGTATGATTGATTTTATAGTCCTATATGAACACCTTGCTCTTCATCAGGATTGGGGTGATTATCCAAACATTCACTAACAAGGATGATGAAGAAAGGTGTCTAGAGGGTAGGTCGACTGACCACACACTGTAATCTTGTTCCTAGTTTTCCTGTGTGTATTTTCGGTCCTCTGAACAACAACCTTACTGTTATTTTATAAACAGTTTTAAGGTGTGCAGTAAGTCATGCCAGCGAGGCCTCGCTGCTTCTGATGAGGCCTCGCCAGAGTTAATTCTGGAAAGACAGCTTGCAGTTTTGTAGTAAGTCACGCCTGCGAGGCCTCGCTGATTCTGACGAGGCCTCGCCAGCGGTAATTGCTGGAAAGATAGTACACATGTGCTCTGTCAATGATTCAGCCAGATCAGCCAGATATCAATCAGATATCAACCACTTCATCTCCACCGTGCATGACTTGCAAATTATTTATCTTAGCCACTAATCAAAGACTTGATGAGAATATTACAAGGTAGATTACAAATCATGGAGGAGCCTTTCCATAATTGTTATGGACAGCTCCCCAAGGATATTCAAATTTAAACTTAAGAGAGGTGGCAACATCTCACCATGGATAAATTTGTTTACCATAATAAGTTTCCAATCAATTTACCATAATTACCCATCTCACCATGTGGATAATTTTATTTACTATAATAAGCTTCCAATAAATTTACCATAATTACCTCTCAATTAAACAGTCACAGATTTTAACTTTCTAAAACTGTAAGAGACTGAGTGAGTTCGACACAGCTCAGCTCAACATAACTGGCTGCATGCATCGAGGATGAAAGTCACTTATTATCTTATTTTCCAGTTTATAACAATTGACTTCTAAGGTATTTGACTTAGCCTAAGGTCTCCTACGGTTCACTTACCTGTGTGTCAATACCGTATTCGGTGTAGACGCTTCAACTTCATAGTAGATCTTCTTAATCATCCAAGGCAAGTCCAACTGAGTCACGTAATTGACAATAAGGGTGATTCGGACGAACCGAGGCACTTACAATTTAGGCTTATGCAAGATGGATCAGCATCGGGCCACAATAAGAATTGGAGCATATCCATATGATAGAAGCTCCATGCTATTTCCGTGTGTTTGTTTTTATATATTTTTATTTTTAGCTAGGGTAGTTTAGTAATTAGTGTTTTATTTTATTTTAAGTAAGGAAGACTCTTATATAAAAAAAGGCAAACAAACGATGATATGAAATAAAAATTTGAAGTTTTAGCATACCCTGTGCGATTGATCTATGGAGTGAATCCATTTGGCGAGAGGCCTTGGCATGAGGCTTCCATCTTCTTCAGGTACTCTTCTTTTTTCCTTTTTCTCTCTTCTTTTCTATTGTCTGCATATCTTTTTCTTTCTTCTTTTCCCTTGCCTCCAAACACCCATACGCTACTGGTGTGAACTCAAAGCCCATCCCTGATTTTCGCCACCATCTCCAAAACCCAATCTAGACTTCAACCCCTTCCAGAGACCTTCCTTGTTTCTGCTACCCCTGTTTGAGTCCTCCGTTTTTTTCGCCACCCTCCTCTTAGTCTATTAAGCCCATCTTTGCAAACCCTTCCCGTTTGCTATCTCCAAAACAACCAGATCCAAACTTCTTGCTTTCGTGACCCTCCACTAATGCCATTAGAGTTGTTGCCACATTTCCACAGCTCCAAAGGTGTGGCCGATCCTTCCCATAGACTCCATTTAACCCTCTAGAGCCTTCACCTGTTATCACCACCCCCAGCCCTTTTCGTCTTTCCTTTCCTGACCGGTACCCCTTCTCCTTTACTTCCATTAATATTCATGTTAGTGCCCCGGCTTGGCAGAGTCCCTGTGTCACGCCCCGACCCGAAGGGTGGGCCCAAAACGCGACTGATTTTTTATTTTGTTTTTGAAACTAAACCAACACAAGCATTCTAACTAGGCCGGATCAACAATTGGGCCCAAAGGTCACACATGATCCCAACACGTGGACTCAAACATATACCATAAGTCTACCCAACATAAACACAATCATACAACGAAGAACACATAATTCCAACACTGAATTATCATTTCAACAACATCAGAGTAACTACAGAAACGTAGTAGTCCTAAAGAAACGTAGTAGTCCTAGTACATCACATTAATACAGATCAAGTACCACACCCGGTACTTTACAAAACTAATGGTTCCAAGAACCAAAAAGCAAAGATAAGAGCATTAACCTCAGTGGAAATCCTAAAACAACGCCGCTGCTTATCCATCCTAAGCTTCGTATAGAGGGTTCTCCTCCTCGGGTCCATCTCTTGAAAGGTGAGTGGGGTAAGCTAAGTAGGCCAGTGAATGAAATATAACAATGCAGTTAAGTAAACAACAGGTTAGCACAATAGTCAACAATTGTAATATAATATCTCATGCTTGATAATAAAATTCACAATATCAAGTAAAGTCTCATCATCATTCCATCATCTCAACATCCTTTCCATTATTGTTGTCATCCACCGTAACCCCTAGATACTATACTGACACCAATAGTATTAAGTCCCGACACGGTCAAAATACCTCCGTGCAAGTATATCTCCGGTATGCACCTCAAAATCGGTACTGACACACCCTGCCAGTCCCTGTTGACCCATCCTGTCCAGTAGATGTAACCGACACCCTCGGCGATGGTTCAATAGTAAAAGGTACGTGGAAGCAGTATTTCCCAATTCATATGATCAACATCATAGCATTCACCATTACCATAAGCACTTCTTACAACAGTGCATCAAGTCTAAGCACATGAGTGGGTTCATCAAATCTGAAATCACTCATTGCTTAAGATCCATCTCACATAACAAAACATGTTTATATTTTAACTGCAAAGTTAAGTTCCCTCACCGTAACTGTGAGGTTTCGCGGTCTCTGTTCAAACAAGTAAACAAATGCACAATCATTATAAGTCACATACATAGTATCAATACATTCACACAAGTAGTATTTCGAAATCATACTTATTTTCCCAAAAATATCCAAGGTACATGGAATTGAGTCTTCTACTTGGTTTCCGTCATGCCCCGTCCCGATATGTGCACCCGGAACGAGACTAATTTTTTTTTAAAAAAAACTAATCCCGAAACTCCGAATGTCCATGGCCTCGGGTCTGCCTAGCCCATGAAGAGACCATAAGTGTACATAAAAGCTAAACTATCACATAAGGTACTTATATATACATAACAGTTCACACCATACTTATACACATACAAGTCTGGATACCCAATTGGTAAACTTAGACCATAATTACACATTAAGTCATCTCAGCTTAGTGCAATTCAAAGGTTCTACAGCTTAGGTCATTGCATGGGGGTCCTCTGCTGGCTCCAGACCTTGTCCTGCATCGAGGTGCACGTAAGCTTCTAGCCCAGTGAAGAGAACTAGAACTATCATAGACATAGCATGCAATAGAGAATTAAAGTCTACAATGCAGTTGAAATAAATAGCAGAACATGTGGCAATTATTCTTTTATTTCAATTCCTAATGTGTATCGTTATTTCTTTGACTCACTAGGGTATCCCACTCAACCCCAACTGTATAGGCTCAGGGTATCCCACTCAACCCTGTCGAGGAATTCCACTCATCTTCTAATGCATTAAGTCAAAGCAGACAGAATGCAGCATCTTGCAAGAGCTCGACCCATTTAACAAGTGTGTGAGTATATATGTTTAACATACCCCAATAACAAAATTTCATATAAATGGAAAAATACACAATTACCATTCACTGGCATAAAGTCCAAACTTATCAACCCAGAGTAATCATATTCTCAACATCTGCATAACCACGTTAGCATAGAGACATTCATAGATATATACAGATAATCACCTGCATATTCCACATATTCCAATCATAACATATATCATGTATATATGAACATTACATAAAACATGCACACATTCACTTGCAAATAAGTCATGGTTGAGTCTCCTCACTTTGATTGATGACGTTAAAACATGGACTTCTCGATTTGCGTGAAGAAGGGAGAGAAAGTCGGTCCACTGTTCCAATTGGATAATTGACGGAGTTAGACACTATATATATATTAACCTAAGACGACCCGACCTACGAAATTGAGAAAAAAATAGTGGAGGTTTAATTTAAATATTCCAAGTTGGTCTTATTTCATATTTAATGATAAAATCCTACTAAAATTTGAAACTAAAAAGAATTTACATCCTTGATGTAGGACTTTTACATTTAAGACCACCCATTTGATAACAACGCCATAAATTTTCTCATGGACTCAATTCACCTTTGAAATCCATGCAAATAATCATCAAATGACATAATAAACACATAAAAAAGAATACTTTCAAAAGTTTGCTCATAAATAAGCTATCTATGCTCTCTAAATGATAAAATAAAAACATGATAGATGGTATTATCTCTTTACCATAAAAAGATGAAATCACCACTCATACGAAAATGAATCAACCAAATTGTACATAATTATTAAAATTATGAAATATACTTTTAAAATGGTTCAAACTAACCATATGTGCTAAATTAACATTATAACTTAATTGGCAACTTACAATTCAAATATTATTAAAACTAAAACAATGCTCTTAAAGCTAATTAATTTAGCTATGCTTTTAAATAATCAAAATACACACTAAAATTAGAATATTAAATCATTAATTAAATTCCCCTACTTAAACTTCATTTTACTTAAACCAAATCTTGAGACCCTTTATAAACTAAGTTATAGTTTAAAATTGCAATATAAGGGTCTTAACAAAAAAATCATTTCTAAAGGGGTTACTTAAAATTTAAAAGAAAAGGGCATCTTCCCTAAATGCTAAAAATCCAAAGACGAAGCCCAAAATCAACCTATTTCACAAAAACAAACAGTCCTGGAGCTACTAAAATTTCGAATAGATAAATTTGTATACCTTGATCGTCGAAATCCACCGAGAAATGATGAAGTTTGAAAGCCCGGCAAAAAACCCCCGAACCCGAGCACGATTGCTGCAGGAACAGTTGGAAGAAGAAGAGGAGAGGAGGAATAATGGAAGTAAAAAAAAAAGGATCGGTTGAAGAGGAAAAAAGAAGATGAAAGTGAAAAGGGGAAAAAAGAGGATCGGTGGAGGGTGAGAAGCCCTCTGCTGTTGATTTTTTCTTTTCTTTTTTCTTCCTATCTGCAACTTCAATTGTTTCTCTTCTTTTTAACTCAAAACCCACTATGTCGGTGGGTTTTATTATTATTATATTTTTTTTTTCTAACCTACCCTAGCTACTAACATCTTAACTTCATTCTTATCTTCTAAAAAAATAAATTAAACTATATATTATATGGTTTATAATAATAAGCTAAAACTACATAACACCATAATTTGATTAAATAAAATAACCCTCTTTTTTTTTTTATAAAACTATTTTGACACTTTCAAATATTAAAAATTAACATTTTAAAACAGAAATCCACACTCCTACACATCAAATAATTTATTTTCCAAACACAGATTATTTTAAGGGTCTCAACCAGAGAAAGTTTAGAAAATTTCAACTTTCCCACTACGCTAACGAGTTGGATCCAAAGACTCTGAACTCGGGTCGAGTCAACTCTGACTCTATAGAAAGCCCATTTGTTAATCTCTCAGATTAACTAGCACTAAATACAATCAACTATAATTAATCAAGTAATTATACGCTAATTTTGGTCGGGGTATTACATCCCATCCCCCTTAAAGAAATTTCGACCCGAAATTTCAAAAAAAAAAAGACTCATACCTTAATCAGCAAACAAGCTGGGGTACAACTTTCGCATCGTTGCTTCTGGCTCCCACGTCACGTGTTGTGCACCATGATGTTGCCATAAGATTTGCACTAGAGGAATGCTCTTCCTTCGAAGCACTTGAGTTCGCATACCTTGAATCTCTATAGGTACCTCTTCAAAAGTCAAGTCTTCAGAAACTCTATCTCTTCTATATTTAATACATGTGAAGGATCTGGTTCGTACTACCGAAGCATTGACATATGGAATGTCCTATGCACTTTCTCCAGATTTGAAGGTAGTGCCAATTGGTAAGCAACTTCTCCAACTCTCTTCACGATCTCGAACGGTCCCACGTAGCGAGGTGACAACTTCCCTTTGCGACCAAATCTCTGTATACCATGTCATGGAGCGACACGCAAGAACACAAAATCTCCAACTTCAAACTTTAGAGGTCTCCGTCTCTTATCAGCATAACTCTTTTGTCGACTTTGTGTAGCTTTGAGTCGTTGCCTAATCATCTCAATTTGTTCTGACGTTTGGCGAACCATTTCTGGTCCCAGAAGAGGTTTATCTCTTACCTCAGCCCAACACAATGGTGATCTACAAGGTCTTCCATATAAAGCTTCGTACGGCGTCATTTGTATACTTGACTGATAACTGTTGTTATATACAAATTCAATGAGCGCTAGGTGGTCTTCCCAGCTTCCTTGCATATCCATCACACATGCACGCAACATGTCTTCCAAAATCTGAATGGTTCTTTCGGACTGACCGTCTGTCTGAGGGTGAAATGTTGTACTGAAACATAGTTTTGTACCCAATTCCTTCTGTAATCCCTGCCAGAACCTAGATACAAACCGTGTATCTCTATCTGATACTATAGAAACTGGTATTCCGTGCAGTCGGATTATCTCTTTAACGTATAACTTACTCAATGTAGTTAAAGTATCTTTCCTTTTTACTGGCAGAAAATGAGCTGATTTGGTCAGTCTATCCACAATTACCCATATAGAATCATGTCCTTTGGTGGATTTTGGAAATCCTGACACAAAGTCCATAGTGACGTGTTCCCACTTCCATCTAGCCACAGGAAGAGGCTTCATCTTACCACCAGGTCTCTGATGTTTAGCTTTAACTTGTTGACAAGTCAAACATTTGGATACAAAGTTTACCACTTCACGCTTCATTCCTTTCCACCAAAATTGTCAACGCAAGTCCCGATACATCTTTATGCTTCCAGGATGCACTGCAAACTTGGAACGATGAAAATGGTCTAGTACCTTCTCTCTTCATCCCTCTGATTCAGGTACAAATAATCTATCTTGAAACGTTAAACCTTCATCAGTTCTGATCCAACCATCTAATTCTATTCCGTTCGACAGCTGAACTTTCAATTCCTTTGCTTTAGAGTTGCTTTCCTGCCTTTCTAATACTATTCCAACTATTTCTGGTTGTAACACTAAACTCATAATTCACGCTGGTTCTTCCATTTCAATAAATTCCCAATCATAATCAGACATAGATTCCAATATTTTCCATTGTAGTGATGCCATTTTTGCAATATCACTGTGAGATTTTCTGCTTAAGGCATCTGCCACTACATTAGTTTTTCCAGGATGATAGGTAAGTCCGAAGTCATAATCTCCAAGGTACTCCATCCATCATCGTTGCCTCATATTTAAATCTTTCTGAGTGAAAAGATACTTGAGGCTATGGTGATCAGAGAATACAGTAAATCACTCACCAAATAAATAATGTCTCCACAACTTCAATGCAAATACCACGGCTGCTAACTCTAAATCATGAGTGGGATAATTTTGCTCATGTCCTTTCAGTTGTCTTGATCCGTAAGCTACAACTTTTCCTTCTTGCATCAACACACACCCTAGTCCGAGCGTAGAGGCATCACAATATACCCCATAGCCTCATCCTTGCTCTGGTATAGTTAGCACCGGAGGGGCGGTTAGCTTGTCCTTTAGGTCTTGAAATGCTATTTCACAGGCCTCATTCCACTCAAATTTGACATCTTTCCGCGTCAAACGAGTCATAGGCACCGCAATTTGGGAGAAATTGGAGATAAATTTTCGATAATATCCCATTAATCCAAGGAAACTTCGAATTTCAGTGACATTTTTAGGTTTTTCCCAGTTCATCACTGTCTCAACCTTTGCTGGATCTACCAAAATTCCTTCGGCTGATATTACATGTCCGAGGAATTGGACTTGAGTCATCCAAAACTCACACTTGCTCAGCTTGGCATACAGTTGGTGGTCCCTCAAAGTCTGCAGTACTGAGCGCAAATGACACTCATGCTCTTCCTCTGACGATGAATATATTAAAATATCATCGATAAATACTATTACAAACTGCCTTAGATACGGCCGAAAAATCCTATTCATCAGATCCATGAAAATGGCCGGCGCGTTCGTTAAACCGAATGGCATAACTATAAACTCATAGAGTCCATACTGCGTCCGAAAGGCAGTTTTTGGAATGTCTTTCTCCCTGACTCTTAACTAATGATATTCGGATCTCAAATCGATTTTTGAAAAACACTTCGAACCTCTCAACAAATCAAAAAGATCATCTATTCTTGGCAACAGGTACTTATTCTTGATAGTGACCTGATTCAATGGTCGATAATCAATACACATCCTCAAAGACCCATCCTTCTTCTTTACAAAAAGTGTTGGCGCTCCCTAGGGTGAACCACTCTGGCAAATAAAACCAAGCTTAAGGAGTTCATCAATCTACTTAGCTAGTTCCCTCTATTCCGCCGGCGCCATCCTATAGGGTGCCATGGATATAGGAGATGTTCCAGGCTGTAGATCGATTACAAAATCAATTTCTCGGCGTGGAGGCAGCCCGCTAAGCTGATCTGGAAAAACATCCATGAATTCACACACCACCCGAGGAAACTTTGTTTCCACACTTTTTACATCTTCCCAACCCATGCTAGACACTATACTACCTGGATACGCCTTCAGACCAGAGAGCTTAACTCTCAAGTTATCATAAGGTATTAACTTCTCCACAAATCTTATCCCAAGCAGTGAAGTCCCATGGATCTTCCGCTCGGAACAGTCTATCAAAGCCTGATGCATAGATAACCAATCTATGCCTAAAATAACATCAAAATCTGTCATATTTATCACCAAAAGTTCGTATGACAGGTCTAAGTCGCCTAATCTTAAAATGCATGACTTGCATTCCTGAGTTACTCTTACTTTTCTACCCAACGGGGAAACAATTGCTAGACGTTTTCTTGCATTTACTGGTTGCAATTCTAACTTATCACAGCAAGTTCTAGAGATAAAAGAATGAGATGCACCGGTATCAAACAATACTCGTGCCATGAGGCTGAAGAGAGATAATGTACCTTCCATTACAGCATTATCCACTGGCTCCACCATTTGAGTCCCTATGGTGTAGACTCTTCCTTGAGTGGTCTGTGGACGTCCTGGTCCAGTCCTCTGTGACATATTCCCAGGCGCTACTGAGCCTCTAGAAGGTTGTGGTGTAGACTGTGTTGGTCTCATCTTCTGAACAGGTTCCACTACATTACTACCACTACCATTATAGGGACAATCTTTGATAAAATGTCCCGCTTGTTTGCAATAAAAGCATACTCGTTCACTAGATTGTGGTGCTTTGTACTGCGGGCACTGTTTAACCGTGTGACCAGGCTGGTTACATGAATAACAAATCAATATCTTGGGTCCCACCTTGCTTGCTTGACCCACAGAGGATTGACCTTTCAAAGAAAATGATCCTTTAAACCTTCTTTTTTTATTAGGCTGGGGTGGCCTTTGAGCACCGCCTTGAGGAGGCTTTTCTATATTCCGATTGATAGTATCCACAACTTCCACCATTGAAGCATGGTCCAGTACTGCCTCCACAGTAGGCAAATCCAACCCAACCACCTGACGCTGCAGAAATGGGCGAAGTCCATTCGAAAAGTGTTGAATCTTTTCATTTTCATTAGCTGCTATATGTGGAGCATACTGAAGATGATCGAAGAACTTTGAGCCATATTGGGCCACAGTGTCAGATCCTTGCTTTAAATCCATAAACTGTTTCTTCTTGGCGTCCTTTGCCACTTTAGGGTAGTAGCGGGCAAGAAAAGCCGTTGAAAATGCTGTCCAACTCATCGGTTCACGGTTTCTATCCAAATGCTTAACTTCCCACCACTTGTAAGCATTGTCTTCCAGTTGGTAGGTTGCTAAAGTCACTTTGAGATCATCAACGATGGCTAGATTGTCAAATATACGACTAATCTTGTTGAGCCACGTCTCTGCCACCACTGGATCCGCACTTCCTGAGAAAGTCGGTGGATTCATCCACCTAAAATCCTTAGCAGCAATTGCAACTCTTTCTCCGAGGTTTCGTTTATGCGGTCGTCGGAGATCGTTTGCTACTCGCTGAAATGCCTCCATCGCGATACGCACTGCGTCAACAGATTCATTCTGGTTGACATGTTCACCTTGGTCTTCCAAAGGAGGAGTCACGCTTTCTCCTAAACTTACAGAATGTCGGGATGCTTCTGACATCTCCTGACAAACACACCTACTATTAACATACTATTTGCAATCTAAATCATAAAGAGATATACTATGAACATCCGTATTATTCATAAAATAACTCATCACAACACAAAATAATAAACCAACATACTTGTATATATATTCTTTCATAATACTGAAACTTATACATAGCCTTCAGAGTTACAAAAGATTATATACACATACACATTCATTGATTCTATGACCTTACAGTCCAACAACAAAAGTTTATATACACATGTTTCTTTTTCTTACTACCCAAAACATCTCCCCCCCCCCCCCCTATACACAAGTCTTTTGTGCAAGTTCCAAAAAGTTTCTCTCATCAAGTCTTTTTCCTCTCAAACACTCCCTGACTACTTCTACCATGAGTCTTCATCTAAAGAGGATGTTGGGTTATAGAATGGACATGCTCCAAGAAGATGGTTGTGTTCTCTGCAAAAGTTGCATCGAACTGGAACATTAAACCTCACACAGTAACACATATCCTCATAATGTCCAAAAACACCACAGATTTGACAATTATGGTTGGGCGATAGTGGGCAAAAGGAAGCAACATGCCCCAAATGGAAACAGGTAGTGCACCTGGGGATTGGCCCTTGATGAACGTATATTTCATATGTTGGTAAAGGTATATTCAGATCAAAATGCATTGGTTCCTCTGCTGGAGCAGGCATTGGTTCTAGATTGATTAGAGGTTCTGGGGCAAAAGCTGGTGCTTCAACTGGTACTGGAGGATTCACTGGCGGAATCACTGGTTGAGGGTTTGTTACTGGATGCTGGTTTACTAGAGATTCATGCTCACGTTTAGGTTCGACACTTTGATCAGTGTTAGTCATTGAAGGTGAGGTAAATGACCGATAGTGAGATGGGGTATCTGGTTCATAGGAAGTAGTTGAAGAGATTTCTATGACTTCCTTCAGTTGGGACTCTATATCTGACGGAGGTGACCTGGAGTCCAAACCATCATACTAGAATCGCTAGTTGAGGAGTACAACGTCAGCGGACTCCCGGGTGTACCCTTTCCCATTACTTGAGCTGGAATCTTATTATCAGACATCTCTGTCCAAGAATTAAACAATAGTTAGTAAGGGAACAAGGTAATCAAATATAGGGGTAACACTAAAATTCACACCCATACTACACTCTAAGCATGCATGACCCCTCACAGTCCGAGAGCTAAACCTAAAGCTCTGATACCAAACTGTCACGCCTCGACCCGATATGTGCCCCCAGAACGAGACTAATTTTTTTTAAAAAAAACTAATCCCGAAACTCCGAATGTCCATGGCCTCGGATCTGCCTAGCCCATGAAGAGACCATAAGTGTACATAAAAGCTAAACTATCACATAAGGTACTTATATATACATAACAGTTCACGCCATACTTATACACATACAAGTCTGGATACCCAACTGGTAAACTTAGACCATAATTACATATTAAGTCATCTAAGTAAATTCTACTCCCAAAACAGCTTAGTGCAATTCAAAGGTTCTACAGCTTAGGTCATTGCACGGGGTTCCTCTAATGCCTCCAGACCTTGTCCTTCATCGAGGTGCACGTAAGCTTCTAGCCCAGTGAAGAGAACTAGAACTATCATAGACATAGCATGCAATAGAGAATTAAAGTCTACAATGCAGTTGAAATAAATAGCAGAACATGTGGCAATCATTCTTTTTATTTCAATTCCTAATGTGTATCGTTGTTTCTTTGACTCACTAAGGTATCCCACTCAACCCCAACTATATAGGCCCAGGGTATCCCACTCAACCCTGTCGAAGAATTCCCTCATCCTCTAATGCATTAAGTCAAGGCAGACAGAATGCAACATCTTGCAAGAGCTCGACCCATTTAACAAGTGTGTGAGTATATATGTTTAACGTACCCCAATAACAAAATTTCATATAAATGGAAAAATACACAATTACCATTCACTGGCATAAAGTCCAGACTTATCAACCCAGAGTAATCATATTCTCAACACCTGCATAACCACGTTAGCATAGGGATATTCATAGATATATACAGATAATCACCTGCATATTCCACATATTCCAATCATAACACATATCATGTATATATGAACATTACATAAAACATACACATATTCACATGCAAATAAGTCATGGTTGAGTCTCCTCACTTTGATTGATGACGTTAAAACATGGACTTCTCGATTTGCGTGAAGAAAGGAAAGAAAGTCGGTCCACTGTTCCAATTGAATAATTGACGGAGTTAGACACTATATATATATTAACCTAAGACGACCCGACCTACGAAATTGAGAAAAAAATAGTGGAGGTTTAATTTAAATATTCCAAGTTGGTCTTATTTCATATTTAATGATAAAACCCTACTAAAATTTGAAACTAAAAAGAATTTACATCCTTGATGTAGGACTTTTACATTTAAGACCACCCATTTGATAACAATGCCATAAATTTTCTCATGGACTCAATTCACCTTTGAAATCCATGCAAATAATCATCAAATGACATAATAAACACATAAAAAAAAATACTTTCAAAAGTTTGCTCATAAATAAGCTATTTATGCTCTCTAAATGATAAAATAAAAACATGATAGATGGTATTATCTCTTTACCATGAAAAGATGAAATCACCACCCATACGAAAATGAATCAACCAAATTGTACATAATTATTAAAATTATGAAATATACTTTTAAAATGGTTCAAACTAACCATATGTGCTAAATTAACATTATAACTTAATTGGCAACTTATAATTCAAATATTATTAAAACTAAAACAATGCTCTTAAAGCTAATTAATTTAACTATACTTTTAAATAATCAAAATACACACTAAAATTAGAATATTAAGTCATTAATTAAATCCTCCTACTTAAACTTCATTTTACTTAAACCAAATCTTGAGACCCTTTATAAACTAAGTCATAGTTTAAAATTGCAATATAAAGGTCTTAACAAAAAAATCATTTCTAAAGGGGTTACTTAAAATTTAAAAGAAAAGGGCATCTTCCCTAAATGCTAAAAATCCAAAGACGAAGCCCAAAATCAACCTATTTCACAAAACAAACAGTCCTGGAGCTACTAAAATTTCGAATAGATAAATTTGTATACCTTAATCGTCGAAATCCACCGAGAAATGATGAAGTTTGAAAGCCCGGCAAAAAACCCCCGAACCCAAGCACGATTGCTGCAGGAACAGTTGGAAGAAGAAGAGAGAGGAGGAATAATGGAAGTAAAAAAAAAAGGATCGGTTGAAGAGGAAAAAAGAAGATGAAAGTGAAAAGGGGAAAAAAGAGGATCGGTTGAGGGTGAGAAGCCCTCTGCTGTTGATTTTTTCTTTTCTTTTTTCTTCCTATCTGCAACTTCAATTGTTTCTCTTCTTTTTAACTCAAAACCCACTATGTCGGTGGGTTTTATTATTATTATATTTTTTTTTCTAACCTACCCTAGCTACTAACATCTTAACTTCATTCTTATCTTCTAAAAAAATAAATTAAACTATATATTATATGGTTTATAATAATAACCTAAAACTACATAACACCATAATTTGATTAAATGAAATAACTCTCTTTTTTTTTATAAAACTATTTTGACACTTTCAAACATTAAAAATTAACATTTAAAACAGAAATCCACACTCCTACACATCAAATAATTTATTTTCCAAACACAGATTATTTTAAGGGTCTCAACCAGAGAAAGTTTAGAAAATTTCAACTTTCCCACTACGCTAACGAGTTGGATCCAAAGACTCTGAACTCGGGTCGAGTCAACTCTGACTCTATAGAAAGCCCATTTGTTAATCTCTCAGATTAACTAGCACTAAATACAATCAACTATAATTAATCAAGTAATTATACGCTAATTTTGGTCGGGGTATTACAGTTTCTATCCTTTTTTAAATTATAATAATCTACAAGATATAATAAATAAAAAGGGTGCTCAGTCCAAAACTCATATTGTCTTCTAGGCATTGACCAGACTGACTTATTCAGTTAGGTCTAGATACTCGGGTCACTTCTTGGTTGTCTTCTGGATAGGACCAGATCTGACATGTTGAATAAGGCCTCGAGGTCACTCAGTGCCCGACAAATATAGCGTCGGCCTGAAAGTGAAATCACTCAGTACCCGACCAATAGAGTCGGCCTGGAAGTGAATACAATATTATATATACTATAGTAATAAGAGAAGAGGGTTAGTACACATTTTTAATTAGCAATGGGGTACTAACATCACATGCAATCACTACAATCAAACAAGATTAGACACTTAAAAACTGGGTCCCTCGAATCATGCCTCGGAACCAGGTACTGTAGCTTCGGATCATCCGAACCACTGCCTACACTAGTCACTGACCTCGGATCTTGGGTCTGACTTCAGATCGTCTAAAGACCGGTCTCGAATCATCCAGAGTCCATCCGAACCGAAAAACAGAGAAAACAGGTCTCGGTGGGTCTGTACACTTCGGAACATCCGAAATGTGGCTCAGATCGTCTGAGTGGGGTTCGGTCCTTCCGAACTCTACTCGGAACATCCGGTTGAGTCAGGCTAGCCTCAGGTGCTTCTGGGCTTCGGGTGAAGCTCGGAACGTCCGAGGGGTCCTCTCGAACCGTCCGAAGGGTGTGACCCTCGGACCGTCCGAAGATCGACTCTCGGACCGTTCGAGAGTCGTCTTCCTCACTGTCTGCACCAACAGACAGTGACAGCAGACACTGTGTGAAATACGAATCCGGAAACAGTGGGTTTCCTGGATTCAGTTTCCACGTCTAGCCGGTTCGATGGACTCCTCTGGGAGTCCTCTTTTCATAGGGAAAGGTTTGGAGCTTTGAAGCTCAGTAGGCCATCCGATTTTAACATTGAAACCTCACTGGTACACTAAAAATCGGATTTTTCCTTAAACTTTAAACTGGTTTTTCTTACTCAAAACTAAACCAAAATTGGTTTTTCTTGATTCTAAGCCAGTTAAAATTTGAAAAGGAGCACAGTGGTTACCTTCACTGGAGTTCCTGTGATAAAAATCTGGTCTCTTGAAAATTTTCCTTCTAAGCTACAGGTGACAAAACTGGGAAGAATAGAAGCTGGGATCGGCTGGTTTTTTGGTTTTCAAACATCTGACTGGGAGGGAGAGAATAGAAGGTTTGAAGGGAGATGATCCAGCAGAACAGGCTGGAATTTATAGCCAAAATCAACCGGGAAAGGTGGCCGGATGGCCACTGGATGTAGAGCCTTTGCTTACGTCTCAAACAGTAACCAGCAGGTTACTGTTTGGTTGCAGATCAGCCCCTTCAAAATATCTGGTTTTGCGAATACGTCCCTCTTTTTAATAAAACTGGATTTTTAACTTAAAACATAATTTCAAAGGCTCAAAAATTTAATCCAACCTTACAGATAAGTTGGGTTTTGAAAACTTTTATCACCATAAAAAATTTGAGATTTAAAACTCAATTAAACCCATTGATTTAAATAAAAATCACAATTTAATACTATTTACTTAATTAAACAAATGTTAAATAAAACAACTTAGAAACCTTATTTTGGGGTTTGAAAGCATAACTAGACCATACTTAAAATGGTCTAACATACTATACTTGTTTCAAAATTTATTTCATTTCCAAAACCATTTAAAACAATTATTACTCCCTTTTAGGGTTTTGACGGGCGGTTTTAAATACTATTTTCTGAAAATAAAATTATTTTAAAATCAGAAATACAAATCCTTGACTAAGGAGAATAATATCATCCAATAATAATCACATAACAACATAATTTATAAAAATAATAACAAGAAATGGTAAATTACCAAATTGTCCCTCAGCTGGACGAGCTGGATCACTGAGCTTTCGAGCTCAGATTAGGCCACACTTGGGCTTTTCACTAAGCCTTAACCAAAATCTTCGAGATTAACCGGTTAAACAAGATTATTAAGCTAAACTACGCCTAATCTAGGTCAAGGTATTACACCCTGTTTGTCAATTCCATAACTCGGGAAGAAACACTTACTAAAGAAGTTTGAAGACTCAAAATTATCAAGGAAGAAGATCATACTCCACTAAATCTCAAAGCTCATCGTAATGGCAATCACAAAAAGGTATAATGGTCATAGATGACTGTAGGTGGAACTCATACCTGAAAGAGGACTATCCCTACGCTTAGTTGAACAAATGATAAAATTATATAAGGCCTAGAGAGGTAGCTGAACAGTGAATTAGAAATGAACTTAGAATTATGTTCAATGTCAGCTCGACCAGTCTATCTCACTGACCCCTCGGTGGAGACAGGACCAACCCATCATGGTCAAGGACTGGTCGGTCAGTTTGACATAGATTTTGGAACTTTGAACTGTCATTCTGGACATGCCTCTGACCGAGAGTCTCGTATGCACTGACCCCTCAATGATGAACTTGAACAACCCCTCGTGGTCAATGACTCATCGGTATAAAACTTATGAGTTCTGGACTATGAACCAAAGTAGGCTCGAGAAAATAGACATCTCGGTGATTCAAGACCGATCGAGAGTAACATGACCGACCCCTCGTTAAAGGGTGATAGGTCGGTCTAGGTTTGGCTAGTTTCTGTCTTAAAACTCTGTCAGCATAGAGTTGCCCCAGATCGAGCCTCTCGTATGGACAGACCCATCGGTGCCATGACTGTCGACCCATCAGCGACACCGACATGTCGACTGGTAAGTAATTATGTTGTTGGGGTTGCATTTAATGCACAACGATCAGGTAGTTGAATGGTAAGAAATACGAACACCGACCCATCGGTGCCACCGACCTGTCGGTCCTGGACAATCTAAATGACAGTTAAGATTCCTCTATAAATATGAATGATGTATAATCATTTGGGTATTTTCCCTGAACTGAGAAAATCATACATTTTGAGGAACGATCATCTCTATTGTGCCAATACCCAAATCAAATACCCAATCTCTGATAAAAGACTGTGAGAGAGAAAGAAATAGAGAAAATAAAATATCTATTAGGAGTTGAACCAATTTCCTAGTCTTACTGAATCTGTGATTGCGGCACGATATTTTCAAGAAAGAGCATCAACACACCGTGGGTGAATCTTTGAAGAGCACACTTCAACAAGAAAAGAGCTACAAGGCAAGTGCTTCTCGGTTTTAAAATTTGTCTTTAAAACATTTGTCCCGAAAGTAGATTAAGAAGCGGTACTCCAGAACCACTATAAAAAACTCTAGAGCGTCGTCTATGGCACAGAGGTGGGTGGAATTCTTGACCAATTGAGTGAGGTGGAATTCTACTCTAATTGTGAGGGTGTAAGTCCTCACATAGTGAATTTGGAGATAGCTCAAGGTTGGACAAGTCCTAACAGTGGATGCAGGTTGGTTAACCGAACCACGATATATCATGTCCTTGAGATTGTGGTGTTAGAGCTAACTTCTTATGTCGATTGTTTAAACATCTTTGGTAACACACACTTATTTGATTGTCATATCAGTCACACGTACACTAATTAATCAAGTGAATTTTAAAAAGGAACAACAATTTGAGATTGACCTATTCACCCCCCTCTAGGGTCAATCGTGTTCTAGGACATTGGGATTTTCAATTCCAAACCCCAAAATGTCATGTACCGATACATCCAACCGTGACCTATTGACCCCTTCATTCAATCATCATTGACCGAACCCATGAACCACCACTTAACCCATTAAGGCTTTATTTCGTTTATTCTTAAACCCCATGCTTTATGCCATATAGTTTGCCACTATTTTATTTTAACCATTGATCCCCATTTAATTCATTTAACATTATATTCTTAATATTTGCATGAGTATGTGTGATAGATTTATATTAATTAATTGCAAATATTAATTGGTTGCTTAATTTCAACCCATTTTTAGATTTAAGGTGCATTATTTTCATCCCCTTTTAATCTTTAGGGAACCATTTTAGGCATTTAGGGTTGCCCTATCCTTTGTCATGCGTCATATGTCCTGCATTTGCAGCTTCGCATCTTGCATAAGATGCTCGTCCCCACACCCTAGGATGCTCCACCTGTCTTCAATGAGAAGGTGAGACCAAGTCCACGTCGTGTTTGGACTTGAATGTAGTCATTGGCTTTGCTGGAACTCTTGTCGCACTGTTCACCGTATGGATCTTCTCACTTTTACCCTTTTCCATATTTACAATCACCTACGCCATGGAAATCAGATAGTACCCCACAACCATCCAATGCAAAATAAACATTTTTTCCCAAAGCTATAATTGACTGGTGTCTTCCGGGTTCTTTTCTTTCTTCCCGCAGCCTGACTAGTAGGATCCCGCTACCTATGCTCTGTGATTGTGCTCCCTACTAGTGTGTACAAATTTCCTTGTCCCTTCCCTTTCAAAACAATCATGACTCCTTTAACAACTCTAAGAGCTCCACCCTTTGCCTTGAAGGTGAACGCGTTTGAATCAAGAGTACCCAAGGAAATGAAATTGTTTCTTAGCTCCTAGACATGTCACACATCTTCCAATGTTCTCACCATACCATCAAATATTTTAATTTTTACTATCCCGATCCCAATGGTTTTACAAGTCTCACCATTTCCCATTAGGACAATTTTTCCATCACAAGGTTTGTAACTATCAAACCATTCTTTATGTGGACTCATGTGATAAGAACAACAGGAGTCTAACATCCATCTATCAACTAGATGATCCGTACCTGTGATGAATGCAAAGGTAGCATCATCATCTCCTGCAACTCCCTGTGCGATGCTTGCTTGATGTGAAGCTTGTGGATTGCTCATTTTCTTGTATTCCTCTAAATCACGCTTTCTCAATAAACAATCCCTCTTCATGTGTCCTTCCTCCTTACAGTAGAAGCATTTGAACTTTCCAACACTCCTCCCCTTTGATTTCGACTGTGACGACCTCCTATTACTAGAGCCTCTGTCAGTTCCTCTCCAACGTTGTTGATCACCCGTAGCCACCAACCTCTAAACAATGACCCCGATGTTTCACCCGATTTCTTCTAGCGAATTTCTTTGCTTAAAATCAAGTCCCGAACATCATCATACTTTAATTTTATACTTCCTGAAGAACTTCTTACTGCTGTTACAGTGACATTCCAACTTTTTGGTAAAGAAGATAGAAGAATCAAAACCCTGATCTCACCATCAAATTCGATTTTCACCGAACTCAACTGATTCGTGATTGAGTTGAACTCGTTCAGATGTTCAGCCACAGACGTTCCTTCTGGCATATTTAGGTTGAATAACTGCCACATTATATGTACTTTGTTGGAGGCAGAAGGTTTCTCATACATATTTGAAAGTGCATCCATAAGACCTTTCGCAGCCGTCTCCTTTACTATGTTGAAAACGACATTACGAGACAGCGTTAATGGAATAACGCCCAATGCATGTCTATCGAGAAGAGTCCAATCTTCGACCTTCATTGCATCTAGGTTTGTTCTTGAAAGAGGTTGATGCATGTCCTTCTGATACAGATAATCTTCGATCTGAATCTTCCAGAATGCAATGTAAGTGCCATTGAACTTCTCGAACTTGATCTTTCCTTCTTCCACCATTGTATCCTGCACTAAAATTTCCTCACACTACCTCTGTCAAATCCCCAAACACCAAATCAACACCGGTCACTGTGTAGATCCCGTTGTTGCAAACACACAGGGGAAGATGGATTTGAATTTCGAGTCTGGATGATTCCAGAAGTTACAAAACAATCCTGACTATTAATTTTGACCAATCACTGTATCCTGGATTAAAGGGAACTCTAGGCTATGAATCTATGGAAAACCCTCTCAGCTACTGCTTCTTTCTCGGTAAACCAACTAATAAAAAACCTCACAAAGAAACACCATCATAAGTATTGTACCACTAATGCTTGAGATTTTTTTTTCTACTTTTACAGAGTCAATCTCTCAAACAGGTGGCAGGGAAAAAATTCCTCTCCCTGAAACCGTGCTATTCTTTGTGCTTGCGATGGTCTCAAGAGTTGCCTTTCTTGAAACCCTAATCTGTAGCGATATCTCAAAAACCCAAGAATGGGTATTATTCCTGTTTGATTCTCAGTTTTGCCATCTGCTGAGAGAACTAAAGAAGCTGCAGACTTGCATGTACTTTATAGTGACGATTTTAGCCAATCTCAGTGTGTTGCCTAGCGATGGAGTCCAAAAAAAAATTCAGGAACCCTCCATGTCTATTATGTTACTAATCTCTATAAACCCGAGGAATCTGAGTTGTTTTCCTGTGAAACCGACGGAACCCCTTTGCTGCACACACTCTGTTGTCTTCGTAAACCGATTGCCTACAATCGCAACTGCCTGCAATCGATGTTTGTAGTGTGTTGCCGCCCTGCTGTTTTGCTACTGGGCACTGCACCAGTGGTCTTCTCTTTCGATCTCTACAAGCTGGCCTGCAGATTTGAATCCCTTTGCTTTTTTCGTCGTTATGTTGCCCCCTACGATTCCTCTTCTCTGCTCTTGACTGAACAACGAGAGAAAGAGATCTGTCCGGCCGAAGTATGGCGCTAGCGGACTGTGAATGCTGAGGATCCCTTCCTCTGTTCTAACCTTGCTGCTTCTTGGTGAACAACAGAGGGATCCTACTCGACTGTTTATGTTCATGTTCTTCTGTCTGCCTGAAACAGTGCACCCTCGATGTTGCTGGTTCTCAGGAACGCTCAACAATTTCTGTGCTATGATGAAAAACCCAAGAAACCGAAGGACGCCTTTCCCTTAGACGATCTGCACCCTTGTACGCGATCTATCCCTTCCTAATGTTCTCAAAATAGAGAGGTCTTTCTGCTGATACCGCGCCTCTCCCTCTCTTGAGAACACCAGATTTGTACTCTGCACACAACCCAAACTTCCTGTGAATCGCAACCTTTCTCTGAAACCTAGAGAAACCGAGAAAACCCAAAATCCTAGAGAAACCGAGAGAACCAGATCTGCCTCGATCTTGTGTGCACGCTCGATATTTGATTTGTGATTTTCCGCCAAATTCCAAACCTTCGGCTCTGATCCCATTGGTTGTGTAAACCACCCACAAAATCAAAGAACACACAAAAAATAAGAGAACACAGTGATGTACGTGGTTATGCAAGATTGCCTACGTCCATGAAGCGTGACCAATCTACTATGAAGAGAACATTACAATGATCACAACGATAAACCCTTCCCTCTCTTCTCTTAGATTCACTTCTCCCTCACTTGTTTTTCCACGTCTTCTTTTTTCTCTTCTCAGACACACCCCAGTTGCTACAGTTCACTTAAAGTGCCCTAAAACAGAGAAAAAAGACCTTATATATATCTTTGGCCTTAAGTTACAAGACTGGGCCTAAGCCCTACAGATAGTCCAGGCCCAAAAAGGGCTTTTGAGCCAAAGAAACCAACATTTCCAAAACCCCACTTACAATGCCAGGAAAAAAAACCCTATTCTCTATCTAAAAATGTATTTCCAAAGCTAGATTGCATACATCTTCCAAAACCAAACAGAACCAACCCAAGTACTCGAAGGAAATGCGAGTGCAAAATGGGAAAAAAATCTAAAAAAAAATAGCATGTTCTTGTCGATTTGTGCTTCGAAAGAAATTAAAAGGCCCACAAATTGAAGGAAAAATTGAGAGAGTCGAGTAGCGTAGAAGGGGGGAGAGAGAGGTGGGCCAAATTGAATGAGAGATCGCGTAGCTGATGGAGTAACATGCTTAATCAAAGGATAGTCGAATTAAATGCAAGAGGTATGCTAAAACAAAAGGCTGAATCGAAGAAAAATTTAACAACAGAAGCAGCAATAACAAGAAAGAGAGATCGTCGTGATGATGGAGTAGTGAGCCGAATTGAAGGAAAGAGTAAGGCGAATTGGTGTATAAGAGCAAGGCAGGGTCGTAGGGAGCGTAAAGTTAACGAGTGGGTGTAAACTCTTGATGGAATATAAATTCTCAGGCGCGACAGTCACAGGGACATATTTAGTATTTTTTGTTTTTGTTTTATTTTATTATTGAAAAATTTAATGTGCAAATCGATAATAGGCTTGGTAACTTGTTATTATTTAAAATTTCACTCTAAAATTTATCTTCTAACAACTTAATCTTAATGTTCAGAATTATAAGACATCTTTAATTTTTTTTCAAAAACATCTTTTAGGTTCGATGGTTAAGATCACGTGTTTTTTTTTAGCAAAATTTTTAGTTAGATGTAGGTTATTAAGTCTATTTTTCAATCGATGTAGTTAAGTTTTTAAATAATAAAATAGAATATAAAAAAACAATATCAAGTGTAATCTCGTGACCAATTATTTCTTGAACCGCCTTCACCTCGGTTAATGCATGTGCAGTAGCACCCAAGAGGCCCTATGGGACTTCCACAAGTGGGGAGCTAGAAGTGGGGTAGAATATGTTTTTTTTATTTTAATGGTAGTGGCGTAGAAGATTCATTGAATTTTAAAAGCTATAATTTTTAAAGGTTAAAAAATCAATAGTAAAAATATGATTAATTTTAAATATTTTTAATTCACTTAAATTAACTTAGGATTAGATTAAATTAAATAAGTATTTTATTTCACATTATAGAGTTAGACATGAAGGATTATTTGTTGTATCTGGAGCTTAGTTGAGTTTCAATTAGTGTTTGTTAGATATGAAAGGAAAGTGATTTTTGCACCTCCACTTTCATCCATACACTCTTTTTTTGTGAAATTTTGACTTTGTAAAAAAAAAGGGAAAGAGAAAGATGAAATTTGAGTTTAGACAAAATCAAAATTTCATGAGATGCACGGTATGTAAAAAGTGAGGGTGCAAAAATCATTTACCATTATGAAAAGTTTTTTATTTCATAAAAACAATTTTTCACCATTTAAAATTTCACTTGAACCCATGCAGCTGGAAAATTAAAAGAAAATTTGAAATGGATGGCATCTTTGTGATTCTAAGGTTACACCCTGGCAAAATTGTAGTTGAAGAATACAAAGGATCTATTGCGAGTTAGTAATTTTGACAAAGAGAACCTTTCAGAAATGAGGAAGCATTAAACTTCTGTCCTACCGAGGTATCTGCGGAGTCGGGACTCGTCCTGCTAGCTCTACCCAAACCCTCAAATTTGGAAAGTTTTGCAGGAGACGAGGACTAGCAGTAGTAATGGCGGAAAAAGGTGGAAAGCGCTTCGTTGTTCCCACTGCTAAAAAAGTCACTGTATCCGAATTCTCCGGCAAAAAGGACGGTCTGATTACATTCTCTTTTTCTCTCCTATTTCTCCCGTTTAATTAGTTTCCCTCTTTTTCTTCTTCCTCCGCACAATGCTGTACCCAAACATCCAGTTGTTCTCTCGGTCGTAGATTTATGTAATAGATCAAAATGCGGTGGAGAAAAATTTGGCGTTGTTCTTTCTATCTTTCTTTTTTCCTTTTCTTTTAAGGACAATGGTCCTGATAAGGGCGCCCTCAGGGAGAGTGTCCGTTCTATTAAAATTTGATTACCCTAATGAGAAGCCACAAAAGAAGAGGGGGGGGGGTGGGGGGGGGGGGGGGGGGTGGGTGGGGTGTGTGCGGCGCGCGGAGGGGGTGAGAACCATTTCAGTGATAGAGAAATTGCATGCTTGGATAGGTAAGCTAATGGGGCGTGCAGCAGACCTAGGCACAGACGGCCCTGCCAGGAAGCGGATTATTGGTCTCGATCACCAGAAGTGCAGCCTGCCGGTGCTCTACAGGATCGAGATGTAGGAGCCCCAGCGTCTGATGGTTGTGCTACTACTAATCTACATTTAGCTAAGTGACATGAAGGGATCGCTAACATGAAGACTAAAATCATGTAATATGACTGTACTAGAAAACCTCAACTGGCTAACATTTTTGGTCATTTTAGGAATGACTTATGGGCCATGGAGTAATGGTGTGGTACATTTTTTTTGGGGTTCACATGGCCCTACATGATGGGGTCCCTCCAACCTCAATCCAATCATCCAAGCCTTGTCTTTTCGTTCCTTGAGAATTTGTCTTGTATAGCCATCTATTTTTTTATGGTCCAGCTCACTACTCACAAGCCTTTGGTGATCAGATTTGCATTCTTTTTGGGGGTATTTGTTACTTCAGTTGAAGTTCAGGTTTTTGCAGTTGTTTCTCCATAATTATCATCACCTTTGTCCTTTTTGGCTTCACAATTTCAGCATTATCGCCCCAACCATTATCATTACCATCATCTATGTTGTTGATGTTGTTGTCATGATCATTTTCATTATTATAGAATTCATTGTGATTATTTACATCATTGCTATTTTCTTGCTGTTATCAAGCAATGGTGGTGTATTAATTTTAATTGCCATTGTGCAACCGATAACTAGAATTGGTCCCCTTTTGGTACTTGTCCAACTAGTCAGCATCTTAATGCAAGCAGCTCATAATTTTGCTCAATCCTGGAACATCTCCATGGAGGGACAATGTCTCTACCAACTCATACATGGAATGATTTAATCCCCTCTATCCTTTTCATTGGTTTAACTGAATTTTTTTTTTTTTGAAATTGATCTATTTTTTGTTTTGTTTTTTATTTTTATTTTTATGTAGATTCTTTGAAAGGAAGGGATGGCTCGTCATCAAAGGCAAGAGGGACTGTTCAATTTGAATCATCTGATTCTGAAGGTGTTACATAATTTTTCTTTCCCCCTTTCCCTTTTCAGTTCTATGTTTTTGCTTGAACTGTATTAAAATTTGGGCTCTGGCCAACGAAGAACTCCAAGACCCCCACCTCTCCCCAAGTATGAGGGCGTTGGGTAAAACTCTGGACGCATGCAGCCCCGTGCAAGCCGGCTCTAACTCTATTTAATTTCCATTCTCCATTTGTTTGCTCTATTTTAGAACAAAAAATCAATTTGTTTGTTTGGGTTGGTGTGCATGGATTCTGTGGATTATCACAATGCTTATTTCAGACAATCAATACTGTTCATGACGCTTTGGAATGTGACAGTAGCGTGCTTTGAAAGTTCTCTATTTGCTGAATTTCTTTTTGCCCCGTCTTCTTTTAGGTTCACCTATAATAAATGGCAAAATGTCGTCAAAAGCTTGGGGTAAGGTTTCATCTGGAACGCCGGTCACCTCCAAAGGTTCTTTCTTATTCTTTCCTTTTCATCTTGGCTGTTTATTGTTGGTTTTCATTGGTTCATTTATTTTATTTGTTCCATTCATCTAATTTATTTGTTTCTTTCGCTCATTCATATCTGTGCATGTAATGTGCATGTAATACTATTATGTATGGTCGTTCAAAAGACTGGGGCAAAGGAGGTAAAGATGATAGGATGGGGAAGTCTGGTGGAAAAGGTACAACGATGCGAGAACCAGTTGTGCAAGTCAATATAGCAGAAGTAGCATTCAAAAATGAGGGTTTGTACTTACATATCTAAATTTTGTTCCTGTTATTTTATTTTTCAATTTCATGATTTAAGAGTGAATCTGTATTCTGTACAATGATTGATTGAAGACTTGCTTTTCATTCGAGGCCAATAAACTCACATGGGTTCAACCATTTCCTTAAAAAAGAAGTACTGTGCTCCATGATGGATGGGGGATGCCTTGGATGATAACTGCTGTCCAATTGGAGCCATGTTGTTGTTGTTGTTACTGTTACTATTATTAGTATTTGAAAGATGAGCTATGTTAGTGTTGGCCATTTGTTATAATTATAATAGTATATTTTTGGGGACCTCTCAATCCAAGCTAAATGCAAGTTTTCTCATAATGTTTTATTAAGTTTCCTCTTGTATTTCTGCTGAGAAAAATTATGCAATGAATTACTTGTCATTCAAATTGAATGTAAGTGCTTTATCCACCTCCTCCTCCTCCTCCTCCTCCTCCTCCTACTCCTCCTCCTCCTCCCTACTACTACTACTACTACTACCACTACTACCACCACTACTACCACCACCAATAAGCTTTTAATTAATTAATTTAAGAATACCCCAATTATCTAACTTGGGACTATTATGGTGTATGCTTTTTCATTGTCATGATTTTGTTGATTTGTGACAGAGCTTCCAAAGAACGCCAAATGTCTAATTGACTGTGAGGCAGCAGTAATTTTACAAGGGGTCCAGGAGCACCTAACAGTATTATCTGAGGATTCCGCAATCAAAATGCCCGAGTGAGGATCATATATAATTTTCAAAGCTACTAGGTTACCTATGTATATTAAATTTTTGTAGCAGGACTATCTGGTTATTTTTCATGCAAAAAATTCTTTTATACCTGCTGATGAGTTCTAATGGCTTTTATTTGACAGCTCATTTTTAAGTGGGTTGGAGTATGCCAAAACTGGTAGCGATTTTACAAATGCAGCATCTGTTAGAGAAGCCCTATTGTATCCTTTTCTTTGACTTTTGGAGAACAGAATTAGTAGAGAAATTGGTTCATTTATGTGTGCATCATGCATCATTTTTTTAATTCTCTTTTTTGGGCATTAAACAACTAGCTTTTTGGACCATTAACATCAGATTCAGCACGCTGAAAAGGAGCAAGGTCTCTGATGGGGAGGTTTGTAACTAAATGAGAGTGCCTTTGTATTTAACATTTTGAATGTGTTTAGACTACAAGATGACAAAATAGCATTCTTGGTTTAGGTGGGAATCAAGAACCATATCTAGTGAAATATAGTATTTTTCCTTTTAGATGGGCTTGAACAATGATGGTGGCAAATTTCTACCATTATTTGTCTATAATGCTTATCATAGATATTGACTTACGGTGAACAAGTAAGAATGGCAACGGGCTGGGCTCAGGCTGGGCTTATGTCGTGCCGAGCCTGAGCCTGAGCCTAATTTAGGGCTAAGCCGTCTTTATTTATTTATGGGTCTGGCTCTTTGGGTTTTGTGCTAAATTGACATCCCTACTAACATGTTAAAGAAATTGAACCCCATTGCGTGTTACTACCATTTTCTGCACATGTGAGGTAGGGAGATGATTGCCCAATGTCAAAATATTTGAACCAATTGTCTTTTATTTGTAAGTAATGTTGTGGGGAAGAAGTGTGACCCTCTGTGGGGCCAAATTGACAGGGGTTAAATCATAGGGTAAGGTGGGATTTTATATGGAATATTGATTCCATGAACCAAATCTCCCTCTGGCCCTATCACCCTAACTCTTGACATCTTGGTCCCTCATCATCATCTTATCATCAACTTAAAGCATTTGTCCCATCAATCTAGAGTTGACATTTATATTTGGAACATCTTGGCCCCTATCACTATCTATAACGATAGGGATTTCAATTTAATGGTGACATTTGATAGATGAGTGTCAAAATTTGGGCAACTGGCAATTCACAAGGTTAGAGAAATTTGGATGATTAACTGCAGTCACCATTGTGGAGAAAACTGCATGGCATCACAATTTTTAGGGCTTTCTTTTAGAAATTTCCTGTTTGTACATCCATCATCTTTGTCAAAGCTATTATCTCATCTTCCCAGGGCCAACCAAACCCTTAATTATTCATTCAGCCAAAATGCACATTTGCAACCTGCTAATGTTTTATTAATCACTGCAGTTATGCATGATTGGCAACTTTTGCCCTGAGACAGTTGATGAGGTTTATGCTCTTGCGCCTTCTTTAAAAGTAAGCAAAGTGCATAACATCTAATATTAAGCATTCTTAGTTTTGGTTGATCTTCATTGTCTTGTCTTTTATGTTAAAGGTGTTGTACCCAGAAATCTGAAGAGGTTTATGCATTTAGCCTAGCTTTCCACCAATAAAGTAACCTGACTGTTTCCTATTTTTTGATTGATTTCATTGCAACCTTTTCCCTTTGTGAGACTTCAATCAGTATCACTGATAAGCTATTATTTTTTAACATTCTGATATCTAACTTCAATCCCAAAAGGGCAAAAAAAAAAAACCTTGATAGTACTAGAATATCATTTATTTTTTATGATGGAAAGAAAATGAAAATAGGAAAAGCATTATTCAAATGTAAATAGAAAATACTTTTCATCTATGTTTAAGTAAAAAAAAATTGATATATTTTCCTTGCTCATTTCAAAGAACCTTTGTAGCTTTGCTCTAAACATAATGAGTTTATGCGTAATGCTTTGTTTTGGTTAGAAAAAGTGTGAATTTTTATATGATTTGTTCTTTGATGATGCTGATACTAAATGTGTTTAATTTCTGCTTCTCTGTTTTAATTTTGAAGCTCTTTTCTGTTAATTTTCTCTTGTTATTTCATTTCTTCCCTTCTGTGCATAGCAAGCTCAGGGCTCTGTCATATTTAGATATTGTCCACTTCTGTTGACTTCGACTTCAATAGCTATGTTTCTTTTTTTAATTAAATAATTAAATGCTGTGTCTCTTTATCTGTCCAATTTGTTCAAAGAAAGTATTTTACCTGTCACATGCCCTTTTCTACTTTTGAGTTGTTTTATGAGAGTTCTTTTGTTCAGTGGCCATTTTATATTTTGTAGAAATTGCGGGTTTTTTTTTTTAATGATCTGGCTTACAATTGATTTACAAACCATCTTGTGAAACTCTCCATCTTTTTCCCTGATAAAAAGAGGTTTGTAGTTTATACCCTTCATTTATTAAACTTGGGGTCATCAAGAGGGCCTGATATTAATTTGAATTTTGAATCAATGTGATGGGAACATGATTAAACGCTATGATTTTTTAATCAATGTGATGAGAATGTTGCTTATTTTTTGTAACAAGAACTTTATTAATGTAGTAAACAGGTATTGTGCCTCTCCTGGACTGTGCCCATTTATTGTTGGTGAATGATTAGAAAGGTTGAACCACATTGTTAGTTCCAGTGAGGTTGTATTAATTTTGCATGTGGGATCAAGTTCTAATCAATGAAAATCATTGGATCTCAACATCCATTCATGATAATGGATAGATAATGGACTGCGAAATTAGCTATCACAAGGCTCAATTACTGTTGATTCGAGACACACAATGGATCTCTTTAATCCACTATGCACCACGGTACATCTCAATCCATTGGTGAATAGTCCTCATGGATGGCTGATATTGGGAAGTATAGATAATCATGTACACATTGATATTCAAGGGTTTTCTTTGATAAAAAAAGTGGGTTCCACTAGAACTCAACCTTACCATAACTTACAATATATTTAAAGCTATGTAATCATTTTGGTTTAATGATTGGGCACATGCATAGTAATTGATACATGGTCAAAAAATTGTTAAGCCACCCATATAATCATCGAGCCTGCTTGCAATTGTAGCCTGATTTTTATCATGTCCATCCATTTCAATGCTAATGAGCCTATGGCAATTATGGTGCTACTTTGTCTCACCTGCCTGTCCATTCCAAAAAGATTCTTGCTGCAGATGCAATTGTGTCGATATAGACAGGGCCTGATTGTTGATCTAGGCCATCTGTTTGCTTAATGCTAATGGGTCCAAGTGACTGCTGCATTTTTAATAGCTGTTTGTGTTGTCATATGTGCATTCTGAAAACAAGATGAATGACTTTCTAATTGACTTAAACTGGTATCCATTTGGTTTCATTTCTTCTAGGCTTCTAGCTGTAAATCATATGACCCTGTTGTTATCTATTGATCTAGAACAGCCCTGTCATTTGAAGTAGGTTTTGTGACCCTAAACAAACACTTTTATGTGATGCACATTTTTATCATATATTGTCATTTGAAATGAGTTTGATGTAGCCTATGTATGAAAGTATGGTACCTTTCCAACGAAATAAGTATCAAAGCAATATGCCTCTGCAGATTACTTACTTGGTCTTTCTTATGCAAGTTTGGCCATGCTGGGTTACTCTATCACTCCAACAAAAAGAGAAAAAAATAAAGAAGATAAAATGGGGTAGGCTGTTCGGCCTTTCTTATGGATCTGAATTAACCCTGGCTCTGCCTAAGAGATCGAACCCAACTTTACCCCGAATGTGGACTGGGACAGGTTTCATCCGGCCCAATAGCAATGCTGGTTATAAGTTTCAAGAATGCTTTACCTGGGTAATGGCATTGTGGGTTTATGATTTCTTCATTCTCAGTGGATTGCCATTGTTAGATGTCCTTGAGCAGTTAAATTCATTTATGGTTAAATTCATTTATTTTTTTCCGCTTCTGGTACTCATTTCTTCCTTTTTTTTCATTTGATACAGTCTTAAAAATATCATGCTTGAATGTCTCATTCTTTCCTTCATCAGGGTAATCGGCTGACTACTGAGGGTCCAATTAAAGATGTGCTGTATGAGTTGGCGAAGTATAAACCCACGAAGTAAAACCATTCCATGTTTGTACAGATCCATTGTAAGTACTTCATTTATGTGAAGCTCCGCTTGCCTTCTGAGATTTGTGCACGCTTTGAAATTGATTCATTTTCTGTATGTCTTCCATTTGGAGCATAATTGTGCTCAGCACTGGTATTGATTTGACGATGCAGTGTCCAAAGACAACAGCCCGATGCATTATCCTATTTCTATTATGCCTCAAACATGGTCAAATGGATTCACCTTTAAAGAAAAGAATAGGTCAAATGTAGATTCATGAATCATATCAAAACATAGAAATTGATTAGAAAAAAAAAATTGCAGGAATCGGTTGAGCAAAGTTGGAGGGATCAGATGCCTTTTGGGTGATGGACAGACTGGGTTGTGTGTACATTCCATCAGATGGCTTCTTGTTAACCTTTCGCTTGCTTCGAGGACAATGTTGTAGATGATGGATGCTTATCCTAATGCATGAATGATTCTCATTAAGTTATGATCTCATTCTACTTTTGAAATACTATATGTTGGCTTTGTTTGCTTGCAGGAAAAGTAAAGTACTTGAAGGTAAATAATTTTTAACAAACAAGAACTATATTTATTTTAATCGAAAACTAGTAGGATATGCATGTTTTGCATGTAGAGACTACTAAGTATTTGTCTTTTATTATAGATGTGACACCTTATTTGATCAATATTAATGCATGATATGGATTACTAATTAATTACTATTAGAACACAATCCTCCAAATAAATGTAATGCTAGAAAAACTAAACCATTATTGCTACAGATGGCTGTTTGAGTTGGAAGTCAGCTAAATATATACGCACCCCTAAGATAAGAAAGCTTCCATAGTGGCCCTAATGGATTTTTTCATTGAGTTAGCCTACTCCATGCATGTAACACTTACAATTCAGTGGTTACCATCATTAAAAAAACATTTTATCAATTAAGTCGTCATGTAAAAAAAGTGTAATAGATCAACGGTGAGACACTTGTAGGAGGGATTGTTATTTTCCGTAACTTTATTGAAGATTTCTTCTGTATTTTATGCAAGAAATTTTTGATAGCTCATGTCAAAAAATGATCTCCAAAATTTGGCATGCCAAATTGGATGGAGGGATTTGGAATCTTAAGATCTGAATGGCATCTTTTTTTAAAGCAATAAATTATAAATAACTTTCCAAACTAAGTAATAACTCTTAAGCTTTTCAAATTTCAAGAATTACTCCAAGGAAGCTGAACTAGTCATTTTTCTATTGAAGTTGGTCATGGTAGGTTAGGCTTCATGATGGGTCGTTGGGATGTGTAAAGCCTTACATGATAAAATGATGTTAGGAAATTTCCATGATCTTAATTGCTAGAACTTTTGTACACGTCATGAAAAATTATTGTCTTATACCAGTTAAATTTTTGAGGTTCAAAACCACAAGGCTATGTCTATCTCCCCTCTCTCAACTCCAATAAAAAAAATTCATAAGATTATATTATAAGGCTACAAGGCTAAGATGGCTGGATGGGAGATATTTTATATATGCCCTTCTCATGTCACTTTACGATACATGAGCTAGATAAAAGTTATTCAATGGAAAGTCTCTAAAAAATTTTCTATACAAGTAATGGCTTTTATACTTAATGAGATATGATTTAAGCTCAATATATATGTCAATTAATGGTGTATACATTATGTGACTGGAGAGCCCAACATATGGTATGGACATTGGTTTGGGCCAGCATTATATGGGATAGGTTAAGAGTTTGAATTTGTTGCATCCTATCGGCTCTAAAGCTTTGGGTATGTTAGTTAATTACTTGAAATTTGGTACCAAAGCAGGTATTATCTCATATGTTCAAATTTTGAAGAGTGACCTGTAGAAAGGGATATTTTTTTTTTGGATTAACGTGTAGTAAATTCAAACACACTTCTAATAAAATCTTCACGGATGATTCCATTACTCTTAAGGTAGATTAAAATTAGGTCATGGGAGCTCGAACTCATAATCTCCTACTTCTTGAGGTGGAGGCTACTAGTTGAACTACATTCACGTGAGTATAGCCACATAGAAAGGGATATTTGGTATTAGAATGAAAGCTCTCGTAAGGTGGAAAGGGATACTTTCACTGGGAGAGTTGGCATATAGTGGACCACCGAAATGTTGGCACAAAAGTGTGGTGATTTGTTATGTGATTAGTGGGCTTAACTTTGGGTATAGGTATTAGGTTGGGCTAACTTAGAATAGTACCTAGACATGCAAGGGGATGAAAAATAACTTTTTCTCTATATTTTATAGAGGAATGATCCTAAATTGTCATCTTTATAGTAATAATTCACTTAATTTATTCATTAGTTTTTAAAAACACACACACACATATATATATATATATATTTATTTATTTATTGTGAAATTATTAGACTCGTCATTTGGATGGATCAGATAAAAAGTACTTGATTATAAAATTTATAAAGCTTATATTATCTCTCTTATTTGATTCAATCCAATGGTGAATCTAATAGCTTTATAAAATCTAGAAAGATACATATATGCATTTTTATATTTAAAATTTAATGAATTATATATATTTTTAGTAAGTGGATAAATATATCTTATTTTTATATTAGTAGATATAGTTTTTTTCTTACCTATATCTAAATGGACCGGTTGCTCTAAAGGTAATACATTTTATTCAACCCAATAGCATGCACTGTTCTCTTGAATTTTGTAAAATTAGATTAAGGCATTAAGCCTTGTCTTGGTTGCATGCCCCTTGGTGTAGGTAGGACATTTTTTTCTCCTATGATTCAATGGATCTCATAAACTATATCATTTAATTTCTGAATGCCCTCGCCACATTGCATATTTACAAAATGTCCTAATTGTCCTTTCCCCGAGGAAGGTCCGTGACCCTGCACTGCTTATAATTTTTTATATCATTAATAATTTTAAAGATTAATAAAATAAAATTCCGCATATAATATACGAATTTTTCATTAGAAAAACCTCAAAAGTTCTTCAATTCACTTTGTGTATTTAGTAAATTGTAGTTTGTCGGTTTGAACATATTTTGAGCTAAATTGCCTTCACTTGACGGAGGGTATCCGTCACTGTTCCAGAACCATAGAAGTATCCTACTGCAGGAGAATCTGCGTCTGACGTTACATGTTAGTCTGTACCTTGTAAATTTTGCTTTTTTAATTTTCTTTTTAGATTTTTTTTTTAAAAAAATCACAATCAATGCTATTATTGGGTAAATTTGAATTTGCAGTTTCACTCCCTGATCTTGTTCTCTTATTTAATCTTACATGCCCTTTTGTAACTAGTATATTTCATGAATTTTTTCATTTCATTTTTCTTTTATTTATTTCTCTATTTCAATTTTTCTTAGAATAGTTGTCAGGTTTTTCTTTATTGGCTCTTGTTTTGAGCCTCTCAACATTTTCAATTTGCTCCATAAATCGCTAAAGTATTTGTTTCTTTGCTTAAGATAACAGAAAACTTTTTTATAGGGCATTTCATGAATCACTAGTCTTGTGATTTTGAATGTGTCATTCTATAGGACCCCACAATCACAATTTAGAATCAAAGTCCAATGTTAACCATCAAATTTAATTATGTTAACACTAGTGGTGAGATGGTAATTAAATTTAATGCATTTTGATGAAATGTTTTTGCTCTAAATTTGTAAAAGTATTTTATAATTCTATCTTTAATTGATGGGATTCAATGGCCTATTACATGTAATACGTCAAAAAAATATAAATTTTGTTATATTAAATCATAGTAAAAAATGTCATCAAAATATAGAGGCAAAGGCACTCATCCAAAAATTAGCATTGCAATGTTTTAGGTAATTTCTATATTTTGAAGATTATCTCTAATTATGATTAAATTAGGAGAATGCCAAGTAAACAATGGCCGAGTGGTAAGGCGGGGGACTGCAAATCCTTTCTCCCCAATTCAAATCCGGGTGTCGCCTGATCAATAAAAGATTCGGAATCTCTTACCCTGCTAACAGAACTCGCCAAATTATTGCTCGGGAATCATTAAAATATTTGATAGAAAGGTTGTTGTTCATATTGGATTCCAGTAGAATTTTGATAATTAATGTAAAAAAAAAGGGTGAAAAAATTATCTTATAAAGACTATTCACATGGCATAAAGCCGTAAACTATGTGTTATAAGAATATATAATTTTCAAAAGGAAGTTGACCTTTAGTTAATATAGTCAAGAGGCTTTTTTAAATTTTTTTATCAAAAATTAGGTGCTTTTTTAGAAATATGGAAAAATCAAACTTTTTTTCAAATAAATTCAAAAGATAAAGGTCTTTTTACTCAAATCTCAAAAACTTAACAACATTGCAAATGTAAACCTTGAGCATTGTAATTATTAATAATTACTAATAAATATCATTTAAAATGATATTAGAATGTATAAAAAATTTAATTCACATAAATAAACTAATGAGAGTATCCTTGTGTTTGGATGAGGAGAATTTAAACTAGGAAAAGCCTTCTTAGTTGTCGTGAGATAATGGAAGTTGTTAGAACTTCTAAGCCTTGAGGTTCTCTTGGAGGCCGTTGATTTGAATGGTTTAAGTGGAGAATTCAGTAAGACTACATAAGTTGCGTATTAGGACTTCTTTATTTTTTGAGATTAATCTTAAAATAAAAATATCTGATAGGATTGGAAGAATATTAAGTTCAACATGCAAACTAAATTTCAGCTAAAAAATCAAATTCTAGATAATTGATCTTAACATCCAAAATTACTAAACTTCTTTAGAAAAAAAGAAGAATGTCTAGTGATGTTTGGCCACTAAAGTAGCTACAATTTGATTCTTTTTTTATTATTGAAATTTAGTCCAATTATCTTGGTTTGAATGACCCTTTCAATTAGAGAGCATGTCTTCTTTAAAAAAATGAAAAACACTAATTTTTCTTTGAGTAAAAAACCTTTTATCACATGTGGTCTTTACTTTCTCCTAAAAGACAAAATCAAAACTAGGTTTGAACCATATAGGTAATAATATCACCTAATATGTATTATATAGGGCGATACATATCGGGTTTTTGAGGGCCGATATGTATTGTCTGATAGGATAAATATCCGCCGTACATATAAGATATAGGCTATATCGGCCAAAATATCGCCGATATCTATTGTATCGGTTTGAAAATGATTTTTTTTTTAAATTAAATATCAATGGCCCTACCAAATATGGGTGATATATCGATGGCCCCCAACATATCTGGGAAATATCGGTCGATATTGTACTGATTTTTTTTTTTTTTAAATCCAATTTGTAACACCACGATTTTTCAATGCATAAATATATAGGATTTTGTCTATTTAAATTGTTAAATTGGTTGAATTTAAGATTTATGAATGAAATGGACCTTAGATGGGTAAAGGAGTTGGGTAAATAACCCAATTAAGATCCAATGGATCTTGGTTAGGATTTGATTTAAAAGTAATTGGGTAAATGTGATTAAATGGGTCAATTATCCAATTGGGACCCAATGGGTCATAGATGAACTGATTTGAAGGTAAATGGTAGTTTATTTTGCTATGGTTGGTTGATGATTTTGGCTATTAAATTGAAGATAAATTAATAGTTAATATCATGATTATGGATAGTTTCTATTCATATAATATTTCTGCAGTTATTCGTAAAACGTGTAAACTGTTTAGTGGACTTGGTCCACGCACATTTATTGTTGGCCAATTAAGGGTCGAGTTTGAAAACTCAGACTTAGCTCGCATCGTGATGTTCCCGCTCTCCCTCACTCTTTATTTAAAAAAAAAAAAATATACTCTGATTTTCGGAGAGTGAAAAAAGGCGGGGTGTTACACAATTATGGCATGATTTTATTTTTTTAATTCAGATTTAAAAAAAAATTAACTGATATTTGAAAAAAGAAAAGAAATGAAAACAATATCGCCAACTATATTTTAACCCCTTGTTTGAACAAAGAGAACTGAAAGTAGGAGACATCTTCTATTGTCTAGCTTAAACTTTAAGAGAAGATTGATATCTTACTTAAAAGATGAAAACAACTATTTTCTTTTAGAAAAAAGAGTGAAAACAAGTATATATTTTATAAAAAAGTGAGAATTATATATTTTTTGTTGGCCCCAATTTCTGGTCCCTTTCTCCACGAAACATGAGAACTCTAAGCCTAAGTGCAAACCAGAATCAAGAGCAGTGGATCCAACTGTGAAGGAATATTTATCGCCTATCTTCACAAACTCTTCCTCTCTTGTTTTGACGATCACTTCCTACTTCTACACAAATCCCGACTTCTTCTCCTCTTCTCTGTTTTCAATCCAACGGCGTACAACAGCGCCATACAGACCAAACTCCTTCTCTCTTCCTCCCTCACTTAAACCATCTCCACTTTCGGAAATCGGAATATAATTCTTCCCTGAAATTCAAAGTCGGAGGAGAAAATGCATAAGACAGCGCAGTCGTGGTTTATGGGAGGGCCGAGCAGTGGCAGCAGCACTGTCGATCAAGAGAAAGCCCCGTCTCTGCTTGCAGAGTGGAATTCCTACGCTGCTTCCAGATCTGCGGACGAAGATTCCTCGGGTCTTGGTTTCGATATTGAAGCTGCCGTCCGCACTGCCAACGATAAGGTCGCTGGCACCTTCAATGTGTAAGCCATCTATCAATTACCCAAAATTGTTCAGGGACCACATCTATGCTTTTTATTTCTTCGTTTCTTGTTTGGATCTTTTAATTGCTTTCTATATCTGATTATGAAGAAGATCGTCAACACCAACATCAAGGTGCTTGTGGGTCGGGTGGGCTGAATTGGATTTAGGGTTTTTTGACTGATTATTAGGTGAATGACCTCTCATTGTTTCATCCAGTTTGAGTAAATTTATAAATACCCATCTAGTGGAAGTTTTGGATTTCCAAGACCTGAATCACTCTAGATTATGGAATGTAAAATTCCAGATAATATATATATATATATATATATATATATATATATATATTTTGAAATGGTTCATATATTAATATATAAAGAGCACCAGAGGTGCAACTACAAAAAATAGATAGTGATGGAAAGCTACAATTACAAGTAACAGATAAAAGAGAACTCCAAATAGCAGGCCAAAAATCTGAATGAGTTCAAGTGAGATCGGCACATTCTTTCCATGCGCGCAAGATGTCTGACACAGAAATATTTCGGAAATCTTGGAGGGAGACAACCCACGCAACATACTTGGTGAGGCTACATCTTGAGACTGACGAACTTGACTCGGTGATACCTTTGAAGTTCCTGTTATTCCGTTTCAACCAAAGGCTCCAAATAATGACAAAAAATGATAACTACCACAGGGTAGAGCATTTAGATAGAGAGAATAATGTCTTAGATAGAGAGAATAATGTCTTAAGCAAAAGACAACTCAGCCACTGATGAAGGGATGACCCAAGCCATCCCAAACTGTTCAAGATAAAATTCCATACCTTGGAGGAGAAATTATGGGGTTGACACTAGGAGAAACGACAATTGACAACCCCCAAGCAAAGAATGACTTGACCGAAAAAACTCTAATGTTGTCAGGCCACCAAACAATACTGTCCTCCAAATTGGTGCGGATTCGGTAGGATCATAAGATGTGAAGGAGATCCGAGAAGGCTTCTGTATCTGAATTTGACAGGTTGCGACGAAGAGGAATGTCCCACACAACTTGTTCCCTCGTCATGTAGTAGAAGTCTGAAATGACCCCAATGGGCCTAATGGAGAGACGATAGAGAGAAGGAAACCTAGAAGCCAATGAAGAAGTATCACACCAGGAATCCGTCCAAAACTTAATTCTATATTTATAAAAATTTTACACAAGATTCCAGGAATGTTCCAAATTCTATAATTAGCAGAAGTTGTTAAATTGCAAATTTTAGGTATTATAATTTCTGGTATGAAAAGAAAAGTATGCAATTTCCAAGATCTCATGTTAGCAAGTTCTGTTGACTTTGGAATTTGGAGAATTTCTGCAATAGTTTTTTTTTTTTTCTTCTTCAAGTTTTTAGCTTGAATCTGAAAATTCCATGTTTAAAGTTAGTCATGCTTTAGAATTCCTAAATATCACACTTATGGGAACTTATATATCTCCTAGAATTGAAATTATATTGAATTTCAAATTTCCACTTAAGAATTTTGACTATACCAAACATGGAATTCTTTGGAGAAATTTGTACATTCCACAACATTTTGGTTCCATCTAAGAATCCAGGTTACCAAGTAGCAAATGGGTCCTTTATGGATTGGAGTTGGACATGTGTTAGTTGCAGAATTTGAATTTGGTGTTTATTTTATGTGATTCTTGTTTAACCAAAAAACAATTACACTTGTTTCCGCTTTTAGTTAAAAATGGTTATTTTACAAGAACTTACTTTCTTTTCTGCTCATCTAAATGGAGTCTTAGTATTCTTATCATTCTTTGTATTGTTATTGTAGTTGTTTCATTATCTGAATTAAAAAATAATTTAGATTTTTTTTAATTTTTTGAAATATGTGTTTTCATTTGTCGTTAATTTTTATTTTTGAGATATTTTTGGAGTAATTTTTACTTTGTTTATCGGTAAGATGAAAGGATAAACTCCAAAATTCATAAAAAAAACCAGTGAAAAAGCTTAGGGCTAGGCAAAAATAATTGCCATCTGCCTATAGAGGAGGGCATGAGAGATTAAAATACCCCAAATAGTCCCTTATTGATGCGGGACCAACCTGCAACTGGACAGGAAAAAGAAGAAAGATAAAAGGAAAAGATAGAAAAGGCCAAGCCTTGTGTAATTTCATTCAATATTCATTCATCGTGTGTTGTTTTTCTCAACCCATTACATAGCTTTATATAGGAAAGCACTAACTCAAAAATAAAAAAAAGACTCTAGACAAACTAGGAAAGCCACCGACGTGGCTTCCTTACTAAAACAAGGACTCCAACGAAAACAACAAGTGGGTTTCCTGATTAATCTAGGACACCAACTTAGAAAAAACGAAATTAATAAAATCTACTAAAAATAAATAAAATAAAAATAGTAGTGTCCACTTGGCAACTTGTCCTACATCACTTATTATACAAAGGTATTAAAACCATATATTTGCTCATCTATTTTCTGAGGAAGACATTCCTCCCAAGTTCTATCCATATATGAAAAAGGTACTCTGAAATCCCTTTTGCGCCTGGTCCCTAGAGACTACCTTACGCTTCGGTCATCACCATCATTAGCTAAGCCATTCATCCCATTATACACCTTACCCTTGGTGTCTCTCCAAATTGAAGGGATGGGGATGAAAAGTTCTTGACTTTTCTGCTTTTTTGTTTGACCCATGTAGTACACTGTTCATAAGATGAGATGCCATACAGTCTTGCAATTTCAAGACCAAAATCTTGTAAACCAAGGTGCAAGCAGCTGACAGTTAGAGATAAGAATGACCCTAGAGTCGCAGTTGGAGAAGAAATCTCTAAGACATATGCCTTATTTTGATTCTTGAATCCTATATTTGCGAGCTTTACCCTTGCCTGATTCCAACACATTCAACTTAGTATTGACACTCAAAAAATTGTTCAAATGTCATTATCCATATGATCTAGTTCCTTAAATGAGGAAAAGAAATAAAACATGTAAGGATTTATATGATCTAATCTGTTCATAGTGATTTGTACTGTTAGGTTTAGATCCAAAGACATTCACAAAAGATCAAAAAGGGCCCATCAGTTGTGGATTTAATCAGTTAATCACAATTGACAAATGATTGAATGATTACAATCTTTGAGGCACCTTAATGGTGGATTAAGTGATTATCACCCTGCCTGAATAACTAAAAGTGAATCAAGCCATTAGGACCTTCCATCAACATATTTAATGGTGGATTAGGTCATTAAGACCTTCCATCAACATACCTAACGGTGGTTAAGTCATTAAGACCTTCCATCAATATATCTAGCAGTGGATCACGTCACTAAGATCATCCATCAACATATCTGATGGTAGATCGCCATTAAGACCCTACTACTAGACATATTGGTCAGTGAGTCAAGCCATCAAGGTCCACAAAAAGTATATTCGATGGTGGATTAGGCCATCAAGGCCTCCCATCAACATATCTGACAGTGGATCAAGTTTTCAACACCATATCTAGTGGTGAATCAAACCATCGAGGCCCACCAAAAGCGTATCTGATAGTGAAATTGGCCATTGGGATTTGCCATGACATATCAAGTCATCAGTACCCTACCATAAGTATCCCGCTGTGAAACAAGACCCACAAGAAGCATATTTGATGATGGATCAAACAATCTATACATGTGTGATCAAAGCTTTGCCAACATATTCAAATAAGTGCGCTATCAAGGAATCCTCTCTTGAGTTACTTCGTTGGGGTTGTCCTTGTCTGCGCTGCCTTCGTCGGGGTTGCCCTTGCCTGAGGTGCTCTCATTGGGCATATCGTCGCTTAGGCTGCCCTCATTTGGGTTGCCCTTATTCGGGCTACCCTCGTTTGAACTGCCTTGTTGCGACTCCTTCCTTTGGGCTACCCTTGTCGAGGTTGCCCTCGTCGGGATGCCCTTGCCCAAGCTGCTCTTGTCGAGATTACCCTCTTTCAGACTGCACTCGTCGAGATTGGGCTTCCCTCACCAAGGCTGCTCTTATTGGGTCTCCCCCGATGAGCTGCTCTCGTCGGGGCTGCCCTTGTTTGGGTTGCAATCTTTGGGTTGTGTTCACATGGGCTGCCCTCGTTCACGCTACTGTCATCGGGGCTACCTTCGCATGTTAGTCCTTTTCACCCCAAAACTATAAATACCCTTAGTGGCCTAGAGGGGGAGGATCCTTTTGCCCAGGCATTCTTTAGACACACTGCAAGAACAAGCAGGCGAGAGACTTCCCCCTGTGACTAGACATAGTGTTGTTAGAGGTTTCTAATCTCTTTTACACGTCGGACTTAGTGTGGTTTGGATGTAGTACTGTTGTTCACGTATCTTCTCCACAGTGTAGTTTGGGACCATTTTTTTTTGTTCCATTTGCACTTCACTTTTTTAAGAATGTTATTTGGATTCCTTGAATCCATTAGCACTTCTTGTTTCTGGTTTGAAGATTTAGATCTTCGCTTGACGTGCAAGTGCGATCAAGTTTTTGTTGTAAGATCTCCACATGAGGTGCACACAAATCCTCGGTTTTGCCTATGCCATTTGTGGATCAAGTCTATGAAAGTCTTTGAAGACACCACTTAAGGCTTCCCAAATTTGTATTTACTTTATAACCATTTGTATAGATGCTCCTGTGTACCCATTTTACATTATTCAAATATCAAATGAAATTTTTGTGATGCAAATTTGAAAATTTGTGTCTACTCTTAGGTATTGATGGTATACTTTTGATTTTCCATTTTATATCAACTTTATGAATAAATCCCAATTATCTCTAATGAAGGACTGATTCATAAAATTATCACTTAATTTGAAGTTTTTTCATACAAGTATTGACTGAATTTGACTTCAAAGAAGTATTGATTTTTAAGTCTATTGATTTGATATTTTCTAGTGTTTCGAAAGGAGTGAGGGAATTACCAGGCAACATCCAGTCTGCTAGTAGCAGTGTTCCTTCTGCAAAAGCTCTAATGTACTTTGGGTTGATGCTTGGTACTGGTATCTTTTTTATTTTCATTTCATTCACCATGTTCCTTCCAGTCATGGTGTTGATGCCTCAAAAATTTGCTATATGCTTCACCATTGGATGTGCCTTCATAATTGGATCGTTCTTCGCACTCAAAGGTCCGAGGACTCAACTTTCCCACATGACATCGAGAGAGGTATTGCAAATCTCTCACATTTTCAGTTGATTGAACCTTTAATTTGTTTTCATCAAATATTCATACTAGCATGGTTTTGGCTTATTGCCCATGGTTTTGGCTTGTTTTTCCTTTTTCTCTTTTTGGTAGGGGCATTGATTCCGTTCCCCTATTTTCTTGCTTGTACTCTTCAATGGAGTTACCATTTCAAAAAATAAAATAAAAATAAAAATAAAAATAATAATACTAGCATGGTTCCATCAAATTGTAACGCAATCTTGCAGCCACAAATTAAATCATGGGTGGACTGCAATCCAAGAAATTTCAACTAAAATCATATTTGAAAATTTGTAGTATATTATAATCTATGTTGCATAGACACTGTAATGTGAGCAATGTGTCCATGTCAGACACTTCATTTCTAAGTGTAAAATCCGTGTCCCTGCTGTGTTCTAATTGTGTCGATGCTGTGTCCGGGCATCATAGATTATAATTTTTATTATTTTTCTGAAAAGCATATGAAAGACTAATTAAGATGAAATTTTACATACAAAAATTCATATTTTGTACAATAAGTTTTATAAAATATAATAAATATTGAACATTATAAAAAATAATCATACACTAACCATGAACCATGAACCATGAACCATGAACCATGAACCATGAACCATGAACCATATTCCATTATTCGTGATCTGGTGATCCATGTAACCGTATGTGAGACACATTGCAAAGGATTGCAAGTTCATATGGGTAACAAGCTAAGAGCATGTTGATTAGGATAGACCTTGCAATGGTTGATATGTTCTAATGTGATGCCTTCCGCCCAAGTATTGTCTATGCTCTCATTTTCCAGGCATTTGGTTGTCTTTTGACTTGAATAGTGTAGTAATGCTGGCTTGTTTTCTTAGCATGCATAGCAAAGTGGTTTCTAGATTTATTCTCCACCATAGTTAGCTATTTAGTATGTGGTAAAAATACAGGACAGTGTGTGGGTATGATTTGATTTGTCCTAAAAAATACAGTTCAATTTCAAATTTGGGTATAAAAAACAAATACATCAAAGAGTCGGGAATGGAGACACTTTACAAGTTTACATTGTTTTTAAAATCTTACGATTCAATACTATTTACAAACAAATAAAAATTGATTTGTATCTTATGCTTGGATCTGCTAGATTTCTCAATATATATTGAGTTCTAAAAGCTGTTTTTTTAGTGCCGCATTCATTTCAATCTTCAAAATATTTGTATATAAACTATATATGATTACATGTAAATTAAAGTCCATATTCATGAGTTCCTTTTTGTAGTCTTGAACATGATTAAGATATTTGACAATTGACTTTTATGTATGGCACTACCATTTTTCTATTTGTCACTAATGTTGACGAGTTGAATAAAGATTCAAGGATTGAGAAAGTTTTTTTTTTCCTAACTTTTTTTAAAGTTTTCAATTATTTTGCCTTTTTTAAGAAAATCATAAAAAAAACTTGTGATATGGTTTGAAGACAAAACAATTAACAATATGATTTGATTTCAATTTTAAGAACATTGATTATGGGTATAATGCATCCTACTTGAAATATTCGATACCAAAAATTCAGTTAAATCTACATCAATTTGAAATGTATTCGTGGTTTTTAAAGTTTTTTTTTTTTCTGAAAATATTTCAGACCAGAAAAGCTTGGAAGTATAATTTGAACTTAATTTGTTGTTAATGGAATATTAGAAGAAAACAAAAATTTGAAATCTTAGTTTTTAAAAATAAAGTTCGTTTCAACCATATGCTTAGGAAAAAAAGGAGGCATAATGAGATTTTTATAAATTTCTTCATCGTGTCATGTTTGTAAGTACAGTGTTTGGAACCCCTTCAATTACCTTGAGAAAGGGGACTTCAAATTGTACGTTCATATATCATAAAAAAGAAGATAATTGAAGTTAAGATATCTGATAAAATCATGAATTGTCACATGTATAGTTTATATATTACTTTTACGCCAAATGTCGTGTTTTTTCAAAAATTAAAACTATGTTAAAATATAAGCATTCTGATTTACATAGAATATGGTTTTATTTCACCAGCCTTTTGAAAATAACACTACTGATTTTCTTTTCTGTGATCTTTTTGTCTTTGTTGTGGCCAGAGAATTCCTTTCACATTAGGATTTTTAGGCACTATGGTGGGTACAATATATGTGTCCATGGTTCTTCACAGTTACATCCTCTCTGTACTATTCTCTGTATTACAGGTATGAATTTCTGATTTCATTCTCATTTTTTACCTCTTGCTTTCATTTTGGTTTTCTTGCTGCTAGCAATTAATCACACTTTTTTCTTTTTCCTTTTGCAATGGTAACAACTAGCAAGTCACAAATTTTGTTACTGTGCCCACTATACAATACTTGGTGGTTTTATCCCTTCTCTATGGTTTTCAGCAATAACCAAAAGACATCAAGCTTGTTTTTTTCCTTGTTTTAGGGGTGAAAATTAACCTAATTTGGACATTTTGGAACTCATTTGGGAGTAGATTAACTGAAATAAAAAATCTACTATAAAACGGCAGGTCCAACAGCCTGAGGGCCCTATTTGTTAGCCTGGAATTTTTTGGTGGAATCTGAAATCTGTGTAATGCCTCTAATGGAAGTTAAAAAACCCACAAGATTCTACACTGTTTTCATTCTGCCTGGGAATCAGTGGCTAGCAATCGGGCCCTTGGGCTTGTGTGGCTGCAATTGGCATGTTCCATGTAAAAGGGAGGTTAGAGAGAAGCAAATGACCATCTAGTGTTGGGATTTATTGTCTTAAGGGGCTGTTTGTCATTTTCCACTATAATGAAAGCATGGAAAATAATAACCTTCTCTTTTCTTTCCATGGAATAAGGCTTCTTTGCCAAGAACATAGAAAATGAGACTTTCCCTCTTCTTCCAAGGAATCCATTTCTCATGTGGGTGTTTTGAGACTCTGGGGTGGGGCCAGGGGAGAGGGTAGGAGAGGAAAATTTAATGAGGAAAAGGAGGTTTTCCTCCCTCACCAAGACAACACTTTGTTTATTTACAAAGAAAATAAAGATTTTGACGCAAACAACAAAAACATCGGGTTTTTACAGTTTGACATAAGGCCAAATTTCATAACACCTGTTCGATGGCATGAATTGAATTCAAACATAATTTTTCTATGCAATTGTTTTCCTCTAGGGAATAAATAAACAACCCCCCTAAAGGCGAGTTTGTTGGTTTCTTGGAAAAATGAATTTTGTTAGAAAAATGGATTCTAATGGAAAAATATTCTAGGAAAATTGCTTGTTAGGAATTTTCTTTCTAATTTGAAAGTTTTTCCGCATTTGTTTGCCACTAATCTACATAAGGAAGAATTAGTTAATAAATGGGTTGAGCTAGGTTGGGTTAACCGATTCAAAATAGGGCGTGATTTTGTTTTTTTGAAACATTAACTGATAAATTCCATTAAAATAAAGGGAGAGTACATAAGAAGGCACTGAGTATAGGAGAGATATACTCAGATCGATGAAGAAAAACAAGGAAAATAAACAAAATAAGGCAAGGAAAGAAAGAAAAAACAGTAAGTCAACATACAACAAGTATACCACCCCAACAATAAAATCCTGAATCCCAAAGTTGGCAATAGGAAAAACTTCCAGAGCCGATGTCTGTAACTGAACACCCGCTTTCGCCAAGAAGTCTGCAATGCAATTTACTGAATGAGGTGTATGAGTGAAAGTGATGTTACCCAAATTACACAAGTTCCATATGTCCCTAGTAATACAGACCAACTTCCACGGGGGAAACTTCCTATTACTAGCCCAGGAGATGAGTTAGTTGAGTCACCTTCGATAATGAGGTTACCGTCCCTAAAACTTGACCAGATCTGAAGTGCTCTTAACTCATCCTCATTTGACTCCATTAACCCCACTGATTTGGAAAAAGCTGCTAACATTCTACCTCTATCATCATATAGCACATCCCCAATTCTTGCCGGCCCTGGCTTGCCCCTGGCTACACCATCCACATTGAATTTACAAAATCCCATGGGAGGCGCCACCATTTAGCTGAGCGCTTGCTACCTCTACCAATTCCTTTCATACATCCATCCCAAGAAAAATAAAAATCCTCTGGAGCTAAACCCTTAAACTCTTTACACACGGACAACCAACCAATCATCTGCCATTTTGCTTTCTCAAAAACATCTCTAGGACTACCTCTCTTACCCTAAAAAATCCTTCCATTGCTCTCTTTCCAAATTGCCCAAAAGACGGCGAACAAAACCATTTTCCAGGCCAGTTTAAGTCTACCTGTAAAAGGGCTCCCCATCCAAGCCACCTATAAGTCCTCCACTCCACTACCAAAAACCCACGAGCAACCAAACAAGCCTAGGAACAAAAACCACACAGCTCCTGTGAATCGGCACTTACATAATAGATGGTCCACCGACTCCTCTTCAACCTCACACAAAGTACAAACTGTCGTAGCCTCTTCTGGTATAACATGTCTTCTCCTAAGATTACTCCTCATAAGGATCCTATTTTTCAGAGCCAACCACACAAAGAATTGGACTCTAGGGAGAATCTTGTTATTCCAATCCATATTGCAAATAGGGGATGAGAATGAGATTGTTGTATACGTAGATCGTAAGATTGATTTTACTAAAAAAGATCCAGACGGTTCCAAGGACCAGATTCATTTGTCCTCCACCTCAGCCCATAACCTAATATCACTAAGGATTCTAGTCAACTCTTGGTGGGAGGCCATCTCAAATTCCCTCAAGGTCCTTTTAAAGGGAATGATCCACTGTGGTGCACCATTGACTTCTCTCTAGTAATCACTGACCAAAGATTCCTAATTAAGAGCCACCCTAAATAGTCTGGAAAAAAGTACCATTAATGGACACTCCCCCACCCAAATATTTTTCCAGAACATCACCCTCAGACCATTGCCAACCTGCAGTCTAATCTTCCTTCGAAACGTTTCCCCAATCTTTCTCCTTCACCATTTCCAATCTTCATTAAGACTTTCACCACTGATGAACCCTCTTTAGCAGCTCTACTACCTAACCTCCATTCCCCAAGGTCATCCAAACCATATCTCGCTGATAAAACCTTTCTCCAAAAGGGCCTCTTTTTCCAACGCAAATCTCCACAACCATTTACTAAGGAGGGCGTGGTTCCTATCTCTGATACTATACAACCCCACCCCACCATTCTCCCTCGTGTCTCTAGTCTCTTCCCAATTCACTAGGTAGATTTTTCTCCTATTTTCATTTCTTTCCCAAAGGAAGTCTCTTCGAATTTTCTCTAGTCTTTTTGCCACCCCTTTAGGTATTTCAAACAAGGGATAGTAAGTGGGGAGATTCACCAGGCATGATTTAATTAGAGTCAATCTACCCCCAGTGAGAGGTAAGATTTACTCTAAGCATTCAATTTTTTTGAAATTCTTTCTAGAATAGGTTCCCAAAACACTTTTGATCTCAGATTCCCACAAACTGGAAGACCAAGATATATAAAAGGAGTCTTGCTAACACCACACCTTATCTCCCTTACCAATCCCTGAAGTTCCTCCATCTCAACCCCCAAACCAATGATGCTACTCTTTCCTAGGTTTATTTTCAACCTCGATATGAGTTCAAAGCATCTTAGAACCGCTCTCATCCCAAATAGCTCCTCACTAGACGCTTCACAAAACAGTAATGTATCATCCGCAAACTGTAAGTGACTGATTGACCAATTACCCGGTGAGATCTCCAATCCTTTAATGAGATTTAAATGCTTGGCCCGAAACATGAGACCATTAAGTGCTTCGGCTACTAAGGTGAAGAGAAATGGGGATAACGGGTCCCCCTGACGTAAGCCCCTGGTGGCAGAAATTGGTTCTGTGGGTGAGCCATTCACCAAAAATGGGGCGTGATTGGTAGATATTGCATTGGGTCATCTATCTAATAAATAGGTCAAGTGGGTAAATCGAGTTGAATTTCATCAAGTACATGAGTTGAGTTATCCCATTTAATAAATCGGCAACATCGAGTTGTGTCAACTCATTTAACAAATGGTCTGGCTTTAATGCAAGTTGGGTTGGTTAAACTGTTTAATAAATGGTCGGGTTTTGTGTCACCTCATTAAGTTTGTCGAGTGCTTGGGTCGGGTTACGTGGTTAACTCGTTTAATAAATCATATAGGTAAATTTTAACGTAGGTTAAGTTTAGTAAGAGTTGGGTTGGGTTAAGCTTTTATAAATGTGCCCAGTTGGGTCGACCCATTTAAGCTTGTTTAGGTACTGGAATTGGGTTGACTTGTTAAATACATGGGTTAAGAGCTATCGGGTCAACTTGTTTATAAATGGTCGGGTTAAGGTCAACCTATTTGATCTTGGGTTGGATCAACTCATTTAAGTTTAGTTGTATTATGTCAACTCATTTATTAAATGAGTTAAGTCCTTTAATGCACGGACACATGCATTATGCCCATGTGCATCTGTGGACACGGCGGTACTAGACCAGCCCAACATGGGAACAAGGTAGATATGACTCCTTAAAATGGTTTTAGTTTCTAGGGAGTCTTTAGTTTCTAGGGAGTCATATATATGACAATGATGCCACACCTCTCCTTTTGCCACACTTTTCGTGGGGCTGACCTATGTGAGACCCATCTATGTTGATGGTGATGGGTCCATTGAAAATGTCAGTTTTGAATTTGTAACTCATAAAAAAATCATCTTGATTGGATGCATGAAGTTGTTTTTGAAGACAGAGACATTTAGAGTTAAAATAGTGATAAATTTTTTTGAAAGCTTGAGAAACATGGCTTAAATCAATTCAATCAAGATGATTTTTTTTTGAGCCACAAGTTCAAGCTTAGACCTTTTTAATGGACCCATTACCATCACCATATGTGAGCTTTATATAGGTGGGTTCACAAAGAGTGCGGTGTATATATGCATATATGTATATATATAGAAATTCGTATATACTTTAAGATGTATTAAGTCAAGCATAGGGCACCCATGACATGTTGCC